>OZ012735.1:570623066-571954065 GCA_963859935.3 Lathyrus sativus | reverse complement strand
TACACAGTAACTGGTGAATGATGGTCGATTATGCTGTCGAGCATTCTGCGCCACAATAGAAGAATTCCTTAACGTCACCTATGGACTCGTCAGGTCGCTAGGAACGTTCGACAATCTTTGTCGGACTCCGTCAGTAAGTCAATAAGGGATCATTGGTTACACGGTAAATGGTGAAGGATGGTCGATTATGCCGTCAGGCATTCTGCGCCACAGCAGAAGAATTCCTCGGGACTTATCGGGTCATTAGGAACTTTTGACAATCTCTGTCGGACTTCGTCAGTAAGTCAATAAGGGATCACTGGTTACACGGTAACTGGTGAAGGATCGTCGATTATGTCGTCGGGCATTCTGCATCACAGAAGAAGAATTCCTTAATGTCTTCTCTGGACTCGTCAGGTCGTTGGACGTTATACAATCAAGTCAATTATGTCGTCGGGCATTCAAGGAAATTCTCGGGCATCAGCCGGACTTTGTTAGTAAGTCAAAAATAGAATCCTTAGTCAATCATGAACCGATAGGGATATCTAAACTTCTGCCATCAGGCACTCCGCGTCAGCTAGAGGAACTTCTTCGACATCACGGTCGGACTTCATCAGTAAGTCAGGGGGAGTTGGGCACTGCTGCCGGACTTCAATCATCAAGTCTGCAAGGGAAATTTCAACTTCTCTGTTTAAAACCTGCTGGGGATGACACATCTCCGCTGGGGATTCTGGAGAACTATCAAGTACTCTGCTATGGAGATTCAGGAATCATCCTGGACGAATAAACTCTCCTGAGGAATTCAAGAATCATCTTGAATAAACAACTTCGATGGGGACTTCAAGAATCATCTTGAGCAAACAACTCTGCTGAGGAACACCTGCACACAAGAACGGTAACGACCTAGATCATGTTTCACATACATATGTTTGATAATGGCGTAATGCTCCACACAATGGAAATGCTACGTGTTTAGGGTAGATGCTATGCAATCGTGCAAGATGCTAAGGAACCAAATCAACAAAATAAATGCTGAAGGAAGCCCTCCTGTCAAGGAGAAAGAACCATTCTGATAGGGAGAAGGAATCATCCTGCCGAGGAGAAGGGATCACACCAATCTCAATTTGACTTAACCTAGGGAAACGAACCTCAGGCGACTTTCCACTGGGAAATAATGTTCTACGAGAACCTGTACTTGCTCAACTGGGTATACGAACCACAAACTGCTGTGGAAACGATGTCAATCGCAGAAATAAATTGCACGACCTTCACAGATAGAATCTTCCTGGAGATACGGACTCCGATGGGGAAGTACAGCAACAACTATTCAAACACTCTCCGCTGGGGAAAACCAATAATGGCTTGAACGGCTTCCAAGGACTCGGCTCTCTTGGAGGACTGTGAACTCGGCTGAGGATAGGCAACCAGACGCTGGAATAAATCCTACCTTCCGGGGAGATCACAACTCTGTGGGGGAATTTCAACTCTGTTGGAGACTTCAGTCTGAACTATCGAGAGCTGAACATTTACAGATAGTCTTCTACGAGAAAACTGCACATTGACCCGCTGCTGGGAACGAGTATACACCTCTGCGCTTGACTCAGCTGGGGAGATGATGATCCTGCCTAGGATGCATCTGGTTGGGGAGAATCTATCTCTGTTTGGGGAGACACATCAATGCTCACGGCCCCATGTTCAGTGTGGGGAAACACAACTGAATCTGCTGAGGGCTTTACTCCTGCTTGGAAAAACATGCCATGAAACGAACTCGAGATGGTTTGCCCCAGAATCTTAACAACTTCTGATAAACTCTGCTGATATGGAGAGGAACGATTCCTTCGCTTTCAGCTTTTGCCCCGACCTGTGGGATCTTCGTAACATCATCTCGAAAGGAAACCTGAGATCTCTTTACTCTGGCGGTTTGATATGAACAACTTCAGCGCTTTGAACCTCACAGAGGTGCTTCAAGTTAATCGCCTTCAGGATAAGGATAGCTTCGGCGCTCTCGGGGTGGCCTGACCCGCCTTGTCATGACTTTTCCCCTCATGGGAAGATCTGTGGGGAGATGATCCTTGGCTGCAAGAGAATCATCAAATCTTGACCTGATTGCCCCGGATTAACTGACTTTTGGATGGCTGACTCCCATGCTGTGATCATTTGATATAGCTTGCCCCGATTCACCGGAATATTCAGACGTTCTGCATTCTGTCCTGATCAAATCTTTCCATCGTGGAAACTTTCCTGCTATCAAGCGCTTACTCGCTAGTAAAACAAGTTGTTATGCATAAAAGACATATCAAATGCAATGCATATGACAGTTTTCAAAATCCATTCCTGTTCACGGGAAAAACTTTTGTGACATAAAATGTATGAAATCATTCATCAACATGTCAACATCAATACAACACTGTAAAGGGAATCC
This sequence comes from Lathyrus sativus, assembly GCA_963859935.3. Lineage (NCBI taxonomy): Eukaryota > Viridiplantae > Streptophyta > Magnoliopsida > Fabales > Fabaceae > Lathyrus > Lathyrus sativus. Next base: position 571,951,664 of record OZ012735.1, on the reverse strand, counting down.
TTTCTAGGAGTCAGTTCCAATGTGATCTTTACCGAAGTATGCTTTCGAAAAAAACCGGTTTCAATTAGGACTTTTAAAGGTTGTAACGTGGTCAGGTTCACGGTTAACAAGGAAAGGATATAGGCTCAAAATTCATTTTAACCCACCCATTCTCTTTGATGTTCTCCAATCCTACGTTCAAGCTAATTTGACCTTAGCGTTCACCTTTCACAGGTTGAGTGACAGTTCAAGAAATCACACTTTTTTCGAAGTGACACTCACTCTCTTTTCGTCCTTGGCGTCCGGAGCCACACGGTTTCGTTCTTGTTTGATGATTTTTCTTTCGTAATCCTTTTTTGCTTTTCATTTTTTTGTTTTCTCGTTTTCCCCTAACTTTTGCCTGGACTAACTCTTCAGAGTTTCTTCAATTTTGAAGTCCAGCGGGGTACCCTAATTTTTGCCTAAGTCGCTTGTTTGCAAGATTCGACTTAGCGGGCTTTTTCTTTTCGATTCTTTTCTTTTTTTTTGAACAAATCGCATGACAACGGCTCGTCTGACTTGTTAAAGAGATTGTGACTATTTCACTCCTGATCGGCCAGGTTTAACCATCATGGTTTTTTAGGTACGACCTATAGCAGTGTGATTGATCCTCGAATGGAAACTCCTTTTGTAATTTGAATGCTTGTTCAAATTAACTGACACCTACCCTGCCCCGGGTTAAGATTGAGGGTTTTCTATCTTCAAAAAGAAACTCCTACTACTAGGCTCGAAGGGGTTAACAAGGGATTATCTTCCTTATATCTCCGGTGTTTGTGGATTTGAAACAATGCCTATACATCATCAACGGGTTTTTATTCAAAAGCATAGCATCGGAAGCTTACGCATCATTGGATTTCGTCATCCTCCTCGGATTCCACTTAAACAAGCGTTTGAAATAAAAGAAAGCAATAGAGTGAACACGAATGGATTAGCTCAAAAACATGCATATTTATTTCATTATCGATATCAATTGAAAAACAACATGTTTTACAAACGAAATTTGCATTCTAACAGGAAAGAAACTACAAATGTAAAGAAACGTCAAGATAAAAATGCAGATTTCCAGCTTCTAGGAACTGGGCTTTCACACTTATTTTTCGCTAAGGGGAGCGACCCTTTGAAGTCTTCAGACTCAATCAGATGAACGGTTGTTGTGAGGTCAACTCTGATTCGGGCTCCGATAGCTTTGCTGCAATGGAGCAAGAGGTTGCTAATTCTGAACGGCAGAAACATCTAGAGACGAGGTCTGAACTAGTTAGGATTCTCTCTGTTCAGGGGCTTTCATCCTTAAGCTTGATCCAGGAACAGGAAAAATTTGCGGGCAAGGCGATTCATACTTTAAAGACTGCAGGATATACTCCTGATCTTTCTCAACATCAGGTGAGGTAATGGGAACATCCATCTCTTTTGCATGATAAGGGATGAATTTGCCTGATGCTTTCATGCCGCCCGACACGAATTCAATTGCTCTTGAATCAATCAAGTCTTGAACATTATGCTTAAAAGCTTTACAGTTCGTTACATCGTGCCCCGGTGATCCAGAATGGAATTCGCAACGGGCGTTTACGTCCCAGTCGAGTGGTGGTTGTTCAGTCCATGGAGCCAAAGTTCGAGGTTTAACCAACTGAAGTTGGAGCAAGAGTTGCACCAACTGGGCATAATCCAAAGGGATTGGGTCGAGGATTCTGTCAGATAATTTTATCTTTTGACCATGTCTTCTGGGGTTGTCTTGAGGAACCGGACGTGGCCGCTGACGAGAAACGTTTTGAGCTTCAAGTTGTGCAGAGGATCTTTTAGGCCTATCATGCCTTGGTGTAGGTTCTTCAGACACCTATGGAGCGAGTATGCCGACTGCAGCTTCAGGAATTTGCTCACATTCTCTTCTGAGTATGTTCCTTAACACTTCTGCCATCAAATCCACCTGACTCTTCAGCTGGTTGTTCTCCTCTTTGAGCGCATCTTGATTCCAGCGCAACACTTACATGTCCTTCATGAACTGCCCTAGATGTCTCTGAATGTCCTTCAGTTACGGTTGTACCTGTTCCATTGCTCGGGTCAACCTGCAATCAATCCTGAAACAACCTGTATCAACAGAGAGTTAGGTAAATAAGCCATAGGCCAATGCTATGCAAAATAATTATGCAAGTGCAAACGTGTGTCTGTGCCTAGGGAGCGATTCCCCCTGATTCTAGTTTCCAAGACAAATAAAGTCTGACATCCAATAATGGAAAGAAATCCTCATATATATCTGAAAAACCCCGCGGGCAGCGTACAACTTTAATCGAATACAACTGAAGCAATAAGTGTGATCCCAACCAACAAGCCTGGTGGTGGTTAGCATATCAATGCATAAAAGATACAAAGAAATACAAGGAAATCAAGTGCGGCTACGGGCACAGAAATCTTCCAATAACTTCTTCGTAGTGGGATGGTCAGGCTTGGTGAGCAAACCCCGGATTAGCAGATCCCTCTGCCTGATGGTATCCTAGAGATCCTTGGCAACGTCCCCACAAGCACCTTTTCTAGAGCAATCTTCCACTCTGCACCTCTTAGCATCAGCTCTGAGTTGACAATCCTGCAGGTTTGCTTTGGTTTCAACCAATCTGTACTAAACGTCTCGTCGAAGTGATGCTTCAGCCTCAATCTTCTTGTCCTTGATCTCAATCTGGGCCTCTAGCTTGGCTATTTGTTGCTTCAGCTTCTCCTATCGCTCTTTGTGGTTGGTCAGAGCATTGTTCCACCATGTCTCGAATTTGGATATCTTCAGATACGCCTTATCCAATTCTTGCTTTTTAGTGGCGAGGACGCTGTTAACAACATTGAAATCCAAACCTAAGCGTTCACGCTCAGCCCTCTATTTGGTCAAGTCTATGCCTAGCCGGTTCACCAGCTCGGTCTATTTTTTTGAAGGAATAGACGGCTTCGTTCCTCTCGCTTCTAAGATGAACAAGTTCTTTTTCCAACTCCTCGTTGGCCTTCTTCAACTCTTCCTTTTCAGCCACTACCTGCTCATACTTCTGGATATCCACTGTGGTTGGTTCCTCATTCATGAAGGGAACCGGAGAAGCCACTGGAGGAAATGGCATCAAAGACTGCTTTGCTCTATCCTGAACCCAACCCCGATAAGGCTCACAAGCCTGGTTGTTGCTCTTACCCAACAATGTCTTTCCTCGTCTGTGGATGTTAGTCCAAGCATGCTCCAGCTTGGTCAGCATGTCACTATCAAGCAACCCATTGAGGTACAGAGATTCCTGCACCTCCTCATCCTTCGGTGGACCTCTCAAGGCGTATCCGAACTGTCTGATTAGCAAGGCCGAGTTATAGTTAATACATCCCTTACGTCCAATCAACGGAACATTAGGGAATCCACTGCAGCTATAAGCAATCTCAGTCCCCAGCGTATCCCGGTCAAACCAGGTGATGTCTTCGGTTGATAAAGCCATCAGACATTCAGACCACTCGACTGTGCTGGCAGAAGAAACGAAAGGACCCTTATTGGGCATGTGGCTATCAAACCACCTGTATAACAAAGGAGTGCAGCAGGATAATATTTTCCCTCTCCTGTTCTCATTCTTGTAGTGGACAAAATGATACAGATCACCAAGCAAAGTGGGAACCGGATTCCCCGAGGCAAGCAAGTAGAAAGCATCTATGTAACACCCCACTTCCCCGTATTAAATAAAATATAAATATTATAATAATAATTAGAGTTTTCACCAAAAAGTGGGATATCACATCTCCAAATTTTATAAAAATACTTTATTCATTCTTTTCAAAATAATACAGCGGAATTTGTTTCATAAAGTAAAATACATCAAAACATGATACGTCACAGGATTTCAACACGTTTGACATAAAACAATTACAACACCCATATCCCGTGTTACGTATCAGAGCATCCTAGACTCGACGGTCACACCAATATCCAAGCTAGCTAAACACCTGGATTATCTGTACTTCCGAAGAAGCACAGACCACAACAACAACAAAGGGGTGAGAAATAATGATCAGAATATAATGGTAATGTAATACATGTAAATAAGGTAGTAAAACACACCAACACACCAACATTCACCCCAACAACTCCATATAACGAACCTAATGTTCAAATTACAATATAACATATTATAATGCAAATATGCAACTCAACACCATGCATGCGGTACCGACTCATTGGTTCATTCAATCGAACCTGGATAGATCACTTACGCTCCTCCTGAGACATGATCTATCCCCCACCATTCTCCACAAAGGAGTACGGATGAATCACTTACGCTCCTCCTGAGACATGATTCATCCCACCAAAACACCATGATATGCACACACCAATGCATAACTAATATATTTAGGCACTCAACGTGCACATGATCCTCCTGATCATATCATCATACATCAATGCATATATGTACAGATATAACATACACCAACACCATATAAATCAATTCACACAGTGAGCAATCTCACATTCTAACACCAAGTATGAACACATCCCAACACTCGGGGAATACACGATCCCACTGATCACTACCCACATATATATCAACTAATTGCCCACCAGTCATTATTACGGGAAACATGTACTATCACCAAGTACACAAGTTAGTTCCCACACTCATCATTCTTACAGTGCATCAAGGCCAAACTGTACCTATCATCTAAACTCAGATCCTCAGTCTATTCTAGTACCAATCTTGCACATTACCGTAACAACAACAACTGTGCAACAACCGTGTAACAAGGCATCACGCCTACAACCAATTATCCATAACAGAAACATCACATTTTGCATATATTATGGACTCACCATTTCAATCTGTTCATATCAGAGAACTACCAACAATATCGTTCCTACGAATAAGACTCTAACACATTTTCGCAGAGAACAATTAAAAACAACCTCGTCTCTACAAGCGAGAACTCAACAGCATTTTCATATACCTTCATACGGGTAATATAACTACAACTTATTCACATAATCCTAGGAGAATATTATAATAACATTTTCTCAACAAATGGGAAATTAGCGCGTGACGGCGCCGATTCCCAACATTACTACATAAACTAACGACATAAACATTAATGCAGGCGTAGACAAACATTAACCCTTAATATTTCTCAACTTACGGGAACATTTACCCTTAATATTCTCTTAATATTTCTCAACCTACGGGAACATTTACCCTTAATATTTCCTTAATACTTCTCAACCTACGGGAACATTTACCCTTAATATTTCTCCCACTTACGGGAACATTACTACGGTAACGTTACTACGGGAACATCACTACGGGAACATTACTACGGGAACATTACTACGGGAACATCACTATGAGAACATTACTACGGGAACATTAATCTTTAACATTTCTTTCTTCGACTTACGGGAACATTACTGACACTTCAGAGTCACTCTGAATCTCACCAAGGTCCTAACCATAGTCAGTAACAACATCACAGGGAACAACTCATAATTTTCCTAAAGCTATAATCCTGATCATTAACAACACTATAGTAACAACACCAAATCTCACTAAAACTCTATTTATATTTACTATCAACACTGCAGTAACAACATATAATTTTTTTCCAATGCTATAACCATGGTCGTTACCCACACTACAGTAACAACACAGAATCTCACCAAAACTCTATTTATATTTACTATCAACACTGCAGTAACAACATATAATTTCACTAACATCACCATAATATATATACACCAAATTCACCAATACCAATCAACAATTCATCAATGTCAAACATCAATTTATCATTAGCAACAATAATAACAAGCATGCCAATATAAAACTTCATAGATCGGAATTTTCCTACGGGGTTAAGGAATCCCATCTACCCTATACATGTATATACCATCCCAAATCAAGTTTCTCCCCCTTACCTTGTTAATCGGTTGATCGATGAAAGAACCCTCCAAGGTTTGGCCAATTCTGATTTTCCCTTGTATCCTTCGTTCTTTGCTCCCTTTTCCGTTCCCTTTCCCGTTCTCTCCTTTCTATCGTTCTTTTTCCACTTTCTCTAACTTCTCACAATGTATCGTAAAACTGCTAACCCCTCTCCTTCTCTATTTTAATTTTCTAATCCCAATAATAATAATAACTTAATAATAATAATAATAAAATAATAATAATAATAATAATAGTAATAATAATCCTATTATTATCTCACCAAAATAATAATAATGTTAATAACTTTAATAAAGTAATAATAATAATAATAATAATAATAATCCTATTATTATCTCACCAAAATAATAATAATGTTAATAACTTTAATAAAGTAATAATAATAATAATAGTAATAATAATCCTATTACTATCTCACCAAAATAATAATAATGTTAATAACTTTAATAAAGTAATAATAATAATAATAATAGTAATAATAATCCTATTATTATCTCCCCAAAATAATAATAATGTTAATAACAATAGTATCTATAATAAATATAATAATAATAATAATAATATTCCCACCAATATCAATATTATACACTATATTATTATATTCACCAAAACACCACCAATAATCCTCCCATATCAGGGACACCCACCAATAATAATATTCATACCGATAATAATAATAATAATAATAATAATAATAATAATAATAATAATAATAATAATAATAATAATAATACCACCAATATTACTATTAACTATTATATTATTATCTCCACACCACCAATGATCCTTATATATCAAGGATACTCACCAATCACATACCAACACACCCCACCTAAGGGCACACCAACATAAAATAATTAAATTAACACCAAAATGACTAAATAAATAAAATGGGTGTTACAACTCTCCCCCACATTAAGTATTTTCGTCCTCGAAAATTACCTGATGGAACACTTCCGGATACGCTTCCCGCATCCTTCATTCCAACTAACAGGTCACACTGCCTTCTGCAGCACCTCCCTAAGTTACCCTCATCAAAGATATCTCCTCCCTTCGGAGTTGTTTCTCGCTCGTCCAAACGAAATAGCAATGCCTCAACAATCAAATTATTTTCACTTGTACATCATCCACCTGGTTCAATGTACTTTCTCAACTAAGACACCTAAAACATATCATGCTAATTCATAGCGACAGCGGGAAAAACGGTCTAACATGTTACTCCTCTCATGCCTCTGCTGCGCCACTCTGATACAAACCACAGAACACGGTGCGAACTTCTGATACTTCGAAGCTCGACCAACATCAGTCACCGGCGTGACTCTCCAAACATATCTTTCCTTGGATCCTCTTGATCTTTTCAGCCATCTCCACATAATTTTCAGGTCTGAGCACAACACTCTCACTCGACCCATTCCAACACAGTAGAGTCCTACACTCCCTATTTCACCAAGCCACATATAGTGCCATTCCGACACTAGGATGGTAACCGTTATTATAGGTAACTCAATCAACGGTAATTAATCATCCCACAATCCACCTCGATCCAACACCCAAGCTCTCACCAATTCTCTACAGACTCAATAGTCCTCTCTGACTGACCATCAGTTTGCGGATGGTAAGTCGAACTCAACTTCAACTTAGTACCCGAAGCTTCCTGTAAGCCCTTCCAAAATCTCAATATAAACCTCAAATTTCCATCTGACACAATATTCGTCAGTATCTCATCCAACTTCACCACTTTCTCAATATGCATCTCATATATTCTCAACACGGAATAGTTAATCCACTCCTAATAATTCAAATTAAAATTATGTCTTTACAAATTCTTTGGAAATCTCAACACCAATTTCGTGAAAATACTACCTGATTTCCACTCTGGAATATTTAACGACTGCATCAGACTCAACAGTATCTGATGTTCACTCTTCGAATTCCTACAATTCTAACCAGCATATTCCACCTCAACTACTCCTCCCCTTATCCATGGTCTCCAAAACAATCTACTCAAATTCGGTTACTTCTTCATAGCACTGGGATGGATACTCCATCTACCCCAATGTATTTCTTCACGAGTACTTCTACTCCCCTCAACAACATTTGGTACACATACTCTATCATAACATCTTGTGGTATTATTTCCACAAGCCCGACAATCCACTCCTCGACTCTAATTTATCAACTTCAACTGATTCACTACTCGACCCAGATTTCTGACTTTCTCGGTTCTTCTCAAGGATATCACTAGTCAGATCTTAATAATAAAAGATTAACTCCATAAGAAGTATCCTTACTCACACAATGCATATTATGAAATTTCTCAATCAGTTCTACCTCTTTTCACCATCATCTTCGGTAAACACAAACATTTCCAACTCACCGCATCATCTACCACATCCACTTTACCCCAAAGGGTAATTCAACTCAAAGCCATAATCTTTCAGAAGTCCTAATTATTTCCTCTGCCTCATTTTCAACTTTTTCAAATCAAACAAACACCTTAAACTCTTAAGATCACCAAACATCTCCGATCTCAGTCTGAACTTTCGAAGCCTCCGACTCCGGTACAACCACAATAGCAACCAACTCTAAATCACTGGTCGGATGGTTTCTCTTACACACTTCGAGTTTCCTTTTGCATAACTGAAACTCGCTGAAGTTGTCTTTAGCAAATCCCCTAATTATATCAACAAGCATCACAAACACCACAATTAGTTCTATCGGATTCGGCAGAACTTTCCTTACGGAAGTATATCACCGCTCTCTTTCTAACACTGATAACTCCAGTTCCTTATGCTCAACATAATCCTCTATACTCTTCGAATACCTTAAAATATCATTTATCAACACAACCATTTCCTTATATAAATAATTAAAGAAGATCCCATGCCAAGTGGACAAACAAGTTGTGAGTTATAGCGGGAACACATACCGTACCGCCCGTCCTTACCACAATATTCAAACACACTTCATCAATAAATAGATTAAATCTATGTCAATACTTCACCATCTCATAGATAATTTCAATAGCTTTCCAACGCTTCGAACCGGGCGTCATTCCGAGTTACGGTTCTCCCGTTACGACAAAAATACCACAACAACATTTTTCTGCTCAGGGCACTTCGCCAGGCGAATCTCGGCGAACATGACAGTCCCGAAATTCTATTTTCGACCATTACCTGACTTCCGCGTGTCCGATTTCGATTCCGTAAAAAGCTGTGATCTCGGAATTCAACGTATAACCACAATTTCATACTTAGGAGGCCGTCCAACACACTTTCAATCTTTAAATATTTTAAAACCCGATTACTTCCAATCTCAACAGCAGATCGTGGAGTCTCCTATTACGATACCACTTCGACCTTCGACACCACAACACAATAATTCTACTCGCGATCTCACGAACACGGAAACTCACGTCCTTCAATCAATTGATCCATCAAATCATTAACTCTTGGAAGCGAACACTTATCCTTGACAGTCACCTTGTTCACTTATCTATAGTTCACCCAAAGCTTCACAAAACCTTCTGTCTGTCTAACCAACAAAATTGGTGCACCTTACGGTAACACACTCAAACAAAAGAACCTCTCCCCCAGCGGGTCTTCAAGTTGACTCTTCAACTTCTCCAATCCCAACGTAAACATACAATAAGGAGTCATCAATATCAGACTCGTCCCAAAAACAAAATAAATGTGTAAGCTTTACTTCACACTCCGATAGTAAATCGCTTACTTCCTCAGGGAACCTCCGGCAATTTCAATAAATTGACAAATCCCAATTTTCTCACTTTCCTTCTCATTCGAAGGTTCCGTCAAAATAAACGTCTCAACACCGTATTACGCCAACTCCTCAAAATAATCCCTTAAACACTTAGCTTAACTCAGGACAATTCATTGCTCACGCCACACAAGCTTGCAAGACACGTCTATCCCATCCAACACAATCCCGTCTACTATTAACAAGAGATTAAGGGTGATCAGTTCCTCAATTTGTTAATAGACAGCCGAAATCATGATGGGGTACAAACCATCTTTACCAAACTATGATAGCATTCCTCAACACATTAAGCCACCACACCATAGCATTCCGGAGAATTACAAACTTCTCCCCCACTGGAATCATTCTTGCTTCTGCAGACAAAGTTAGGAAATAAACACGTATCGACAGTGTTTTCACACACATGCCGTATACTAGGGATTTAAACCACAACACCAGGTTAAACAACACACAGTCTCCATCCCAAAGGACAGACTCAACTCAACTCAACAACACTGGCCGGACGGACCGACCTGCTCTGATACCAATTGTAACACCCCACTTCCCCGTATTAAATAAAATATAAATATTATAATAATAATTAGAGTTTTCACCAAAAAGTGGGATATCACATCTCCAAATTTTATAAAAATACTTTATTCATTCTTTTCAAAATAATACAGCGGAATTTGTTTCATAAAGTAAAATACATCAAAACATGATACGTCACAGGATTTCAACACGTTTGACATAAAACAATTACAACACCCATATCCCGTGTTACGTATCAGAGCATCCTAGACTCGACGGTCACACCAATATCCAAGCTAGCTAAACACCTGGATTATCTGTACTTCTGAAGAAGCACAGACCACAACAACAACAAAGGGGTGAGAAATAATGATCAGAATATAATGGTAATGTAATACATGTAAATAAGGTAGTAAAACACACCAACACACCAACATTCACCCCAACAACTCCATATAACGAACCTACTGTTCAAATTACAATATAACATATTATAATGCAAATATGCAACTCAACACCATGCATGCGGTACCGACTCATTGGTTCATTCAATCGAACCTGGATAGATCACTTACGCTCCTCCTGAGACATGATCTATCCCCCACCATTCTCCACAAAGGAGTACGGATGAATCACTTACGCTCCTCCTGAGACATGATTCATCCCACCAAAACACCATGATATGCACACACCAATGCATAACTAATATATTTAGGCACTCAACGTGCACATGATCCTCCTGATCATATCATCATACATCAATGCATATATGTACAGATATAACATACACCAACACCATATAAATCAATTCACACAGTGAGCAATCTCACATTCTAACACCAAGTATGAACACATCCCAACACTCGGGGAATACACGATCCCACTGATCACTACCCACATATATATCAACTAATTGCCCACCAGTCATTATTACGGGAAACATGTACTATCACCAAGTACACAAGTTAGTTCCCACACTCATCATTCTTACAGTGCATCAAGGCCAAACTGTACCTATCATCTCAACTCGGATCCTCAGTCTATTCTAGTACCAATCTTGCACATTACCGTAACAACAACAACTGTGCAACAACCGTGTAACAAGGCATCACGCCTACAACCAATTATCCATAACAGAAACATCACATTTTGCATATATTATGGACTCACCATTTCAATCTGTTCATATCAGAGAACTACCAACAATATCGTTCCTACGAATAAGACTCTAACACATTTTCGCAGAGAACAATTAAAAACAACCTCGTCTCTACAAGCGAGAACTCAACAGCATTTTCATATACCTTCATACGGGTAATATAACTACAACTTATTCACATAATCCTAGGAGAATATTATAATAACATTTTCTCAACAAATGGGAAATTAGCGCGTGACGGCGCCGATTCCCAACATTACTACATAAACTAACGACATAAACATTAATGCAGGCGTAGACAAACATTAACCCTTAATATTTCTCAACTTACGGGAACATTTACCCTTAATATTCTCTTAATATTTCTCAACCTACGGGAACATTTACCCTTAATATTTCCTTAATACTTCTCAACCTACGGGAACATTTACCCTTAATATTTCTCCCACTTACGGGAACATTACTACGGTAACGTTACTACGGGAACATCACTACGGGAACATTACTACGGGAACATTACTACGGGAACATTACTACGGGAACATCACTACGAAAACATTACTACGGGAACATTAATCTTTAACATTTCTTTCTTCGACTTACGGGAACATTACTGACACTTCAGAGTCACTCTGAATCTCACCAAGGTCCTAACCATAGTCAGTAACAACATCACAGGGAACAACTCATAATTTTCCTAAAGCTATAATCCTGATCATTACCAACACTATAGTAACAACACCAAATCTCACTAAAACTCTATTTATATTTACTATCAACACTGCAGTAACAACATATAATTTTTTTCCAATGCTATAACCATGGTCGTTACCCACACTACAGTAACAACACAGAATCTCACCAAAACTCTATTTATATTTACTATCAACACTGCAGTAACAACATATAATTTCACTAACATCACCATAATATATATACACCAAATTCACCAATACCAATCAACAATTCATCAATGTCAAGCATCAATTTATCATTAGCAACAATAATAACAAGCATGCCAATATAAAACTTCATAGATCGGAATTTTCCTACGGGGTTAAGGAATCCCATCTACCCTATACATGTATATACCATCCCAAATCAAGTTTCTCCCCCTTACCTTGTTAATCGGTTGATCGATGAAAGAACCCTCCAAGGTTTGGCCAATTCTGATTTTCCCTTGTATCCTTCGTTCTTTGCTCCCTTTTCCGTTCCCTTTCCCGTTCTCTCCTTTCTATCGTTCTTTTTCCACTTTCTCTAACTTCTCACAATGTATCGTAAAACTGCTAACCCCTCTCCTTCTCTATTTTAATTTTCTAATCCCAATAATAATAATAACTTAATAATAATAATAATAAAATAATAATAATAATAATAATAGTAATAATAATCCTATTATTATCTCACCAAAATAATAATAATGTTAATAACTTTAATAAAGTAATAATAATAATAATAATAATAATAATCCTATTATTATCTCACCAAAATAATAATAATGTTAATAACTTTAATAAAGTAATAATAATAATAATAGTAATAATAATCCTATTACTATCTCACCAAAATAATAATAATGTTAATAACTTTAATAAAGTAATAATAATAATAATAGTAATAATAATCCTATTATTATCTCCCCAAAATAATAATAATGTTAATAACAATAGTATCTATAATAAATATAATAATAATAATAATAATATTTCCACCAATATCAATATTATACACTATATTATTATATTCACCAAAACACCACCAATAATCCTCCCATATCAGGGACACCCACCAATAATAATATTCATACCGATAATAATAATAATAATAATAATAATAATAATAATAATAATAATAATAATAATAATAATAATAATAATACCACTAATATTACTATTAACTATTATATTATTATCTCCACACCACCAATGATCCTTATATATCAAGGATACTCACCAATCACATACCAACACACCCCACCTAAGGGCACACCAACATAAAATAATTAAATTAACACCAAAATGACTAAATAAATAAAATGGGTGTTACAATCTACATCTACAAAGTCAGGAAGATTCGGGAACAGCACAATCCCGTATATGCACAAAGCCATAATAGCGTTGAACACATCCCAACGACCTTTCTTAGCAAACTTCTGAGCTTTTTCCACCATAAAAGATAGAGGGAAGCCATACATCGTGTTCCTCTGAGTGAACTCTCTTCTCAATTCAGTCTCCTCCAAATGCAAGATAGCTGCAAGGTCAGCTAACTTAGGCTCGGTGTCACATAGCGCACTTAGGGGTTTTTTTTTAATCTTTACCCTTTCCTTTGGAACTCTCTTCTCAATTCAGTCTTTCAACCCTCGAACCTTAGATCTCTAGCTGTGTTGTTACATAGCGCACTTAGGGTTTTTTTTCGATCTTTACCCTTTCCTTTGGATAAATCAAAGCTCGGTGGTGAATTTCATAGATTTGTGATTCAAATTAATTAATAGCTTGATATCCGATTCTCACTGCAACAACTGTCATGGATTTGCAATTTTAGAGGAAGGTGTTCCAAAAGACTTGTTTGTAGCTTCTGGATGGTGGTGTGCTAGAGCATTTCGTGGGCTAGAAATCAAATACTCTTCAAAAACGAGACTGGTGATCCGCAAAAGGTTGATTAAGAATCAAGTATTTCTCTTGGTGGTGGTTATTAACTTTCTCAAAGGGTAGAACGTCTTGTAATTTTTATGAATGATATAAACACCCTTTAAATTTCTTGTAAATTTTCATAGTGTATCTTTCATATTTGTATTATGGATTGGGGTACCTCTAATACCTTGAGTTTTAATATATTTTTAGCTTATAAAAAAAAGTTAGAGGTACCGAGCACTTTTAATATATATATATATATATATATATATATATATATATATATATATATATATATATATATATATATATATATATATATATATATATATATATATATATATATTCACTCTACAGTACAGAGTAACAGAGGCACGAGAGCTTGTCATTCACAGCCCATATTATAATTCCACACCCCAACAATGAAGATTCCAATATATATATTATTTATTTTAACATAATGATCATATTATACTATATTGATATATTGATATTGAGGAATGCACACACATTTACAGCTCAAAGCTTTCTATTTTTGGATAAACGTCAAACTAAGGTCTATAAATAGAACCTCGTTGAACGGTATCTCATACTGCTTATAAACTATATTATCACTAGCAACAGTGGTTACTATACCCAGAAAAATCATCATTCACATTTTTATTTTATGTGCGTGAAGGAAATGATTAACACAATCTAAAAACTGACACATGGACATAAAAGATTTTAAATAGTTACAAAACATATTCGGTTCAATGATTTTTTCATAAAATTGTTATATATTCGGTTCAATGATTTTTTCATAAAATTAAGTTATATTTTTTATTATATTTATTGAGTATAACTCAAAGTCTTAAAACAGAAGGAGAGGAACCGTGCTAGTGTAGCGCTGCATTTAGATATAATAATATGTTTCTAGTGATCATAAATATTTTCAATTTTTTATATAATCTCTTAATTTTTTTTATAGTTATCCCAATATCAGTTTTGAACTTGATTCAAAGCATGTGCTTGATAACTTTTACTCTACTATGGAAAGACGTCTCAGAATTTGGTGCTTTTATATCTTAATGTAGACATACATCATCTCTTTGTCTTTGACTATGGTGTGTCTTTTTATTAAAACATACCAAACAACACAATCACCATTTTCAATATGCTTCTTGCATCATGGAGCTACAACTCTGAAGGAATTAAATGAATACAATTCTAGTTGAAGATACTCAGTACCTGAACTCTGGAATTTTAGGGAAGGAAGGAAAGAATGCTTCTCGAAACATGCAAGTAAAATTCATTTGGAACCCTACCCGACTTTACAAACAAAGCATTATATTTTTTATTTAGCTAAAACCGTTTCTTAAAAGTGTTATATATTTTTTTATGATAAATATCTTAAATATATTTTGCATGATTTTAGATAATGAGTGCGGAATTTAGAATTTTTCACAGTAGTTTTTCAAATGCAGCAATTATGTCCATATTTTGCATTAGTTTAGATTTGAGTGCCTAGAGTGTATGCATTTTAGGCAAGCCTCTTGTCCACTTTCTATAAAGTAAATCCATGTACACTTTTGGATATTAAATGATGAGTGTCAAAGATCATTTTTAGATGAGGGTTAATGAGCTAGTTTTCCTACACTGAAATGAGGATCACATGAAAAGAGTGAATATACAAGATATCTTGAATAATCAAAGTATTATTTAGAACAATGTTACTTATGGCTTTAACATGTATATGACTTCCATTTGGAAGTGTGAAAAACTTGTTAAGTAAAGGTTCTTGTGAATCAAAAGAAGAGATGTGACAGGCACTTGAATCTATTATCCAAAGCTCTAGGGGATAGTCATGAAGTTTGAAACACTTTTCCTTAAAATAACCAAATACACCACAATGAGCATAAGTTGGTCTATCTTTCTTGAAGGTTTTGGTGTTTCTAGCTTGAACAATATAAGCTATAAGTGTTTGAGTGGGATTCTAGGTAATTGTAACCTCAATTTGTTTTTCATCTTGAATAACCGTTGATTTAAGGTAAAGGTTCCCTAAGGGGAATTTAGCCACAAACCTAATTGAAAGACTCATTGAATTCCATTAAGAATGTGAGATGTGCTCATTTTGCATATGATCTACGTTAGGTTACATTCCACCACAATTGCATGTGTGGAAAGGTCGATACTCTCTCAATTCCTCCCATAGAGACTTGAACTGTGAGTAGTATGTACTAACATTGGATGATCCTTGCGTGCAACTGAAGAGATTTTTCTTCAATTAAAAAACTTAAGGACCATTTTTCTGTTAAAAACATTCTTGAAACTACTTCAAAATTTATGCAATATTCACAACATATAGGACACCAACTGAGATTTCTTTAGAAACTAAGTTGAAAAGCCAAGAAGAAACGGTGTTGTTGTTGCGCATCCATAAACAATATTGAGGCGAGTTATCTTCAGGTTTTAGAAGTGTGTCATCCACAAAACGAGTCTTTCTCTTACCATCAATAACCATTAACATGGCACAATGCTAAGAGTTGAAGTTATTGTCGGTTAACGATTATGAAATAAGAACAATCTCAGGATAATCAGATGATGAAGATAGAAGGGATCATCATGATTTTCCATTAAATAAAAAAGCAAATGGGGCACGTAATAAAGAAGGAAGGTGCGGAAGCAAAAAAAATCAGAAAATTTCTTCTGATACTATATTGTATTTTGAGAAATACATGATGAGAAAGTACTGAATTATCTCATTGAATAAAGAGAAGAAAATTTGAAAAGTAGTTTCACTTTCAATAACTAACTTTTAGTTAGTTACAACAACCAATAACTACCAAAATAACTCACTTCCAGTTCATAATAAGGATGTCATAGATAAATAGTATCCATTATTTCTTGAAATCTTAAAACAAAACCATTTTAATATTCCTTTGATTGGGGCTTTGTAGAAAATGTTAAATTATGCAAAGTTTCTCAAGGATAACATTATAAAGAGAAGGAGAATATATGAATTTTAAATCGTTTCTATGAAAAAGAAACACAATATGATGTTAAAACAAACTCTACGAAAATTAAAAATTTGGGTAATTTCACTATTCCATGGTGTAATTAACTTTAGAAAAGTAGTTTGTGACTTATTAATCACAAGAGTGTAACGGGATGGAAAATATATAACATTCAGAGGGATAATTCCTACTTACTGCATGTTGTTACCTTGAATTTTTTGAATCAACTATAAATGGCAAGTGAAGACAATAAATATGCCAAGAGTTAAAATTAAAGAGTCAGATGGAAATCAAGAGCTGAGTTAATGTAAAAAATTATACATGGTAATGAGGATCAAACTAGTCGGAAATCGAGGAACGTCATTAGAGTTTGGGGACTTAGTGGAAATTTTGTGTGATGGTCACCTGTCTCTTGATTTAGTACTATACTACGTTGGCTAAGATTGAAGTTCATAATTACAATAGAAACAATGTTGACTGGGTACTACATGTGGAAAGTGTTGCACCCTAAAATTTGCTCAACCTATTTCACTTGGTTTATGTTTCAATTACATTAGCATTTGCATATAGAGTCATGTACATAGTCTAATCATTTGCATAGCATAGCATAGCAAGCCATTCAACAAGGGACCAAGTACTATTCTTATCTCTATGAGCCTATCAAGAGGTTATTATTCAAATTCAATCTTATCCAAGCCATCAGAAAGAAATTGAAAGCTAAGAAGTCTGTGGATCAAGCAGTAGATCTATCTCCTATCTTGAGGGTATTTGAAGATCATCAAGGAAGTTGTGAGCTGTGAATTGAGGTCATGGAGGGTATATAGACATCATGGAAGACATGGAGAGCCATTTTGAAAGTGAGACAAGACATTGATGTGATCACAAGAGTTGCAGTTGAAGACAGTCAACTAGGGTTTCATCTGGGTCAACCCTGGGTCAACCCTAGGTCAAATGATTGATTGAAAGGCATTAAGGGCTATTGGAGAGATGTGGGGTTCATCATTTGACATGTAGATAAGGATGTGGTGTTGTGCCAAAGGAAAATCAAGAGAAATCAAGGAGAAGAGGAGTTTCTAAATTAGGGTTTCTGTGTAAAATCCCCTGATTTAGGTCAAACTTCCAAGTAAGATAAGTCAAAATGCAAGCTTCAAATGGATCCTTGGCCAACATGAAACTTGTAGAGGATCTCAAGACCTTTAATTTGAGTGGTGGAAGACATTAAGGAGATTTATAGAGCTCAAGTTATGGTCCTTGCAAGTTACAGGTCATCTGGGGTATCTGAAATTTTGTCTGTGAAAGTTACTTGCCTTCCAAGCAACTTTTACCCCTCAAGGATATTTCAAATGAATTTATGGTCAACATAAGAGCTGTTCCTTATTGTCTTAGCTTTCTATAAAGGTATGGTATGACTTCATATGATTTGTGGAACTCTACTTATGGTCTTGGCAAGAAAAGGGTATTTTGGTCATTTGAGAATTACAGGTCATTTCAAGCCTATGCCCAAAACTCATACAAGGAAGCTTCAAATGAAAAACTTCATAACATCAAACTTGCTCCAAATGACATTTTGAGTCTATAAAAGTGATCATGAAAGATTGGAAAGGCTCATAGCTCAAGGTTTCAAATTTGGTGAATTTAATGAATAAAAAGTGACCTAAAATTGAGATTTTTCATAATTTGGCCAAATGGGATGAAATTATAGGTCATTTTGATTGGAAAAAATGTTTTAAGAACATTGGCAAAAGTAGATTTTTGATTTTGTTTCAAACTTTGGAAGTTATGCTTGGTTACTTATAAAAGAAGTTACATAATCCAAATCCAAAGGAAAGTGTGCACAAGAAGTTTCTATCAAATTCTAGAAAGGTCCATGAGTGTCTATATATTGAATTGAGAGGCTTCATTCAAGGGTTGGTGAATCATTGTGATTAAAACACATAGCTATA
This sequence comes from Lathyrus sativus, assembly GCA_963859935.3. Taxonomy (NCBI): domain Eukaryota; kingdom Viridiplantae; phylum Streptophyta; class Magnoliopsida; order Fabales; family Fabaceae; genus Lathyrus; species Lathyrus sativus. The sequence continues at coordinate 571,932,707 of OZ012735.1, read as the reverse complement.
CATCATTCTTCCATTTTGCAAAACCATTTCAAACTCCATCAAATCTTCATAAATTTCCAAAGTTCTTGATCCTATCCTCATCTAAATCATTCATAGATCCAATTTCCATCAAAGATTTGTTTGAATTGAAGAGAAATCATGCTATCCAACTTCACCATTCAAAGTGCAAGAAGAAGTGGTTACAAGAATCCAAGAGGTGTGAGCAAGAAATACTGCATACAGAATCAAGGATCAAGTGTGTGGATCAAATCCAGATCATTGCAAGCTTTGGATCTAAAGAATTCCCCACCTGTTTTCATCATTTACACCAGGTTGGTAATCTCATCGAATTGGCATGTTTTAGTTAGAATAATGTAGAATCTTTAGGTTAAAATTGTTAGGATAGGTTAGAGGATCATTTCCATAAAGTTTGAGAAGGTTTCATGGATGTTGCCATTGGTGTACCAAATATGTTGTGGCTTAGAACTCTTAGATTAAAGCATGATAATCTTAGATGTATAGCTCAGAATGATCAGTGTAGTGTGGAGATCGTGTTAGGGTAAGAATTAGAAGAAATTGGAATGATTGATAGCAGGGTAAAATGGTGGAACCAGAATGTTCTACCTATCGGGTTTGAGTTTGGAGTGAGTTTTAGAGGAAAGTGAGGCCATGGTTGTGTAGAGGGGAAGAAATGGAGCGTTTTTGCTTTTTACAGAATTGGATTTCATGGAGAAATGAGGTTGCATGAATGTGTGGAAGATCTGGTTCATGAGCTCGTGCATGATTCTTCCATGGCTGAAACCCTAATCATTTGGAGAAGATGCATGTTGACCGTTGGATGGAGTCTTGTTTGTTAACTGAGTAATTGATCTGAAGGCCACGATTCAAAGTTGAATTGGGAGGGAACTCTGGGTGCCAAACGCACCGTTTCATTAAACCAATCTGATGGGCTCAAGTTACCAATGCTAATCCCACCCCCTAGTTGCCAGGCCCATTGAGAATGAACTGATTTTCTTACTATATGCACCGTTTCAGGTTTTTTTTTTCCTTTTTGTGAGTTTATTCTGACCAACTGGGCCCAGACGCGCTTTGCTATGCGCGCCCCCCAGTCTGGGCCCATTCTCATGAATGAACTGAATTAATTACTCACTGCACCCCCTAATCCCAATTAATCCATATTAATTTCTTTTAATTTTGTTAATTCTTTAAAAATTCACAACAAATTGGAAATTGCATGTTTTTAATTGGTTGTTTTTGCATATTTTTCATAATTCTGTCAAGAAAATTATCATATAAAAAAATTAGCATTTCATGTTATTTTTATATTTTTAGTATATTTTTCTTTTAAATAGGTTGTAAATAATGTTTAGTTTAATGCATGATATTGTTGATTTTGGTTTGATTAGATGCTTTAACATTTTGGACCCATTCTTTTTAGGTTGATTAGCATAGAAATTTAGCTTGTATATAAAATTTAATTCATGATTTTAGGATTAATTTTTAGATGATTTGTTTAGGTGTGATTAGAAGAATCAAAACTAGGGTTTAGGAGATAACATAAGTGTAGTAAATCAATTCTTTTAGGAGTTGTAGTTTGAATCTCTGGGGGTATGGGACTATAGGGATTATGGGTAGATAATAGATCCCTTAGAAATTACTAGGTTTCCCCTATTCTACTATTACTATTACTATACTGCTTGTATTTGCTTGACTGTATGGTGTGCCCTCTCTAGGGTTATTATTTGTCTGTGTGGGGTATTGGGCTTGTTTGGGGCTTGGGTTTGAGCTGAAGACTTTGATGATGAAAGCCATTGGAGATCAAAGAGAGTGAAGACCAACTTCCAGAGTTGATAAGGAGTAGCTCTTGCTGGCAGCTGTTGAAGGCTATAGGGTTTAGGAGCTAGGCAGAGCTCTAGAGTAGAAAACTTGATTCACAAACATGGAAGGTATTGTCTGCCTCCATTCTTTCTCTATGATTCAAAGTCTCTTTTAAATACCCACCTCCTTCCTTTGGAAGGATTAGTGAATGTATTTGAAAGATAGAACTTTTGAGGGAAAACTGTAAGTATCATGTTAACAGTCAGTGAGCCCCCCTTGGTAGGCAATTTACTTTTTAACATCCATTTCATCTTGTTGACTGATATTCATCTTGGAGGTTGGGACTTGAAGAAAAGCCATTGCAGATTGAAGATAAAGACCTTGCTTGAAAGTTTGAAGATGAAGATTGATTCTTGCTTGAAGCTTGTAGCTGTTTGGAGATGACTTGAAGACAGATGTTGATGAAGACTGCTTTTGCTGTTTATTTCCGCTGTTATTCATTTTTGATGTATTGCTTGAGTTTCCCTGACTGTATTATTTGCTGTTTAACTTGTTAGGTTGAAAGTGAATGCTGTTCACTTTTGCCTGTTGTTTTCTAGGTTCGAGGTTGAGTGGGACTCCCTTGCCTCGCTTGTATTGCTGCATCCATGCATTTTACTGCTTTATTGTATATCTGCTATTCTTTCTGTTTCCGTTTATCCCTTAGGATCTCTGTTTCTCTCTGCGCAAGAGAGGAGCATGATAGACATTAGGTCTTAACCCATGCATGATAACATTAGGTTAGTTTGATTCCCTTTTCAACCGTAGGTTAGAGTTCTGTCTCTTCTTTCTCAAAACAAACAGAAAAACACAATAAGATTTCAAACACAATAAAAGACACTTCTTCCGTAAAAGAATGTGAACTCATCAAAACGTCATTTTTGTCCGCTTGGACCAGTAATCAGAAACCCTTTTTCAAAAGGAATAAAAACAATCAAGACAGACTGGTGTCGTACGTAGCCCGAACTACGTTTGCTCTGATCTTTCATGCTGTATGAAAGTACATAGGCATAGGATGCGATGTCCTAGCGAGCAACCTTCCCCTCCTTTCCCGTAGGTAGGCGAACTACGTTGACTCTGATTTCTCGTTCCAGACGGGAATACGTAGGCATAAAGTGCGATACTTTGCCGAGTCATTTTCTTTTCTTTTAACCCTTGACCTGTAGAGTAGATAGAATAACAATCCGTACCAGAAAACAAGCGTGGATCCCGTCGAGTACGACGGACGTGAGGGGTGCTAATACCTTCCCCTTGCGTAACCGACTCCCGAATCCAGGATTTGGTTGCGATGACCATTCCTTTCCCGTCTTTGCGGTAGGTTTACTCTGAGCGTTTCCTTTCCCTCCGTTGGGATAAATAACGCACGGTGGCGACTCTTCTGTTCAGCCGGCGCCGATTTTCGCAGTAGCGACTGAAAGTACTATAGAGTGTGTTGCCTCAACATTATCGATCCTAGTGATCTCGACATAGTTGGGTCGATTCCTGATGACCAGTAAAAGTAGTTAAGATATTTGAATGGTGTTGAAAGAGAGAGAATTGATTTAACACAGACGGTTACTCGAAGACACGTGGAAACTCGTCGGAGGAAACAACTGTATGAGATTGAAACTTATCGTGATAGGGTTATTCGATCGTTCATAGGTAGTTATTTTAGAGTGGTATATAAAGGGACTCGTGATCATATTATAAAGGGTCCGCAATTGTACTCATATTTCTATAAACTCAAAGTATCTGCGTATTTGAGAAACGAGTGAAGAAAATGTACATATGCATTCCACCATTTATAAATTTCAAGCAATTTTACATTCAAACCTTTTTTCCTACATTAAGTTACATTTCGTTTTTACGTTATAACTCTAGTTATTTTATTTTGTCTTGCATTTCTTTTTTAGTCACTTTCGTTTTCAAAACCTTGTGTTTCAATTCTTGCTCACAAGTACATCGTTACTTTTCCAAATATCACCTTTCGATTTCAACAGTAAGATGTAGTTCAAAGTTTTAAATGCACACAAATATGTTCCGGAATATTTTCGAGTTTGATCCCTTAAATATTGATAAAAACTTGTTTTTATTTACCAAATTTCCAAGTAAGCAAATTGCCACATCCGGTGAGATCCGTTTGTGTGTACCTTTTACTTTGTATTTTGAAAATCATAGCTCATCCTTCCATTTAACTTCTCATTGTATGAGTGTGCATGAGACTTAGGAGTTGTAAGTTAACAAAGGGAGAAATTAGAAGACCTTTGAGGAGATACATTGGGAGAATGACAATTCCCAGGAATAACAACGGAAAACAACCTTCTAATATCACAGGGCAGGCACGACAACCGCAATATCGACTAAACCAATCCATTCGAGTGCTAGAACTACGGCCATAACATTTACAATGGTTGCGCCATTAACTCTACTAGAGGGGACGATTTTTCCTCAATACCCCATAGTCACCTAGTGACTCCTAGACCAATTATGGCGACATAGGCTAGGCCTTTTGCTACAAGTTTTACAATGCCCATATTGGGAAGTGAACAACCTTATGGGATGCCAACGTCAGTGATGGCAAACTTACATACCAATCCTGCAATATTTTCTAATAATGTTGCAAATACGTATTCAAAAATATTGGCGTCGGGTTCGGCCCTAGATGAGTGATCGGGAAAACAACAATTGTATTATTTCGCAGATGTAGTAATAATAAGGGAAGTCCTTCGAATATCGATCTCAAGGACTGCATATGAATATTGAGTTTAAATATTTTTTCAATCAAACAAAAGATTTTTGGGGGTTTGGAATTATTTTATGGAATTTTAAATGCAAGTGCAAGAAAAATAAAGAAATCGCGCTACAGTTAAAACAGATAGTAAAAAAATGTTAGGGAAGGTGTATAATTCAATGATTTAATAAATCAGGACTCACAATGCAACAACATTTCAAATAATCAATTACCGATTCTTAAGAGTAATTACTCATAATTCCTTATTAATAAAACCATTATTCATTCAATCTCATACCTATGTCCATCGATAATTCATGGTTGAGAATAAGCATTAAAATATAAAGAGCTATTTGGTTATAATAGGGTATCGCTAGTACAAAATCGTTACACATTTGAATTAGGGACATCCTCTAGCATTGGGGGGTTTAGTTACTCATAGAAAAACAATAAGACATAGATAATATATTAAGCATTACATGAATTATAGATGAACGTTGATGTTCAATCGCAATGGATCATCAAATTCACCGTTTTCTCCAAAATTCTATGACTTTAAAACTCTTTATTTTTTATCGTAGAAGCAGAATGAATCTCTAACCTAGCCAAAAAATACCTAATATATCCCAAAGATTTCCTAAAAGGTGTCCAAAATCTCAATCAATACAAAATTCGATCCCAAAAAGGAAAGAAAAATCTGCCTCTCGCCTACCTGCTACGGGTCATAGCCCGTGCTATGGGTGGCCGTAACAGGCCATTGGATATCATGTCTGGAATTTTCTTGGGGGCATGCAGCTGCTACGAGTGATATCCTGTGCTACGGGTGCCAGTAGTAGCTCACTACCTCTTGGGCCTTTCTTCACTTTTTAGGAGCTTGCTTGCTACAGGCCATAGCAGGTGCGACGGGTGGCCATAGCAGACCACTGATTCATGGACGATCTTCTTCAATATTTTCGGTTTTTTCCAGTTTTAGCTAGGCTACTTTCTTGTACCTTAAAACACAAAAACAACCCTACCAAGCGTAACATATAGTAAACATAATTAAAACACAAACAAAAACATGAAATACATAATTAAAAATACGGTAAATTAAAACATAGAAACCCATCAATCAAACTCCCCCAAACTTAGAATATTGCTTAACCTCAAGCAATAAGCTTGCATAAACACTTTCCAGATTAAATGGTGCATTCTCACATGAAAACTTGTGACAATAAGGTATGTAGATACTCATACGTGAGTCTTTGTTCCGATCGGCCAATCCTAGTTCTCCCGGTACTCATCCGATAAGAAAGGTATTACATGAACATACACCGCGTTAAACCATAGACCTAAATCCCCCTTTCGACCACCTCTCTAAATATGCTTTGTGCTTAAGTCTTTTCTTTGATTTTTCTCCCCCTTTCATTCGGATAATCGTATTAGGCATTTCTACAATCTTTCCTTACATGTACAAGATTAATCACGACTTTCTAGGCACCTTCTTCTTTTTTTTCTCACGCACATTGGCATCTATTAGTCCATTTTAGGACGAAAATTGAGACTCAACTGCCATTAGGATGAATAACCGGGTGAGGGTTACCCAACTTAGAGGGAGAATTGTCTTTATCACCATTATTCACTTTTTTCTTTTTGGTGCCTTAAATCATTTTCAACCTTCTACAAGAAATTCTATTTACTCATGCCATACTATCACTATGAACTAATCGGGGGTTACTTCTCAAATACAACTACTATGGCACAAATCTACACGTTGGACTAATTACCTTACTCTAGGGGACCTAGGGTGTTCGGGTCATACATAAGTTTTCAACTTCTTTCGGTGTCCCTATTTCTAACTTCTCTTCACTTGGGCTCTATATACTTTTTCAACCCCTTAAATTCATAGTATTCACAAGAGGGGTTTCTACAGTCCTGATTCGAGGAAGACTTCGAAGTGGTTTTATCAGACATACTATATTTTTTTCAATAAAACAAAAACACATAACACATGAAAACATAATTAAAAGTAATAAAAAATAAAATTACAAATAGTAAAATCCTCCCCCAAACTTGAAATAAACATTGACCTTAATGTTTTAGCCCAAATAAGAGTGAGGAGACTCACATCGGTTCTTACTGCGGAAGCGGCGGAAAATGCAACATAAGCAGTTGCAACATCTTTTGCATTTTATCCATCATCACCCCTTGTCTCGCTTGTTCTTCACCTTGTCGTGCATGTTCTATTTTAATCCCACCCAGCTCATAATGGACCCACTCCCACCGGTCTTAACTCATTGAAGAAGAGTCGGGAGCTATATGGTAAGTATGTGTGGGTGGGGGTGCAACTTGCGTTTGGTCTGTCACATCTTCCTCCATTGCAGTACCTGAAACAAAGCCAACATCTTAGTTGTCCTCATCATCTGGAATGACCTTTGCATATAACCAATTAGTTCTATTAGAAATACTCACCCTAGCAGAGTCGGGCTACTCAACAAGGAATTGGTTGCGGGTCGTCAACCAGTAAGCATCGCGATGAACATTGATCATTCCTTGATGAATCAAGGCTTCCATATCGATTTTATTTTTCCCTATGACTTGAGAATCATGAAGAGCAGTAGGGTCATAACCAAAATACTCTGAAACTTGAGTTAGCATACACCCCACGGAAATGCCTCCAGTGGGTGCACGAGCAACTTTACCTATATAATTAGCCGCAAACGCAGTGGCATTCAGCATATCATGATGAACCATCGCATACATAAAAAATAATTCCCTTTTAGTGGCGACTCCAGTGTTGTCGTCTCTACCAAATAGGGTATAAAATAGGCCTTTCTGCACATAACAGATACAAGGGTTTTAAATTAAAGAGGCCTTAGTAGTGGCTGAACTATACTCCCAACTATCCGTAAGATCCTTCCAAACTAAATTACTGCAAATGTACCTGAAACATCACTGGGCCCGTAGATTGGAAACCAGAGTATATTACCAAGCTCCTCAATAGACATTTTGTGAGGTTGGTTAGAAAGATGAAACTTGAGAATACCATAAAAGTATCTCACCTCACCAAGCCATTATCTCTACAAACAGAAATCCAACATACTCAAAAATTCTAAAGTGAGACGCTCAAATGTCGGTGCCTCAAGATACATGAACTCTAACAAACCTATTGAATGAAACGTTCTATCAACTTCATCTTTTAAGCCTAAGTTAGAGAGGGTTTATTCACACATACACCTCGTCGGCGTGATTTTTTGGTGAGCTAACACCGAGTACCTCATTGCATGTTTCTTGTCGTCAAAGACGATGTTGTGAGGGTTAGGTGCTCTAGACCCTCTTTTTCGAGTTTGGGAAGTCTCAGTAGCTTGCTTTCCTTTACCTGCCTTGCATGGAGGCATTTTCGTCTAAGCAGAAAAGTGACAAATTTGAAAGTTGTGATATGGAGAAATTGTACCAAGAAAGATGATTGTTGTGGAAAATGGGAAGGTTTTTGTGAAGGAGGTGTTATGATTGGAGTTATTATGAAGAGAGAGTTGGTGAAGAAGATGAATTGTAATGGTAAAAGTTAGAAAGAGAAAAGAAATATTTAATTTTAATGAATGATGATTAGAAAAATATTTTGAAAATTGAAAAATAAAGGGATTTGAAGGTGAATTGATTGGTGAGCAAAGAGGTGGCGGATTTAGTGAGATGTATGTGAGAGAAAGTGGGGGGTATTAAAGAGATTTGAAAAAAAAATAGAAAAAAATATGATGGGTGTATGCGCAGTTTGCTACGGGCGGCCGTAGCAGGTTGTTGGACCTCCTCACACATTTTTTTTTGTTTTTCAAAGAGTTTGGGGCGCAGCCTGCTACGGACCGTAGCCCGTGCAGCGGGTGGCTGTAGCAGCTTGTTGTACACATTTTGATTTTTGTTTTTTGTTTTAGTGATTTTTTCATGAGGTTAGTGCATTTTGGGTACCGTTTCTCATACTAAAGCATCTTTCATGCATTTTTCAACTATTTCACATGCTTCTGCTTCCACGAGTAAGATTCCGCATTTGACCTGACCGACGTAGCGCTTCATTGAACGTAGCATGGCTTGACAGTCCATCCTATTATCCTCTGAGATGGGCATCCTCCACCAGGCCAATTTCTTGTCCTTGGTAGTATAGTTTCACTCTCTGCCCATTCACCTTAATAATATCTCCATTCACCTAATTCCTCAATTCTATCACACCATGAGGAAACACCTTGTTAACGACAAACAGTCCAGACCATCTCGACTTCAGTTTTCCAGGAAACAACTTTAACCTGGAATTGAACAAAAGAACCAATTAGGGGAAATCACCACAGGTACCGACACTAATCTACTCTTTAATGTCTCAAATGCTTCAGCATATTCTTTATCAAACACAAAAGGTTTGTCCTTAACTAATAAACTAGTTAGAGGTTTGGCTATCTTAGAGAAGTCTCTTATAAACCTTCGATAAAAACCTGCATGTCCCAAGAAACTTCTTATACCTTTATCATTAACCAGAGGTGGAAGATTGGCTATCACCTCAACTTTTGCTTGGTCCACTTCAATTCCTTTTTGGGAAATTTTGTAACCCAAAACTATACCTTCACGCACCATAAAGTGGCATTTCTCCCAATTGAGAATCAAGTTAGTTTGCTGGCATCTTTCTAAAATAAGAGATAGGTTAGTCAAACAGTTATCAAAAGAAAACCTAAAAACAGAAAAATCATCCATGAACACTTCCATATGCTTTTCAAGCATGTCAGCAAAAATGGATGTCATGCTTCGTTGAAATGTGGCTGACGCATTGCACAACCCAAATGGAATTCTTTTGTAAGCAAAAAAACCATAGGGGCATGTGAATATTATCTTCTGTTGATCTTTAAGAGCAACTACAATCTGATTATACCCTTAGTATACATCAAGAAAACAGTAATAATTATGACCAGCCAACCTCTCTAACATTTTATCAATGAATGACAAAGGGAAGTGGTCTTTTCTTGTTGCTATGTTCAACCTCCTATAGTCAATGCACATTATCCAACCCGTAACTGTCCTTTTAGGAATTAACTCATTCTTCTCATTCATGATGACTGTGGTTCCCCCTTTCTTGGGTACCATATGCACTGAGCTAACCCACGAGCTATCATATATAAGATAGATAAGACCTGCATCTAACAACTTTACCAGTTCTTTCATGGTGGGGTTATGTCTCCTTTGGGGTTGGACAACTGGTTTGTGATCATCCTCCATTAGAATTTGTTGCACCCCAAAATTTGACCAACAATTATTTATTCATTGAGTGTTTGAAAGGTGATACCTTCATCAGAAAGTTCAAGAGATCCTCAGAGGAGTGGGTTGAAACCAAGGATGTGTGACTCATAGCTTGAGAGTTGTGGGAGCTCCTCAGATGATTCTGAGATTTTGAGAATGAACTTGATGCTTTGAGAAAGGGTATGAGGTGTCTTGATAGCCATCATGAAGCCCAGAGAAGTCATTGTGCAAGAATTCAGAAGATTCAACCATGAATGGTAGAATTAGGGTTTTGACTGGGTCAACCCTAGATCAGCTGAAAATTTGGAGAAGGTTGAAACTTAATCCAAGGGCCATGAGATCATGGAATGATGCATAGAGATGTCATAAAGGTGATTCCTAGACCAACTCATCATGAATGAGGAGTTTGAGAAGTTTTGAGTTAGGGTTTCTGAGGATTGTCAGTGAAAACACCCTAATTTGATCCCTATCTTCCAGGCAGTTTTAGCTATAGATGTGATTGATATCTCATCTTCCCCACAACATGAATGTTGTAGAGCTTGTTATTATATTTAATTTGAGTGGTGGAAGTCCTTGATAGGAGTTGCAGAGCTCAAGTTATGGTTTTGACAAATTACAGGTCAGCAGAGGTGTGTGAATCTGGGTCCTTGAAAGTCACCCAACTTGCAGACAACTTTTGCCCTAGTAGGATGATTCCTATGATCTCTTGGTCAACATGAATGTTGAATGGCATCTTCTTAGCTTTAATTTTAGTGGTAGAAGTCCTTGATAGGATTTGTAGAACTCAACTTATGGCTTGGACAAGACAGGGGTATTTTGGTCATTTGGTAGTTATAGGTCATTTTAAGCAAAGGCCATATCTCCTATTTCCAAGCCTCAAATGGAAAAACTCAAAACATGAAAGTTGTTCAAAATGTGATTTTAAGTCTAGAAAAGAGGGTGTGAAAGTTTGGAAAAGCTCATAGCATGGATTTCCATGATTGGTTAAAAATGAACTAAAAATGGCTTATAAGTTTAAAAAGTTGAAATTGAAAATTGGTTTGGAAGATCTAGGAATCCAAAATAGGTCATCCAATATATCATTTTGATTGGAAACATCATTTTGAGAACATTGGTTTAAACACAATTTTCATTTGAGGCTTTAAAATGGGACATGCTTTGGAAAATTGTTACTTGAAGTATAAGGCACCTTTGGAAATCTTAACACAAGGCAAGAAAAAGCTTGTTCTTCACACATATCTTCTCAATATCTCATGTAAAGGTATTTTGGCACAAAATTACAAAGCATAAGGCATGATACATGGGATTTTCAACTTATCATCACATGAGATTTTCAAGCTTTTCTAGCACTTTCTAGAAGGATCTAGTTGCTTCCATTGATCATTATAAGAAGAGTGAACCATGATGAGTAAGAGGTTGGTGAAGGTTGAGGAATTCAGAGGAGAAAGAGAGAGAGAAGTTGCCATTGAAGAGCTTCCTTCAAGATCAAGCAACACACGATTTCTTCCACCACAAGGCTTCTCCTTCAAAACCAGTGCAAACAAAAGGCTGACCATCATCAAAGGATCATCTTGAAGCCCTTGCAAGCTCTGAATCAAGCCATAGCTACCCCTGCCATAGTCAAGAAACAGGTCTGCACTTTTCCTTCTATCTCCTTAATTATGCATGCATAGGTCAGAATTCTAGGTTAGAATTAACAAGGATGAGTAGGTGGTGATACCCAGGGAGTTTGAGAGCCATCCATGGAGTTTGATCTTAGGGCAGGGAATCTTTGATGACCAAGAACTCTTAGCCTAGTGAGTATTAATCTTAGTGTGATAGTATGCTAGAACTGGGGTAACATGAGGAGCACGTTAGCACCAAGAAATCCAAGAACCAGCAAGGTGCATGACAGTGGAAACTTGTATGCCATAGGGTTTCTAGCCATCGGTTTGGTCATTAGAGTGAGTCTTGATTGAAGATATTGGTATGGTCTTGTTCAGCGTGAGAAACTGAGCAAGTTTTCTCTTTACATGTCTGAGTTTTGTTGAGAAACGAGGGAGTACGATGGAGGAGAATCTGGCGTGAAGGTATGGTCATGGAGGTGTTAGAAACCCTAGAAATGTCCAAGGAAGAAGACAATCTGTGGGCCGTGGGATCAGTCTCATTCGTTTGAATTTTTATCCGCATCTAACGGTCGAGATTAAAAAAAGAAACGGAGGGAAAACCCTAAGCCAAAACGCTGCCGTTTGGTTTAATGAGTAAAACTGGGCTCAGCAGACCTTCGCTATCTGCACCCCACCGTATCTGGCCCATATAATAGTGAACTAGCGTGCATTGCTTTTCTCACCCCCCTCCCCTTTATTTTCATTCTTTTATTTTTAATTCCTCCAGTTTTTTCTTGTTTTTAATAAATTCATAAAAAATAGAAAATTAAACATTTTTTAATCCTTATTTTTTCTATGTGTCCATGAATTTGTCTAGAAAAATATAAATAAATAAAATGTCCATTTTATTTTCTTTTCATATTTTTAATAGATTTTTCTCTTAAATAGCTTTTAAATATGTTTAGTTTGGTATCCAATTTTGTAGATTTTCTTTTAAGACTTTCCCTTAGGATTTTTAATTCATTCTTTTTTGTGTAATTAGATATTGAATCATAGTTCCCCATAGGATTTAATTCTTGATTTTTAGATTAAAATTTGATTAGTTTAATTAGGATAGCATTAGGGTATCATAATTAGGGTTTAGGTTGTGCATAGGTAAGGAAATCCATTTTCTTTAGATAGTTTTGCCTTGATTCTTGGGTAGGGGCATATGTAGATGTTATGGGTAGATGTTGTAGACCCTTGTGGATAATTGACAGATTTTTCCCCATTGTTTTAGTATTTTTAGGTATTTTCTGAAGTTGGATGATGATTTTGTCTGTCCTGTGGTTATCTGTTCATCTCTGGGGTTTATTTTGGGGAATTTGTTGTGGGGTTTAGTTTGTTTTGGAGATCTTGTTGGAGAGCATGATGGAAGAGAAGATTGTAGATCAAGACTCAGAGACCCAGAGCTTGGATTATTCCCTGTCTGTGAGGTTTGAGATCCTGAAGTTTGAGAGAAGTTCATGGTACTTTCCTGAGGAAGGCACTATGAATGACTTTCATTCTTTCTTCTTACCTCTTTCTTAAGTATCCAATGATGTTGGAGCCAACTTGTGAGTTTAATTTCTCCTGAGGAGGAATGTGAACTGATCACATGTTGTTGAGCCACATGGGATACAACTCCTAAGTGGAAGCCTCCTAGTACTTTCCTGAGGAAGGTCCTATGGGTCTATTCACTTAGTTCCATTAGTTTATCTAGGATTTCTCAAGTATCCAATGATGTTGGAGCCAACTTGTGAGTTTAGTTTCTCCTGAGGAGGAATGTAAACTGATCACAGTTGTTGAGCCACATAGGATACAACTCCTAAGTGGAAGCCTCCTAGTACTTTCCTGAGGAAGGTCCTATGAGTCTGTTCATTTAGTTCCACTAGTTCAGATAGGATTTCCTAAGTATCCAGTGATGTTGGAGCCTGCTTGTGAGTTTAATTTCTCCTGAGGAGGAATGTAAACTGATCACAGTGGTTGAGCCACATAGGATATGACTCCTGAGTATACACCTCCTAGTGCTTTCCTGAGGAAGACACTATGAGTCTGCTTACTTAGCTCCCTTTCTTTGGTAAGCTTGTTCTGAAGCTTGAAGACTGGGATTGATTTCTTTTGGTTGGGTTTTGCTTTAGGGCTTTGCTTAGATTTGATCAGGATTCTGTTTTAGGGTTAGGATTAGAGAGTAGGGGTAGATGATTCTTTCTCAAGCTTGTGTTTTGTTTGCCTGATGGCACTTCATTCCTTTTATCTGTTATTGCTTGATAGCATGTTGTTTATCTTCAGTATGATTACTGTTATTTCATGACTGGCTTGAGGTCGAGATGAGCTTGTGGAGGCTGAAGCCCCACACACATTTCCTCCCTCACTTGCATTGCATGCATTTTACTGTTAAAGCTGATGCTTTTGTCTGTTTTGGTGTATCATTGACATGATCCCTTAGGACTCTCATTTCTTCTGATGAGGATTTGATGATAGACTTTTAGGTTGAAACCTATGCATGACAACATCTAGGAGTTCCCTGTTCAAACCTCAACCATAGGATGAATCCATGGCATGATAACAGTAGGACTTGATAGTCTCCCTCCTAGTTGGGCCTGTTCTCTTCTCATCTCGAAGCAGTTTAAAATACAGTAATCATGAATGATTTCTTTCGTACGTTACGAGCCTTAAGCTATCTGAGAAAGGACGCATTCCCTCTCAGGTCATAGTCTCTAGTGCGGTTGAAATTGCAAACATAATAAAAAGCACTTCTTTTAGGAGATAGCCCGTAGTTTCCCGAACTACGTTTGCTCTGATCTTTCATACCAGATGAAAGTACGTAGGCATAGGACGCGACGTCCTAGCGAGCAACCTTCCCCATCTTCACCCGTAGTTAGCCGAACTACGTTGACTCTGATTTCTCATTCTCTGATGAGAATACGTAGGCATAAAGTGCGACGCTTTGCCGAGTCATTTTTCTTTTCTTTTTCAGCCAGCCTTGATAGGTAGATAGATTAAAACCAACCCGTCCAAGTAAACAAACAAGCGAGGATCCCGTCGAGTACGACGGACGTGAGGGGTGCTAATACCTTCCCCTTGCGTAACCGACTCCCGAACCCAGACAATGGTTGCGATGACCTTGTCTTACCCTTATTCGTCAGGTTTTTCCGATCGTTTCCTTTCCCGCTCTGAGGGATAAATAACGAAAGGTGGCGACTCTTCTGTCATGCCGGCACCTTATTTTCGCGCAAGCGACAGCTGGCGACTCTGCTGGGGATCGAACCCAGAATCTCTGGTTCTCCGGTTCCCTATGAGAGTCAATCCTATCGTTCGTGTGTTTGCTTGTTGGGTTGCGTTTATTTATCGCATTTTTACTTCTCGCATTTTATTTCCCGCATTTTATTTCCAGTTTGATATGATTATCTGTGCTGCTGTGGGAGAGGGATGTTACTATGAGTGAGAAGCCGGACCTGGGCTTGAGTACACACCTAGATATAGTTGCGGAGAAGTAGTAGACGAACCTGTCTGCTGAGCAGGCACAGTTCCCTACGAAAATCTGCGCTCAGACGAGATTCTTGCAGAGGTGCTCCTTTCCGGTCCTGAGGATCTGAGGGGAGTCCAGACGTGAGGATTGTCGACTCGGGGGACCGATCATTTGGAAGTCAGCTAAGTGAGGCCTCTTCATGACTTGATGATGCCACTCCTTCTGGGAATCGTATCGTCACTCATGAAAGTCTGTGACGCTGATGACCGCATAGGATGTCGTACCTTTGTCCGTGGATTAGGTCCATACCTGTGAGTGGGGTTGGGATATTGCAGGAAACTTATACCTTCAGACTACCTGGTTTTCTTGACAGTGAATCAGTTATGTTGATATCAGGGTTCTCGATGGCAGATTTGACTGTTCTTGACAGAGCGAGGGTTTGATCAGAGGATCTTATCATTGGGTGTTTGTCTGTTCTTGATAGAGCAGGCTTTGATCAGTGTATTATCATCAGTGGTTCGTGCTGGACGGAGCAGATTTTGAGTGAGGTCTGAAGACCTCATCGGCAAATGTTATTGGTTCTTGATAGGGCAGATTTTGAGTGGGGTCTGAAGATCTCATCAGCAGCTGTGTGTTTGTTCTCGACAGGGCAGATTTTTGATTTGGGGTCTGAAGACTTCATCAACAGATGTTACTTGATCTTGCACCCGGGGTCCTTATTATCAGTCACTTATTCTTGTCAGAGCAGAATTTTGATCTCGATCCTATCAAATGGCTATTCTCAGCAGATCAGATCAGTGGTTTTACACCGGGGTTTCCTTCTCATCAGTGACTGTTGATACCGAATCTCCACAGCAGCCATCTGGATATATTGCTGCATGCCTGCATTTTGCATTAGTTTGCATGGTCATTCGCATTCCATTGGCGTGTGTCTGTGACAGATACCGTTTCCCCGATCCAGGATCTCTCGCCTCTTATTGTGTTACTACAGCCTCTCTCAGAAAGACTGTTGCGTACGAGTTCTCGATCCCTAATGTATCGGAGTTGGCTATCACCAATGCTATAGGCTTCCTGTGTATATGTGAGATTGCTGTTTCCATGATTGGGCCCAGATTCCTCTCCTTATTATTGTCAGCACCGGTACTAAGGCGCCAGGATCGGGGGAAATCTCTCAAGCGCACAGACACACGCATACATCTGCATAAAGCATTTTGCATGACATACATTTTATTGCTTTTCCTAACCTTTAATGTTGAAAGGTTTTTCAGGTACACAGGTTCCGAGCTGCTTTCGACCTCCAGGATTGATCAAAAACTCATCCACCGCTACTCAACTCGCGCTAATCAGACAAGGATAATGGACCAGGTGCAGTCAAATGTTCAAGAGCTCCGTGAACGGATGGATCGTTTTATGGAGCTGATGCAAGTAGTCGCGAATGGTCAGGACCAGCTTCGCACTTTGGTTCAACCTCTAATCTCCAGGGTTGACAGTAATGGCATACTTCACGGCGGGGCCGTGCCTACTCCTCCTCCAGTGGATGCTCCACAGAACGTTGTTCCTGTTGCCGGGGGCAACGGCAGTGCTAACGGCAATCTGATGACTAATCTCGGACTCAATGCGGCAGGCGTCGGCAATGGCAGTCTGGGAGCCAATGTTAACATAGGGCCGGTCAACGGCAATGCTGGTGCAGGAAATCTGTTGGTGCCTCAACCGTGGCTGGAGGACCATCAGGATGATGTATTCTCTCAGAGGGGTGTAGAGGCAGAGTTGAATGCTGAGGCTCGACTCAGGTTCAAGGCGCTGGAAGACAAGATGATAGACATTGAAAATCAGAACACATTGGGCGTCGACATGTCCAAGCTCGGGCTGATTGCTGACTTTAAAGTACCTCACAAGTTCAAGGTGCCTACCTTTGAGAAGTATAAGGGTACTACTTACCCCCGGGTCCACCTCCGATCTTATTATAGAAAGATGTCCGCCTATTCTGACGATGAGAAGTTGCTGATGCACTTCTTTCAGGATAGTCTTTCTGGTCCATCACTCGAATGGTATATGGGCCTGGAGCCCGCTACTGTGCGTACCTGGAGAGATCTGGCAGAAGCGTTCGTCCTCCACTATCAATACAATAGCGACTTGGCTCCCAACCGAGTTCAGCTTCAGAATCTCTCATAGCGGAACAATGAAAGCTTTAAAGAATACGCCCAGCGGTGGCGTGAATTGGCTGCTCGGGTTCAACCGCCGATGGTTGAGCGTGAGCTAGTGCAAATGTTCGTGGCTACCCTTCCTGGAATCTATTATGAAAAGCTGGTCAGTGGCATGTCTGGAACATTCTCGGCTCTCATCACTCTGGGCGAGCATGTTGAGAACGGTATAAAGATCGGAAAAATTCAGGGCGAATCATCCTCAGTTGGAGGAGGTAGCAAGAAACCTTACGTTGGCAAGCGTCGAGAGGGAGATGCCAGTGCTGTCACTAATGCTAGGAGAAAGGGCAAGGGCCCTCAGCCTCAGATTGCTAGCATAAATATCCCAGCTGCTCCGCAGCAGCAGCAGCAGAATAATCAGGGGTACAGGAAATATCAGAATCGGGCTCCTATGGCAAACCGTCATTTTGATACTCCACCTATGTCGTATGCACAGCTTTTGCAAACGTTGCTTCAGCTCCAATTAGTTCAAAAGAGGACGTTGGCTCCCTTAACAGGGGCACCACCACCGGGGTATGATGCCAATGCTACTTGTGAATTCCACACTGGGGCACCTGGCCATACGATTGAGAATTGTAAAGCTTTTAAGCACAAAGTCCAGGACTTGGTGGACGCCAAGGTCATCAACTTTTCTGACAATGTGCCCAACGTTACCAAAAACCCCATGCCCCATCATAAGGGGGGCGGAGTAAATGCTGTTATCACTGAGGAGAGTGCGGACTTGCTGACTGACGTCAAAGATTTGAAGACGCCGTTGAGTTTTGTCAAGGCTAAGTTGCTGAAGAAAGGCTTCTTCCCTGGATGTGGAGAGTTATGTATGGCTTGTGCTACACTTCCTGACGGGTGTGAGGAGCTGGTCGAAGGTATCCAAAGTCTGATGTCCGAGGGTATTTTGCAGTTCAGCCGGAGCGTTGAAAGTGCATCAGGGGAAGTCGTACTGAAGCAGGCAGATGAAGTGGCCACCATTACTATTCCTCGTCACCCTATCACTATTTCAGCACCCCGTCCGCCTACAATCACTATCACCAGGGCCGGACCGATCCCATTCGAAAGCACTAATGCCGTTCCATGGCATTACGACACCGAAGTTTATTGTAATGGTCAGAAGATAGAGCTAGAGCCATTCGGATAAACTGTGCAGAATCTTGCCGAGGTCAGCGGTATCACTAGAAGCGGTAGAGTGTTTGCGCCAGCAGAGGTTGCAGCAGAGAAAGTGGTCAGGGCTGACACTGTGGATAAGGGTAAAGGTAAAGCTGTCGAAGAGGTCCCTGCAGGGGCAGAGAAGGACTTGCTGGTTAAAGATGCTGAAGAGTTCATGCGACTAATCAAGAAGAGTGACTACAAAATTGTAGATCATCTTCATCAGACTCCGTCAAAGATCTCGATTCTTAACTTGTTGCTGTGTTCTGAGGCGCACCGCAACGCCTTGCTGAAGGTATTGAATGCTGCATACGTGTCGCAGGAGATATCAGTGAATCAACTCGAGGAGGTGGTGGCCCATGTCAATGCTGGTAATGGGATGGGATTTACAGATCTGGAGCTGACTCCTAAAGGAAGAGATCACAATAGCGCCTTGCACGTCTCAATAGAGTGCAGAGGCACTATTATGTCACATGTCCTGGTGGATACGGGTTCCTCGCTTAATGTGCTCCCGAAGAAGGCACTGATGAAATTGGATACCCGTGGATTGTTGTGCACGCCCAGTGATCTGGTCGTGAAAGCCTTTGATGGGACCAAGCGCCACGTCTTCGGAGAGTTGACCCTGCCAATTCAAGTTGGTCCAGAGACATTCAATACGGTTTTCTACATCATGGATATCATGCCCGCCTATAGTTGCCTCTTAGGTCGGCCATGGATCCATTCTGCTGGTGCCGTGACGTCTACGCTGCATCAGAAGCTCAAATATGCTGTTGGGGGCAGCATAGTGACCGTCTGTGGTGAAGAGGACATCATGGTGAGCCACCTGTCATCCTTTAAATATGTTGAAATGGATGGCGAGATCCATGAAACGCTCTGCCAAGCATTTGAAACCGTCAGGGTAAAAGAGGTAGCTCCTGTCGTCGCAGAGAAGCAAGAGATGAATCTCTCCTCATTTAAGGAAGCTCGGGCCGTCGTCGAAGCCGGTTCCACCCCAGGCTGGGGGCATGTCTTGGATATACCAATCAAGCAGGATAAGTTTGGATTGGGGTATTCTCCTGGAGCTGAAGCTTCATCTTCTTCTGGCAGCTCGTCTCGTGGGAAAGGGCCGATCCTATTCACCAAGGGGGGAGTAATTTTCGAGAGCATCAACGCTGCGTCCGAGGACAGCGGGGACAGTGATTGCGATCTTGACGCCTGGATTCAACCGAGCAAGCCGGGCGAGCGCCTCCACAATTGGACCATCAAGGAGATTATCAAGCTGACAAGTGAAGAGTAATGATTTGCTTTTTACAATCTTTGTACAACCCTATGTCCTGCCCGGGGCATAGTGGTTTTACTGTCAGGGCCTTGTTGGATTATGTGTATGCATTTTGTTAATAAATAAAAGGCGTTTTCTTCGTACTCAAATATTGTGTTCTCTGTTATTCCTGTTTTATGTTTATTTCGAAAAACAGCAAAATGGCAACGAGGTTTGTGCTAACCTGCATATTCTTGCTTTAAACTTAACCCTTGTTATTGCAGGACCCACATGACAGATGACATCGACTCTGGACCCTCTACGGCTCACTACGACTTTGATTGCCCGATCTATCAAGCCGAGGATGAGATTGATGAAGACGAGGACCTTCCGGAAGAGTTGGCCCGCTTGTTGAGACAAAAGGAGAAGGTTATTCTGCCTCGCGAGGAGGATATCGAGGTTGTAAATCTGGGTTCTGAGGAGCTCGTCAGAAATGTCAGAGTAGGGGCTGCGCTGCAGAATGATGTCAAGCATAGACTGGTCTAGATGCTTCGAGAGTATAGTGACGTCTTTGCTTGGTCATATGAGGATATGCCCGGACTTGACACTGATATCGTGGTTCATCGCTTGCCGTTGCGAGAAGATTGCCCTCCAGTCAAGCAGAAGCTCAGGAGGACGAGACCAGACATGGCTGTGAAAATCAAAGAAGAGGTCCAAAAGCAGTTGGACGCAGGGTTTCTAGCCGTTACCACGTACCCTCCGTGGGTCGCCAACATAGTGCCTGTACCGAAGAAGGACGGTAAGGTACGCATGTGCGTCGATTATCGGGATTTGAACAGGGCTAGCCCTAAGGATGATTTCCCGTTGCCTCATATCGATGTGTTGGTCGACAATACAGCCCAGTTTTCCATGTTTTCGTTCATGGATGGCTTCTCCGGTTACAATCAGATTAAGATGGCACCGGAGGACATGGAGAAAACGACGTTTATCACCCCCTGGGGAACGTTTTGCTATAAGGTAATGCCCTTCGGTCTGAAGAATGCAGGGGCCACTTACCAGCGAGCAATGGTAACTTTGTTTCATGATATGATTCATCATGAGATCGAGGTCTATGTTGATGACATGATTGCAAAGTCCCAAACGGAGGAAGAGCATCTGGTCAATTTATTGAAGCTGTTTGAAAGGCTTAGGAAGTTCAGGCTGAGGCTGAATCCTAACAAGTGCACCTTCGGAGTGCGGTCCGCAAAGTTGTTGGGGTTTATCGTTAGTGAACGAGGTATTGAAGTTTATCCTGCGAAAATAAAAGCTATCCAAGAAATGCCAGCGCCGAAAACGGAAAAAGAAGTTCGTGGTTTCCTGGGCCGAATAAACTACATTGGAAGGTTTATCTCTCAGCTCACGGCCACTTGTGAACCGATGTTCAAGCTTTTAAAGAAAAATCAGGCGATTACTTGGAATGAGGATTGCCAGAAGGCATTCGACAAAATAAAGCAGTATCTTCAAGAGCCTCCAATCTTGATACCCCCAGTGGCTGGACGACCATTAATCATGTACCTGACAGTTCTGGAGAATAGTATGGGGTGTGTTCTCGGTCAGCACGACGAGACGGGCAGAAAGGAGCATGCCATCTATTATTTGAGTAAAAAGTTCACTGAGTGTGAATCTCGATACTCGATGCTGGAGAAGACGTGTTGTGCATTAGCTTGGGCCGCCAAACGTCTACGACAGTATATGCTCAACCACACCACTATGCTAATTTCGAAGATGGATCCGATCAAGTACGTCTTCGAGAAGCAGGCTCTTTCGGGCAGGATTGCCAGATGGCAAATGGTGTTAACGGAATATGATATTCAGTACGTCTCTCAGAAAGCCATTAAGGGAAGCGTATTGTCTGATTACCTTGCCGAGCAGCCAATCGAAGACTACCAGCCGATGAAGTTCGAATTCCCTGACGAGGATATTATGTTTCTCAAAGCGAAGGATTGCGATGAGCCATTGCCCGATGAAGGGCCAGATAGGAAGTCTCAGTGGAAGTTGATATTCGACGGAGCGGTTAATTCCTACGGAAGTGGTATCGGGGCTATCATCACGACTCCTCACGGATCCCACATCCCGTTTACTGCAAGACTGACGTTTCCAGTTACCAACAATGAAGCAGAGTATGAAGCATGTATTATGGGTCTAGAAGAGGCAATTGATTTGAGAATCAAGAATCTAGACATATATGGTGACTCAGCGCTTGTAATCAATCAGATTAAAGGGGAGTGGGAAACTCGTCAAGCGAACTTAGTGCCGTACATGAATTACGCCAGGAGGCTGCTTCCTTTCTTCGACCGAGTGGAACTTCATCATGTACCCAGGGCTGAAAATCAGATGGCTGATGCCTTAGCCACGTTGGCTTCAATGTATAAAGTCAATTATTGGAATGAGGCTCCAAGAATTGTGCTTTCGCGTCTTGATAGACCGGCATTTGTGTTTGCAATCGAGGATGCCAATGACGGCAAGCCATGGTTCCACGACATCCAGACCTTCCTCATGACTAAGGAGTATCCTGCGGGTGCGTCAACCCAGGATAAGAAGACTCTGAGGAGGCTATCAGGAAACTTTTATCTCAATCCTGACGGAGTGCTGTATAAGAGAAACCACGATCTCGTGCTGCTCAGATGTGTAGATGAGAAAGAGGCGAGTACGCTCATGGAAGAAGTCCATGAGGGCACATTTGGTACGCACGCCGGCGGGCATGCCATGACAAGAAAGATCCTGAGAGCAGGATATTACTGGCTGACTATGGAGTCGGATTGCTTCAAATTCGCGAAGAAATGTCACAAATGCCAGATTTATGCTGATAAAGTTCATGTGCCGCCGTGCCCATTGAATGTCATGTCCTCCCCTTGGCCGTTCTCCATGTGGGGCATAGACATGATAGGCAAGATCGAGCCCACTGCATCCAATGGTCATCGTTTCATTCTGGTAGCTATCGACTACTTCACCAAATGGGTGGAGGCAGCCTCGTACGCTAATGTGACCAAGCAGGTGGTAGCTAAATTCATAAAGAGGGACATCATCTGTCGCTATGGAATTCCCGAGCGGATCATTACTGATAATGGTTCAAATTTAAATAACAAGATGATGAGGGAGCTGTGCCAGAGCTTCAAGATTGAACACCACAACTCATCTCCTTACCGGCCGAAGATGAACGGCGCTGTTGAAGCGGCCAACAAGAACATCAAGAAGATTGTTCAAAAGATGGTTGTGACGTATAAAGATTGGCACGAGATGTTGCTGTTTGCCTTGCACGGTTATCGTACGACGGTGCGTACGTCGACCGGGGCAACTCCTTTCTCCTTGGTGTACGGTATGGAAGCTGTCCTACCGTTAGAAGTGGAGATTCCTTCTTTGCGAGTTTTGGTTGATGTAAAACTCGACGAGGCAGAATGGATTACGAATCGTTTGAACTAACTCAGCCTGATGGACGAGAAGAGGTTAGCATCAATTGCATTTGGTCGCCTGTACCAAAGCCGAATGAAGAAAGCTTATGATAAGAAGGTGCGCCCAAGAAGCTTTCAGACGGGTGATCTCGTCCTGAAGAAGATTCTTCCGCCACACTCCGATCACCGGGGCAAATGGACTCCGAATTACGAAGGGCCGTATGTCGTCAGCAAGGTCTTCTCGGGAGGAGCTTTCTTGTTATCCACGATGGATGGTGAAGATTTTGCATCCCCGGTGAACGCGGACGCAGTTAAAAAATACTTTGCTTGAAAGAGACCCGCTGGACAAAAAAGAAAGAGTCCAGGAAAAAAAGGGGCATCCCGGCGAACCAAAAACAGAATAAAAGGTTCGGGCAAAAGTTAGGGATATATTGAAAAAATGTACACCCGCGAAGTCGAAAACCTACACTGGGCGGCTTCGGCAAAAAAGGGTATCTCGGTAAACTGAAAACCCGTAAAGGGCGGTTCACGCAAAAGTTAGGGATTTGAATAAGCAAATGACTGCGTTCCGCGTATGGACTTTCATTGTTTAGTGGTTTGGAGGACCTGAGGGCCGTTTATCTGAATCAATCTCTTCCGAAGCTGAAGCGTCGGAGAAGTATCGAAGTCGAGTGGGTCTTAGAGGGATCAACTCATGGTGTTCGTCTATGCCTCGTTGCCGAAATTTGTATATACTGATGTATATTTATGTTTTCTTTTTGTGCGGCTTCCTCATTCCAGGAGCTTGCCTCTGTTGTAGAACATTTTTGCCCATTCAGGGGTTCATCATCAATAAAATGCACATTATTCAGCAATTCTGCTTGTCTGTTTAGCATTTATCTGTTTTTGTTTGCGAGTGAAAACGCCGATGTTTTTTGATAAAATGCGCATACATAAACTCACGGGCCTATGCCCATTGATTGTTGAAACAATTAATTAACTGAATATTGTCACGAGATAATAACCTGGATAGGCCCCTTTGAGGAGGGTATCTTGTCTGTATGTTTGTGTTGTTGCAGGTGTAGCGCCTTCCAGAAGACGTGTCGTGCGCATCCCCGAAGCAGGGCGAGCCCTCCTTCTCCAGCAGAGTTCAGCAGTCTCTCCTCCGCAGAATCTGAACGCAAATAGTGAGCATTGATATGTCTCCCCGCGTAGAGATGATTCTCTTCCCTAAGCAGACGCATCCTGAAGGAGCGTCACCCCATCAGCTGAACCAAGCACCGAAGAATGATGTCATCTCCCCCCAGCACTGGGTCACAAGTGCAGATTTCATAGGAATGTTCGGGTGCCGAAGCTCGTGTTTTCCCTAGTAAAGTCACCGAAGCAGGTGTCTTCCCCAGCACCGGGTCATAAGTGCAGGTTTCGTAGGGGATTGTTCGTACGCCGAAATATGCAGTAACTGATGGTGCCAGACTGAAGTCTCAGGCGGAATTGAGATTCCCCACCAGAGTCATGCTCTCTCCTGAAGTCGGATGATTCCCTCTTCCCCAGTGGAGTGTTGAACAGTTGAAGTTGTTTCCCCACAGAGTTATCCTCCCCAGAAGAGTAGCCGAGACGGCCACGCAGTTTATTCTCGCGATTGATATCAGCAGGTCCAAGTTCTCGTAGAGCTTCGTTCCCCTGCAGTAGTCAGCTGAAGTTGTTTGCCCTGCAGCAGTCAACCGGAAGATCAATTCCCCAGACAGAGTCCGATTGATATTAGCGTGTCCACGTTCTCCTCAGCAGGATGATTCCTCTATCTGAGTAGTGCTTTCTCCTCGACAGGAGAATTCCCCCCTCGGCATTTATTTTGCTGACGGGATCGCATCGTTGTGCATGACTGCATAGCATTTAACACTGCATAGCATTTAACGTTGCATAGCATTGTGCCTGATTGCATGGCATTTAGCATAAACGCATATCATTCCCACCGTGTGGGGCATGGCGCAGAAGCATACGCATCATAAGCATGATCTAGGTTACTATCATTCTTGTCTTACAGGTGTTCCACCAAGAGACCAGTTGCTCAGGACGATTCCTGATATTCTCTCCAGCGAGGTCATTTTCTTAAGATGATTCTTAAGACCCCGGTGTAATCCCCAATCGCTCGCTCAAGATGATTTTTGAAATCCCCAGCGAAGTCTTCAGTTCAAGACGATTCTTGAATTCCTCAGCGGAGCCGTTTGCTTAAGATGATGCTTAAGACCTCAGTGCAGCTTCCCGAGTTGTTTGCTTAGGATGACTCTTGAGCTCCCCAGTAGCGTCCCCCAGCAAGAGTTGCCCAGGAAGATTCCAGGAATACCCAGCAGAATGAAGTCTCCAGAATGGTTATCGGTTCAAGATGATTCTTGAAGGTGCCCGACAGAGATGTTTGTTCAAGATGATTCTTGAAGTCCTTAGCAGCGTGATATGTCTTCCCCAACAGTGATGTCTAATCTGAAGATTGACTTCGTAAACGCCTGAGGGCGATATCAGAAGGTTCCTGTGAGCTCAGATGTCCTTGTTGATGAATCAACGTGTGGCTGAAGACAAGGTTCCAAATTTTGTATTCAAGATGATCCGTGTTGGTCTGAAGACCAAGTCAGTTGTCTTGAGGAGATGATTGATTGCGATCAAGTGGATAGTTTTTCTTCTGACTGAAGTCGAAGATGTTTCTCCAACTGAAGCGGAGTTTTGCCTGAAGGCAAAGTGTTTGAATCCCCGTAGAGTCATGAATGGCTCAGGATACCATTTCTCTGACTGAAGTCACAGATTTCCCAAGCTGAAGCGAAGGTGCCTAAGGGCAAGGTTATCCCCAAGGTCATGAATGACCTAGGATTCATTTTCGGACTGAAGGCCGAAATATATCCCTGACTGAAGTCACGGATGCTCTATAGCAGAGGTGGAGTTGCCTGAAGGCAGATCCATGTATCCTTGAAGGCCAAGGACCATTTCTTTAGACTGAAGTCGAAGATGCCTCCTGCAGAGTTGCCGACGGGCAAAGTTTACATCCTTGAAGGCCGAGGATGTTGTTTCTAGCTGAAGTTGGAATAGCCGACGGGCAGGGTTTCATCTTTCTTCAGAAGAACTTGAAGATTCTCCAGCGGATCTGGAGTGGCCAGGGGCCAGGGTTCCATCTATCTTCAGAAATACTTGAAGATTTTTTCTAGCTGAAGCTGGAAATGGCCAGGGGCCAGGGTTTCGTATATCTTTAATGTTGAAGTTCTACGGCGGGCTGTGTGCAGCAGTATTCCGATGTTCGTTATGGTTCTGAGGGTGAACCCCAGATCAGAGTGTGCTCGGTTAAGTCTCTCATTCCCAGCGGAGTAGTTTCAAATACGCAAGTGTACTTTTTGTTCCATTTACCAGGGGTGAACCCCAGGTCAGAGTTGTTCAGTGTTGCATTTTGTCCGGCGGTGAGGTTGGATGTTTGTTCGACGACGAGGTTGAACGTTTGGATTTGACGGCGAGGTCAGATCATCATTTGTCCGGCGGCGAGGTTGGATGTTTGTTCGACGGCGAGGTTGAACGTTTGGATTTGACGGCAAGGTCAGATCATCAGTTGTCCAGCGGCGAGGTTGGATGTTTGTTCGACGGCGAGGTTGAACGTTTGGATTTGACGGCGAGGTCAGATCATCAGTTGTCCGGCGGCGAGGTTGGATGTTTGTTCGACGGCGAGGTTGAACGTTTGGATTTGACGGCGAGGTCAGATCATCAGTTGTCCGGCGGCGAGGTTGGATGTTTGTTCGACGGCGAGGTTGAACGTTTGGATTTGACGGCGAGGTCAGATCATCAGTTGTCCGGCGGCGAGGTTGGATGTTTGTTCGACGGCGAGGTTGAACGTTTGGATTTGACGGCGAGGTCAGATTATGTTTGTTCGACGGAGAGGTTGGATATTTGTTTGACGGCGAGGTCAGAATCTTTAAATCCCCAGTAGAGATGATGTTTGTACGACGGCGATGTCGAGTGGCTCTAAAAGGATGTTTGTTTCCGACGGCGACGTCAGATTCAGTTTTCCAGCGGCGATGTTGGGCATGTCAAGTTAATCCAGTCTTCTGACGGCGATGTTAGGTGATGCAGATCCTTTAGTTCTCCAGCGGCGATGCGGGGTATTCTGTCAGATGTGGTTCTCCAGCGGCGATGCGGGGTATTCTGTCAGATTTAGTTCCCCAGCGGCGATGCGGGGTATGTTGATTGTCCGACGGCGATGTCAGATGTAGTTCTCCAGCGGTGATGCGGGGTATTCTGTCAGATGTAGTTCTCCAGCGGCGATGCGGGGTATTCTGTCAGATTTAGTTCCCCAGCGGCGATGCGGGGTATGTTGATTGTCCGACGGTGATGTCAAATGTAGTTCTCCAGCGGCGATGCGGGGTACTTTGTTCAGAGATGTATTTTCTCCAGCGGCGATGCGGGGTATTTTGTTCAGTGTTGTATTCTCTCCAGCGGCGATGCGGGGTATTTTGTTCATTGTTGTATTTTCTCCAGCGGCGATGTTGGGTATTTTGGTGATTCAGGTTTAGGTCTCCGACGGCGATGTTGGACGCTTGTTTCCCCGAGTTATGGTTGTTCTTGACGGCGATATCAGGTGATCTGTTCTTCCAGCGGCGATGTTAGGCGTTCCTCAGAATCTTGTCTGACGGTAATGTCAGGCGATTTAGTCTTCCAGCGGCGATGTTGGGTGTTGTGGTTGTCTGAAGGCAACGTCAGAAGAATTTAATGTGGATAACTGACGGTGATGTCAGGTCGATATTTCTCCAGCTAGTTGTTGAGCAGCTAGTGTTGCAGTATTCAAAGATTTGTTCCCCGCAGAGTACCGTGTGCTCGCGCAGTTGGCAAATTTTCGGGTTTACCGATATTCAATCGTCTCGCACCTTGATTGGTTGAGAGTCGTTCGCTTCTCACCCAGTCAGGTTCAAGCCGTTTGAATAGGGGCAGCTGTTGCACCCCAAAATTTGACCAACAATTATTTATTCATTGAGTGTTTGAAAGGTGATACCTTCATCAGAAAGTTCAAGAGATCCTCAGAGGAGTGGGTTGAAACCAAGGATGTGTGACTCATAGCTTAAGAGTTGTGGGAGCTCCTCAGATGATTCTGAGATTTTGAGAATGAACCTGATGCTTTGAGAAAGGGTATGAGGTGTCTTGATAGCCATCATGAAGCCCAGAGAAGTCATTGTGCAAGAATTCAGAAGATTCAACCATGAATGGTAGAATTAGGGTTTTGACTGGGTCAACCCTAGATCAGCTGAAAATTTGGAGAAGGTTGAAACCTAATCCAAGGGCCATGAGATCATGGAATGATGCATAGAGATGTTATAAAGGTGATTCCTAGACCAACTCATCATGAATGAGGAGTTTGAGAAGTTTTGAGTTAGGGTTTCTGAGGATTGTCAGTGAAAAAACCCTAATTTGATCCCTATCTTCCAGGCAGTTTTAGCTATAGATGTGATTGATATCTCATCTTCCCCACAACATGAATGTTGTAGAGCTTGTTCTTAGATTTAATTTGAGTGGTGGAAGTCCTTGATAGGAGTTGCAGAGCTCAAGTTATGGTTTTGACAAATTACAGGTCAGCAGAGGTGTGTGAATCTGGGTCCTTGAAAGTCACCCAACTTGCAGACAACTTTTTCCCTAGTAGGATGATTCCTATGATCTCTTGGTCAACATGAATGTTGAAGGGCATCTTCTTAGCTTTAATTTGAGTGGTAGAAGTCCTTGATAGGATTTGTAGAACTCAACTTATGGCTTGGACAAGATAGGGGTATTTTGGTCATTTGGCAGTTATAGGTCATTTTAAGCAAAGGCCATATCTCCTATTTCCAAGCCTCAAATGGAAAAACTCAAAACATGAAAGTTGTTCAAAATGTGATTTTAAGTCTAGAAAAGAGGGTGTGAAATTTTGGAAAAGCTCATAGCATGGATTTCCATGATTGGTTAAAAATGAACTAAAAATGGCTTATAAGTTTAAAAAGTTGAAATTGAAAATTGGTTTGGAAGATCTAGGAATCCAAAATAGGTCATCCAATATATCATTTTGATTGGAAACATCATTTTGAGAACATTGGTTTAAACACAATTTTCATTTGAGGCTTTAAAATGGGACATGCTTTGGAAAATTGTTACTTGAAGTATAAGGCACCTTTGGAAATCTTAACACAAGGCAAGAAAAAGCTTGTTCTTCACACATATCTTCTCAATATCTCATGTAAAGGTATTTTGGCACAAAATTACAAAGCATAAGGCATGATACATGGGATTTTCAACTTATCATCACATGAGATTTTCAAGCTTTTCTAGCACTTTCTAGAAGGATCTAGTTGCTTCCATTGATCATTATAAGAAGAGTGAACCATGATGAGTAAGAGGTTGGTGAAGGTTGAGGAATTCAGAGGAGAAAGAGAGAGAGAAGTTGCCATTGAAGAGCTTCCTTCAAGATCAAGCAACACACGATTTCTTCCACCACAAGGCTTCTCCTTCAAAACCAGTGCAAATAGAAGGCTGTCCATCATCAAAGGATCATCTTGAAGCCCTTGCAAGCTCTGAATCAAGCCATAGCTACCCCTGCCATAGTCAAGAAACAGGTCTGCACTTTTCCTTCTATCTCCTTAATTATGCATGCATAGGTCAGAATTCTAGGTTAGAATTAACAAGGATGAGTAGGTGGTGATACCCAGGGAGTTTGAGAGCCATCCATGGAGTTTGATCTTAGGGCAGGGAATCTTTGATGACCAAGAACTCTTAGCCTAGTGAGTATTAATCTTAGTGTGATAGTATGCTAGAACTGGGGTAACATGAGGAGCACGTTAGCACCAAGAAATCCAAGAACCAGCAAGGTGCATGACAGTGGAAACTTGTATGCCATAGGGTTTCTAGCCATCAGTTTGGTCATTAGAGTGAGTCTTGATTTAAGATATTGGTATGGTCTTGTTCAGCGTGAGAAACTGAGCAAGTTTGCTCTTTACATGTCTGAGTTTTGTTGAGAAACGAGGGAGTACGATGGAGGAGAATCTGGCGTGAAGGTATGGTCATGGAGGTGTTAGAAACCCTAGAAATGTCCAAGGAAGAAGACAATCTGTGGGCCGTGGGATCAGTCTCATTCGTTTGAATTTTTATCCGCATCCAACGGTCGAGATTAAAAAAAGAAACGGAGGGAAAACCCTAAGCCAAAACGCCGCCGTTTGGTTTAATGAGTAAAACTGGGCTCAACAGACCTTCGCTATCTGCACCCCACCGTATCTGGCCCATATAATAGTGAACTAGCGTGCATTGCTTTTCTCACCCCCTCCCCTTTATTTTCATTCTTTTATTTTTAATTCCTCCAGTTTTTTCTTGTTTTTAATAAATTCATAAAAAATAGAAAATTAAACATTTTTTAATCCTTGTTTTTTTCTATGTGTCCATGAATTTGTCTAGAAAAATATAAATAAATAAAATGTCCATTTTATTTTCTTTTCATATTTTTAATAGATTTTTCTCTTAAATAGCTTTTAAATATGTTTAGTTTGGTATCCAATTTTGTAGATTTTCTTTTAAGACTTTCCCTTAGGATTTTTAATTCATTCTTTTTTGTGTAATTAGATATTGAATCATAGTTCCCCATAGGATTTAATTCTTGATTTTTAGATTAAAATTTGATTAGTTTAATTAGGGTAGCATTAGGGTATCATAATTAGGGTTTAGGTTGTGCATAGGTAAGGAAATCCATTTTCTTTAGATAGTTTTGCCTTGATTCTTGGGTAGGGGCATATGTAGATGTTATGGGTAGATGTTGTAGACCCTTGTGGATAATTGACAGATTTTTCCCCATTGTTTTAGTATTTTTAGGTATTTTCTGAAGTTGGATGATGATTTTGTCTGTCCTGTGGTTATCTGTTCATCTCTGGGGTTTATTTTGGGGAATTTGTTGTGGGGTTTAGTTTTTTTTGGAGAGCTTGTTGGAGAGCATGATGGAAGAGAAGATTGTAGATCAAGACTCAGAGACCCAAAGCTTGGATTATTCCCTGTCTGTGAGGTTTGAGATCCTGAAGTTTGAGAGAAGTTCATGGTACTTTCCTGAGGAAGGCACTATGAATGACTTTCATTCTTTCTTCTTACCTCTTTCTTAAGTATCCAATGATGTTGGAGCCAACTTGTGAGTTTAAGTTCTCCTGAGGAGGAATGTGAACTGATCACATGTTGTTGAGCCACATGGGATACAACTCCTAAGTGGAAGCCTCCTAGTACTTTCCTGAGGAAGGTCCTATGGGTCTATTCACTTAGTTCCATTAGTTTATCTAGGATTTCTCAAGTATCCAATGATGTTGGAGCCAACTTGTGAGTTTAGTTTCTCCTGAGGAGGAATGTAAACTGATCACAGTTGTTGAGCCACATAGGATACAACTCCTAAGTGGAAGCCTCCTAGTACTTTCCTGAGGAAGGTCCTATGAGTTTGTTCATTTGGTTCCACTAGTTCAGATAGGATTTCCTAAGTATCCAGTGATGTTAGAGCCTGCTTGTGAGTTTAATTTCTCCTGAGGAGGAATGTAAACTGATCACAGTGGTTGAGCCACATAGGATATGACTCCTGAGTATACACCTCCTAGTGCTTTCCTGAGGAAGACACTATGAGTCTGCTTACTTAGCTCCCTTTCTTTGGTAAGCTTGTTCTGAAGCTTGAAGACTGGGATTGATTTCTTTTGGTTGGGTTTTGCTTTAGGGCTTTGCTTAGATTTGATCAGGATTCTGTTTTAGGGTTAGGATTAGAGAGTAGGGGTAGATGATTCTTTCTCAAGCTTGTGTTTTGTTTGCCTGATGGCACTTCATTCCTTTTATCTGTTATTGCTTGATAGCATGTTGTTTATCTTCAGTATGATTACTGTTATTTCATGACTGGCTTGAGGTCGAGATGAGCTTATGGAGGCTGAAGCCCCACACACATTTCCTCCCTCACTTGCATTGCATGCATTTTACTGTTAAAGCTGATGCTTTTGTCTGTTTTGGTGTATCATTGACATGATCCCTTAGGACTCTCATTTCTTCTGATGAGGATTTGATGATAGACTTTTAGGTTGAAACCTATGCATGACAACATCTAGGAGTTCCCTGTTCAAACCTCAACCATAGGATGAATCCATGGCATGATAACAGTAGGACTTGATAGTCTCCCTCCTAGTTGGGCCTGTTCTCTTCTCATCTCGAAGCAGTTTAAAATACAGTAATCATGAATGATTTCTTTCGTACGTTACGAGCCTTAAGCTATCTGAGAAAGGACGCATTCCCTCTCAGGTCATAGTCTCTAATGCGGTTGAAATCGCAAACATAATAAAAAGCACTTCTTTTAGGAGATAGCCCGTAGTTTCCCGAACTA
This sequence comes from Lathyrus sativus, assembly GCA_963859935.3. Classification (NCBI taxonomy): domain Eukaryota; kingdom Viridiplantae; phylum Streptophyta; class Magnoliopsida; order Fabales; family Fabaceae; genus Lathyrus; species Lathyrus sativus. Next base: position 571,900,486 of record OZ012735.1, on the reverse strand, counting down.
CGTTTGCTCTGATCTTTCATACCAGATGAAAGTACGTAGGCATAGGACGCGACGTCCTAGCGAGCAACCTTCCCCATCTTCACCCGTAGTTAGCCGAACTACGTTGACTCTGATTTCTCATTCTCTGATGAGAATACGTAGGCATAAAGTGCGACGCTTTGCCGAGTCATTTTTCTTTTCTTTTTCAGCCAGCCTTGATAGGTAGATAGATTAAAACCAACCCGTCCAAGTAAACAAACAAGCGAGGATCCCGTCGAGTACGACGGACGTGAGGGGTGCTAATACCTTCCCCTTGCGTAACCGACTCCCGAACCCAAACAATGGTTGCGATGACCTTGTCTTACCCTTATTCGTCAGGTTTTTCCGATCGTTTCCTTTCCCGCTCTGAGGGATAAATAACGAAAGGTGGCGACTCTTCTGCCATGCCGGCACCTTATTTTCGCGCAAGCGACAGAATCTTGTGTATGCAAACTGTAGGACTAATACCTTTCAAATCTCGAATGGCCCACCCAATAGCACTCTTTTATTTTTTTAGTATTTGGATGAGTTTTTCCTCTTGGACACTCTTGAGAATATAGTTTATTATAGCTGGGCATTTACCTTTTGTGTTGAGGAAAACATATTTGAGATTCTCGGGCAACTGTTTCAACTCCGTCCCTTTTTTAGACTCTCGATTCTCTTCTGATGACTGAGGTCGCCTTAGATCTTCCCATCGATGAGGTCGAGACCTCTTCCGTTGAGGTTGTGCTTCCGTCATGGATAGTACTTCTATCTCCTTCTCATCCACTTCTTGATCACTTTAAAAAATTGACAAGCTCAACACTCGTATCAAAGGCAACTGTGGTACATTCAGTGGACTATCATGGGAAATCACTTGATCTATCACCTCTATTATATGACTCGTACCAACATCATCTTTGTACTTCATGGTGTTTCGAACATCAATTTTTAATTCCTCATCGTAGACTTTTAGAGTCATAGTACATTCCTCAATGTCTATCATACACCTTCCGGTCTCTAAAAATGGTCTGCCTAAAATGAGAGGAATCTCTTCATCTTCCGGCATCCTGAGAATCACAAAATCCACAGGGAATAAAAATTAGTCTATCTTTACTAGAACATCTTCAACTACCCCATAGGGTCTCTTTACCGAATGATTTGCAAACTGAAGTGCCATCCTAGTATCTTGCACCGTTCTGATTCCCAATTTCTTGTAGATGGATAAATTCATGAGACTCATTGGCTCCAAAATCAATAAGCTCTGTTTTGAATGACCTATCTTCAATGGTGCATGGAATGGTGACCGAACCTCGATCTTTTTTTTTCACCAGATTTTCCATACCCTGCAAAATAGCACTATAAGCTTCGGTTAGAATAATAGGATAATTATCAATGGTTTGCTTCTTGGAGATGATATCCTTCATAAAATTGGCATAAGTATAAATTTTCTCAAGTTCCTCCAAGAATGGGATGTTAATTTCCAACTTCTTGAACATCTCTAAGAACTTTTCAAAGTTTTTCTCATGCTACCCCTTTTTCTTGTTTCTTGTGGGGAAAGGGAGCTTTATGACGGGCTTTGGCTCAATCAATTTATCTTTCACTACCTATTTAGATCCAACCATTTCTTCATTGATGATATCGTTTTCTTTTATTTCAAGATCGACTTCGATTAATTGGTCTTCATTTTCAGATTTCTCCTCAGAAACTTCAAGAGATTTCCCATTCCTTGTGGTCACAGCACTCACATTATTATGATCTCTTGTATTTGTTATAGTTTCACTTGGTAAAGCACCTTGTGCTTGAGAATTTGCAAGTTGTTGTGCTATTTGACCCATATGCACTTCCATACTTTTAGTGGAAGTTGTGGTGTTCCTCTAATTGTTTATGGTATCTTCTTGGATTTGAGAACTTTGAGCATCCATCTTCTCAATGGAAATTGCCTAATACGCCTTCTTAGGTGATTGTTGTTGATACTGTTATTGTGGTTGTTGATATTGTTGATGGTACGGTGGTTGTTTTTGTTATTGCTGAGGTCGTTACTGTTGCTGCTGTGACTGCTTCTGATACTAAGCCAGTCCCTATTTTTGAACATTCCCTTGTTGATCTTTCTAAGAGAAGTTGGGATGATTCTTCCAACCAGGATTATATGTGTTGGAATAAGGGTTATTCTACTTCAGAAAATTAATTGCCTCAATTTGTTGTGCAGTTGCAACACAATGCATAGAAAAATGAGGTCCTTAACAAATCTTGTAATTGACAGCTTAGACAAGTTGAACTTGGGAGATAGTCTCAGTACTTACAATCATCTCCTTAAGCCTTCTTTCTACTTCAGCGACAATATTATCTTCCATTTTCATAACCTGATTAGCCAGCTTCAAGTCAATTATTCCTTCTGGTTTACTCACGCTACGGTCGTATAATTCCAAATGCTCATTGACAACAATGGCTTCAATGATCTTCTTAATACCAGTGGCTGTTGTAAAGTTTGATGAACCATCGGCAGCCGTATCAATTAGTTGCTTAGTCTTTATCTTAAGGCCATTCACAAACATCTGCATTTGTTCAGTTTGATCCATGTTGTGAGTAGGACACACTACTAGTAACCTCTTGAACCTTTTGTAAGCATCTTCAAGTGATTCTTCTTCCTTCTGCATAAAATTCACAATGTCATATCTTTTGCAATTATAAACAGAGGCAAGAAAATACTCATTTAGAAAGATTGTCTCCATCTCTTCCCAAGTAGTGATACTTCCCTCAGGTAGGGAGTAAAATCACTCTTCGGCATCTTCGGCTAGAGTGAATGGAAACATTCTTAATTGTTTTTCCTCTTCAGAATTCCCCTCAATATTCAAAGTGGTGTTCATCGTAAGCAATATTTGCAAATGCTTGTTTGCATCTTCATTAATCTTTCCCGTGAAAGGTCTCTTTTCGAGCTAACGGATCATTGTTGGGTGCAGCTAAAAATTTGAAACATTCATCGGTTGATTCACTATGATCAACCACCCTGCTGGAGTATTTGCTTCTCAGTAATCCCTAAGAAGTCTCTCTTGAAGTATTCGTAACCATGATTGTTTCTCTGTATGACTCTGTATCGGAATGATCAGGAACATCTTCCTCTCTCTCTGATTCTGAAATTGAATTGTCCGCTTATGAATATGGAAATCTTGCTTGTTTAGCTCTTCTAAGCCTGGCGTGCAAAGATCGCTTCGGTTCAGTGTCAAAGGAAATTTAGATGAGGTCTTTCTTTACATACACAGATTAAACAGAGATTATTAATAAAATAAAAATTTAAAAAACTATGCAAAAAGTAAAATTTTAGTCGTAGAGCAACAAAATTTCAATTGAACTCAAATCAAACTCTGTATTTTAGCAGTCCTCGACAACGACGCTAAAAAATTGATCAAAAAATAGTAAGTGTACTATTTCGCCGATGTAGTAATAATAAGGGAATTCCTTCAAATATCGATCTTAAGGGCTGCGTATGAATATCAATTTAAATTTTTGTTCAATCAAACAAAAGCTTTTTGGGGGTTTGGAATTATTTTATGGAATTTTAAATGCAAGTGCAAGAAAAATAAAGAAATCGTACTACGGTTAAAACAGATAGTAAAAACATGCTAGGGAAGGTGTATAATCAATGATGTAATAAATCAGGACCCACAATGCAACAAAATATTTCAAATAATCGATTATCAGTTTTTAATAGTGTTTAAACATAATTCCTTATTGAGAAAACCATTATTCATTCAATCTCATACCTATATCCATACATAATTCATGGTTGAGAATAAGCATTAAAATATCAAGAATTGTTTGGTTATAATAGGGTATCCCTAGTCATAGGTGATACCTACTAAGATATATTCTCTAACAAGTCATGTATATTGGCGATCCAGCCTTATTATAACAAAAACATCGAGCTCTCTTTATCCCTAGTTAGGAAACACTCTAATGAAGATTGACTCTGATCCTTTGCAAGTCGGAGACTCTAGCTATGTAGATCCGGTGGAGATTATCATGGTTGAAATTACTGAAGATTTTGATATGGATGAGTTCGAGGAGATTGAAAATTAGATTTATGTTTTGTACCCTAAGGCTAGTGAAAGACTTGTGGAATATCTCTACAGGTGCAAAGCTAAAGACTCAGAGGTGACATTGTGTCCTCGATGCAGTGCTGTATTTCATGAAAAAGCTGCAAGAAAGTCGAGAGCACCTAGAAAGCAAAAGAAAAGGAGAATTTGAGGAAGAGTTGTCCCCAGTTTTATTTTGATATGAGAGGAGTGCCCCAAAAGAAAGAGTAGGTCTTTGCTCAACAGAAGGTTGGGCCTAATACCTACGGACCTATGTCTAATACTCCTCAGGAGAAGTGGACCAAACCTACCGGTAAAGAGCAATGAAATCCTAAGTGGAAGAACTTTGAAATGGGTCGAGGATCTTCCATGACTTATCGAGATAACTTACAGATGTCGGAGCAATGTTCTTATGGGCCTCGTAATTACAAGGGAAAATCCCATGGCTAGGACATAATGGAGGAGGTTCAAGAGAAATAAAAAGGATAAGAGGGATGTTGCAGAGTAAAGTAATAATAAAAAACATCAAAATCAAGCAAATGACCAGGTGAAGAAGCCAATGGGAAGGAAATTGTTCTCTCCCAAGATAAGTTAGATGAAAGGGAAAGCCAAGGAAGAAGAGTAGGAAAAGGAAGATAATTAGTGACAGATAATTTTGAGTTTGGGTCGAAAGAGGATTTCGACATGCTGTTTAATATAGTCTATGTGCTCCCTAGGGAGTACGACTGTGTGACAGAAGTTATTGAGATTGAAGATTGTGAGGAGGAAGAGCTAGCGAAACACAAGCTAGTATGTTACTTTATGATGAACAATGGGTGTATTGAAAAAAAAAGCATTCTTTGAAAGGCCCCATGAGGTTATGAAAAGCCATTTAAAACCCCTCTTTATAAGGGCAAAAGTAGGAAGCACTACGGTGAATTTTATACCTCGATTTTTGTTGGCCAAAATAGGAAAATTTGATACAGACTTAAGGCCCCGTAACATGGTGCTTTCCAATTATAAGGGTAAGACTGACCAAACTATGGGGTTTATCCAGATGGACATAATGGCGGGATCCATAACTCGACCCACAATCCTTATGGTGATCGTGTTAAGGGCTAGTTACAACTTGCTATTAGAGAGAGAATGGATACATGGAGTATGAGTGGTCTCTTCATCCCTCCACCAAAGGATAGTGATCTGGTGCGATAATGGAATAGTAAAAAACATTGAAGCTGATCAGGGATACTACATGGTAGAAATGAACCACAGAGACAAAATAAACTTTGACAAAAAATTGGCCAACATAACGCCATGTGCGCTAACAAAGTTAGCCTATATGCCTCTAAAGCAGGCATTTTTATCTTTGAAACTCCACCCTACCCATTGATTCACATGGAATCGAGAAATCATGGGGGATAAGTTTTATGATTCATATACAATTTGGCTGACAGGCTAGGGCGACTAATCAGGTGATGATGTTTGAGTTTGACGCGTTAAAGCGGATCACGGCCTACATGGCCGAGAACATACTCAAAGAGTCTTTGGACGCCGAAATACCACATATAATTGTCGAAGCTAATGAAACTGAAGTGTTTGACGTAATTCAAAGAACTAATGTTGGACCTCAACCAATCAGAGAGCCGTGGTTAGCAGGCTTGGAAGATGATGGTTGAAAAGGTTAGAGGCTCGATTGTATTTACGACGATGAGCATTTGGGATTTGAGAAGGATTCGTTTGTGTCTACCACAAAGATGCAGCCTCAAGATCCACATGAATAAATAGATTTGGGAGATGGGACTACCAGAAAGCCGACTTAAATTAGTGCCAACATCGATCCAAATCTGAGGTTAGAGGTAATTAAGTTACTTAAAGAATTTCGATATTTTTTTGCATGGGGTTATAATAAAATTCAAGGTTTAAGTAGGGAATTGATGGAGTTGAAACTTTCGATAAAGTTTGGAAATAAACCAGTCAAGTAGACACCTAGGTGGTTTTCCCCATAGATTATGTCTAAAATAAAGAAGGAGATTGAAAGGCTCCTAAGAATCAAGTTCATAAGAAAAACGAGGTATGTTGAATGGCTTGGCAACATCATTCTAATAATTAAGAAAAATGGAACTTTAAGGGTTTGTATTGATTTCAGGGATCTAAACACTACAACCCTAAAGGATGAATACCCAATGCTTGTCGCCAAATGTTGGTCGACTCAGCAGTGGATTTCTAATACCTTAGTATGTTAGATGGTTATTCAGACTATAACCAAATATTTATTGTAGAAGAGGATGTGTCGAAGACAGAGTTTTGATGCCCATAAGCCTTAGGCACCTATGAGTGGGTAGTGATGCCATTTGTTTTGAAGAAGGCCGAGGAAACTTACTAGAGGGTGATGAATTCTTTATTTCATGAATATATCAAAATATTTATGCAAATATAAATCGATGATATATTTATTATGTCCGTGTCAAGAAATAGTCCTCTCGACCATCTTCGACACTCATTCAAAAGGAGGAAATATGAGCTAAAAATGAACCCCCTTAAGTGTGATTTTTGTGTGCAGACAAGCGACTTTCTTGGCTTCGTGGTCCATAAAAGGGGGATCGAGATTAATCAGAATAAAAAGAAGGCCATTAGGGAGACAAAGCCTCATTCAACCAAAAAAGAGTTGCAATCTCTTTTAGGGAATATTAACTTTTTGAGGAGTTTTATATCAAACCTTTGTGGCAAGGTTGGAGCATTCTTGCCACTACTCTTCCTGAAGAAGGAAGAGTTTGCATAGCGACCAAAGCATCAAAGGGTGTTTTATGAAATAAAGGAGTACCTAGCAAATCCTTTTATTTTGTCCCCTCCAGTTAGGAATAGATGCATGAGGTTGTACATTTATACCTCAGACTTGACTATAGTAAGTATGTTAGCTCAGGAAGATGATAATGGCTTTGAAAGATCCATATATTACCTCAGTCGAGTGTTGAGTGATGCAGAGACTAGGTATAGTCTTATAGAGAAGATTTTCCTTTGTTTGTACTTATCTTGAATGAAACTAAAGCATTACATAAAACTAGCTGATGTTTATGTATCTTCCCATTTCAATATTATCAAGCGTATGTTGTTAAAACCAATTTTGCATAGTCGAATTGGAAAATGGGCACTATCTTTAACATAATACTCCATTTCATACATGCCTCTAAAGGCCATGAAGGGTCAAGTGCTCACTGACTTTATCATGGATCACGCGATAGTCGAGACACCTTTGAATTATTTAGAAATGGAACCTTGGAAGTTATACTTTGATGGTTCCAGCCATGAGAATGGGAATGGTGTTGGAATTGTTATTGTTTCTCCAAACAAAATTCCAACTAAGTTTAAATATAGAATCGATGGCTCATGCTCAAACAATGAGTCTGAGTATGAAGCTTATCTAGACTTGAGATCATGTTAATGTTGGGGGCAAAACGAGCCGAAATAAAAGGAGATTCTGAATTGGTGGTAAAACAAATAACGAAGGAATGCAGATGCATTAAGGAAAACTTCATCATGTATTTTGTCATAGTGAATTGACCAATCAAGTGTTTTGACTTTGTGGATATCCACATATTCCTAGAGTTGAGAACCAAGAAGCGAACACATTGGCGCAATTTTTCTCGGGGTACAAGGTACCCAAAGAAAAGCTCAAAGATTTAATTGAAGTTCGAGGGAGAGTAAAGTCAAAGAGACTTTCCCTATTGGATTTGGCAGAAATAAATCTGGGATTAATGGAATCAGAGAATTTTAGGATTTGTATTTTTGAAAGCCTGAATGACACTGATTAGGGGAAACCCATAGTTCGTTACTTGGAAAACCTATTTGGATCAACAAATCAAAAGGTCAAGTATATATCTCATAAAGTGGTCCATAAGATGAGGTGTTTATTGTGTCGCCAAGGGGTTTATTGACCCATGATGTTGAAATATTACATTGACTTTGTTAAAGGTTGTCACGAATGCCAGGTTCACTCATGCGTACAACATGTTCTTGTAAGTGAATTGCATGCAGTTGTGAAACCTTGGCCATTTAGAGGATGGTTTTAGATTTTATTGGAGAAATTCGACCTGCATCCTTTAAGAATCAAAATATACTCTAGTCAGTATTGACTATTTTACAAAATGGATCGAAGCAGTCCCTTTTGTTAATGCTGATCAAGAGGTTGTGAAGAATAGTTCTACTTGTCCTAGGTTATAGTTTTGATGAAGACAAACACATCAACAAAAAGAACTCAAAGCTTGAAGACTAGAGAAATCAAGTTCAAATTATCAAAAAGCTTTGGAAAATTAATAGAAGGATCAAGATGGTTGAATATGCACTATTATTCAAGTATATATATCTTAATTGCTCATAAAAACCATGAATATTTATCGTAAACCTTTCATGAATCTTTTGAAATGGTTTTTAAATTAACTATTATGATATTGGTAAATTATGACTATTTTCCCAATCATATCAATGCCCCACATTGCAAAAGGCCAAGGAGATGTCAATACATTTAGAGGGCTCGATGGCACATGCATTTTATCAGCATAAATTTGACATTTATGACATTTTCTGGCACACCTAAAACAATCAGACTCCATGGTCATCCAATAATACCCCACTTTCAATAGCTTTCTAGACATTCCATGTCCACCAACATGAGTACCAAAAGAACCTTCGTGAACCTCTTACATCAGCTAACTTGCTTCATTTTCATCCACACAGCGCAACAACACCATATTGAAGTTTCTTTTGTACAACAAATCATCCTTGTTCAAGTAGAAATTACCTGACAGCCTCCTCAAAGTCTTCTTGTCTTTAATTGATGCCCTAGGCAGATACTCTTGAGTCTTGAGAAAATGTCTGATGTCAAAATACCAGGGCTTTCCATCTGACGCTTCTTCAATAGTGAATACAAAAACAGGTCTATCAAGACGCATGATAGTGATTGTTGGAGCTTCATTCCAGAAATTCACTTTATACATTGATGATAATGTTGCCAAAGCGTCCGCCATCTGATTTTCAGCCCTCGGTACATGATGAAATTCAATCCTGTCGAAGAAAGGCAACAATCGTCTTGCATAGTTCTTGTAAGGCACCAGGTTAGTCTGACGGGTTTTCCACTCTCCTTTGATTTGATTGACGACTAAGGCTAAATCACCATACACATCTAGATTCTTGATTCTCAAACCAATAGCTTCTTCTAGACCTATGATGCATGCATCATATTCAGCTTTGTTATTGGTGCAAGCGAACGTTAATCGGGCAGTGAACGGTATGTGAGAACCGTGGGGAGTTGTAATAATTGCCCCGATTCTGTTGTCGTATGAGTTAACAGCACCGTTGAAAACCAACTTCCACCGAGACCCAATCTCGGGACCCTCGTCAGGTATAGGTTCATCACAATCATTCATCTTCAAAAACATTAAATCTTCATCATGAAACTCAAACGTCATTGGTTGATAATCTGCAATTGGTTGTTCGGCAAGATATTCTAACAAAACACTCCCTTTAATGGCTTTTTGAGAAACATACTAAATGTCGTACTCTGTTAGCACCATCTGCCATCTAGCAATTCTTTCAGAAAGCGCCTTTTTCTCAAACACATATTTAATTGGATCCATCTTCGAAATCAACATGGTTGTATGGTTTAACATGTACTGCCTTAAGCATTTAGCTGCCCAAGTAAGTGCATAACATGTCTTTTCTAGCATCGAGTACCTTGATTCGCAATCAGTGAATTTTTTACTCAGGTAGTAAATAACATGCTCTTTCCTACCTGTCTCGTCGTGTTAATCGAGCATATAACCCATCGAGTTCTCCAGAACCGTTAAATACATAATCAAAGGTCTTCCAGCAACTGGAGGCATTAAGATTAGGGGATCCTGCAAATACTCTTTTATTTTTTCTAAAGCCTTTTAACAATTCTCATTCTAGACAATTGCCTGATCTTGTCTCAACATTTTGAATATTGGCTCGCAAGTGGCTGTAAGGTGAGATATGAACCTTGCAATGTAGTTCAATCTCCCTAAGAAACCACAAACCTATTTCTCTGTTCTTGGTTCAGGCATTTCTCGTATCACATTTATTTTCACAGGATCCACCTCAATTCCTCTTTTGCTGACAATGAAGCTTAACAGCTTCCCAGATCTCACCCCCGAAGGTGCATTTGTTGGGATTCAACCTCAGCTTGAACTTCCTTAACCTTTCAAACAACTTTAGAAGATTGACCAGATTTCCTTCCTCCGTCTATGACTTCGCAATCATGTCATCAACATATACTTCGATCTCATGATGAATCATATCATGAAAGAGAGTGACCATTGCTCGCTGATAAGTTGCCCCTGCATTTTTCAATCCAAAAGGCATAACTTTGTAGCAAAAAGTCCCCCACAGTGTGATAAAAGTAATTTTCTCCATGTCCTCTAGGGCCATTTTGATTTGGTTATACTTAGAGAAGTCATCCATGAAGGAAAACACATAGTATTGAGCAGTTTTATCAACCAAAACATCAATGTGGGGGAGCAGGAAATCGTCTTTCGGGCTCGTTCTATTCAGATCTTGATAATCGATGCACATCCTAACCTTTCCATCTTTCTTAGGTACAAGAACAATATTGGCGACCCACGGAGGGTAATTAGTGATAGCAATAAAACCAACATCCATATGCTTTTAGACTTCCTCTTTGATCTTGACTGCCATATCAGGTCTGGTCCTTCTCAACTTCTGCTTCACGGGAGGACATTCTTCTCGAAGAGGTAGTCAGTGCACCACTATATTTGTATCCAACCCTGGCATATCCTAGCAAGACTAGACAAAGACATCATTATACTCATGAAGCATTACTACCAATCTTCCTTTGACACTATCTTCCAATACAACCCCAATTCTGGCTTCCTTCTTGTCGTCTTTGGTACCCAGGTTGACGACTTCAATATCCTCCCAATGAGGCAAAATAACCCTTTCCTCTTGCTTCAGAAGCCCGACCAATTCTTCAGGTACGTCACAATCTTCACCAGTCTCTTCTTCAGCTTGGTAAATAAGATTATCAAAATCATATCGAGCCATAGCCGAATCTGGATCGATGGTATCTGAGATGTGCAACTTGAATGATTGATGTTTTATGCTTATTATGATATACAAACAGACACAAACACATTGCCATTTTTCGGTTTTAATTAAAATGTAAGAAAAACAAAAAGGAAAAACAGGGATCCAAATCTTTGAGTGCAAAAAAGGACGTCTTTTCATTCATGATAAAAATTTGAAAATAGTCAATGGGGCCCTACAAGAAGAGTCACTACATCTTGGGCAGAACGTAGGACCATACATAATAAAAAAACAAACGAAAATTACTCTTCTGATGTAACTTGGATGATTTCTTCCACAGTCTAGTTGCAAATCTTCTGCCCAGGGACACACAGACGAATCCAAGCATCCATATCACAGTATCTATCTCTTTCGTCCTCCTCAACAACATTTATCTTGTCAATATAACCCCGTTGCTGGTAAACCGAATAGTTCCTTGTATTTTGAAGGATCCTTTGAAGAAGAAGAAGGATTATATCCCAAACTGAACTTGTCGTATTTAGAAGGAATATGAAGTACCTCGCCCCATTTCTGGGAAGACCCAGATTCCACTATAGCACGGGCCTCCTTGAATGACGACATCGAGACCTCTGGACCTTTAACTTCTATAGGAGGTTTCTTCTGAATCTGCACAATTTTGAAAGCTTAGCAAAGCCTCTTATGGATTTCACCGTCCACTTCCACATACTTAAAGGATGATAACTGACTGACCATGATGTTTTCCTCTCTGCAAACAGTAACCACTTTCCCCTCCATCATATATTTCAATTTCTGATTCAACATGGAAGTAACTCCCCCAGCAAAGTGTATCTAAGGCTGATTGAGCAAACAACTATCAGACGACTGGATATCCATGATATAAAACGTTGCATCAAAAATTTCCGGCCCCACCTGTATGGGAATAGTGATCTCACCAAAGAATGACCTCTTAGAACCATCAAAAGCTCTCATAACTAAGTTGCTTGGCGTGTAAATCAGCCATTGAGTATCCAGCTTCATCAAGGCTTTCTTTGGCAATACATTAAGGGATGAACAAGTGTCTACCAAGACATTAGACAACATAGCCCCTCTGCTCTCCATAGATATATGTAAAGCGTGATGATGGTTCCTCTAGGCAGGATTCAAGTCCAAATCTGTAAAACCCAGACTATTACCAGCATTCATATGAGCTACCACTCCTTCTAGCTGATTCACCGAAATCTCTTGCAGCACAAATGCCAAATTCAAAATTTTTAACAGCGCATTCTGGTGTGCCTCAGAGTATAATAACAACGAGAGAATAAAAATCTTTGATGGCGTCTATTTCAAATGATCTACAATCTTGTAATCACTTTTATGGAAAAGCCTCTTGAATTCTTCAGTATCTTTCGCAAAAGAATCTTTGTCAACTTATTGCTGAATATCTTCTTCTACCACAACCTTACCTTTACCCTTATCATTTCTATCAACACTAGTCTCAGGCAGAGACAAAACTCTGCCATTCCTGGTAATTCCTCCTGTTTCGACAATGTTTTCAACCGAAGTACCTCCATATGATGATCCCACAAACTCCTGATTTTGTCCATTGTAAAACACCTCTGCCCCATAATTCCAGGGAATGGCCTTGGTGCTTTCATAAAGTACTGGTCCTGGAGTGGTGCTTTCATAAAGTACTGGTTCTGGAGTGGTAATTCCAGGGAATGGCCTTGGTGCTTTCATAAAGTACTGGTCCTTGGCGGTACTGAGATATTAATCATCCGGTACCGAATTGAAATCGTTGCGACTTCATCCCGTTCATTATTGACCTCATCAACCACTTCTTCTCCTACAACCCAGTCAAATTGTAGACTGCCTTCATCAATCAAACCCTGAATATGACTTCTCAAAGAACTACAACCTTCTAGATGCGCAACACATTCTGAACAATCCTCTAAACAACCCTGATATACTCCTCCCTTTAACAACTTGCCTTTCACGAAGCTCAAAGGGGTCTTCAATTCTACAACATCAATTATCAAGTTCAACCTTTCTCCTTCAATAACAGCATTGGCCCTAGCCACCCCATGGTTTGACATCGGGTTCTGATTTATATGGGGGGTTTCATTTGTTAAATTTATTGCTTTTGAGTAGAGTAAATCTTGAACCTTATGCTTAAACGCTTTGCAATTATCAATATTATGGCCTAAAGCTCCGAACTGGAACTCACACCTAGCGTTTGCATCATAACTTGGTGGAGGTGCACCAGTAAGTGGCGCCAAAGTTCTCTTTTGGATAAGCTGTAATTGTAATAAGTGTTGCAAAAGATGAGAGTAAGGCATGAGAGGCGTATCAAATTTCCTGTTGGCCATCCTTCCCCTGTCCTGGTAACGACGAGGCGCAATAGTTTATTGTTGCAGTACAGTCGGAATAGCTATACTGGCAACTTGTTGTTGATGTTAATGTTGATGTTGTACTCGACCTTTACCTCTATAGGATCATATAACATTCATATCTCCTTCCCTCTTCTTTGGGTTTTAATTGTATAGTTTCTTCATCCCTCCTGATGAAGATCCTGCTCCACTCAATATTTTTCTTGTCTTTATTCCATTCTCCACCCTCTCTCCTGCCATCACCAAATTTGAAAAGCTTCCAGACATACATCTAATCAATTTTTCATAATATGTTCCTGGTAAGGTCGCCAAGAACATGTCAATCAATTCACACTCCACCATTAGAGGCTGCACTCTGGCTGCTAACTCTCACCACCTCTAGGCGTACTCCTTGAACCCCTCGTTCCTCTATGATAAATTTTGCAATTGCACCCTATTCGGCGCCAAGTCACTGTTGTACTGATAGTGACGCACAAACGCTTCTCCTAATTCTCTCCAGTTTTTTATATGTGTCCTTTCTAGACCCATACACTATGCCAAAAAAGACCTTTAGGAGCATTTTTTTTGCCTTTAGCAGCGCTTCCTAAAGTGGCGCTGCTGTAGGTAAATACAACATTTTTTTTAAAGAAAAAAGTGCTGCTATAGGCCTCTTTTTAGCAGCACTTTTCTAGAAAAGCGCTCTATTCCCCCTAGCAGCGCTTTTAGAAAGCGTTTTATAAAGTGTATTTTCTTAAGACCTTTAGTAGCGTTTTTTCATTAAAAACACTTTCTTTTCCCCCCCTTTTAGCAACGCTTTTAAAAAGCGCTCTCTAAAGTATATTTGCTGAAGACATATAGCAGCGCTTAAGAAAAACGCTCTCTTTCTCCCCTTTTAGCAGCGCTTTTGAAAGCGCTCTCTTTTCCCCCCTTTTAGCAGCGCTATTAGAAGCGCTCTCATTCCCCCCCTCCTTTTAGCAACGCTTTTAGAAGCGCTCTCATTCCCCCCCCCCCCCCTTTTAGCAGCGCTTTTTCAAGAAAAGTGCTGCCTTTTCTACACGTCATTGAATTTTTTCTTTTAAAAATCACTTTTTCTTAGAGTTTTTTTGTAAAAGCGATGTCTATTGTGCATATTTTTATGAAGTGTTTTTTGTTGATTATTTTTGTACAATTCTTTATAATTTATCACATAAACCTGCTTATAACAATTATATTCAACACAAGTCTTTATTTCAACACTTAGGTCTTATATATACCATAACAATTCAACACATAAACCTACTTATAATCATTGTAATTCAACACAAGCCTTTATTTCAACAATTATATATATATATATATATATATATATATATATATATATATATATATATATATATATATATATATATATATATATATATATATATATATATATATATATATATATATATATATATATATATATATATTATAATTCAACAGAAACGATCCATAATTCTAAAATATATTCCAAAACCGATAATTCATAAATATATTCACTATACATATAATTACAAATTCCATATTCCCTGATCCTCACAACAACTTCTAAAAGTATATCAACAAATTCCAAAACTATATGCGACTTTCAGAACTATATTTATCCAGTAGTATGTACATAACATCACAACAACACAAATCTCTAAAGACCATAAACTACGATCAAAAGACAAAATGTTAATATATATACCTTATGCAATTCTCATCTAAAGAATGTATTGAAACCATTCCTCCTTAATTTCTTCCAGTTTATCTTTCGAGTAAGTACCACACTTGAATTCATCAAAGTATTACATAATATAACATAATATGCATGATTTAGTTAAAACTAATTACTCAGGTGAAATATCGGTTAAATATTAAAATAAATCATATAACTTATAAATCCATACCATGTTTAGAATCTCTATTTAACCCGAATAAATAATTTCCTTCATAAACCTCAATACAAAATAACCGCAATCAATCCCATTGCGCTGACGAGGACACTGCACAGGAAAAACAAAGAATATATATATATATATATATATATATATATATATATATATATATATATATATATATATATATATATATATATATATATATATATATATATATATATCAGGAATTGTGAAAATATATATATATAGTTTAACTAGTTTTATCAAGTAGAATCACTATAACAATCAAAATTGTGAAAATATACCTGCACTCTGATCCATCATGTTGTTAGCCTTACTCTTTGGTACTCTTGCTTGTCTTTGTGATCGAAATATTTGTATAGCTCTAACATAATATAAACGAATATTTAGAACAATTTCACATAATAAATAAAGATAGTTATTCAGAACAATCTCATCATTTACATATCAACCATATCCTTCATATCTGGATATTTTGTTTGATCACCATCCAATGAATCCAAATAATACACTATTTTTTATCGGATTAATCGCAACCAACAACCAGTGTCCACTGTAAAATAAGACAAAAGCTTAGACGAAAATGTTATATAGAATGTCAAAAAACGAATAATTATAATAAATAAAATTATAATGAAATCTAACCTATGGCCAGTATTATATGGCAAAAAATACAACTTCTCTATATCTGTGGCCATAAATGCTTGGACTAAGTAATCTCTGATTACATTTAGAGTGTGATCGATTAACCGTACATTGATACATCTAGAAGATAAGAATGGGAATCTTTTTGTCAATTGATGCGGGACCAACAACTTGTCATACAAGAACCTTAAATAAAAAATAACCAACATTAGAATATATTCGTTGAAATGAGCAAATAAATTTTTTAATTATTTAATTAAAATTGATCGGAGTACCTGATGTATGAATGTATAACACCGATTGCTAATTCAGAATGTTGGAAATTTTGATCTAAATTCTCTTTAGCAATTGTTTTGGCATAATCAAAACCAAAAATACCTTCATCCATAGGTATTTGATGAATGCCACCCTCAACCACATCTGTAGTTCCTACATATGTTTCAAGGCACAACCTAAATCGAGGAACGGGTGCTTTTTTAGGCTCAACCTTTTTTTTTGTTGAATATCACTCCAAAGAAGGACGTGGGAGACTGTCCTGAAAGAAATGTATCATACCCAAAATTTTAACCCCTAGATTCCATTATCATTCTAGGTGAGTCAAACATGTGTTATCTCACCCTAACCTCTTTCAAGTTAGTATTTGTCAAAATGCAGATGAATTAGGGTTTCACACTATTAAAATCAAGAATCATGTGGACTGATCAGTCAAGTATTCACATCATCAAGAGAATTGAAGCAGTGTTGTGCAAAATCCTGATTAGGACTTCTACTTGAAAAAGTCAATTGTAGTTTGACTATTAGTCTAAATGGGTTTCCAAATCTTGAACCATGGTCTATGATGTTTCTATAACTTATTGAAGTTCCCTCAAGAATTATGAAAGGTTCAAAACACCCCAGAACACTAAGGATCGATCCTGGAGATTTCAACTGTTCGATTCGTCTGTCTGGAAAGTCAACTCTTTGATTTTTAGGGTTTTTACCCCAAATTGAAGCAATCAAGGTTTCCAACATCATGTTATGCCTAAATAGTGTGTTTGGTGAAGATTTAATCAAGAATTGATGGATAACTTGTGAATCAAGAAATTAGGGTTTATGGAAAACCCTAATTACAAGCTTATTTGGAATGGTTATAACTCTCAAACCACACATCCAAATTGAGTGGTCCAAAGCTGGTTGAAAAGCTCTTGAGAAATCCTACAAAAGTGACCAAGAGGGTTGATGTCCAAAAATGAATAGATTTTGAGTTGTGATCTCATCAAGTTGTGAAGGATTTCCACACTTAGAAAAATTTCTTGTTTTTTGACTTATAAGTCAAGTTTTGCAGCCAACTTCATGAAGATTTTTTTGACCTAGTTCCCTTTGGAATCTGAACTTTGGGACAAACATGAACATTGTAGATAATATTTGGGGATTTTTAAAAAGTACAAGATCATTTTCACAGCCTTTGTGGTTAGGGAGAATCGAAAAGAGCACGTTAGGGATTTTTCATGTCACAAAACCAAGTTTAGCACTTGCATTTTAATGCATAAACCACTCAAAGCTTTTCTAATACCTTGTTTAACTTATTCACTAATGTTTTGGGACTTAATTCCTGATATTACAATGGATTACCATGAGAAAAAAAATCAGAGAATGGATTATTTGATTTGTTTATTCAAGCAAGTGGATGCAAGTGGATATGAGAGACAAACTTTTTGCATTTTCTGCTACACCGCAGCTAATGCATCAGCTACTCTCTTTCCTTTACTTTACCGCAACTACTTACAGGTTATTGGTGATGTTGAAACACATAGGAAGATTTCTCATTCTAAGAAAAGAAATCCTAAGTTGGATTTGCTCCTTTTGCCTCAGAAAAAGGCAAACTTGGCAAGTTTGCACAATCTTCCCATACCTCTCATTCTCCAAGCTTTCCTATAAATATAACACACTCCTAACATCCAAAAAAACACGAGAATCAACTAGAAACTAAGTTGAATCTCTCTCATTTCTCTGATCTCCATCTTCTTGCAAGTGGTAGAAGTTGCTTCCTTGTGAAAAAAAATCTGCCATGCAAAAACTCTACCATAACTCAATACAACCACCAAACACTTGAACTAACACCTCAAACATATCACATATGATGCATTGAAGCTTTCCAAACCCTCACATTCACCAGAAAACCTCACATTCCAAAAGTCAACTCTCATTCCTTGAAAATTTGACTTTTCTGCATCTTCATAAACCAAAACTAAATCGGCCCTTTTCCAATCATTCTAACACTTCAAACACTCTCCATATAAGTTGTTTTAACTGTCCATGACATCATAAAAGTTCTATAACACCATTTACTATAGTTTCACTTTGAAGCTTTTGGTGTTTTGTTGCATAAGAAGGCATTCTATCAAGACAATGATCTTGGAGGAACTCTCATCATTTGAACACCTTATTTGCAACATATTGGAGATGCTTGGATCGTCATCCATCAAATGGTTTTCTTATTTGGTACATTGACTTGAAAAATCTATAAGAGGTAAGCGTTCTAACTTGCTACTTTTAAGATCATCTTGAATATTGATATGCACTGATTATGAACATGCTAGATACACTTTATTGGTCATGTTTGAACCATTTCTTACTCATAAACTTGGGTATTCATGATTGTCCCTTTGGTTTGACTTTTTAGCTTACTTTAAGTGTCATTTCAATATGCAACTTGTTGATTCTGGTTAGGCATATATGATTGGTGTTTGTAAACATCATTTATAGGTCATATGTGATATGTTTGATCATTTAGTTAATGTTGAATTGGTACATTTTTGTGTGTTACTTTGCTCTTGCACAAGCTTGCTACTTTTACCACTATACATTCCATATGTTGAATTAGCTTGTCTATTGATGTATGATTCTTGTAAGAACTCTTTATATGTCTCATATGTTGTGCTGGAATCATTACTTGTTGCTTAGAACATGTACATTGGACTATCACATTGCTCTTGCACATAACATGTCCTATTCAATGATGCTATCGAGTTTTTCACATGGTGCATGATCTAAGAAAACCAACACCACCATTGGATTCTTTGTAAAAAAAATACAGAATTTTATTTTTCATTTCATCCAATTTGATTAAGTTTTGAGTGAGTTATGACCCTTCTTGCAAAATCTGCCTTGCCTTGGTTTTGCTTGCCTTGTTTTTTTTTTTTTTTTGCCTTAGTTGCCTAGTTTTCAAATGTGCACAACTTCTTTGATTTTTATCATTTTGATGCCACTCTTTTTGCACTATGCTCCTTAATATGTCTAGTTTCAATGAAGAAAGAATTCAAAAATTGTTATTTTTGAAACACTTTGGTCCACTTGAATGACATGGTCCTTTTTAGGGTTTTCTTTGGTTTTCATGAACTTTATTGACATAGTACTTGATTTTTCTTGTAATATTGATCTTTTATGAATCATTGTTGATTGTCTAACATTTTTATATGTTTGAAAACACTTAGCTCATTTGCTTTACCATGATTATAGTTGCCTTTGTGAATGCATGAATGTGAAAAGTATGCTTTGAAACTTCTTTGTGAACCATGATACGTTTCTTGATATTGTAACCTCATGAACATGATCCTTCACCCCCATCTTAATTGTTTATGTTTTTTTTGAACCATAACATGTAAAGGGTTGTTTCTTGCCTTTAAATTTACCATTTAATCTTGTTTATCTTTCCCTTTATGAAGTTTGAATCCATGCTTGAACTGTTGTTACTTTTCTTGTCTATCCATGGTTGATTTTCATCAATATCTCTTGAATATAATTAAATGTGTTACATTTTTCTTTAATTTATTCATATACCATTTTTTATTCAAGTCATAAATTGTTTGCATGAGTTTTTGTTTGAATACCATTGATGAAAATGTTGTTGTTACACATGTTCCATGCTTGCCCTCGTTGGTTGTTACCTTCATGATCTTTGAACATTGTAATGTTAAATCATAAAACCTTGATTGTTACCATGCTTTTTGTGTTCAATTTTTTAATTGATCCTACTTGTTTATCTTTATCTTTATCAAGTTTGTTTCTCCGGTGATGGAACTTTTCATTTCTTATCAAGTTGCCTTGTTGTGATATTTGCTTATTGTTGTCACAGGCTTGCCCTTATCTTTCTTGGTTGTTACCATGACTTTAAATCTTTATCATGTTTGAATGAATGCATATGTGTTTTTAGGCTTTGTTAATTTTCCCCAAGTGATGTAGCTTGTTAGCTCTCATCTGGTTGCCTTGTTATCCCTTAATCCAAAGGAAAGTCTCTCTATTAACTTCACTGCCATAGGTAGCTCATTACCCCTCCCCTTAACTTGGTTAAGTCATTAGGTCCTTTAACTTAGTTAAGTTAGAACCTATATCCATTAGAATTTGCTTTAAGTCTAAATACCTACCCCTTGTTAGGAGTATCCTCCAATTAGAACTTTACGATAGAGTTTGTTAACTCTATGTACGGATCATTGTCATGATTATTTACTCCTCTCTTGGATTTTTTCAAACTCAATCCCCTTGAGTGTTAACCTTAGATCTAAATAGTGTTAGAACACAAATTGGTGTTTCTTATATCTCTATGTTTTGATGATAACTTTTATGGAATTTTGTAATGAGTAAATATACACTCTAAAATTTGTTCAAAGTATTATTGTTTAAGGTATAAAATTAAATACTCTTAAAGAAGCCAAATACATAAGTACAAAGAAACTATGCAAAGCTCTGAAGCATCAGATGCAAGACTATCAGAAGACTTTGAAGCGCTGCCAGAAGGATCTGAAGCAGAAGCTACAAAATGATCTGAAGTGTTAATGAAAGAAGTATACAAAAGCTGAAAGCTCTGATCTTATCAGACTCTGAAGTTCTTTTCACTACAAACTCAGAGGCTATGATAACCAGACTCTTATCATTAATATTCACGCTCAAAGCACATACTGCTGCATACTCTGATGAAGACTCTGATATATTAAAGATCTAATCAAGACTGAGACTCTGATACATTAAAGATCTGATCATCTATCAAAGACTCTGAACTTATCATTCATCTTAAGCTCTGATCATCTTAAAGCATTCCATACCTTTTATGTTTACTACAAGTTCTGAAGTGCAGATTATGAAGACTTCATCTTGAAGGAAGCTTGTTGAAGAAGCTGTAAACTTGATTAGATGTGGTGCTACTTCCAAAATAACCAACGGCTAATTTGTCCAAAGAAGTGACGTGGTGCAAATCCCAAGGCTTCTACAACCATACCTTTCTGCAGAAAGCATATCTCCGCCCATACTTTTGGTGATGAAAAGTCATACAATCAAATATTATATTCAACTGCACATCACTCAAAGCATTTGAAAAAGCTATAAAAGGAGAACTACTTCAACATTTTGAGGTTTCTAATTCACTACTCATCTTTGGCTCATTGCTAGATCACTCAGAAAGAAATACACGCTTGATTCATAAAAGAGAAAATCTCACAAGATCTTACTCATTTGATCTTTCATAAAACCATATAGTTTTTGTTGTACTTAATCTTAAGTGTAAACATCACAGTTGTGATACAGCTTATTAGAAGCATTCAAACACTTGTTAGTTTACATTAAATTGTAAGAAGTTCCTTAAGAAGACCAAGGTGTGGTCAGTAGTTCTTGAGAAAACTAAGACAGTTGTTCTTAGTGCTTTCTATTGTAATCATTTGATCAATAGTAGATTAAGTCCTTGCAGAGAAAGGCAAATCATCTTTGATAAGGTGGACTGGAGTAGTTGAGTTCAACGAACCAGGATAAAAATCTTGAGTTGTTTTTTATTGTCATAGTTATTAAAACTCTTATTCAACCCCCTGTCGCTACTGCGAAAATCGGCGCCGGCTATGACAGAAGAGTCGCCACCGTGCCTTATTTATCCCAAAAGAGGGAAAGGAAACGTTTAGAGAAAACCTAACGCAAAGAGGGAAAGGAATGGTCATCGCAACCAAATCCTTTCTATCTAATGGTATGTTATTTTATCTATTCTATAGGTCTGGGTTAAAAAAGAAAAGAAAATGACTTGGCAAAGTATCGCACTTTATGCCTACGTATTCCCGTCTGGAACGAGAAATCAGAGCCAACGTAGTTCGCCTAACTACGGGTTAAAGGGGGGAAGGTTGCTCGCCGAGATATCGCATCTCGTGCCTACGTACTTTCATATGGCATGAAAGATCAAAGCAAACCTAGTTCGGGCTACGGAAGACACAAGCTTGTCTGACAGTTTCTTATCTCCTTCTGAAAAGGGTTTTCCTGATTAAAGGTCCAAGAGGACAAAAACAGAGTTTGAATGTTTGTTTGAGTTTTTTACGAAAGAAATGTTTTTTAGGATGTTTGCAATCTCATTTGCACTAGAGACTATGAGCCAGGAGTGAACGCTTCGTATATCACCTAAAGGGTACCACACTAATATCTAGTTTACTGGAGAGAGACCCTCCACCAACCTTTTCCCGGATAGCTTAAGGCTCGTAACGTACGACTTCGATTAACCTTATTACTATGTTTTTGAATTGTTTTTGAGATGAGAAGAGAAAGACACCCTGAAACTATGGTTGAAAGGGGAATCTACCTACAGTTATCATGCATGGGTCAAAACCTAATGTCAGTCATAATTCCCTCCTGCACAGAGGAAATCAGAGATCCTAAGGGAAACAACAAAAGAAAGCAAGCAGTAAACAGTAAACAGCAAAATGCATGTTATGCAACAGTACAAGTGAGGCAAGGGAAGAAAACAACAGGCAAGAGGAGACAAGCTCCCCCTCAAACCTAGAGGTAATCAACACAAGCAAACAAACAATACAGAGAAAGAAAAAAGATACAGAGGAGGCAACCCAAGCAGCAGCAACAAACTCCTACAACAGACAGCAACAACAAGCTCTGAACAGCACAACTGAAATGACATCAAAGTTGACAGCAAGACTTCATCTTCAAGCTAGCTTCAAACTTCATCTTCAAGCTTTAGAAAACACACTCCAAGCAAAGGATTAATCATCAAGATGAAGGTTGTAATGTTGAAAACTTAATAAAAACCAAAGGAAATCATCAAGTACCAACATTGAAATGGAAAGGCATCCTCAAAGTTCTATTCAACTATGGGCATACCACACATCCCTTCAAAGGAGAGATAGAGTTTCCCTAGGAGGAATTTACATCATTGGATAGAATAGAAGCACACAATGCATTCTATGTTTGATGAAAGAAACAAAACCAGCTCTAATGGCTCTTCCTAAAACCCTAATTTCCTAAGCTCCTAAAACAACCCCTAAAGGAAAAACGAAACTTCAACTCCAAGCTCCAATCTTCAAGCCATAGCATCTATATCAAGTCCAGAAGACCTCCCAAAAAGGAATCCAAGCAAAACCAGCTCCATAGTCACCAACAAGACCAAACAAGCAAGGGCACTAAAGAATAGGACACCACAAGCACAAGCAACTTGCAAAATTCAACTAAAATAGAAAACCAAATTGTAAAATTCTAATTAAATTCCTAGGGGAACATACATGTTTGAACAGACTAGGTTTAAAATATTAAAGCCTAATTCAACTTCTAAGTCACCTAAATAATTTCTAGATTGAAAGGTATCAAGGTAATCCACAAGTTTGGGAAAGCTCTAATCTCAACACCTAAAACAGAATTTAAAGTTGTTCTAAAATTCTAATAAAAATCCTAAGGGAACATACATGTCTACCCTAACACATACTAAAAAATAAAAGCCAAATTCATCACCAATTGGAAGGACAAAATTCAACAAAACAGATGGTCAAATATGCAAAATTAAAAGTATTAACAAAAATAAGAAAAATCTAATTAAATTGAAAAATGTATGAAAATTCATTTTATTGATTTCAGAAAATCACAAATTCTTTCAAGATCATGGAGATATTTTTAAAATAATTTTTTGATCATGAATGAATTTAATATGATTTTTTTGAATCAATAAAGCATTAAAAATAAACAAAAATGAATAAAAGAAAATAGCAACTCAGAATAAAACAAGAGCCATTGGATGAGGAGACTGGTCAAGCAATCCAAGCATCCACACGCTGCCAGCACATTAAGTGAAACACCTGTGTTTTGCTCCTCAGAAGTCAACAGAAACTTTAAGTCGTGGCCATTGGATCTGTGGTCTAGTCAAGGTCAAAAGCAAGATCTGATGGTCCAGAGATCTACTTCTCCAAAATTCAACCTGTCCTGAGTGAGATTAGAGACGGTGGCCGGAGAAGACTCCGGTCGTCTTCTCCGGTGAGCATGTGGTTGCAGGTGATCAAACATCACTCATCCTTACATCAATCTCTCCAGAATTTCATCTGGAATCCAAATCTCCTATTCATACACTCTAACTCTCCATAGATTTTCAAATTCGAAACAATGTTCAGAACACACATTCAAATCAATCATCATCAATTGCAAATCTAATGAGATAGAAAGGTTCCTCATGCTTCATACATCAAATTGATCTATCCAAATCATTTTATAGCCTTAAGATCATATCTACTCGAATCAAAACAGAAATGGCACCTCATGATCAAACATCACCAATTGTTTCCAAATTGATCCTAAAACGATCTACATCCTGTCTAGATCCTAACCACAAGTTCAATTCTAACTACATCATGCTAATTCATGTGGAAATTTGAAAGTTACTAACCTATTGTAGATCTAGTAAGAGAGATGCTTAGAGCTTGATTCAACCTTCAAAACTCTCCAGAATCTTTCAGGGATGCAAGAGAAAGATGTTGCAAGCTTCAATTTGCTCTGAATCAGACTAGAACTCAAAACATGATTTCACTTTCTTCTTGGAACTTTTCAACTGCAACTTCAGTGTTCTTCACGAAATGAATGCCAAAACCACTCTGAATTCACTGCAATGAATATACAAAATGTTTTTATGGGCTTTTGAAGTGTGTTTGAAGCCCAATCTAGCCAATTGCAATTTCTGATTTTTCCTTGAAATCCAATGTAGCAATCACGATTTCAGGCTGTGTTACTTGCTCTAGAAGGTTCTATCAGCTTGCAAATTGATTTTAGAGTGAAATTGGATTGATAGCACAACCTGAATTGCATTGTAGAATGAATTGGCTATGTAACTTGCATTTAAAGCAATTACATGACATCCCATGAAACTTGGCCTAACCTCAAAACTATGCTAATTTCATTGTGTCCAGAATTCAATTTCCATTCAAAAAATGTGGTTATTTGACATGTTTTGGTCCTATAACTCAAAAAGTCAATTTTCCCTTCTTAATCCATTTGAAAAATTCCCTTTTTGAAACCAATTCAAACCAGGTCTTGCTATGAGCTCAAACAATCCATAATGACCTCTTAGCTAGCCTAAAAAAAACATTTTTAACAACTCTCATGTTGAACAAAATTGCATTTGACAAGTGCAAGTTGGAGATTTTGGCCTATGATTGAAAATGACCTATAATCTCACTTTCCCAAAATACCCCTAACTTGTAAACCTCATAACTTGAGTTCTACAAATCATATGGAAGACTTCTAGTACAATTTAGAAAGCTAAGATCATGAGGAACAACTTTCATGTTGGCAAAAAGTTCAGGTGAAACCTCCTTCTAAGTCAAAAATAGTTTTGAAGTCAGATAATTTTCGCAGACAAATTTCAGAAGCATCTGAGGACTTGTAACTTGTCTGGGTCATAACTTGAGTTCTATAAATACACTTGAGGACTTCTAGTACTCAAATTAAAGGTATTGAGATGCTCTAAAAGTTTCATGTTGGCCAAAGATCCATTTGAAACTTGTATCGTGACTTATGTGGTCTTGAAGTTAGGCACTAAACAGGGAATTTTGCACTGAAACCCTAACTTAGCAACTTCCCACACTCTTGATTATTCTTGATTTGATCTTGGAACAACACCACAAATGTCTTATCATATCATTCCATGAACTCCATGACCTAAAAGTAGGCCTTGATACTCTTCCAATACACAGTTGACGTATAATTGATCCAGATGAAACCCTAATTGCTTGCACCTCAACTGTGGCCCTTGCATTTGACACAATGACTTGATTAAACTCTCCCATGGCCCTCTAGGCATTCTATGATCTCCATACACATCCTCTTCTCCCATTCAACATTTCACAACCCTCTGATGGTCTTCAGTTGATCCTCAAGCTAGGAGAAGATTCACACTCAAATATCTAAACCCTTAGGCACTCAAACCACCTTCCGATGACTTTGACAACTTCTCAATCTTGAATGAGACCTCTTGCTAGGCTTCTCTTGAAAAGAATCACACTTGATCCCCTAGTATATGAATGATACCATGATATGCAAATGATATAACTATGCAAATTCTAATGCAATGAAATATAAACCAGGTAAGAAAAGGTTGAGCATATTTTGGGGTGCAACAACTACCCCTATTCAAACGGCTTGGACCCGACTGGGTGAAGAGCGAATGACCTTCAAACAATCGAGGTAGAAGACGGTTGAATACCAAGAACCCGAAAATTTGCCAACCGCAGAAATACACAGCAAAAACTGCTTGGGAAACAACATCCGTTGTGTTGAACCCAGTTGTTACGGCAACAACTGATCAATCATTTGATAAAACTTGGGATTTCAATCATTAATCCCCTGTGTGATGCCATAGGCATCGAATTAACTTTTCCAAGAACAACTACGTCCACAACTGGACTAAACTTCGTCAGCATGAGGAAAGACTCCATCACCATGGGTACAATTCCGTCCATAACTGGAATAACGATCACTGTCGGTTACAGGTAACAACTCCACTGGGGACAATTCCATCAATCACAAATAATAACTCCGTCCACACGGGTAACAATCACTGTCAACACAGGTAACACTTCCGTCAACACAGACCACAATCACTGTCAACACAGGTAACAAATCCGCCAACACGAATAACAATCACTGTCAGCACGGGTAACAATTACCGTCCACATAGATAACACTCACCATCAGCACGGGTAACAATTCCGTCAACACGGATTACAATCACTGTCAACACAGGTACAATTCCGCCAACACGAATAACAATCACCGTCAGCACGGGTAACAATTATCGTCCATACAGATAACACTCACCATCAGCACGGGTAACAATTCCGTCAACACGGATAACAATCACCGTCAGCACGGGTAAAATTCCGTCAACACGGATAGCAATTACCGTCAGCACGGGTAGCAATTCCGTCAACACGGATAACACTCACCATCAGCACGGGTAACAATTCCGTCAACACGGATAACAATCACCGTCAGCACGGGTAACAATTCCGTCAACACGGATAACAATCACCATCAGCACGAGTAACAATTCCGTCAACACAGATAACAATCACCGTCAGCACGGGTAACAATTCCGTCAACACGGATAACAATCACCGGCAATTTCACTGGGACAACTCCGTCAATCACGGGTAACGACTTCGTCAACACGGATAACAATCACTGTCAACACAGGTACGATCTCTGTCAGCCATCGGTAACCATCTCTGTCAACACAGGCACAATCTATGTCCATCACAGGTAACAGTCTCTGTCAACACAGGCGCAATCTCTGTCCATCACAGGTGAGCAATTCCGTCAACACGGATACATTTGAAGAATACTTTGTTGGAGAATACGAGAAACTTAACCAAACAACACTGTGGGGAAATCACCAGTGACACCTCCGAAAGTTTAAGGCAAGAAATCTTTTAATGCTGACGTAACAGCAACCTGAAGAGAAACGTAACCAAACTACTCTCTTAGGGGACGAACGTTATCATCACCTATCTCACACTTAGAATTTGAATATCTAGAAATCCTTCTGAGCAAGAATCTCACTCCTCTGCAAGGGATAACACCTGAAACCAAAGAGGTGACCAACCTGGCTTATGTTTCAGAATGCGTATGTTTGACAATGGCGTAATGCTCCATACATCATGGAAATGCTACGCGTTTGGGTAGATGCAAATATGATGATATATGCAAAATGCAAAGATGCCATGAGGCGCTTCAGCAAAATAAATGCTGAAGACAAAATCCAATCCGCTAGGGATGAACGGTATCACAAAGCATTCCAGCAAAATAAATGCTAGACATGTGAAACCAACCCCGCTGGGCATAACCATCTTGTTGGGGCATGGTTCACAAGCTTGAAATTACGAACTCTGTTGAGAATATTCATCCTGTGGGAGGAAAACAAACTGCTGGGGAGAAGGAGAGACAATCCTGCGCGAGGATACTCCTTCTGAACCAAAGACGACTTGGTTATATTCTGCGGGAGTTACCCATGCTGGGTATTGAGTGTGCACATACTCATTGCTGGGAATGCACTTTTTGTTGAGGACATTCGGGTCCACTGAGGATACTCTCTTGGCATCTTTCCTGGGGAATACTCTTCTGGGGAGGACATCCCCTCATTCAGTAGGGATACATGCCATCTCAACCCTCTCTGGGCTAAGATGTGACTTTCATCTGCTTAGGAGTGATACAATCACCTTGTCACAGGACTCTGGCTGGGGAAACACAACTTCCCTACTTGTTTGCTCCAAAGGTGAGAACCCTGCAAAACACAAACGAGACAAAAACAAATCTATACAACAGGATCTATTCCGGCTAGTATCTGTGACGTTCGTTCAGTCAATTCACAGTTTTAGCAATTATTGGCAAGGGCCAGCAAGTTTATGCCCATGCAAGTTTATCAAAAACACCGGCGTTTTTCACAAACAAAACAGTAAAGAACATGCATCAAAACAGTAACGAACATGCATCAAGTACTGAATAACATGCTTTATTGATAACGGGCCTGTAAATAGGTAGAATTTTGTACACTGGATGCAACTCCTGAAAAGAGGAAGTTACGCACAAACAAAATACAAGTATTACAGAAGCACAAAGAAAATTTGTACACATGTCGGCAACGTGGTACAGACGAACACCATGAGCTGATCCTCCTATGACTCGCCTGACTCGGACGCTTTCCCAATACTCGATCTTCGGAAGAGATTGTTTCGGATATATGACTCTCAGGTACTCCCAAACCACTAAGCAACGCAGTATCAAACTCGGATCACAATCATTTGCTTTTTCAAATCCCTAACTTTTGCGTGAACCGCCCTTTGCGGGTTTTCAATTCACCGGGATACCCTTTTTTGCCGAAGTCGCCCTTTTCAGGTTTTCAACTTCGCGGGTGTACATTTTTCAATTTTATCCCTAACTTTTGCCCGAACCCTTTATTCTTTTTTTTTATGGTTCGCCGGGATGCCCCATTTTTGCCTGGACTCTCTTTTTCTGTCCAACGGGTCTATTTTAAGCAAAGTATTTTTTAACTGCATCTGAGTTCATAGGGGATGTAAAATCCTCACCATCCATGGTGGACCATCATAGTTGGACCATCATAGTTGGGAGTCCACTTGCCCCTGTGATCTGATTGTGGTGGGAGAATCTTTTTGAGCACAAGATCGCCCGTCTGAAAGCTTCGAGGACACACCTTCTTATCATAAGCTTTCTTCATCCGACTCTGATACAGCCGACCATATGCTAGAGAAGCCAGTCTCTTCTCATCCATTAAACTGAGTTGATTCAATCTATCTTTCACCCATTCTGCTTCATCTAATTGGACACCACGCAAAACCCTCAGAGAAGGAATCTCAACCTCCAATGGTAGGACAACTTCCATACCATATACAAGTGAAAAAGGAGTTTCCCCGGTTGATGTGCGTACCGTCGTACGATAACCGTGCAAAGCAAAAGGCAACATCTCATGCCAGTCCTTGTAGGTCACAACCATCTTCTGAATGATCTTCTTTATGTTTTTATTGGCCGCTTCGACAACGCCATTCATCTTTGGCCGATAAGGAGAAGAGTTGTGATGTTCAATTTTGAAATTCTGGCACAATTCCTTCATCATCTTGTTATTCAAATTCGAACCATTGTCAGTGATAATCTGCTCCGGGATTGCATATCTGCAGATAATATCCTTCTTGATAAATCTGGCGACCACCTGCTTGGTAACATTAACATATGATGCCGCTTCAACCCATTTGGTGAAGTAATCAATGGCTACCAAGATAAAACGATGTCCGTTGGATGCCGTGGGCTCAATCTTTCCAATCACATCAATTCCCCACATGGAAAAAGGCCAAGGCGGCGACATAACGTTCAGAGGGCTCGGGGGTACATGAATCTTGTCCGCATAAATCTGGCATTTATGACACTTCTTTACAAATTTGAAACAATCTGTTTCCATTGTTAGCCAATAATACCCGGCTCTTAATAGATTTCTTGTCATTGCATGTCCGCCGGCATGCGTGCCAAATGTACCCTCGTGGATTTCCTCCATTAGCAACTTAGCCTCTTTCTCATCCACACACCGCAACAACACCAAGTCGTGGTTTCTCTTGTACAAAACCCCATCCGGATTCAAATAGAAATTGCCAGCCAATCTCCTAAGAGTCTTCTGATCATGACTGGATGCCCCAGCCGGATACTCTTGGTTCTTCAGGAAATTCTGGATATCAAAATACCACGGTTTACCATCGAAAGCTTCCTCAATGGCGAATATGAAGGCGGACCTATCAAGGCGAGAAATAACTATCCTGGGAGCCTCATTCCATAAGTTAACCTTATACATTGAAGACAAAGTCACGAGAGCGTCTGCCATCTGATTTTCTGCTCGTGGTACATGGTGCAATTCCACCTTGTCAAAGAAAGGCAACAACCTTCTTGCATAATTCATATAAGGTATCAGATTGGACTGACGAGTCTCCCACTCTCCCTTGATCTGGTTCACAACTAGAGCAGAATCTCCGTACACATCAAGATTTTTAATTCTCAGATCAATAGCTTCTTCGAGCCCCATAATGCACGCTTCATATTCGGCCTCATTGTTTGTAACTGGAAAGGTCAATCTAGTAGTGAATGGGATTTGCGACCCATGGGGAGTAGTAATGATTTCCCCTATTCCACTTCCATACGAATTGACGGCACCGTCAAATATCAATTGCCATTTGGAACCCAACTCTAGACTTTCATCCGACAACAGTTCCTCACAGTCCTTCATTTTTAAGTACATGATATCCTCGTCAGGAAAATCAAAACTCATCGACTGGTAATCATCAATTGGCTTCTCAGCTAGGTATTCTGACAGAACACTACCTTTAATAGACTTTTGAGAAACGTACTGAATATCGTATTCTGTCAATATCATCTGCCATCGGGAAATCCTTCTGGAAAGTGCTTGCTTTGCAAACACGTATTTGATTGGATCCATCTTTGAAATTAGCATGGTTGTATGATTTAGCATGTATTGCCTCAAACGTTTGGCAGCCCAGGCTAGCGCACAACACATTTTTTCGGGCATCGAGTAACGAGACTCACAGTCTGTGAACTTTTTATTCAAGTAGTAAATCGTATGCTCTTTACGTTCAGTCTCGTCATGTTGACCGAGAACACAACCCATACTTTTCACAAGAACCGTCAAATACATAATCAGTGGTCTCCCGGCTACTAGGGGTATCAATATTGGAGGTTCCTGCAAATATACTTTTATTTTTTCAAACGCCCTTTGACAATCTTCATTCCAGGACACAGCCTGATCCTTTTTCAACAACTTGAATAACGGCTCGCACGTGGCCGTTAGATGAGATATGAACCGGCCAATGTAGTTCAATCTCCCTAAAAAGCCACGAACCTCTTTTTCAGTTTTCGGCGTTGGCATTTCTTGTATTGCTTTTATCTTAGCACGATCAACCTCAATTCCTTTTTCGTTTACAATAAACCCCAATAGCTTACCAGATCTCACCCCGAAGGTGCACTTGTTAGGATTCAGCCTCAACCTGAATTTCCTAAGCCTCTTGAACAATTTCAGAAGATTGACCAGATGCTCCTCCTCCGTCTGGGATTTAGCAATCATATCGTCAACATAGACTTCGATCTCTTTATGCATCATGTCATGAAAGAGTGTTGTCATAGCTCGCTGATATGTTGCCCCGGCGTTCTTCAAACCAAAGGGCATCACTTTGTAGCAGAACGTCCCCCACGGGGTAATAAAAGTTGTTTTCTCCATATCATTCGGCGCCATCTTTATCTGATTATAGCCCGAAAAGCCGTCCATGAAGGAAAACACGGAGAATTGAGCGGTGTTGTCGACCAGCACATCAATATGAGGAAGCAGAAAGTCATCTTTTAGGCTCGCCCTATTCAAATCTTGATAGTCCATGCACATCCGCACCTTACCATCTTTCTTTGGTACAGGTACTATATTGGCGACCCATGAGGGATAAGTTGTGACAGCCAGAAAACCAACATCCCATTGTTTCTAAACTTCCTCCTTAATTTTCACAGCCATATCTGGTCGAGTTCTTCTATGTTTCTGCTTAATCGGCGGACATTCTTCGCGCAATGGCAAACGATGAACCACCATATCAGTATCCAAACCAGGCATGTCTTCGTAAGACCAAGCAAAGATATCACTGTACTCCCGCAGCATCTCGATAAGCCTTTGCTTGATATCACTTTGCAGTGCAGCCCCTATCTGGATATTCCTGACAACCTCTTCGGACCCCACGTTGATAATTTCAATTTCCTCCTGATGAGGCAGAATGATTCTCTCTTCTTGTTTCAAAAGTCGAGCCAGCTCTTCTGATAAGTCGTTATCCTCAATAATCTCTTCTTCTGCTTGAAATATCGGGTGCTCGAAGTCTAAGCGAGTCATAGGAAGTTCGTGATCGGTGTCGTCTGAAATATGAATCCTGCAATAAGAATGGTTAAATGTTTCAAATAATGCAAACAAAGCACATAACCACTTAGCCATTTTTCTGTTAAACAAAAACAGGAAAAACAAGGATCACAAAATTTGCATGCGAAAAACGCCTTTATTAATGATAAAACAAAGTACACACATAAGCAGGTAGCCCTAAAAACAAAATCACTATGCCCCGGGTAGGACACAGAATTATACAATAATTGAGAAAACAAATCATTACTGGTTTTTAGTCACTGGGACAAGTTCCTGGATAGACCAGTTGCACAGATTCTGTCCTGGCATGCCGGGCTTGCTCCACGAGTCCATATAGCAGTCACTATCTTCGTCTTCAGCATCGGAAACAGCATTAATCGTTTCATAACAGACCCCACCTGGAGTGATCACCACTGGTCCTTTGAACTTTGGCACGCCTGATGCGGAAGGTGACGATGTTGGGCGATACCCCAACCCAAACTTATCCATCTTGATAGGAATTTCCAAGACTTGGCCCCATCCTTTGGTTGCTCCAGCCTAAACCACTGCCTGAGCATCTTTGTAAGAAGACATGGCCACCTCTGGCCCTTTTCTGGGAATATGAGACTTGTCCTTGATCTACAACCCTTCAAAGGCTTGGCATGGCGTCTCATGGATCTCCCCATCCACTTCGACGTACTTGAATGACGAAAGATGACTAACCAGAATGTCCTCCTCTCCGCAAATAGTAACAACACTGTCACCGACCATGTATTTAAGTTTCTGATGCAGCATGGACGTCACAGCCCCTGCAGAATGTATCCATGGTCGCCCAAGTAAATAGCTGTAAGCTGGATGTATATCCATGATGTAGAACATTGTGTCAAACACTTCCGGCCCGACCTGGAGCGGCAATTTTATGGATCCAAACATCGACCTTCTGGTCCCATCAAAAGCCCTCACAACCAAATCACTTGGCGTGCATATGATTCCTCAGACATCTAGCTTCATCATAGCCTTCTTCGGCAACACATTCAAGGATGATCCGGTGTCTACAAGAACATGTGACATAACAGTGCCCCGACACTCCACTGAAATGTGAAAAGCCATATTATGGTCCCGACCTCTAAGCGTCAAATCAAAGTCAGTAAATCCCAAGCTGTGCCCAGCATTCACATGCGCCAGTACCCCCTCAAGCTGATTGACAGTTACTTCCTGAGGTACAAAAGACGTGTCCAAGATTTTCAACAATGCATTCCGATGGGCCTCGGAACAAAGCAACAAGGATAGTATTGAAATTTTGGAGGGCGTCTGCTGCAAGTGCTCCACAATCTTATAGTCAATTTTGCGAATCAACCTTATAAACTCTTCTACATCCTTGACTGATGTTTCCTTCTCTTTCGACTGGGAAGGTCCTTCTTCATTCACTTTGGCTTTGCCTCTAGCAATCCTTTCAGCCTCAATTTCAGGTGAAGTGAAGATTCTACCACTGCGGGTCATACCTCCCGCTCCTACAAGATTGCCTACTGCCCCTGTCGGCTGGCTATCCACATTAATCTTTTCCCCGTTGCAAAAAGCTTCCAACCCATAATTCCATGGAATGGCTTTCGTACCTTCATAAGGAACGGGTCCTGCTTTCGTTATTGTGATAGTTGGCCGCCTGGCGGGCGCTGATATTGTAATAGTCTTTCGTGGAATTGTAATTGTCCCGACCTCACCCTGCTTTTCACATGTTACCTCATCAGGTTTCTCAACAGCAGTGCGGTCAAACTGTAAAGTTCCCTCATCAATCATGGCCTGAATACCTTTCTTCAAATCAATACAGCCCTCTGGTTGGGTCCAACAATCCAAACAGTACTCATCACATCCGGGGAAGACCCCTCCTTTTAACAATCTGCTTTTAACATATCTCAAAGGTGTCTTCAGATCATTTACGTCCACAACCAAATCCAAATCCTCCTCTGTCAAAACAGCATTCGCTCCATGATTCAGCATTGGTTTCTGTACAATGTTGGGACCATCATTATTGAAGTTAATGACTTTACTATCAATCAAATCTTGGACTTTGTGCTTAAAAGCATGACAACTGTCGATATCATGTCCGGGTGCCCCGGAATGAAATTCACACTGCTTACTAGTATCATACCCGTAAGGAAGTGCTCCTGTGGGTGGGTCCAACATTCTCTTCTCAACCAGATTCAAACTTAACAACGTCTGAAGCAACTCTACATACGTTGACAGAGGTGTATCAAATACCCTCTTCGGCTTCCCATTCTGGATCCTTCTCTGAGTAGGATTATACCTTTGTTGTTGTTGTTGCTGCTGCTATGGTTGTTGTCGTTGTTGAGGTATAGGGATCGTCACACTAGCAACCTGTTGTTGAAGATACTGATTTCTACCTCTACCTCGTCCTCTACCACCATACACTGCGCTGGCGTCTCCTTGCCTTTTACCACCAAAGACCTTTTTTGCACCTCCAGCTGAGGTTGATTCACTGGCTTGAATCTTACCAATTTTGATGCCATTTCAATTCGTTCTCCCATGAGTATCATGTCAGAGAAACTACCCTTGAGCAATTGAGCAATTTATCATAATACATCCCAGAGAATGTTCCAACAAAAATATCAATCAGTTCCCTTTCAACCATAGGGGGGTGGACTCTTGCCGCCAGATCGCGCCAATGCTGAGCATACTCCTTGAAACTTTCCCCATTCTTCTGTGAAAGACTTTGAAGCTGAACCCTATTTGGTGCAAGGTCACTATTGTATTGGTAGTGTCTGACGAAAACATCAGCCAATTCTTTCCAACTTCCGATCTATGCAGGCTCTAGTCCCATGTACCATTCAAGTGATGGTCCTGACAAACTATCTTGGAAAAAATGCATAAGCATCTTATCATCATCAGAGTACGCAGACATCCTTCGGTAGTATGAACGCACATGAACTCGTGGGCATGTATCCCCTTTATATTTATCGAAAGTGGGAGCTTTGAACTTCAATGGTACCCTCAGCCCGGGAACCAGTCCCATGGTAGCCATGTCCAAAGCTGCATAATTTTGATTGGCTACACCTCTCATCTGTTCCTCCAGCATTTTAATCCTCCGATCACTATTAGTGGGACCCTCAAAACCCATGCCTTTCCCAGAAAAGGCATCTTTCTGACTATCTCTATTCCAGTACGGACCCTCATTACCATATCCGTCATAGGCAGCATTACGACTATGACCAAGCTCCCCCTCAAACCTAGAGGTAATCAACACAAGCAAACAAACAATACAGAGTCAGACAAAAGATACAAAGGAGGTAACCCAAGCAGCAGCAACAAACTCCTACAACAGACAACAACATCAAGCTCTGAACAGCACAGCTGAAATGACAGCAAAGTTGACAGCAAGACTTCATCTTCAAGCTAGCTTCAAACTTCATCTTCAAGGTTTAGCAAACACACTCCAAGCAAAGGATTAATCATCAAGATCAAGGTTGTAATGTTGAAAACTTAATGAAAACCAAAGGAAATCATCAAGTACCAACATTGAAATGGAAAGGCATCCTCAAAGTTCTACTCAACTATGGGCATACCACACATCCCTCCAAAGGAGAGATGGAGTTTCCCTAGGAGGACTTTACATCAATGGATATAATAGAAGCACACAATGCATTCTATGTTTGATGAAAGAAACAAAACTAGCTCTAATGGCTCTTCCTAAAACCCTAATTTCCTAAGCTCCTAAAACAACCCCTAAAGGAAAAAACAAACTTCAAATCCAAGCTCCAATATTCAAGCCATAGCATCTATATCAAGTCCATAAGACCTCCCAAAAAGGAATCCAAGCAAAACCAGCTCCAAAGTCACCAACAAGACCAAACAAGCAAGGGCACTAAAGAATAGGACACCACAAGCACAAGCAACTTGCAAAATTTAATTAAAATAGAAAACCAAATTGTAAAATTCTAATTAAATTCCTAGGGGAACATACATGTTTGAACAGCCTAGGGTTAAAATATTAAAGCCTAATTCAACTTCTAAGTCACCTAAATAATTTCTAGATTGAAAGGTATCAAGGTAATCCACAAGTTTGGGAAAGCTCTAATCTCAACACCTAAAACAGAACTTAAAGTTGTTCTAAAATTCTAATTAAAATCCTAAGGGAACATACATGTCTATCCTAACACATACTAAAAAATCAAAGCCAAATTCATCACCAATTGGAAGGACAAAATTCAACAAAACAGATGGTCAAATATGCAAAATTAAAAGAATTAACAAAAATAAGAAAAATCTAATTAAATTGAAAAATGTATGAAAATGCATTTTATTGATTTCAGAAAATCACAAATTCTTTCAAGATCATGGAGATATTTTTAAAATAATTTTTTGATCAAGAATGAATTTAATATGATTTTTTGAATCAATAAAGCATTAAAAATAAACAAAAATGAATAAAAGAAAATAGCAACTCAGAATAAAACAAGAGCCATTGGATGAGGAGACTGGTCAAGCAATCCAAGCATCCACACGCTGCCAGCACATTAAGTGAAACGCCTGCGCTTTGCTCCTCACAAGTCAACAAAAACTTTAAGTCGTGGCCATTGGATCTGTGGTCTAGTCAAGGTCAAAAGCAAGATCTGATGGTCCAGAGATCATCTTCTCCAAAATTCAACCTGGCCTGAGTGAGATCAGAGACGGTGGCCGGAGAAGACTCCGGTCGTCTTCTCCGGTGAGCTTGTGGTTGCAGGTGATCAAACATCACTCATCCTTACATCAATCTCTCCAAAATTTCATCAGGAATCCAAATATCCTATTCATACACTCTAACTCTCCATAGATTTTCAAATTCGAAACAATGTTCAGAACACACATTCAAATCAATCATCATCAATTGCAAATCTAATGATATAGAAATGTTCCTCATGCTTCATAAATCAGATTGATCTATCCAAATCATGTTATAGCCTTAAGATCAGATCTACTAGAATCAAAAGAAAAATGGTACCTCATGATCAAACATCACCAATTGTTTCCAAATTGATCCTAAAACGATCTACATCCTGTCTAGATCCTAACCACAAGTTCAATTTTAACTACATCATGCTAATTCATGTGGAAATTTAAAAGTTACTAACCTGTTGAAGATCTAGTAACAAAGATGCTTAGAGCTTGATTCAACCTTCAAAACTCTCCAGAATCTTTCAGGGATGCAAGAGAAAGATGTTGCAAGCTTCAATTTGCTCTGAATCAGCCTAGAACTCAAAACACGATTTAACTTGCTTCTTGGAACTTTTCAACTGCAACTTCAGTGTTCTTCACGAAATGAATGCCAAAACCACTCTGAATTCACTACAATGAATATATAAAATGTTTTTATGGGCTTTTGAAGTGTGTTTGAAGCCCAATCCAGCCAATTGCAATTTCTGAATTTTCCTTGAAATCCAATGTAACAGTCACGATTTCAGGCTGTGTTACTTGCTCTAGATGGTTCTATCAGCTTGCAAATTGATTTTAGAGTGAAATTGGATTGATAGCACAACCTGAATTGCATTGTAGAATGAATTGGCTATGTAACTTGCATTTGAAGCAATTACGTGACATCTCATGAAACTTGGCCTAACCTCAAAATTCTGCTAATGTCATTGTGTCCAAAATTCAATTTCCATTCAAAAAATGTGGTTACTTGACATGTTTTGGTCCTATAACTCAAAAAGTCAATTTTCCCTTCTTAATCCATTTGAAAAATTCCCTTTTTGAAACCAATTCAAACCAGGTCTTTCTATGAGCTCAAACAATCCATAATGACCTCTTAGCTAGCCTAAAAAAACATTTTTAACAACTCTCATGTTGAACAAAATTGCATTTGACAAGTGCAAGTTGGAGATTTTGGCCTATGATTGAAAATGACCTATAATCTCACTTTCCCAAAATACCCCTAACTTGTAAACCTCATAACTTGAGTTCTACAAATCATATGGATGACTTCTAGTACAATTTAGAAATCTAAGATCATGAGGAACAACTTTCATGTTGGCCAAAAGTTCAGGTGAAACCTCCTTCTAAGTCAAAAATTGTTTTGAAGTCAGATGATTTTCACAGACAAATTTCAGAAGCATCTGAGGACTTGTAACTTGTCTGGGTCATAACTTGAGTTCTATAAACCCACTTGAGGACTTCTAGTACTCAAATTAAAGGTATTGAGATGCTCTACAAGTTTCATGTTGTCCAAAGATCCATTTGAAACTTGTATTGTGACTTATGTGGTCTTGAAGTTAGGCACTAAACAGGGAATTTTGCACTGAAACCCTAACTTAGCAACTTCCCACACTCTTGATTCTTCTTGATTTGATCTTGGCACAACACCACAAATGTCTTATCATATCATTCCATGAACTCCATGACCTAAAAGTAGGCCTTGATACTCTTCCAATACACAGTTGACCTATAATTGATCCAGATGAAACCCTAATTGCTTGCACCTCAACTGTGGCCCTTGCATTTGACACAATGACTTGATTAAACTCTCCCATGGCCCTCTAGGCATTCTATGATCTCCATACACATCCTCTTCTCCCATTCAACATTTCACAACCCTCTGATGGTCTTCAGTTGATCCTCAAGCTAGGAGAAGATTCACACTCAAACATCTAAACCCTTAGGCACTCAAACCACCTTCTGATGACTTTGACAACTTCTCAATCTTGAATGAGACCTCTTGCTAGGCTTCTCTTGAAAAGAATCACACTTGATCCCCTAATATATGAATGATACCATGATATGCAAATGATATAACTATGAAAATGCTAATGCAATGAAACATAAACTAGGTAAGAAAAGGTTGAGCAAATTTTGGGGTGCAACACCCCCCCCCCCCTTCTAAGTGTTTTTCTCACCTTCAGTTGGCATCAGAGCTCCGGTTCTGTTTGTGCTATCACTTAACCGTGACCAGAAAAGATCCAGTGGGAAAAACTCTTGATACTCTTGGTTGATATACATTATGGCTGCTGAAACTTCAACACCCAACAACAACAAATATGAAGAAAGAGTCAGCACAAAACCTCCCATGTTTGATG
The DNA here is from genome assembly GCA_963859935.3 of Lathyrus sativus. Classification (NCBI taxonomy): domain Eukaryota; kingdom Viridiplantae; phylum Streptophyta; class Magnoliopsida; order Fabales; family Fabaceae; genus Lathyrus; species Lathyrus sativus. The sequence continues at coordinate 571,860,679 of OZ012735.1, read as the reverse complement.
GAGAGAAATTTGATTATTGGAAAGATAGACTGGAAAGTTTCTTTCTAGGATTTGATGCTGATCTTTGGGACTTAGTTATTGATGGATATGTTCATCCCACTGATGGGAATGGCAAGAAAGTTGACAGAAAATCAATGACGGAGGAGCAAAAGAAGCAATTCAGAAATCACCACAAGGCTAGAACTATATTGCTAAATGCTATATCTCATACTGAGTATGAGAAAATAACCAACAGAGAAACTGTCTTTGATATATTTGAATCCCTGAAGATGACTCATGAAGGGAACTCTCAAGTCAAAGAAACCAAGGCTCTGGCGCTGATCCAGAAGTATGAAGCTTTCAAGATGGAAGAATCTGAATCTATTGAAGCACTGTTCTCTAGATTCCAGATTCTCACTGCTGGCCTAAAGGTTCTGGACAAGGGTTACTCTACAGTAGATCATGTCAAGAAAATAATCAGAAGCTTGCCAACCAGATGGAGACCCTTGGTCACTGCTCTGAAGCTGGCAAAGGATCTAAACAAGATTACGCTAGAGGAACTAATCAGTTCTCTAAGGAGTCATGAGATTGAACTAGAGGAAGATGAGCCTCTAAAGAAAGGTAAGTCAATTGCATTAAAATCTAATAAAGTTGTTAAAGCATTGCAGGTATTAGAAGAAAGCTCTGAAGAGTCTGCTTCTGAAGATGAAGAAGAACTATCCTTACTATCCAAAAGAATCAATAAACTCTGGAAGAATAAGCAAAGGAAGTTCAAGAACTTTAGAAAACCAGATCAACACAAACAATCTTCTGGGCACATAAGATCTGGAGAACACTCTGGATACAGAAGATCTGGAGAATCCTCTAGACACAGACGATCTGGAAAAAGAGAGGTTGTTTTCTATGAATGCAAAGAACCTGGGCACTACAAGAGTGATTGTCCAAAGCTTCAGAAGGAGAACCCAAAAAGAAAGTCAGATCACAAAAAGAAAGTTCTGATGGCTACCTGGGATGACTCAGATGCATCTGATTCGTCATCAGAGTCAGAAGAGGAATGTGCAAATGTAGCATTCATGGCTGACATTGAGGACAGTGTTGAATCATCTAGATCAGAATCAAAATCTGATTCTGAGGTATTTGCTGAACTTTCTAGACAGGAACTTGTTGAAAGTTTATATGATATTCTTGAAAACTATAGTAAAGTTAAACTCAAATACAAAACGCTTCTAAAGCATATTCAATTTGAGAGTAACAAGTTTGAATCAGAAATAGCTGAACTAAAAGTTGAAAATCTTCAGTTGAAAAATAATTTAGAAACTGCTCAACTAAACTCTGATTCAAAATCTGAATCATGCTCTAAAAATATTTTACAAGAGTATGACTATAGTTTCAGGAAGTTTCTAACTAAAAGCCTAGATAAAAGCAAAATGGCTTCAATGATCTATGGTATTAGCAGAAACTATAGAAAATGTGTTGGATATAAATCTTTCTCTTATGAAGATTCAAATCCAAAATCTGCAGATAAACTGGATATCAAGTATCCTCCTTTATATTCTCAATTTACATTTGGTCACTTGAATGATATTAAACACACAAGTTCTAATCAGAACAAATATGTGTTTAATAAATCTAAAGCTAATCAGAACAAGTCTTATGTTGAAAGACAGAAGTTCAGAAAAAGCTTTAAGGCAACTAACCAAAAAGGACCCAAGAAAATCTGGGTACCTAAGGATAAGATAATCTATGTTGCAGACATCCTTAGCAGCAAAGTCAAGACTCCAGTCATGGTACCTGGACTCTAGATGCTCACGACATATGACGGGAAAAAGGTCTATGTTCCAAAGTGTAAAGCTTAGATCTGGAGGAGATGTCAAGTTTGGAGGGAATCAGAAGGGAAAAATAATTGGCTCTGGAACCATAGGCAATGGTAAACTTCCTTCCATAACTAATGTCTTGCTTGTTGAAGGGTTAGCTCATAATCTATTGTCCATAAGTCAATTAAGTGACAATGGTTATGACATTATCTTTAATCAAAAGTGTTGCAAAGCTGTTAGTCAAAAGGATGGCTCAATCCTCTTTAATGGTAAAAGGAAAAACAACATTTATAAAATTAGTCTCTCAGAACTTAAGGTTCAGAATGTTAAATGCCTTATGTCTGTTAATGAGGAGCAATGGGTCTGGCACAGAAGATTGGGTCATATTAATATGAGACGTATATCTTAGATTAATAAGCTTAATCTGGTCAGAGGACTTCCTAATCTGAAGTTCAACTCAGATGCTCTTTGTGAAGCATGTCAGAAAGGAAAATTTTCAAAATCATCTTTTAAATCCAAAAATGTTGTTTCAACTTCAAAACCATTAGAGTTACTTCACATTGATCTGTTTGGACCAATGAAAACTGCATCCATCAGAGGCAAGAAGTATGGATTAGTCATTGTTGATGACTACAGCAGATGGACATGGGTAAAATTCCTAAAACACAAGGATGAGTCACACTCTGTGTTCTTTGACTTCTGCAAACAAGTCCAAACTGAAAAAGATTTCAAAATTGTTAAAGTCAGAAGTGATCATGGTGGTGAATTTGAAAACAAACATTTTGAAAAATATTTTAATGAAAATGGCATTGCTCATGATTTCTCCTGTCCTAGAACTCCACAACATAATGGAGTTGTAGAGAGGAAAAATAGAACTTTGCAAGAGATGGCCAGAACCATGATCAATGAGACTAACATGGCAAAACATTTTTGGGCAGAGGCAATTAACACAACATGTTATATTCAGAACAGAGTGTCAATTAGACCTCTTCTGGAAAAGACTCCTTATGAATTGTGGAGGAATAGAAAGCCAAACATTTCTTATTTCCATCCTTTTGGATGTATTTGTTTTATACTAAACACTAAAGAGAATCTTAACAAGTTTGATTCTAAAGCACAAAAGTGTTTCATGCTTGGATATTCTAAACGCTCTAAAGGCTACAGAGTATACAATACTGAGACACAGATTGTGGAGGAATCTATACATGTTAGATTTGATGATACGCTTGGCAATCAAAAGCCAAAGTAGATTGAAAACTCTGCAGATGGAGAAGTTATTCTCATAGAATCTGAGAAACCAGAGGTAGAGAAAGCTCAACAAGAAGCTACGCCAGATGCAACTCCATTAGCGGCTCAGATGAATAACATGAATATTTCTGAAGAACCAACAGTTAAAGGATCATCAAGAATCAAGGCTTCTCATCCAGAAGAAATGATTATTGGGAAGAAAGATGACCCTATAAGAACAAGGCTGTTTATCAGATTATCTGGAACATCACTTCTTGGATTGGTGTCTATTATTGAACCAACATCTGTGGATGAGGCTCTGAGTGACAATGATTGGATACTTGCAATGCAAGATGAGCTAAATCAATTTACAAGAAATGATGTGTGGGATCTGGTTCCTAGACCAAAAGGTTTCAACATTATTGGAACAAAGTGGGTATTCAGAAATAAACTAAATGAGCAAGGTGAAGTGGTTAGGAACAAGGCAAGGCTGGTAGCTCAAGGGTACAGTCAACAAGAAGGTATTGATTACACTGAAACTTATGCTCCAGTGGCAAGGTTAGAATCTATACGCCTTCTTATTTCATTTGCTGCATAACATAACATCACTCTATATCAGATGGATGTTAAGAGTGCCTTCTTAAATGGTATTATAGAAGAAGAAGTTTATGTCCATCAACCTCCTGGTTTTGAAAGTGATAAATTTCCAGATCATGTTTTCAAACTCAAAAAATCTCTTTATGGTTTGAAACAAGCTCCCAAAGCTTGGTATGAAAGATTAAGTAATTTTCTTCTGGAAAAGAACTTTATCAAAGGCAAAGTGGACACAACTCTTTTCTGTAAAACATTTAAGAAAGATTTACTAGTTTGTCAAACTTATGTGGATGATATTATTTTTGGATCTACCAATATTATGCGGGGAAAGGAGTTTGCTTTGTCCATGCAGGCTGAATTTGAAATGAGCATGATGGGAGAACTTAGATTCTTTCTGGGAATCCAAGTAAATCAGACTCCATAATGCACATATATTCACCAGACTAAATATGTCAAAGAGCTTCTGAAGAAATTCAATCTGAATGAAAGCAAATTGGAAAAGACTCCAATGCATCCTACAAGCACACTTGGTAAGGAAGAGGTAAGTAAGAAAGTTGATCAAAAACTCTACAGAGGTATGATTGGATCTCTCTTATATTTGACTGCTTCAAGACCTGATATTTTATTCAGTGTGTGTCTGTGTGCTAGATTCCAATCAGATCCTAGAGAATCTCACTTAACAGCTGTTAAGAGGATTCTAAGGTATCTAAAAGGTACTACTAATGTGGATCTGTGTTACAGAAGATCTGATGAGTATAAATTAGTTGGATTCTATGATGCTGACTATGCTGGAGATAGAGTAGAACGTATAAGTACTTATGGAAGTTGTCAATTCCTTGGAAGTCATCTGATCTCTTGGTTCAGCAAGAAGCAACCCACAATTGCACTTTCAACAACAGAGGCAAAATATATTGCTGTTGCTAGTTGTAGCACCCAGATGCTCTAGATGAAAAGTCAACTAGAAGATTATCAGATCTTTGAGAGTAACATTTCTATCTTCTGTGATAATACTTCTGCTATATGCTTATCTAAAAACCCCATTTTACACTCTAAAGCTAAGCATATAGAGATTAAACATCATTTCATCAGAGACTATGTTCAGAAGGGAATTATCAATTTAAACTTTGTAGATACAGATCATCAGTGGGCTAATATCTTTACAAAACCCCTTGCTGAAGATAGATTTAAATTTATTCTGAAAAATATTAGTATGGACTTCTGTCCAGAATAAAATATTCATCAGATGAAATTTTTTTTTAGATGATAAATGTCTAAACTCTGAAGTATTTCTTCTGTTGAATTCTGTGTTTATTTCTTTGTGTGTAAATCTGAACTAACAAGGCTCAGAGGATCTGAACGTTGCCTAACGTGTCATTTCTCAAAGAGTTTTAGAGGCACATGCAAGCAAACACGTGTAGCTCAGAATCTGGAAAGGTAGAGTGCACCATACTGAAGTGACATTTGAGGTATTGCTTTGAAAATCCAAAATCTCTTGATTTTCCCCCTTCTGTCAGAATCTTAAATGTTTGATATGATTTTATTCCTTGCATTAATTGCTTGACTTGATTATGTTTCACTTCATTCAATGCATGTGCACGCTTGAGAGTGTATGTCTTTTTGCATGCCCTAAAATTTTTCTATAAATTCTCACAACACTTCACAAATCACACTCTACACTTATCATTTCTCATATGCATTTCTGCCTTCTCTATTGTTTCCATCTCATTTCAAAACCCAAAAACTCTCGTAAACCCAGACGTATCTCAAGAACTTCAATGGCTTCACTTTCTTCAACACCTACTCAGATGAAAACTTCAACTGTTGCTGTATCATCTCCAAATATTGCTGGTTCATCCCAAACTGGTGTTATGTACAAAGCACCTGTAAGAACTCTTCTCACTCCATTCAAAGAACTTGAAGTTCTATGTGAGAACTTTGTGGTTTTTGAATCCATCAAAGAAAATGGTTTTGATCTCCTTTTAACCATCAAAGCTCAGAACAGGGAAAAGTATTTTGACAGGATGATGGGTCCTGTTTATCCAACTTTGGTAAAAGAATTCTAGATACACGCTCAAGTTTGCCCTAAGTTTATTCATTCATCTGTTCTTGGGAAGGAAATTGTCATCACTGAAAAATTAATCAGACAACTACTTGAGTATAAGGAAACTGAGGAAATCACAAGTATGGCTACTGATCGTGTGGATTTGGCTGACATTTTTCAAGAAGTTTGTGTTTCTGGGGAACCATCCAATAAGGTCAGAGATCTGAAATCTGTTTACAGAATCTGGGCTAAGATCTTCATGAGTTTAATCTTTCATTGGAAATCTTCTAACTCACCAGATTATGTAAATTCAGAACAAATGTACTTCATGTTCTGTATGAGTAAAGGAAAGAAGGTAGATTTACCTTATCTTCTGTTCAGTCATCTTCTGAACCATATCAAAGAAACAAGAGAAGAAGTAAGGGTTAAAGCTGGAAAAATCAGAACTTGGATCCTTATGGGAAGACTGATATCAGACATTCTAACAGAGAATGGTCTTGTGAAACATCTGTTTGATGCTGATGTGACAGAGGATATGTCCTATGTTATAGGATTTGTCATAAATGGGAACACTCTGAAGAGAATGAAGGTCATTTCAGAGCTTGCTGGAAAACCCAAGAAATTTCACTCTGAAGACGTCAGCAGAAGGAGAATTCCTTTAGTAGATTTTCCTATGTTCAATGCTGATGAACCTAGGCACATCATTCTGACGTACATTGCTGAATGTTTAAGAGATGGTATTCCTCTGCCTGCTAACATAGTACAAAAGGAAGGAGAAGTATTGCCAAATCTTCTGAGAGAAAGGCGCAGGAAGAGAAAGGCTGAGGAAGGATCTATTGCACAACCCAAGAGGAAAGCCTCTGATGCTGGTGACAAGCCTGAGAAGGACAATAAGCAAAAGGAAAATCCTCCAGAAGCTACTGTGGAAGAAATCAAAGAAACAATTCACCAGGTATTAACATCTGATCCCAAACCATCTGTACCTTCACCCTCACCTTCACCTCCACCATCTCCTCCTAAACGATATGAACTTAAATCATCTGAACCTCATTCATCTGAACCCATTTCATCTCCTAACAAACATTCTCAACCATATTTTGTTCAACTACCATCTGAACCCCCTCAACAAAAACAATCTGAACCACAACAACAACCATCATCTAAATCACAAAAACAACCAACCTTTGAACAACAAACACAATCAGAACAACAAAAACAATCTGAACCACTCTCTTCTACTCAACCACCAGAAGAACCAACCATCAAAAATCCTGAACCATCTGTCCAACAACCATTTGAAGACATTCTGGATGTATCACCACTTGCAACCATGTATGTCCTCTCTTCAACTTCATGTTATTCAACTGAATCATCTGATTCTGATGAATCTGAAGTCCCCTCACCAACTAGCTTACAAATTCCTGATCCCTATAAACCACTACCATCTGATCTACCTACATTTGACAACCCTCTTCGCTTCAAATTCAACTTCACAGATTTTATACCATCCTCATCTGATGTTGTTACATCAACACCATCTGATGCTGACACCTCCATACCTCAACTCACCATACCACAAACATCCATACCCCAACCATCTGAACAACCACCATCTATACATCCATCATCTGATCACCCACCTCCTGAACAAACTCAAACACCTCCTGAACCATCACAACCTGTCACCATAGAGGACTTTCTCAACCCAAAACCCAGATCAGATGTTTCTACTCTGTTCAAGAATTTCAAGAAGGAAATACGTATGGGAATTGCTTATGTGGAGAAAGAATGCATGGCTAGTTTGTATCCTGCTGAATCTGAAGCTTCTTGGAACAGATTCATATCAAAATTCAACTCTGCTACATCTGACCTCAGAACACTTTGTACTGATGATGCAAAGGCTAAGTTTGCTGAAATGGTCAGACAAACTCTGCGGAACATTATCACAACTCCAGTGCTTCTTCTAGAAGATGCTCCTGCTGAAGATTCTGCAATGATAGAAGATACTCCTGCATCTGACATGGAGATTGATCAACCAATGGCAATTGTATCTGCTTCTGAACCTTCTGCACCTGAGATGAAGACTGAGATTCCAGATGTTGTCCAAGAAGTCAAGGAAATCAGAACATGGATGATAAAACAGGAACAGACTACTGAAGAAATTAAGACTTGGATGGCCAAGCAAGAAGAATCCACTGCTAAGATTACGGATCTTCTGACCTTCATTGCTTCTCGCCAACCCTTGTTTTCTTTTTCATATCTTTGAATTCTTGTTTTGCACTTGTTTTCTGTTCTATCGTCTGTTGTATGAACTTCTTATGCTGTTGTGCTATTTTGATCTGATTGAATCTGAATGTTTTGTCTTTCATTTATGTGTTATGTTTTTTTCTTCTTCTGTTATCTTTTCTATCGTTAAAATTCTTTTTGATTATGACAAAAAGGGGGAGAAAGAGAATTTGATTGTTCAATCCATAAGCAAATACTAAAATGAAATTCAGACATTGTTTTAATCTAACATTGAATCTTAAGACTTTCAAATCTTATTATTTCATCTAACAAAAATGATCTGAAGTTACCCTGAGAATTATCCAACCAGGCTCTGATCCTTGAAAGCAAATTTTGAATCTGATTCTGGAAGATACACCAGACTCTTCATTTTGAAAGAAATTATCAGACTCTAATTCTGGAAAGCATTCAAGCTCTGATTCTTTCTCTCAACAAGGATTTCTACCAGGTTCTGAAATATACTCAAACAAAAAGGTAAGTGTTCTCTTCTATTAGAGTATTCATTTCAGGGGGAGATTTTTAATCTCAGGGGGAGTTATTTATTTTATTTCTCTTTATTGAACAAAACTCCCTATGTTTTGTCATCACCAAAAAGGGGGAGATTGTTAGAACACAGATTGGTGTTTCTTATATCTCTATGTTTTGATGATAACTTTTATGGAATTTTGTAATGAGTAAATATACACTCTAAAATTTGTTCAAAGTATTATTGTTTCAGGTATAAAATTAAATAATCTTAAAGAAGCAAAATACATAAGTACAAAGAAACTATGCAAAGCTATGAAGCATCAGATGCAAGACTATCAGAAGACTCTGAAGTGCTGCCAGAAGGATCTGAAGCAGAAGCTACAGAATGATCTGAAGTGTTAATGAAATAAGTATACAAAAGCTGAAAGCTCTGATCTTATCAGACTCTGAAGTTCTTTTCACTACAAACTCAAAGGCTTTGATAACCAGACTCTTATCATTAATATTCACGCTCAAAGCACATATTGCTGCATACTCTGATAAAGACTCTGATCAAGACTGAGACTCTGATATATTAAAGATCTAATCAAGACTGAGACTCTGATACATTAAAGATCTGATCATCTATCAAAGACTCTGAACTTATCATTCATCTTAAGCTCTGATCATCTTAAGGCATTCCATACCTTTTATGCTTACTACAAGTTCTGAAGTGCAGATTATGAAGACTTCATCTTGAAGGAAGCTTGTTGAAGAAGCTGTAAACTTGATTAGACGTGGTTCTACTTCCAAAGTAACCAACGGCTAATTTGTCCAAAGAAGTGACGTGGTGCAAATCCCAAGGCTTCTACAACCATATCTTTCTGCAGAAAGCATATCTTTGCCCATACTTTTGGTGATGAAAAGTCATACAATCAAATATTATATTCAGCTGCACATCACTTAAAGCATTTGAAAAAGCTATAAAAGGAGAATTACTTCAACATTTTGAGGTTGCTAATTCACTACTCATCGTTGGCTCATTGCTAGATCACTGAGAAAGAAATACGCGATTGATTCATAAAAGAGAAAATCTCACAAGATCTTACTCATTTGATCTTTCATAAAACCATATAGTTTTTGTTGTACTTAATCTTAAGTGTAAACATCACAGTTGTGATACAGCTTATTAGAAGCATTCAAACACTTGTTAGTTTACATTAAATTTTAAGAAGTTCCTTAAGAAGACCAAGGTGTGGTCAGTAGTTCTTGAGAAGACTAAGACATTTGTTCTTAGTGCTTTCTATTACAATCAGTTGATCAATAGTGGATTAAGTCCTTGCAGAGAAAGGCAAATCATCTTTGATAAGGTGGACTGGAGTAGTTGAGTTCAACGAACCAGGATAAAAATCTTGAGTTGTTTTTTATTGTCATAGTTCTTAAAACTCTTATTCAACCCCCCCCCCCCTTCTAAGTGTTTTTCTCACCTTCAAATAGTTTTTTCAAACTCTATACAAACATTGTCATGTTTATTCCCTCTTGGAGTCTTAACCATAGTCAAGTATTCCTCAATCTTAGTGAGGTGAACTACGGTTGCTCTGATTCCATCCTATAAGGATACATAGGCATAAGATGTGATATCGTCACGAGCAAACTTTGAACTATCCTTAGGTCGTTATCTCAAACTTTAACTTAACCTTGATCCCATGACCCTAGAAAATAACAACTTAGATAACTTAGGATACATATACACAAAAGTTTCTTGCAGAGTACTACAGATGTTTAGGATGTGAATAACTACCCTAGGCATAACCAACCCCCGATCCCTGAAACTCTAGCGTTGTTGTTACATCATGCAAAAGGTTTTTCTTTATTTAACCTTTCCTTTGGATAAATCAAAGATTGGTGGTGAATTTCAATAAATTAAGATTCAATTTAATAAATAGCTTGATATCTGATTCTCACCGCAATAGAAATGACGACTTCACTGGGGATGAATTGAGGGTTTAACTTACTTTGTATGCTTGTATGCTATATCTCTGTATGTTTTCCTATACATGTATATTTGTGAATATATAACTGTATGTTTGCATTGGATCATTTGGGTGATATCTTGAATGGTGAGGTAATTCCTAACTCGGACTTGAGCTTACATATATATTTGGATGTGGTATGATCAATAGTTGTCTATTGGGAGTAGTCCTAACATGTTTGACATATGATGTAACCACACTCAGTTGAGACCTCCTTGAGATAATTAATGGTGTATGAGTAGTCATGCATTTCATTAGTTGTTTCAACCCGAGAGTCTATGAAACTGAGGACCTTTAGTTACCCACTTACCTCACTTGGCCTTTTTAGGATGTAGTGCGGTGAATATGAGGGAGTAGTCCCGAAATAGTTGTTACACAATACTACACTAAGACGAGTTTATCCCGAGAATATTTTCTACCTACGTGAATAGTCATGTTGGTTGATAATATCCGAAGGATTTATCTATGACTCTGAGAACTCTTGATAGAACCCGTTCTGCAGGTATAATGAACACCTTAGTATATGTCCTTTGGGAGGGTATACCTTGGCATCATGCTCATAACCCCGAACCTAGGACCCTTGCTTGTTAGCATATACATTGTGCATTGTGTATACTTGTATATGTGTTATGTGTGCATCATGTCATCATATCATCATGGCATCTCATCTTGTTGCACTGGTTTTGTGAAACTCAATTGTCTTCTTTTTGCGAAACCCTAAATATCATGGATTTTGGGAAAAGAAACACTAAGAAATACAACTTCAAGAAATGTGATACAATGAAGTTGAGAGAGATAGGAATGTTGGTATCCGAAGATTTTGGGAAAATGTACCAGAAACTCATGAGTATTGTGAATACTAGAATGGAAGAAGGGGTTCTTAGCACTTTGGTTCAGTTCTACGATTTGCTATACCACTGCTTCACCTTCTCGGATTACCAATTGATGCCGACACTAGAAGAATACTCTTACTTCATTGGAATCCCTGTGACAGATAAGAAACCGTTCAACAGTTTGGAGAAGTTACCCTCGCCGAAAGAGATTGTTGATGCACTTCATCTAGAAGTATCCGAGATCAAAGCCTAATTATGCTTCAAAGAATGGATTTAAAGGTTTTCATTATGATTACTTATTGGAGAAGGCTACTTACCTTGCCAAGGAGGGTAGTATGAACGAATTTGAAGCAGTTTTGTTTCTATTGATATATGGGTTGGTGTTGTTCCCTAAGATAGAAGAATTTGTCAATTCAACTGTTATCATCGTGTTTTTGAATGGTAATCCAGTACCCACTTTGCTAGGTGATGTTTATCATTCCATTCATCATAGGACTCTTCATGGAAAAGGAAATATTGTGTTTGTGCACCCTTTTTGTACAAATGGCTTGTCAATCATTTACCAGGGACGGGCGCTTTCAAGGAAAATCCTAATGGTTGGAGATGGTCTGAAAGGATTATATCTCTAACTTAAGTAGATATTCATTGGTATGATCCCGCCTATGATCAAGGGGTCTACATTGACAGTTGTGATTGTTTTCCAAATGTACCACTCCTGGGAGTACAAGGGGGAATCAACTACAATCCCGTTTTGTCCAGACGTCAATTTGGATTCCCAATGAAGGATAAACCTAGCAACATCCTATTTTCTAGTTACTTCTACCTTAACGCCAAAGCAGAGGAGAAACCAGAAGAAAACTAAAGCTGACCTTGGGAAAAGGAATTGTGTAGCCTTTGAGCCATTCATTCAGTGGGTTAAATCTAGAGCCTGTGATCTGAAGATGCCATACCTTCCTAAAAAGAACATGCAGATTGTCATCGCATCATCTTCCGCCATCCCTATTGAAAATATGGAAGAATACTAAGAGATCCTTGAGATAATCAAGCTTGAAAGGGTCACTTGGGAGGGCAGGTACCATACTCTTCATTCTGAGATGACGGAATGTAAGAGAGAGCTAAAAGACAAGGATGAGTTGACTGAGTGGCTCAAAAGTCGCTTGATTGGTGAAGATGCGACGAAAGAGAATTTATTTTTCTCTAGCTTCAATCCTACGTAATGTAATCATGAGTATTCAAATATCCCATCAACTTTTGGCGCCTGGAAAGGAATAGTAGATAAATTGGTGATGGAGAACACTATGCTGAAAAGACTGAAGAGGACGCGCGGATAGGACTCTTGTCAGATTTCTTGACCATAGGGCCTGGTCTTCTCCTTTGATGTAACCTCAAGTTTCTTATATTGTATTTCTAAATTTGTAACTTTTCCCAATATAAATGAAACGAGGTTTTTGCTTCAATTTATCTTCCGAGTTTTGTAAAACCAATTGCATCTAGCATCTTTGCATTGAATTTTGCATCTTGCTAACCATTCAAGGAATTCAAAATCGTTTTTGAAGAAATAGTAATGGATCAAAGAAACAAGATCACATTCCCAAGCCTAAGGTTGGACAACTTGAGGATCTTAAGAGGCCTAGTAAGGAACTCTGCTGCTTTCGTCACCAAGTATGGAGACTTGTTATCTTTACTGAACATGCAAGTAAATAAGGAAACGCTGCTAGCTCTCATAAAGTTTTATGATCCTCTTTACCATTGCTTCACATTTCTGGACTTTCAGTTGCTGCCGACTTTGGAAGAATACTCTGCGCATATGAAGATTCCCATGACTTTTACACCTCACTATGAAAGAGAGAGAAGACCAAACAAGAGATATGTTGTTGAGGCTCTACACTTGGAACCCACTGACCTTCCAACCTATTTGGATATTAGAGGTGGATTTACTAGAATGGAAGAAAGACCATTTATGGAAAAGGCTGAGTTTCATTATGATCATGGAGATATGGGAACCTTTGAATCTATACTAGCTTTATTAATTTCTGGCTTATATCTGTTTCCAAGTAGCCTTGAGTTCATCAGCTTAGAGGCCATCAAGTTATTCATTATTAGAAATCCCACTTCTACTTTATTGACTGATACCTATTACATCATTTATCAGTGGAGGGTGTGTGATCTCGGACAATTTGCTTGCTGCACGACGCTCTTAAGCAAGTGGTTTATTTCGCATTTGCCTAGGACTTTCTCTCTATGGAACCTAGAAGACAATGATGCATGGTTTAGAAAGCTGGCTTCACTCTCTCACTATGACATCAACTGGTATGATCTTGCTCACGGAGGAATAGTAATGATACATAGCTGTGAGGATTCCCGAAACATACCTCTGATCGGCACCAAAGGATATATCTGCTACAACCCTGTCTTGGCCCGCCGCCAGTAATGATATCCAACTGAGGAAGAACTGGATCCAACCTTGTTAGAGACTTGCTTCTATGAAAAAGGTAGTGACCCAGATTTTAAAGCATAAGCCATATTTTCCTGGCGTCATCTCAACTTACAAGGAATGTATGCCGTGGAAAACCCGAGTTGTCTCACTTCAAAGGCATCCCAGATTTTGAAGATGTTCTACACCCGCTCTTATGACACTTCGCCAGTCCCGAAAGAAATTTTGTCTAGAGGAGAGTTGAGGTTCGCTTTAGTCAAAGCCGAACGAGAAAATGAAGAACTCTGGGAGCTGCTTCGTCAAGACCAGAGGAGGACAAGGCTGCAAGAAGGAGAAGGATAATCTTGTTAGAAGATCTTGGCCTTTTAATTTCCTTTTGTTTAGTTTGTACCCCTTGCTTTTGGGAATGTGTGTCCTTCATTTTGTAAAATATTGTAAAAGTTTCATTCTTTAATGAAAACTTTATGCTTGTGAGACTCCATTTGTTAATGAGAATTTGGTCAAGCTTCCATTTTTTAATGATAAGCATCACGGTGTTACGTGTTGATCCATTAATTTTGTTCGAAAAAATACCTTTTGGTTTTCCTTGAATGTGTGGCTTGCATTTGTATCTGCATCCAGCATTTCATTTGCATTGCATTGCATCAGTTCTCATCCTCATCCTGTGCTCTGTTGCTGTCAGAAATCACACTGAATACCCAACAATACAATACCAGAGCCAGCGCTCAGAGAAGAATGGCTGATGAAGATCAAAGAATCGATCAAATTGACAACGACCTCGAGGGGTTACGCAGTGACATTAGCCATATTATGGAAGTCCTTCAAGTGATAAAAGCAAAAATGGACACACGGATTATAGTGGTATCTGAAATCAATACAACGACAACAAGTCCTCCTCCGATAGTGACCTTAGCAACTGAACATCCGTTTGGTATCGCCAGGGATTTCATGCCACCATTCAGTAATGCCTAGCAATTCGACCTTCAGCAGCACTCTAATCCGTAGACTGTTCCATTAATGATGGAATTTCAAAATCTTATCTACACTCAGGCAGGTGCTCAGGCACAGGTCCAACCGATCTTTAACAATCATCAGCAGATATTTGATATACCCAACAGGTTTGAGGTCGAAGATGAGAAACACGAAAAGTTAAAGGTTGAGATGGATATAATGGCACGAAGGATGAGGCCCATAGAAGGAAACACCGTCTTTGGTTCCGATGCTAAGGATATGTGTCTGGTTTCGGGTTTGGTATTTCCTCCTAAGTTCACGATGCCCACATTTGATAAATATGAAGGAGCGACCTTCCCAAAGATTCATTTGATCATGTATTGTCGGCGTACGGCCACGCACATTAAAAATGACAAATTATTAATCCATTGCTTCCAGGACAATCTTAAGGGTGCCTCTGTCAAATGACACCTAAGTCTAGACCAGTCAAAAATCCATTGCTTCCAAGACTTATCTGACACATTCTTTCAACAATACAAGTACAACATAGACTTGGCACCAGAACTTTGTCAGCTCCTCAGCATGACACAGAAGAGCTCAGAGTCTTTCAAAGAGAATGCATAGAGATGGCGCAAAACTGCCGCTCAGGTGGAAACTCCCCTGATAGATAAAGAATTGCTGATTGGTTTGTAGATACAGTCAGACCTAAATTCTACGAGAGGATGATTAGTAGCGTCATAACGAAATTTTTCGATATTGTGGCTGTAGGTGTTAAAGTGGAGGCAGGTTTGAAGAACGGCAAAGTAACAAGCTCAGCTAGTAGTACCAGCACTAGCACAACGAAGAAGTCACCGAGCTATTTTCATAAGAAAAAGGAAGGGGAAGCTAATGCCGTAATGTGTGACAGGAGGGTTCAGAGCAGAAGGAATTTCCCACAAAATCAACAACTATCTCATCTACAACCACATCAAAACTATCAGTAGTACCAACAACATTAGTATATGGCCATAGTCACACCAGTTTTTCAACCTCGGCCAAATCAACAAAACTTTCAACTACAGGTGCCCAAAGCCTACCAACAGAATCATAATCAACAAGCACAACAGCAACAAAGAGCTCCGGCTCCGAGGCCTGCTTTCCAAAACAGAAGGCCAAGGATTCAGCCCATTCCTGTGAGTTACGCTGAGTTGTAACCCTTAATTGTGCGACAAGGCCTAATTCAGACAAGGAAATTGAGTCCTCCTCCAAATCCATTGCCACATTTCTACAATGCAAACGCACGTTGTGCCTTTCATGAAAATGCCATGGGACACGACCTTCAAGGCTGTATAACACTTCAGCACATTATGCACGAGTTGATTGAAAAGAAAATCCTCTCCTTCAAGGATAATCAACCCAATGTGGAGAATTGTCCTTTACCAAACCATCATGGTGCCCATGCCGTAGAGGAAGATTCTGATATGATAGTGATTTCCAGGGTTTATGAAGTTAAAAATCCATTGACTGAGTTACACAAGAAATTGATAAAGGCAAGTCTGATCAAAGACTCTCATGAAGACTGCAGTAATTGTTATCATAATTCGTAAGGTTGTGACTTAGTGCGGAGGAATATTAAGTCGATGACTGACGAGGGTCTGCTACAAATATGTGGGAAAAGGAGAAAAGAAGATATCTCGGTGATTGAACCTATATTCAATTTACCAAAGAAGTCTGAAAAAGTGTCGGTATTCAACATTGCAACTAGCATTTCCGCTTCTCCTGCTGCTGTTAGGCCTGTATTCCACAACAACCCAGTACCGATGGTTGGCCATCCTAAGCCAAGCTCTGATCCAAGATGAGGACCATGTCCAAATCCAAAGGCTATATCCTGGAAATATGAATATTCCTGGTACGATATGAAAGCTGGGAGAAAGCATGAGGATGTTACAAATTTTGCTAGGGAAAGCAAAATGACCCGCAGCGGTCGTATATATCAACCCAAAGCAACTGTTACCATTCCCAAGGAAACTATTTCTAAATAAACCATCTCAAAAGAGCTTGTTATTATTGAGAAGTCAAATGGAAAAGAAGTCACGAAGGAAGATGAAGAATAGTTCTTGAGAATAATCCCTCGGAGCGACTACATGGTAGTAGACAAACTCAATTAGACACCGTCAAAAATTTCAGTCATGTCTCTGCTGCTAAGTTCTCCTGCTCACTGATAAGAATTGCTGAAAATATTGACACAGGCCCACGTAACAAAAGATATCATTGTGGGGAAGTTCGATTCCATTGTTGCTAACATCATGGCTTGCAATATGCTGAGCTTCAACAACAATGACTTAACCATTGAAGGTCGCAAGCACAATCGTCAATGTGAAGATGATACTCTCATTAGAGTACTTGCTGATACTGGGTCATCTCTCAATGTGATGCCCAAGAGAACATTGGCCAAGTTAGCATATAAAGGAGCTGTGATGAGAGCCACATCTCTGATCATGAAGGCCTTCGACGGATCAAGAAGAACAGTAATTGGAGAAGTTGATTTGCCAATTATGGTGGGATCACAGGTCTTTGAGGTTACTCTTCAAGTAATAGATATAAATCTGGCTTACAGTTGTTTACTGGGAAGGTCGTGGATACATGTAGCGGGTGCTGTCACATCCATATTACATCATAAAATGAAGTTTATTACTGAAGATCAGTTGGTCATAGTACACGACGAAGAAGATTTAATGGTGAGCAATCTATCATCCTTCCAGTACATCAAAGCTGATGACGTTGCATTGGAAACAACTTTCCAGGCATTGGAAATTGCAGACGCTGTATTGATTAAGGCTGCTATTGTCACACGCAGGCCATCTTTCATCTCTGTCTAAAGTATCAAAAGTGCCATGAAGGAAGGTCTTCCTCAAGGTTAGGGAGAAGTAATTGAGGTCAATGCTCGGGCAAAGAATAATTGACAAGGGCTGGGTTACAAACTAACTCTAGATGAAGGATCAGAGATCGACGACAAACACCTAAAGACACTGGAAAAAACCTTTGTGAACGGCGGAATTCAAATAAATTCCATTGAATAAGACACCGAGGTAAGCTGTATTGATAACCCGGTATTCCAAGATGAAGCTGTTTTATGCAATTGGGAGGCCATTGATGTTCCCATCATGTTACCACTCTTAGAGTAATATGTTTGTCTTGCTTGTTAGCTTTTTCTCTGTTTAAAATCCCTAGTGGATCATTTTGTATGGGCCATACTTTTGCAATTCAAGATCAATGAATGAATGAGTGTTCTGTTAAACTTCCATTTTTTGTTTTTACTCTTTTCAAAAAAAGGAAAATGGAAATCTTTTGAAAACCTAAAAAGAATTCATCATCTGCATCTCTTTGTGTGTGTTTGATCATTTAAACCCGTTAACACATTCAGAGAACCTCCATCATCCTCTAAATTCGATGATCATCCAGTTCTTTTAGACTTTGGTTCACCTGCATTCCAAACTGAAGATGAGAGTGATGAGGGTTTTGAAATTTCTGAAGAACTGATAAAGATGACTGAGTACGAGGATGCCTATCTTCAAACTTACAAAGAATAAATTGACATTATCAACTTGGGCTCTGGAGAAGTAAAAAGAGAGGTCGAGATTGGGGCATCGCTTGGGACAGAGGTTAAGGACAGATTGGTAATGCTTCTCAAATATTATGCGAATGTGTTTGCTTGGTCCTACCAATATATGCTTGGGTTGAACACTGACACTATAGTTCACAAGCTCCCTCTTAAACCTGAGTGTCCTCTAGTTAAGCAGAAACTTCGAAGATCCAGACCCGACATGGCTCTCAAAATCAGAGATAAGGTTAAATAGCAGATTGACGCATGCTTTTTGGCAGTTTCTAAATACCCTGAGTGGGTGGCTAATATTGTACCAGTGCCTAAGAAGGATGGCAAAGTTAGAAGGTTTGTAGATTACATGGATCTTAACAAAGCTAGTCCGAAGGACGATTTCCCTCAGCCGCATATCAACACTTTGGTGGACAATACAACCAACTTTGCAGTATTTTCGTTCATGGACGGCTTCTCCAGCTATAATCAGATAAGAATGGACCTAGCTGATATGGAAAAGACAACCTTTATGACACCCTAGGGCACTTATTGTTATAAAGTTATGCCTTTTGGTTTGAAAAATGCTGGAGCCACATACCAACGAGCCATGGTGGCATTATTTTCTGACATGATGCACCAAGAAATTAAGGTTTACGTTGATGATATGATTGCCAAGTATCAGAGCAAAGAAGATCAGCTTGATCATTTGTTGAAGCTGCAAATAAAAACATTCAAAAGATTGTGCAGAAAATGGTAGTAACTTACAAAGATTGGCATGAAATGCTACCATTTGCTTTACACGGATATATAGCATCTGTTCGAACTTCAACAAGGGTAACCCGTTTCTCCCTGGTTTACGAGATGGATGCAGTACTACCTATTGAGGTTGAGATACCTTCGTTAAGGGTCTTAATGGAAGCCGAGCTTGAAGAAGCTGAGTGGGTGAAAGAAAGGTTTAATACACTGAATCTCATTAACGATAAAAGGATGACGACAATGTGCCACAGTCAGCTATATCAGAAGAGAGTTAAATGATCCTTCAACAAAAGAGTCTAAGTCAAAGAATATAAAGAGGTGAGTTGGTACTCAAGAAGATTCTATCGGTGCAACGAGACATACGTGGAAAGTGGATGCCAAACTATGATGGCCCATTTGTTGTGAAGACGATTTTTTCTGGAGTAAGAAAATATTATGCCTAAAAAACCCGCGAAGTTGAAAACCTGGAAAGGCAACTTAGGAAAAAAAGGGGCATCCCGGTGGATCATAACCTATGAAGGAGATCCGAGAAAAAAATTAGGGATAAAAGAAAAAAAAGCTCGCTAAGTCAAAAACCTGAAAAGGCGGCTTAGACAAAAAATGAGCGTCCCGATGAATTGAAAACCCGAAAGGGTGATGCTTTGGATCTCTCCTAGTGTGTCTGTGTTCCTAGGGAGTGGTTACTCGTTGTTTTGTTCTTTTTTTTTCTTTTGCTCGTGTGTCAGCATTTTCTTGCACTAAAGCATCATAAAGCATCATTCTTAAAATTCATTTCATGATCAGCATTTGTCCAATTGCATACCATCGTATCTAAGGGAAACTTTTCGGTTTCCTATATTTAAATACCTTTCACCATGATTCTATGGATATCGTTATCTCTCATTTCCATCTAGTAATAATATTTAAATAGGGGCAACTGTCATACCCCAAATTTTAACCCCTAGATTCCATTAGCATTCTAGGTGCATCAAGCATGTGTTATCTAACCCTAACCTCTTTCAAGTTAGTCTTTGTCAAGATGCAGATGAATTAGGGTTTCACACTGTTAAAATCAAGAATCATGTGGACTGATCAGTCAAGGTTTTGGATTGATGTTATACATATCAAGTCTTCACATAATCAAGAGGTTCATATCTTATGAAGAACAAGTTCTATTTGAGGTTGTTACCAAGAAAATTGAAGCAGTGCTGTGCAAAATCCTGATTAGGGTCTCTAGTTGAAAAAGTCAACTATAGTTTGACTTTTTGTCTAAATGGGTTTCCAAAACTTGAAACATGGTCCATGATGTTTCTATGACTTATTGAAGTCCCCTAATGAAGTATAAAGGATTCAAAAAACCCCAAAACACTAAGGATCAATCCTAAAGATTTCAACTATTCAGTTCGTCTGTTTGGAAAGCCAACTCTTTGACTTTTAGGGTTTTGACCCCAAATTGAAGAAATCAAGGTTTCTAACATCATGTTATGCCTAACTAGTGAGTTTGGTGAAGAATTAATCAAGAATTGATGGATAACTTATGAATCAAGAAATTAAGGTTTATGAAAAACCCTAATTACAAGCTTATTTGGAATGGTCATAACTCTCAAACCACACATCCAAATTGAGTGGTCCAAAGCTGGTTGGAAAGCTCTTGAGCAATCCTACAAAATTGTCCTAGAATGTTGATGTCCAAAAATGCATAGATTTTGAGTTATGATCTCATCAAGTTGTGAAGGATTTCCACACTTGGAAATATTTCTTTTTTTTTTTACTTGTAAGTCAAGTTTTGCAGCCAACTTCATGAAGATTTTTTGACCTAGTTCCCTTTGGACTCTGAACTTTGAACAAACATGAACATTTTAGATCATAATTGGGGATTTTTAAAAAGTAAAAGAGCATTTTCACAACCTTTGTGGTTAGGGAGAATCCAATAGAGCAAGTTAGGAATTTTTCATATAACAAAACCAAGTTCAGCACTTGCATTTTGATGCATAAACCACTCAAAACTCTTCTAATCCCTTGTTTAACTCATTCTATGATGTTTAGGGACTTAATTAATGAGATTAAAATGGATTAACACCAGCAAAAACCAGAGATTGGATTATTTGTTTTGTTTATTCATGCAAGTGGATGCAAGTGGCAAGGAGAGAGAAACGTTTTGCATTTTCTGCTACACCTCAGCTACTGCATCAACTAATCTCTTTCCTTTACTTCATGTCAACTATTTGCATGCTATTGGTGATTTTGAAACACATAGGAAGGTTTCTCATGCTCAGAAAAGAAATCCCAAGTTGGATTTGCTCCTTTTGTCTCCAAAAAGGGTAAATTGGCAAGTTGGCACAATCTGCCCATACCTCTCATTCTCCAAGCTTTCCTATAAATAGAATACACTCCTAACATCCAAACAACACGAGAATCAATTAGAAACCATGTTTAATCTCTCTCATTTCTCTGATCACCATCTTCTTGCAAGTGGTAGAAGTTGCTTCCTTGTGAAGAAAAATCTGCCTTGCAAAAACTCTGCCACAACTCATCTTATTCGCATTACCGTCGAAGACGCGTCAGATGAACTCTGACAGGTAAGTTCCCTTCACCTTCGTGCGTTGCTCAACTATTGTTTCTTCTTTGCAAATTACTCAAATTCCTCTTTAGCTTGTGTTATTCGCTCCAATTTGATTGATATTGTTTGAATATTATGAAAATCTTTGTTTGGTGATTAATTTTAGGGTTTGTCCGACTGAGACAAACCACATGCGAGAGGGAGAGAGTACTGGGCAATTTCTTTTGTTCATTTCCTTTTTTATCCAACATGCAACATTGTAGTTGTTGATATGGGTCCGTGTGGGCCTAGTCCTATGGTGTATGTTTCTTTATTCTCTTCTAACACGCCCTTATTTGTTTATCTTACACTATATTGTTTTTTTCTCAACTTTTAATTATTACTATATTTAATTAGTCTTTTATTAGATTCTAATTCTGAAATTATAATGTGTTTTAATTAGAAATTTAGTTCGTTGTTGAATAGTTTGTTCTTACTAGTTAGAAGTTTTAATAGGAGATTAGGACGTCTTTTTTTTTATAGTTTATTTGTGATTAACTTCTAATTAATATATTGGGCCTTTATATTTGGATTTTTATTTGAGGATTGTGATTGATTATTTGATGGTTTCTCGAGCACTTGATTGCTTGGTTTAAAGTTGTGACACTCCTTGATGAATCGTGATTAAGATAGGAATTCAAGATTTGGCGTGCATAGATAATTATTCTTTCTCATGATCCCTTAGAATATTGGGTCAATCTTGTATTCGATAAATCGAATCAATATTAGACATTAAAGTCAATTATTGCATGATAACAATAAGATAAATTTCCCCTTCAATCTTATTTTAGATTCATAGAAATATGTTAGTTCCCTTCGGATGTTAACTAGACAACCTACTATTAGGTTCCCTTTTCTCCCATGAGAGAATTAGACATGAGTCATCCTTAGTCGAGATAACATTCTCCTACCCTGTGACATGGTTGAGAAAGATGTAGATTCTTTTCCACTTGAGAGAGGTATGTGGCATACTCGTCGATTCTATATTTGAGTTAGAGCCCTTCTCTTAGTGTGAAGCAAAGATCCATCGTCCACATGTTTGTGGTGGTTTAAGTTGAGTGTTCTTCTTAAGATAATAACTTGTCTCTTCTCCTAAAAAAACCAACCAACAAACTTTATTTACCCTTAGTGAGGGTAACTACGAATGATATTATTCCATTCCCGTCAGGATACGTAGGCATGGGATGCAATGTCTTGGCGAGCATACTTAGAAATAAACCCCTAGGTCTTTCACCCTTAGAAAATAACAATAACACAATAAAACAAGTGGTTCCTGTAGATTACTACAGATGCTTAGGATGCTAACACCTTCCCTAGGTATAACCAACCACCGAATCTTAGACATTCTAGCTTTGCATTGCATTGCATACTCATGGGTTATTCGATCTTTTCCCTTCCCTGAGACAAATTAAAGACCGGTGGTGAATAATGATTTGCAATTCAAGTTAATAAATAGATTGTCATCCAATTCTCACCGCGACAACGGTGTACAACAAGAAACAGTTTTCCCACTCCTCTTTTCATTCTTATAGTGCACAGAGTGGTATAAGTCTCTTTGGAGAGTGTGTACAGGATTTTTTTTTGAAACGAAGATGTCGAAAGCGTCCATGTCAATGAAGTCTGGTATGTTGGGAAACAAAATAATTCTGTATATGCATAGAGCCAGAACAGCATTGAAAACCACCCAACAACTTTCTTTGGCATACTTTTGAGCTTTACCCACCAAGAAAGATAAGGTAAAGCCAGAAGCTCCATTTCTACGAACCACGTCATCCACTAAGTTAGACTTGCTCAAATAAAGAGTATTGGTAAACTTCTCAATGTCATGCCCTTCCTCTGCATGATAGAATGGTACTTCATCTAGGAACGAAACTCCCAAAATGAAAGCAAACTCTTCCAAAGTATGAACTAAGACATAATCCAGGAAGGTGAAACAGCGTAATGAAGGATCATAGAACTGCAACAATGCATGGATAAGCCCCTGCTCGTAGTTTGTAACTTTGCAGAAAAGGCTTATAATTCTCCCATAATCTTTTCTGAAATCTTCAAGAATCCTAGGATCCGCCATAGAAATCAGACCAAATAAAGGTCCTAACTCCGACAATGGAAACTTGTAGATGATGGTATTCTTCAACTCAGGCTCCATCTTGATGGTAGATCAGATTACTAGAATCAAAGGGAAGAAGAGAACCTGAGAATACACATACATGCAAATGTTAATATGCAAGATGAATATGCAAATGCAGACAGAGGTCAAGGTATAAAGAACTGTTGTGTTGCTAACTGAATTAGACCAGAGTTTTACTCTAATACGAAAACCCAGAAACTATGACAGAAAACCATAGTATCCAAGGTCAAAGGTCCTCTCTGACAATAAAACCAAAAAACTGGGTTGGTTGGAGGTTAAAATTTCCTACAAAACTCCCATACCTCTCACAGATAGGTTATAGTCTTGAAGGGTACGAAATCCTATTCAAGTCGTCAGTATCACGAACTCTCGGGTCGAGAAACGATGATACGTTCACCATTTTTGGTTTGAAATCATGGTAAATCAAGGAGGTCTCAACTGTCTTCCCAATGAACAGTCTCCAGAGTCGTTAGCGTTCAGATCCAACACCCCCTCGACTGTCCAAGATCCACAGGATAAGATGTCTTCAAAGAAAACCTCGTCTGAACACGAATTTCATGTAGACTCTTGCGTGGCAAGATGCCACACAAGTCTAAACTACTCTCCACTCTAATCCTATATGTATACTCAAGCCTGGGTATTGGGCTTACCTCTTATGAAACAACCCACCAAACAGCACAACAACAATACAATATGATAACAATGATAAAGTGCGAAAAATAAATGCAAATGCAATGATATACAACAAAAATCATACAAATACAACATACATATGCACAAATATACACACCCAATGATATAAATAAACAAGTGTTAGGATTGACTCGCATAGGGAACCAGAGTCCCCAGCAGAGTCGCCAACTGTCGCAACTGAAAAAAAGGGCCGACGGAAACAAACAGAGAGTCGTCACTGAACGTTATTTATCCCAAAGAGAGGGAAAAGAAACAATCTAAGAAAGCCTAAAAGAGCAGGAAAAGACAAGGTCATCGCAGCCAAATCTTGGGTTCGGGGGTCGGTTACGCAAGGGGAAGGTATAAACACCCCTCACGTCCGTTGTACTCAATGGGATCCACGCTTGTTATCTAACAAAAGTGGGGAGTTTTCTAAAAGCTACTGCTAAATGGGGGAGGGAAAATAAAAAGGAGACTCGATAGGACATCGCTTCCCTATGCCTACGTATTCCCTCGTGCAATGGGAAAGTCAGAGTCAACGTAGTTCGAAGAACTATGAGTGATGGGGGCAAGGTTGCTCACCAAGACATCTTCGTCTTGTACCTATGTATCCTCATCTGGTATGAGAAATTAGATCAAATGTAGTTCGGGAAACTAGACCACTGGTTGGTTTAGCGTTTTTTATGAGTGATGCTAAGTTCCCATTCCAGCAGCTAGGGTCGATGCCTGTTTGCAGTAGAACGAAAAAGTAACGTACTCTTTTCTGAAAATAAGTTTGAAAAACAATCTTGAAGGATAAAAAGGTTTGAATTTGGTTCAAGAGCTTTAGTGAAGCGAATTGAATTTGTTTGAGATTCACGTTGCACTAAAGACTATGACATAGGAGCGAATGTGTCGCACATCGCCCAAAGGGCATACACTAAACACTCTAGACAAGTGAGGAAAAACCCCCCACTCATCATTTCCCACATACTTAAGGCTCGTGGCGTACAGTGTTCATCATTCTTTATTAAGTGTCTTAGAGTTGTTTGAGAAAGAAGAGAAGACACAGAGAAAACACTAAAAGGAAACTGAGAATCCTAATGTTATCATACAAAATGGTCCTAAGGTTAGGATGAAAAGGAAGTCTACCTAATGTTATCATACAAATGATAGACCTAGATTTGAGGTCAAAAGGGACTATCCTAATTGTTATCATGCAAAGAATTGAAAGATTAATGTCTCTCCTACTCCCACCTTAATCAGAAATTAAAGTGAGGCTAGGAATCCTAAGGGATCATGTGAACAAGCACAAGTAAACACTGTACTAATCAATCACAAATGAAAATAAGCTCAAGACTTAATCAAGTCTCGAGAAAAGAAAAAGAAGAAATAAGAATAAGAGATGAAAGAGAAGATGCAACAACACGTAAACAACACAAAAATTCACTCCATAAGACATAAGCATCACACAAACACAAACAATTAGGTTCAAACATAAAAATTAAACACTATCATCATGTCAAAGTAGAAACATGTTCTCACATTTCAAACCATAACCAAAGATTAGAAGTCAAAACAAATAAGCAAAATAAAGCACCAATGCATACATAAATGACTTAAAATCAACCACGAAGCATTTTCAATCATCACACATAGTGAAACGAGGTCAAATGATATGAGAACCAAGGTAGGGCAATAGCAATGTCAAGATGTACTCAACTCATGTCAATGGTCAAATAATGAGCAAAAATATTCAAATCATGCATCAATATCCAAACACAATCAATTGTCACACAAACAATCATGCAAAGACACACCTCAAAGACGTAAACATGTAAACTCAAGACATGAATCCAAATGGGCAGCAACATGTACATGTATATCAATACATCATCAACACATGAATCACAATAAGAAGTCTCAAAAATCAAACTCAAAGTAAGCACCAAGACTAGGGAAGCATATACCAAAATTATCCTTAAAGAAAAGGAAATGTTCAAGCAAAGCACAAGGCACAAATGATCAAGCAATGTAAACCATATCATCAAGGTTAGAACCAAATAAAAATGATGCACATCATATTAATATCCAATTCATTAACCAAACTCAAGAAGGATCATGTTCAAATTATGCTCAAGAAACCACTCAAAATACTCATTCGAAAGAAACACAAAATCAAGTGAAGGAATGGATGAGAAATGGTCATACAATGGATATCAAATCATGGGAATAAAACACTCAGACATGTCATTTAAAACCTATAAGAAATCACAATCATCCTTTTGACCATACAAGAAAGCAACTCAAAGAATTAGATTTGGAACACTGAAGGAGTGAGGCCAAAACGTCATTAACTTGGAAATTCAACCATAAATTAAAAAAGTAATCAAATGAAGATGAAACCAAAGCTCAAACCAACTTAGAACAATCAAGATTCATCATGAAAAATATCTCAAAGAGATTGTTCAAATATATCACCAAATCAAACCAAACAAAATCATGTGGGCACCTAATCAGCATGAATCAAAAGTCAAATGAAACCACATGAAAAGTATTTAAAATATGACCACCAAAGCATCAAAGATACACTCATAAAATCATAAAGCAAATTTCCAAACATTGTAAAAAGATTGGGCCAAGAAGTGTTTCAAAAGTCATCAAACAACAAAGCCTTGTTCAAGGGGTAATCATGTAAAAACACTTGTCAAATTAATTCAAAATAAAATAATAAAACTAATTAAAAAATAACATAAAATAAGTCAAAAAATAAATAACATACCAAGATCAATAAACATATTTTTTTGGAATTTTATCAATTAAAATAAAATACAAACAAAGGAAAGAAAACAAAGAAAAGTAACTTAAAAGAACAAAAGAAAGGAGGTTGTAGAAGCAAGTCTGGAAAGGCCACGAAATTGGGCCAAAAAATAGAGGTGCAGAAAGTAACAGAGCTAGGCCCAAGCTTGCTTAATATTGTGACACAATAAAATAAAAGATAGTAACATAATATTATGTAATATTTATCAATAGGGCAAATTCACTTAAGTACTAAAAACAAAATAGGGAAAAGACAAAACCAATTTCATCTTCCCCAAAATACCAAGGTCCAATTGGACCACCTTCTCCCATGATGGCCGATCGCCGGAGCCACCATGGGGCTCGCTGGAACGGCGCTGGTCGCCGCCGCCGATGGTGGGAGTCGTTGGTGGCGGCTTTTCGAGACCCCCCCCCCCCCTCAGTTTTCCACGTAGAATCCAATTATCCAGTTAAAAAGTCCAAAAAAAGCCTCTAAGATCAAGAAAAATAACCATGAAAGTGGTGCGCACAAATTTCCACTTCAACAAATCAAGACAACATGAGTACCATTCTCAAGGATTTTTCATGTAGATTTTTCATGAAGGAAGTCTTGTTAAAGGAAGCTGTCAGAGGTATTCTTAATCTGAAAATTTATGAAGGAAGAGTCTGTGTAAATGTCAAATTGGAAAGCAAACAAGGATGTCACATAAGAAGCTTCAATATTTGACCACTTCAAAAATTCTGGATCTACTTCATATGGACTTGATGGGACCTATGCAGGTTGAAAGTATTGGAGTAAAGAGGTATGCTTATATTGTGGTTGATGACTTCTCAAGATTCACCTGGGTGAATTTCATCAAAGAGAAGTCTGAGGTGTTATAAGTGTTCAAAGAACATGGTTAAAAACATTAAAGAGAGAAGGATAGTGGCTTAGTTAGAATTAGAATTGACAATGGAAAGGAATTTGAAAAAAGAAAGTTTGATGATTTCTGTTCCTCTGAAAGAGTTAGTCATGAGTTCTCTTTACCCATCACTCCTCAACAGAATGGTGTGGTTGAGAGAAAGAATAAGACAATTCCAGAATGTGCAAGGGTCATGCTTCATGCCAAGAAACTTCCATATCATTTTTGGGCTAAAGTCATGAATACTGTTTGTTATATCCTGAATAGAGTAACCATTAAATCTGGCACATCTGCTACTTTACATGAGATATGGAAAGGAAGAAAGCCAACTGTGAAGTACTTCCATGTCTTTTGAAGAAAATGTTACATTTTGGCTGACTGTGAGCAAAGGAGAAAGATGGATCCTAAAAGTGATGGAATAATATGTCTAGGATACTCTATAAATAGCAGAGCCTATAGAGTATTCAACTCCAAAACTAATGTTGTGCTGGAATCTATAAATGTTGCGGTTGATGACTCAACTATAGAAGCTACTGTCACAGATGATATTAGAACATTCTTTCCCATGAGTGATGTTCCTGAAGATGTCACAGAAGATGTTGTAACATTTCATAATGTTCCTGAAGATGCTGTAGACTCAAGTGTTAATCCTGAGCCTGCAGAGACTAAGACAGAAGACAAGGGACCTTCCATCAGAATTCAGAAAGATCATCCTAAGGAGCTTATAATATAAGATCCTAATGGTGGAAGAATGAACAGATCAAAAGAAGTTATTGTTGGTGCTTGCTTTGTCTCAAAATTGGAACCCAAGAATGTCAAGGAGGCCTTGACTGATAAATTTTAGATCAATGTTATGCCAGAGGAACTGGAGCAGTTCAAAAGGTATAAGGTCTGGGATCTTGTGCTAAGACCTGAAGGGTCAAATATTATTGGTACAGGATGGGTGTTTAAAAACAAGTCTGATGAGCAAGGTGTGGTCACCAGAAACAAGGCTAGACTTGTTACTCAAGGGTACACTCAAATTATAGGGATGGACTTTGATAAAACGTTTGCTCTTGTTGCTAGGCTGGAGTCTGTTAGATTGTTACTCGGAGTGGCTTGTTTGTTGAAATTCAAGTTGTTTCAAAAGGATGTTAAGAGTGTCTTTCTAAATGGATACTTGAATGGAGAAGTATATGTGGAACAACCAAGAGGATTTGTTGATCCTACATTTCCAGATCATGTGTTCAAATTGAAGAAGGCTTTCTATTGGTTGAAACAAGCTCCAAGAGCTTGATATGAGAGGCTAAATGAGTTCCTCGTCAACCATGGATACAGAAAAGGTGGAATTGACAAAACTCTCTTTGTTAAAGACAAGGATGGCAAACTCATTATAACTCAAATCTATGTAGATGATATTGTGTTTGGATGGATGTCAGATGATATGGTTCAACATTTTATCAAGCAAATGCAATCTGAGTTTGAGATGAGTTTGATGGGTGAATTAACCTACTTTCTAGTTCTCCACGTCAAACAGATGGAAGACTTCATATTTCTTTGTCAAGGGAAATATGCAAAGAGTATTGTGAAGAAGTTTGGTTTGGAGAATGCTAACCACATAAGGACTCCTGCTCCTACACACTTGAAGTTGTCTAAGGATGAAAAGGGTGTTAGTGTTGATCAGAGTTTGTATAGAAGCATGATTGGCAATCTTTTATACCTTACTACAAGCAGACCTGACAAAACTTTTGTTGTTGGTGTTTGTGCTAGATATCAAGATGAACCTAAAGTTAGTCATATAAATCAAGTCAAAAAGATTCTGAAGTAAGTGAATGGTACATGTGACTATGGTGTGTTGATGGGATATTATGATGTTGATTGGGCTAGTAGTGCTGATGATAGGAAGAACACTTGTGGAGGATGTTTCTTTTTGGGAAACAACTTGATTTCATGGTTCAGTACGAAGTAAAATTGTGTTTCTCTATCTACTGCTGAGGCTGAGTACATAGCAGTAAGTAGCAATTGTTCTAAAATAATGTGGATGAAGCAAATGCTGACTGAGTATAATGTCACACAAGATGTCATGACATTATTCCATGACAACTTTAGTGGCATCAATATTTCAAAGAATCCTATTCAGCATAGTAGAACCAAACATATTGACATGAGGAATCATTTTATTAGAAATATTATGGAAGACAAAGTTATAACATTGGAGCATGTTGCCATAGAGAATCAACTAGCTGACATCTTTACTAAAGCTTTGGATGCTTATCAATTTGAGGTGTTGAGCGGCAAACTTGGGATTTTCCTGTCTGAAGATTTATAGCAGTTAATTTGGTGTGGGAATACTATATGAGTGAGTATATGTGTTCCCACTAAATAAAGAGAGGTATTCAAAGCCAACTCTCATTTGTAGCATAATTCTTCAACAATATCCTGGAATTTTGCTGAATGATGATAAAGTCATGAAAAGGGAGTCTCCTTTGACTTTGCCACATCAAATGTTGTTGTTGATGATGTTGTTGCTGAAGATGTTGGGTCATATGATGATGATCTTGATGGAGAAGAAGAAGAGGAAAGGATGATGAGACTACTGAAGATGATATCTGATTGTAGTTTTATCCATTTTTAATTGTTAGGGCTAAATGCCCAGGATATTTTTGGAACTTCATGTGCTTGATCTATACCTTAAACTCTTGTTCTTTTTGTGTTAATGTTTGGTTGTTTAGTTAGTTAACTACCTTTGTCATATTATGGCTAAAAAGAAGCAGTAATACTAACTTAACTAACCACTTCTAACCACTAGCCACTATTGAGAGGGAAAGTGATAAACACTTGCTGTAGAAGAAGGAAATGATTGAGGGGGAGGCTATATTATTTCCGCTACTGTTCGATTTTTGCCTCTGACTTTTTGTGTATTTGTTCGCAAGGTTTATTTAGTTACTTTTAGCCAAAATCTGCCAAAGGGGGAGATTGATAAGTACAAGCTTTTGAGATTGACATTAGTTTTGGTAAAACTAACTAGACAGCAAGATGTTAGACAATATGTCCTAACATGAAGAACAAAATGAAGAACAATATGTTGGACAAGATGTACTATCATGGTGATTCGACATCTTTTTCTGTTACTTGGCAGTTTTGATACTGCTAATTTATTTCTAGATTTCACAATATTATGGGAATATTTGTTTATCCTAGGTGGCGTTCAAGATTCATGAATCAGAGATTCTGTTTGAATTTGAAGATGTCATTTTCTAAGTATGGACACATTTTAGGAAACTTTGGATTGAAGAAAATATTCTTGAGGAGAATAAGTTGCAGATTCTGTGTAACAAAATTGCTACGTTTTTGAAGCCCAAATCTAGTCTAGTTTATGGTTATAAATATGATGGATTTAACCTAATCAAAGTGTGGAAAATACATTGTTGCCTAGTGATTTTTAGAGTTTGTGTATTTGTGAGCCTCTCTTGTATCGTGTTGATACTAGAGCTAGAGTGTTTGCATTGAGTTGTAATTTTTGTCATTGTTGTGATTGAAAGGGAAATGAGAAGGGTCTCATACCTAGGAGAGTCTTAGGTAGAAATTAAGCACGGGTAGTGATTAACTAATAAGTTGTAAACCAGAGTTTGTTTAATTTAGAATTAATACTATTTAGTGGATTTTATTCCTGGCTTGGTAGCCCCCAAACATAGGTGTTGTTGTACACCGAACTGGGTTAACAATTAGTGTGTGTTTGTTTACTTTTTGAAATTTTTATTGTGCTCCTTCTCATCATTGTGTTTAAAGCAGAGATCAAGTGTCTCGACATCCCTTAGGACAACTGAGATCTGCATACCAGAATTTCAGACAACATCACGACTTCGAATAAGCTTCTTCCCTACAGGGTCGTACATCCTGTAGCCAAACTCATCTTGCCCATAGCCGATGAAGATACACTGTTTTGACTTTGCATCCAACTTGGATCTTTCATCCTTTGGAATATGCATAAAAGCCTTACAACCAAAGACTCTCAAATGATCATAATTGACATTCTTTCCAAACCAAATTATTTCTGAAACTTCACTTTTCAAAGCCATAGTAGGAGTGAGATTAAGAACATGCACTTCCGTCTGGAGCGCCTCGCCCCAATAATGATTATGCAACTTATCTTCAGAGAGCATACACCTTACTCTCTCAATTAGTGTTCGATTCATCCTCTATGCTAAACCATTCAATTGAGGAGTTCTAGGAGGAGTCTTTTCATATGCAATACCATGCTGATTGCAATAAGAATCAAATGGTCCACAATACTCTCCACCATTGTCTGAACAGACACATTTTAGCTTCTTGCATGTCTGCCTCTCAACCAAAGCATGGAATTCCTTGAAATTTTCCAAAACATGTTCTTTTGTCTTCAAGGAATAAAACCATAGTTTCCTGGAGCAATGATCAATAAAGGTAACAAAATAAAGTGCAGCACTAAAGGATTTTACCTTTAATGGACCACAAACATCAAAATGTACCAATTGAAGCAACTTTGACTTCTTTGAGGGTGGATGTCTCTTGAAAGATACTCTAGTATGTTAACTTGCCTTGCAATGAGAACACTTCTCCAAATCTACAATCTTTAATTCAGGAAGAATATCCTTTTTGGCCAAAACATTCATCCCTTTGTCGCTACTGCAAAAAAGAGGGCCGACAAACTAGACAGAAGAGTCGCCACCAAAAGTTATTTATCCCAAAGAGATGGAAAGGAAACGATCAAAGAAAACCTAAGAAAAAGGGAAAGACAAGGTCATCGCAACCAAATCATGGGTTTGGGATTCGGTTACGCAAGGGGAAGGTATGAGCACCCCTCACGTCTGTTGTACTCAACGGGATCCACGCTTGTTGTCTAAATCTATGGGTGAAAACTATCTAATGCTACTGCTAAACGGGGGCAAAGAGAAAGAACTGACTCGATAGGACATCGCCGCCCTATGTCTATGTATTCCCTCGTGCAATAGGAAAGTCAGAGTCAACGTAGTTCGGAAAACTACGGGTGATGGGGGGGAGGTTGCTCGCCATGACATCGTCGTCTTGTGCCTACATATCCTCATCTGGTATGAGAAATCAGAGGAAATGTAGTTCGGTCAGACACGACCACTGGTTGGTTCAAGTGTTTTTTTTAGTAGGGTTAAATATTTGTTCTAGCAGTTAGGGACGATGCATGTTTGCGATAGAACAAAAACTTAACACACTCTTTCTGAAGATTAAGTTTGAGCAATCCCGAAGGATAAAAATGTTTGATGTTGTTTTTTGAGTTTTTTAGAGAAAAAGTAAGTTGAATTAGTTTGTAACTCATGTTGCACTAAAGACTATGACATAAGAGCGAATGCGTCGCATATCGCCCAAAGAGCATACGCTAAACACTCTAGACAGTGTGACAGGAAGCCCCCACCTATCATTCCTTATGTACTTAAGGCTCGTAGCGTATAAGAATTGTTTTCCTTTATTAAGTGTCTTAAGAAAAATATGAGATGAGAAGAGAAGACACAAGACTCTAAGGGGAACTGATAAACCCTAATGTTAGCATGCCATGTGATCCTAAAGTTGGGATTGAAAAGGAAACTACCTAATGTTATCATACAAAGGATTGAAAGCCTAATGTCTCTCCTACTCCCATCTTAAACAGAGGGACTAGGTCCTAAGGGATCATGGCAAGAAGCACAAATAAACACATATCAATTCAATCCCAGATGAAAAGGGATGAAGAAGACTTAAACAAGTCAATGCAAGATGAGATGCAAACATAAATGCAATTATGAAATGATGCAACAAGACTCAAAGACAAAGGAGACTCAAACACAAGAGATGACTTGAATAAGATAAAAAGGATGTGATGAAATGGGAGAAGTAAACTCCTACAACCAATTACCATCAATCATCAAAGAAGGAAGGTGTTATCCTAAAAAGCACACACCAAGAAAAAAGGGAGGAAAGGATGTGGGGAAGCAACCACATCTTAATCAACTCAACCAAACAAAAACAAGAGATGCAGCAAAACAAATGCAAAACAACAAGGCAAAAGGACCACCAATTTTCATGACAAACTCAAAGTGTAAGCATCAACACCAAATCATTATGAACAAGTGTTAAACCAAAAAGGGAAGAAGTGATTTACAAATGGAATGATCAAAATTCAAAGTCAAAAACAAGAGGCAAGCACAAGGACGATCATGTATGTAACACCCTTTTAAACCCCGCGGAATATATATAAATAATCAGAGTAAATCGTCATGCATTCACAAAAGGGTGTCACACATAATTTCCAAAACATCAAAAACACCTGTCATGCTCATTAACACTTTAATAAATAATCATGTTTTTTTCTTCAAGGTTTCACTTTGCACGTAGCAGCGGATTCATTTTATATCATAATTCTCTTAACGATAACATTCAGGTTCATCAGATAATTCAACATTACTTAGGCACTAAGGCCAACATCATAATATTCCAATGAATTTAAAAACATAACGTAGAGTACATAATGTATCTCTAAGACATAAAACAAGCGATCTCAATGTTACATGACCAGAGCATGACTCGACCCAACATAACTAAAATTACTAAATAGCTACACCAACAGCCACCATGCAACTACAAGCAACTCTACTCTTGATACCTGCACGATGTCGTGTAGGACATCATTCCAGCAGAAGGGTGAGAATTCACATCAATATTGAAATCATAATATAATGAATAATGTAAAGCATGTCAAGACAAACACCAATATTCTCACACGTCAATTTTCATCAGCCAATATCATTCAACAGCCACACATTCACACTCTCAATTCAATAAGCCATACACATACGCATACCTTCATACAACAATTATATATGCCATGTGACTCAATGCAGCTCAATGCAACTCATGCCATGTGGTACCAACACTTGTTATTATTTTCGGTTTTTACATTTAAACCGGGTCCGTCCCCTAGACCAATAACAAACAAAACTCCGTCCCCTAGGCTTTCAAACCCCACTCTAGGTTTGGGACAAGTCACTAGCCTCCACGAAACTAGA
This sequence comes from Lathyrus sativus, assembly GCA_963859935.3. Classification (NCBI taxonomy): domain Eukaryota; kingdom Viridiplantae; phylum Streptophyta; class Magnoliopsida; order Fabales; family Fabaceae; genus Lathyrus; species Lathyrus sativus. The sequence goes on along the minus strand of OZ012735.1, from coordinate 571,825,624 downwards.
AAGCATTGCCTCTTGACAACAAATGATGCGTATGCAATCAACAACCACATGCACTTAAGACCGTTCTCGCATCTTAATCCCACGCATTCTCAAATAATTCATCACACAAGAATTATAACATGATTGCACACACAACACATTTCATAATAACCAAAGTATTCATACTTTCAACATTATCATTACATTTATCAAGTAATGCATAAGAATCAATTAGATTCAATCACAATTCACAACACAATTCAATGATTACACATAGGACAATCAATCCATCACCAATAATTAAATTCAATATTCAATACACAATAAACTTGTTAACAAAAATTGATCTCTCAATAACCAACCAAAGGTTGATAATCAATCAATACTCAAGTAAATAATCAATAATCATCTCAATTAATCCATGATTTAGTTAAAATTTAATTAAACAATAACTCTGTGTAATCAAACTTCCAGTACATGACTTTTCCAAATTTCAGCTTTTGTACAGCATGCAATCGATTGGAGTTATGGTGCAATCGATTGTATGACTGAATTTCTCATATTTTTAGCTACTGTTTTTAAGTGCAATCGATTGACATCTTAGTGCAATCGGTTCTACCCTTGAAAATTTCATCATTTTAGCCACTGTTTTACTGTGCAATCGATTGACATATTAGTGCAATCGATTTGACAACTAAAAATTCAGTTTCCAACAGCTTTGCTCAGTATGCAATCGATTGACATATTGGTGCAATCGATTGCTCACTGTGTGTTTCTGAAAAATTGTGTAGAAAATTGTATTTTCACCAACCATTCCCTACTTTGCTACAATAATCAATCCCCTCATATTAGGGCATTCACAAAACCCGAAAATTCACTAAATCATGAGAAATCTATGTGTTCTTCCCTACACAAACTTCTACCCATTAACCATTAACCCACAATTCTAAATTAAGGGTTTTTCCTACACAACTTCTACCCATTAATCATTAACCCACAATCCCAATAATGAGAGAATACCCACCCTTACCTTAGGTTTTTCTTTGGAGAAGAATCCTTGATTCCTTGGATGCTTGGACTCTGATTTCTCTCTTCCACTCTTCTTTTTCCTCTTGCCTCCTTCTCTTCTTCTCTTCTATCTTCCCTATTCTCTTTTCCCTTTTTTCTTACTAACTTTTATCCTACTATTTTCTAAAACCCTAACAATTAATATATCGGGCTTTACCCAACACACTCTCACTTTCTATTCACACACCTATGATTAGGCCCAACTAATCAATCTAGTAATTATACACTATTCTACCAAATAGAATAAATCAATTAGTTTAATTAATTCAATAAATCACATATATCAATTAAATCAATTAACTCATATAAATTAAATAAATCAATTAATTTATATAAATCAAATAATTCATATAATTTCAATAAATTAACTAATTTAGATATATCAAGTAAATCAATTAATTCAAATAAATCACATAAATTGGTTAATTCAATTAGGCACAAAATAACACAATTAATCAATTAATTAAATTAAATTAATAATTACTAATAATTGGGGTGTCACAACTGTAACACCCCACTTCCCAAAATTAAAATAAAATACACTTAATTCAAGTAAACATCAGAGTTTCTCCTCAAAAGTGGGATATAACCTCAAATAATTCAACATCAATAGATGATTTTCAAAATAAAACAGCGGAAGTATTCATTAATTCAACATTCTCGGCCATCCGCCAAATTACATAAAATCATTCATTAACAAGGTTCACCAAAATATGATACATCATAGGAGTAAAACAAATTCATCCTAATAAAAGTAAACACCCAAGTCCCATGTTACGTATCAGAGCATCCTAAGACTCGACCTGCACACCATTATCCAAGCTCGCTATGTACCTGGATTATCTGTACTTCCAAAGAAGCACGGACCACCATAACAACAAAGGGGTGAGAAACATGATAAAAATTATCAGTAATAAGATACATGATCAAAAGTAGTATTTATATAAAATATCACCCAACAGGCATCAACCACGACCTACTGTCCAAACATCAAACACAACATGCAATAATGCAAACATGCAACTCAACACCATGCATGCGGTACCGACTCATTGGTTCATTCAATCGAACACAGGATAGATCACATACACCCCTCTCTGGAAATGATCTATCCCTACCATTCTCCACAAAGGAGTACGGATGAACCACATACACTCCTCCTGATCAACGATTCATCCCACCATCCTCCACAAAGGAGTACGAATGGATCGCATACACTCCTCCTGAGCAACGATCCATCCCACCATTCTCCAAAAAGGAGTACATGTGAATCGCATACACTCCTCCTGAGCAACGATTTATTCCACCAAAATACCATGATATGCACGACACCATATGCACAACAAATAAACTCAAGCAAACTAAGTGCACACGATCCTCCTGATCACATCACCATGCATTATATATATATATATATATATATATATATATATATATATATATATATATATATATATATATATATATATATATATATATATATATATATATATATATATATATATATATATATATACATATATATATATATATATACATATATATATATATATATACATATATATATATATATACATATATATATATATATATATATATATATATATATATATATATATATATATATATATATATATATATATATATATATATATATATATATATATATATATATATATATATATATATATATATATATATATATATATATATATATATATATATATATATATATATATATATATATATATATATATATATATATATATATATATATATATATATATATATATATATATATATATATATATATATATATATATATATATATATATATATATATATATATATATATATATATATATATATATATATATATATATATATATATATATATATATATATATATATATATATATATATATATATATATATATATATATATATATATATATATATATATAACGCACCAATTAATTATATTAATTACATTAAATATTAGGAAATTCACATCTTAACACCAAGTATACACTCTTCACCATTAAACACCATATCTATACCCATCATGACCAAAGGGATCAATTTGCCAAACGGCTATATTTCACACTTCACAATTTACCATATAGGATTCACGCCATACGGCTACCCACGACATATTATAATACAACACACAAGCTATACGTTATATATATATATATATATATATATATATATATATATATATATATATATATATATATATATATATATATATATATATATATATATATATATATATATATATATATATATATATATATATATATATATATATATATATATATATATATATATATATATATATATATATATATATATATATATATATATATATATATATATATATATATATATATATATATATATATATATATATATATATATATATATATATATATATATATATATATATATATATATATCAAAAACATCAACATTGGATGGAAATAAAAAAATAAAACAAGTTGTTGTCATGCTCGCTGGCTGACTCGCCTAGCGAAGCCTCAGCGAACGCTCGCTGCCTCACTCGTCTAGCGAACTTGCTAACGAAGGCAGACAGTGGCTACTGGAAGGACTCGCTATCCAGCTTGCCTAGCGAAGCCTTAGCGAACACTCGCTGGCTCGCTCACTAGCTGCTCGCCTAGCGAATTCTGCGATACACCAAAACCCCAACTGTCCCAAAAATCCTCAGAAGCTCACAAATCACCTAATTTTCGCCAAACCAGTTCCTGTAGTCTTAGCCCAACATTTCCCGACTAAACTACACCCCTACCTCGATTAATTGATTCCTCAGGGCTGATCTTGAAGAATCCAAGCTTTCCTCTCTTTTCCTTTTCTTTTCTCTTCTTCCTCTTTCTTTCTCTTCCTCCTTCTCTTTCCTTTCTATTTCCACTTTCTCTTATATCATTTTCTATCCTCTCCTTTACATTATATTTTCTTTACTTAATTTAATAATAATATAAATAATAATAATAAGAATGAAATAACAATATTACTATTATTATTAAATTATTATCATTATTAATTATATTATATTAATATTAAATTCTATAGTTTATTAAATGATCTCCATAATTAAGGGCACTCACCAGCGCACTCAGACACCCCCCCCCCGAATGAAGACTCACCGAAATAAAATAACACCAAAAGACTAAATAATTAAAATGGGTGTTACAATAACCCTCCCCCACTTAAAAGATTTTCGCTCTCGAAAATTACATCAAACAAATAACTCAGGATAAGACTCCCTCATCTGACTCTCAAGCTCCCAAGTCACATTTTTACCAGTCGGTCCTCCCCAAGCGACCTTCACCAAAGCAATCTCTTTACCTTGAAGCTGCTTCAACTCCTGATCTTAATTCGCATAGGTGATGTCTCCACAATTAGGCTATCTCTAACCTGCACATCATCTACTTGGACTACATGAGACGGATCCGCAATGTATTTCCTCAACTGAGATACGTGGAACACATCATGAAGGTTAGCATGCGATGACGACAATGCAACCCGATAGGCTACCTCTCCTATCCTCTACAAAATCTGATAAGGACCAATGAAGCGTGGTGTCAACTTACGCGACTTCAATGTCCTACCAACACCAGTTATCAGAGTAACTCGAAGAAACACATGATCTCCCTCTTGAAATTCAAGTGCTTTCCTCCTCTTGTCATGATAACTCTTTTGACGACTCTACGAAATCTTCGTCTTCTCTTGAATCATCTTAATCTTTTCAGTGGTCTGTTGGACTATCTCGGGTCCAACCACGACACCCTCTCCCATCTCATAGCAATACAATGGCGTCCTACACCGCCTACTATACAATGCCTCAAATAGTGCCATTCCAATACTCGAATGAAAATTGTTGTTGTAAGTAAACTCAATCAAAGGTACGTAGCTATCCCGAGCTCCTCCCTTTCCCAACACACAAGCTTTCAAAAGATCCTCAAGTGATTGAATCGTCCTCTCAGCATGACCATCTGTCTGCGGATGATAAGCAGAACTCAAACATAACTTCGTACGCAAAGCACTTTGCAAACTTTCCCAAAATCTCGAAGTAAACCTCAGATCTATATCTGACACAATGCTAGATGGAATACCATGCAAACTGACAATCCTTTCAATGTACAGCTTTGCTAATCTCTCCAAGGGTTAATCCATTCGCATAGGAATAAAATGGGCAGATTTAGTCAATCTATCCATAATAACCTAAATAGCTTCAAAGTTACTCGGTGTTCTAGGTAAACCAAACACAAAATCCATAGATATGCTATCCCATTTCCACTCTCGAATAATCAACGGTTGCATCAAGGCCGACGATTTCTGATGCTCAATGTTTGACTTTTGACAAGTTAAACAAGAATACACAAACTCGGCAATATCCTTCTTCATACGAGGTCACCAAAATACTTTCCTCAATTTTTGATACATCTTAGTAGCACCCGGATGAATACTCAATCCACTACGATGCTCTTCTTCAAGGATACTCTTCTTCAGCTCAACAATATATGGAACACAAACTCTATCACGACATCTCATGATACCATTTTCATCAATCCGAAAATCACCACCTTGACCTTGATTGATCAAAGTCAACCAATCAACTAAACTCAAATCAGATTTATGTCCTTATCGAATCTCATCAAAAATACCACTAGTAAGCTTCAACATACCAAGCTTAACTCCATAAGAAGTCTTCTCACACACCAAACTCAAATCACGAAATTGCTCAATCATTTCCAACTCTTTTACCATCATCATCGACATATCCAAAGATTTCCTACTCAATGCATCAGCTACCACATTTTCTTTACCCGGATGGTAATTCAATCCAAAATCATAATCTTTCAAAATTTCTAACCATTTCCTTTGCCTCGCATTTAATTCTTTCTGATAAAAGAGATACTTCAAACTCTTATAATGACTATACACTTCGAATCTCGTACCAAACAAATAATGCCTCCAAAGCATCAACACAAATACAACGGCGGCCAACTCTAAGTCATGCGTCGGATAATTCCTCTCATGCACTTTAAGTTTCCTTGAAGCATAAGCTACAACTTGTTTATTTTACATCAACACGCCTCCTAAATGCATCAAAGAAGCATCACAATACACAACAAATGGTTCAGCTGGATTCGGCAAAATCAAAACAGGAGCTGCTGTCAATCTTCTCTTAAGCTCTTGAAAACTTTCTTCACACTTTGCATCCCAAACAAAAGCTTGACCCTTCCTAGTCAACTGCGTCAACGACAACGATAACTTGGCAAATCCTTCAATGAATTTCTGATAATAACTTGCCAAACCAAGAAAACTTCTAATCTCAAAAACTGATTTTGGAGTCTCCCATTGTGATACTGCTTCAACCTTCGACGAATCAACTGCAATACCTCTACTCAAAATCATATGACCAAGGAAACTCACTTCCTTCAACCAAAACTCACACTTAGAAAGTTTAACATATAACTGTTTCTCTTTTAACACAGATAACACAATCCTCAAATGCTCAACATGTTCTTCTTCACTCTTTGAATAGATTAAAATATCATCAATGAACACCACTACAAGCTTGTCCAAATAAGAATGGAAAATCCTATTTATGTACTCTATAAATACACCACGTGCATTAGTCATACCAAATGGCATCACATAATACTCATAATGTCCATACCTCGTTCTAAAAGCAGTCTTCTGAATATCTTCAGCCTTCACACGAATCTGATGATACCCAGATCTCAAATTTATCTTACTAAAGACACTCGCACCAATCAACTGATCCATCAAATCATCAATCCTTGAAATTGGATACTTATTCTTAATAGTCACCTTGTTCAATTGTCTGTAGTCCACACAAATGTCATAGAACCTTTTTTCTTCTTAACCAACAAAACTAGTGCACCCCACGGTAACACACTTGGACGAATAAACCTCTTCTCAAGTATATCTTCAAGTTGACTTTTCAACTCTTTCAATTCCGATGCGGATATATGATATGGAGCCATCGATATCGGACTAGTTCCAGGAATTAAGTCGATCGCAAACTCCACTTCTCCTTCCGGCGGTAAATCTCTTATCTCATCAGGAAAAACATTCAGAAAATCAAAAATAATTGGAAACCACTAACTTCACCACTTTCATTAACACTCAAAGTTGCCATCAACATAAACATCTCAGCACCATCCTGCACCAACTCATCAAAACAATTTGTAAGAACTTGGCTTAACTCCAAACAATTCACTGGACACACCATCTAAGCTCGCAAGACACGTCTAATCCATCCAACATGATCCCGTCTACTATCAACAAGAGATTAAGGGTGATCAGTTCCTCAATTTGTTAATAGACAGCCGACAGTCATAATGGGGCATAAACTATCTTAACCAAACTATAATAGCGTTAAACGACATACTAAGCCACCACTCCACACTTGAAGCATCTTGGAGAAGCACAACTTTCTACCCCACTTATTTCAATCCCACTTCTGCAGACAAGGTTTAGAAAAACAAACGTGTACCGACAGTGTTTTCACACACATGTCGCATACTAGGGAACAAACAACATTAGACAACCTGGTCGGATGGACCGGCCTGCTCTAATACCACTAATGTAACACCCTTCTAAATCCCGCGGAATATATATAAATAATCAGAGTAAATCGTCATGCATTCACAAAAGGGTGTCACACATAATTTCCAAAACATCAAAAATAATTGTCATGCTCATTAACACTTTAATAAACAATCATGTTTTTTTTCAAGGTTTCACTTTGCATGTAGCAGTGGATTCATTTTATATCATAATTCTCTTAACAGAAACATTCAGGTTCATCAGATAATTCAACATTACTTAGGCATTAAGGCGAACATCATAATATTCCAATGAATTTAAAAAGATAACGTAGAGTACATAATGTATCTCTAAGACATAAAACAAGCGATCCCAATGTTACATGACTAGAGCATGATTCGACCCAACATAACTAAAATTACTAAATAGCTACACCAACAGCGACCATGCAACTACGAGCAGCTCTACTCTTGATACCTGCACGATGTCGTGTAGGACATCATTCCAGCAGAAGGGTGAGAACTAACATCAATATCGAAATCATAAGATAATGAATAATGTAAAGCATGTCAAGACAAACACCAATATTCTTACACTTCAATTTTCATCAGCCAATATCATTCAACAGCCACACATTCACACTCTGAATTCAATAAGTCATACACATACACATACTTTCATACAACAATTATATATGCCATATGACTCAATGTATCTCAATGCAACTGATGCCATTTGGTACCAACACTTGTTATTATTTTTCGGTTTTTACATTTAAACCGGGTCCGTCTCCTAGACCAATAACAAATAATAGCCCGTCCCCTAGGCTTTCAAACCTCACTCTAGGTTTGGGACAAGTCACTAGCCTCCACGAAACTAGCAAGCATTGCCTCTTGACAACAAATGATGCGTATGTAATCAACAACCATATGCACTTAAGACCGTTCTCGCATCTTAATCCCCTGCATTCTCAAATAATTCATCACACAAGAATTATAACATGATTGCACACACAACACATTTCATAATAACCAAAGTATTCATACTTTCAACATCTTCATTACATTTATCAAGTAATGCATAAGAATCAATTAGATTCAATCATAATTCACAACACAATTCAACGATTACACATAGGACAATCAATCCATCACCAATAATAGAATTCAATATTCAATACACAATAAACTTGTTAACAAAAATTGATATCTCAATAACCAACCAAATGTTGATAATCAATCAATACTCAAGTAAATAATCAATTATCATCTCAATTAATCCATGTTTTAGTTAAAATATAATTAAACAATAACTCTGTGTAATCAAACTTCCAATACATGACTTTTTCCAAATTTTAGCTTTTGTACAACATGCAATCGATTGGAGTTATGGTGCAATCGATTGTATGACTGAATTTCTCATATTTTTAGCTATTGTTTTTAAGTGCAATCGATTGACATCTTAGTGCAATCGTATGTACCCTTGAAAATTTCATCATTTTAGCCACTGTTTTACTGTGCAATCGATTGACATATTAGTGCTATCGATTAGACAACTAAAAATTCAGTTTCCAGTAGCTTTGCTCAGTATGCAATCGATTGACATATTAGTGCAATCGATTGCTCGCTGTCGCTACTGCGAAAATCGGCGCCGGCTGAACAGAAGAGTCGCCACCGTGCATTATTTATCCCACATGAGGGAAAGGAAACGCTCAGAGTAAACCTACCGCAAAGACGGGACAGGTATGGTCGTCGCAACCAAAACCTGGGTTCGGGAGTCGGTTACGCAAGGGGAAGGTATTAGCACCCCTCACGTCCGTCGTACTCGACGGGATCCACGCTTGTTTTCGGGTATGGATTGTTATTCTATCTAAACTAAGGGTTAAGGGTTAAAAAGAAAAGAAAATGACTCGGCAAAGTATCGCACTTTATGCCTACGTATTCCCGTCTGGAACGAGAAATCAGAGTCAACGTAGTTCGCCTACCTACGGGAAAGGAGGGGAAGGTTGCTCGCTAGGATATCGCATCCTATTCCTACGTACTTTCATACAGCATGAAAGATCAGAGCAAACGTAGTTCGGGCCACGTACGACACAAGTCTGTCTTGATTGATTTTATTCCTTCTGAAAAAGGGTTTTTCTGATTAACAGTCCAAGCGGACAAAAATGACGTTTTGATGAGTTCACATTCTTTTACGGAAGAAGTGTCTTTTATTGTGTTTGAAATCTTATTGTGTTTTTTCTGTTTGTTTTGAGAAAGAAGAGACAGAACTCTAACCTACGGTTGCGAAGGGAATCTAACCTAATGTTATCATGCATGGGTTAAGACCTAGTGTCTATCATGCTCCTCTCTTGCGCAGAGAGAAACAGAGATCCTAAGCATATATACAATAAAGCAGTAAAATGCATGAATGCAACAGTACAAGCGAGGCAAGGGAGTCCCACTCAACCTCGAACCTAGAAAACAATAGGCAAAATTGAACAGAATTCACTTTCAACCCGACAGGTTAAACAACAAACAATACAGTCAGGGAAAACCAATCAATACATCAAGAAACAAAACAGCAAAAATAAAAAGCCACAGCAGCTCTGCATCATCATCTGTCTTCAAGTCATCTCCAAACAGCTACAAGCTTCAAGCAAGCCTCAGTCTTTATGTTCATAGCCTCCAAGCAAGGTCCTTATCATCAATCTCCAATCTGCAATGGCTTTTCTTCCAGTCTCAATCTTCAGGATGAATATCAGTCAACAAGATGAACTGAATGTTAAACAGTCAATTACCTACCAAGGGTGGCTCATTAACTGTTAACATTATACAAACAATTTTCTCTCAAAAGTTCTATCTTTCAAATACATTCACTGATCCTTCCAAAGGAAGGAGGTGGATATTTGAAAGAGACTTTGAATCATAGAGAAAGAATGGAGGCAGACAAGACCTTCCATATTTGTGAATCAAGTTTTCTACCCTAGAGCTTTGCCTAGCTCCTAAACCCTATACTCCTCAACAGCTGCCAGCAAAGGACTCTCCTCATCAACTCTGGAAGTTGGACTTCATTCCCTTGATCTTCAATGGACTTCATCAACACAGTCTTCAGCTCTACCAATCCCCAAGCAAACCCAATACCCCACACAGACAGATGAAATAACCCTAGAGAGGGCACACCACACAGTCAAACAAATATAAGCAGTATACTAGTAGTAATAATAGAATAGGGGGAACCTAGTAATTTCTAAGGGATCTATTAGCTACCCATAATCCCTATAGTCCCATACCCCAAAGATTCAAACTACAACTCCTAAAAGAATTGATTCATCACACCTATGTTATCTCCTAAACCCTAGTTTTAGTTCTTCTAATCACACCTAAACAAATCATCTAAAATTTAATCCTAAAATCATGAACTAAATTTTATATACAAGCTAAAGGTCTAAGCTAATCAACCTAAAAAGAATGGGTCCAAAATATTAAAGCATCTAGCTAAACTAAAATTAACAATTTCATGTATCAAACTTAACCATTTAAAAAAGATATTTAAAAGAAAAATGAACAAAAAATATTAAAACAAAATAAAATGCCATTTTTAATATTTGATATTTTTCTTAATAAAATTAGAAACCTAATGCAAAAACAACCAATCAAAAACATGCAATTTTCAATTTTTTATGATTTTTTAAAGAAATGAAATGAATTAAGTAAAATAAAAAATGAATTAATTTGGTTGAGGGGTGCAGAAAGAATATATTCCAATTGAAAATGAGAGATGGGCCCAGACTGGGGGGCGCGCCTAGCAATGCGCGTCTGGGCCCAGTTGGTTTCAGAAAAAACAAAAAAAGGAAATAAAGTGAAACGGTGCATTTAGTAAGAAATACAGTTAAAATCATGATTGGGCCTGCGTTTGGGGGTGGCATTAGCAAGGGAATCAAAGCCCAGTCTGAGAGAATTAATAAAACGGTGCGTTTGGCTGAGTAATCTCCCTCCAAGTTTCATTTTAAATCGTGGCCATTGGATTTAAGTTTGAGTCCAAGTCAACATGGTCATCCAACGGTCCAGGGTTCGTCTTCAACCTTGGAACCCTAGGGTTTCAGAAAAACCTTACCATGCACGAATTTTCCACTTCTCTGTTCTCCCTTGATTCTCCATGAATTCACACGATGTAAAGAGCAAAGTTGATCCATTCTCTTCCCTCTACACAGCCATGGCAATGGATTCCTCTAAAACTCAACTAACAATCAAACCCGATAGGTAGAACAACTCGGTTCCACCATTATGCACTGTCATCAACCATGAGAATTCCTTCCAATCTTTACCCTAACATGATCTACACCTCATGCTGATCAAATTAAGCTATAAACCTAAGATTATAGTGCCATATTCCATGAGCTCTAAACCCTAACAGATTTGGTGCACCATTAACAACCTCCATGAAACCTTCTCAAACTCACCAGGATTAATCATCTAACCTAACCTAACAATTCTAACCTAACAAAACTCTAACATGCTGACTAAATCAAGCAATTCGAATGGATTACCAACCTGGTGTAAATGATGAAAACAGGTATAGAAATCCTTGGATTTGATGCTTGCAATGATTGGAAATTGATCAATAAGCTTGCTCTTGAGTTCTGTATGCAAAAGATCTTGCTCCAATGCCTTGAATCTTGCAATCACAAAGTTCTTGCTCTTTGGATGATGAAATTGAACAGCACGAGTTCTTCTTCAATTCAACCAAATTCTGATGGAATTGTGATCTATGAAAGATGTTGATGATGATCAGATCAAGAAATTTGGAAAGTGATGGAGATTTGATGAAGTTTGAGATGCTTTTGCAAAATGGAAGAATGATGTATAGCTATGTGTTTTGATCACAATGAATCACCAACCAATGCATGAAGCTACTCAATTCAATATATAGATGGAAATAGAAACCTCTAGAACTTTGTAGAATCTTCTTATGCACACTTTCCCTTGGATTTGGATTATGTAACTTCCTTTGTAAGTAACCAAGCATAACTTCTAAATCTTGAACCAAACTCAAAAATCCACTTTTGCCAATGTTCTTAAAACATTTTTTCCAATCAAAATGACCTATAATTTCACCTCATTTGGCCAAGTTATGAAAAATCTCACTTTTAGGTCATTTTTTATTCATTAAATTCACCAAATTTGAAACCTTGAGCTATGAACCTTTACAATCTTTCATGACCACTTTTCTAGACTCAAAATGTCATTTGGAGCAAGTTTGATGTTGTGAAGTTTTTCATTTGAAGCTTCCTTGTATGAGTTTTGGGCACAGGCTTGAAATGACCTGTAATTCTCAGATGACCAAAATACCCTTTGCTTGCCAAGACCATAAGTAGAGTTCCACAAATCATATGAGGCATACCATACCATTATAGAAAGCTAAGACAATGAGGAACAACTCTTATGTTGACCAGAAATTCATTTGAAATCTCCTTGAATGATAAAGGTTGCTTGGAAGACAAGTAACTTTCACAGACAAAATTTCAGATACCCTAGATGACCTGTAACTTGCAAGGATCATAACTTGAGTTCTATAAATCTCCTTGATGTCTTCCACCACTCAAATTAAAGGTCTTGAGATCCTCTAAAAGTTTCATGTTGACCAAGGATCCATTTAAAGCTTTCATTTTGACTTATCTTGCTTGGAAATTTGACCTAAACTAGGGGATTTTACACAGAAACCCTAATTTAGAAACTCCTCTTCTCCTTGATTTCTCTTGATTTCTTCTTAGCACAACACCACATCCTTCTCTACATGCCAAATGATGAACACCACATCTCTCCAATAGCCCTTAATGCCTTTCAATCAATCAATTGACCTAGAGTTGACCTAGGGTTGACCTAGATGAAACCCTAGTTGACTGTCTTCAATTGCAATTCTTGTGATCATATCAACGACTTGCCTCCTTCTCCAAATGACTTTCTAAGTCTCCCATGATGTCTATATACCCTCCATGCTCAATTCACAGCTCACAACTTCTTTGATGATCTTCAGATACCCTCAGATAGGAGATAGATTCACTGCTCGATACACTGACTTCTTAGGTTTCAATTTCTTCTCTGATGACTTGAATATGCTTGAATTTGAATAATAACCTCTTGATAGGCTCATAGAGATGAGAATAGTGATTGGTCCCTTGTTGGATGACTTGATATGCTATGCTATGCAGATGATTAGACTATGTACATGACTCTATATGCAAATGCTAATGATATTGAAACATAAACCAAGTGAAATAGGTTGAGCAAATTTTAGGGTGAAACAGCTGCCCCTATTCAAGCGACTTGGACCCGATTGGGTGAAGAGCGAACGGCCTTCAAACATTCGCGGTACGAGACGGTTGAATACTAAGAACCCGGAAATTTGCCAACCGCAGAAATATACTGCACCGCTGCTTGGGGAACGACATCCATCAACTGACTCTAACTGTTACAGCAAAAAATTGATCCATTAGCGACCGTGCTGGGGATTATTTTCATCAACCTGAAAAATATTTCTATCATCGAAGAAATCTCAACTAAAACTTGTCCACGTTAGGACTCCATCTGTCATCAACTCGGAAAAACTTCGACAACTTCACTGGGGATGGCTCGTCTGCCTTTCATCAGAAATAAATCGTCCACATTAGGAATAAAATCTTCCACGTTAGGAATAACACCGTCCACGCTAGGACTAAGACTTCGTCTGGATCTGTCCACGTCATGAACAACCTGTCCACGTCATGAACAACCTGTCCACGTTAGGACTAAACTCTCTAGGTTATGAATACATCGTCCACGTTAGGACTCACCCTTCCACGTTAGGAATAAACTTCTTTCCATCTTGTGAATAATATCTTTCCACGTTATGAATAACCTGTCCACGTTAGGACTAAACTCTTCCACGTAAGGAATACATCTTTCCACGTAAGGAAACCATCTTTCCACGTAAGGAATACCATCTCTTTTCCACTTTAGGAATGCATCTTTCCACGTAAGGAATACCTCTTTCCACGTAAGGAAACCATCTTTCCACGTAAGGAAACAATCTTCTTTCCACGTAAGGAATCACAAACTTTCCACGTAAGGAATCACAAACTTTCCACGTAAGGAATCCAATCTTTCCACGTAAGGAAACACAAACTTTCCACGTAAGGAATCAATCTTTATTGGTCCACGTCAGGACTCCCATCTCGTCTTGATTTGTCCACGTCAGGACTACATCTTCTCTGCTGAGGAAATAAAACTTGTCCACGTCAGGACTCACGCTTCGTCTTAATTCGTCCACGTCAGGACTCACCTCTTGACTTGCTGAGGAAATAAAATTTGTCCACGTCAGGACTCACATCTCAACCTGCTGAAGAAATAAAACTTGTCCACGTCAGGACACACACTTCGCCAACACGAAGGAAGATAAATCTGTCCACGTCAGGACTCGCGTATCTTGTCATCATGAAGAACTATAAACTTGTCCACGCCAGGACGCATATTTCACCATTACGAAGGAAGATATCTGTTGGGAATAAATAGTCCACGTCAGGACACCAACACGAAGAGTAATCCATTTTGTCAACGTCATGACTTCACATTCAATCAATACCAAGAAATCCAATCTGTCCACGTTAGGACTAGCACACCCCACCAACGCGGGGAAATAAATCTGTCCACGTTAGGACCCCCCACTTCTCCAGCACGAAGAAAATCCATCAATAAAATTGTCCACATCAGGACTCATTTCTCCATTGGTCCCGACCCACAAACTTCTCAGCACTGACGCGACAACGGCTTTGAGGCGGACTCTACTGAGGATATTTGGAAACCAAGCTACCGGATGCCTGTTCTGATAACCGGCGGCAGCCTCTGAAATTCTGATTCCTGAAACCCTTTAATGACAAATAACTCTGCTTGGGGACAAGGAGAGATTTTTCCTACTAACTCTGGCGAGGAAAACAAGAGAAATTCACACAAATAACTCTGCTCGGAGACAAAGAGAACTTAATCTAATAACTCTGTGGGGAACACTGCCGAAACTGACATTATCATTGAATGTCTCACGTCGAGACCTTGAATGTTAGGCAATTCACTTGAGCAAGAGCTCCTTTCACCTGTAAGAGAGCAATACTTGAAACAAACGGTTAGCCAACCTAGTTTATGTTTCAAAATGCATGTTTTTGACAATGACGCAATGCTCCATTCGACATGGAAATGCTACGCGTGTTTATTTGGTGGATGCAAATATGACACTATATGCCGATGCAAATGCAGACTCGAACTGCTGGGATACAGGAAACCGCTTCAGCAAAATAAATGCTGAAGACAATGCCGACTCCGCTGGGGATAGCCAGGTGCTGCAGAATTATTCCAGCAAAATAAATGCTGGAAGAGTGAAGTCAACCCTGCTGGGGAATATAACTCTGTTGGGGATAGCATATGAGCCTGGTATGATCGAACTTCTGCTGGAGAGTGAACGGATATCACACGGTATTCTGGCAAAATAAATGCCAAGGCACACAACCAACTCTGCCGGGGAGAGTCTTAATCTTCGAGTTCCACTAGGAGGAAAGGACACTTGCTGAAAGAGAACTCCGCTGGAGACGAAACGATTCTCTTGGGGAAAATCAACTGACTCCGCTGGGGGAGAGTAAATGACCCTACTGGAAAGGGCAGACTGTCTGAATACATCTCACCAGTTGGAAACATTAATCTTCTGAGGCTAAACCTCTCTGCTTGAGATAAGGAATCCTCCTGGGGGACGCCACACTGTCTGAGTACAGCCTTCGATCTAGGAATCGTCAACTCTGCTAAGGATAAACGATTTTGCTGGAGCATGTCCTTTGGATAAGCCACGACTAGCTGGGGAATTCGATCCTTCTTCAGTAAGGAACATTGCTATCTTAGAAACGCGACCTGCATGGGGATTCACTTCTCATAACGATCAAGTTCCTTCGTTACGAGCTTCTGGTCCATACTGCAATCTTTGATCGTCCTCTTCTTATGGCTATGAACCCTGCAACGCCACAAACAAGACAAGACAAGTCTACACAACCAAATCTATTCAGGTTAGCATTAGTGACATCATTTTCAGTTAATTCAAAGTTTTAGCAATTATTGGCAAGGGCCAGTGACGTTATGCACATGCTAGTTTCATCAAACCTATGCGTTTTATCATGCCCAAAACAGTAAAGAACCAGCATCAAATACTGAATAACATGTTTTATTGATTGGGCCCCTGAATGGGCGGAGTTTTATACACGGGATGTAACTCCTGAAAAGAGGAAGCTACGCACAACAAATATACAAGTATGCACAAGAAGCATAAATATATTGACAAATTAAAGTTGTACACATGTCGGCAACGGGATGCAGACAAACATCACGAACTGATCCTCCTATGACTCGCACGACTCTAATGCTTTCCCGGTATTCACACTTCCGAAGAGATTGTATCTGATAATCGACTCCTCAGGTATATTCTCCCGCACCAATGCTCAAGGCAGTATCAAATTCGGACCGCAGTCATTTGCTTTTCAAATCCCTAACTTTTGCGTGAACCGCCCTTTACGGGTTTTCAGTTCACCGGGATACCCTTTTTTGCCGAAGCCGCCCAGTGTAGGTTTTGAACTTCGCGGGTGTACATTTTTTTTCAATTTTATCCCTAATTTTTGCCTGAACCTTTCATTCTGTTTTTGGTTCGCCAGGATGCCCCATTTTTGCATGGACTCTCTTTTTTTTTGTCCAGCAGGTCAATTTCAAGCAAAGTATTTTTTAACTGCGTCCGAATTCACAGGCGACGTAAAGTCTTCACCGTCCATGGTGGACAACAACAATGCTCCTCCTGAAAAGACTTTTCTGACAACGTATGGCCCTTCGTAGTTGGGGGTCCACTTGCCCCTGTGATCTGCCTGCGGCGGGAGAATCCTTTTCAGCACAAGGTCGCCCATCTGAAAGCTCCGAGGATGTATCTTCTTATCATACGCTTTCTTCATTCGGCTCTGGTACAAACGACCGTATGCTAGCCTCTTCTCATCCATTAAACTCAGCTGGTTCAACCTGTCTTTCACCCATTCTGCCTCGTCTAGTTGGACGTCTCGTAGTACTCTCAGAGAAGGAATCTCGACTTCTAGTGGTAGCATTGCTTCCATTCCGTATACCAACGAGAACGGGGTTGCCCCGGTTGATGTGCGTACCGTTGTACGATAACCGTGCAAAGCAAAAGGTAGCATCTCATGCCAGTCCTTATAGGTCACCACCATCTTTTGAACGATCTTCTTTATATTCTTGTTGGCCGCTTCAACAACGCCATTCATCTTGGGTCGGTAAGGGGAGGAGTTGTGATGTTCGATCTTGAAATTCTGACAGAGCTCCTTCATCATTTTGATGTTCAAGTTTGAACCATTGTCAGTGATTATCCGCTCGGGGATTCCATATCTGCAAATGATATCTCTCTTGATGAACCTGGCTACCACCTGCCTAGTTACATTTGCGTAAGATGCCGCCTCCACCCACTTGGTGAAATAATCGATTGCTACAAGAATGAACCGGTGCCCATTAGAAGTCGTCGGCTCGATCTTTCTGATCATATCGATTCCCCACATCGAGAATGGCCATGGTGATGACATCACATTCAGAGGACTCGGAGGCACATGGATCTTATCAGCATAGATTTGGCACTTGTGGCACTTCTTCGCGAACTTGAAACAATCAGTTTCCATAGTCAGCCAAAAATAACCTGCCCGCAGCAGCTTCCTCGTCATAGCATGCCCACCAGCATGCGTACCAAAGGTACCTTCATGTATTTCCTCCATGAGCAGCTTTGCCTCTTTTTCGTCTACACAACGCAGTAGCACCAAGTCGTGATTTCTTCTGTATAAGACACCATCCGGATTCAAATAGAAATTACCCGCCAATCTCCTGAGAGTCTTCTGATCTTGACTGGATGCCCCAGCCGGATACTCTTTGTTCTTCAGGAAATTAAGGATATCGAAATACCACGGTTTATCATCAGATGCTTCGTCAATAGCAAATACGAAGGCAGGTCTGTCAAGTTGAGAGATAACAATGCTGGGAGCCTCGTTCCAGAAGTTGACTTTGTACATGGAAGATAAAGTGGCCAGGGCGTCAGCCATTTGATTCTCTGCTCGCGGTACATGATGCAATTCAACCTTGTCGAAGAAAGGAAACAATCTCCTTGCGTAATTCATGTACGGTATCAAATTAGGCTGGCGTGTCTCCCATTCCCCTTTTATCTGATTCACCACCAGAGCTGAGTCTCCGTATACATCCAAATTCTTGATTCGCAAGTCAATGGCTTCTTCAATCCCCATGATGCAAGCTTCGTATTCGGCTTCATTATTGGTAACTGGAAAGGTCAATCGAGCAGTAAACGGGATGTGCGACCCGTGTGGAGTAGTGATGATTGCCCCTATTCCGCTACCGTAAGCGTTTACAGCTCCGTCAAATATCAACTTCCATTTGGAACCCAATTCTGGTCCTTCGTTTGGCAACGACTCTTCGCAATCTTTCATCTTTAGGTACATGATATCCTCGTCAGGAAAACCAAACCTCATCGATTGGTAATCTTCAATAGGCTGCTCCTCCAAGTACTCAGACAGTACACTCCCCTTTATAGCCTTCTGCGAGACATACTGGATGTCGTATTCGGTCAGCACCATCTGCCAACGGGCAATTCTCCCTCATAACGCCTGCTTTTCGAATACATATTTGATAGGATCCATCTTCGAGATGAGCATGGTTGTATGATTCAGCATGTATTGCCTCAAACGCTTGGCGGCCCAGGCTAGCGCGCAACAAGTTTTCTCAAGCATTGAATATCGAGATTCACATTCAGTAAATTTCTTACTCAAGTAATAGATCGCATGCTCTTTTCTTCCTGTCTCGTCGTGCGGACCGAGAACACAACCCATACTTCCCTCAAGAACTGTCAAATACATAATCAATGGTCTCCCTGCCACTGGGGGTATCAAAATAGGAGGCCCCTGCAAATACTGCTTTATTTTATCGAACGCCTTTTAACAATTTTCGTTCCACGTTACAGCTTGATCTTTCTTCAACAGCTTGAATAATGGTTCACACGTAGCCGTTAGGTGAGATATGAACCGAGCGATGTAGTTCAACCTCCCTAAAAACCCGCGCACCTCTTTCTCTGTTTTAGGCGTCGGCATCTCTTGTATTGCTTTTATTTTTGCAGGATCGACCTCTATTCCTCTTTCGCTTACGATAAACCCCAGCAGCTTACCCGATCTCACCCCGAAGGTGCACTTGTTAGGGTTCAGTCTCAGCCTGAACTTCCTAAGCCTTTTGAATAACTTCAGCAGATTCACCAAATGCTCTTCCTCCGTCTGGGATTTGGCAATCATATCGTCGACATAAACTTCGATCTCTTTATGCATCATATCATGGAAAAGAGTCGTCATTGCATGCTGATACGTTGCCCCAGCATTCTTCAATCCGAAGGGCATCACTTTATAACAAAATGTTCCCCAAGGCGTTATGAAAGTAGTCTTCTCCATGTCCTCTGGCGCCATTTTAATCTGATTATATCCCGAGAAGCCATCCATGAAGGAGAATACGGAGAATTGAGCAGTGTTGTCGACTAGCACATCGATATGAGGAAGCGGAAAATCATCTTTCGGGCTCGCTTTATTCAGATCACGGTAATCTACGCACATTCTCACTTTACCGTCTTTCTTCGGCACTGGTACAATGTTAGCGACCCATAAGGGATATTTTGTAACACCTAGGAAACCAGCATCTCACTGTTTTTGAACCTCCTCTTTAATTTTCACTGCCATATCGGGTCTAGTTCTGCGAAGCTTTTGCTTGACCGGCGGGCATTCTTCTTTCAACGGCAGACGGTGCACAACCATATCTGTATCGAGCCCAGGCATGTCTTCATACGACCAAGCGAACACATCACTATACTCTCTGAGCATTTCAACCAGTCTTCGCTTGACGTCGCTCTGTAGCGCGGCTCCTATACGGATGTTATTTTCAACCCTTTCCGACCCCAGGTTAATGATCTCGATGACCTCCTCATGAGGCAGAATGACTCTTTCCTCTTGCTTCACCAACCAAGACAATTCCTCAGGAACGTCACCATCTTCAACAATCTCTTCTTCGGCCTGAAATACCGGGTGCTCAAAGTCGAGACGAGTCATAGGTGGTTCGATGATGTCATCTGATAATGTTATCCTGCAAAAGGAATGGTTAAATGCTTCAAAATGCGTATAAATCGAATAACCACGCTGCCATTTTATTGTAAAATGCAAAACAGGAAAAACAGAGATCGAAATATTTGCACATGAAAAAACGCCTTTTATTTAACGATAAACACGCAATGTTCATAACAGCATAGCCCTAAGCAAATCATGATGCCCCGGGCAAGACACCAGATTGTTCAACAATTAAAAAAACAAAGCATTACTGTTTAAGAGTCACAGGAACAATCTCCTGAATAGACCAGTTGCACAATCCCTGTCCTGGCACGCTCGGCTGAATCTAGGCGTCCATATCGCAATCGCTGTCTCCTTCATCAGACTCTGAAGCAGCGTTGATGGTCTCATGACATACTCCACTAGCAGTGATGGTTATTGGTCCTCTGAAATGGGGTGCCCCCACAGCAGGTGTTGATGACGACGGTTGATATCCCAGCCCGAACCGGTCCATCTTCACAGGAATATCCAGCACTTTGCCCCAGCCTTTTGTTTCTCCTGTCTCTACTAGAGCTTGAGCTTCTTTATATGACGAGACGGCTACCTCCGACGCTTTGCTCGGCCCGGGACCTTTGTCCTTGATGCGCAACCCTTCAAATGCCTGGCAGGGTGTTTCGTGAATCTCTCCGTCGACCTCCACATATTTAAATGATGACAGATGGCTGACCAGGATGTCCTCTTCTCCGCAGACTGTAACCACGTTGTCTCCTACCATATATTTCAACTTTTGATGCAAGGTAGACGTGACTGCCCCAGCCCCATGGATCCAGGGTCTTCCGAGAAGGCAGCTGTATGCAGGCTAGATGTCCATGATATAAATTTCGGTTGCGAAAAGCTCCGGCCCCACCTGTAGAGGTAATGTTATAGATCCAAAGACTGTTCTTCGCGTACCATCGAATGCCCTGACCACCAAGTCACTGGGCGTGCACAAGATTCCCCTGACATCTAGCTTCATCATCGCTTTCTTGGGCAGCACGTTTAAGGATGATCCGGTGTCTACCAGTACATGAGACATGACTGATCCTCTACACTCCACAGAGACGTGTAGCGCCATATTATGCTCTCTCCCCTTCGGGGTCAAATCAAAGTCGGTAAAGCCCAAGCTATGGCCTGCATTCACATGTGCCAACACTCCCTCCAACTGATTTACGGAAACATCTTGGGGTACGAAGGAAGTATCCAGGACTTTCAACAATGCATTTCTGTGAGCTTCAGAACACAATAGCAACGACAGTATAGATATCTTTGACGACGTCTGTTACAGATGCTCAACAATCTTATAATCGCTTTTACGGATCAAGCGCATGAACTCTTCCACATCTTTCGATGCCGCTTCTTTTTCATTTGCCTGCACTGGGACATTCTCAACCATCTTCCCTTTTCCTTTTGCTAGTCTTTCAGCCTCTACCTCAGGCGATATAAAGATCCTACCACTTCTTGTCATACCTCCTGTACCAACAACGTTGTCTATAGTCTCGGTTGGCTGCTTATTAACATCAATTTTTACTCCATCACAATACACTTCCAATCCATACGTCCAGGGGACCGCCTTGGTGCTCTCGTACGGGATTGGTCCTGCCTTGGTTATAGTGATTGGTGGTCGCTGGGCCGGTGCCGTTATGGTGATCGTTTTTCGAGGAATCGTCACAGTGGCCACATCACTTTGCTTGTCTGGTAATGCCCCTGCAGGTTCTTCAATTGCTGCTCGGTCAAACTGCAATGTGCCTCCATCGATTAAAGCCTGAATACCCTTCTTTAAGTTGTCACAACCCCCAGCTAGGGTCCAGCACTCTAAACAATACTCGTCACATCCGGGATAGACACCCCCTTGCAATAATAGGCTCTTTATCTTGCACAACGGTGTCCTTAAGTCGTCGACATTCATAATCAAATTCAAACCCTCCTCTGTTAAAATGGCATTTGCCCCATGGTTGGGCATGGGCTTCTGCACTATATTCGGACCCGCCGTTCCAAAATTGATAGCCTTACTATCCAATAGATCCTGCACAACATGATTAAATGCATGGCAACCTTCTACATCGTGGCCCGGAGCCCCAGAGTGGAATTCGCAGTGCCTGCTCGCATCATAACCATACGGAGGAGTTCCCGTTATAGGCGCCAAAGTTCTCTTCTCTACCAAGTTCAAACCCAGTAACGTCTGTAACAAATCTGCATACGTTGAAGGTGGCTTTTCAAACACCCTCCTTGGTTTGCCCCCCTGGAATCTGCGCTGGGCAGGCTGTGCCCCCTGTTGTGGCTGTTGTTGTTGTTGTTGTTGTTGTTGTTGAAACGGAATAGTAACGCTTGCCACCTGCTGCGGCTGATTATACTGGTTTCGACCTCTGCCCCGGCCTCTACCTCGGCCCCCAAACACTGCACTTGCATCGCCCTGACGGCGCCCACCAAAAGCCTTCCTCTTACTGCCAGATGCAGTAGATTCCTCAGCTTGGAATCTTCCCTGTTTAATGTTGCTTTCAATCTTTTCTCCCATCAGAATTAAGTCTGAGAAACTGCCCAAAGACGTGTGAAACAACTTGTCATAAAACATGCCGGTGAATGTTCCTATGAACATGTCATTCATTTCCTTGTCCTCTAGAGGAGGATGGACCCTAGCAGCCATGTCGCGCCATCTCTGTGCATACTCTTTGAAACTTTCTCCCTTCTTCTGAGACAGCCCTTGCAATTGGACCCGGTTGGGTGCCAAGTCGCTGTTATACTTATAGTGAGCTACAAATGCCTCTGCCAGCTGCTTCCATGTCTTTATATGCGTTGGTTCCAATCCCATATACCACTCTAGGGACGGACCAGACAAGCTATCTTGAAAGAAATGCATTAGCATCCTCTCATCAGTTGAATACGCAGACATCCTTCTGTAATATGACCGTACGTGCACTTTTGGACAGGTGTCCCCCTTATACTTATCAAATGTAGGAGCCTTGAATTTGATTGGCACCCTCAGGCCAAGTACCAGACCCATTGTTGACATGTCTAAGCCGACAGCACTTTGATTTACGACCCCCCTCATCTGCTCCTTGAGCATTCTGATCCTCTGGGAGTCATCCATAGGCCCCTCGAAACCTCCACCGGAGAAAGCGTCCTCTTGCTGGTCTTCTTGCCAGTTACCATTACCAGCTCCATACCCATCGTATCCATTGTTACGGCCAGCTCTAGTCTGATTCATGACCGGGCCTCGCCCCCTGTTACCGTATCCCGGAGCAACTCCAGCAGGTCCAAAAGTCATCAACCCAGCGCCGTTTCCGTTTCCGAATCCACCGTAACCCTGATTAGTCATACCATAACCGTCCTACCCGAAGCCTTGAGCATTGAAACCATATTTCCCATTATTATCGAACCCCTGGTTATTAAAGCCAAATCCAGCATTACCGAAGCCATTGCCTCCCATATTATCACCCAAGTTGACATCACCAAGCCCAACATTGTTAACGATAGTCTCGTTCCCAATTCCAATGTTACTGTTCCCAGCAGCAGTACCGTTGTTGACATTGACAGCAGGCATGTTGACTACAGGTGGAGCCACTGGTGTGGGAGTACCATCCCCGTGAACAGTGTCGACTCGCACAGACTGATGATCCTCATTTTCGTGCCCAGCATTTCTGACCAACAGAGGCTGCACCAAAGCTTGCAAATTCTCCTGCCCTTTCGCAATAGTCTCCATTGTCTGCATGAAGAGCGCCAGCTTCTCACGCATATCTTGCATCTCATTCTGCATTTGATCCATGATTCTTCGGCAGTTGGTGAGAGTGGAGTATCGGTGTGGGCGCTGATCTTCAATCCTGAAAAGACCTGGTACAGTGCAAGAAATGAGATATCATTCAATAATCACCTGTAATGCGATATGAATATGAATGCAATGCAATGTGTCTGTGCATTAGGGAATATCATTCCCTGATTCTAGTGCGAGGGTGCCAGTGCAGTGACAGTGCTAGCAATACGAAGATCGGAGCCGAATCATAGAAAGCCTCATATATTGCAGAGAAATCCATTAAGCCAAGAATACAATATCACTGAGTGTACAATAAGAAGGCATGACCTCAACCAACAATCCTGGTGATGGTCAGCACTATGCAAATAAAGAATCAATACATGAAATGGTCAAGGACACTCATAAGCCTGATACTCTTCTAGTAGCTTCTTAGTCTCTGGATGACTGGGTCGGGTAAGCAGACCCTCGACAAGTTGGTTTCTTCTCTTGAGAACACGTCGCACGTCGCCAGCGGTTTCCTCCCATGCCCCTTCTCCGAAGCGATCCTCTAGCTTCCGCTTCTGAGACACAGCTTCGTTCCTGCCTTCGATGGCCTTGTTCAATGCACTCTGGAGACTATATCTGGTCATCACCTCTTCTTCGTACTTCTTAATGCTAGCCTTCAGCTGCTCTTCGAGGTCGGAAATTTGCTGCTTCAATTTATCTTCCCTCTTTTTATTGTTGGTCAGCGTAGCATTCCAAGTCTTGTTACAAGAGGAGATTTCTCGGTGAGCAGCATCGAGTGCTTTCTTTTTGGACTCCAGCATGTCATGGGAGCTTCTGAACCCTTGACCCAGACGTTCGCGCTTCTTCTTCTCCTCAGTCAATTCAGCACCAAGCCTGTTTACTAGTTCGATTTGCTGTTGGAAAGCATGCACGACTTTGTTCCTCTCACTGCGTATCTGAGCCAGCTCTTGCTCTAACCCTTCATTGATCTTCATCAAGGCCTCCTTTTCTTTAACGACTTGCTTGTAGGCCTCCACAGTAACAGTGGTTGGTTCTTCCACTAGAATATGAACAGGGACCGGTGCATCTGGAAATGGCATCAGTAACTGTCTTGCTCTCTCTCGGATCCAAACCTTGTAGGGTGCATAAGCCTGAAAATCATTCTTCCCTAACAATGGCTTCCCTCTTCTGTTGATACGCGTCCATGCGTGCTGAAGCTTGGCTAGTAACTCTCCATTCAAGTCACCGGTGAAGTACAGAGATTCCTGTACTTCTTCCTCCTTCGGTGGGTTCTTCAGCGCGTATCCAAACTGGCGAACGAACAGAGAAGGGTTGTAATTGATACACCCTTTTCTTCCTATCAACGGAACATTAGGATACCCAGAACAACTGAAAATGAGCTCAGACCCCAACAGATCCCAGTCAAACCACTCAATGTCTTCAGAAGATAGCCTCATCAGGCGCTCTGGCCAGCTAGCTGTAGTTGCACTATCCACAAAAGGTCCCTTCAGGGGAAGATGACTCTTAAACCACATGTTCAACAGCGGCGCATAGCAGTACACAGTCTTTCCCCTTCTGTTTTCATTTTTATAGTGCAGGGAATGATAGAAGTCTCCGATCAAAGTGGGCACCGGGTTGCCAGCAGCAAACAGATGGAAAGCGTCCAAGTCCACAAAATTGGGTAAGTTGGGAAACAGCACAATTCCGTAAATGCATAGAGCCAAGATAGCATTGAAGACTATCCAGCACCCGTTCTTGGCATACTCTTGAGCTTTACCAACCAGAAAATCAAGGGAGAAACCTGGGACCCCAAGCCAAGAAGTCACTAATAATTCAGCAGCGTTCATGTGCAAGGCCTTAGCTAAGTCCTCCAACTTGGGCTCAGCAGCAGAGTGAATAAAGGGAACCTTGTTCTGTACCGGTAGCTCAGTAAACTCCACATACTCTTCAATGGTAGGCCCTAAAATAAAGTCAGCAAACGTGAAACATCTCAATGCAGGGTCATAGAATTGCATCAAGGTGTACAGCCCATTCATCTCAATAGCAGTTGGCTTGCAGACCAATCTCAGCAATCTTCCATGACTCATTCTGAAACTTCTCCTAACCTCCTCATCAGCAAGAGACATCAGACCAAGCAAGGGAGTAATGTCAGGTGTAGGTAGCTTATACGCAACTGTCTTTCTCAAACCAGCCATGATCAATAAGCAGAAGTCCGGGCACTAGAACCAGGGAATATGCAAATGCACCTGCAGCACAGACACACGTTAATGGGATGCAATGATAATGGCTATGCAAACAATGCAATGCAAATACATGCAACGGGGACCAAATGCCATGGCTGAGAAGCCTGAACCATATCAAAAGTCTCAGATAGACTCTCCAGAATTCCTCAAACCCTGGTCTCAGATAGACCTCATACAAAGCTCCAACACTGGTCTCTGATAGACCCCATAACATAACTCCAACTGGTCTCTGATAGACCTCATAACTGTCCATAAATACCCAGGATCTCAGATCAAGAAATAACCGGTATCTGAAGGTCTAGTTACCTGCATAACCCCAAACCCTCTCACAGGTAGGTGTCCTAGTAACTGACAAAGGTATGGCATCCTATGCGGTCGTCGGCGTCACAGACTTTCAGGGTTGATGATACAATTCCCAGAAGGAGTGGCATCATCAAATCCTGAAGAGGCCTCACTTAGCTAACTTCCAAATGATCGGTTCTCGGAGTCGACAATCCAACTAACCAACAACCCCTTCGACCCAAAGGGTAGAAAAAGAAGCCAACCAGAAGAACCTCGTTCGAGTGTAGATTTTGTGGGACACTA
Source organism: Lathyrus sativus (assembly GCA_963859935.3). Lineage (NCBI taxonomy): Eukaryota > Viridiplantae > Streptophyta > Magnoliopsida > Fabales > Fabaceae > Lathyrus > Lathyrus sativus. Next base: position 571,798,206 of record OZ012735.1, on the reverse strand, counting down.
ATGCAAGCAAAGCCGGCACGCGCCCACTACTTTCTACTCTAATTCTAGGTGCACTCAAGCCCAGGTCCGGCTTATCAATCAATCATAGAACACCCGTCACACCCCAATACAACAATAATAACAATAATATAATGCTGAAAGTAAATGACAAAAATATAAATCCATACAAAATCCTCGACGGGAAAACAAGCGCTAGGATTGACTCTCTTAAGGGACGTTGGATCCCAAATGCATAAGGAACTATCGCAGTCCTTATCAGCCAGGGGACGTTGGATCCCCAGCAGAGTCGCCAGCTGTCGCTACTGCGAAAATCGGCGCCGGCTGAACAGAAGAGTCGCCACCGTGCGTTATTTATCCCACAGGAGGGAAAGGAAACGCTCAGAGTAAACCTACCGCAAAGACGGGACAAGTATGGTCGTCGCAACCAAAACGTGGGTTCGGGAGTCGGTTACGCAAGGGGAAGGTATTAGCACCCCTCACGTCCGTCGTACTCGACGGGATCCACGCTTGTTTTCGGGTATGGATTGTTATTCTATCTAAACTAAGGGTTAAGGGTTAAAAAGAAAAGAAAATGACTCGGCAAATTATCGCACTTTATGCCTACGTATTTCCGTCTGGAACGAGAAATCAGAGTCAACGTAGTCCGCCTACCTACGAGAAAGGAGGGGAAGGTTGCTCGCTAGGATATCGCATCTTATGCCTACGTACTTTCATACAGCATGAAAGATCAGAGCAAACGTAGTTCGGGCCACGTACGACACAAGTCTATCTTGATTGATTTTATTCCTTCTGAAAAAGGGTTTTTCTGATTAACAGTCCAAGCGGACAAAAATGACGTTTTGATGAGTTCACATTCTTTTACGGAAGAAGTGTCTTTTATTGTGTTTGAAATCTTATTGTGTTTTTTCTGTTTGTTTTGAGAAAGAAGAGACAGAACTCTAACCTACGGTTGCGAAGGGAATCTAACCTAATGTTATCATGCATGGGTTAAGACCTAGTGTCTATCATGCTCCTCTCTTGCGCAGAGAGAAACAGAGATCCTAAGGGAATAGACGGAAACAGAAACAATAACATATATACAATAAAGCAGTAAAATGCATGAATGCAACAGTACAAGCGAGGCAAGGGAGTCCCACTCAACCTCGAACCTAGAAAACAATAGGCAAAAGTGAACAGAATTCACTTTCAACCCGACAGGTTAAACAGCAAACAATACAGTCAGGGAAAACCAATCAATACATCAAGAAACAAAACAGCAAAAATAAAAAGCCACAGCAGCTCTGCATCATCATCTGTCTTCAAGTCATCTCCAAACAGCTACAAGCTTCAAGCAAGCCTCAGTCTTTATGTTCATAGCCTCCAAGCAAGGTCCTTATCATCAATCTCCAATCTGCAATGGCTTTTCTTCCAGTCTCAATCTTCAGGATGAATATCAGTCAACAAGATGAACTGAATGTTAAACAGTCAATTACCTACCAAGGGTGGCTCATTAACTGTTAACATTATACAGACAATTTTCTCTCAAAAGTTCTATCTTTCAAATACATTCACTGATCCTTCCAAAGGAAGGAGGTAGATATTTGAAAGAGACTTTGAATCATAGAGAAAGAATGGAGGCAGACAAGACCTTCCATATTTGTGAATCAAGTTTTCTACCCTAGAGCTTTGCCTAGCTCCTAAACCCTATACTCCTCAACAGCTGCCAGCAAAGGACTCTCCTCATCAACTCTGGAAGTTGGACTTCATTCCCTTGATCTTCAATGGCCTTCATCAACACAGTCTTCAGCTCTACCAATCCCCAAGCAAACCCAATACCCCACACAGACAGATGAAATAACCCTAGAGAGGGCACACCACACAGTCAAACAAATATAAGCAGTATACTAGTAGTAATAATAGAATAGGGGGAACCTAGTAATTTCTAAGGGATCTATTAGCTACCCATAATCCCTATAGTCCCATACCTCAAAGATTCAAACTACAACTCCTAAAAGAATTGATTCATCACACCTATGTTATCTCCTAAACCCTAGTTTTAGTTCTTCTAATCACACCTAAACAAATCATCTAAAAATTAATCCTAAAATCATGAACTAAATTTTATATACAAGCTAAAGGTCTAAGCTAATCAACCTAAAAAGAATGGGTCCAAAATATTAAAGCATCTAGCTAAACTAAAATTAACAATTTCATGTATCAAACTAAACCATTTAAAAAAGCTATTTAAAAGAAAAATGAACAAAAAATATTTAAAAAAAATAAAATGCCATTTTTAATATTTGATATTTTTCTTAATAGAATTAGAAACCTAATGCAAAAACAACACATCAAAAACATGCAATTTTCAATTTTTTATGATTTTTTAAAGAAATGTAATGAATTAAGTAAAATAAAAAATGAATTAATTTGGTTGAGGGGTGCAGAAAGAATATATTCCAATTGAAAATGAGAGATGGGCCCAGACTGGGGGGCGCGCCTAGCAATGCGCGTCTGGGCCCAGTTAGTTTTAGAAAAAACAAAAAAAGGAAATAAAGTGAAACGGTGCATTTAGTAAGAAATACAGTTAAAATCATGATTGGGCCTGCGTTTGGGGGTGGCATTAGCAAGGGAATCAAAGCCCAGTCTGAGAGAATTAATAAAACGGTGCGTTTGGCTGAGTAATCTCCCTCCAAGTTTCATTTTAAATCGTGGCCATTGGATTTAAGTCTGAGTCCAAGTCAACATGGTCATCCAACGGTCCAGGGTTCGTCTTCAACCTTGGAACCCTAGGGTTTCAGAAAAACCTTACCATGCACGAATTTTCCACTTCTCTGTTCTCCCTTGATTCTCCATGAATTCACACGATGTAAAGAGCAAAGTTGATCCATTCTCTTCCCTCTACACAGCCATGGCAATGGATTCCTCTAAAACTCAACTAACAATCAAACCCGATAGGTAGAACAACTCGGTTCCACCATTATGCACTGTCATCAACCATGAGAATTCCTTCCAATCTTTACCCTAACATGATCTACACCTCATGCTGATCAAATTAAGCTATAAACCTAAGATTATAGTGCCATATTCCATGAGCTCTAAACCCTAACAGATTTGGTGCACCATTAACAACCTCCATGAAACCTTCTCAAACTCACCAGGATTAATCATCTAACCTAACCTAACAATTCTAACCTAACAAAACTCTAACATGCTGACTAAATCAAGCAATTCGAATGGATTACCAACCTGGTGTAAATGATGAAAACAGGTATAGAAATCCTTGGATCTGATGCTTGCAATGATTGGAAATTGATCAATAAGCTTGCTCTTGAGTTCTGTATGCAAAAGATCTTGCTCCAATGCCTTGAATCTTGCAATCACAAAGTTCTTGCTCTTTGGATGATGAAATTGAACAGCACGAGTTCTTCTTCAATTCAACCAAATTCTGATGGAATTGTGATCTATGAAAGATGTTGATGATGATCAGATCAAGAAATTTGGAAAGTGATGGAGATTTGATGAAGTTTGAGATGCTTTTGCAAAATGGAAGAATGATGTATAGCTATGTGTTTTGATCATAATGAATCACCAACCAATGCATGAAGCTACTCAATTCAATATATAGATGGAAATAGAAACCTCTAGAACTTTGTAGAATCTTCTTATGCACACTTTCCCTTGGATTTGGATTATGTAACTTCCTTTGTAAGTAACCAAGCATAACTTCTAAATCTTGAACCAAACTCAAAATTCCACTTTTTCCAATGTTCTTAAAACATTTTTTCCAATCAAAATGACCTATAATTTCACCTCATTTGGCCAAGTTATGAAAAATCTCACTTTTAGGTCATTTTTTATTCATTAAATTCACCAAATTTGAAACCTTGAGCTATGAACCTTTCCAATATTTCATGACCACTTTTCTAGACTCAAAATGTCATTTGGAGCAAGTTTTATGTTGTGAAGTTTTTCATTTGAAGCTTCCTTGTATGAGTTTTGGGCACAGGCTTGAAATGACCTGTAATTCTCAGATGACCAAAATACCCTTTGCTTGCCAAGACCATAGGTAGAGTTCTACAAATCATATGAAGGCATACCATACCATTCTAGAAATATAAGACAATTAGGAACAACTCTTATGTTGACCAGAAATTCATTTGAAATCTCCTTGAAGGATAAAAGTTGCTTGGATGACAAGTAACTTTCACAAACAAAATTTCAGATACCCCAGATGACCTGTAACTTGCAAGGATCATAACTTGAGTTCTATAAATCTCCTTGATGTCTTCCACCACTCAAATTAAAGGTCATGAGATCCTCTACAAGTTTCATGTTGACCAAGGATCCATTTGAAGCTTGCATTTTGACTTATCTTGCTTGGAAATTTGACCTAAACTAGGGGATTTTACACAGAAACCCTAATTTAGAAACTCCTCTTCTCCTTGATTTCTCTTGATTTCTTCTTATCACAACACCACATCCTTCTCTACATGCCAAATTATGAACCCCACATCTCTCCAATAGCCCTTAATGCCTTTCAATCAATCAATTGACCTAGAGTTGACCTAGGGTTGACCCAGATGAAACCCTAGTTGACTGTCTTCAATTGCAATTCTTGTGATCATATCAACGACTTGCCTCCTTCTCCAAATGACTTTCTAAGTCTCCCATGATGTCTATATACCCTCCATGATCAATTCACAGCTCACAACTTCTTTGATGATCTTCAGATACCCTCAGATAGGAGATAGATTCACTGCTCGATCCACTGACTTCTTAGGTTTGAATTTCTTCTCTGATGACTTGAATATGCTTGAATTTGAATAATAACCTCTTGATAGGCTCATAGAGATGAGAATAGTGATTGGTCCTTTGTTGGATGACTTGCTATGCTATGCAGATGATTAGACTATGTACATGACTCTATATGCAAATGCTAATGATATTGAAACATAAACCAAGTGAAATAGGTTGAGCAAATTTTAGGGTGCAACACTCACTGTGCGTTTTTGAAAAATTGTGCAGAAAATTGTATTTTCACCAACCATTCCCTTATTTTCTACAATAATAAATCCCCTCATATTAGGGCATTCACAAAACTCGAAAATCCACTAAATCATGAGAAATCTATGGGTTCTTCCCTACACAAACTTCTACCCATAAACCATTAACCCACAATTCTAAATTAAGGGTTTTTCCCTACACAACTTCTACCCATTAATCATTAACCCACAATCCAATAATGAGAGAATATCCACCCTTACCTTAGGTTTTTCTTTGGAGAAAAATCCTTGATTCCTTAGATGCTTGGATTCTGATTTCTCTCTTCCATTCTTCTTTTTCCTCTTGCCTCCTTCTCTTCTTCTCTTCTATCTTCCCTCTTCTCTTTTCACCTTTTTCTTACTAACTTCTATCCTTCTATTTTCTAAAACCCTAACAATTAATCTATTGGGCTTTATCCAACACACTCTCACTCTCTATTCACACACCTATAATTAGGCCCAACTAATCAATCTAGTAATTCTACACTATTCTACCAAATAGAATAAATCAATTAGTTTAATTAATTCAATAAATCACATATATCAATTAAATCAATTAACTCATATAAATTAAATAAATCAATTAATTTATATAAATCAAATACTTCATATAATTTCAATAAATTAACTAATTCCGATATATCAAGTAAATCAATTAATTCAAATAAATCACGTAAATTGGTTAATTCAATTAGGCACAAAATCACACAATTAATCAATTAATTAAATTAAATAAATAATTACTAAAAATTGGGGTGTCACAATGTACAAATGAAGAACCAAAGTTCAAACAGACTCTCACACTTCAAACAAGTGGAAAGACATGATTCAAAGATAACTTGTGGCACACGTTACACATTCAAATGACCTCAAAACAAGCAAGGCAGCACCTCAAGAATGTTAGAAAGATGTAACAAAGCTTAAGAGGTGCTTAAGGGATCATCTATGATCATATCCCAAAGATTAGGTCAAGACTAGTATGTGTAAATACCCTTAAAATGACTTGAACTTGCAAAATCCACCAAAAATAGAAGGGGACCCCAATAAATCTAAAATAAAATTCTCAAGGCAAGCTTGATCAAGTGCAAAACAGAATGCAAAATCTCATGATCAAATTCAACTCAAAGCACCACCAAATAGGTCTATGAAGGTATGGTGTTCCACTTTATCGAGTGTGTGTCGAGGGTCAACAAAAAGTCAAAGGAAAACTATTGAAATATGATCATTGACAACTCAAATCAACCCTCAAAAATGCCTTAATCCATCACCTAAGTGAGGGAGAAGTATTGGTCATAGGGGATTTAAAAAGAAAGGCAAATGATCAATTCAAATCCATGGTGTGCACAAAGAAACACATTGAATCTTAAAATTAATTAAAAATATTATAATTAAAGGAAAAATAAAATAAAAATAATGAAAACTAAGTTAACACATTAAAACAACAGAAAGTGATTTTTGGGAATATTTAGGAAATATGGAACTATTTTAAAATAATTAAAATGGAGACGGAAAATAAAAGAAAATAAAATAAGATGCAAAGTGGAAAGGGGTGTGACCAATAAAATCAAAATGAACTAAAATCAGTGTAATAACGCGGATGGGCCTAAACTGGGGGTGCGCATAGCAATTGGGTAAAGCCTAACACAAAGCAGAAACCACAACTTAATTGAAGCGCACTGTTTCACTTAAGTGAGTCAGATTGAAATGGACACATTGGCACAGTCAAACCCCATACACGCATGACATATCACCAATCAATAAGTCCACCAAAGCCAACTCAGCTTTCTTCACCAATTGAACCAGATGCCGGAGCTAAGGCTCCGGTCGTCTTCTCCGGCCAGATCGCTGGAGACTAGAAATGAAATCTCAATAAAAATGCCAGATTCTTACACCATTCGAAAGCTCTAATCAAGTAGAGCACAAATCCACTATCAATTTTTAAAAAAGGTTCTTAAATCAAGTGAAATTATGCCACGAATTTCATGATGCATATTCTGAAATCAAGTCAAACATACATGGAAAGGATGCAAACATTGCCTACTAGAAGTAGGACTTCAGATGCGCCAACAATGGACCTAAAAATGTGCCTAGAATGAGAGATTAAAGTTGTTAAAATTTAACAAACGGAATGGTTTTGTTGACCCTTCAAAATTCTTGCAAGCTTCAGTTTAATGCTCTCAAACTCCTCCTTGATCCTTTGTGATTAAGATTTGAGCAAAGACTTGGAGAAATAACCAAGGAAAAACCGGATTCGAAGAATGGAAAAGTTTGTGAAATTTTGATGTGCTCTCTATCTCCCTCTCACGCAGCCAGCTTCTTCTATGGTATTAGGGAAAAGTCTGAACTTAAATATGATGGGTTTTCACACTCCATGCAGACTCATAATGCTTTAATTGGTTGATTCCAAAAACTTACACTTTCATGCACACATAGTTTATGGCTTTCAAACATTCCTTTTGTGGTTAGCAAATGGCCCATTTAGAGGTGTGGAAATGAATTGGAAAGGTTTGGTGAATTGAGAAAAGGTTTGTACCAAGTTTGCAACATGACTTTTTATGGTATGGAACTTTTGGAAAAAAAGGTATGGTACATGATTCAATGTTTGTTCAAATTGGGCAAAACACATCATGACCATATAATGATATTGGTATAGTCTCAAAAATTCAAAAACAAACTCATCTTATGACTTGTAATGAAAGGTATTCAAATCATGTCCAAAAATCACTTTTCCAAACTTAACATGGCCTAAATGATCACACAAACCATCAAAACTCATGGATTATGGACTCAAGATGATGTTAAGGAAATGTGACACAAATTTCATGTGGCACATGTTGCACCCTAAATTTTCCCCTCGAGTTTTCTAACTTTGACTGGTTTTTGCTTCGCATTTCATCTGCATATCATCTAGGTCGATCATTTCTCACATACTGCCCATGTTATCACTCGGATTAAATTTATCGGGATTATAGCCGCTTTGCTCATATTTTAGACGATTTAAACCAATTCAAATAAGAAGTTCCATGTCAAAATCGAGCGAAAGTTGCTTTCTTCTTGGTGATTCATTTCGTGCTGATAATTTTGATGCATTCCGGTGTTCGCCCATTTTTTCCGTTTTTATTTCATGGTTTTTTGTGATATTAGTTTATTCTATTATTTCTTTTTAGTTTAAATTAACCTTTTTTATTTTTAATAGATCTTTAGAATTAGATTTGTAGAAATTAGGAATTAGAATTTTGTTTTGAAATTAGAAAATATTTGTTTTTAGAAATAGAACTTTAATAGTTTTTTTTTTAAAAATAGAATAGATTATTTTTATTAGAGCTTTATTAGAATTATCTTTTAATTAGAAATAGTTTTTTTTTTGTTTAGAAGTAGTTTTAGAATTAATAGATTTAGAGATCAATTAATTAGTATTAGTATCAATTTGAATTAGATTAGTGATTAGTTAGAATATTAGTTAGATTTATTAATCAACATTTGATTAACAGATTAATCAGAAAAAACAAAAACAACCTTTGCCATGTGTCGCTTGCTGAGTATATAAGCTAGTATTCACGTTCTTTAACTTTGGGATTCCCCAGAACTAGCCGCCTCCACCTCCTATTCATCTTCATCATTTTCGAACCATCTTCATTACCTCTGAAAATACACCACAAGCTCACACGCCTTCCACCATTTTCACCTTCTTCATCTCCATTTCACAGTTCATCACGAAATCCCCTTCCTTCATCATCACCATAACTCTTCTTCTTCTCAGAACAAGCTCAACCATCATCATCTGTAATCACCATCACCACCGTTCTCCGACCCATCTCACCATCTTCAAAACCATCTCTTTAACTCTCAACTCTCTTCAATCCCTTCAACCTATTTTTTTCGAACCCAGAAATCTCATCTAATTCAACTTCTTCCATGCAAGACCCACCACCGTTCAAACCCAGAACCTTCATCTTCTTCCAATATCACAAACAACAATTCGAAACTTACTCCATCATATTCTCCATTAAACTCCAACCATTCAACCTTCAAACATGAACAACTTCAACAAAACGAAAACCCACAAACTTGATCCGCGTACAAACGGAAGGAAATGTGAGACGGCGGTGCAAATTGGATGGAGCAGAGAAGGTTGAACACCTTTGCCATTGACGTTATTTCATTTCATTTTTATTCTTTCAGGGGGTTGATGAACGTGATGAGGAAGGTTATTGTTTCTGAGCTTGTGACCATGGTTGCATTTGATATTTGCCCTGGTTCTTTTTTTGTTATTTTCTGTTGTTGATGTTTAGCAATGTTGTTGCATTTTTCTTTTGCTGAAAAATGACCCGCGTCGTGATGGACTTAAAACCCATTTTGATTCCAATCTCATATTCCCCTTTTTTAGGAACTTTATCTTGTATGGATCTTGGGCTTGTCAGCCCATCTTTTTTTTTTATGATGACGCCTCGACTTCAATTCTGTACCCCCCCCCCCCTCTTTTCTTTCTTTTTTTAAAAAGAAAAATGTATATATTTTATATTTAGTTTATTTAGAATTTTGTAAATATATTAAATTAACTTTTTAAAAATATTTTTAGAGATTTTTCTTAGAGTTAGATCTTAATATTTTTATTTACTTTTGAGGACTTATTTCCTCTTTTGGGTCGATGAAGAGACCTCTATTGTTTTTCTGTAAAATTATTGATGAAAAACGATAGATCCGAGACCGACTTTTCTATTTGTTTTCATTTTCGACTTTATTTCAACTTTATTTCACTTTGACCGCTTTTTTGGTCGATGACGAGACCTCCAAGTTGTTATACGTCAAATTATTGATGGAAACGACAAGCCCGAGACCGACTTTTCTCTTCTCCTTTCTATTTTTGACGGTTTATCCATCTTTGGTTATTTTCACCACTTGTTGGTCTATGATGAGACTTCCGTAATCTGTTACTAGTCAAATTATTGATGAATAATGTTGGATCCGAGACCACCTTCCTTCTCTCCTCATTTCTTCTTCTTTTCGGTTTTATTTTGACTTTCCTCAATCGATGAAGTCTTGTATTTGTAAGCGTCGGATTATCGAAGTCGATAACCTTCCCGATTTCAAATCTATGGAAAATGACTATTTGGGTCATTTTCTTTACTCTGGGGTTGCGATAGGCGACCTTCGATTAATTGATATTATGTTTGCGGTTAAGACGAGATCCCACTGTTTTTGGTCCGTGCGACACGATTAAATCGGAGAATGATCCTCAATATCATTTCTCTATCTTGTCCATAGCACGGATATCAATTACGTGACCTCCTATAGTTCGACATCCCTCATAAGTCGAGCTACGACGGTTTAGCGTCACATTGGTCTCGATTCGATTCCCATAGCCGCGATGAGTGTTGTAAGTCAAGCGTTAGATACGTAGGAAATGATAAATGAGGAGCCTCTTCTCACGTCTTCTAGAGTGTTTAGCGTATACCCTTTGGGCAATATGCGACGCATTTGCTCCTTCCCGTTTAGGCGTTCCAGGCCTAGGATTCCTTTTCTCTCGCATCCTTGCGATTGAGACCCTTTTGTCTCGCGTCCTTGCGATCAAGACTCCCTTTTCTCTCGCATCCTTACGATTGACACCCTTTTCTCTCATATCCTTGCGATTGAGAACCTCTTTTCTCGCCCTAGTGCGATCGAGATCTTTTCTCATACCAGATGAGGATACATAGGCACAAGACGCGATGTCTTGGCGAGCAACCTTCCCCCATAGTTTCTCGAACTATGTTGACTATGACTTTCCCATTGCACAAGGGAATATGTAGGCATAGGGCGGCGATGTCCTATCGAGTCAGTTCTTTCCGTTCTCCCGTTAGCAACAGCCTTAGATAGTTTGTTTTTCACCCATAGATTTAGATAACAAGCGTGGATCCCGTTGAGTACAACGGACGTGAGGGGTGCTAATACCTTCCCTTCGCGTAACCGACTCCCGAACCTAGAACTTGGTTGCGATGACCATGTTCTTTCCCTAAAGGTTTTATCGATATCTTCCTTTCCCTCTTTGGGATAAATAAAGTTCGGTGGCGACTCTGTGTTTTCCGCGACCATTCATGAAGGATCGTACTTTTTTTAGGTACAACAACTAGCGACTCTAGTGGGGATAATTCCCTTCCCCTGTGCGAGTCAATCCTAGCGCTTGTTTGTTTGTTTGTGGGTGTGTATATTTTGTGTGTTGTATTTTGTATATTGTTGTATTTACATTTTCCGCACTATATTATTAGTTGTTGTTGTTGTGCTGTTGGGTGGTTGTTCCTTTTAGTGATAAGCCAAAACCCAAGCTTGAGGATACACATAGCATTAGAAGTGGAAAGTAGTGATGGACCTGTATGTTTTAGCATGCATTAGTCCCCACTAAATTCACGTTCAGATGAGGTTTTCTGTTGAAGACATCCTATCTTGTACATTAGTCGGGAGGGGATGTTGGATTAGGAAAATGTCGACTCTGGAGACCGATCACTTGGGAGTCAACTAAGTGAGTCTGCTTCGTGAGACAATAATGCCAAACCAGACATGGTGAACATATCATCATTTCTCGAAAGTTTGTGACACTGACGACCACATACGATGTCGAACCTTATCATTTTAGGTCCATACCAGTGAGAGGGATTGGGTTATGTAGGAAACTTGACCTCCAACCTACCCTGTATTTTGGTTTTCTCTTTGGAGCTAACTTTTGAACTTATCCAGCCAACAACGTAGCAGTTGTTCAGTGCTTTGTGGGATCTTTGATCCTTTGTTTGTTGCATCATCATTTTCCATTGCATTTCATGTGCATCTCATGTTTGCATATCCATCCTCGGCCGAAATAGGGAGCTTACCCGTCTTTTGTCCAATTCGCAGTTGATTTCCCGACATTCGCATTGGATTTAAGTTAGCTTCTGGAAGAATCATGAACTCAGGAGAGCAGAATCAGGTTGTTACAAGGGTAGAGTTTGAATTAATGAAGAATCAGTTGGATCAGCTCATGGAAGCCATGACAGCTATGACTAGAGGAGAGGCCAATGTTCAGAGGACTCCAGTGAACAATGTTGCTCAAGCTCAGCCTGTGCAGATTCCTGTTGGAGAGCATACCATTGTCAGAAGTAGAGATTCATCTTCTCTCCATGACTCGAACTATCAGAGCTTCACATTCTCTGCGACAGACTCTCAGAGGGTTATTCCGAAGATTAATTCTAAGAACCCACAGACTGCTGAGTTTATGAGAAGATATCGTTTGTTGGATGAATAGTTTGACGCCCTGATGAGTCAAGACACTCTTAATCTGAATGCTTCGGGCATATGTTTGGTGCCAGGTCTTGTGATGCCTCTGAAGTTTAAAATGTCAAACTTTGAGAAGTTCAAAGGAGATACTTTTCCGAAGCAGCATTTAGTGATGTTTTGTAGGAGAATGACCTCATATGTCCATAATGACAAGCTTATGATTCACTGTTTCCAAGACAGTCTAAGTGGGGCATCGTTGAGTTGTTACATGCAGTTGGAGAGTGGTTGTATCCGTTCATGGTCAGATTTAGCCAATGCCTTTGTGAAGTAGTACAATTACAATCTCGACATGACTCCAAGTCGCATGCAGTTGCAAGAACTATCTCATGCGGACAATGATCTTTCAGAGCGTATGTGCAGAGATGGAGAGAGTTAGCTGCTCGTGTTCAACCACCACTTTTGGACAGAGAATTGGTTAACCTGTTCGTGGATACCTTACAAGGCCATTACTTTGATAAGATGATTTGTAGTAAGGTAATGAACTTTTCTGACTTGGTGATAGCGTGAGAACGTATTGAGAGCGGAATCAAGAGTGGAAATATTCGAGACATCTCAGATAGCTCTGTTTATGAAAGCGAATCAATTGTCAGCTCTAAAGAGGAATGGGAGAAAGAAAGTAATGCTATCCCGGAATCTCTATTACCTCAAATTTAGTTTTCAAACGCTTCAAGTGTTCAGAGTCAGTAACCTGTTGGGTCTGTGTATCAAATGTCTGCTCCCCTACAGAGTCAACACTCATACCGTCACCAGTCGCGTCAGCATGCCCGACGAAGACCAAGGAAGCCAGAGAGTCATTTCACTTAGTTTCCATTGTTGTACAGTCAGATATTGCCAGACTTGATCAGAGGTGGGTTGATAGTGCCAAAGAAGATTAATCCAGAGATTCCTCCGTATCCACTGGGTTTTAATGTCAACACCCACTGTGAGTACCATGCTGGGGCACAGAGGCACTCAACCGAAGACTGTTAGGTGCTTAGAAGCAAGTTTCAAAATCAGCTTGACTCCAACATGTTCTCTGTTAATGTTATGGGGGAATGCACCGAGAGCAGATGTTCAGAAGAGTATCAGACTGACTTTGACGAGCAATTCTGAAGATGGCTGGATCAGCAGCAAATCAAGACTTGGAAAGCCCAGTTCCCTGAAGCTGGCATCCTTTTATTATGTTATTTCTTTGCATTTGTAGTTTCTTTTCTGTTTAAGTGCGAACTTATTTGCAAATCTTATCTGTAGAACTTGTTTGTTTTCAATTGATAATGATAATGAAATGAATATGCATGTTTTGATTAAATCCACTCGTGTTCACTCAGTATTTATTTTTTATTGATGTCAAACGCTTGTTTAAGTGGAATCCGATAGAGGATGACGAAATTGAAAGATGCGCAAAGCTTCCGATTGTATGCTTTTGAAATAAACCTCTGCTGATGATGTACATGCATTGTTTCAAATCCCTAAACACCGAAGATATAAGGATGATAATCCCTTGTCAACCCCTTTGAGTCTAGTAGTAGGAGTTTCTTTCTGAAAACAAAAAAACCTCAATCTTAACCTTGGGCAGAGTAGGTGTCAGTTAATTTGACCGAGCTTCCAAATTGTGAAAGGAGTGTTCTCATTCAAGGATCAATCACACCTATAGAGGTCGTATCTAAAATATCTGAAGAGTGAAACAATCACAATCCTTTCAACAAGTCAGACCAGCTGGTGTCACACGTTTTGTTCCAAAAAAAGAAAAGAAAAGAAAAAATAAAAAGCCCGCTAAGTAGAGAACTTGAAAACAAGTGGCTTAGGAAAAATTAGGGCAGCTCGCTGGACTTCAAAATCAAAAGATACTCGAAAGAGCCAGTCCAGGAAAAAATAAGGAAATTGAAAAAATGACGATGAACAAGTCGTGTGGCTCCAGACACCAAAGACAAAAATCGAGTGACTGTCACTCCGAAAACTTGTGGTTTCCTTAACCATCACTCCTGTCATTCAACCTTTGAGAGGTGAGCGCTTGTGCCGAATTAGCTGAATATGGGATTGGAGAACATCAAGGAGAGCGGGTGGGTTAAAACAAACTTTGAGCCTTATATCCTTTCCTTCTTAAACCGTGAGCCTGACAACGGTTCAACCTTCAAAAGACCTAATTGAAGCAGGTTTGTTTCGAAAGCATACTTCGGTAAAGATCGCGTCGAAACTGACTCCTAAAATGATTTTCTTACCTTATGGGTATTGATATTGACATTCTGATAAGTGATTCATTCACTAAATGTCACAACCTTTTTCGGTGAACAGACTTGGATTTCAAAACGGTCATATGCATTGCATTAATATTATCATTTGCAAAACGATTTGTTTTACTTGTTAGTAAGCACTTGACATCAGGAGAGTTTCCATAATGGAAAGTTTAATCGCGATAAGATGCAGGACGCCTGAGTACTCCGTTAAGTAGGGGCAAGGCATATCAAATGATCACATCAGGGGATTCATCCATTCCAAGATGCAGCAAATCTGGGCCAATCAGGTCGAGATTCGGTAAATCCTTTCGGAACAAAACGTGTGACACCGGCTGGTCTGACTTGTTGAAAGGATTGTGACGGTTTCACTCATCGTGGTTTTTTTAGGTACGACAGCATAATATTGGAGTTAAGGCTTTAAAGTTCATGAAAATGGTCATTGAAGAGAATGACCTATAATGAAGTTTCCCAGAATACCCTTGACTTGTGAAGACCATAACTTGAGCTTCACTCATGAGAATGATGACTTCTAGGACTTTTTAGAAAGCTAAGACCATGAGGAACAACTTTCATGTTTACTTGAAATTGAGGAGAAACTTGATTATATGTGAAAAATGCCTTGGAAGTGAGTTGACTTTGAGTACCTCTAAAATCCATTCATCTGATGACACCTTGTTGACATCATAACTTGAGATGTACACACTGAAGGTGAGAAAATTACTTAGAAGGGGGGGGGGGGTTGAATAAGTAAGACAAATATTCAAAGATTTAAACACAGTTATTTTTATCCTGGTTCGTTGAACTCAACTACTCTAGTCCACCCTCTCAAGAGTGATTTGCCTTTCTCTGTCAAGGACTTAATCCACTATTTAATCAAATAGATTACAATAGTAACACCTAAGAACTACAATTCTTAGTCTTCTCAAGAGCTACTGATCCCAACTGGATCCTCTTAAGGAAAACCTTTTACAAACAATGTAAAACAATTACAAGAGTAAGAATGCTTCTAATAAGCTGTTATCACAACTGTGATATATCTCTTAAGTTAAGAACAATGTAATAGCAAAATAAAATTATAAGAGCTTTGAGAGATTTGCTTTGATGAGTGATTTTTGCAAGAAGTTCGATCCTGCAGAA
Organism: Lathyrus sativus; assembly: GCA_963859935.3. Taxonomy (NCBI): domain Eukaryota; kingdom Viridiplantae; phylum Streptophyta; class Magnoliopsida; order Fabales; family Fabaceae; genus Lathyrus; species Lathyrus sativus. Next base: position 571,782,551 of record OZ012735.1, on the reverse strand, counting down.
GATGGAGTGGACTTCTTTATATAGGCACTTAGATTCATGAAGTCTTCTCAACGTTGAAGGTTGTGCTGAAAAGCCTGGAGCCTTTTGTCTTTACATTGGAGGCTGTGCTGAAAAGCCTGATGCCTTTTGTCTTCACTTTGCAGAAACTTTCCTTAGAATGGAATGCACAGATAAAACCTTTTTGTCTGTGTTCTTGTGTCTAGCACAAAAGAGGAAAGAGCTGTTGAGATAAGCCAACATACATATTTAAATCTTCTTCACTAAGTAAGTTCAGCTTTCAACATTAGAGTCTGAATCTTCAAAATCTCTAGAGTAGAGATCTTCTGGATCTTCAGAGTCTTGGATGTTCTTTAGATTGAGCTGAATCAGAGTATGTGCAGCTGTATGCTTGAGCGTGTAAATCTATCAGAACAGAGTCTTCTATATCAGAATCTCAATACTTAAGCAGCGCAGTATCTTCAGAGTCTTTTGATGACTAAGCTTCTGATCTCTCAGAGTCTTCTATTCTTTAGAGGCTCCTGCTTCAGAATCTTCAAAAGATAGCAATCAGATTCTTCTGGGAGTAGCGTTCAGATCTTCATTTAAGATGCTCTTGAACCTTTGAAGCCTTTCATAATAACATTGTTCAGATCCAAATTTGCTCTTTTAAGAATATTTTCTTTAGTACCTGTAGCAAACAGTCTAGAACAAATTTAGAGTATATAATTCTTGAATACAAAATTCATAAGTGTTATCATCAAAACATAGAGATATAACTACGAAACAATCTGTGTTCTTACAATCTCCCCCTTTTTGATGATGACAAAACATGAGAAATTTTGTTCAATAAAAAGTATGAATTATAACTCCCCCTGAGATTAACAATCTCCCCCTGAAATAAATACTCTAATAAAAGAAAACACTTCCCTTTGATTAAGTATATTTCAGATTCAGAGCCTGATGAAAGAGGTTTGACTTTCAGAATCAAATCTTGATGCCAGATAATTATGACTTCCTTCAGTCAGAGCGCCTGGTTATCATCTTGCTTGAATTCTCTTTCAGAGTAAATGTATTAGAGTAAGATATCATAGTTATCAGAGTTGATTGAATACTCAGATTTTCTTTGGAAGATCAGGTTCTGGTTGGAAAAGTCTCAGGGTAACTTCAATGAGTTATGTCAGATATATCAATGTAATCTGAAAGACTTAAATTCAAAGTAAGTTAATAAAATGTCTGAATTTCAGTTTTAGTAATTGCTTATAGGTTGAACACTCAGTTTCTCTTTTTCTCCCCTTTTTTTTCATAATCAAAAAAAAATTTTAAAGATAGAAAGATACAGAAGAAAAGAGGCATATAGGAGCAAACACATCATCATGCAATTAAACAAACCAAAGTTCAGAGTCAAACAGGCAGAAGCCAAAACACATAACACAACAAAAAGTAAACAGCAAAGGTAGTTCATGTGCAAAACAACAAATAAAACTAAGTCTGGCGAGAGGCAATAAGGGTCAGAAGCTCTGTCATCTTGGCAGCTGACTCTTCTTGCTTAGACATCCAGGTCTTGATTTCATCAGTTGTCTTCTCTTGCTTGATCATCCAGTCCTTTATATCCTTCACATCATTCACAAGTTCTGCAACCACAGATGAAGACGGAGCAGATGCAGTAGCAGCAGGGTTCCCTTCAGATTGGTTTTCTTCAGAAGCTTATTCAACCATTTCAGATTCAGGAACTACTGGAGGAGCAGCTTCCAAAAGTAACACAGGAGGAGGAGGAGGCATGTTCATCAGAGTTGCCTTGATTAATTCTGCAAACTTAGTCTTAGCAAGCTTAGAGCATTTAGCTCTAACTTTTAAGGCAGCTTTGTTGAACATCCAGATGAAGCGCTTCCAAGCAGCATTTGAAACAGTTGGATCCAAACTAGACATGCATACATCCTTAACACGAGTATATTCAGAATCTAACTCCTTTTTGAAAATTTCAAACATAGTATTAACACATGATCCTAGATCTGACTGTTCAGACTGTTCAGAGGAAAAAGGATTAGGGGTGTTAACAGGAGTAGGTTCAGATGGTTGTGGTGATGGTGGTTGAGATGTGTGGATGTCAGATTGAGGGAGTTCAGATGGTTGAGGAATGGTTTGGGTTTCAGATGGATTGGTTTCAGGTGGTTGAGCAATGGTTTGGGTTCCAGAATTTTGAGTTTCAGATGGTTGAATTTCGGATGGTTATTGATGAGATGGAGAGTTTGGTGGAGTATGAAACATGGAAATGTTAAGATGTTCTTTCATAACACTTTCAGAGCGAGCTTGTTTGAGTGACTCTGATTCAAAATCAGATGAATCAGATGAATCAAAAGATTCATCTGAGTGAACAGATGTTGAAGAAATTATAATTGATTGATTGAGGGGTTGTATATCAAGAATATTGTCAGAAAGATTTGGATCTTCTGATGGAATTGTTTGTTCAGAGTGTTCAGTTTGAACAGTCTCTGGTTGGTTTGGTTCTGAAATTATTGTTTCTGGTTGTGACATTGTTGGTTGTGGAATTTCTAATTGAATTGTTTGAGGTTGTGGTTCAGAGGGAATTGGTACAGGAGATGGTTGTGAATTTACTGGTTCAGAGGAGGGTGGTTCAGATGAAAGATTTGCAGATTGTTTGGGTTTTGAAGTTCTTTGTCTAAGGTTTGGAGAGAGTTGTGGTGATGAAAGGGGTGAATGAACAGCAGGTGTAGGATCAGATGCTAATACCTGATGAATGGTGTCTCTGATCTCTTCCAGAGTGGCTTCTCTAGAACTGATTCTGGCTTTCTTTCCTTCTTTCTTCTTCTTTCTTGGAACTTCAGATACTTTCCTTTTCTTCTGAACTGATCCTTCTTCAGCTTTCCTCTTACTACGCCTTTCCTTCATCAGATTAGGCAATTCTTCTCCTGGTTTCTGAACAAGATTAGCAGGTAGAGGAATTCCTTCCTTTAGACATTCTGCAATGTACATCCAGACAAATTCCTTTGGTTCATCTGCACTGAACATTGGAAAGTCTTCCACATGAATTCTTCTGCCTTGGACCTCCTCAGAGTTTATCTTCCTTAGTTGTCCATTCAATTCTGAAATGATTTTCATCCTTTTCAGATTGAGTCCATTTATCTCAGATCCAATGATGTAAGACAGATCTTATGTAATCTTTGCATCTGTCAGATGCTTTACCAGCTTGTTTTCAACAAGGATGTCTGAAATCAATCTTCCCAGAGGTATCCAAGTTCTAACTTTCCCAGCTTTAGCTCTGACCTCTTCTCTAGTTTCTTTGACATGAGTTAGAAGATGACTGAAGATCAGATACGGTAGATCCACTTTAACATTCTGGCTGATGCAGTACATGAAATACAGATGTTCTGAACTCACATAGTCTGGTGAGTTGGATGGCTTTCTGTGAAAAAATGTACTCATAAATATCTTTTCCCAGATCCTATAGATGGGTTTCAGATCTTTAACCTTACTTGATGGCGTTCCAGCTACAGTGATTTCTTCATAAACCCTAGCCATATCAATACGTGAAGAAGCAAGGTTTGAAACTCCATCAGATTCGGTATAACTGAACAGTTGCCTGATCAGTTTCTCAATAATTACTATCTCCATCCCAAGAACAGATGAGTGAATAAACTTAGGACCAGCGCTAGCGTGAATCCAGAATTCCTTTACAAGTGTTGGATATACAGGACCCATCAATCTTTCAAAGTATTTCTCCCAGACTTGAGCTTTAATGGCAGGTGTTAGGTCAAACCCATTTTCCTTTAACGAATCAAGATCAATGAATCTCTCACACAAAACCTCAAGATCTGCTACTGGAGTAAATAGGGTTCGTTCTGGTTTCTTGTACATTATAGTCTTGTTGGATTTTTCAGCAGTGTTTGATGTAGAAGCCATTGATGAAGAAGATCTTGGTTTGGGTTTAGGGTTTTGGTAGAGGTTGAAAAGAGAACAGAAACGCATGAATGTAGTGAATGTGGAAAGTGTGAAAATAGTGTGATAGGTGGTATTTATAGAGAACCAAAAATCAAGCATTGAACACAACAAAAGACACATACGCACGTTTGTATAGCATTTAATGAAAATAATCATTTCACTTTAAATTTATGACAGCTGGGGGGAAAACCAAGAAAAATGAGATTTTCAAAGCAATACCTCAAACGTCAATTCAGTTGAGCACTCCATCGTTTCAGATAATGAGTGACACGTGTTTGCTTTGTATGTGCATCTGATGTCTCTCAAGAAATGAAACGTTTCCAACTTTCAGATCTTCTGAGCTTGTTAGTTCAGAGTTTCACACAAATAAAATTGAATAAAGATAAATGAACAATTAGTCATATGAAATACTTCAGATCATTAAACATTTTGCATCTGAGAAGTTGCCTCTGAGAAATATTACTCTGGACAAAAATCCATACAAATATTTTTCAGAATGAACTTAAATCTATCTTCAACAAGGGGTTTTGTGAAAATATCAGCCCATTGATGGTCTGTATCAACAAAAGCTAGATTGATTACACCCTTCTGAACATAGTCTCTGATGAAGTGATGTTTAATTTCTATATGTTTAGCCTTAGAATGCAAGATTGGATTTTTTGACAAACATATAGCAGAAGTATTATCATAGAAGATAGAAAGATTACTCTCATAGATCTGATAATCTTCTAATTGACTCTTCATCCAGAGCATCTGCGTACAACATCCAGCAGCAGCAATGTATTCTGCCTCTGTAGTTGATAGTGCAATAGTAGGTTGCTTCTTGCTGTACCATGAGATCAGATGACTTCCAAGAAACTGACAGCTTCCAGAAGTGCTTTTACATTCAACTCTGTCTCCAGCATAGTCAGCATCATAGAATCCAACTAATGAAAATTCATCAGATCTTCTGTAACACAAACCCATGTTAGTAGTACCTTTCAGATACCTTAGAATCCTCTTAACAACTGTTAAGTGTGATTCTCTAGGATCTGATTGGAATCTTGCACATAAGCAGACGCTAAACAGAATATCTGGTCTAGAAGCAGTCAAGTATAGAAGAGATCCTATCATACCTCTGTAGAGTTTCTGATCTACCTTCTTACTTACCTCTTCCTTACCTAGAGTGCTTGTAGGGTGCATTGGAGTCTTTGCCATTTTACTATCAACCATGTTGAACTTCTTCAGAAGATCTTTAACATATTTGGTTTGATGTATGTAGGTGCACTCTGGAGTCTGGTTGACTTGGATTCCCAAGAAGAATCTCAATTCTCCCATCATGCTCATTTCAAACTCTTCCTGCATACATTAGCAAACTCCTTTCCAAGCGTAATATTTGTTGATCCAAAAATAATATCATCTACATAAATTTGACAAATCAACAAATCTTTCTTAACAGTTTTACAGAATAAAGTCGTATCCACTTTTCCTCTGATAAAATTTTTCTTCAGAAGGAAGTTGCTCAACCTTTCATACCAAGCTCTAGGAGCTTGTTTTAATCCATAAAGAGATTTCTTTAGTTTAAAAACATGATCTGGAAAGTTTTCACTTTCAAAACCAGGAGGTTGGTGGACATATACTTCCTCTTCTATAATACCATTAAGAAAGGCACTTTTAACATCCATCTGATACAGAGTGATGTTATTCTGTGCAGCAAATGAAATAAGAAGACGTATAGATTCTAACCTTGCCACTGGAGCATATGTCTCAGTGTAATCAATACCTTCTTGTTGACTGTATCCTTGAGCAACCAGCCTTGCCTTATTCCTTTCAACTTCTCCCTTTTCATTCAACTTATTCCTGAAGACCCATTTTGTTCCAATAACATTGAATCCTTTAGGTCTAGGAACCGGATCCCAAACATCATTTTTGGTGAATTGATTTAGCTCTTCTTGCATGGAAATGATCCATTCATTATCTTTCAGAGCCTCATCCACAGATGTTGGTTCAATTATTGACATTAAGCCAAACAATGAAGATTCAGATGTTCTGAGATAGGATCTTGTCCTAATTGGATCATCTTTCTTTCCAATAATCACATCTTCTGGGTGAGATGCCTTGATTCTGGAAGAAGATCCTCTGACATTTGATCTTTCAGAAATGTGTAAGTTGTCCAATTGAGAAGATAGGTGAATAGCATCTGGAGTTGCTTCAGATTCCTTTTCTTTAGCCTTTTCTGCCTCTAATTCTTCAGAGTCTGTGAGAATCACTTCTCTATCTGCAGAATTGTCAAACTGCTTTGACTTTTCAGAGCCAAGCTTATCATCAAATCTTACATGAATAGATTCTTCCACAATCTGTGTTTCAGTATTGAATACTCTGTAGCCTTTAGAGCGTTCAGAATAACCAAGCATGAAACACTTCTGTGCTTTGGAATCAAACTTGTTAAGATTTTCTTTAGTGTTAAGTATATAACAAGTACATCCAAAAGGATGAAAATAAGAAATGTTAGGCTTTCTGTTCTTCCACAGTTCATATGGAGTCTTTTTCAGAAGAGGCCTTACAGACACTCTGTTCTGAATATAACACGCTGTGTTGATTGCTTCTGCCCAAAAGTGTTTTGCCAGATTTGTCTCATTGATCATGGTTCTGGCCATTTCTTGCAGAGTCCTGTTTTTCCTCTCTACAACCCCATTTTGTTGTGGAGTTCTAGGACAGGAAAAATCATGAGCAATGCCATTTTCATAAAAATATTTTTCAAAATATTTATTTTCAAATTCACCCACATGATCACTTCTGACTTTTATAATTTTGAAATCTTTTTCAATCTGGACTTGCTTGCTGAAGTCAAAGAACACAGAATGTGACTCGTCCTTGTGTTTTAAGAACTTTACCCATGTCCATCTACTATAGTCATCAACAATGACTAATCCATACTTCTTGCCTCTGATGGATGCAGTTTTCACTGGTCCAAACAGATCAATATGAAGTAGTTCTAGTGGTTTGGAAGTAGAAATAACATTTTTTGATTTAAAAGATGTTTTTGAAAACTTCCCTTTTTGGCATGCTTCACAAAGAGCATCTGAAGTGAACTTCAGATTAGGGAGTCCTCTGACAAGATTAAGTTTATTAATCTGAGATATACGTCTCATATTAATATGGCCCAATCTTCTGTGCCAGACCCATTTCTCTTCATTAACAGACAAGAGGCATTTAACATTTTGAACTTTAAGTTCTGAAAGATTTATTTTATAAATGTTGTTTTTCCTCTTACCACTAAATAGGATAGAGCCATCCTTTTGACATATAGCTTTACAACATTTTTTATTAAAGGTAATATCATAACCATTGTCACTTAATTGACTTATGGACAATAAGTTATGTTTTAGACCTTCAACAAGTAAAACATTAGTTATAGAGGGAAGTTTACCATTTCCAATAGTGCCAGATCCAATGATCTTACCTTTCTGGTTCCCTCCAAACTTCACGTCACCTCCAGATCTAAGTTCCAGGCTTTGGAACATAGACCTTTCTCCTGTCATGTGTCGTGAGCATCCAGAGTCCAGGTACCATGACTGGCGTCCGGATCTTGCTGCTAAGAACATCTGCAACAGGAACTATTTTGTTTTTAGGTACCCAGATCTTCTTGGGTCCTTTGGGGTTAGTTGGTTTGTAGGTTTGTCTAAACTTCTGTTATTCAACATAAAGTTTATTCTGACTTACCTTGGGTTTAAACACATAAGTATTCTTCTCAAAGCTTGTGTGTTTAATATCATTTAAGTGACCAAATTTAAATTGAGAATACAGAGGAATCTTCTTGATGAGAAGTTTGTCAACAGATTTTGGATTACTTCTAGATGAAGATTCATATCCAATACCTCTTCTGTTCCCACTAACACCATAGATCATAGAAGCCATCTTGCTTCTGTCTATGCTCTTAGTAAGGAATCTCTGAAAGCTAGAGTCATATTTTTCTAAAATGTTTTCACATGACTTAGCCTCAGATTCAGATTCTTGTTGAGTTATTTCAAAGTCATTTTTTATTTTCAGATTAATTTCTTTTTGCTCAACAAGTTCTGTCTTCAAAAGATCAATCTCAGATTCAAGATTGCTTTTCAGCTTCTTGTATTTGAGTTTGATATTGTTATAACTTTTAAGAACTTCTGTTAAAACTTTTGTAAGTTCTTCTTTGGTAAGTTTAGCCATTACCTCTTCTGCATCATCATCAGATTCAGAATCTGATTCATATCCTGAGGTTCCTTCCTCTTGATCTTCTGTGCTGGCCATCAGTGCAACATTAGCACATTCTTCTTCTGATTCAGAAGATGATTCAGAATCATCTGAGTCATCCCATGTTGCCATCAGAACCATCTTCTTTTTGTCAACCTTCTTCTTGGGTTTTTCTCTTTGAAGTTTGGGGCAATCATTCTTATAATGCCCAGGCTCTTTGCACTCATAGCATACAACTTCTTTCTTGCCAGATCTTCTGTGCCCAAAAGACTCCTTTCTATGATCAGATTTTCTGAAGTTGTTGAATTTCTTTCCCTTGTGCTTCCAGAGCCTGTTGATCCTTCTGGACAGCATGGATAACTCATCTTCTTCTTCAGAAGAAGATTCTTCAGAGCTTTCTTGAGTGACCTGCAAAGCTTTAGCAGTTTTGTTAGATTTTAATGCAACAGATTTACCTTTTTCTTTCTTCTGAGGTTCATCTTCCTCAAGCTCAATCTCATGGCTCCTCAGTGAGCTGATGAGTTCTTCTAGAGAGATCTTGTTCAGATCTTTAGCCATCTTCAAGGCAGTCACCATTGGTCTCCATCTGGTAGGCAGACTTCTGATGATTTTATTTACGTGATCTGATGTTGAGTATCCCTTGTCTAGAACCTTTAGACCAGTAGTAAGGATCTGGAATCTAGAAAACATAGTTTCTATATTTTCAGATTCTTCCATTTTGAACGCTTCATACTTCTGTATAAGCGCCAGAGCCTTGGTCTCCTTCACTTGAGAATTTCCTTCATGAGTCATTTTAAGTGACTCAAACATTCCATGAGCTGTTTCTCTGTTAGTAATCTTTTCATACTCAGTATGAGAGATTGCATTAAGCAATATTGTCCTAGCTTTATGGTGATTTTTGAAATCCTTCTTCTGGAATTCTGTCATTGATTTTCTGTCAACTTTCTTGCCATCCTCATTTGTAGGATGTTCATAGCCATCAATAACCAAGTCCCACAAATCAGCATCATACCCCAGGAAGAAACTCTCTATCCTGTCCTTCCAGTAATCAAATTTTTCTCCATCAAACATGGGAGGCTTTGTGCTGATTCTATCCCCTTCATATTTGTTACAGTTAGATGTAGATGTGTCACCCATAATGACAAACAGATATTTAACAAAGTAACTTTTCTCACTGGATCTTTACTGACACGGTTAAGTGGTAGCACACGCAGAACCGGAGCTCTGATGCCAACTGAAGGTGAGAAAATTACTTAGAAGGGGGGGGGGGGGTTGAATAAGTAAGACAAATATTCAAAGATTTAAACACAGTTATTTTTATCCTGGTTCGTTGAACTCAACTACTCCAGTCCACCCTCTCAAGAGTGATTTGCCTTTCTCTGTCAAGGACTTAATCCACTATTTAATCAAACAGATTACAATAGTAACACCTAAGAACTACAGTTCTTAGTCTTCTCAAGAGCTACTGATCCCAACTGGATCCTCTTAAGGAAAACCTTTTACAAACAATGTAAAACAATTACAAGAGTAAGAATGCTTCTAATAAGCTGTTATCACAACTGTGATATATCTCTTAAGTTAAGAACAATGTTATAGCAAAATAAAATTATAAGAGCTTTGATGAGTGATTTTTGCAAGAAGTTCGATCCTGAAGAAGATGGGGTGGACTTATTTATATAGGCACTTAGATTCATGAAGTCTTCTCAACGTTGAAGGCTGTGCTGAAAAGCCTGGAGCCTTTTGTCTTTACATTGGAGGCTGTGCTGAAAAGCCTGATGCCTTTTGTCTTCACTTTGCAGAAACTTTCCTTAGAATGGAATGCACAGATAAAACCTTTTTGTCTGTGTTCTTGTGTCTAGCACAAAAGAGGAAAGAGCTGTTGAGATAAGCCAACGTACATATTTAAATCTTCTTCACTAAGTAAGTTCAGCTTTCAACATTAGAGTCTGAATCTTCAGAATCTCCAGAGTAGAGATCTTCTGGATCTTCAGAGTCTTGGATGTTCTTCAGATTGAGCTGAATCAGAGTATGTGCAGCTGTGTGCTTGAGCGTGTAAATCTATCAGAACAGAGTCTTCTATATCAGAATCTCAATACTTAAGCAGCGCAGTATCTTCAGAGTCTTCTGATGACTAAGCTTCTGATCTCTCAGAGTCTTCTATTCTTTAAAGGCTCCTGCTTCAGAATCTTCAAAAGACAGCAATCAGATTCTTCTGGGAGTAGCGTTCAAATCTTCATTTAAGATGCTCTTGAACCTTTGAAGCCTTTCATAATAACATTGTTCAGATCCAAATTTGCTCTTTTAAGAATATTTTCTTTAGTACCTGTAGCAAACAGTCTAGAACAAATTTAGAGTATATAATTCTTGAATACAAAATTCATAAGTGTTATCATTAAAACATAGAGATATAACTAAGAAACAATCTGTGTTCTTACACACACTCAATGGATGAGGTCTTGTACTAAAAAAAGCTTGAAGGATTATGAACAAGTCCCATGTTTTTTGGACAATGAGATTGAACTTGCATCATAGTACAAATTGTCCTTGAAGTTAGGCATCAAAGAAGGGGATTTTACACTGAAATCAACTGAAACCCTAATTTAGCAACTCCTTGAACTCTTGAATCTCCTTGATTTGATAAATACATCCTAGATGCTTCAAGATGACTCCTCATGTCTTGAATGGCATAGAACCAAGTCTTGATTCCTCTCAAGTCCGCAGTTGACTTTTGGTTGACCAAATGGAACCCTAACACCATATACTTTGACTGAGGCTCTTGCAGATTATTTGAATGACCATACAAACTCCATAAAGTCCAAAATGGTGACCTCATGAACCTCTGATGATCCTTAAGATATGAGGTGACACCCATACACAAATCTCTCCCCTCAAGGAGCTTTGAAACCCAACCCTGATGGCAATGAACTCTTGATAGCTTGCATATGATACTCTTGCTTGAGCTTGAACATGAAGCTATCCTCTTGAATGGTAAAACAACATCTCTTGATCCCCTACTAGAACCAATGTTATGCAAATGCAAATGCTAAATGAAAAGAAACATAAGCCAAGTTAGAAATAAAATGTTGGTCAAATTTTGGGGTACAACACCCCTTTTCACTAATATGACTAAGTCTTTAGTGCCACAAAGATGCTTCCATGTCAATAGCATTCACAATGTCCTTAGCAATTAAAGCTTTTGTCCAATACAATTTAGAAAGCTTTTCCCCTCTAACCACAACCAAGTTACCTTTGTTGAGTTTCCACTTTCCATAACCAAAGTGATTATCATAACCACAATCATCTAGCATATGCACAAAGATCAAATTAAAGCGGGCGTCTGGAGCATGTTTGACACCTCTAAGCAACAATTGAATTCTTATGTTGGTTTGCAAGCAAACATCACCAACACCAATTACCTTAGATACATCATCATTACCTATCTTCAACACTCCAAAATCACCAGAAGTATAAGATGTAAAGAAATCCTCCTTGGTGTAAAATGCAATGTAGCACCACTATCAACTATCCACATGCTCTCGTCTGATACAAGATTAACCGACTCATGATCATGGAGAATAACAAGATCATCACTAGTAGTAGTAGTAACACAAACATCATCATGATCTTCATGGTCTCTTTGTTTAGACTTACCATTCTTGCCTTTTTTTATGTCTTTTCCACTGATAGAAATACTTCTGTATGTGTCCTGTTTTGTGACAATAATGACACTCCAGATTCTTGTATCGCGGCTTGGACTTGCTTTTTCTATTATTTCTACCACCCTTCGATTCCTTTCTATGACTTCTCCCCCTATTCTCAATGACAAGTACCTCAGGTTGAGATGAAAAACCATGTGCCTTCCTTCTCATCTCCTCATTAAGAATACCACCCTTAGCTATTTCCAAACCCAAAGACTTTGTCGTAGAAACCCAAAATGTCTCCCAACACTCTGGTAAAGATAGCAATAGAAATAGTCCTAAAAGTTCATCAAATTTGTCACTCATTCCTAACATCTGATCAAGTAGGCCTTAAAATTCACACAAGTGATCTGAAATAGAAGTCCCCTCCTTATACTTCAAACTTATGAAGCTATTCAACAAGAACAATTTATTATACCCTGATTTAGAGGCATACAAGGACTCTATCTTCTTCTACAAAGTTTTTGCATGTGTCTCATTAGGAATATGATTATAGTTATTATCTTCTACATATTTTCGAATAAAGCCACATACCTGTTGATGTTAAAACTCTCATTCTTCATCAGACACAGAATCCGGCTTTGCGTAACTAAAAACCTATAAATGCAATTTCATCACAAATAGTAAGTCTTTCATCTTGCCCTTCCATAAATGATAATTAGAACCATTCAACACTACCATCTTCATCTTTGTATTTAACTCCATCATTCAAACAAGTAAAATAGCCCTTATCCAAGAGCTCTAATACCACTCTGATGGGAAATTAAGACACAACAAAAGACCAATACATAGCGGATATAAAACTCCCCCAAACTTGTAGGAATCTTGAGGATTAAACACAATTATAAGACAGAAAATCAAACAAATAAAGGCACAAAAGAACACTGATATTTTTAACATGGAAAACCCCTCAAACAAATGATTCCGCTATAATCAATCAAGGGTACAAGAAAGAAAGAAAGAAAGAAAGAAGAAAGTCGTGAGGATGTGGACTCGGAGTATGAAATTCCGCAAAGGAAGAAAATTAATGTATGTATGACTTGGATGAAAAGAATTGGTTTGGGTCCTATGTTAGCAAAAGGGAATGCTAAGGACTCATGTTTGAAGATGGAACCCTCTTAAATGGAAACACTCGAGAACCTTTGAGCCATGCACGTTAAAAGAAGCACTACATGAGAGGCAACCAATGCCCCTTCGAACTAATCTATTTTATTATTTGTTTTCATTTTCGTTGTTTCATTTTCAGGTAATCAATAGGTACTTACAGCAGAATATAAACATAACTGGTACAATTGAAAAGTCGAGAAAAATCAACGCCGAAACTCTGCCCAGAAAAACTGAAACAAAAAAAAACATAAAAAATGAAACCAATGAGTTATTACGGGCACCCGAAATATCCATTACGATCCATAATAGCTCCCAGACCCACAACCATCCAAATTTCCACGCCCACACAAAAAGAAAAGTCCTGTTACAGGCACCCAAAACAGGGCTCAACGAAACAATTTCAAAATTTTGAAAACCCTTTCTCCTAATAACCAATCCACTACCATTCTCACATCTTATTAACTCTATAAAATATCCATAAAACAAATCAAATTTGATTTTGAACCCCATTATCTCATTTCCATTTTCTCCCCAAACTTACCATCGTCATTTCTCTCTCTCTCACTCTCTCCCCCCCCCCTCTCTCTCTCTCTCTCTCTCTCTCTCTCTCTCTCTCTCTCTCTCTCTCTCTCTCTCTCTCTCTCTCTCTCTATCTCTCTCTCTCTCTCTCTCTCTCTCTCTAAAACCTTCATAAACTCCATTAAAATCCAACCTTAAAACCTCCACTTTCTCCCACATAACAACTCAAAACAACAAACACCCTTCAAAAACCTTTGTAATTCCTCACCCAAAACCATATTTTGGGTTCGATTTTAGCAAAATCAAAAGTTTGATTTCTCCACTTTTCAAGAATTAATAATGCCTCCCAAGAGAAGTGAGAAGAGGAAAGAGCCTATATCCTATAGGTCGAGGAAGATAGGAGGCACAAAGGCGCCAAATCCTCACAACATTGCATTTGATGATGATGAACAAGCAAAAAGATATTCGGCCTTGATCAAACGTAAGGTCACTCCAACAAGGTACATGTGTAAACAAACTCTCTCTAATCTAGGTTTGAAAAGTGAAGTTGATAGATTGTTTAACAATATTGGCTTGATAGATTTTATGCAAAGGGACTCTCCCACTTATGAACGTATCACCCTTGAATTTTTTAGCACCTTAACATTCAAATTAGAGAAAAAGTGGGTTGATGATATGAGATACTATTATGGTACTCTCAAATTATGGTTATTCAACCAAGACATTGTGTTAAGTGTTGAGGATTTGGGAGAAATTCTTCGATTACCCATCTTTGGCCTCGAAAAAGTCCCACATGGATTATGGGTTTCCATCTCTGTGCATAATGATTACAATGCTGCAAATTCTAAGGCTTAAAAAATCCAAAACCAAGTTTTTAGGTATATTCAAAAAGCCTTGGCCTACACCATTTTCGACCGAGGCGATAGCACTGGTGTAGCTTCCCTAAGCGAACTTTTCTCCATGCACTCTATGGTTAATAATGATCTTCTTAATGTTGATGCTTTGGCGAATAATTACTTAGGACGAGTTGCATGTGCAACATTCAGTGATATCTCAGTGGGAAGAATGATCGGCTTCATCGCCTAACACTTAGTTCTTGAGTTCATTATTGAGGGGAAATCCAAAGTCAACATGGAATCTCTCATCTACCAAGGAATGATCCATTGGGAAGGAAACGCTTACTCGGTGATGGTGAATAACTTTTCCATACTTGACCTAACCAACCCAAGAAAAATAAGGGTTGATATTAATAGAAATTGTATATATATATGGCGACCGTCAATTATTCGGGTGCCTCATTTAAAGAGGGAGGTGACCCCAATTTTAATAACATTAATGCAGGTACAACTATGGGAGATAAGACTGCACCACCCACCCAACCTACCTATAATGAAGCTGAAACATCCACAAAAAATCTAGATAGTTGGGATTGAGTTTAGAATGAACACCGGGACATGGGGGTAGAAAAAATCCAGCAAGGCACGGTTTTGGATGATGTGAAAAGAATGATGTAGTAACTGATGTTGCATTTCCCTCCTCTTCAATGAAAATAACTGTTATTCCACCCCACCTTTCTTGTGCTAAAAAATTAAGGACAACGTTTGGTTCAAGTTTAGGGAGGGTTACCTACTTTCATTATTTTCTTCTTTTTGTCATTTTCTTATCGTTTGTTTTTTATTGGTTTTATGATAGTTTTATCACTTTTGAAATCTCTCCCAAATTACGACAGTAAAAAAAATTCTTTTAAAAGCTTCAATTTTGAGGGATGTTGAGAAAGTATATAGAGTTTTAAGGAAGAGAGATTATGACTAGAGACATCGCGAAAGTTTGAAAACTTAGGTATGACCTGAACACCCTAGGTCTCCCAGAGTACGGACACGAGTCCAACATGTAGATTTGTGGCATAGTACTCGACTCTGAGAAATATTTCCTGATTAGTTTATATTGACAGTTTGACATAATTAAAAAAACTTATATGTATGGTGGTTGGATGAGAAACAAATAATTTGAGCATCAAAAATGATGAAAAAGGCAATAAAGACAACTAGACCTACTAAGTTGGGTAACTTCTACCCGGTTATTTAGCCTAACAGCAGTTGAATCTTAATTGTTGTCCCAAAGTTGACCAATAAACGCCAATGTGCAAAAAAATCACCAGAAAAAAAACAATAAAAAAGGTTCCTAGGAAAAAACTCTCAATCGATCTTGTGCACGTGAGGGAAAAATAATTTCTAATGCCTTATTATGATTGTCTAAATGAAAGGGGGAGAAAATAGAAAAAGAGACTTAAGCCCAAAGCATATTTGAAGAGGTGTCCGAAAGGGAGATTTAGGTTTGTGGTTTTGCCGTAGTGTGTGTTCTTATAATACTTTCGTTGACAGATGACTACCAAGAGAAATAGGCATCGCCTATCAGAACAAAAACTAACAAATGAGTACTTACGTGCTTCATTTTCACAAGCTCTTTCATTGAAGGAAACCACTTGATCTAAAAATTCATGAATGCAAACTTTGTTGCTTTAGGACAAGCAACATCTATGTTTGGAGGAGTTTGATAAGTGGTTTTTATATCATTTTTATTAGATGTTTTTCATTTAAATTTTACCATTTTCATCTGTTTTCCTTTCATTTTACCATGTTTTACGCTTTGATATTATATTTACTTTGTTTTCAAGTCATAATAGGCATTCCAAACGAAAAAAGGACAATAAGTGGATAGAACACACAAAAAAGCGAAGAATTGGAATTCTCCATACAAAAACTAGGGGTCTGTTACGACCACCCGTAATGGCTATTACGGGTCGTAACATGCATGTCCCTCCAAACCTTCACCAGAGGCACCTATGTATAAGAACCAGAGGCAAACTATAACCACCCATAACGACTATTATGGGCCGTAACAGGCAAGCAAACTTTCACCTGATTTATTTCCTACTCCGGCCCGATTCCTTCTTTTTAATGCTTTTAATTGTTTAGATTCGACTTTATTCTATTTTTATAAGGCATTGAAGCTGATGTTTTGTGCCATGTTTAAAATAAGCTATAAAACTTAGATTTTTACTTAGTTTAAGTCATCTGTGATAATTTTGAGTTTTATGATTTATTTTACTGCTCATTGTAAAAGTTTCCAATGGAGTAGCTGAATCAAATTCTTAATTCAATTTCTTCTTTTTCTTTATTAAGGTTTTTATTTAATGCTTTATTTATCATTTTATCATCTTTGATGATTGTTTTGACTGAATCGTTCCTTCACCATGAGTGAGTAGTCCACTAGGGACTAAGGGTTATGAACCATATCTGTTGCACCCCAAATTTTGACCCCTTATATTCTCATTATCATTTTTGGAGCATACTCATGAATTTTCTAACCTTAACCCAGTGCAAGTCTGTCTCTGTCAAATTCCAGATGAATCAGGGTTTCGTGCAATCAAAATCGAAACTTCAGGGTTTGTGATTAGTCAATGTTTTGGGCTCATTCAAATAGGAAACAAGGTCAAGGGTATTATATAATTTCAATTGAGAAGCCAATGTGAGGTTGTTACCCCAGAATTCAGAACAGTGTATTTCAGGGCACCCGATTAGGGTTTTTGACTAGTAAAAGTCAACTGTAGTTTGACTTTGATGTTGGAAGGTGTTTTAATGGTGAGATTATGATCCATGAAGTTCATATAGATTAATAAAGTTCTTCCAAGAAGTTTCAAGGTCTCAGGAGGTCCAGGATGTCAACAGGCGACTCGGTAGTCACTGATCAGTCGTACGGTTGACTGAAAAGTCAACTCTCCAAATTTTAGGAATTGGACTTCAAGTTGTGAAACAAAGTTGTTCCTTATGTCATATTGGACTTGCATACCAATTTTCATGACCATTGGATCAAGGATGAAGGAGTAATCGAAAAATCGGGAAATTAGGGTTTTGAAAGGGGCTAAACCATAACTCCTGAACCACGCATCCAATTGAGTTGGTTCAAAGCTCATTTGGAAGCTCTTGACAAGTCCTACAAAAGTCCCTAAGTGGTCCATGATCAGAAAATTCATAGATTTGGAGTTATGTTCAAATTCATTTCAAGAGGGGAAAAAGACAGGGAAATTTCATTTTTAAGTTCATTTTTTAGCAACTTTGGAAGGCTTTTTGGCCAAGTTCCTTTGGGAAATTGAAACTCATGAAAGAATTAATATTTTAGAGCTATTTGAGGGCTTTCTAAAAAGTATTAGCACATCTCAAAAGGATTTGTGAGCTGAAAGTTAAGGTCATGGCAAGTTGGTGATTTTTCACTTTAGTCCCACATTGTCAAAATTCAAAAAACTCCTTCTTTCATCAAGAGGACCAATCTCAGCCCTTGGATATTATTGACCCTGATATGTAGAGAGTTTGAAGCCTGAAAATATGAAAGATATGCAGAGGGGATGAATTCTCCAAGCTTTGCAAATTGCCTTGCAAGTTGGTTTGCAACTTGCACCAAAAGTGAAAAAGTGAAGCATGAGGTGTAAAAAAAATTCTGAACCAGCCCTTAAGATATGCTTCTAGCCTGCAATTAGCCACATTAAACCATCATTGTTCTTGACTATTGAGGCCTGCCTTGCAGCCAAGGAAACCCTCTTGTAGAGGTTTGCTCCAAAAAGTGAATAACCTTTCTTCAAAGTGAAGAAATCTTCGAATCTGCCCCCTCACTCCTTTGCCTATAAATAGGACTTTCCCCCACCTCATTTTCATCATGAACAACCCTCTAAAAACTAGAGAAATTGATAATCCTTGTTGTTTCCACTCCTTGCTCCAAAAATCACAAAATCACAAACTTGTCAAAAGTGCCAAAAATCTGCCTTGCTACTAGGGCTGCCAAAACCATTTCTCTACACTAAAACACCCCAACAACCATCCACACAATCTCTAAATATGATATAGAAGGTGTCCAAGACCTTAAACCATTGAAAAACCTCACCATTCATAAAGTCAACTTCTACATCAAGTTACTTTGACCAAAAGCCACAAATCCTACCAAATCTTGTTCTAGACATTTCCTTGGTGTTCCAATCATTCAAACACCTCTTATATATTGTTTTTCAACTGTCCAAAGCCTTGGAAGTGATAGGAGAGGTTTATTTCTTCAACTGTCATAGAAGTTGTGTTGGGCTTCAAAAAGAAGAAAAAAGCTCAAAGCTAGGTGGAAGTGGAATCTCTGGTTTTCTTGTCCTTTGGCTTTCTTAAACTTGTCTACCAAAGGTATGTCTCATTTAAAACTCATCTCACCCATTACAAAGTCATGAAAACTGCATTGAAGTACTTTGTCATAAAATTTGTTTCTCACTGTTTTGTGCATATGCCAATTTTTCATGTTATTATAAATAAGGTTGCTTTGTGGCACTGAGCACAGTTAACATCATGTATATCATCAGTGTGCCCCATAATTGTCATGAAATTGTATCATTTCCAAGAAAAGCACCCTGCTGCACAATTAACTCAAACTGTTTTGCAACAAATATCCCACTGCAGCACACACCTCACTTTGCATTCTAACATGTTTTGGCCTGATTTCTTTGTTTAAATCTATTCACTATCAAATGTGTGAGGTGTACATAAAGTTTCATGATCTAGTTATGCCACAAAGATGAACTGACTATTCATTTGCATCATACTTACCATCAACATGTCAAATTTGTTTTTACTTGGAGAAGGTTGAGCTTTTAAGTTTGGTCACACCTAACTTCATATCCATGACATGTATGAATGGTCTGCACCATTGATTCCTACCTGTTTTACTTTTCACCTCCCAAAAATGCATGTTTTCAAAACTGCCAGCTCCATGTCTTAATTAAATGTTTTGCTGCATAAATAGACCTTTTTGATGTATGATCATTATATCCATGATGCCTGAATTATGTTTGAACCATGTCATGATTGCAACATGTTTGAAATGATCATTAGCCTCAAAAATGCAGTATGCTCACAGTCCTTCAATCTGCTCACCACTTTTCATTTTAAACTGTTGTTAATTCATGACTGTAGTGTAGATATCATCCCAAAGCATATCAGCATACGTGTATGTGATTGGCATAGTGTATAACTGACTGGTTTTGAAATGTACCATTCACAATGGCACTCCACAAGCACAAGTCTCCACTTGAACACCATTTTTTCACACCAACTGTTTTTACACTAAAACTTAGATTGGATTTCACTTGCATGTATATTTGTGATATGTGTGTAGGAGTCTTTGATCTGATTATGTCTCAAAACTGAAATACCCTTCTTCATGTCATGATAAAGCATCAAACCATGCCTTGTATGCATTTTCTTCAAACAGTCTGTTCTAGAGCATGGACACTTCTATTTTCCTATGTGCAATATGTATGTATGAATCAGCCAGCCTGATCCCACTTTAAACTTGAAGTGAAACTTCTTGTACATCATGGTGCATTTTATTAACACATCATTAGCAACTCATCTACCATTTTTCACTACTGCATGATTTGAACCCCCTCCTTTGCATAAACTCATCCCTTGTCATTTACATGTTGTGTGAATGTGTTTGCTTCGATTCAAAACTGACTGCATTGAATGCCTCACTCCAAAATGCATTTTTTAACAAAATTACCACTTGACATGTCACTTTCACAAACTGTTTTCATTTATCATGGTTTAAGTGTTGGAATCCTTCATTACCATTTATGTGAGCTGTGTGTATCTTTGGTTTGGCTTAAAATGATTGAAACAAGTTTGTTCATAGCAAGATGCATCTCATGGCATCAAAACACACCTGCTATCTAAATTTTGAAAGGGATGAGAATCTCAGAAAAATAATGGCACCATCTTGTTCCTCATGTTTTTCTAGTCAAGATGCATATAAAGTTTGTCGCGTTTGGTTGAGAAACGGGAAAGTTACGGTAGAAAACGTAAATCACTTTTCATGTGTTATTTTTGGCCCAAGACATTTAGCTTTTTAACCTTATTAATTAAAGGGGTGGATTTTACAAACGAATGTATAGCCACCCCAGTGGTAAGACCATATGCCAAAACACGCCTTTGACCTTGCAAGCCTGAGTTTGACCCCTGAGGAGGGCAACTCTTTTATTAATTTTTGTCATTTTTTACCAAACTTTGAAAATTCATATCTCTCTCAATTTTAATTGTTTTTCACCCGTTCTTTTTTCATTGTGTTCATCTTGATGTGTAATTTCATGTCATATTTTTTATTTTCATGTTTGACAAAATTTTTCATCTCATTTGACTGTGTGCAAGTTGTGTACTTTCTGTGATCGTATTGACAGATGCAGATGAATTTTCCTTTGTTATACTTGCGTTTTTCCTGTAATATTTGTTTGCATTCTCATTCTTAAGTATTTGCTAACGTGTTAAAGCTCCATTTTTGGTTGTTACCATGTCCATGTTACTTTATCTCTTAAACTTATTTAAACTTGATCTGTCGTCACAGTTCCTGTTCTGTTTACCTGCTTTAATTGTCATCAATGCACTTTCATCTTGATCATTCCATATGTTTATTTAATGGTTGTCACCATGAATATACCCTTATCATGTTGTTAATTTTCTTGTTGTTTTCTTTCCCCAAGTGATGAAGCTTGTTAGCCCTCATCCAGTTGCCTCCCCTGTCTACTTCCAAAGGAAAAGTCTGTCCATTTGACCCTCATGTCATGGATACATCCCTTATCCCTCTCTTGACTTTGTTATGTCACTTTAACCCTCGATTAGAAACCCTTAGACTTTTCTTTAAGTATAAAAGACCCACCTGTACTAGGAGTGTTCTTCAACTAGAACCCTAGGAAAGAGTTTGTCAACTCTGTGTAAGAATCATCGTCATGATTTCTTACTTCCCCTTTTTGAATATTACAACTTAGATTAGGAAGTTTTGTCAAACTCCACACAAACATTGTCATGTTTGTTCCCCCGTGAACCTTGATCATAATCAAGTGTTCTTTATCCCTTGTGAGGTGAACTACGATTGCTCTGATTCTATCCTAGTCAGGATACGTAGGCAGAAGATGCGACGTCTTTTCGAGCAAACTTAAAAAACCAACTAGGTCTTTACTTATCTTTGCACTCAACTCCCAATCCTAAATCCATAGTACATATTTCACACTTAGCAAGCAATCAAACAAAAGGTTCCTGTAGAGTACTACAGATATTTAGGGTGCTAACACCTTCCCTAGGTATAACCAACCCCCGATCCCCGAATCTCTTAAGCGTTGTCGTTACATCGCGAAAAAGGTTTTTCTTTCTTTAGACCTTTCCTTTGGATAAAATAAAGTTCGGATGTAAAAGAATTAAGATTCAAGTTAATTTAATAGCTTGATATCCAATTTTCACCGCAACATTATCGTATTACTATCCACATGAAGTTAAGCTAGTTATGAGAATTCCACTTCTTTTAGGAGTTCTCCTTATACTGAAAGGGTATGTGTGAACGTCAGAAAGTAGCTTTTTCAACAATCAAACTTGAAGACATGAAAATGATTGGCTAAAATTGAGGAAAGTCCCATTTTTAATAGCTATGCAAATGTAATTATCACTAACAAACGTTTCTACACGAGTGGAAGTCGGCGAGTGTCCCGTTCATTAAAGATAGGTCAATGCGCTGGCAAAAGCAAGTATTTCCCATAATAGTCTATTTTCCTATAAATTGTGTCAGAATTTTTGTAATAAAAGTACTTAAGCCGTGTTGAGAAGTCTAAGATAGGATTCATAACCTTAAGTCCTGTTTGTTTTATTGATACTTTTCAAGAAATTCTCATTTAAGTTGTTTTTCCCCAAATTTCTTTTTCAAATAAGATGTTTTGACTTAGTGCTTTTTCATATAATTTACTTTTAAAAAACATTTTCGATTGCTCTAGCTTTACAATGATAGGATACAAATCAGAACTTAACCACTGGAGTATGAGGTTCGATACTTTTTAAAACTACTCTAACATTTATCGTACGCTTGCAGCGTGTCAACTTACCAAAGGGTCAGTACTAAATAAAAATTGTGTTACTTCAGCACTTAAAAACACTACTACTCCCCCTTTTTGCCATAATTTGGAAAATTTTTAGCATCAAATAACACCTAGATGTCAGTCATGCATAGGTTAGTATGTTAGCACATACAGAGCCAAAAACATGAGTAGAACAACCAGAACAACATCCAAAGATGCACAATTATTATATCTGATAAGTCCAAATGAGCTAAAAATCCTTTACAAATCCAAAGAAACCATCCAGATACAAGGGGTGAAATAGAAAAATTTATCCATCCTTTAGACTACATCACTTGACCAAACACCTGACTCCAAAAAGATAACATAGTTTTCATCATCCTCTAAACCTTAAGCATGAGTTTGAACAGGTTGCTTCTTCAAGACCTTCAACTTGGTAACTAAAGTCTTCCCAATTATAGTTGCTCCAGTTGAAGATCCACCATATTAAACTTCAACACTTGCATGAGAAGAGGAGCCAACTTCCTTGTTCTTTTTCGACTTGTCCACCACAGTTCTCTCATTAGACTCTCCATGATTGTTTACCATCTTGGTGGCATCTTTCTTAGCTTTGTCTTAGTTATGAATCATGTTAAGCAGCAAACAACTTTGAAGAATACAAAAAAGAGAGACTTTTTTAGAGTAAGATAAGGCTAACATACCCTTTTTGTTTCCCATATCAATAGTCCATATATAAGGAGTGACTGGAGAAAGATGAATCACCTTTAATAAACGTGCACCACAGAGAAGGGGAGAGATATGTTGACTCGGTCTCCTTGCATGTTTCCCAATCTTTAGTTCCTATAAGATCTCCAATAGGACCATCTCCAACTACACTTCTTAACTTTTCAAAGTGGACAACATCCAATGGCTTGGTGAAAATATCTGTTAGTTGCTTGTCTGTATCTATGTGCTCAAGATTGACCATATTATCTTCCACAAGATCCCTAACGAAATACTGAAGAATTTCAATGTGCTTGGTTCTACTGTGTTGAACCGAATTTTATGAAATATTGATAGCACTTAAGTTTTCACAAAACAATTTCATAATATATTGTTTGACATTGTACTTCTTTAACATTTGTTTCATCAAAAGTAATTTTGTGCAACTTCTTCTAGAAACAATGTACTCAACTTTAACAATATATAATGAAACACAATTTTGCTTCTTGCTGAAGTAAGAAATCAGATTATTGCCAAGAAAGAAACATCATTCTGATGTACTTTTACTGTCATCTTTCCAGCCCAATATACATCACAATACCCTACAAGAATGTGATTTGTATCATGAGAGTACAAGATACAATAGTCATAGTTCCAATTTATGTACTTAAATATTACATTCACTCGAGTAAGATGACTAGCTTTAGGATTGTCTTGGTACCTAGCACAAACACCTAGAAAAATTGTTGTATCAGGTCTTCTAGTTGTGAGATATAGAAAACTCCCTATCATACTTCTGTAGAGACATTGATCAACATCAACTCCTTTTTCATTCCTATGAAGCTTCAAGAGATTTGTCGTAAGTGTTCTCTTATGGCTTGCAATGTCAAGACCAAACCTTTTAACTATGCTTTTAGCATACTTTCTTTGAGACACATAAATATTGTCTTCCATTTTCTTTACTTGAAGACAAAGAAAGTAAGTGAGTTTTCCTACAAGGCTCATCTTAACTAAAATTGCATTTTTTTAACAAAATGTTTCACCATCGTGTTAGACATCCCACCAAAAACTATTCCATCCACATAGATTTGGGTTGTCATAGGTTTTCCTCTATTATTCTTCACAATTAGAGTCTTCTTTATCATAAGTATCCATTGTTGATCAAAAACTCAGTTAATCATTCATACCATGTCCTTGGTGTTTGTTTCAAACCATACAGAGCTTTCTTGAATTTGAAAACATGATCTGAAGAGTTTCGATCAGTGAACCCCTTAGGTTGCTCCACATAGATCTCTTCATTGAGATACCCTTTTAGAAAGGAACTTTTAACATCCATTTGAAACAATTGGAATTTTTGTATACAAAAAATTCCTATAAATAGTATGATAGATTCCAGTATGCCTATTGGGGAAAATGTATCATCAAAGTCTAATCCTTTTATTTGAGTATACCCTTAAGAAACTAACCTTGCCTTATTACTTGTCACATTACCACTTTCATCAGATTTATTCTTGTAAATGCATTTAGTACCAATGTGGTTCACACCTTTAGGTCTAGGAACTAGCTCTAAAATATTATTTATTTTAAAATTAAAAAGTTCTTCTTGCATAGCATTGATCCAGAATTCATCAGATAATGCTTCTTTGACATTCTTGGGCTCAATCTTAGAGATAAAGCATGAGTTGGCAATGCTTTCTCTGGATCTTGTCATGACTCCTTCATTGAGATATATTATGATATTTTCTATACGTTGTTCCTTCTAAACCCTGACTGATGGTCCTTTTTTGATTTGAGGATCATCAGAACTTGTCATCTCAAACATAATGTAAGACTCCTTGGTAGGAACATTGTCTGGGATATCAGTTCGATAAAGATGAATATTATCTTCTTCTTCTTCCTTATCCTTAGAAGTGTAATCAATGACCACATTTATGGACTCTATCATGATCTTGATGCACTTGATGCACACTATATAAGCTTTTTTTTTGTAGAGTATCAAAAGAAGATTCCTTCATCACTTTTAGGATCTATCATTCTTCTTGGATCCCGATCTGCCAAAACGTAGCACCTGCTTCTAAAGACATAGAAGTACTTGACATTTGGATTTCTCCCTTTCCATAATTCATATTGAGTTTATTTAATCCCATATATGATGGTCACTTTATTTTGTATGTGACAGACTGTGTTCATTGCTTCATCCCAAAAATAGTAAGGAAGTTTCTTGGCATGTAATATAACTCTGGCTGACTGTTGAAAAGTTCTATTTTTCCTTTCCACCACCCTATTTTGTTGAGGAGTGACGGGAGCTGAGAATTCATGACCATACCTTATGAAGCACAATACTTAGAGAACTTAGAATTGTCAAACTCATTTCGTGGTCACTTTTGATTTTTACTATCCCAAATTTTTTTTCTCTTCAAAGAAGTTGGCATAGCTCTTTGAACACCTCGAATGTGTTAGATTTTTCTCTAATGAAACTTTACCCAAGTGAACCTTGAGTAGTCATCACCATACATAAAGAAATATATTTTCCCTCCTAAACTTTCTACTTGCATAGGTCGCATTAAATCTATATGCAAAAGTTTAATAACCTTTATAGGCATTCCTTTTACAGCTTCTTTAGAAACAATCTTCTTCATGCTCTTGAGATTGAGGTGACCAACATTTGGATGCCACAACTTGGTCTCATTAACCTTTATCATCAGACAAGTTGAGGGATCTTCTCTGCTCTGGGATATCCATAAATAGCAGTTATCCTTGGACCTGAGCCTTTCATGTCGACTTCTTGCTCTTCGCTGGAGACAACATATTATGTATTGATGAAGCATACATTATGACCTTGATCATAAAGCTGACTTATACTAATCAAGTTGGCTATTAGGCCTTCTACCTAGCACACTCACACGTCTAGGAATAACAGGGTACACTAGTTTACTTATGCCTTTAATTCTACCTTTCACACCATCACCAAAATAACATAGTCGTATGAGTTAGATTTTATCTTTTCAACTTTTCCCATGTCATATGTTTGGAACAACCATTATTAAACTACCAATCTTCTCTAGAAGATACACTAAGGAAAGTATGAGTTGTGATACTTGAGCCTTCTACTTTGGGTTTCCATACCTTCTTTGTTTTAAGTGTCTTCTCTTTCCTTTTGAGCAATGGTTGACGATAGGGTTGAGAATAGCCAAACAGCTTGTAAGAATTTGGCCTTATGTGTCTATAATTACCATAGTGATGACATCTTCTATTAGGGCTCTTGAAATTATTATAATGAGGATGGGCATATCGAGCCCGATGCTGGAGCATGTGGCCCTTCTTGTTCATAAGGTTGTAGTTGAATCCTATTGCTATTGGAATTCTTGACTTTTTTTATGTCTAGATTCCTTCTAGTAATTTAGTACGAATTTTCAACCTTAAATTCTTTTCTTCTTCCATGTTTTCTTCTAACATGTTAGGGCCTCTATTGAATTTCTCACCAGTTTTTGTGATGTCTTCAAGTTTGGACGTTGTAGCTCCGGTTTTAGTGACGCGACCACTACCGCTTTTAACTCTACTTTATAATTTCTAATATATATCCTATGATTCTTAAAAGGAAGGGGAAGATATCTCAAACTAACCCTTCTTGCAAATGTTATTCTTACAAATGCTAAGAGATTTGGAATCAGGGGTTGATTATGCTAAGGGAAGCTATTAACACCCTGAATATATATAGTACTCTATAGGAACCTTTATTGTATAATTCTACTGTTGAGTTACTTGCTTGCTTAGGTTTATCTTATTGTTTGAATAGGAAAGTTTCTCCTTTGTGAAGATTGAGGAATTTTTTTTGTTATTTTATGGTTTTCTATTATTTTTTGTAGGTACTTAGACCTAAAGGTTTTTTATTAATATGCTCACTATGATTTCACAAGCTTATGCCTACATATTCTTAAAAAGGAAACTGAGAAATCAAAGCGTTCGTAGTTTCTCCTAAATCCATGGGAGGAAATTGTTTGGTGTCTTGTTTAAAGCCCAATATTGAAGCTAAAAGAGTATTTGTATCTTGTTCAAAACCCAAGATTGAAGCTAAAAGTTTGACTAAGAGAGAATTTATCATATCGAAAGGGAGATATCTCACCTATTCATCACAAACATTGATGAAATGATTATAAGGGAAATTGCTTTAACTGGGATTTGTGGAATCCAGCAATGCCACATATTCCTTTATAGGAGAAATGAAATGTCATGAAGAAGGAAGCGTTGAAGTTGGAGTTTGAAAAATCCAAAGTAATGCCACATCTTTCTTCATGAGTTTCAACATAAGGGAATGAACTTTTAACTTGGACTTTGAAATATCCAGAGCAATTTCACATCCTCCTTTATGAGTTTTAACATAAGGGAATAAGCTTTTAACTTGGACTTTGAAATATCTAGAGCAGTGCCACATCCTCCTTTATGTAAAACAATTTGATTTAAATGTTTGATTTGATTTAAAATATGATGTATAGAAGGGATATCCTCCTACAGAGAGGACTTATAGTCTTATTGGTGGGGATGTTAAATTTTGTACCTTGATCAAAGCCCAAGGTTGAAGTTAAAAAAATTCAGAACTAACTCAACTGGGGATTGTTATGTCTTGCTTGTACAAAGCTCAAGATTGAGGCTGACTGGGGATATCATTATATGAAGCCTAAGAGGAGGGTGAGGGAATTTAAGTGGAGACTGACTCTTGCTGAAGATTAGAAGAGAGTTAATTTATCAAATTCCACAAGGGCTTTGATCCTTCTGTGAATTTATTGATTTGTAAATTGACTCTGGCTGAGGATTGTTAAGTAAAAGCCAACCCTTATTAAGGATTAGAAAATGCTTAAAGGATGAGATTGAATGTCCTGGAGGTTTTGACTCTCCTTGGAATTTCTGTATTGATAAAGAATACTAGGTTCTATCCTATGCTTTCAGGAAGCCCGTAGATCCTTGTATGAAGCCCAAGAGGAGGCTGAGGATTGAGACTTTCCAAGTCTAAGAAGAGTTCAAGAAAGATTTCACCGGGAAATAATCCTTTCTCTGTTGAACTGTTCTACGGTTAAAAGGGTTTAAAGAAAAGGTTTCACCAGGAAATAATCCTCTCTTTCATGAAGTGTTTCAAGGTTAAGTAAATTGAACAAAGCCCAAGGGGAGGCTATCTATATTAGGAAGAAGAATTCCTTTGTACAAGAGGGAGCTAGTTGTTTGAACTAAGTCATAATGATTGAAAGGATCCTATTGTTTGAACTATTCTAAATTAAGGATGATTTAAATGATAATGGTAACTTAACAAGATATACATAAGTATATATACAGATATATGAACAAGTATGAATTGAATTTGAAAAGGAGGTGGTCTTACACTCTGGATAGAGGCCCAAGTGTATTGTGATTGATTGAATGATTTAACATATATTGATCGAAATGAATTAGGGTTTTGAGGAAATTTTTGAAATGGTTTTGAATTTGAATTTGAACTTAAAGATGACTTAATCTTAAGTAGGAGAGGAGCAAAGGTGTTGGGTCTTATACTCTAGATTGAGACCTAGATGATTGTTCGTACCATGTACAAAGCGAAGGCTGAATGAGACTAAAAGACTTACAAAAGGTGCTGGGTCTTATACTCATGGAGAGGCCCAGATGATTGTTTGTGAATTGATTCTAGGTTTAGATTGAATTTGAAAGTTTTTAAAGATTGATGTTTTGAAAATATGAATGAGATTTTGAAAATTGAAAGAGGGATGGGACTTACACTCCTAGCAGAGGCCCTGATGATGTTGATAATTTGAAAGTTCAATGATTTTAAACACTGAGAGGAGGGACATATACTATAGTAGAGGTCCTAAACAATTTTATTTATGTATTAAGAGATAAGACTTACTCTCTATTAGAGGCCTATATGATGTGTTGTGAAAGCAACGATCGCACCGTAATTTTAAAAAGCGCAATGGGACTTATACTATATCAGAGGCCCGAAGAAATGGTTTATTTACAAAGGGGGTTGGATCTTACACTCTAATAGAGTTCCAAGTGTATTGTTATGAAGTTTGAAAGATTGAATCAAGGTAAAATCCCTAATTCCATTTTTATAGATATTTTTTAAAAGAAAAATCAACAAAAAATGGCAAAATTATCAAAATGAATTCATTAACCATATCATAAAAAATGATTAAGGTTTATAATAAAGTTTTTTATTCACATGAATATTTGAAATTAAATTGATTAAGAAAAATCAAGAAAAGAAATTATTTTAAAATATTTAAAACAATTTAAAATAATATTTTTAAATATATTAAAAATATATCAAATAAAAAATATTATTTTTATTTTTTTGGTGAATAAAATATATAAATATGTGAATGATATTTGTTCAAAAAGTCATTTGAAAATAATTAAAAAGTAATATAGAAATTAATTTTTGAAAATAATTATTAAAAATAAGAAAAATAATTAAAATTCAAAATTTTGAAAAAATGGCGCCAAGGTCAACTTCTTCCTCGTGGACCATCACCATTACCAGATTTGCAAAACCCCTCTTATCTCCCTCAATACATAATGATTTTAGAAGATGTAAACATGAAAATTACTTGTTTTTGAACAAGGAACACAATGACACCATTTAATTTCATTTATTTTAAATGTGTAGTGAATTATCATTTGATGAACAGATGAATCTTAACTATGCAAAAACTAATGTGTAATCCCATACACGAGTTATAAGTAGCAATTGATTGAGGGTTAATGATCTATGAACATACAGAAACATGGTTGTAGCTTAAAATAACATTTATGCTGCATGATTCATGGAATTTGAAAAGTTCAGGCTTACCTTGCAAGAGAAATTTGAATCCTCAGTTGTAGGTGTTACATAAGTGTTTTGATGATCTGGACAACATCCTTAGACTTCAAGGAATGTGTTGATGTGCTTGGAATGGATGGGCTCGAATCCAACTGCAACTTGCTTGGGATGAACTATGATCTTGATGAATTTGATGTTACAGATGATATTTATGTGTTTGGATCATTTATATATAATGTATTTTAGGTGTTAGATAATTGGTTCGGATGGAATTGCTCTAGTTTGAGAAATTCTATTTTCACTCTTTGAAACTTATAACTTTGGAATGAAAGAGGGAAATGAGAGAAAACAAGTGTGATGTTGTTTTCGTGTGTTTGAAATGATAAGAAATGATCCCTATTTATAGGTGAGCAAGTTTGTCTTTGGAGGAATAGTGTTGGCTTGAAGATTGGCTTTTATTCAATGGCTTTGGCAAGTGTTTCATTACCCCTAATGCAAGGTACATCAATGCTTCCAAATAGCTCAACTACTATTGACAAATTCCACATTCCTCAGAAGTTTTTATTGTTGCTTATGTAGGTATCTTGATTGAGGGGAGTGGAGCCTTTAAATGAGCAATATTGCACATAAACGCCATTTAAATTCAAGGCATAAGGTGACAAAATCCTTCATTCCATTTGAGATATCTCTTGACTCTTTGGCCTAACTTTGCAGGTTTGTTGTGATTCATCAGATTCTCATTGAACTGACTTGGCATAGTGATCATTGCACTTGACTACAAAATCGTGGCTAGTAATAAATGACCAAAACTGTCTTCCAAATCAATTGCAACAAGGTGTCTTGCAACCTTCATAGCTCTTTTCACAAGTTGAGTTTTCTCATACTCTTGGGTTCTTTGGAAAGTTGAGATGATGTACTTCAACTTTGGTGTTCACAGTTTGCATTGATTCATCTTGGATCATGGTGAAAAATCCCTCCATATTTTGATGTTTTGACTGATTTTATCTTAGGCAGAATTTGCCTAAGTGTTGAAATTCATTTCTTATTATTATTTTTTTCACTTCATAACTTGAAATCCATGAAGTTTTTGGATATGGTTCAGCCTAGCAAAATTGTTGTATGTGATGAGATCTATCATTTGAGCTTTGGATTGCAAAAAAAATGGTTGCTTGGTGTAACACGGTGGGAGAACTGACTTTAAACAATGTTGCGGATAGCAAGAGTCGCCACCGACTTTTATTTTATCCATAAGGAAAGGTTATAAAAGAACAGGAAAGACCTTAGAGAATATTTTGGGTCCGGGGGGTAGGTTATGAAAAGGGAAGGTATTAGCATCCTTTTCATCCATGGTTATCCATGGGCTCTTAGGTACTTAAGCTCACTTTTGAATTGTTTTGAAATTGTAGTGTGTGAATAGAAAATTTTCAGAATAGTTAATAAATAATCCATGTAAGGATGTGTTAAGAACTTGTTTGAAAACTTGTTGAAAATTTGTTTAAGGGCGAAACAGTTTTGAAGTGAGCAAGCACCTAGGAGTAACCTACCCTAATGTTTTAAGGTCTTTCTTATTCTTTATCCTTTCCTTAGTAAGACTATCCCTACTATAATGGAGTAGGTAGTCCTTACTTTGGATGTTAAGGGACATGTGAGGGACAATTTGACTTTGAAGGCCATTGTGGGATGTAATAAGCACATATAAGGGACCATCATCATTTTTCGAAAGGGACTCGATTTGTAAAGGCAACCATAAGGGACTTTGATGATTTTTCTATTTGAGGGACTTGCTTTATACACCCCACTTAACCATTATTCGTAGGCAACTTGAGGGATATCCTTAGGAAGTGAGACGGCGATTAAAATCGACTTACGTGTGTGACGTGTTTATTTTAATTATCTTTATTTAAAAGTGATCTGAATTTATTTTAATATTACATACATGTTGTTACACTCCCTAATTACTAACCATAATAATAATTAAATAATTAAACAACTTTACATCCAAGAAACAATTACAAAATAATAAGCAAAATAATTAAATAGCAAAGATAAATAAAATATAAATAAGCAATAATAAATAATAAAGGGGGTTAGTAAGCAATATTTAACAAAATAATAAGCATGATTAGAATATAAATGGGTTAGTAAATAAGAATAAACAGAATTAATCCAAATATTATAATAATAAGAAATTAACAATTTTTTAATATAATCAACTAAAAAAAACAAATATGAATAAACAATTGTTTTAATTTACAAATTATTAAATTATATTTTAATCATGAAGTTACTACAAAAAATCTAATTATTATAAGCACAATTATTTATAAACTAAAGTTATGTAAAAAAAATTTTATAAGTATATTTACAAAAATTTGTAAGAATTATAGTAAACATACATACATAATAATTATATTAGAAAATAACATTAAAAAAATAGGATTAGATTTGTATTAAAAAATATTTTTAGAGTTTTATGAAATTAGGGTTTATATGAGAAATAAATTTTTAGGGTTTATATAAAAAAAATAGGATTTAGTTATGTACAAAAATTTTCTAATTTATACAGATTACAATTTAGACATAAAATATAGAAACAAAATTTGTGAAAAAAAACATATTTTTTAAAATTAAAGAAAACAGACATATTTTATTATTATTTATTTATTATTGAGAAATATACATAATATATTTAATTTTTAATATTATAATATTTAAATCAAATAAAAGGAAAGAAAAAAAAAGCGGAAACTTACCTGGCTGAGGTTTGAACCCAGGCCAGCTTGATTTCCAGGAAGCACAACAACCATCAGGCTGCGGATTTTGCAACGTTTTCTCCTACGAATATTGTTACGAGTTCTTCCACCCTGCGAAACACAAACTTCATCCAAACGGCAAAATTTCACAAAATTGATTGCACCATTGTATTGCTACTGAGTTTTTCAATCGTCCTATGTTTTTCAAATCCATTTATCATTTGAAAATCGTGAAACCCTAAAGAGGGCCGAAAACCCTAATCATGGTGAATTCTTGTTCCTGCAATGAAAATCCAATTGAACCACCCAGAATCGTTCTAGAGTTCATTCTAAACATCCTACAACAATCAAAAACAGTTTAAACATGATAAATTAATGGATTCGAAAACAAAATATTCAAGGTCAAGATGAACTCGGGTTGAGCAATTGGGTGTGTATATGATGCATATGGATGATGATTTATGATCAGAAGAGTCCAAGGAAGCTTGCTATGTCTTCCAAATACCTTGCAATGCTCTGAATTTGAGAACCCGAATATGACTTTTTGAAAGATTTTTGTGCTTTTGATCTTACCTTTAGGCTGCTGCAAATTCCTGTCTAGGGTTATGTTTGTGCTTAGTATATATGTGTGATGGATTTAGGTCAGAAACATTGATGTGTTGTGTGGATATTTGATCCAAAAAATATTCAAAAAGATCATTGTATAAATTTCAAATATTTGATCATGAGTGCTTGCTATTTTGGGAGAGATCACATGATTTCCTTCTCATTCTAATTCAATCAATGATTATGAATTTCTAGAAACAAAATCTTCACCCAAAAATAGATTTTTATATTTTTTATTTATTTAAAATGATTTTTATGAATTAAATCAATAATAAATAAATAAAAAATAATGATTTCCTTCTCATTCTAATTCAATCAATGATTATGAATTTCTAGAAACAAAATCTTCACCCAAAAATAGATTTTTATATTTTTTATTTATTTAAAATGATTTTTATGAATTAAATCAATAATAAATAAATAAAAAATAATAATTTGGGAGAGATCACATGATTTCCTTCTCATTCTAATTCAATCAATGATTATGAATTTCTAGAAACAAAATCTTCACCCAAAAATAGATTTTTATATTTTTTTATTTATTTAAAATGATTTTTATGAATTAAATCAATAATAAATAAATAAAAAATAATAATTTGGGAGAGATCACATGATTTCCTTCTCATTCTAATTCAATCAATGATTATGAATTTCTAGAAACAAAATCTTCACCCAAAAATAGATTTTTATATTTTTTATTTATTTAAAATGATTTTTATGAATTAAATCAATAATAAATAAATAAAAAATAATAATTTGGGAGAGATCACATGATTTCCTTCTCATTCTAATTCAATCAATGATTATGAATTTCTAGAAACAAAATCTTCACCCAAAAATAGATTTTTATATTTTTTATTTATTTAAAATGATTTTTATGAATTAAATCAATAATAAATAAATAAAAAATAATAATTTGGGAGAGATCACATGATTTCCTTCTCATTCTAATTCAATCAATGATTATGAATTTCTAGAAACAAAATCTTCACCCAAAAATAGATTTTTATATTTTTTATTTATTTAAAATGATTTTTATGAATTAAATCAATAATAAATAAATAAAAAATAATAATTTGGGAGAGATCAAATGATTTCCTTCTCATTCTAATTCAATCAATGATTATGAATTTCTAGAAACAAAATCTTCATCCAAAAATAGATTTTTATATTTTTTATTTATTTAAAATGATTTTTATGAATTAAATCAATAATAAATAAATAAAAAATAATAATTTGGGAGAGATCACATGATTTCCTTCTCATTCTAATTCAATTCAATGATTATGAATTTCTAGAAACAAAATCTTCACCCAAAAATAGATTTTTATATTTTTTATTTATTTAAAATGATTTTTATGAATTAAATCAATAATAAATAAATAATTTGGGAGAGATCACATGATTTCCTTCTCATTCTAATTCAATCAATAATTATGAATTTCTAGAAACAAAATCTTCACCCAAAAATAGATTTTTATATTTTTTATTTATTTAAAATGATTTTTATGAATTAAATCAATAATAAATAAATAAAAAATAATAATTTGGGAGAGATCACATGATTTCCTTCTCATTCTAATTCAATCAATGATTATGAATTTCTAGAAACAAAATCTTCACCCAAAAATAGATTTTTATATTTTTTATTTATTTAAAATGATTTTTATGAATTAAATCAATAATAAATAAATAAAAAATAATAAAAATGATGAATTTTGGTCAATTGGGTCGTGCACCATGTTATGAGATGGATTGGGTCATAAATTAGGCAGCCCATTTGGAAAGAAATACTTCTAAGCCTCCATTTTCAATATAAATCATCACAAAATTGCCCAACTTTGCAAGGGCACATTTCTCTCAATTTTAAAGGTATGATGCTGTTCTTGGACTTTTTGGAAAGCTTGAAGAGTCCTCTAAACAACCCCATTGGTTTCAGGTCCATATCATTTACCAATCTCAAGTTATGCCCTTTTGAAGTTGTTGACTTTTTGTTGACTTTTGAAATGACCTATAATGTCTTAGATCATATCTTTCAAATAAAGCATTTTTGGGCTTAACCTTCAACATCAAAGTTGTAGAGAATTCAATTTCCTTCAAAATGAGCTTTTGATGGAGACTTGGTGATGAAGTATGTGAAAGTTATGCCTGGTCAAAGTTCAGTTGACTTTTACTGAGGAAACCCTAATTTAGAAACTCCTGATTATTGATGATCTGGAATCTCCTTGATGAATCATGATCAACCCTTGATAAAATGATGAATTTTACTTCATCTACTTGATGTTGGCAAAAAATCATGAAGTTTGACTTTGGTTTGACCACAGTTGACCTCAGTTTGACTTTTTAACTGCATTGACTGCTTTTGACTTATCTGATCATCTGACTGAGCAAACTTTTGAGAAAAGTCTTGAAACTTGACATGGGGGTTCTTATACACATATAAGATGTTATGAAGCTCACTTGAAGTCTTGGAAGTCCATTTAGCCTGATTAAAGTCAAAACCCTAGTTTTGGATGCACTGCTTAGGAGGTGCATTGTCTGAGGGAATT
Source organism: Lathyrus sativus (assembly GCA_963859935.3). Classification (NCBI taxonomy): domain Eukaryota; kingdom Viridiplantae; phylum Streptophyta; class Magnoliopsida; order Fabales; family Fabaceae; genus Lathyrus; species Lathyrus sativus. Next base: position 571,746,744 of record OZ012735.1, on the reverse strand, counting down.
GTCAACTCTTCTGACCAATTGTGAACTTTGTGAACCTTGTGAATCTTCATAAGATATCTTGTGATACTCATGGGAGGTATTGTGAAGCTTGTGAACCTTGTGAACATCATGAAGTGGCTTTGTAGACCTCAGGACCCTTAGGAAAGCTTTGTAAACATTGTGAATCTTGTGAACCTTGTGAACCTTCAAGAAGCAACCTATGGACTTCATGAACCTCATGAAAGGTCTTGTAGATGTTGAGAAGTTTGTGAACCTTGTGAACCTTCAAGAAGCAACCTATGGACTTCATGAACCTCATGAAAGGTATTGAAAGCACTGTGGGACTTGTGAACCTTGTGAACCTTCATAAAGTAGCTTGTGGACTTTATGAACTTCATGAAAGGTTATGCAAGTTGTTGGAGAACTTGTGAACCTTGTGAACCTTCTTAGAACACAAAGTCTTGTATTGTGAGGGCAAATTTTGGGGTGCAACAGCTGCCCCTGTTCAATTTTCTGAAACCTGAGGGGTTAGATTGGTATATTTGCCAGTCGTAACCTGGAAGGTTGAAGGGGATTGAACACAAAAGCCCAAAAATTTGCACTCACCAGTGCACTAGAGTGGTACAGATGGCTAGTTGAATATGATTGAGTGGGCTTAAAGATGCCACTAGGGGGGGAGCAGTTCAAAATATGGGTGTATGATGAAAGCTGTCAGGAGTCTGGAATAATAATGATGTAGCAGCATGTCTTCATGAGGATAGAGCAATCAATAGTGATAACCCTAAAGCAGTCTTGAAGCAATGATATGATTTCAGGAGGATAGAACAATGAATGGCTCTAAAGCAGTCTTGAAATAATAATGTGATATGTCTTCAGGAGGATAGAGCAATCAATAGCTCTAAAGCAGTCTTGAAGTAATAATGTGATATGTCTTCAGGAGGATAGAGCAATCAATAGCTCTAAAGCAGTCTTGAAGTAATGATTTCAGGAGGATAGAGCAATGGATAGCTCTAAAGCAGTCTTGAAGCAATGATATGATTTCAGGAGGATAGAACAATGAATGGCTCTAAAGCAGTCTTGAAGCAATGATATGATTTCAGGAGGATAGAACAATGAATGGCTCTAAAGCAGTCTTGAAATAATAATGTGATATGTCTTCAGGAGGATAGAGCAATCAATAGCTCTAAAGCAGTCTTGAAGTAATAATGTGATATGTCTTCAGGAGGATAGAGCAATCAATAGCTCTAAAGCAGTCTTGAAGTAATGATTTCAGGAGGATAGAGCAATGGATAGCTCTAAAGCAGTCTTGAAGCAATGATATGATTTCAGGAGGATAGAACAATGAATGGCTCTAAAGCAGTCTTGAAGCAATGATATGATTTCAGGAGGATAGAACAATGAATGGCTCTAAAGCAGTCTTGAAATAATAATGTGATATGTCTTCAGGAGGATAGAGCAATCAATAGCTCTAAAGCAGTCTTGAAGTAATAATGTGATATGTCTTCAGGAGGATAGAGCAATCAATAGCTCTAAAGAAGTCTTGAAATAATAATGTGATATGTCTTCAGGAGGATAGAGCAATCAATAGCTCTAAAGCAGTCTTGAAATAATGATTTCAGGAGGATAGAGCAACGGATAGCTCTAAAGCAGTCTTGAAATAATAATGTAATATGTCTTCAGGAGGATAGAGCAATCAATAGCTCTAAAGCAGTCTTGAAGTAATAATGTGATATGTCTTCAGGAGGATAGAGCAATCAATAGCTCTAAAGCAGTCTTGAAGTAATGATTTCAGGAGGATAGAGCAATGGATAGCTCTAAAGCAGTCTTGAAGTCATGAGAGTCTATCAGGAGGATAAAATAACCCTGAGGTTACAATAAAGCAGTCCCAAAGTAATAAGAAGCTCATCAGGAGGATAAAGTAACCCTGAGGTTACAATAAAGCAGTCCCAAAGATCATAAGCTTGTTTGTTGGATAATTAACCTGAAAACAAGGTAGCATTCTGTATAACAACATTAGTTTATGCTTTATGTATGCATGTATGACATGATGCACTTAGGTAATGTACTATAGACATATATGTTATGGTATGATGTAAATGATGTATGTATGCTATGACACTGCTGGAAGTGTCTGGATATCCTTGTATAACAACTGCTGGCCAAGGAAAATAAATCCCGATTCGTTGTTGAAGAATATATAACCCTCCGTCTGCTGGGAATAACAAGGTATAGATAACCTCCCGTTGTTGGGGATAACGAGGTATAGATAACCTCCCGTTGTTGGGGATAGTAGGGTATAGATAACCTTCGTTTTCTTTTGATAGTAGGATAAGTATAACATCCCGTCTTCGTTCATCGTGCCCTTATTGGAAAGTAATTTCTCGTATATCCGTATGAGGATAAAAGAGATGGATATAAATTCCAGGGGAGATTAGACTTTGTGAAAATGGATTAGTCCTACTGATGGTTTGTAACTGTCTTGTAAAGATGAACCGGCGAAGCTTCGTTGAAATCCTTCCTTCGTTCGTCCTTAGTAAATACTATTACTGCATTTTCATGCATTTCTGGTAAACATCAATCATATTAAAAGCATACATGCGTTTCTGGTAAACATCAATCATATTCAAAGGCATACATACATTCAAACACAACCAATCGACGTTTCGCTTATGTAAATAGGGTAAAAGTGAATCTGGATTCAAAAGATGGAATTTATTTATATCAAAAGTGACCCATACACGGGTAAGTTTGTACAAGGAGACATAAACCCTAGTAAGAGAATTTTGTCATGAATTTTTACAAAAAGAATCAGCTATGTGGGAAATAATCCTATTGAGTTTCAATTCTACTATTGCCACTCAAGTATCTCATCTTCTTGCTGTTGAGACGGAAACGATTGGATTGAGCTTTATCTGTTTGAGCTTGAGTAAGTAGTACAACTGGTTGCAGTTTCATGAGTGATCCAAACGAGACATAGTCATACGCTTTAATCCCTAACTTTTGCCTGGATTGCCCTTTCAGGTTTTCAATCCACCGGGATACCCTTTTTTGCCCAAGCCGCCTTTTCAGGTTTTCGACTTGCCGGGTGTACATCTTTTTATATATATATCCCTAATTTTTGCCCAAACCCTTTTGGTTTGCCAGGATGCCCTTATTTTTGCCTAGGCCTGTCAACCTAGCGGGTCTCTTTTTATGCGTAGTATTTTTTAACTATGTCTGCGTTTACAGGTTGTGGGAAGTCTTCACCATCCATTGTAGTCAGTATCATGGCACCTCCTGAGAACACTGTCTTGACTACAAATGGTCCCTCATATGTTGGAGTCCACTTGCCCCTAGGATCACCCTGTGGTAATATGATACGCTTGATTACCAAGTCACCAGCCTGATATACCTTTGGCTTAACCTTCTTGTTAAAAGCTTTGATCATCCGTTTCTGGTACATCTGGCCATGACAAACTGCTGCTAACCTTTTCTCATCAATCAAATTTATCTGGTCAAGTCGAGTCTGAATCCACTCATCTTCATCCAAGCCTGCATCCTTCATAATTCTCAAGGAACTGAATCTTCATATCAATAGCAACTTGCATACCCATGATACATGCCTCATACTCAGCCATGTTATTGGTACAATAGAAACAAAGTCTGGCAGTAATCGGGGTATGACAACCTTCAGGGGAACTAATCACAACACCAACACCATTACCATGTGCATTGGAGGCACCATCAAAAACCATAGTCCATCGGGATCCTTGTTCAGGTCCGTCATATTGTCCAGGTTCTTTGGTAACAGACATAATGTCTTCATCAGGGAACTCAAAATTCATTGACTGGTAATCATCTACTGCTTGATGAGCCAAATGATCAGCAACAACACTCCCCTTAATGGCCTTCTGAGTAGTATACTGTATATCATATTCCGTCAAGATCATTTGCCATCTTGCAATTCTTCCGGAGAGAGCAGGTTTCTCAAATATGTACTTGATTGGATCCATCTTCGAAATCAACAAGGTAGTATGGGTCAACATATACTGTCTTAGTCGGCGAGCAGCCCATGCCAAAGCGCAGCAAGTTTTCTCGAGCAGTGAGTATCTTGTTTCACAGTCGGTAAACTTTTTGCTAAGGTAGTATATTGCCTGCTCTTTTCGACCAGACTCGTCATGTTGCCCCAATACACACCCCATTGAGTTGTCTAATACTGTTAAATACATAATCAAGGGTCTTCCATCAACTGGTGGCATTAAAATTGGAGGTTCTAGCAAATATCTCTTGATTTCATCAAAGGCAGTCTGGCACTCATCATTCCATTCCATCACCTGATCTTTCTTCAACAACTTGAAGATTGGCTCACAGATGGTAGTTAATTGGGAAATAAATCTCGCAATGTAGTTCAATCGTCCCAAGAAACCTCTAACCTCCTTCTCAGTACGGGGAGCTGGCATCTCTCGTATAGTTTTCACTTTTGCAGGATCCACTTCAATACCTTTTCCACTGACAATGAAACCCAGGAGCTTTCCAGATCTAACTCCAAAAAGTACACTTGTTTGGATTTAATCTCAACCTGTATTTCTTCAACCTCTCAAACAACTTGTGCAGATGATCAAGATGTTGTTCTTCATTCTGAGACCTGGCTATCATATCATCCACATATACCTCTATCTCATGATGAATCATATCATGAAACAAAGCCACCATAGCACGCTGATATGTTGCCCCTGCATTCTTCAAACCAAATGGCATTACCTTATAGCAAAAGGTGCCCCACTGTGTCACAAATGTAGTCTTCTCCATATCTTCAGGTGCCATCTTGATTTGATTGTAACCAGAGAAACCATCCATAAAAGAGAATACCTTATGCTGAGCAGTGTTGTCTAAATCAGCCCCTATCTGGACCTCTTTTCTGTTTTCTTCAGTTCCCAGATTCACAACTTCGACTGGCTCTTCATGTAGCTGTATAGCTTTCTCTTCTTGTTGTAACAACCTAGCAAGCTCTACAGGTATTTCACAATCGTCCTCGTCTCCGTCTTCAGTTTGATAGATCGGATTCTCGAAATTGTAATTGGCAATAGTAGAACTGTTATCAACTAGATCCAGAGTGGATGAGGATCTGTATTTTAGTGACGTGGGTGTGTGTAAGAACACATAGCTGATAAAGCAAAAATAAAAGAAAAAGAAAGACAAGGAACGCAATATTTACGAAAACGAAACGTCCACTGATTTTATTGAATGAAATATGCAAATGAAATGACAACCCGTAACAAGCATACCATTGTGCCCCGGGTAAGGCACATGGCTTGAAAGTTTTAATTGTTCCGGAAATTATAAATTTAAAAACATAACACAGTAATAGTATTTACTCCTGACTAAAGGAGATAGGGATAACATCTTCAGCTGTCCAATTATTGAGTCCAGCACCCACAGTAGGAAAAATCCATGCCTCCAAGTTGTGGTCTTCATCTTGATCTCCCACAGCATTGATAACCCCTTGATTGGTGATACGAACAGCACGGGCACGACGGACAGCCTTCTGGGACTCTGCAGTGAAACCCAAACCAAACTTGTCAGACTTGTATGGAATATCAGGAAGCTGACCCCAAATAGTACAACCACCTTCTTCCACCACAGCTTTTGCATCATTGAGGGAGGCCATTGCCATTGTTGGAGGGTTTCTGATGACCACAGGAACCTTCTTCACAGCAGGAGGAGTCACACAATCCTTAACAGCCCAGGGAACCACTTCAAATGACTGACATGGAGTTTCAATGTATTCACCTTCTACTTCCAGATACTTGAAAGTGTTTACATGGCTGACAAAGTATTCTTCCTCTCCAAAGACAGTAACAACTTTTCCATTCACCGGATATCTCAACTTTTGATGTAATGTGGAGGTCACAGCACCTGCCCCATGGATCCAGGGACGACCAAGCAGACATGAGTACGAAGGACGAATATCCATCACATAGAATGTAGCAGTAAACACCTGAGAGCCAACCTTGATTGGAAGATCAGTTTCCCCATGCACTACTCTTCTAGAACCATCAAAAGCCTTTACCACAATATTACTGGGCTTCAATACCGTATCTTCAGGACTCAGCTTGTTCAGGACTTCCTTAGGCAACACATTCAGAGAGGAACCATTGTCTATCAGCACATGAGACAGGGTAGTGCCCCTGCATTCAATTGAAATATGCAAGGCCCTGTTATGATCCCTCTTGGCAGGGGTCAAGTCAGCATCAGAAAATCCTAACCCGTTGTCATAGGTCAGGTGAGCAACACAATTCTCAGACTGGTCCACAGAAATTGCACTGGGTACATGAGCCATCTTTAGAAACTTGATCAATGACTTGGCATGAGCCTCAGAACATAATAACAGGGAGAGCATAGAAATCTTTGAGGGAGTATGCCCCAGCTGATCAACAATATCATAATCACTCTTGCGAATGATTTTCAATACTTCTTCCATCTGCTTAGAGAGGTCATCAGCAGCTGGCACATCAGTAGATACAGGCTCAATAACAGGACCCTTGCCCCGAGCATCAGTGGTGGAAGTAACAGCAGGAGTAACTGCACTCTTAGAAGCAACTGGAGGAGAGAAGACTCTTCCACTACGAGTGATCTTGCTAGATCCAGCAATATTATCAATGTCAACAGGCATATCAGGTAAAGGCTCCTGCTTGACACCATGGATGTAAACATTAGACCCATAGTGCCAAGGCACAGCTTTGTCAGATGTATAAGGAATAGGACCAGGAGTGGTAATGATCAGAGGAGCTACTCTGGCTTCAGCAACAACTTTCACAGGACCTTCAGCAGTAATCTTGATTGGGCCCTGATGAGTGATTTTAATGGGACCCTTTGAAGTGATTCTTAGTGGTACTTTGTCAACCATGTCAACCTCTTCAATCTTCTTACCCTGAGTCAGATGATCCACCATACTTTCTACAGATGCTGGTCTTCTTTCAAACACTATAGTATATTTATCCATGAGACGTTGAATCCCATCTCTCAAAATGAAGCAACTATCCGGCTTATAGGTACAATATAGACAATCTTCATGACAACCTGGAAAGATCCCAGCTTGTACTAACCTCTTTTTGATAACAGACAATGGTGTGCTCAACTCCATAACTGAATAGACATGCAGATCTTCATCAATATCTTCATCAATGGCGTTGACAGTCTTCTCGTGATTTGGCATTGGAGCTGTAATCACATTTGGAGTACCTGGTGGATCAAACTCAATTTCTCCAGCATCAATCATATCCTGAATTTTGTTCTTCAAGACCCAGCAGTTATTAGTATCATGTCCTGGACAGTTTGAATGATATGCACATCGTGCATTGGGATTGTACTTGGGAGAGGTAACATTGGGATTCTGAGGAGCCTCCCTCAGGGTAATAAGTTCAGCCTTCAACAAGTGTTGCAATGTCTGAGCCATTGACATGTTGATCTTCGTGAACTGTCTTCTAGCCCTCTGTTGGTTGCCTTGAGGCTGCTCTGTTGTTGCAGGAGTTGGATTTGAAATATGAACTGCACTAACAGACTGATGCCTTCTGTTACGATCAGGCTGACCATACACAGCATTAGATTCTTTCTTCCCAGTGGGAGGCTTCTTTGCAGCACCTGATGAAGAAGTGCCCACTTGGATCTTACCACTCTTGATACCATTCTCTACTCGCTCTCCTGTCATGATCAACTCAGTGAAGCCAGATGATGAGATTCCAATGAGATGACTGTAAAACGGACCATTCAGCGTACACATGAACATATCAACCAACTCCCTATCAGTCAAAGGGGGTTGAACTCTTCCAGCTAAGTCTTTCCACTTTTGAGCATACTCCTTAAAGCTTTCTTTGGCACCCATAGACATGCTTTGAAGCTGCATGCGAGTGGGGGCTAAGTCAGCATTGTATTGATACTGCTTGTAGAAAGCTTCAGCAAGGTCATTCCAATCTCTGATGTTGACACTCTCCAACTGATAATACCACTCTAGCTGAGCTCCAGATAAACTCTCTTGAAAGAAATGGATCCACAACTTCTTATCAGCAGTGTGGGGTTGAATTCTTCTGACATAAGACCTCAGATGCAATTTGGGACAAGAGACCCCATCATAGACAACAAATGTAGGAACTTTGAACCCAATGGGTATGACCACCCCAGATATCAAGCTCAAATCCTCAAAATCCAACCCAGATGATTTCTGTAATTCCACAGCATCCATTCTATCCACCAGCATCTTGAATTTGTCTTCGTTAGGCTCATGGTAGTAGTTAGCCTTAGAATCAGAGTCCCCCATAGTGTTGTGGAGACTGCCTCTCTCCTGCTCAGATTCTTCAGATTCATAGTCTTCAACATGTTCCTTGGTCTTGACAGGACCTTTGAACCTTCTTCCCATGTTGAGCAACCCAGCAGACCTTCTAGCCTTCTTAGTCTTCTTGGCCAGCAGTGTCTTCAATTCATCCTGCCCCTTGGATAGGTTCAGGATCAGCTCTTGGAACTGTGCATTCTGTGCCTGGAGATCCTTAACTGATTGTTCAAGAGCCATTGCTGAAATAAACAGCGAGAAGATGAGAAACCTGTGCACAATTATAAACCTGTGATGCAATGATATGGGAATGCATATGCAATGTTTTCAAGGACCGCAGGATTTAAATTTGCTTAAACAAACAAGAAAGTAACTTTTTATTAGTAATAACTTGTTTTGCCTTTTAGGCTTACAAAAAATGAAAACGAAATAAGTACAAAAGATGGGGTTTTAAGTCTCCCATGGACGTTTCCTCTTTGTGTTGAGGTATGAGTTGAGGTTTCGTTCCTCATGAAGTAGCTTTGTTAGCTCTAGGATCCTTGCTTGGCTTGCTTTGTAATGAGCCTCGAAAGTATCCCTTTGCTCTTTCAGTTGGATCCATGATCTCTGCAAGTCTTCCATATCAGTAGGCATGTCTGGGTGAAGGATGGTATAAGCTGTGTCTCCTTCAGCAACAGGTTCCATGGTAACTGGTAGGACGGCAGGATATGGCATCATGAGTGTCTGAGCACGAGATCGTACCCATCTGAGATAAGCCTCCATAGGAATAGTGTACTTAGGCTCCAGTGTCTTGCTGTCAATCCTGTTTACCTTTCCCCAAGCTCGTATGAATCTCTGACGGTAACCCTGAAGATCGTTGTCGTAGTCAAACACAATGCCCTGAATCAACATGTCATGTGGACCATCGCTCCGGGCGTAACCAAACTGTCATAAAGCTAGAGATGGGTTGTAGGTGATGCCTCCTCTTATGCCTAGAAGTGGCACATTAGGAAACTCCCCACAACGGTCAATGATGGTGACATTCTCCATAGATCTGGAGCACCAATGGATGTCTGAGTGAGAAAGTGACATGATCCTCTTGGACCATCTGAACCCTTGCTCATTCTTCATTACTGAGCGAGGAAGGTGAGAAATAAACCACCTAGAAAGTAAAGGTATGCAGCACATCAAAGTTCCTCTTGCCCTTGTAGTACGGGTGTGAAGAGAATGTAGGATGTCTCCAAGTAAGGTAGGCACTGGATTGTGACTCAGGAATATGTTGATGGCATGAACGTCTATGAACTGATCAGGATTGGGGAACAACACTAAGCCATAAATCAATAAGGCTAAGATCTCCTCAACAGCATCGTAGCTCATAGCCTTCAAGAACATTTGAGCTTTATCCACTAATACCTTGGCAAGAATACCTTTAACTCCACTTCTCGTCTCTAGAACAATGTCAGACTTCTTCAGATGTAGAGCTGCAGCAATAACTTCTGGTTTAAGCTCCTTCTCTAAGCCTGTGAATGGCTTCTGATCAAGAACAGGTATACCCAGAAGTTTAGAGAACTCCTCCATGGTTGGAACCAGCTGATAATCAGGAAATGTAAAGCAATGGTGCTTAGGGTCAAAGAACTGAAACAGCACACTCATCATGTCTTCACTGAACCCCGAAGTAACTAGATCCAATAAGTGACCATGTCTCTTGTTGAACTGGGAATGATCAGGCACTAGGGAAACCAACTCCTTGAGCTTAGCAGGTATCCCTACAAAGTTGATCCTGATGGTGTTTCTACGAGCAGAAGCCATGACCTGCAACAAAGAACAAAGATAAATCCTTTGGTCCTTGAAATGGTTAGGGAAAATGATATGCTTATGATGCATGATGATGTCATGATGTCATGCTCAATCACAAACATGTGGCACACACAAACAAGTCACACCATAGCCCTAGGTTTAAAGGCTTGCATGAGGTTCAAAGGCAAGTACCCTCCCCTGAAGTTAGATGGTTCATCCTGTCCTACAAAAGTAACCAGGTTCTAAGGGATCTCAATATCATTGATCCTTCACAAGGGTGGTTGTTCAGAAGGCAACTTACTTGCCAACCAAAACTCTCCAAGTTTAAGATCTCAATGAGCGTAGTATCGAGTGTCAACCAACTTCAGTCTGCACCAAAGCCGGTTACCTCACTACTTTCTAAAGGCCAAGATGAGTTAACTAGGGTTCTAAAAGTCAGTTAGTGCATTGGCAACATATGGCAGCCTCAATATTATCCTCAACTTGACTTAAGGAATATAAGCACCAACCAAGAAGTCGCACTAACTATGGCCACCAGATCAACCGTATCGATATACGTCGTACAGTTTCCTTGGTCTATTGCCATTTACCTAAGGTACACTAGATCCGGGTTAGGACCTTTCACACATAAGAGCACCCCAACAATATAATAATAAAGCAAACAAGGCAAACAATTTAAAGTGATCTTAATTCCTAAGGGTACCCCTCTTAAATAAATCCCCAGCAGAGTCGCCAGTTCTGTAACACGGTGGGAGAACTGACTTTAAACAATGTTGCGGATAGCAAGAGTCGCCACCGACTTTTATTTTATCCATAAGGAAAGGTTATAAAAGAACAGGAAAGACCTTAGAGAATATTTTGGGTCCGGGGGGTAGGTTATGAAAAGGGAAGGTATTAGCATCCTTTTCATCCATGGTTATCCATGGGCTCTTAGGTACTTAAGCTCACTTTTGAATTGTTTTGAAATTGTAGTGTGTGAATAGAAAATTTTCAGAATAGTTAATAAATAATCCATGTAAGGATGTGTTAAGAACTTGTTTGAAAACTTGTTGAAAATTTGTTTAAGGGCGAAACAGTTTTGAAGTGAGCAAGCACCTAGGAGTAACCTACCCTAATGTTTTAAGGTCTTTCTTATTCTTTATCCTTTCCTTAGTAAGACTATCCCTACTATAATGGAGTAGGTAGTCCTTACTTTGGATGTTAAGGGACATGTGAGGGACAATTTGACTTTGAAGGCCATTGTGGGATGTAATAAGCACATATAAGGGACCATCATCATTTTTCGAAAGGGACTCGATTTGTAAAGGCAACCATAAGGGACTTTGATGATTTTTCTATTTGAGGGACTTGCTTTATACACCCCACTTAACCATTATTCGTAGGCAACTTGAGGGATATCCTTAGGAAGTGAGACGGCGATTAAAATCGACTTACGTGTGTGACGTGTTTATTTTAATTATCTTTATTTAAAAGTGATCTGAATTTATTTTAATATTACATACATGTTGTTACACTCCCTAATTACTAACCATAATAATAATTAAATAATTAAACAACTTTACATCCAAGAAACAATTACAAAATAATAAGCAAAATAATTAAATAGCAAAGATAAATAAAATATAAATAAGCAATAATAAATAATAAAGGGGGTTAGTAAGCAATATTTAACAAAATAATAAGCATGATTAGAATATAAATGGGTTAGTAAATAAGAATAAACAGAATTAATCCAAATATTATAATAATAAGAAATTAACAATTTTTTAATATAATCAACTAAAAAAAACAAATATGAATAAACAATTGTTTTAATTTACAAATTATTAAATTATATTTTAATCATGAAGTTACTACAAAAAATCTAATTATTATAAGCACAATTATTTATAAACTAAAGTTATGTAAAAAAAATTTTATAAGTATATTTACAAAAATTTGTAAGAATTATAGTAAACATACATACATAATAATTATATTAGAAAATAACATTAAAAAAATAGGATTAGATTTGTATTAAAAAATATTTTTAGAGTTTTATGAAATTAGGGTTTATATGAGAAATAAATTTTTAGGGTTTATATAAAAAAAATAGGATTTAGTTATGTACAAAAATTTTCTAATTTATACAGATTACAATTTAGACATAAAATATAGAAACAAAATTTGTGAAAAAAAACATATTTTTTAAAATTAAAGAAAACAGACATATTTTATTATTATTTATTTATTATTGAGAAATATACATAATATATTTAATTTTTAATATTATAATATTTAAATCAAATAAAAGGAAAGAAAAAAAAAGCGGAAACTTACCTGGCTGAGGTTTGAACCCAGGCCAGCTTGATTTCCAGGAAGCACAACAACCATCAGGCTGCGGATTTTGCAACGTTTTCTCCTACGAATATTGTTACGAGTTCTTCCACCCTGCGAAACACAAACTTCATCCAAACGGCAAAATTTCACAAAATTGATTGCACCATTGTATTGCTACTGAGTTTTTCAATCGTCCTATGTTTTTCAAATCCATTTATCATTTGAAAATCGTGAAACCCTAAAGAGGGCCGAAAACCCTAATCATGGTGAATTCTTGTTCCTGCAATGAAAATCCAATTGAACCACCCAGAATCGTTCTAGAGTTCATTCTAAACATCCTACAACAATCAAAAACAGTTTAAACATGATAAATTAATGGATTCGAAAACAAAATATTCAAGGTCAAGATGAACTCGGGTTGAGCAATTGGGTGTGTATATGATGCATATGGATGATGATTTATGATCAGAAGAGTCCAAGGAAGCTTGCTATGTCTTCCAAATACCTTGCAATGCTCTGAATTTGAGAACCCGAATATGACTTTTTGAAAGATTTTTGTGCTTTTGATCTTACCTTTAGGCTGCTGCAAATTCCTGTCTAGGGTTATGTTTGTGCTTAGTATATATGTGTGATGGATTTAGGTCAGAAACATTGATGTGTTGTGTGGATATTTGATCCAAAAAATATTCAAAAAGATCATTGTATAAATTTCAAATATTTGATCATGAGTGCTTGCTATTTTGGGAGAGATCACATGATTTCCTTCTCATTCTAATTCAATCAATGATTATGAATTTCTAGAAACAAAATCTTCACCCAAAAATAGATTTTTATATTTTTTATTTATTTAAAATGATTTTTATGAATTAAATCAATAATAAATAAATAAAAAATAATGATTTCCTTCTCATTCTAATTCAATCAATGATTATGAATTTCTAGAAACAAAATCTTCACCCAAAAATAGATTTTTATATTTTTTATTTATTTAAAATGATTTTTATGAATTAAATCAATAATAAATAAATAAAAAATAATAATTTGGGAGAGATCACATGATTTCCTTCTCATTCTAATTCAATCAATGATTATGAATTTCTAGAAACAAAATCTTCACCCAAAAATAGATTTTTATATTTTTTTATTTATTTAAAATGATTTTTATGAATTAAATCAATAATAAATAAATAAAAAATAATAATTTGGGAGAGATCACATGATTTCCTTCTCATTCTAATTCAATCAATGATTATGAATTTCTAGAAACAAAATCTTCACCCAAAAATAGATTTTTATATTTTTTATTTATTTAAAATGATTTTTATGAATTAAATCAATAATAAATAAATAAAAAATAATAATTTGGGAGAGATCACATGATTTCCTTCTCATTCTAATTCAATCAATGATTATGAATTTCTAGAAACAAAATCTTCACCCAAAAATAGATTTTTATATTTTTTATTTATTTAAAATGATTTTTATGAATTAAATCAATAATAAATAAATAAAAAATAATAATTTGGGAGAGATCACATGATTTCCTTCTCATTCTAATTCAATCAATGATTATGAATTTCTAGAAACAAAATCTTCACCCAAAAATAGATTTTTATATTTTTTATTTATTTAAAATGATTTTTATGAATTAAATCAATAATAAATAAATAAAAAATAATAATTTGGGAGAGATCAAATGATTTCCTTCTCATTCTAATTCAATCAATGATTATGAATTTCTAGAAACAAAATCTTCACCCAAAAATAGATTTTTATATTTTTTATTTATTTAAAATGATTTTTATGAATTAAATCAATAATAAATAAATAAAAAATAATAATTTGGGAGAGATCACATGATTTCCTTCTCATTCTAATTCAATTCAATGATTATGAATTTCTAGAAACAAAATCTTCACCCAAAAATAGATTTTTATATTTTTTATTTATTTAAAATGATTTTTATGAATTAAATCAATAATAAATAAATAATTTGGGAGAGATCACATGATTTCCTTCTCATTCTAATTCAATCAACAATTATGAATTTCTAGAAACAAAATCTTCACCCAAAAATAGATTTTTATATTTTTTATTTATTTAAAATGATTTTTATGAATTAAATCAATAATAAATAAATAAAAAATAATAATTTGGGAGAGATCACATGATTTCCTTCTCATTCTAATTCAATCAATGATTATGAATTTCTAGAAACAAAATCTTCACCCAAAAATAGATTTTTATATTTTTTATTTATTTAAAATGATTTTTATGAATTAAATCAATAATAAATAAATAAAAAATAATAAAAATGATGAATTTTGGTCAATTGGGTCGTGCACCATGTTATGAGATGGATTGGGTCATAAATTAGGCAGCCCATTTGGAAAGAAATACTTCTAAGCCTCCATTTTCAATATAAATCATCACAAAATTGCCCAACTTTGCAAGGGCACATTTCTCTCAATTTTAAAGGTATGATGCTGTTCTTGGAATTTTTGGAAAGCTTGAAGAGTCCTCTAAACAACCCCATTGGTTTCAGGTCCATATCATTTACCAATCTCAAGTTATGCCCTTTTGAAGTTGTTGACTTTTTGTTGACTTTTGAAATGACCTATAATGTCTTAGATCATATCTTTCAAATAAAGCATTTTTGGGCTTAACCTTCAACATCAAAGTTGTAGAGAATTCAATTTCCTTCAAAATGAGCTTTGGATGGAGACTTGGTGATGAAGTATGTGAAAGTTATGCCTGGTCAAAGTTCAGTTGACTTTTACTGAGGAAACCCTAATTTAGAAACTCCTGATTATTGATGATCTG
Source organism: Lathyrus sativus (assembly GCA_963859935.3). NCBI lineage: Eukaryota > Viridiplantae > Streptophyta > Magnoliopsida > Fabales > Fabaceae > Lathyrus > Lathyrus sativus. The sequence goes on along the minus strand of OZ012735.1, from coordinate 571,731,545 downwards.
GAATCTCCTTGATGAATCATGATCAACCCTTGATAAAATGATGAATTTTACTTCATATACTTGATGTTGGCAAAAAATCATGAAGTTTGACTTTGGTTTGACCACAGTTGACCTCAGTTTGACTTTTTAACTGCATTGACTGCTTTTGACTTATCTGATCATCTGACTGAGCAAACTTTTGAGAAAAGTCTTGAAACTTGACATGGGGGTTCTTATACACATATAAGATGTTATGAAGCTCACTTGAAGTCTTGGAAGTCCATTTAGCCTGATTAAAGTCAAAACCCTAGTTTTGGATGCACTGCTTAGGAGGTGCATTGTCTGAGGGAATTGTCAACTCTTCTGACCAATTGTGAACTTTGTGAACCTTGTGAATCTTCATAAGATATCTTGTGATACTCATGGGAGGTATTGTGAAGCTTGTGAACCTTGTGAACATCATGAAGTGGCTTTGTAGACCTCAGGACCCTTAGGAAAGCTTTGTAAACATTGTGAATCTTGTGAACCTTGTGAACCTTCAAGAAGCAACCTATGGACTTCATGAACCTCATGAAAGGTCTTGTAGATGTTGAGAAGTTTGTGAACCTTGTGAACCTTCAAGAAGCAACCTATGGACTTCATGAACCTCATGAAAGGTATTGAAAGCACTGTGGGACTTGTGAACCTTGTGAACCTTCATAAAGTAGCTTGTGGACTTTATGAACTTCATGAAAGGTTATGCAAGTTGTTGGAGAACTTGTGAACCTTGTGAACCTTCTTAGAACACAAAGTCTTGTATTGTGAGGGCAAATTTTGGGGTGCAACACTTGGATCACAAGTTATGGCCTTGTAAAGTTAGGTAAAAATCATGTTTTTCCATAACTTAGTGAAATTTTCAATTTCTTCAACTTTGCCTTTTTTGCAAGTAACCTTGATTTCTTGATCAATCCTTATTCAAATGCAACAATGGATCATGTTTTCTCGTATAATTGCTTATGATGAACATTTTTTCTCAAAAAGTCAAACTTTGACTTTTTGTATCAGATGAATTTTGTGCAGGGAAACCTTAATTCCTAATTTTTTATGAATGAATATTGTAGCGTCGGATTTTGTGGCGCGACCACTATCGCTTTTTGGTGCTACTTTCTAATTTATATATTTATCTTGTGAAGCTTAAAAGGAAGGGGAAGATATCTTAAACTAACCATGTGTGCAAGTGTTTTCCCTACAAATGCGAAGAGATCTGGAATCGGGGATTGGTTATACAAAGGGAAGCTATTAACAACCACAGTATCTATAATAATCTATAGGAACCTTCATGTACATATGTTTTTTTACTGTTTGAATTGCTTTCTGGAGTCTATCTGCTGTTAGGTGGGGAAAGTTTCTCCTTTGGGAAGTTGAGGAAATGTTTTTGTTGTTTTAGGATTTTCTATTGTTTTTGGGAAGGTATCTGGACCTAAGGTTTTTTATTAGCATGCTCGCTAAGATTTTGCAATCTTATGCCTACGTATTCTAAAAAAAGAAAACTGAGAAATCAGAGTGTTCATAGTTCCTCCTATTCTATGGGAGGAAAAATGTTTGGTCTCTTGTTCAAAGCCCAAGATTGAAGCTAAAAAGTGTTTCTGTCTTGTTCAAAGCCCAAGATTGAAGCTAAAAGAGTTTGAGAGAGAATTTGTCATCTCTAAAGGAAGATAGCTCACCTATTAATTAAAATCATTAAGGGATTGATTGTAAGTTAAGTTGCTTTAACTGTGATGTGTGAAATCTAGCAATGCCATATATTCCTTCATAAGAGAGTTGAAATGTCATGAAGGAAGAAGCTTTAACTCAGTGTAAAGCAATGCCACTTTTTCCTTTATGAATATTTGCATGCTAAGAGAGGGACATTGGCTTGGATGTGTTCTAGAGGCTTGCCATTTACATAACTTAGATGAAATAGAACTTTGGCCATGATAAAGGAGGGACTCCAACTTGGATTTTGAATCAACAAGTGTGCCACTTACATCAATTATCTAGAAAAGGGTTTACTTGTTTGATTTGAAATGTGATGTATAGAGGAAATATCCTTCTATAGAGATTACTTAGAGTCTCATCTGTGCAAACGTTGAATTTTTTGCCTTGATCAAAGCCCAAGGTTGAAGCTAAAAAAAGGTATTGAAAATTGACTCAACTGGGGGAGTATTATATATGTCTTGTACAAAGTCTAAGATTGAGGCTGATTGGGGAAATCCTTATATGAAGCCTAAGATGAGGCTGAGGGAATTTAAGTGGGGACTGACTCTTGTTGAGAGAATTTAACTGGGTTAGGGTTTTGAGAAATTGAAGAAAACTTTGACTTTGAAGATGACTTGATCTCTAAGTAAACAAAGGTGTTGGGTCTTACACTCTAGATAGAGGCACAGATGATAGTTATTTTAATCATGTACAAATCCCATGATGAATGAGGCTAAAAGGTTTTCTATTTACAAAAGGTGTTAGGTCTTACACTCTAATAGAGGCCCATGTGATTGAAAACAAAGTTTATGTACAGAGGGATAGGACTTACACTCCTAGCAGAGGCCCATGAAATTTTCAAGTAGTTTAAAACAGATAGACGCGAGGGCAATCCACATAGGTAGCTACACTTGTCTCAATGATGTCAAAACTTATATTGATAGAAAAATGTACTTTGGACGGTATCATCATGTCACATATGCATGTCGTATCCCTCGTGAGTCAAACATTCGTCAAACACATTATTGATACATATAGAAGTTGCTAAATCTATGCTTCATATAGGGTTGGTAAAGCTTGTCAAACTTATTATGTTTTAGAGTTCCTCAAAAATGACTTGATACATGAAAATAGGCATTTTTGCATATTTCAGGGCTTTGAGTCGACTCAAAGCTAGCTACAGTCGACTCATACAGATAGTTTTTTTAATGGTTTACTCTCAAGAGGGCTCGCATTGACCCTTCGGTCGACTCATACTGTGTCCATTTCTATTTGCCTAAATCTGCATGCTTTGCATTGATGCATGACCTGCTCCGATCGATGCAAGGTCGTATTTTTTGCACAATCAGAAATTTGGGTAAGCTCAGGTCGACCCTCGTTTCTGCATAGGTATATTGCTCGCTTATGTTTAGTCAAAAATCTATTATGAAAAATTGTCTTGGTGTTTGTTATGTTTGTGAATCAGTTATGTCTTGTATATAAAGTTAGTTTTGCTCTTCTTTCACATACACTTAGAAAAACAAGAAAAGTGAAAATAACATACTTATTTATTTTCATCCTCTTTATAGCATTTTTTCAACAACTACACATAATCATTTTTGTTGTGCATACTGCTTGTTAGAGGTGATAATTTCCAAACATAGGATTGCTGTAATCTTTTTTGGGTTGAGTAATCAGTAGGTTTCTCTTGAATAAAATCGTTAGTGTTTTTTCCTCCAAGAATCTTGGATTTTGGGGATTTTGGCACGAATTAGTCTATCACAGATTCAGCCGAGCGAAGGTAATCGAAGAACAGATGGTTCTTTCGATTTAGTAGTGGTAACAGGAGGATTGTGAGTGGAAGATTCGTGTTCTACACGTGGGTGACTCAAATCAGTCGGGCAAGATTTGAATACTGTGGGGTTGTTCAAAGGGTTTGCCGTAGTCGAAGTTTTATTCACCGTGTTCGAAGGACTTGATTCAACTTGAATCCAGGGACGAGAAGAAATAGGCTATACATCAACAAATTGTGTTTGATCGTTTGATCTCTATTTTCTTCTTGTGCAAACATTGACCAACAAGTTATATCTATATATACAGGTCTCAATTCTATTGTTAGAATTGAGGGCAGGTGTACCCCGAGCGAGGATGACGAGGGAACTGCCTCAACAAATCGTTGTCTCTTTCTTTACGTTTATATTGCTTAAATTCTGTTTTAAGTGCAAACAATTGTGTTAATCAAGTTCTGATGTGAGTAGTGCTGAACCATTTTTAAACTTGTTTCAATCCTTGATTGTAATAGAACACTTGAGCACATTAATCGCATATTGGAATTCACTTGTAGTGTCTTGCACTCCAAGTGTTTGACCAATTGTGTGAACTAAAAATAATTGTGTTGTCTTTTCAAATTGTCTATATTTTTAAAGCATTGGAAATAGTCACACCTTATAGTGAACAAAATCTGATTGTAGTGTGATCAAATTAGTGATTCATAAATCTCGTTTTTATCGAATTCCATAGGATTTACGCATATCCGGTTTTTTCGGTAAAGGTTCGTTTTAGACGTATATAGATCTTCAGCCGCTTCCGCCTAAAACATTTTTAAAAACCAATTTTTGGTAGTGCCGGCTCTGTTTTAAATAAGCGATATATTCAACCCCTCCCCTTTTAGATTTGCGCCATCGTCTAACAAGTGATATCGGGAGCACCGGTTGATTTCGTGCTTCACATATAACTTAGTAGAAAATGGCTAACAAACCAAAAGGGGCTAATAATAGAACACATGTTTTCAATGGTAAAAACTATAGTTACTGGAAAGACTGTATGCGTGTGCATATAAATTCCATTGACAAGAAGGTATGGAATATTATTTTGAATGGTCCTATAGAAATAACCATGACCGATGAAAATAACAAGATTGTGCCTAAGCCTGGAGACAAAGGAATGATGAAGACGAGAAAAAGTACAATTACGATTGGAAAGCTAAAAATATTTTGATCTCCTCCTTGGGAGTTGATGAATACTATAGAGTTTCCTATGGTTTGACTGCCAAGGCTATGTGGGACTCATTACAAGTTTCCCATGAGGGAACAAATGATGTCAAACTAGCTAGAATCAATACTTTAACACAAGAGTTTGATCTCTTTCACATGGAGCAAGAGGAAACCATTACTGACATGCAAAAGAGATTTTATCACCTTATCAATAGACTAAATTCACTTGGTAGATCCGTTTCCAATGATGTTGCTACTAACAAAGTCTTAAGATATCTTACCAGGGAATGGAAACCGAAAGATACCGTCATAATGTTAGCAAATGATCTTATAACCTTGGACCTTAAAACACTCTTTAGAAAGCTTCACGAACACGAGCAAGTGCTTCTTAGTCTCGAGAAATTTTAGAAAAGGGAAAAGAAGGAGAAAACAAAAAATGAGAAAAAGAAGTCCATATCTCTAAAGGCTTATTGTTCAAAGTCCTATGCAAAAGATCTGAGTGATTGCGATTCGAGTGATGACGAAGATGACAAAAAGAATGAGGATATGGGGCTATTTATGAAGCGATACAATCGCTATGTAAGGAAAAATGGTATCTAACATTCCGAAAAGAATCTAGTCAATTTCAGAAAACAATCAAGATCTTTTAAGAATGAGGACAACAAAGGAAGTAGAGTTAGAGGGTCGTGCTTCAATTGCGGAAAAGCCGGACATTACAAGTCGGATTATCCTTTGATGAAAAAGGACAAAGGAAAGGAGAGTAATCAGTCACACAAGAAGCAAGCTAAGCCTAGAAGAGCTTACATTGCATGGGAAAGCGATAGCGAGTCATGCGAGGATCATAGTTCTAGTGATGAAGAAGAATCTGTCAACCTTTATCTCTCCGCTCATCAAAACAAGAAAAACTAAAAGGTACGACATGCAAAATACAAAAACTCTACTAGATTGTCTCACTCTGAATTACAAACTGCCTTTGATACCTTACACCATGAAGCCAAGGAAGCCTTTAAACGGCTAGCCTCAAATAAACAAATCTTTGCTCACCTAGAGCAAAAGATTCTCGATTTCGAAAGGAAATTAGAGGCTTTAAAGGCTTCCATAACGGAAGGAACAAAGGTGGATTGTGAGGAAGTAAGAAAATGAGTAGTTAACACTGGGTGTGATACTTGTTACATTTGGAAAAATGAGGTTAGAAATCTCAAGGCCAAACTTAACAAGGCTCTAGAACCCAAAATCATGTTTTAGAAGAGTTAGGGAGAACTATGATTAATGAAAGTGGACTTCCCAAGTATTTTTAGGCTGACGCCATTAGTATGGCTTGTTACGTTTTAAATAGGGCGCTCATCCGCCCTATTCTAAACAAGACTCCATATCAACTTTTAAAGGGGCGGAAGCCAAATGTGTCTCACCTTCATGTCTTTAGTTGTAAGTGTTTCGTGTTAAACAATGGAAAAGAAAGTCTAGGAAAATTTGACTCCAAGGAAGATGAAGGTATCTTCCTCGAATACTCTCAGTCAAGTAAAGCCTATAGAATATATAACAAGAGATTACTTACAGTTGAAGAGTCTGTTCATTTCACATTTGATGAGTCTTATTTGAAAAGTTTCCAAAAAGGTAGTTCATTTCATGGTGCAGGTGTATCTTCTGAAGACATACTCAAAGGTGCTGAGAAAGGAATTGATCTACCTGACCCAGTCAAAGTTGAGGAGGAAAACGATAACAACCATGAGGGGATTGAGGAAGTTCATCCGTCCAACACCGATGATCTCCCTACAGCATGGAAGTCTTCCAATGACCATCCCATCGACAATATTCTAGGTGATATCTCAAAGGGAGTGACATCTCGATCAAAGCTAAGTAATTTTTATTATCACCTTGCTTTCGTTTCTCAAGTAGAACCTAAAAACCCAAAAGAGGCATTGCTCGATGAATATTGGTTCCTATCAATGCAAGAAGAACTCAATCAGTTTAAAAGAAACAAGGTTTGGGACCTTGTCCCTCCTCCGCGAGACCATTGAGTAATTGGAACCCGATGGGTGTTTAGGAATAAACTGGACGAGAACGGAGTAATAACTCGAAATAAGGCGCATTTGATCACACAGGGGTATAACAAAGAGAAAGGAATCGGATATGAGGAAACTTATGCGCCAGTTTCCTGACTCGAGACTATACTCCTTCTACTTTCCTTCGCGTGTGCGAAAAATTTTAAATTATTTCAAATGGATGTAAAAAGTGTGTTCCTTAATGGTTATATAAATGAAGAGGTTTATGTTGCCCAACCTCCAGGGTTTGAATCCCATGAGTATCCCAATCACGTATACAAATTAAAACGTGCTTTGTATGGACTCAGGCAAGCCCCTAGGGCTTGGTATGATTATCTAAGCAAGTTTCTTCTTGATCAAGGGTACTCAAGAGGAAAGGTTGACACAACTCTTTTCATCAAACGTCAAGGAAAACACTTGATTTTGGTACAGATATATGTTGATGATATCATTTTTGGATCAACTAACATGAATCTGGTAAGGGAGCTTGCTACATTAATGCAGGGAGAATTTGAAATGAGCATGATGGGGGAGCTCACCTATTTCCTCAGATTTCAAATCAAGCAACTGCAGGAGGGTACCTTTGTGAGCCAGACAAAACATTGCCTTGAGCTTCTCAAGCAGTTTGACATGGCAAACTACAAGGCTATCGACACTCCAATGCCTACGTGTGCGAATCTTAGCAGAGACAAAAATAGTAAGGATGTAGAAGTGAAAAAGTATTGAGGTATGATTGGATCTCTTCTCTATCTTACCGCGTCTAGACCCGACATTATGTTTAGTGTTTGTATGTGTGTGAGGTATCAGTCATCTCCTAAATAATCTCACTTAAAAGCAATAAAGCACATACTTAGACACCTCTCTGGTACTCCAAAGTATGGGTTTTGGTATTCTAAGGGAAATGGTTGCTCCTTGGTTGGCTTTTTTTATTCTGATTTTTTGAGTTGAAAATCAGATAGGAAAAGCACGAGTGGCACGTGTCATCTATTTTCCAACTCTTTGGTAAGTTGGCATAGCAAGAAGCGGGTTTTCGTTGCTTTGTCAATAACCAAAACGGAATACGTTGCGGTCGGTAGTTGTTGCACTCATGTCTTATGGCTTAAGAAACAATTTATCGACTTTAACCTAAAACTTGATCATGTTCCAATTTTTTGTGATAACACGAGTGCTATTAACCTAATCACGAATCCCGTGCTACATTCACGCACCAAGCATATCGAAATACGCCACCACTTCCTTAGGGATCATGTGGAGAAGGGCGACGTGGTGCTTGAGCATGTTGACACTAAAAATCAACTTGCATATATCTTTACAAAACCACTCACTACAGAGCCTTTCTTTCACGTCCGTAGAGAACTTGGTGTTCTCAACATTTCAGATCGTGTTTAGGAAATATCTTTCGCATGCTATATATCTATATCTATATGTGTTTTTTTAATCTTTTATCTAACAAATGAAGAAGTTTAGATCCATATGTGAGGGCATTAACTAACAATTGGAGCTGAGGTACTATCTTTCCTTATTTAGAAACTCTCATAATTCCCTTGTTCATATAAAGTAATGTATCAAATTGTGTGTGTTTTATTGTTGTTTAGTCCATGATTACGCTTATTTCATCCATTTGCATGTTTGAAATATGGATTGCCTATGTATTTATGTATCATTGAATGCTTGATTAAACAATTTTGATGATTTTTATTGTTTTTTCCTGCATGTGTCGACCTACACAGTGTTACGGTCGACTCACACAACCAAGATTTTTCATGTCTGAAAAGCGGGTATGCTCAGGTTGACCCTACGACTGACGCATACCCTAAAAATTTCTAAAGTGTAAGTTTTCACACAGTACGCGTCGACGCATGACCTTTCCGGTCGACGCATCGCGCAAAACTTCTGAAAAATCGTTGATGACCTGTTCATTTTCTATCATCTTTAATGCATTTAATCATGCTATCTATTCTAATTCATCATCATTAACATTTGCATTGAGCATTTCACCTATTCAAGGCTATCTATCTTCCTTTCCTCTTCCCAAAACTCCATTCAAAACCTAGCCTCTACATAAAAAGGGTAAAGTCATTATCTTCTCTCCATCTCCAAGAGTAAATTTCTGCATCACAATTCTTCATCTCCACACAAGAAATCAACATGTCTACCAGAAGGATCAGTGGAAAGAGAACCACCAGAGCAGCATCCTCTCAAGCCGGTCCATCAAGAGGAAATTTACCGATAACTGTTGTATCTCTATTACCTCCTGAATTTTAGGAAATCTATGAAAAGAACTTTAGCAAACAATCTGTGGTTAAGCAGCATGCTTACTATCGAAAGGTTGCTGAAGGTATGTAAATTCCAGAAGTAATTGATCTTTTGGATGCTCAAGGTTTTAATAATTTTTTGGAGTGTGATATTAAATACAACGAAGATCTAGTGAGGATCTTCTACAAAGGTATTCAAGTCACATTTCAAGGGTTTAAGTTCAACACAAAGATGGGCAATACCAAGGTCTGTGTGAATGACTTGGTGTGGAAAAATTTGTTTGACATGTCACTGGTATCTGCTAAGAGCATTATTAAGGCCACAGATGTCTGTCCTGTAATAAGCTACGAGTTCAAAGAAGCCTTGATTTCCATGCTGATGAAACGATATGGTGATGATATTATAGTAAGCGACCTCTTCCCAAAAGACGGTTACAACGGGAAAATTGAAATTGGTGGATAGAATACTACAATGGATTGTGGCTCACATTCTGCGGCCAAAGAAAGGCAGCTACTCTCGAGTTGATCAAGCCGAGGTACACTTGATTTACATTCTGAAGAAAAAGATCAAGATCAGTTGGCCTCACTACATCACCAGTAGGATTTACTCGCTGAAGGATTCCGGTCGAAGAACCGCTATGTCTTACGGGTCCTTTATCCAATCAATTCTCAAAATGCTAACTTTACTGTTCAAGGCATCCCTTACACATCATTAAACTCATATCAAGAATTTTGTCAAAAGACTCTTACCATGATGGGCTATATATGGGATCCAACACAAATTCGTTATCGATTCATTATCAAGGCTACTACCTCTCAGTTGGAGGAATGAGATGAATGTGATGACCAGATAGAGGAAGCAGCCGAAGAAGAAGAAGAAGAAGAATAGGTAGGTGGACATCCTATGGAAATTGATGATCAATATGATAGTGGCTGGTTAAACCAATCACCCCACTTGGCACGTGAGGATGACCAAGGGTGAGGTGCCTGACAAAACATGGGTTGGATATCATTAGGTGCCAACTACATGCCACAGCAGAATTGGGATCATCAAGACACTCCTCACTGGAGCTATGTGCCTTAACCATCTCTGCATCCCCAACAACATACCGATGAACTCCTCGATATGATGAGTACTGTGCAGCTTGAGCAACGTTCTTTCATTACTGCCTAGGATGAGTGGTTCTCGCAAATGCAGAACCAATTTCAAGCTCATACGGAAAACTTTAATGCGTTTTCATCAGGTGTAATGAGGAGGAGAGATGGGATAGTTGAAACTGCATCAAGTCAACATCGGTCCCTTACCACCAGCTTCAACACTCTCAATAGAACAGAATTGGAGTACATGAAAAGAGTCGATGCACAACTGCCTCCGGAATATCCCTTTCGAGGACGTGGTCATCATTTTAGAGGGAGGAGACCATGAGGATGTCTTGCATATTCCATTTTGCATCTTATGTTATTATGTGTTTATTAACATTGGTTGTAGAATGGTTCATGTACTTATTTGTTTTTAAATACATGCTTATTGCTCATTCTAAAATAGTCATTATTATTTTTGTTCTATTACACGTCGAGCTATTTATCCATTTATATATCTTTCTTAACTGCATTATATGTGAATGTGTGTTAATGTATAACCTGTTGCAAATGGCTGGAACTTGCTTATCTCTCTTATTTTATACATTTCATTAAAGGTTTTCTTCTTTCTTTTTGATGTTGTCAAAGGGGGAGAAGCATATCAAGCAGAAACATCATATGTGAATACTTATCATTCATGCAAATTGTTTATATACGAAGGCATCAGGTAAGGGGGAGGATGATAGAATGCATCGTACAACAAATCTCTATCATTTTTCCATCATTAAAAAGGGGGAGTATGTGAGGGTAATCCTCATAGGTAGCTACACTTATTTCAATGATGTCAAAACATAGATTGATAGAAAAATGTACTTTGGACGGTATCATCATGTCACATATGCATGTCGTATCCCTCGTGAGTCAAAGATTCATCAAACATATTATTGATACATATAGAACTTGCTAAATCTATGCTTCATGTAGGGTTGGTCAAGCTTGTCAAGCTTACTATGTTATAGAGTTCCTCAAAAATGACTTGATACATGAAAATAGGCATTTTTGCATATTTCAGGGCTTTGATTCGACTCAAAGCTAGCTACGGTCGACTAATACAGATAGTTTTTTTAATGGTCTACTCTTAGGAGGGCTCGCGTCGACCCTTCGTCAACTCATACTACGTCCATTTCTATTTTCCTAAATCTGTATGCTTTGCATCGACGCATGACTTGCTCCGATCGATGCAAGGTCCTGTTTTTTGCACAATCAGGAATTTGGGTAAGCTTAGGTCGACCCTCCTTTCTGCATAGGTCGACCGCTCGCTTATGTTTAGTCAAAAATATGTTATGAGAAACAGTTTTGGTGTTTGTTATGTTTGTTATTTAGTTATGTCTTGTATATAAATTGAGTTTTGCTCTTCTTTCACATATACTTAGAGAAATAAGAAAAGTGAAAATAACATACTGATTTGTTCTCATCATCTTCATCCTATTCATAGCAATTTCTCAACAACTACACATAATCATTTTTGTTTTGCATACTGCTTATTAGAGGTGATAAATTCCAAACATAGGATTGGTGTAATCTGTTTTGGGTTGAGTAATCAGTAGGTTTTTCTTGAATAAAACCGTTAGGGTTTTGTCCTCCAAGAATCTTGGATTTTAGGGGGTTTTGGACGAATCGGTCCATCTAAGATTCAGCCGAGCGAAGGTGATCGAACAACGTGTGATTCTGTCAGTTTAGTAGCGGTAACCGGTGGATTGTGAGTGGAAGATTCGGGTTCAACACGTGGGTGACTAAAATCAGTCGGGCAAGATTTGAAGACTGTGGGGTTGTTCAAAGGGGGTTCCGTTGTCGGAGGTTCATTGACCGCGTTCGAAGGACTTGATTCAACTTGAACCAAGGGACGAGAAGAAATTGGCTCTACATCAACAAATTATGTTTGATCGTTTGATCTCTATTTACTTCTTTTGTAAACATTGACCAACAGATTATATCTATATATACAGGTCTCAATTCTATTGTTAGAATTGAGGGAAGACTAACCCCGAGCGAGGACAACAGGGGAACCACCTCAACAAATTGTTGTCTCTATCTTTACATTTATATTTCTGAAATTCTGAGTTTTAAGTGCAAACAATTGTGTTAATTGAATTCTAATGTGAGTAGTGCTGAACCATTTTTAAGCTTGTTACAATCCTTGATTGTAATAGAACACTTGAGCACATTAATCTCATATTGGAATTCACTTGTAGTGTCTTGCACTCCAAGTGTTTGACCAATTGTGTGAAGTAAATACAATTGTGTTGTCTTTTCAAATTCTTTATATTTTTAAAGCATTGGAAATAGTCACACCTTATATTGAACAAAATCTGATTGAAGTGTGATCAAATTAGTGATTCATAAATCTCGTTTTTATCGAATTCCATAAGCTTTACGCATATCTGGTTTTATCGATAAAGGTTCGTTTTAGACGAATATAGTTCATCAACCGCTTCCGCCTAAAACATTTTAAAAAACCAATTTTTGGTAGAGCCGAGTCTGTTTCAAACAAGCGATCTATTCACCCCCCCCTTATAGATCTCTGTCATCATTTAACAATAGATGATTTTGAAAACAGAGGTATGGGGCTTACAACTCAAGGAGGGTCTCATGGAGGTTGTTTATTGTCTAAAACAAAGTTTATGTACAAAAGATTGGGGCTTATACTCAAGGAGAGACCCATATGATTTATTTGAAAATAGCGATCGTACCGCAATACCTAAAGACGTTGTGGAACTTATACTATAGTAGAGGCCCAAAATTTATTTATGTACATAGGGAGTTTGGGTCTTACACTCTTATAGAGTCCCATAAGTATTGAGTTAAAGTTTGAAAGATTGAATCAAAACAAAACTCTAATTTCACATTTTTTGTATTATTTTAAAAGGAAAAAACAATTAAAATGATGAAAAATATCAAATAAATTCAAAAAGCAAGTTATGAACCATGGTTAGGGTTTGGAAAATAAGTTTTTATTCACCTGATGATTTAAAATTCATTTGTTTTTGAAAAATCAAGAAAAAGAAATTATTTAAAATGTTTAAAACAAATTAAAATAAAATTCTTTAAAATATTTAAAAATATATCAGATAAAAAAATTTTTTTTAATTTTTTTTTGTGGAATAATAATATTTAAATATGTGAAGGATTTATATTTAAAAAATCACTTGAAAATGATTAGAATTGAAGAGAAATTAATTTTTGAAAATAAAATGAAAATGTTAAAAATATTTGAAAAATTAAAAAATTTGTATTCTTGCGTGAAGGCCAGGTTCTTCTTCTTTGCGTCTCCCTCCATGGTCGTTTTGCAAAATCTCTCATATCTCTCTCAATACGTAATAATTTTACACAATGTAAACATGAAAGTTACTCGTTTTTTAACAAGGAATTCAATGATACCAATTAATTTCATTTCTTTTAAGTGTAGAGTGAGTTATCAAGTGATGAACATATAAACCCTCACTTTTGCAAGAATAATATGAAATCCTATACACGATTGATACATAGCAATTGATTGAGGGATAACAATCTATATAAGTGCAGAAACATGTTGGTAACTTGAAATATAAAAAATGATGCATGTTTCATGGAGTTTGGGAAGTTCAGGCTTACTTGTGCAAGAGGAATTCAAATCCTTAGTTGTAGGTGTTACATATGTGAAATGATGACCAGGACAGCTTCCCTAGACCCCAAGGATTGTGTTGATGTGCTTGTAATGGTTTGAAACCTTTTGAATTGGTGGGTTCGAATCCAACTGCAGCTTGCTTGGGATGAGATGTGATATTGATGAATTTGATGTTACATATGTTGTTTGAGTGTTTGGATCACTCATATATGATGTATATGAGTGTTTACATCATTGATTTGGATTGAATTGCTCCCTATTGTGAAATTTGATTCTCACACCTCATGAACTTGAGAATTTGGAATGATGAGTGAAATGGTGGAAAACATGTGTTGTTCTGTTTTTGGGGTGTCTTGATCAACCAAAAATAACCTCTATTTATAGTAGAGGAAGTTAGTTTTGCAAGGAATAGTGAATGGAGGCCGGATCACCCTATTATCCAATGTGTTTTGTCATGTAGCCAAAGTATCCTCTAGCCATTGACTTGGGTTGAACTTGCAGGTTTTAGGTCTTTTGATTCTTAGATAAGTCTTGACTCATTTGGACTGATATGAACTAATTCATGCCACCTCAATGCACCATATTAATGCTTGATGCCAAAATTGAAAATCAAGGTTCATGTCATGATGAATTTGCACATGTTATGGATATATTCTTAGCCCCTTGTGTTATGGTTCAGATCCCTTCATCATTTGTATTGATATTGGATAAAAATTCAATGATGCAAGTGTCCAAAATTTGCTTGAAAATAGTGGGAGTCAAGTTATCTACCAAATGCTATCAAAAAATAGTTTGTAGCAAGGCATGTTGTGAGGTTCATGAAATCTTGCTCAAGTTGAATCAATGAATGTTCTTGTACTCTTTGGAAAGCTTGTATATCATACTTCAACTTTGATGTTTACATTTGATCTTTATTCATCTTGAATCATAATGAAAAATTCCTCCAAAGTTGGGAAAAACATGAGGCATATTCTGCCTAAAAATTTCTAAGTGTCAAAGTTTCAAATCTCATGAAACCCTAACTTTAATGCTTCATATCACAAAATCTAGGCATTTTTTGGGGTTACTTGTGTTTTTCAATCTTGTTTCATGTAAGAATATATATCATTTGAGCTTTGGATGGAATAAAATGGCTGCTTGGATCACAAGTTATGGCCTTGCAAAGTTGGGTAAAAATTAAGATCCTTACATAACTTAGTGAAATTTCAAGTTTCTCAAGGTTGCCCCTTTTGAAAGTAACCTCACTTTTCTTGATTTTTCCTGATTGATCATGATCTAAGTCATATATTAACATCATTATTGACTTGAAGAAACCATGGTTGACCAAAAACTTTAAAAGTTAAACTTGATTTTGGGCACAATTGACTTTTTGTATAAGATGAATTTTGAACTTTATGATTCTCTTATGAAATCAAACCCTTGGCTTATTTTCACATCAAGGATTTCCTCTAAGGGTGCTTTTGAATATTTTGAATCATTTCCCACGGTTTGAGATCATGTCTTGATCAAAAGTCAAAGGTATGGTTGACTTTTTCTCAAGAACCCTAGTGTGTGGTCCAGATAAATTTGAATCCTTGTATTGCTTATGAATCAAGTTCTTTGAATCAATCCAATATTTTTAATGGGTTAATATGATGTATTTGAGGTCCTTGAAACATATCTTGAGGTCTTGGATCATGCCTTACTTCAAAAGTCAACCTAGGGGTTGAATTAGGTCAAAACCCAAATTCCTGAGTTTTTATAGATGCAAACCCATGTGGATATTTTGGACTTATGTATGGACTCATAAGGTTGTTTTGAGCTTCTTGAACCATATATTTAAGTATTGGCTCATGCCAAAATGAAAATTTCTCTTTGGGAGCCTTGGTCGACAAAAACTCTAATTTGGTGACACTGATGGTCTTGAGGCTTGATTAACATGGAATAGTGAAACCTTGTGCTAAATTCTTCATGGGAAGGATCTCTTGATCCTTCATGGATGTTTGAGAGGCTTGACAAGTTGAAGATCATGTAAATTCTTGATTGATCCCTTTCCTGAATGCTCTAAGAGGGCTCAAAATCCTACTCCTTGGGTAAGGTGAATACTCAACAATCTTTGAGAAGATTGGTGAGGTATGAAAATACATCTATATTATGGTGATGATTTGCACAATGGTGTGAAGTATTGTGGTCAAAATTTAGGGTATGAAAAATACCCAAGGTGATTTTAAACTTATGAATGGACTTCAAGGGTATATTTGAGTGTGTTGAATCATATCCCAAGGTTGGAGACCATGCCTCAGTTAAAAGTCAAAGATACGGTTGACTTTTCATCAAAATGATGGTTTGTGGCTCAAATGGATTTGAATTCTTGCATTGTTTATGAATCAAGTTCTTTGGATCAATCCAATCATGTGATTGGACTAATATTATACATTTGAGGTTCTTGAAACACATATTGAGGTCTTGGATCATGCCTTGCTCAATAAGTCATCCTTGGGATTGGGTTAGGTTAAAACCCTATTTTGGTGATGCAGATGATCTTGAGGCTTGACCAACTTGAAATGATGTAATCTTGTCCTTGATTCTGGGTGAATGGGATCTCTTTATCTCCATGGATTATTGATGGACTTGATAAGTTGAAGATCATGCTAGTTCTTGATTGATCCTTTGCCTGAATCCTCTGTAGAGCTTAAAACCCCTAATTGGAGATCATAATGAAGCAAACAAACAATCTTGACTTTCTAAAATGGGTTAGTGATGCATAAAAGTGTATGTATGAGATACACATGATTTGGGTATCTTAGGGTCAAAAATTAGGGTATAGTAGATGCTCCTATTTAATTTTCTTCGACCTGAAGGTATAAATGGTAAAGACATTCAGATATTCAAGTTAAAAGAGGATTAAATATTAGAATACCTTGAATTTTGGATCCTAAGATGCCACTATTGACAGTGAACGCGTGATACAAGACTTGTGACGTTGACATAACAAAAGACTAATATTAACTTAACTCTTAGGTTATGTTTAACTCCACCGAGTAACACAAATTAAGACAAAGGAGGCAACCTGTTGGGAAATAAAGAAGTATCTTTACTGATTGGGGAGATAACAACTCTGCCGAGGGGATACGACTATGATTTTGACAATTTGAATGGCAGCACATTCCTGCTACCGGAACATGCTTACTCGTCTTCTTTAACTAAGTAGTCCTACTTAGAAAGGGTAAAACTTCCCCGCATTACTGGTTATAAGCTATGAAATTGGTCTTCGTTTCTGAAATAAACTTTCCTTCGATCCTAGTTTTTTAGTCATGGAACTGGTCTTCGTTTCTTCTTATCGAGCCTTTCTCTTGAAAAGGTTGAGATAACAATCTCTGGAAAAGGTGATCACTTGTTGGATGAATAAATTCACCGATAATCTTTGAGGAGATGCAGTCTAGTTATCTTGCGAGACAGATTTCTCAAATAAGGAGACACAATCTATGATGGTCTTCACCAAACTTCTTGTTGAGATTTAATGGGGAGGTAGTCGTTTGATGAAAAATTGACTTCATCATACTTCTCTTCAAGACTTCTTCAGAGAGATGTCATAGGATGAATGACAATCTGGTGTTAGACTTTCTGGGGAACACCATTGTCGGAAATGCAGATGTTTGCAAACTTCTCTGTCGAGATGCCATTTGCTATAGAATCTTCATCATACTTCCCTTAGAGACTTCTTAACTGAAATTCCATGTAACGTGATTTAATTTTAAGGTGCTTATGACTTCTTTGTAAGGGAGGAAAATGTTTCAAAAAGAGACTGCCATTTGTCTACTTACTACAATTTTACGGGATACGACGCCCTTATCAAAAGGTCATACCGAAAGGCTTTCATTGGGGATTTTTCCTTTAATCCGAGAAAGTAATTAGGGTCTTCATTGAGAAAGAGCAAAGTCCCAAAGGTGCACAATGGATGCCTTTTCGTCTTTTTAGAGGTTCAAGTTATCAAAATGGTCAAGGGTCGTCATTGATTCAGGAATGAACTTGAGAGAGACTGTTTGAACAAGACATTTCCTGACGAGGAAAGAGTTCGAGCCAGGAATTTATCCTTTCTGAGGGTGGAAGGGAGAACTGAAGGAGAATTTTCCCTGATGATCTAACTTGGTGGGGAATTAGAAAAAAAAAGTAAATACTTTCTGCCTAAAGCTGAGATTTCTTCTTGGAGAGACGACATTTATCACTTGGGGATAAATACGACCGGAGTGAATGAGATGTGAAATAGGAATATGGATATTAATTATGTATGATGAATGCTTATGTTGACTAAATAGACACGTTACCCAAACTAATGATGAACATCGAATACTTGGCCAATCTGGGGACGGAAGTATCATTGGAGATTATTTTTGAAGGCAACACTTTGTTGGAGAAAATGGATTCTTGTTCTTGTTTCAATTCTTGGAGGTAGCAACTCCGCTAAGGATAAAAAACTGATCTTGATTTCCCCTTTTTCAGAGGAGTTTATCAATTTCAAACTTTTCTACGGGACGACGGATGAGATGTCCATAAAGATTTGACATTTGGAAACACCTGAGATTTTGTTTCTTCAAAGTTTGATCGATATTGGAGAAACTGTCGATATTTCCTTTTATGTTTGCAAATTGAAAGAAATCGCCATCTTTATTTTAAAAGCAAAAGTAAATTCATTTTTTTCAAGACTGAATATCAAAAATAAGAATTTCATTTTGTAAGGTGAAAAGAAAAAACGAGAATTACAAACAAATAAGTGAAGGTTCAAACTTCATTGATAGAATGGTAATTAGCCAAATGCTTGATTCTATTTAGCATTACAAAGTTAGAAAATGGTAATTTAAAGGGAAAGGGCTACATTGAAACGTAATGACCATTATCCTTCTACCAACTTTGAATTCTGAGTATTCTTGGGCTTCTATTGATAGTGACTTTAATTGATGATTCTATGATAGACGACGTTGCTTATGAGGAACCAATCTTGTCGGATACTGTTATATGACATAAATCCCTAACTTTTGCCTAGATTTTTGATTTCAATCCACCAGGATGATTTTTCTTTTTTATGTCTCTAATTTTTTCCTGGACTTCCCTTTCGGGTTTTTAATTCATCGAGCCGTTCTTTTTTGTCTCCCTTTCGGGTTTTCAACTTAGCAAGTTATTGTTTTCTTTTTTTCTTTTTTTTTTGTTCTTAGGCGAAGTATTTATTGACTGCATCAACATTTGTGGGATAAGTAAACTCCTCTCCATCCATGGTTGTGAGTATCAAGACACGAATTAAGAAGGCTTTCTTGATAATATATGGGCTATCATAATTCGAAGTCCATTTGCCCCTAGAATCAGTGAGAAATGATTGGATCTTAAGCATGAGGTCTCCTTCTCTGAAGACACAAGGTCGAACCTTTTTGTTAAATGCTTTCTTCATTCTTTGTTGATATAACAGACCATGGCATAAATTCGTCATTCTTTTTTCTTCCATCAGATTCATTCATCTTATCTATTTTGACACCATTCTGCTTTTGTTAGCTTGGCTTCCATCAATAGTCTTATTGATGGAATCTCAACCTCTATGGGGAGCACTACTTCCATGCCACACACTAGGGAGAAAGGGGTTGCCCCTGTTGAAATGCGGACCGATGTGCGATAACCGTGAAGAGCAAAAGGGAGCATCTCGTGCCAGTCCTTATAGGTCACAACCATCTTTTGAATGATTTTGTTGATATTCTTATTAGCTGCTTCGACTGCTCCATTCATTTTTGGTCTGTAAAGAGATGAGTTATGGTGTTTAATCTTGAATTCAACACATAATTCCTTCATCATTTTGTTGTTCAAGTTTAATCCATTATCGTTAATGATCTGGCTTGGAACACCATATTGGCAGATGATATTATTTTTGATAAATCGAACCACCACTTGTCTGGTCACATTGGCGTATGATACTTCTTTGACCTATTTGGTGAAGTAATCAATGGCTACCAGGATGAACCGATGTTCGTTTGAAGCTTTGGGTTCAATAATGCCAATCATGTTGATTCCCCATATAGAAGGAGGCCATGGAGAAGATAGAACTTTGAGATGCGTTGGCGGTACATGAATTTTATCGGTGTATATCTGACACTTGTGACACTTTCTTATGTACTTTTAGCAATCAGATTCCATTGTCAACCAATAATATCCTGCTCTTAGAATTTTCCTTGACATTGTATGTTCATTGGCATGAGTGCCAAAGGAACCTTTGTGAATCTCTTTCATATACATGTTTGCTTCACGTTTATCTACGCATCTGAGTAAAACCATGTCGAAGTTTCTTTTAGAAAGGACATCATTGTTTAGGAAGAAGTTACCAGCTAGTCTTCTGATAGTCTTCCTATCTTTTCTTGATTCCCCAGGCGAGTACTCTTGTCTTTGAAGGAAAAAGCTTGATGTCGTTATACCAAGGTTTACCACCGATGACTGCTTCTATTGTGAATATGTAAGCTGGTTTGTCAAGGCGCATTATGTTAATCTTGGGTACGTTGCTCCATCGATTTACAGTAATCATGGAGGATAGGGTAGCAAGTGCATCGTCCATGTTGTTTTCCTCACGAGGGATGTGATGAAAATTAATTTTGTTGAACAATGGTAACAACCTTCTTGTGTAATCTTCATAAGGAATTAATCCAATCTGGCGTGTGTCACATTCTCCTTTGATATGGTTTATAACCAAGGTTGAGTCTCCGCACGCATTCAGATTCTTGATCCTTAAATCAATGGCTTCTCCGAGACCCGTGATACAAGCTTCGTATTCTGCCTCATTATTTGTATATTTGAATGTCAATCTGGCAGTGAAAGGAATATAGGTTCCGTGAGGAGTGACAATGATTGCCCAAATTCTATTTCCATAAGCATTCACTGCTCCATCGAATATTAATCCCCATTGGGATCCTGGCTCTGGCCCTTCATTTGGTAGCGATTCATCACAATCATTCCTTTTAGGTACACTATATCCTCGTCTGTGAAGTCAAATTTGATTGATTCCAGATTGTCATTCGGTTGATGAGCCAAATGATTGGCTAGAATACTTCCTTTGACGGATTTTTGAGCATGATACTCGATATCGTATTCTGATAACAACATCTTCCAATGGTCAATCCTTCCTGTTAAAGTAAGCTTTTCAAAGACATAATTGATCGGATCTATTTCGAAGATTAACTAAGTAGTGTGGAAAATCATGTACTGGCAAAGGCGTTTAGCTGCCCAAGCTAGAGCACAACAAGTTTTCTCGAGCATGGTGTATCGAGTTTCACAACCTGTGAACTTCTTGCTTAAGTAATAAATGGCAGACCCTTTTATTTTGTTTCATTTTATTGGCCAAGCACACAACCCATGGAGTCTTCCAAGACTGTTAAGTAGATGATCAGTGGTCTTCCTTCCACTGGAGGAGACAGAATAGGAGGATTTAACATATATTCTTTGATACTGTGGAAAGATTTCTAGAAATATTATGTCCATATACAACTTTGGTCCTTTATGAGTAGTTTGAATATTGGCGCACATGTCGCGGTCATGAGAAATATGAATCTTGAGATGTAATTCAGACGTCCTAGAAATCCTTTTACTTATTTTTCAGTCTTTGGAGAAGGCATTTCTTGAATGGCCTTAACTTTGTCGAGATCAACCTTAATTCCTTTCTGGATGACAATGAATCCCAAGAGCTTCCCTGAACAAACATTGAATGTGGATTTATTGGGATTTAAGCAGAGTTTGTATTTTCTCAAATGCTGGAATAACTTTGATAGGGGTTCCATGTGTTCTTTTGTTTTATATTTGGAAATCATGTCATCAACGTACACTTCAATTTCTTTGTGCATCATGTCGTGAAACATAGTTCTCATAGCCCTTTGATATATTGCTCCTTCATTTTTTAGTCCGAATGGCATGACTTTGTAGCAAAAGGTGCCCCATGGGGTGATGAATGAAGTTTTCTCCATATCTTCTGGTTCCATTTTGATTTGACTATAGCCCGAGAGTCCATCCATGAAGGAGAAGAATTTCAATTTTGTTGTGCTGTCAACTAGCATGTCAATGTGGGGTAAAGGGAAGTCATCCTTCGGACTTGATTTATTTAAATCCCTGTAGTCTGCGCACATTCTAAATTTTCTGTCTTTCTTGGGAACTGGCACTATGTTGGCCAACCATTGAGGATGTTCCGAGGTGGCAAGGAAACCCGTATCAATCTTCTTTTGCACTTTTTCCTTAATTTTGATAGCCATATCTGGGCGAGTCCTTCTCAATTTTTGTTCTACCGGAGGACATTTTGGCTTCAGTGGCAAGTGATGTTCCACGATGTCGGTATCCAACCCTGGCATGTCTTGGTAGGATCAAGCAAAAACATCTGTAAATTCTTTGAGCAGTTTTATCAGGCCTTCTTTGACGGTTGGACTGAGTAGTGCTCCAATTTTAACTTCTTTTCTCTCCTCTTCTGAACCCAAATTGACCTTTTCCAACATGTCTTTGTATGGTTAAATGGACTCTTCCTCATGTCTGAGTAGTAGAGAGATCTCATCTGAAATTTCTTCGTCTTCTTCTTTTTTAGCTTCAAATATCGGTAACTCAAAGTTGGGAGAAGGCATTAGATCATATGTTTCAATGGGGTTTAAAATTATTAATCTGCATAATGTGATGATTCTTTTTAGAAAAGATGGGGAAAATGCAAAAAGTGTGTGCAATGTATTCTGAAAAACAATTGTTATTTTGTTTGTTTTAGGACTACCATTTTCTATAATAAAAAAAACAAATAGCAACAATTGCAGGAATTCAGAATGACATTCTTATTTATGATTCTTCGATTCTTGAAATACAAGCCCTATAAAACAAAACCCATATGCCTTGGGCAAGGCATATAGGAAATATTTACAGGAGACCATGCTCTATAAAACGTCCTTTCACCCGGGCAAGGTGAAAGTCAAAATAAAGACGAGGCAATTACTTTGAGATGTGAACAATATTCGGGACATCAACAGCAACCCAGTTGTGATAAACTCCTCTGTGGATTACAAATCCTGGTACTTTCCTTCTAGCATTGTGTTTCCCTTGAAAATCGGAAAACAACCGCTGATCTTTCAAATCTAACTTTGGTGACTCACATGATAGATTAGATTGATCCTAGGACATGTGCTAAAGGCTTTTTATTTTGGAAATCTATCTAAGTTTCACACTTAAGAAATATTGGGGTAAAGGATTCTTAAAGAGACATCTATTCGACTACGGACTCAATTAAAAGATAAAGTAAATCTTTTAATGAAAGAAAGAAGTTTGTTTGGAGAGGGAAGATTAGATTAAGGATGAGGAGAAAAGGAATTGAATAGAAAAAGAAGAAAGAAATTAAGGAAGAAAGGTGAAAAGACAATAAAAGACTTTCTAAAGTTTAAAGCAAATAAAGTAAATTTCATTAAGGTAAAAGATGGTGTGTTTACATCACGTACATTCTCTATAATACTCGCTTTCTCGACGCTCGGATACTTGGAGTAATTCTAAGAGTAATTTGTACAATGGTAAATTACAACACACTTTGCTTATGTCTAAGACATCCTATTTATAATAGTAAAAAATAACTTCTAATAACCTCCAACATCACCTCCTCTTGCCACTTGCCATAATGCATGGATGTACTGCTCATAAGGTGCCACGTGTCTTCTTAACTATTTGTCAAACGAAATCGTTCCCTCCAAAACTTTTAAATTTCAAACCTTTCGACAAACCACCAACAACAACAAGTGGTCGAAGTCCTTGTTTCTCTTTTAATATGGGTGAGTTCTTCGACTCCTTCCTTTAGCTGCCTTACACCTTTCGACCAACTTTCGTTCTCAACTTGTTCTTGGCATTTCATCTTGAATTCCTTTCTTTTGCATGAGGCGTCGAATTTAGGAGCTAACAAATTGCCTCCCAAAAATGCCTTTTCGACTTTTGATGTGGAAAAGCACATTTTTTGACAACCTCTGATTTTCGACGCCTCTTTGTCCTCCTCATACGTGTCGTCTGATGTTCTTTCAACCAATACAAGTCTGGGAAGGTGAAAGGGAAGAAAGGGAAACAATAAAATATAGGGGAAACTGCAAGATACTGTTCCGCCACCTTGATGCACGTTCCTGACGTCACTTTCATCATGGCGATTTTCTCGGGAACCACCAAAACCGTGGGCCATCATCACCTTTTCAACATAGGGGACGTGAATTGTAACTACTATATCTGCCACCCTACTCCAGGCGCACACGTGGCCCACTAACTCTAGCCCCTTAATGATGAAAAACTTTCAATCTTCCATACACTATATAAGTAATTCTCCTCTGATATTTTCATTTTTCCAACTTCTTTGACTCTTAACAATATTCTTGCATTTCTCTTCCTCTAATTTTCTGCTCTCCAACCAACAAACTTTTTACTACTTTCAACAATGGTTGATCATCAAAAGAGAAGACGCAACTCAAAGAACAAACCTCTGCATCAACTCTTCCACCCTTTGCCAGCTTGAGCGGTCCTCAGGTAGTGAAGAACCAACAGTTCATTCGTGAACCCTTGTCAGAAGAGAAACACCACATTTATGAATTGCAGGTAATCATTCCAGTTACTGTTGCAGGTAAACCCTTAGCCATGTCTGGCCCTTTACCTCCTCTAGGTCTTGATTATTCCGCCATTAGAGACTTCTTTCCCTCCTACAGAGTCACTAAACCTTTAGGGCAAAAAGATTCTAGCAAAGTCTCCGCTGATGGCCCTGATAACCTAACCCTCTTCAACGTAGATCTTAGGTATCTCCACGATGGAGCCAGATTATTTAGGGATATCCCCTACTTTAAAGATTCTGATCTTTACCTCAATTGGCTGGCAAAAATAGAGAAAGTGAAAGCCCGAGATTGGAAGGACACTGGGATTTATGATCTTATAATGATGTCGAAGGTAGGCCCTACTTACTGCCCCCTTATGCTGGCTTCTTCCTTGTTTTTCTAGGATAGTACTCACAATACTTTCCACCTCCCTTGTGGGATGATGACACCCACATTGCTTGATGTAGCTGCCATTATGGGCCTAAAACCCTATGGCCTTGTTTACGATCCTGAGATTGATAGCCACGACACCATAGGATTCGCCAACACCAAACATACTTACACAACCTTTGTTTAACATTATCATAACAAAACCAACACCTCAGTTGATAATGAGGAACATACAGCCTTTCTGGCCATGTGGTTATCTCGTTGCGTATTTTGTACAAAGTCCTTGCAGGTGGCACGAAAATATCTTATTTTGGCCAACCAACTGCACCTAAAGAGAGGTATCTGCCTAAGTGAGATGATTCTGGCCAGTCTCTATGAGGCCTTGGGCGAAGGTGCTGGCAAATTGAAAGACCCTAAAAGCTATGGCAACTTGCTGTTATCAGGCCCCTTTTGGCTCCTCTAGTTGTGGCTTAATGCCACTTTTGAACATAATCTCCCCAACAGAGGCGAAGTCGATGAAGGTTCGTCTTCAGTCTCTGAGAGAAGAGTCGAATGGCCTCACTTAGCCCAGCTTACTCCTAGAGAAGAGGGACATACTCTTCGATCCAACTTATCCAACTTCATTCACATGTTCGCCAAACGGTACGAGTTCACCTCGAAGATGGCTCCCTTTGCAGAACGAAGATGCGACCCAGAGTGGTTCACCAGACCCTTCCCTGCTCCATTAAAGAAACAAGAAGAGGAATCGAAACTGATTTGGGAACGATTCCTTATACCTCGACTACTGGTTCATAAATTAAACCTTCTTAGAGGTCAGACTAGCTTAGTAGCCTACCAACCAAACTTGGTGTCCAGGCGATTTGGGTTGATACAGACTTTGCCCAAGTGCCTATATGACAAGAAATCACATATCATACTTCCTCTTGCGGTACTATCTCCCCTTGACTGTTCGACACAATTGGCGCGCCATGCCCATAAGTCTTTCTTCATGCCTGTCCACTTTGAACCTTCTTATTTCTGCTCTCAAGATTTCTACGACTGGTGGTCAAAACATTATTCCTCAGAGTTTCTTGACGTTAGTCGAACCATCCGTGAGGCTGCTGTTACTTTGAAAGAAAAGTTTTCTAAAAGATTGGGCAGTTTAAAGATTCCCTCTTCTGTTCCTCGTGAGAAATGGTATGAGGTTTCCTTTAAACTTTTTCCCCCAAAAGTCCCTCGACTACCAACTGTTGGTTTTGGCGTGGCTCTTGCCCCTCCATTCCAGATTGGTTTATTTGTGGAGACGCCATAAAAATCCTTCGACAGCAGTCGAAGCCCAAAACGCAGCGGGTGGTTCTGACTAAACATACACTTGATACGTTTAAAGGCTACCTTCATGTTAGTATCGAAGATGTTCGCATCGAATCCGACATTCTTGAAGGTTCATCCCCCTTCGATTTGTACTTTCCTCTCTGAGCTTTATTGTTGCTAACTGGCTTTGGTATTATTTATTTTTCAGCTGCTCCAAAACGTGTTGCCCCAGCAACCAAAACTGAAGGCAAGGTCGAAGACCAGAAGGTAATCCTCCACAGCTTTCTACTATTTCGACTTCCTTAATCACTCTTAACACTTTATGTTGCTTTCAGGT
The DNA here is from genome assembly GCA_963859935.3 of Lathyrus sativus. Classification (NCBI taxonomy): domain Eukaryota; kingdom Viridiplantae; phylum Streptophyta; class Magnoliopsida; order Fabales; family Fabaceae; genus Lathyrus; species Lathyrus sativus. Next base: position 571,705,246 of record OZ012735.1, on the reverse strand, counting down.
TAGTCGAAAACCACCTACCCCATAAAAGAGGCTAGAAAGGGCTTTTGCCCAGATTATCATTGATTCTGATGACGAGGATGGATCTCCTCGCGAGAGTCTTCAAGTAAAGAGAAAACGAAAGATCACCCACGATGTGGATACTCCTGATGCTCCATCCGCTCCTCTTGCAACCAACATACCTCAAACCAATATTCCCCCTCAAGACCTTACTAAGGCTCCCATGGGGGATGCTTCGATCCAAACTGTTGTTCCTATGGAGAGTGACAACTCTAGCCCTGCAGATGAAAATGTCAAGGTATGTTGCGCATCTATCTTTTTTTGTGTCTTGCACTGATTTTTTGGTCCCATTCTTTTTGATGTCTGTCTTTTCTAGGCTGATGTTGGGGCTCCAAGTTCTGACCCAACCAAGCTTCCTCTATCACTCTATCCCTTGAATAGCCAAGGTGAGCCTACCTATCATCTCACCTCTGATTTGGGTTGTGGTATGAGTTCTCTTGGTGAGATTAATAAACCTGATTCTTTCACAGTCCCTCCTTCACCTGCAAAGACAACTACCCAACAGTCTCAAACTGATGGATCTGACCATGAAGACAACAATATTTTGGTCGATCCTATCATTGCAGATGATAAAGTAAACACTTTGGAGGGGAGCATAAACTTGGTCGATACGAACAGTTCTCCCTTGGGACAAACGATAGTTGTGGACGAAAAGGATGTCGAAGGTGATCATGCTGTTGAAGATCAGGCCATGCACCAGTCTGAATTGAACGAGTCCAGCGATGAAGGTACTGGAGATGAAGTGGAAGAGGATGGCGCAGAGGCAAAGGAAGGCCAATATAAAGAATTGAAACCTGTGGAAACTTCCGTTGAAAAACCACCACTGCTGAAGTGATAAAGACTCCTGTTTCTTCTACCCCCAAGGATACTCAAACAATCCCCCTCCAAGGCGAAACTCAACTTACCACCGCTGAACTTGATGCATTGAAGGTTTCTAACCCTCGACAATAAATCAGGCTTCTCTTGAGCAGGCGAAGTCATTCTTCTGGCCGAGCTCCCAGCACCTCGACATCTGAAGGGAAAACTTTGAATCAGCCAACTGACAGTGCTCTTGATAAGATTAAGAAAAAGATTTTCAAAGGGGATCTTTTCACCCTTCTGCAGATGGGCCCAGCCAACCATCTTCCCTTCAAAGCTCTTCTCCAACAAGTGGATCTTAAATCCATTACTCCTGAGGCAGCAAATGTCATTCAAGAATTTGGCACCTTAATTCACCAGGTTTACAAAGACTTTCGATTATTGCCCCAGATTGAGGGTGACATTCAGACGAAAGCAGGTAGTGAAGCTGCCGCTTGGACTGCTGTTGTCGACTCTGAAGAAAAGATCGCTGCATTGGAGGAAACAAGGGAGAAAAATAAGCAAGAGGTCCTCACTAATGAGGTGAACATTTCCTGTTGGGAGCGCAAGATCAAAAGACTTTGCAGTAAAATAGCGAAAGCTAAGAAGAAGAATACTGAGTTATCTTCTTTCGATGATTCCTCCCTAACAGCTGAACTTGAACATGTCGTTAACTACGTCGAGGAAGCCCATCACTTGGAATATGAAGTTGCCCAGCTGAGAACAGACAAAGCTCAATGCCAGAGCCGCCTTGAACTTCAAAAGTCGAACTACCTCAAGATGAAGGCAAATCTTCCTTTTTAATTTATTTAGGTTTTATAATAGAGCAAATTCTACTGTCCTTTGTAAGCCATTTTACTTTGTTTGTAAGACACTGGGCCATTTTGGTGTATTTGCTAATCACTATTTATGGCTTTTGTTGCGGTGAGAATCGGATATCAAACTATTAATTAACTTGAATCACAAAACATGAAGTTCACCACTGAGCTTTGATTTATCCAAAGGAAAGGGTAAAGATCGAAGAAAACCCTAATTGCGCTACGTAACAACGAAGCTAAAGATCCAAGGTTCGGGGGTTGGTAATACCTAGGGAAGGTGTTAGCATCCTAAGCATCTGTAGTACTCTACAGGAACTTCTTGTTAGTATTTGTGTTATGCTAAAGTTTGCTTGCTAAGGGAAAAGTACTAAGGTAATGACCTAAGGGTATGTACACCAAGTATGCTCGCCAAGACGTCGCATCTCGTGCCTACGTATCCTGACTAGGATAGAATCAGAGCAACCGTAGTTCACCTAACTAGGGATGAGGAACTCCTGATAACGATCAAGGTTCTAAAGGGGAGTAAGTATCCATAACCATGATACTTGCACAAAGTTAACCAACTCTCTAAATCTAAGTTGAAAACTAACTAAGATTGACTTTAACAAAAGTCAAAGGGGAAAATGAGTACTCATAACAATGATACTCACATAGAGTTTACATACTCTACACCTAATTCTAAGCTATAAAACCGATTGGTTCTAACAAGACCAAAAGGAGGGAGTTAAGTGTTAGTGGTAAGAGGGCTCGACAAAATATTGCATCTTGTGCCTACGTATCCTGACTAGGAAAGGGGAACCAGAGCCTCTGTAGTTCACCTAACTAGGGACAAGGAACTCTTGATAACGATCAAGGTTCCATAGGGGAATAAGTATCCATAGCCATGGTACTTACATGGAGTTAACAAACTCCCTAAGTCTAAGTTGAAAACTAACTAATGAAATTGACTTTAACCAAAGTCAAAGGGGAAAATGAGTATTCAAAACAATGATACTCACATAGAGTTTACGAACTCTTCCTAAATCTAAATTGCAAGGTAAAAATGGCTCTAACGAGGCCAATAGAGAGATCCTAACAAGGTCAAGAGGGAGACAGAAAAACTACTAAACTACCCTAAGGGTATGACTTACAAGTCAACAAGGAACCCTTCCTTTGGAACGTCAAGAGAAGGCAAAAACTAAAGCAAACAACCGCACAAAGTACAAATAATTAAATATAAGATATGAACAAGCTGATGGGAGAGTCGAAAACCAAAATCAACACTTCAACCTCAAAAATTGGAAATCAAATTGACTAGTGGTCGAATCATCATTAATTTGAAATTATTAAATTCTAATAAGTAACCTAGAAACTATCAAGTTAAAACATAATTAATTAACCTAGAAATTATTAAGTAAAAAAAAACTAACTAATTAGTCCAGCAACTATTAAATTAAATCACAACTTAAAAATAACCAACTATTAATTAGAAAAAGTATTAAGCTAAAAAACTAACTAAATATGACCAAACCATCAACAAAACTGACGTGGGCTTGAGGAATGAAACAACCCAAAACCAAAGCTGGGCGGATTGATAATGAAGGGTCCTAGCCGCATGGTGACATGATTTGGATAACGGAAAGGAAATAAAGAAAACCTGATATCGAGGGAGCGTGAAGGGGGAAATAACAGAACTCAAATTCGTAAATCAAACGGGAGCCACGACAAATTGACGCAACGACAACGACCAACGCTCTCCTGGCTTCTCAAATCGCGACTCAGATCCTCCTTTGAGTCAATCTCGGTCTGTTTCTCATTCTCTTCGCCTCGCACGGTGGGAGAAACTAAGGAAGGCTCACCTCGCTGAAATGAAGAAGGTGGAAAGGAATAAGGTTGTGTGCAGGGTGTAGGTTCTGTTTTTAGTAACCATGTTGTTGTTGTCAAAATTTTGATGAATCATTTTGGCATGTTAGTGACAGGGGAAAGGATTTGAAGCAGGTTGCAGAGTGTAGGTTCTGTTAGATGTTTTGCACATAAATTGTCTTGATGTGTGCATAATTTTGCAGGGGGTTTGTCTTGTTTGTAGCAGGGGGTACAGTCTGATGCAGATTGTGTTTCTTATTGTGTTCTGTTTTGAAGGTAGTGTAATGACTTGTCTTGGATGATGATTTTGGCATGCTGGAACCCTGTGGGCGTTATAGTTTGTGATGGCGGGTGATGGAAAGTAAGGATGTGTTATGAATAAGAAACTATGATTATAATTAAAGAGAGGTAGTTTGTGAGAAACAGTTCATGGAATGGTTGTAGTTAAGATTGTTTTGATGGTGAGGTTTGGATTTGTGTGTTATAGTTTGTGATGGCAGATGGTCATTAGAAGTAAAAGAGGAATGATGAGAGTTTGTGGGGCTTGTTGGCATTGGTTCACGCCTGAAAAGTGGTTCACGCATGAAGTAAAAGAGGATGTTATATGAATTTGTAAGTTGATGAAGCTCACTGCACCGTACCGTGTCGGAAGGCTCACAACTGCCATCTTAAATCCAAGGCAACCACAAGAGAGCCTGCTAAACTACACAAGAGAGCCTACTAAACTACTAAACACCCCTGTAACCCTCATATCCTGCTAGCCTCTCGCAACAAAACACAATCAAACACATCAACAATATTAGAACAACAAACGCAAGAAAAAACTCCGACAATGGCAGCCGACCAACATTAATAGATTAATACCTTATAAGAAAACAACATTCAGAATCCAAACGTGCTACACGCAAATACATTATTCAACAGGTCAAGCAAATGAACAGCAAGTGAACAAATCTTAACTTATTATGAACCGCGAGACAAACATCAACAAATCAAAATCAAAACAACCTGAACATGATACACACACAAATCCAAGGCCAATGTAGAGTGAGAACAACAATAGAGCACCATATGAGATGCTGCAAAGAGTAACTTGAGATGTTACTACCAGTAGAACAACCGTGGAAAATCATTGGCTATGCGACACGAGTTAAACAAAACAACCACGTAGCAACCAAACTCACAACGCCATCACATTATTAAGATATATGCAGTAGGAAAAGCACAAATTCAAGATGAAATCAAATTGAAAAGAACAGAACACTTACGGAATGAAGTAATATGAAAACAAAATACAAAGCATGTCGTTACCGTAAAACGTCAAAGCGATGTTGGTATGATATGGTGATATGTTAACACGACGAAATTGTTGCAAGATCGTTGTTGTATTCACGCGACAAAATGCGGAGGTTTCGTCACGGCTGCGCCAACTTTGTAACTTATGGTGTTTTCATAGGTATTAGTGAACAAGAATGAAGGAAAAATCAGAATGGGCTGTAGGGATATTGGCTGCAATTGGTGGTTCCAGTTTTTTTGTGAAAGTAATCTTATGAGTTAACTGTGGAAGGTGATGAGGAATATGGTTTTTCTTCCTGGATCCCCTTTCTTTCTTTAGTTCGAGTCCCTCCCTTTTAATCCTCTGGTGCAACCTCATAGACCCATCTTGGGAGTCGGGAAAAAACCGGTCCTTGTCCAAAAATGCAACATCTTGGTGAAACTTTTTAGGTCAGTCATTAGTACAAAGAGTAATGGTGATGGCTTTGTTTTGTTGTGACAGAATGAGAAGCAACGGATGATAGTGAACTGTCCATGCTACAGTTGTACAATATTGTTTTACAAATGTTCATGACATGGTCCAAATTGTCTTTTATACGTGTCAGGAGAGAGAAGGCTCAAAGTAGCAAGTTTAGGGATTATCCATATGCAGGATTTGTGCACAACTATCGGGACCTTGGAATGCTGTCAAATTGAAAAGAAAACCTGGTTTATGCAATCTGGTTAGAGTCTTGCGTGTGTGTTCATGTGGCAACCTTTAGCACATAATATCTCCTCAGTTTCTGACCCAAACAAGAAAATTTTGAGTTCTTTGTGAAGCTGACATGTGGACCTACCAATTTCATGTCCGAGAAGCTTTAAACAGAACCTTGGAATTGTATGAAAAACCCATGAGAAACTTGATGAAACCAGCTGTGTAGAGGAAATCTAGCAATACCTCTATGTTAACCAAATCCACATTTTGTAACCTCCTAACTTTAAAGCATTCTAAATTTTGATTGGCTGGTCCAATCAAGGAACTTTTGGTATGCTTAGAAAGCTGGGAGGACAAGGATTCACTCTTATGTTTGAAAATTTTCGAATTAGAGCTCGGAACATCAAGAAAAAACCTCCTGAAATTGCCTTCAAGATGTTGAAGATTATGTTGTCAAATGTAACAACTTGTACCCCCAACTTCAAAGCACCATAAATTGAGTTCTAGACATGCTTTTGATGAGTTCTTTATATCAAAAGAAAGCTGAGAAGTTCATCTACAACTTTCATGTTGATGGAAAGGTCAAATTAAACTTGTAAATCTCTTGAATTTTGCCATGAAAATCACTCCAAAAAGTTGAAAGTTACAACTTAGAAAAATTTTAAGTATGGAATTCCCAAACTTAGTTTTTTTCAACTTTGAATCAAAATAGCTCCAAATCCATTTATCTTTTGGACATGAATTCTTCTACAAACTTGTGGTTTAGGAAACCCTCTTTACAACGACCATGGATTTGTCCCAATCGGCTCATGGATGAGTGAGATATGTCTCTTGCAAAATGACTAGAAATCTTAATTTCCACACTTAGCATTTTTCAACCAAAACCCTAATTGCACCTAACTCTTGATTTTATGATTCTATCTTGATTTTTCTTGATTGATTTACATGAAACCAAAAGATAAAACTTGTGAGGTTCAAATTTGACCATAAAACCAAAAGGTTGACTTTTGTGAAGCTACAATCGACTTTTGAATCAGATGAAAACAAAACTTCTCCCATCCACTTAGGACACTGTTGCTTTGGGTTTCCTGGGGCAAAATGAGCTCTTAAGGACCCTTGATATGCACGAAGGCTTCCTTTGTTGGTTCCTCACCCATCCCTCGAATAATCAGGATTTCTTCTATTCTCCACAAACCCTAATTCCACAAAACAAACAAAATCGCAAAGCTAGATGAATTGGTTAGTTATGCAATGATGGTTCTAGGATGACATGCAAAACATTAAAGAATCTGAGGATAAAATTTGGGGTATGACAGTTGCCCTTATTTAAATATCCTCACCGGATGACATGAGTGATGAAAATCCACATGAAATCATGGTGGAAGATATTTAAATACATATAACTGAAAATTTTGCCCTTAGATGCAAAGGTAATGCTATGCTATGGACAAAAGAAAACTATGAAGTGTTGATATGCCATGAAATCTATCATGATGAAAATGATGAGATGCCAAATGCAAAGAATGCAGACGACAACAAAAGCAAACAGGGAAGAAAAAAGCGACACAATGAGTAGCCACTCACTGGGGAAAGACAACAATACCGGGGAATCTAAAGTGGTTGAGCAACTGGTTCAAATGTGACTAGCTGACAACTCTAGAAAAAGACAAAAAACTGACTCTACTGGGGATAAAACCAAAAAGAAGGAAAATGATCTCCATCGGGGATCAATTTAAACAAAAAGGTTAAAACCCTAAAGAACGTAACAAAGAAAAAGGTAAGATACCAGAGACCAAAGAGGTTAAGGAATGATCTTCTTACGAGAGATCATGCAAGAATGGAAGCAAATAAGTTCTTTGGAAATTTCTCAAAATGAAGAGTTCAAACGGGATCTTCGAGAAACGCCAGAGAAGACAGAGAACTAAACAAACTCCACATAGCAGTGTCAAAAGTGGGATAAAAGCGTCAAAACAAATCAACTTTGGTACCCATAACCATTGGATTTTCAAACAATGCCAGTCACTACTGGACTTTCAAAAGATATGGTGACGAGCAAATCAACGATACCAATAATGGTTAGATTTTAAACAATGCTAGTTACCACTGGACTTTCAAAAGAAATGTCAATTACCATTGAACTTTAAACAATGCCAGTTACCACTGGATTTTCAAGAGATATGGTGATGACCAAATCAACGATACCAATAACGATTGGATTTTAAATAGTGCCAGTCACCACTGGACTTTCAAAAGAAATGCTAATTACCATTGGACTTTAAACAATGCCAGTTACCACAGGACTTTCAGGAGATATGGTGACGACTAAATCAATGATACCAATAACAATTGGATTTTAAATAGTGTCAGTCACCACTGGACTTTCAAAAGAAATGCCAATTACCATTGGACTTTAAACAATGAGGATTGCTAGTAACGACTAGACTTCAAGGAGAGAGACTGGTGACGACCAGGAAAACAATATCATTAACAAATGGGAACGTCTAGAGGTACTAGTAACGACTAAAATCAAATGGGATACAAGTGACGACCTATAACCATAAAACAAAATCAGTAACAACTGATGTAGAGAAATTGGTGACGACCAACACCCTAAAAAGACGGAGGATGCCCGTGACAAACAAAAATAACAAACAAGACCACTGGTAACAACCAGGAAACAAACAAGACAAAAGGTAACAACCAAAGACAACAGAGGCAAGACAGTCGCACATGATGTGTCATGATGCAAATGATTAATGATGTGTAAAAGTCGACTCTGACGAGAGTCAAAAAGAACCCGGAGACTCAAGAGGAAAGATAGATAAGCAAATCTATCTCGCTAGGAATACAACGAATCACACTGAATTCATAGAACAAAGGCGTTTGTAGATTCGTTGGGAAATAAACCCAACTCCACTTGGGAAATAAAGCTTAGGCAAGCTTGTCAAAACTAGCAATGTAACTTCAAATAGAGGCCCTGAATGACTCCATTGAAGATGAGCTTCCGAACTATCATAAGAACATATCTCATAGATGAACCTGGGGAGATGGTCTTCAATCCTGGTAACTATACATGACCGAAAGAGCAGCCTAACAAATCAATTCAACCGACGTTTCAATGAGAGATGCATTAAGATTGCACATCAAAGCTTCTACCACCTTAAGACTTTCTGAAGCATATGATTTCCATCAAATCTTTCCGCAAGCCAAAGTACTTTATGTTTTGTTAAGCTTTCAAAAGTCATTTTTAAATTTAAACATTTTGCTCTCAAAATTATCATTAATTAATAAACGATTTTTTGCATAACAAAGGAAACAAAGGAAGCGGTAAATTGCAAAAGAATGGTCCAAAAATTGATTTTATTTAAGAATGGAAGCTTGCAAATGACAAAACTCTATGGAACTTTTACAATTGAAAATGGCAACATGAAAAAGGTTACATTGAATCCACTGACAATCTACCCTTAATGACTAAAAACTTTCCAAAACCTTGCTTCTGACAAGAACGGTTGAAATGAGCTTCCTGTAAAATCTTTTGCAGAGGCGACAACCCATCTGATGCAGTGAAATGCCTTTGTCCCTAACTTTTTCCTGGATTGGCCTCTCAGGTTTTCAATCCACCGGGACGCTCTTTTTTGCCTAAGCCGCCCTTTCGGGTTTTCAACTTAGCGAGCTCATTTCATTTTTCTTTTTACCTCATCCCTAACTTTTGCCTGGACCTCCTTCATAAGTTATGATCCAGCGGAATACCCATTATTGCATAAGTCGCCCTTGCGAGTTTTCGACTTATCGGGTTCTTCAGGCGTAATATTTTTGTACTGCATCAGAATTCACCGGATGAGCAAGTTTTTCCCCATCCATCGTTATGAGAATTAACGAGCCCCCTGAGAAGACTATTTTTACAACAAATGGGCCATCATAATTGGGCATCCATTTTCCCCGTGCATCTTTGTGAACTAGAAAAATCTTCTTGAGTACAAGCTCCCCTTCTCGGAACTCTCGAATACGAACCTTCTTGTCAAAAGCTCTTTTGATCCTTTTCTGATATAACTGACTGTGACATACCGCAGCCATGCGCTTTTCGTCAATAAGGTTCAATTGATCAAATCTTTCCCTCACCCATTCCGCTTCTTCAAGCTTGGTTTCCATTATGACTCTTAAGGAAGCTATCTCAACCTCGATAGGAAGTACTGTATCCATCCCATACACCAAAGAAAAAGGGGTTGCCCCTGTTGAAGTGCGAATAGACGTTCTATACCCATGTAAGGAAAATGGCAGCATCTCATGCCAATCCTTATAGGTTTTCACCATCTTTTGCAAAATCTTCTTGATGTTCTTATTTGCAGCTTTGACAACTCCATTCATTTTGGGACGATAAGGAGAAGAATTGTGATGTTCAATTTTGAAGTCATAGCACAACTTTTTCATGGTCTTGTTATTCAAATTAGTACCATTATCTGTTATGATTCGGCTTGGGACTCCGTATCGACAGATAATATCTTTCTTGATAAAACGGGCCACCACTTGTCGAGTAACACTGGCGTAAGATGCAGCTTCAACCCATATTTGTGAAGTAATCAATAGCGACCAAAATGAATCGGTTCCCATTAGATTCCTTTGGCTCAATTTCCCCAATCATGTCAATTCTCCACATAGAGAATGGCCAAGGTGATGTCAACACATTTAACAATGCTGGAGGCACATGCATCTTGTCCGCATAAATTTGGCATTTGTGACATTTCCTGGCATATTAGATACAGTCAGTTTCCAAAGTCAACCAGTAATACCCAACCCTCAAAATCTTTTTAGAATGGCATATTCATTGGCGTGGGTGCCAAATGTTCCTTCATGAATATCTTGCATTAACAAATCTGCTTCTCGTCTGTCGACACATCTAAGCAGGACCGTGTCATGATTTCTTTTATAGAGCACATCATTACTGAGAAAGAATTTATATGCCAATATTCTCAAGGTTTTCTTGTCAAGTGACGTAGCATCAACTGGATATTCTTGTTTTAACAGATAATTCATTATGTCGTGGAACCATGGCTTGTCATCAATTTCTTCTTCAACCATCTAACAGCAGGCAGGCTCAGTCTTGCGTTCAATTCGAATGAGAGTAGCATCATTGAAATACCTGACTCTCCACATTGAGGCTAACATGGCTAGAGCATCGGCAATGTGATTCTCAGATCTTGGAACATGCTTGAAAGTGATCTCATTAAAGTATTCAATCATTTCAACGATGTAGGCTCTGTAAGGGATCAACTTCTCATGTCTGGTCTTCCATTTGCCTGTAACTTGATAAATAACAAAAGCTGAATCTCCACTTACTTCGAGAAGTTTGATTCTTAGGTCAATAGCTGCTTCAAGGCCTAGAATGCATGCTTCATATTCGGCAATATTGTTTGTACATTCAAAGTCTAACCTTGCTGTAAATGGGGTATAACCACCTTCTGGGTTCATCAGAATGGCGCCTATGCCATGCCCACTGTAATTTGAGGAACCATCAAACATCATTTTCCACCAAAGACCCGTCTCGGGACATTCATCAGGATCTGGCTCTTTATAATCTTTCACCAACATAATGTCTTCGTCCGTAAAATCAAACTTAAGAGACTCGTAATCTTCAACTGGTTGTTCTGCAAGATAATCTGATAAGACACTGCCCTTGATAGACTTCTGGGCCACATATTGGATGTCGTATTCTAAAAACAACATATACCAACGGGCGAGCCTTCCTGTCTGAGCGGGCTTCTCAAAAATATACTTTATCGGGTCCATTTTTGAAATCAATAAAGTAGTATGACAAATCATGTACTGCCTCAAACGTCTAGCGGCCCATGCTAAGGCATAACAAGTTTTCTCTAAAAGTGAATATCGACTTTCACAATCGGTGAATTTCTTGCTCAAATAATAGATGGCATGCTCCTTTCGTCCAGACTCATCCTGTTGACCTAACATACAACCCATCGAATTCTCGAGTACCGTTAAGTACATGAAAAGAGGTCTTCCCGGAACAGGAGGTATTAAGATCGGAGGCTCTTGAAGGTAGCCTTTAATCTTATCAAAAGCTTGTTGGCAATCTGAATTCCAAACAACTGTCTGATCTTTGCGTAACAATTTGAAAATGGGCTCGCAAGTAAGAGCCATATTAGAAATAAATCTGGATATATAGTTTAATCTTCCAAGGAAACCTCTGACTTGGTTCTCAGTTTACGGAGCCGGCATATCTTGAATGGCTCGAACTTTATCTAGATCTACTTCAATCCCTCGGTGTCTAACAATGAAATCGAGTAATTTCCCATATCTCACTCCAAAGGTACACTTGGCTGGTTTCAGTCTCAACCGATACTTCCTAAGTCTCTTGAATAACTTCAAAAGATGACTCAAATGGTCCTCCTCACTCTGAGATTTCACGATCATGTCATCGACATACACTTCTATCTCCTTATGCATCACATCATGAAATAAAGTCACCATGGCTTTTTGATAAGTGGCACCAGCATTCCTCAAACCGAAAAGGCATGACTTTATAACAGTAAGTTCCCCAAGGAGTAATTAAAGTAGTCATTTCCATGTCATCTGGATCCATCTTGATTTGGTTGTATCCGGAGAAACCGTCCATAAACGAGAAAACTGCAAAGCGAGTTATATTATCCACCAATGTATCAATATGCGGTAAAGGGAAATCATCTTTCGAACTGGCCTTGTTCAGATCACTATAATCCACACACATTCTGACTTTCCCATCTTTCTTCGGTACAAGTACAATATTTGCCACCCATTCAGGGTACTTGGATACTGCCAAGAAACCTGCATCAATTTGCTTCTTCACTTCATCTCGAATCTTAAGAGCCATATCAGGTCTAGTTCTTCAGAGCTTTTATTTGACTGGTGTGCATTCTAGTCGGAGCGGTAACTTGTGGACCACTATGTCTGTGTCTAAACCTGGCATATTCTGATATGACCAAGCAAATACGTCCACATACTCTTTTAAAAGCTTTACCAATTGTTGTTTGACTTCTGCCCCAAGCGTTGCCCCAATCTTGACCTCTTTCTTGTCTTCTTCGGTGCCAAGATTAATAACATCTACCTGCTCCTTGTGAGGTTGAAACTCCGTGTACTCATAACATGCCATTTTTACCAGTTCATCAGGGATCTCAAAATCTCCGTCCTCATCTTCGGCTTGGTATATTGGTGAGTCCAAGTCAGGAGGGAAAGAAAATTCATTGGATTCAACAAGTTTTGGGGTATCACTGCATGTTGGAATGGCTTAATTTATTAAAACACATAAGGAAAAATGCAGCAACAAGAAAATTGTTTTGATGATTTTTTGGAAAATTGCCATTTTCTTTTAAAACTGAAAGAAAAAACAATTAAGGAAACAACAACGAAGGATTTAACAAAATAGTTCATTAATCATAATATTCTTGAAAGCACGAGGCCCTTACAAAAAATATCATATAGCCTTGAGCATGGCTATGGAGGTTTAAAGAAAAACAACAACAAGTAAAGAAAACAAACAAATTACTTCAACACAGGAAAGATCACGAGAATCTCGACAGCCTCCCAATTGCTTAAAGCAGTCTCGCAATGGTATACCAAATGTTCAATATCCTCGTCTTCAAAATCTTCTCCCACGGCATTGACTTGGAATCCTCCACTGATGAACACCTCTTGGATAGTCTTCGGACGTCCTTCGGCGTGTGTTGATGCTTCGACATGAGTTTGTTTGTAACCCAACCCTTGGCGAACTAGTCTTGCTTTCACCTCAATAATTTCTCCCCAACCTGCATGAGTACCCTATTCAAATGTAGACTTAATGCTTTGGGCGGATGCAAAAGATGGACCACTCTTTGCCATTGTGTCTTCTATCATCACCACGTTAGCTATTTCAAGCGCTTGGAAAGAAGTTTCCAACGCATCCTCATCTGCCTCAATATACCTGAATGACGATAAATTACTCACCATCAGGTCCTCTTCGCCATACACAATTACCAGTTTGTCGTTTACAATAAATTTCATCCTTTGATGCAAAGTGGAAGTCACCGCTCCTGCTGCGTGAATCCAAGGTCGTCCCAACAAACAGGTGTAAGCTGGGTTAATGTCCATTACCTAAAATGTGATATCGAACACGTGAGGGCCTATCATAATCGGCAACTCCACTTCCCCCACAACTGTTCTTCTCGAACCATCGAAAGCTTTAACAATTAACGACGCCGGCTTCATCTCTGCCCCTTCATATGCCAACTTTGCGAGCGACCTTTTGGGCAAAACATTCAGCGAGGATCCAGTGTCAACCAAAACTCGTGCCAACGCATCCTCTTAACATCTTATAGACACGTGCAACACCCGATTATGATTATGTCCTCTTCTCGGCAGCTCTTCATCACTGAAACTCAGAGTGTTGCAGGCTATAATATTGGCTATCATCGAGTCAAATTGGCCAAGGGTTATATCATTCGTCACATGTGCTTGGATTAACACCTTTTGTAGAGCTTCTCTATGGGCCGAGGAATTCATCAAGAGAGACAAAATTAATATTTTTGAGGCGGTTTGATGAAGCTGATCAATAACCCTGTAATCGCTTTTTCAGATAATCCTTAAGAACTCCTCAACATCTCCTTCAGTGATGGGCACTTCTTTGTCCTTTGCCGTCACGGCAGGGGTAACCTCCTTTTGAGCAACCACTGTTATTTCAGGTTGATATATTCGACCACTACGGGTCATTTTGCTCGTTCCCGCAATATTTGTCACATCAACCTGGTCATCCTTCACCTCCTCATTCTGAATAATCTTCCCAGATCTTTGGTCTAACACAACCATATCATACTTCCACGGGACTGCCTTTGTATTCTCAAAAGGAAATGATCTCGGCTTCTGAATAACAACTGGTCGAGGCTGATCAATAGCAGATTTTTCGAACACAGGCTTCACATCCTTGCTGATCATATTGAACACATGAACCTTCTCGCTTTTCCTTGGTAGATTGAAAATAGGCTCAACCACCGAAACTTCCCCCTTCTTTACCTTGATACCCACTTGCAATAATCCATCGTCGATCAGACTTTGCACATTTTTTTGTACCACACCACACCCTTTAGGATTAACAGAACACTCCTCACAGTCACTATGGGTACCTTTAATCAACCCTACTTTCAACAGTTTCCCATGAAGTGACCTCAACAGAGTCTTGATTTCTGACACATCACAAACTAACTTTTCATCTGAAGTCTCTTCTATAGCATTAACTCCTCCATGATTTGGTAATGGGTTATTTTTAACATTAGGTGGTACATCATAAAAAGAAAAAATCTTCTTCTCTATGAGCTCCCTGACAAGATGTTTCAAGGTAAGACACCCCTCTAAGTCATGGCCGGCATCACCTTCATGAAAGGCACAATGAGTATTCGGATTATAATGAGGTGATGAAGTGTCTAAAGGTGGATTCAACGGTCGCGTTGTTATCAACCCTTGTTGCACCAAAGTTGGGTACAACTCTCTATAAGTCATTGGTATCTGAAGAACTGGAGGCCTCGTTGCTGGTCTTCGATTTTGGTAATTTTGCCTTGGTGCCTGAGCCCTAAGCTGCTGATACTGCTGATAGGGTGGAACGTTGGGCGCTCGTTGATAGCCTTGTTGTTGAACTGGTTGATACATAGGTGTTGGTTGCACTGTCTGATAATTCGGAACGGGGTGATTGAAAGTAGGCGTTATAGCTGCCACATATGGTTGTCGGGCATACTGTACTGGATACATCGGTTGTGTCAGATTTTGCTGAGGTTGCTGAACATAGCCTGGTTGAGGCTGATGAACATAGCCTTGCTGAGGCTGTTGATATCGTTGGCAGGGCTGCTTCCAAGTCTGATTCTTTCTCCCTACCATTATGGTGTTTGTTTTTCCCTCCTTCTTCTTATGAAAATTACCACTGACCTTCTTGACATTGTTGTTGTTCGAACCACTGGAACTACTAGTCATTTTTCTATTCTTCAATCCCAATTCCACTCTCACCCCCACAGCCACTATATCGGAGAAACTCGTTGTTACACTGTTAATCATCTTCTCATAAAATTCCGGTCTTACTGTGTCTATGAACCAATCTGTCAGCTCTTTTTCATTTAAAGGAGGTTCCACCTGAGAGGCAATTTCCCTCCATCGTTGTGCATACTCTTTGAACGATTCAGAATTCTTTTGTGACATACTCAGCAACTGTCTTCTGTCAGGGGCCAAATCCATATTGTATTTGTAATGCTTTATGAAAGCATCGGCCAAGTCTTGGAAACTGTGAATGCGAGATTGATCTAGAATCAAATACCACTTAGCAGGGGCTCCTTTCAAGCTATCCTGGAAACAATGGATCATCAGCTTATCATCTTCTACATGTGCAACCATTCTTCGGTAATACATGATCAAATGCGTCCGAGGACAAGTAGCACCAGTGTACTGATCAAAGTTGGGGACTTTGAATTTTGGCGGGATTACCAATCCAGACACTAAACACATATCTCTGGCATCAGTACCAAAGATATCATTCCCCTCCATCGCTCTAACCTTCCTCCCTATAGTTTCTACACTCTCCTTCAATTTCTCATGTCGTCCACTTCCTTCTTCAGACCCATCAGGAACTTCAAACACTTGTTGATGGTTGTGAAAAACAGGGCACACTTGAGCTTGCACAAAGGTTGGAGTATAAGTTGGAACAGCTTGGGGAAACTCTTCCCCTAGAGGAACTGATTGTTGACTGACTGGTGGTGGAGGTAAAAAACCTGGCGTTAATCCATACGGTGGTACATTTGCAACAGTGACTGCCGTTGGGATCGGCTCCACAACTACGTTAGTGACTTCAAAAACTACAGTGGCTTGAGTGTCCATTTTTGCATTAATGACTAGTAAGACTTCCATAATTCGTCCTACACTTCCTCGTAGCTCTTCAAGTTTGTTGTCAACCCTATCTAGATTCAAATTTTGTTCTTCCATTCTTTGACGAGCTTGGGCTCATGTGTTGTATTGATGTCGAGGATTAAGTGTGATTCTCTGGAGATAAGACAGCGAGATGAGACACAACACAGGAAATGCACATGAAATGCTTATGGGTGCAGATGCAAATGCAAAATTAAGCATTCAAGGAATCCAAAGAAATATTCGCAAATATTATAATAACGGGGATATAAAGCAAATTCAAAGTCTTCATAGATTAACAACTGATAGTTTTACAATAACAATTCAAAACTGAAGCACAAATCTTCAATACAGATTAATGATAAAACACAGAAAACAAAAAGGTCCTAGATCTTCTGGTCAGAGGGTCTTTCATCTTCTGGCTGACTTTTCTTTCCACCTTGATGGACAAACTCTTGAAGCTCTTCCTTCTCTTGCATAACCTTGAAATACTTATCTCTCCAAGCTTTTCCTTCTCTTTCAGCTTTTGCCAAAGCAGCTTTTAATTCTTCCACAAGAGTAAGTTTTGTTGGGTTAGGCTCAAAGCGGGTATAAAACATCTTCAATGCTGCTTCTTTCACCCATGATAAGTAGGATTCTGAAACAGCAGTGTCAGGGTAATCCAAAGCAGTCATTCCGCTTGTGTGGATGTGATTCCAAGCTTACACAGTCTGAGCCTTGTAGGCTGGATCCTTTCCTTCTTCAAGGTAGAAACTTCTCAAAAGAACTGGGTCCGATTCATTCTTCATTGGGTATCCCAACTGGCAACGAGCTAAAATGGGATTATAGCTAATGCAACCATCATTGCTGATAAGCGGTACATTTGGGAAATCCCCCCAGCTCTAAATCATGGCAATCCCTCCATACATAGGGTCATACCACTTAATATCTGAATGTTTGAGTAACAACAACCTCTCTATCCATGAGAGTCCATTCTGTATATCCCAGAGTGCTGGTAGCATCGGCAAGTGCGAAATAAACCACTTGTAGAGAAGAACGGTGCAACATACAATCTGTCCAACTCCATGACGGTTTCTGCGGTGGATAGAAAAATACACATCAGCCAACAAGGTGGGTACAGGATTTTTGATTAAGAAAAGGTTGATTGCACTCTCATCCACAAAATTATCAGCAGTCGGAAACAAGAAAAGTCCGTAAATTAGCAAAGCCAGAATGGCATCAAATGCTTCAGAATTCTTCGACTCGGCATAACGTTGAGCATTTTCACACAGGAACACAGCTGGAAATCCGTATAGACCTCCCTTAGCAGTCATATGAGATCGTACTTCAGTCATCTCCAAATGTGCAGCCTCTGCAATTACTCTTTCGCTAGGAATCCCTTCTCTTCCAGAAAATGGTCTGGGAGCGACGCCTAATCCCATCAGGGCAGAATATTCTTCCAAGGTTGGCAGGAATTGGTAATCTCGAAACGTGAAACAATTATAGGTCGAATCGTAGAACTGCACGAGCGCTGACAACATCTCTTCATCCACTTGAAATGTTAGTAAAGACAACATATTCCCATACTTCTCTCTGAACGCCTCAGGGTCTTCTACTAAACCTCTCAGTTTCCTCAGGTTCTCCAAATTTGGGCTTCGGAACACAATCTCTGCAGTTGTCTTTTTTCCAGAATCCATTCTATAATATCTACAAAACAAACTTTAGTTCCTTGAATGGTTAATAAATGTGAATGCAAATGCACAAAGTGTCATGGAACTCAGATATCTGTAAACATCAAAAACATCATAGACTTAACTTCATTTCTTAACAAGATTGAATTACAAAATATTAGTACTTCTTACAAAAAGTATTAAACAGAAAGCTAAATAAAATCTAACAAAATTCCCCAGAAGGTTCTCCTAACAGCCTCAAGTTGAGCTTCTCGATCTCTTTTTCCATCTGGGCCTTCTCAAGAATGAGCTTATCCACAATCAGCTTCCACGAAGTCGATTGAGGACTAGAGGAAAATAAATCCTCTTGTGCCTTCCTCTTCTTACAAGAGAGGACTTCTTCATTCTTCACCTCTAGTTGCCTCTGGAGTTCTGCATTTTCTTCAACAACCACTTGATACTTTTGCTTCCAAGCATCTTCTGTTTGTTGTGCCTTTCTCAAGGAAATCCTTAGCTTCTCCTCTTCAGACATGAAGATTGTAACGCCCCATATTGCTTTTTTTTTTTATTACCGACTGACCCCACAAACCAACACGGGTCTTTTCAGCATGCTTTGTCCTCAATCACACGTTTTCCAGGAAACTTCCCAGAAGGTCACCCATCCCAGAATTGCTCCAAGTCAAGCACGCTTAACTATGGAGTTCTTATGAACGGGCTACCGAAAAGAAGATGCATCTTGTTGGTATAGGTAGTACCAATTAATCCTTATAAGCCTTCATTCAACCATGCAGTCCCATACCTGCATAGCCTCAGGATCCCTCTCATTCGGATGTGAATTCGGTTTTTCCCCTAGAAGCTGCTAGGAGTGTCTCATTGTCATGTCTCATGACACCGACAACCACTCCCTCGCCCACAGGTGTTACATGTAACCACCGTCCTCTTTCACCTCAGGTGTTACAAAGATCAAGGTGGGCTCCTCCTTCAAAGCCATGGGTTCTTGTCGAGAATAGGGCATCTTCAACTCGATAGCTCTCTTGCGGACCCATTGGAGATATGGTTCCAAAGAGACACAGTTGGGTTTTCCTAGGTCTTTCTTTCCCTTCTTGTGCAAATGACTCCAGGCTTTTAGAATTTTCTCTTTTAGATCCTGACCATTATTCTCTTCCTTGAAGAAAATATTTTCCACATGAATACTGTTGGGCTTGTCCTTCAAAGGGTATCCCAACTGTCATCGAGCAAGGACTGGGTTGTAACTGATTCCTCCATTAGTACCAAGAAGAGGTACATTACCAAAATCTCCGCAGTTGTCGATGATCATTATTCCAGCATAGTCATGATTGTACCAATCAATATCAGAGTGCGTGAGAGTCATAATCTTCTGTGACCACCAACCTTTCTTCTGATCCCAAATAGCATTAGCCTTAGGCAAGTGTGAAATAAACCACTTGTATAGTAAAGGAGCACAGCAAGTGATCATCCCTCCATTGTGTAAATTTCTAAGATGAACAGAATGATACGCATCCGCTAGCAAAGTAGGCACATAGTTCTTTCTCAAAAAGATTTTGATGGCATTGAGGTCTACAAAATTTTCAAAAATCGGGAACAAAAAGATACCATAAATGAGCAAGCCAAGGATAGCCTCTAATGCATCAATGCTCAAATGATCAGCATAATATTGAGCTTTCCCGACCAAGAATTCTGTAGTTAAGCCAAAAACTCCTCCTTTTGTAGTCATGTTCTTTTGAATATCAACCAACCCCAAGCGTGTAGCCTTGGCAATATCCTGCTCCTTAGGGTATTTCTCCATGATTAGAAAAGGAGACTCATCAAGAATAGGCAATCCAACTAAATAAGAGTACTCCTCTAGTGTGGGTACTAGCTGATAATCGGGAAAAGTGAAACAATGGTAGATTGGATCATAGAACTAGAGAAGTGTGGAGAGGAGTCCATTATCCATCTTTATCTTCAACAATGAAAACAGTCTCCCATATCTGCTCTGGAATCCCTCTGGATCTGTCACCAAGGTGCTCAACCTTCTTAGTTCATCCAAGTTAAAACCCTTGTAAGTGTACTTCAAAGTTTTCTTCCTTTTACCGTCCATAATGACCCTGATGTTTACAAGCAAAAGTCTAAGTTCCATGAAACTTTATGATATGATGCTCATGAATGCAAGAATGCACAAACACAAGCAAGCAAAGATTCACACACATGTAAACAAATAAACAGACAGGGGCATAGGTTTGGAGAACACGAGCGTGGAGCCATGGTCTACCCATCCCAAAAGGTGTGTTCTATGGGTTTTCAAATCTGTAGAACAGGGTTCTAAGAGGTTCCCAGAGTCAACAACCCATCCTTCGGATATTATCAATTTCCCAAATCACTCGGTTGTCGATAATATTCTCAAGAGAGTCTCGTCTGAGTGTAGCATTGTGTATCAACTATTTCGGGACTACTCCCTCATAGTCATCGCACTATATCCTAACAAGGCCAAAGTGGGGTGGAAGGTATTCTAAAGGTCCTCAGTGTCACGGGCTCCTAAGTCGAAAGTAGTAATGTTTTCACGAATACTCGTTCAGCAAAACTACTTTCAAGAGGGCCTCCATTGAGCGGTGGTTTCTCAAGTCAGCTTGGTCGGGAATCAACTCCCTATAAGCCTTCTTGAATATACCACCATCCTATCATAAGTGCTCTCAAGTCCGGGTATAGGACTTCCTCACTACTCAAGGTAACAACCCTGCAAACAGAAACCCAAGCACAATAGGCATATACATATATTTACAAATATACAGATATACAAGCAAGCAAACATATAAAATAACACAAATACAAACAAGGTGAGCTTAACCCTCTTAGGGGAGACCTATCCCCAGTGAAGTCGCCATTTCTGTTGCGGTGAGAATCGGATATCAAGCTATTAATTAACTTGAATCATAAAACATGAAGTTCACCACCGAGCTTTGATTTATCCAAAGGAAAGGGTAAAGATCGAAGAAAACCCTAATTGTGCTACGTAACAACGAAGCTAAAGATCTAAGGTTCGGGAGTTGGTTATACCTAGGGAAGGTGTTAGCATCCTAAGTATCTGTAGTACTCTACAGGAACCTCTTGTTAGTATTTGTGTTATGCTAAGGTTTGCTTGCTAAGGGAAAAGTACTAAGGTACAGACCTAAGGGTGTGTACACTGAGTATGCTCGCTAAGACGTCGCATCTCGTACCTATGTATCCTGACTAGGATGGAATCAGAGCAACCGTATTTCACCTAACTAGGGATGAGGAACTCTTGATAACGATCAAGGTTCTAAAGGGAAGTAAGTATCCATAACCATGATACTTGCACAAAGTTAACCAACTCTCTAAATCTAAGTTGAAAACTAACTAAGATTGACTTTAACAAAAGACAAAGGGGAAAATGAGTACTCATAACAATGATACTCACATAGAGTTTACAAACTCTACACCTAATTCTAAGCTATAAAACCAATTGGTTCTAACAAGAACAAAATGAGGGAGTTAAGTGTTAATGGTTAGAGGGCTCGACAAAATATTGCATCTTGTGCCTACGTATCTTGACTAGGAAAGGGGAATCAGAGCCTCAGTAGTTCTGCTAACTAGGGACAAGGAACTCTTGATAACCAAAATCAAAACTTCAACCTCAAAAATTGGAAATCAAATTGACTAGTGGTTGAATCATCATTAATTTGAAATTATTAAATTACTAATAACTAACCTAGAAACTATCAAGTTAAAACATAATTAATTAACCTAGAAATTATTAAGTAAAAAAAAACTAACTAATTAGTCCAACAACTATTAAATTAAATCATAACTTAAAAATAACCAACTATTAATTAGAAAAAGTATTAAGCTAAAAAACTAACTATATGTGACCAAACCATAAACAAAACTGACGAGGGCTTGAGGAATGAAACAGCCCAAAACCAAAGCTGGGCGGATTGACAATGAAGGGTCCTGGCCGCATGGTGACATGATTTGGATAACAGAAAGGAAATAAAGAAAACCTGATATCGAGGAAGCGTGAAGGGGGAAATAACGGAACTCAAATTCGAAAATCAAACGGAAGCCACGATAAATTGACGCAACGACAACGACCAACGCTCTCTTGGCTTCTCCAATCGCGACTCAGATCCTCCTTTTAGTCAATCTCGGCCTGTTTTTCATTCTCTTCGCCTCGCACGGTGGGAGAAACTAAGGAAGGCTCACTTTGCTAAAATGAAGAAGGTGGAAAGGAATAAGGTTATGTGCAGGGTGTAGGTTCTATTTTTAGTAACCATGTTGTTGCTGTCAAAATTTTGATGAATCATTTTGGAATGTTAGTGACAGGGGAAAAGATTCGAAGCAGGCTGCAGAATGTAGGTTCTATTAGATGTTTTGCACATAAATTGTCTTGATGTGTGCAGAATTTTGCAGGGGGTTTGTCTTGTTCGTAGCAGGGGGTACAGTCTGATGCAGATTGTGTTTCTTGTTATGTTCTGTTTTGAAGGTAATGTAATGACTTGTCTTGGATGATGTTTTTGGCATGTTGGAACCCTGTGGGCGTTATAGTTTGTGATGGCGGGTGATGGAAAGTAAGGATGTGTTATGAATACGAAACTATGATTATAATTAAAAGAGAGGTAGTTTGTGAGAAACAGTTCATGGAATGGTTGTAGTTAAGTTGTTTTGATGGTGAGGTTTGGATTTGTGTGTTATAGTTTGTGATGGCAGATGGTCATTAGAAGTAAAAGAGGAATGATGAGAGTTTGTGGGGCTTGTTGGCATTGGTTCACGCCTGAAGAGTGGTTCACACCTGAAAAGTGGTTCACACCTGAAGTAAAAGAGGATGTTATATGAAACTGTAAGTTGATGAAGCTCACTGCACCGTACCGTGTCGGAAAGCTCACAGCTGCCATCTTAATTCCAAGTCAACCACAAGAGAGCCTGCTAAACTACACAAGAGAGCCTGATAAAATACACAAGAGAGCCTACTAAACTACTAAACACCCCGTAACCCTCATATCCTGCTAGACTCTCGCAATAAAACGCAATCAAACACTTCAAGGATATTAGAACAACAAACGCAAGAAAAAACTCCGACAACGGCAGGCGACCAACATTGACAAATTAATACCTTATAAGAAAACAACATTCAGAATCCAAACATGCTACACGCAAATACATTATTCAGCAGGTTAAGCAAATGACAGCAAGTGAACAAATCTTAACTTATTATGAACCGCGAGACAAACATCAACAAATCAAAATTGAAACAACCTGACATAATACACACACATATCCAAGGCTAATGTAGATTGAGAACAAAACTAGAGCACCATATGAGATGGTGCAAAGAGTAACTTGAGATGTTACTACCAGTAGAACAACCGTGGAAAATCATTGGCTATGCGACATGAGTTAAACAAAACAACCACGTAGCAACCAAACTAACAATACCATCACATTATTAAGATATATGCAGTAGGAAAAGCTTAAATTCAAGATGAAATCAAATTGAAAAGAAAAGAACACTTACAGAATGAATTAATATGAAAACAAAATACAAAGCACGTCGTTACCGTAAAACGTCGAAGCGATGTTGGTATGATATGGTGATATGCTGACACGACTAAATTGTTGCAAGATCGTTGTTGTATTCATGCGAAAAAATGCGGAGGTTTCGTCACGGCTGCACCATCTTTGTAACTTATATTGTTTTCACAGGTATTAGTGAACAAAAATGAAGGAAAAATCAGAATGGGCTGTAGGGATATTGGCTGCAATTGGTGGTTCCAGTTTTTTTGTGAAAGTAATCTTATGAGTTAACTGTGGAAGGTGATGAGGAATATGGTTTTTCTTCCTGGATCCCCTTTCTTTCTTTAGTTCGAGTCCCTCCCTTTTAATCCTCTGGTGCAACCTCATAGACCCATCTTGGGAGCCGGGAAAAAACTGATCCTTGTCCAAAAATGCAACATCTTTGTGAAACTTTTTAGGTCAGTCTTTAGTACAAAGAGTAACGGTGATGGCTTTGTTTTGTTGTGACAGAATGAGAAGCAGCGGATGATAGTGAACTGTCCATGCTACAGCTGTACAATATTGTTTTACAAATGTTCATGACATGGTCCAAATTGTCTTTTGTACGTGTCAGGAGAGAGAAGGCTCAAAGTAGCAAGTTTGGAATGCTGTCAAATTGAAAAGAAAACCTGGTTTATGCAATCTGGTTAGAGTCTTGCGTGTGTGCTCATGTGGCAACCTTTAGCACATAATATCTCCTTAGTTTCTGACCCAAACAAGAAAACTTTGAGTTCTTTGTGAAGCTGACATGCGGACCTACCAATTTCATGTCCGAGAAGCTTTGAACAAAACCTTGGAATTGTATGAAAAACCCATGAGAAACTTGATGAAACCAGTTGTGTAGAGGAAATCTAGCAATACCTCTAAGTTAACCAAATCCTCATTTTGTAACCTCCTAACCTTAAAGCATTCTAAATTTTGATTGGTTGGTCCAATCAAGGAACTTTTGGTATGCTTAGAAAGCTGGGAGGACAAGGAGTCACTCTTATGTTTGAAAATTTTCGAATTAGAGCTCGGAACATCAAGAAAAAACCTCCTGAAATTGCCTTCAAGATGCTGAAGATTATGTTGTCAAATATAACAACTTGTACCCCCAACTTCAAAGCACTATAACTTGAGTTTTAGACATGCTTTTGATGAGTGCTTTATATCAAAAGAAAGATGAGAAGTTCATCTACAACTTTCATGTTGATGGAAAGGTCAAATTAAACTTGGAAATCTCTTGAATTTTGCCATGAAAATCACTCCAAAAAGCTGAAAGTTACAACTTAGAAAAATTTTAAGTATGGAATTCCCAAACTTAGTTTTTTTCAACTTTGAATCAAAATAGCTCCAAATCCACTTATCTTTTGGACATGAATTCTTCTACACACTTGTGGTTTAGGAAACCTTCTTTACAACGACCATGGATTTGTCCCAATCGGCTCATGGATGAGTGAGATATGTCTCTTGCAAAATGACTAGAAATCTTAATTTCCACACTTAGCATTTTTCAACCAAAACCCTAATTGCACCTAACTCTTGATTTTATGATTCTATCTTGATTTTTCTTGATTCATTTACATGAAACCAAAAGATAAAACTTGTGAGGTTCAAATTTGACCATAAAACCAAAAGGTTGACTTTTGTGAAGCTACAATCGACTTTTGAATCAGATGAAAACAAAACTTCTCCCATCCACTTAGGACACTGTTGCTTTGGGGTTCCTGGGGAAAAATGAGCTCTTAAGGACCCTTGATATGCACGAAGGCTTCCTTTGTTGGTTCCTCACCCATCCCTCGATTAATCAGGATTTCTTCTATTCTCCACAAACCCTAAATCCACAAAACAAACAAAATCGCAAAGCTAGATGAATTGGTTAGTTATGCAATGATGGTCCTTGGATGACACGCAAAAGATCAAAGAATCTGAGGGTAAAATTTGGGGTATGACAGCTTTTCTTTATATTCGGCTGTTATTCTGCTGATATTTTTACCTCTTGAAGTGCAGGCTTATATTTTTTTAAATATTTGCCATTTAATTCTAATATTCTCTTGTCTTTACTCAACTCTGTCACTTCATATGCCCCATTAAAGAACACTTTCGATACCTGGAATGGTCCTTCCCATTTTGGGGACCATTTGCCTAAAGACCTCACCTTTCGATCCATAGGCAGAATTACTCTCCATACTAAATCTCCAACCAGGAAAGCCTTTGCTTTGACCTTCTTGTTATATGATTTCTCCACTCTTTTCTTATGTCTTCTCAAAAGTTCTAGAGCTTTTAATCTTTCCTCGTCTAAATCCACTAACTCATCAAGCACCATGTCCCAATAAATATTTCGGGGGATCTCGTGATGCCTTTGAGTTCTTACCGACTGTATGTATATCTCAACTGGAAATACTACGTCATGGACGAAGGTCAGTCGATAAGGGGAAGTGTTGGTTGCTTCCTTCGGGGATGTTCGACATGCCCATAAGACTTGATCTAACGTGTTATGCCAATTTCTAGGCTTACTTTCAATCTGCTTCTTTATCATGCCAATTATCACTTTGTTTGACGCTTCGACTTGGCCATTGGCCTGGGCGTAATAAGGCGTCGAAGTAAGAAGTTTGAATCCCATTTCTTTGGCGAACTCCTGCATCTTCCTACCTGTAAACACTGACCCTTGGTCTGTTGTTATTGTTTATGGTAGCCCAAATCTGTAGATGATGTACTTATGAATGAACTCGATAACATCTTCTTGGTCTACTTTTGGTAGAGGTATGGCTTCGACCCACTTGGTGAAGTAGTCTATCCCGCCAAAATATACTTCTGGTTTTTGGAAGATGTGGGTCGAATCTCTACTATCAAATCTAAAGCCCAACCTCTGAATGGCCATGGCTTGACTATAGAGTGTAACTCGCTTGCTGGGACATGTTGTATGCCAGCATGGACTTGGCATTCCTGACAACCTTTGGCAAACTCAATGCAATCTTTCAGCATCGTGGGCCAATACATCCCCTGGCGAAATAGTAGCCATTTCATCTTATGGCCTACCTGGTGCGCTCCACATGTCCCACCATGGACTGATGACAACGCCAAGTATGCCTCAGATTCACTGAGGCATTTTAGTAAAACTCCCTCAGGGGTTTTCTTAAATAACTCATTCCTCAAAAGGACATAGCTTAGCGCTTGATATTTTATTTTCCGTTCTGTGGTTGCTAAAGGGTTCTGAAGGTACTCAACCAAAGGTTTCCTCCAATCTTTGTCTGTCAGGCCTTCGACTGTAAAAATCTCGAAGGTTTCCTTGTCAGCATAGCCAAATTTTGTAACTTTAAAATCCGACGGTCTCAAACCTACAGACGCAACCTTACCTCTGTCCTCAATTGCTTCTTGCAAGTTTTCTTTCGAGACCCTATATCCTGAAGCGACTTACGCCAAATCGTTGGCTATCTGATTGTGTAGTCGTGGTATATGTCGAATAGTGCAGGCTTCGAATTTTATGAGTAGCCTATTGGCTATCACCAAATACATAATGAGATTTTCTTTAATGCACTTGTACTCCTTTGTTAGCTGTTTTACGACCAACTCTGAGTCTCCCATTATTTTGACTTGGGTTTCCCCCAATTCTAACAAAATTTCAAGTCCGGCAATCAAAGCTTCATATTCACCTTCGTTATTGGAACATAGTCCCTCGATTCTATACTTGAATTTTGTTGGAATTTTGTCAGGAGAAATAATCAGCAGACATATGTCTGTCCCGTTCTTGTGATTAGACCCGTCGAAGTATAGCTTCCAAGGCTCTAGTTCAACAATGTTCAGGGTATTTCCATTTATGGAGTGGTCGACGATGAAGTCTGCCACTATTTGACCTTTGACCACTTTTAGCGGTCTAAATGTTAGTGGGTATTTAGTTAATGCTAATGCCCATTTAGCAATTCAACTATGCAAAATAGGCTTGGACAACATATGTTTAATAATATCAAAATGCGATGAGACATAAACATCAACTAGTTTTATATATTGCTTCAACTTCGTACATGAGAGATACAAACATAAGCATAATTTCTCTATCTCGCCATACCTAGTTTCTGCGTCATTCAAAACTCTGCTAGGGTAGTAAATGGCTCTTTCGACGCCATTTCCATCCTCTTGAGCAAGCATGCTCCCTACAGTTCTATCTGACGCTGCTATGTACAGTCTCATGCTTTTGTTTCGACATGGAGGTGAAAGGACTGAAAGATGAGTAAAGTAGTCTTTGATCTTGTTGAAAGCTTCTTGCTGATCTTTCCCCCATTCGAACTTCTCCTTAATGGCTCGAAGTAATGGTGAGAAGGCCTGCGTTTTTCCACTGAGGTTTGATATGAACCTTCTTAGGAAGTTTATTTTGCCCAGCAAGGATTGTAGTTCCTTTTTGTTGGATGGCGCTTTCTCTTCCATGATGGCCTTTGTTTTGTTTTGGTTGATTTCGATCCCCTTTTTATGGACTACGAAACCCAAAAAATCTCCTGCTTGCACGCAAAATGCACACTTTAGGGGATTCATTTTGAGGCCAAACTTCATCATCCTTATGAAGGACTTGCGCAGAGTTCTACATGAGCTTTTCCTGATACAGATTTTATGACAATGTCATCAATATATATTTGCATAAAAGACTCAATGCAATCATGAAAAATTGAATTCATCGCCCGCTGGTATGTTTCCCCAGCATTCTTCAGGCTAAAATGCATCACTACCCATTCGTAAGTGCCTAAGGCCCCTGGGAAACGGAACGCCATTTTAGGAATGTCATCCTCAGTAATGAAAATCTGGTTGTAACCAGAATATCCATCCAGCATGCTAAGGTACTCGTGGCCAGCGGCTGAATCAACTAGCATTTTTGCCACTGGCATCGAATACTCATCTTTAGGGGTTGCTGAATTTAAATCCCTAAAGTCTATGCAAACTCTTAAAGATCCGTTTTTCTTAATGACTTATACAATGTTTGCCAGCCATTCAACATACCTGGTCGTACAGATGAACTTGCATCGGAGGAGTCTTTCGATTTCTTCCTTTATCTTTGAGAGGATTTTAGGAGCGAAACATCTTGGGTTCTATTTGACTGGTCTTTTGCCAGGCTTGATTGGCAGTCTATGCTCGACTAGATCTCTCTTTAGACCTGGCATTTCGTCGTAGTCTCGAGGTTAGCGCTGATATACGTCGGCCTTTTGATCACTCCATCTCCCAGATCCACTTCCTCCAACGGATCTTGAGCTAGGATTTTAACATCGTTGGCCAAGGGATCTTTCTCAAAACCCAGAGGCTCATCATCATAAATGGCGTCGAGTCTTTTCCCTTCATACTGAATCTTGTCGGGAGGCTTAGGGTCGAAATGCCCACCTGAGCCTATTTGTTCAGATTCTTCATTGGCTCTCTCAGCCATTTTTTTATTGGCGGCCTCCAAGGCCGTTTGTAGCTTAGTTTCGGCCACGTAGGCCGAAATCCTTTGAAGCGCTATGGCTTCAGTCATCATCATTAAATTCACTTCCCCATCCAGTGGGGTCTATAGGAAGTGCGCTAATGTATGAGAGCCTCTCACCTGGCACTTCCTTGTCCCATCAGAAACCTTCGATGGGATGCAGATAAAGTGAGCAATACACTTCGTCATTTGGCATAAATTCGAAATCTGCAGGCTCGCATGGGTCTATGCTGGCCAAATGTTTGTCAAACTGTCTTCTATCAACATGGTTAATAGGTGCCTTAAGATATCCTTGATCTGCTTCAATGTTTTCGACAATGCCATCATGTCTCTAGATGGCGATCCTTTGATGCATCGAAGATGGCACTACCCCCACTCAATGGATCCATTCTCTTCCAAGCAACAGATTATAGTTGGCAGTGGTTTCTACCACCATGAAGACAGTTGGGCAGGTAATGGTTCCGACCATGACATTTACTTGTATGACCCCATGGTCGAGCTCACTTTACCTTCATAGTTTGATAATACCATGTTGTGCGGCTTTGTATCCGCCTCATCCTTTCCAATTTTGTTCAACAGAAAATGCGGCATTAGGTTCACCGTAGCGCCGCAAATCACCAAGATTTTGTTAACTGGGACCTTCTCTATTTGTGTCGTAATATAAAGAGGTTTCAGATGATTTTTCATCGCCTCCGTGGGTCGTTTGAAGAATGTGTTTTACTCCTCGACGCAGCCATTATTCATCACATAGTAACATACCGGCTTATGAGCCGCCATCTCCTAGTCCATATAGGTGTCCAAGTTTTCAACCACAGAAATCCTGTCAAATTCCCTAGGCATCACTGATACTACATTAACCAAAATATCCAGAGTATCGTCAGAGTCTTCATCAAAATTATCAGTCATTTTGTCATCGACCCCGACTGGTTTCCTCTGCTCTTCGACCTGTGTCGGAAACAAATTTCGTCATACAGGTGTCTTCCCAAATGCTTTCTTTCGTCCTCCATTTTCGACAGGAACGTTGGTGCTAGATTCTGGCTGGTCCCTTTGTGCACCTTCCCCGAGTGCTTTTCTTTTTCGTTGTTCTCGTCTCCATTGCGATCGAGACACTGGATTTTTTCCTTTATAATTTTCTGATACATGGGCAGCCTTTTAAGACTGAAACTCCTTTCGATAGCTTAATGAAGATCCTCGTTGCACCTTGAAGTTCTTCCACCTCTGCTGCCCCTGCTTCCTATTCTCATTGAGCTTTGTCCATTTTCCATTAGTGGCCTCAATGTTGGGCTTAAAACTAGTGGGTTTGTTTGTAGGATGCCTTATGCGGGAGTCAGATCTTTTTTGAAGACTTCTTCGAGGGTCGAATCTGGGCCTTTTGTTATCTTGCCTTAGCCTCCGTGTTCCCTCTAGCTTCTGTGCAGCCATTTTGTCAAATATGGCGCTGCATCGGGGGCAAAGCATCACACTAGATCCTCTCTCTTGGCAATGGTGAAGGAAAGCAACGATCGACTCTTCCTGCTCTGGGTACGCTTCCCTAGTGTGTGCTCCCTGGTAATTCGATTCACTATCCGCTAAATCTTCGTGTTGAGTGATCTCTACCATGTTAATCTCAACTTCTTCGACCGGATTAAGCTTCCTCAGGCCTAGCTCCACGCCTTTAGTGGCTTGATCAATTCTGACGAAGTTATCAGCAGTTTCTTTGGTCACTATCTCCCAACCTGGATTGCTCTTGTTATTTGAACTTATGGCTTCATCGCTTTGGTCGTGGTCAATGTCATACCCTAAATTTGTCCTACCTTCTTGTGAATATTTTCGCTTTTTGATTCATGTCGTTTAGACACGTGTCCACCTAAAATTGGGCGTTTTCGAAATTTTATCTTTTTGACCGATTAAGATGTGACACGTGGCCTAAAGATTTTTTGGGAATATTATTTTATTTCAATTTCCTAACCTTTTTTTCTTTTTGTAAAAATTTTTTTTTAATGATAATAATATTTTGTATGTATATTTGTTAACATTTAACTAGTATTTATTAATATTGGTTTTTAATTTTTTATATTTTGTTAATATCTATTTGGTAATTACCGTTATTATTTATAGTTGATTATTATTAATTAATTTGAAGATAATTAGAAAAGGAGAATCAGATTTTGAAAAAAAGAAGAAAGAAACAAGTTGAGACGGCTGGCCCAATTTGGAGGCCCATGATCCGACACTATAAGGGAAGAGGAGGGAGTATGATGGAGAGAAAGGAAAACACTGTTCATAACCCTAATTGGAACCCTAGCGGCGCCGGAACCTTTCAGAAACCCCAATTCAACCCTAGCCCTAAAAAGCTTCCTCAACTTGCAAACCTCAAGAATCGTCTCCCTCATTTTACCGGCGCCGCCATCATCATTTTCATCAAACCCTCACCTCACCACCTTCTTCGTTACTCTCCATCACAACAACATTCTTCTCCATTTTCCCCCTCCGTTTTAAATCCCAAAACCCTAACCTAATCCCCTTTCTCACACTTCCGCCACCACCATCACTGATTAAATGTTGCTGAGTCGTAACGATTTCAAAAACAACTTCGCGACAACTCTCAATTTAATCTTCAAGATATGAGTAGCAATGACAACACCGGCTGGTATTCACACGAGTTTCGCTTCAGCAACAACTTATAGCATCACTGTGTTCAAACGAGTCGTGTTGCTTATAAGTCTTTGCTCTTGAGTAACGCTCAGGATGCCATGAAAACACCGACATCAGTTCGAAGAACTGCGACGACAACACAACAGTTCCGCAACAACTGCGACAAGAAATAAATGGCAGCAAGAACATCTCAGTCATAGCGACAACAAAGGCGCATCTCGCATCAACACCACATCGTGCCTGCAACAATTGATATTAAGTCGTTGTCTATTTCTCTTTTTGCAGGTTGATGAGAAAGTAGTAGCAGAGCAACGCCATATCATCAAGAAGATTCCAACGGTAGCTCCTTTCTAGCTCTGTTACTTTCAATTTCGATGACAACGTGTTTTGAGATAACCACAACGCAAGCACGACTCTGTTACTCAGCATAACAATGGCATAAGCTTTAATTCATGGCAACACTTCTAAGCGAAGAAAGACTCGGTGGTTTGGTAACATTTTCCCTCTATGTCGCTCTGTTATGACACTCTGTTTTTTAACGCAATATCTTTGTTAGTCTGTTACTCACCAAACACACAACTTCCAACATGTTGTTTTTAGTTGTACATCACTAATATAATGTGGATTGGGTGTTGAACATGACAAACATTTGCAAGTCAGTTTTCAAAAGTTTGTAATGTTATGGTAACAACTATGAATTTCTGTTTATGACTATGCAGTGTGGCTAAATCTGTGTGGTAACATCTTTTGCATTTTTGTTATTTCTGCCTGCTGAATATGGTAGTCTGTTTTTTATAAAGCGAAGCAATCACACGAATGGTAGCAAGGTCTATGGATAAATTATGGTTTGCAGGTTCAGTCTGACAACAACGAGCTTCGTGCAAGCAACTCAATGATTAATCACCGACTTTCAGCTCAACGGTTTTTTTCCAGCTTGCGATAATGACTCGGTGAAGTTTAATCTAGGATTCAGACTCAATATTGGCTTACGTCGCGGCTTTTGCATATTGAAGAGGTGGCCACCGTTTCCTCACATCTGAGAAACGGCGTCCTTGATGTCGAAAGCAAGCAAGTAGCAATGATATAACCTTTCTCCGACAATAACTCGACGTTGGTAACACTTCAATCTAATTCATAATCTGTTATTATTTAAATGTTAGTTGTATACATTTTTTCTGATTTGTTGAATTATATAGGTATGTAAATGTTTGATTTGTTTTTTCGAGTTGTGATTGTGCAAATAGATTCGTTTAAGTGGACCGTTATGAGCTATTATATAATGTTGAAAGGTAGTTATCTTTGCTACTGTTGTAATGTGCGTTCAGGATTCAAAATGTTGTTAAAACGTAAGTATCAACTCGATATAATTAGTTTATAGCCTCAAGAGCCAGTTTGTTGCAATTAGGCATAGGTAATTTTAAATAAGTTTCATATTACAGTTTCCTACATAATCAAGAAAAATATTCTAAATAACTATAGAAGTACATATTTTCTCTCTTTAAATTGAGTAAAAGTGCCTGTTTTTTTTTAAATTTTTCTAAAAGGAAAAGTGATCCTGTGATGATATCTTGGAGCTTGGCTTTAGGCGTGATCAGGCATGAGGTGGTAGTCTAAGTCCATTGTTTTGTTTGCATTCCATTCAATACTAATCAGTTTTGTGAAATGTTGTGAATAAATAATTGAATTTTCATTGGATATCATTGTATTTTAATCTTATTGAGTTCAAGGTAAATTCTCCTCACAAAATATGTGTTCGACGAAGTTCATGTCGATTATGCCGTAAATTTTCAATACAATAATTTCGTCATGTTTCGAGTGTTGCGCATGATGCTCTCTTCACATTGTTATCACACACAAATCTATTTCAATTTATTTTCATGTTATAAAGTTTCGATAATCGTTAAAGTTACTTTTTATTCAATTGAGTTGTTTAATTAATTAAGTTGGTTGTTTTTATAAAACAATTTTAAAAATAATTCTCGATTAGTCGAGTCCTTTTCACCCATGTAAGTCGAGTGTTTTCAAAGCCTCGCCATCGACCTTTGATCACCATACACAACATTTTAAAGCTTAATCCTGGGCTTCCTTACAGTGACACCTATTTGATCAATTATTTCTAATTGGTCACTTAGAAGACTAGCCCACTTTGCTAGTGCACACACTTAAAATTTAAATTCAAAATCTCGACTCACCCTGAGTATTTTTTCAAAGCAAATTAAATCTTTGAAGTCTAGCACTTCTTGGATTTTTGGACGAACATTATGGAGGTGTACACCTTAAATAATATGTCGTTCGACTTTTCATTTTAGTACACTATTTAGAACAAAGAAATATCATAGGAATCTAGCATTCCGTGTGATATATCCGTTCTTCATCCAAACATTTTCCGAATGAAAAAGGTGTTGTTAGGATCTAGCATCCAAATGATACCCCGATTAATTAGTTGTGAGGCCGACGTCTCATTTACTAAATAATCGTCATTTCTTCTATACTTCTCAAATTCAATCTCGTATTCTCACTTCTCATACCACAAACTCTTTTCATACCCTCGATTCAATTATCCGAAATATCTTTCTCGATCGAAAGAAGAAGGCTCTTGGAATCTAGCATTCTTTGAATTTTCGAGTGAATAGCTCTCAAGGCACGCTCTTGAGTTGTTATTCACTCAACCTTTCGACTTTTTCAAACTCAAACATTTTCAAACGTATCCTAAGTCGAATGCTCGTACGCATTCGCAACCATCGACATTTCGCACACACTTCACAATTCCTCGTGGTTTCGATATTAGGGGCACCCTTAGGGTCTAATATCGTTTCTCACAATCTTAACCCTTGACACGTCGTCAAGTCGGTTTCATTTTCAATCAAATCCTCGACACGTCGTCGAGCTACTTCAAAACAACTTCCTTTTGGCCTCGCATGCCATTTTTCGATTCGATCCTTTCACAAACATTTCCAAAACTTAAGAAAGAGGGATATTCTCAGAATCTAGCATTCTTTGGATATTCGAATGAGTAACTCTCGAGGCGCGCCCTCGAGTTGTTATTAGTTTATTCTTTCAATTTCAAAACATCCAACTCTTTATCTTCAACTTATTCAGTCAATTTCCGAAAGAACTGAGTTCTTGGAATCTCGCATTCCTTGAATTCTTGAGTGACAAGCTCTTGAGACGCGCTCTTAGGTTGCTTGTCAGTCACCCTTTTGTCTCAAACTCAAACTTCAACCCTTTTCAAAACTCATCTTTCCGTTGTTGTTACCACGAACTACGGACGCTCTGATTCTTTATTCATTCTTGAATATAAGATACGTAGGCACAAGATTGCGATGATCTTGGCGAGCACATTTCTATCTTCCTCCATTATTCCATTCACCCATTCCCAACCTTTCCTGTAGTCGAACTACGACGCTCTGATTTCTCATTCTCCTCCGAATGAGAATACGTAGGCACAAGGGCCCCAATCCTTGGCGAGCACCCCATCTTCTAACCACCTATCTCTCCTTAACGTCTTTAACCTTTTAACCTACCAATTCTACCTTTAATAACGAGAAGAAAACAAGTAAACCTAGACAACACTCCCCACAATTACCTTAAGAGGTTCCCGTCGAGTACGACGGACGTGAGGGGTGCTAATACCTTCCCTTCACGTAACCGACTCCCGAACCCGGAACATGGTTGCGACAGCCCTGTTCCTATCCTTTCATTTCAAGAGGTTTTCTCGATATTTTCCTCTCCCGTTTGTTTGGGAAAAATAAATTTCGGTGGCGACTCTGTCGAACCGCATTTCCGCGCCTTTCGCGCGAGGGTCGTTTCTCCGAAATGTCTCCGTGATTTTTCGAGGTGCGACAGTCAACAATTGCCATTTCCATACAGTCCTTTTGTCCGAAGGTCATGGTAACTTTCGCCATCACAGCCTCGTCTATAGGATTGTCAGTAGTTTCTGTTATGTTGATTGAAAGATTGCAGCCATCACTAACTTCGACCATGTTGGCTTCCACTGGTTCTGTATAATGTGCGTCCGCCATTTGCAGAGGGTCTGTGTCGACCTTCATCTGGCCGCTAGCCTTCTCTCCAAACTTTAGATGTCCTTCCTGGATTGCATTTTGAACAAGGTCCCTGAAAAGAAAATATTGAGACGTTTTATGACCCTGGAAATTATGGTATTTACAAAAGCCTCTTTCTTCCTTTGTTCTATGGACGGCATTTTAGTGCCAGGTGGCACTATCATTTGTCCTTCTTTAACTAACAAATTGAAGATTTCATCATATTTTGTGATGTCGAAAGTATATGTTTTCTTTGGGAACCTATCGTTCTTTTCGGATTCGACATAACTCTTCCCTTGTGGGGGAGCTAGTACTTTACATGAGTAAGATGGTCCTTATTTAAGTTCATCAAGATCCACCTCGCCATTGTCGAAGCTCGTAGGATCATTGCACAACCCTTCGACATTCTCATTATATTCGACAAAAGCTACCTTCTTATTTTTATTAAACTTAGCCTTTTCGTCTTTGAGCCTTTCTAATTGTCGAACTCGATCGGCTAGTTGGGCCATGTCCCTTAGATATTGGGTATCCAACTTCTTCCTAATAGAATAGTCGAGACCCCCGACGGCCATTTCGACCAACTCATGTTCAGGGACCTGTGTGAAGCATCTGGCTTTAAGCAAACGGAATCTATTAAGGTATTCCTCAATTGTCTCAGAAAACTTACGCTTCACACTAGCGAGTTCCTTTAAGCTAATTTTAGTCAGGCCCGTATAGAACTGTTCATGGAACAAACGCTCTAACTGGGTCCAATTACACACCGTATTAGGGGGAAGCGTTGTAAACCAGGTGAAGACATTTTTAGTAAGAGAACTTGGGAAGTGTTTTATTCTAAGGCTTTCATCATTCGCTATCTCTCCAGCCTCGATTAGGTAACGAGCCACATGTTCGACAGTAGACTCCGTCGTATCTCCTGAAAACTTAGTAAACATGGGTACTTTCGTCCTAGGGGGTAACTCCGCCTGAAGGATATAGTCTACTATAGGTGAAGGGTAATTTTGCCTGGTGAACCCAGTGTTTAACCCATTTCTGGCCATAATTCTCTCGACCATGGCTGCTAGATTGTTATTGACGGCCATGTTATTTCGTCGAACCTGTTGGACTACATTGTCTGCATCTTGGTTCTGATTCACGACAACCACTCCTGGGTCTCTTTCTCCCAAGACACGGGGCAGATTTCGCAATGGCTCTTCCCTAAGCACTTCGACTACAGGAGGGGCCATCCTTCCTTGGTTTCCTACGTCAATTTCTGCCATATTTCCCAAGTTTTCTCGTGGGATATCTGCTACTGCAGCCTGATTTCTGGCTAAGGGGGGTACCCCATTGAATTCAGCCAATCTTGTCAGTTGTACCGCCAATTGTTGATTGGTCTGAGTTGTATTTTGGATTATTGGTTGAAAGATTTCACCCATGGTTTATGACAAGTTCTGAACCATTTGTAGGTTACTTTCATCCATTTGGTTTCTCAAACAAGCAACTGAGTTGTTGGTCAAATTGGGGCCTTGCGTCGAATACCCTAAGCTCTGGCTTTGGGGATTTCGACCATGTTCACGCCTGACCCTGACCCCTATAATGGCGAAGCCATTGCCTGATCTAAGAATATGGGGGGTGCACTTTGGAGCCCCTGCATCATAGCGGTGGGCATCCCATATGGGGGATTTCTTGGTGACTGTGAAAAACCAGGGGGACCGAACTGCTTGGAAGTCGAACTTCCCCCTAACAAAATCTGAGGATTTGACGTTTGATGGCCAATATATTCCAACACTAGTTGACTATAAGGTCTTATCACCGTTGATCCAGTCCCAAGTACGGAGGGTGTCGGTACTGGCCTTACAGGAAGCACCGTTTGTTCTGCAGTCAACAGTATCAGAGGGGGAACTTCGTCGTCTCTTATTCCCTCACTGGAACCGTCTCCCTGACGGTTGGGGTTATCTGGCTGGTTCATATCCGTAGCCATGTTCCTAATGTTTCGTCTTGGTCGTCTTTCTTCGTTTACAGCGGTAACTCTACCACTTCTCAGTAACATAAAATGCACTTCTCACAAAAAGGACCAACACGACTGCAAATTTTGTGTAAGTTAGTTTTGTAAATAAAAAAAACTTTTTAGCACCGTCCCACCGGGTGTGCCATTTTGTTTCCCTTGAAAATCAGAAAATAACTGCTGATCTTCCAAATATAACTTTGGTGACTCACAAGATCGATCAGATTGATCCTAAGACATGTGCTAAAGGCTTTTTATTTTGGAAATCTATCTAAGTTTCACAATTAAGAAATATTGGGGTAAAGGAATCTTAAAGAGACATCTATTCGACTACGGACTCAATTAAAATATAAAGTAAAGCTTTTAATGAAAGAAAGAAGTTTGTTTGGAGAGGGAAGATTAGATTAAGGACGAGGAGAAAAGGAATTGCATAGAAAAAGAAGAAAGAAAGTAAGGAAGAAAGGTGCAAAGACAATAAAAGACTTTGTAAAGTTTATACCAAATAAAGTAAATTTCATTAAGGTAAAAGATGGTGTGTTTACATCACGTACATTCTCTATAATACTCGCTTTCTCGACGCTCGGATACTTGGAGTAATTCTAAGAGTAATTTGTACAATGGTAAATTACAACACACTTTGCTTATGTCTAAGACATCATATTTATAATAGTAAAAAACAACTTCTAATAACCTCCAACATCACCTCCTCTCGCCACTTGTCATAATGCATGGATCTACTACTCATAAGGTGCCACGTGTCTTCTTAAGTATTTGGCAAACGAAACTGTTCCCTCCAAAACATTTAAATTTCAAACCTTTCGACAAAACACCACCTACAACAAGCGGTCGAAGTCCTTGTTTCTCTTTTAATCTGGGTGAGTTCTTCGACTCCTTCCTTTAGTTGCCTTACACCTTTCAACCAACTTTCGTTCTCAACTTGTTCTTGGAATTTCATCTTGAATTCCTTTCTTTTGCATGAGGCGTCGAATTTAGGAGCTAACAGATTGTCTTCAGTAATAGTACTGATTTCTAGAGGAGTCTAATTAGTGAGGTCCTCTTCCCATGCAGTGTTACCATAAGAGGTTTTTTTTGTTGTATTTTCATTATTATCTTCATTTTTGGGAGAATCTCCCCATCCAGTGGGTTGGATGTCTTCATATCTGATATGAGAGCTTTCAGGAGTAGTGTACTTCACTAGAAAGTCATATTTGCCGCTTGGCTGTCCCAAAGTATCCCAAGTTTCTGAGGGGATAGATGAATCATCTTCTTCATTGACATTGACTTTAGGAAATGCAAAGTTGATAAATTCTTGTCCAACAATTCTTGCAACTTCATCAACATGACGTTTGACATCTTCAGAAATTTCCTAGTAAGGTTTCTATGACTCTGGGAGAACATGCGGATTTTTATCAAAGTTATTCAGCAGATATGCATTCTCTGGCTGACTCTTATACCCTGGATCTTCCATGTAAGGCTCCCAAATGGTAAAATCATCCATGGGATCATATGAGTTATAATCGAAGTTGTCTTTCATCAGAGTATCTTCTTCTAATGAGTTGGAAGGCATGACATCCTTCACGATCGTAATCTCTGTAGATCATTCTGACATCTGATCTTGGTATATCTCTAAGGCTTTTCTTCGGAGAGCAAAATGGCATACATGTTTCTTCCTGAGATATATATCCTTCATTGTTAAGATATGATTTCCATTCTTCATCTGTATCGGAAGAATCATTTTTCATCTATGGTATGGACTTCTTGAGAAATTGGGTGGAGGAAGCCTCCACTGTGGAATAAATCTTAAATAAGACGAATTCCTACATCATTCTCTGTAGTCTTCATAAATGCTGGAGAAAAACTGAGACATTTTCTTGTCTTGTTATCAACATGAACCACAATTTGTCCCCATCCTTTTATGTCACTGCCTCCGATTTCTTGGAGAGCGTCTTTGTATGAGGAAATCAACTTTCCTTTCTCTTGATGATTCTCATTGCTCATAGAGAGTGGTTGGAATTGAGTTCCAATGACTTCTTCTGGTTCTAAGTATGAGAATGACGATATATTTCTTAAGATTAAAGCTTTCTCTCCACATACTGTGACCATTTTGTTATTCTTCATAAACTTCGGCTTTTGATTAAGTGTTGAAGTGGTTGCTCCTGCTTCAGGAATCCAGGGTCGTCCCAACAAACAACTGTAAGCCGCTCGGGTATCCATCACTTGGAAAGTGATTTAAAGAGTATGAGGTCTGATGACTTGGAAAGTGATTTAAAGAGTATGAGGTCTGATGGTTATGGGAAGATCAATTTCACCGATAACTGCCTTTCTGGATCTGTCAAAAGCTTTGAATATGATCTCACTGCCTCTCATGGGGGTGCGTTGAAAAGAAAATCGTACTAGAGTTGACTTTGGCATGACGTTCAAGGATGAACCTGTGTCTACGAGCATGCTAGCTAAAGCATCGTCTTGGCAATTGACTGTGATATTGAGCGCCATGTTATAAATCTTTCCTTCCTCTGGAAGTTCTTCATAACTGAAACCCAAATTATTGCAGGAGGTGATATTGGAAATGATGTTATCAAACTGATCCACCGTTACATCTTATTCTACAAAGGCTTGTTCTAAGACTTTCTGTAGAGCTTCTCTGTGAGCTTCTAAACTGAGCAGGAAAGATAACATGGATATCTGAGAAGAAGTTTGTAATAGTTGATCTACAATGTTGTATTCACTTCTCTGGATGAGTTTTAAAATTTCATCGTTATTTTTCACAGGCTTTGTGCTGCTTGATTAACCAATTTATTGGTTAGGAACTTCAGTTTGAGGTTCCTTTTCTTTTGCAGGCTCTCCAAATCCTCTGTTGAAGATTCAATCACTTCGGGTGACCCGAATGATATCAGCAATGTCGGCAATGGATGGCAGTGGTACTTCCTTCCCATCCTCTACCATGGTTGCACCATACATGTATGGAATAGCTTTTTCTGATTTGTATGGCACTGGTCCTAGTAAGTAGATGACTAAAGGGGTTATCTGTGTTTTTCTACTGTTATAGACAATCTCTATTGGTTCCAGCTTGTTGGAATTTTTTCCACTATCGAAAGGGTTCGTTGAGTAAATAAATTACAGTGAAAAAATCCTTGTTAACTCTGTAATTAATAGGCTCTCTTGCATTGGAATCCTTTCTCCAACAGTTCTTGAATCTCATTCTCGATAAGGAGGAAACCATTTCGGCTTCTGCAGTAATTCTACCAAGCTGGTATTCATTAAACGAATGTCGAAAATATGAATCATGTTGACCTAGTAATCATTCCTTCCATAGTAGTCTTGGATCCATCCTAGATCCATTTGACGCTGGAGGGATTTTGTACAAAGGAACACCCTTGATTGTCTTTTAAGCAAATAGAGCAAGCGTTATAGATGTGCAACGGTAGATTGTGATGTTGACTTTGTCTTGAGTGCATTGCTACTAGATTGACATTCATTGCATGGATGTCATGATTTTGAACAATTCCTGGATATTTATAGACCATACTTGTTCCATGAATCCTGTAGATGCTTTTGATTGGCTGCATTTTGTGGCAAAACATTAGAGTATGTGTGAATGTCATAACTGATGGTATGACATACATGAAGGGTGCTCTGCAGGGTAAATTGGGATAGCTAAGAGCAAGTTAAGTTGCAGAGTAAGTTGGGATAGCTAAGAGCAAGTTA
Source organism: Lathyrus sativus (assembly GCA_963859935.3). Taxonomy (NCBI): domain Eukaryota; kingdom Viridiplantae; phylum Streptophyta; class Magnoliopsida; order Fabales; family Fabaceae; genus Lathyrus; species Lathyrus sativus. The sequence goes on along the minus strand of OZ012735.1, from coordinate 571,663,825 downwards.
AGTTTTCTGGTATTAGCTCAGGCTATACTTCGGGAAACATTTTAGGAAGCCTAGTTATCTCAGGCGACATGTCAGGCATTGCTGAGGATAACATGGAATGCCCCTGACCTAATTGGATGTGTGCAGCTTCATGAAGAGAGATTTATCTTGGGTAAACATAATTTCTACACCTAGGCCCAAGGACTATATGCTACTTATATACACAGAAGTAGCAATCCTATTTTGTTGAGAGCTTAGGGACAGCGATTGGAGAGTATAGTGTTTTGTGAGTGAAGAATTGTGTGTTGTGCAGTTGTTCTTCACGTGTGTTTTTTAGTCCTAGGATTCCTTGTGAGCCAAGCAATTATCTCTTGGATGATTGCATTGGACTAGTGTGTTTGAACTGTACTATGTGTGTGTTCACTCTAGGCTTTTAAGCACAAGTGTTGTGTCTCTTGATCAAAGCTGTGAAGCAGATCAAGGTGTGTTTGAAGTGTGACTTCATTTCCATTTGTAACTTTGAATTGGTTGATATCACTGTTGTGATTGAGGTGGAGTGAGTTGGTAACTCAAGTCTAGTGTTAGGCTGAAGTGTCATTGGGTAGGTCTTAAGAGAAGAGTTCAAACTGGTTGTTTGACTCTGAATTAATTCTACTAATAGTGAATTTCCTCCCTGACTTGGTATCCCCCAGATGTAGGTGTGATTTGCACTGAACTGGGTAAACAATTCTCTGTGCTATCTACTGCTTTCATTTAAAGTTTATTATTAAGTTCAGTAGTCTGTGCTGCAGTGGATGCCATAACATATGTGATAACATCCACTGTAAGGTTACCAGAATTTCAATTGGCATTAGAGCGGGCACTCTGCCTGTTACTTTCTGGGTGAGATCTAGGGAAGATAAATTCTGGTACAATGGACAAGGATATAGGATTCACAAATAGACCACCAATTCTGGATGGTTCTAACTATAACTACTGGAAACCTCGTATGATAGCCTTCTTAAGGTCTCTAGATAGCAAGGCATGGAGAGCTGCAAAATCAGGATGGGAACATCCAGTGAATGCTGATAAATATGGATTATCTGTGTTAATACTTGAGGAAGAATGGACCAAAGAACAAGAGGCCTTGGCTCTTGGGAATTCTAAGGCCTTGAATGCTTTATTCAGTGGAATAAACAAGAATATTTTCAGACTGGTGCATCACTGTGAACTGGCCAAAGAGGTTTGGGATACCCTCAAAACAACTAATGAAGGCACCTCAAAGGTCAAGATGTCAAGATTGTATATGCTGACCACTAAATTTGAAAATCTGAGAATGAAGGAGGATGAGACTATTCATGAATTCTACATGAATATTCTTGAGATTGCCAATACCTCAGGAGCTTTAGGAGAGAATATGTCTGATGAAAAGCTTGTGAGGAAGATTCTAAGATCATTGCCTAAGAGGTTTCCCATGAAAGTCACTTCTATTGAAGAAGCTCAGGATATAAGCAACATGAAAGTGGATGAACTCATTGGTTCTCTTCAAACCTTTGATATGGGAATGTGTGATCAGACTGAGAAGAAGAACAAAAGCATAGCTCTTGTCTCAAATACTATAGATGACTCAGAAAGTGAGGAGAATTTTTCAGAAGTAATAGCCTTGCTTGGAAGAAAATTTAACAAACTGATCAAAGGAATAGATCACAAGTCTAGACCTAATGACCAGAACACTTCTTCTGACATCAGCAGAAGAGGTAAATATGAAGAAAATCCCAGCCAAGGCAAAGGAGTTCAGTGTCATGAATGTGAAGGCTATGGTCACATTACAGCTAAATGTCCCACCTATCTCAAGAAGAAGAAGAAGGGCCTAGCTGTTAATTGGTCTGATGGAGAGTCTGAGAGTGGTTCAGAAGAAGAGTCTGCAAAACATGTCACTGCACTAAATAATGTATGTATATCTGATGATGATTCAAGTGAAGATGAGCTGACTTTTAATGAACTAGCAGCTTCATATAAAAAGCTATGCATCAGAAGTGCATAAATTTATCAACAAGGGGAACATCAAAAGAAAATCATAAAGGAGTTGGAGGCTGAGAAGAAGGAACACCTTGCAACAATAGACTCACTCAACATTGAAGTCATCTTGTTAAACTCCAAACTTGATCAAATGTCAAAGTCCATCAGGATGTTAAATAATGGGACTGACACCTAAGAAGAAATTCTACAAGTGGGTCAGAAAGCTAGAGACATGTCTGGACTAGGATTTGTTGGTAAACAAGAACCCACCCTGGGTTGCAAGAGGCCAATGGTTGAAAATCCGAGGTCAAACCGGATGTCACGACCAATGTCACAACATCAAGGAAACAAAAGCAGGAACCAGATCAAGAAAAAATACCAAAGACATAGGTATTACTACTGTGGAAGATTTGGGCACATTAAGGCTTTTTGCTTCAGGCTGCACGGATTTCCCAGCCACAGGCATCAGGTCAAACCCAAATAAGTTGCTCCCATCATGAAAAGACAATGGGTTGCTAAGAATGTGGAACTAGTAGCTCATACTTCTCTAAGGATGCCAACCAAAGAAGACTGGTATTTTGACAGTGGTTGTTCTAGACACATGACTGGAATGGAGAACCTTGTGGTGAACATCAAACCTCATTCCTCAAGTCATGTAACCTTTGGTGATGGAGCCAAAAGAGAAATCAAAGGTGCTAAAAAACTAGATTATCCTGGTGTTCCAGAACTGGATAATGTTATGTTGGTTAAAGGACTAACTGTAAATCTAATCAATATCAGTCAGCTTTGTGACCAAGGTCTCAGTGTCAAATTCACTAAGTGTGAATGTGTTGTTACCAATGGAGAAAATGAGGAAGTCATGAGAGGGTCTAGAGCCAAGAACAATTGTTACTTATGGGATCCTAAAATTAACTTGAATATCTGTCCCTTGACCATAGAAGAAAAGAAGGATCAATTGTGGAATAAAAATGGTGGACATCTTCAAAGGATAAAGAAGACCATATCCAAGGAAGCAGTAGGATGAACTCCAAAGTTAACTCTAGATGGAAGAACGGGCTGGGGTAAATATCAGGTTAGGAGGCAAGCCAAGACAGCACACCCACAGAATGAAGCTCATAGAAATCTAGATCTATTATACTGGAAGTTGATGGAGTCCATGAAAGATAACCAACATAAAGGGAGAAATGTCATTCAGGATGTCATGACATCATATCCAATTCAGCCTAATGAAGCCATGCATAGGGATAATAGACATCACTCTAGGAAGGTTGTGTGAAGCTTGGGAACTTTGGGCTACAAATTGCTGACATGGTTACAAGAGATCTCAAGGCTACTAAATTTGAAAAGTTACGAAGCCAGTTGAGGACTTGTCTTACTGAGGAATTATAGAAATTAATTATAATAGAGACGTATATTTTGAAAATTAATCATTTGGTGATTGGTCAAAATATTAAGTTCCCTCCTCTTGTGCAATATTACCCTTCTAGCACTTTCACACATTACGCTTACTTCATTTGGTGCCCATTCCAATTCTTCATCTTTCATACCTCCCTCGACAACCACATAAAACCTTCCCTCTCACGATCAAAGTCACCTAAAATGTCTCCTTCTCCTCAACAATCATCAACAGCTATCTTGTGTCGCTTGCGCGAAAATAAGGTGCCGGCATGACAGAAGAGTCGCCACCTTTCGTTATTTATCCCTCAGAGCGGGAAAGGAAACGATCGGAAAAACCTGACGAAAAAAGGGTAAGACAAGGTCATCGCAACTATTGTTCGGGTTCGGGAGTCGGTTACGCAAGGGGAAGGTATTAGCACCCCTCACGTCCGTCGTACTCGACGGGATCCACGCTTGCTTGGTTTACTTAGACGGGTTGGTTTTATTCTATCTACCTATCAAGGCTGGCTGAAAAAGAAAATAAAAATGACTCGGCAAAGCGTCGCACTTTATGCCTACGTATTCTCATCAGAGAATGAGAAATCAGAGTCAACGTAGTCCGGCCTACGAAGGGTTATGGGGGAAAGGTTGCTCGCTAGGACGTCGCATCCTATGCCTACGTACTTCCACACAGTATGGAAGATCAGAGCAAACGTAGTTCGGGAAACTACGGCTTATTTCCTGAAAGAAGTGTTTTTTATTGTGTTTGCGATTTCAACCGCACTAGAGACTATGACCTGAGAGTGAATGCGTCACATGTCACCCAAAGGGTACCATACTAAACATCCAATCTCAGATAGCTTAAGGCTCGTAACGTACGAAAGAAATCATTCATGATTACTGTATCTTAAACTGTTTTGAGATGAGAAGAGAACAGGCCCAACTAGGAGGGAGACTATCAAGTCCTACTGTTGTCATGCCATGGATTCATCCTATGGTTGAGGTTTGAACAGGGAACTCCTAGAAGTTGTCATGCATAGGTTTCAACCTAAAAGTCTATCATCAAATCCTTATCAAAGGAAATGAGAGTCCTAAGGGATCATGTCAATGATACACCAAACAGACAAAGCATCAGCTTAATAGTAAAATGCATGCAATGCAAGTGAGGGAGGAAATGTGTGTGGGGCTTCAGCCTCCACAAGCTCGTCTCGACCTCAAGCCAGTCATGAAATAACAGTAATCATACTGAAAATAAACAACCTGCTATCAAGCAATAAACAGAAAAAAGAGATGAAGTGCCATCAGGCAAACAAACCACATGCTTGAGAAAGAAATCATCTAATCTAATCTCTACTCCTAACCCAAAACAGAATCCTGATCAAATCTAAGCAATGCCCTAAAGCAACACCCTAACCAAAAGAAATGAATCCCAGTCTTCAAGCTTCAAAGCAAGCTTACCAAAGAAAGGGAGCTAAGTAGGTAGACTCATAGTGTCTTCCTCAGGAAAACACTAGGAGGCTTATACTCAGGAATCATATCCTATGTGGCTCAACAACTGTGATCAGTTTACATTCCTCCTTGGGAGAAATTAAACTCACATGTTGGATCCAACATCACTGGATACTTAAGAAATCCTATCTGAACTAGTGGAACTAAGTGAATAGACTCATAGGACCTTCCTCAGGAAAGTACTAGGAGGCTTCCGCTTAGGAATCGTATCCCATGTGGCTCAACAACTGTGATTAGTTTACATTCCTCCTCAGGAGAAATTAAACTCACATGTTGGCTCCAACATCATTGGATACTTGAGAAGTCCTAGATGAACTAGTGGAACTAAGTGAATAGACTCATAGGACCTTCCTCAGGAAAGTACTAGGAGGCTTCCGCTTAGGAATTGTATCCCATGTGGCTCAACAACTGTGATCAGTTTACATTCCTCCTCAGGAGAAATTAAACTCACATGTTGGCTCCAACATCATTGGATACTTGAGAAAGAGGTGAGGAGAAAGAATGAAAGTCATTCATAGTGCCTTCCTCAGGAAAGTACCATGAATTCCCCTCAAACTTCAGGATCTCAAACCTCACAGACAGGGAATAAGCTCCAAACTCTGGGTCTCTGAGTCTTGATCTACAATCTTCTCTTCCATCATGCTCTTCAACAAGATCTTCAAAACAAACTAAGCCCCACAACAAATTCCCCAAAATAAACCCCAGGGACAGACAAATAACCACAGAACAGTCAAAACCATCAGTCAACTTCAGAAAATACCTAAAAATACTAAAGCAAGAGGGAAAAATCTAACAATCATTCACAAGGGTCTATAACATCTACCCATACCATCCCTATATACCCATACCCAAAAATCAAAACAAAACTCTCAAAAGAAAATGAGTTACTTCACTTATGCATTCTTAAACCCTAATTTTGATACCCTAATGCTAACCTAATTAGACTAATCAAATTTTAATCTAAAAATCAAGAATTAAATCCTATGGGAAGCTATGATTCAATATCTAATCACACCAAAAAGAATGAATTAAAAATCATAAGGGAAGGTCCTAAAAGAAATTCTACAAAATTGAGTATCAAACTAAACATTATAAAAAGCTATTTAAATGAAAAATATACTAAAAATATCAAAAGAAAAATAAAATGGAATTTTATTTATTTACAATTTTCTAGAAAAAATTATGAACATGTGAAAAAAACAAGCATTAAAAAATACTAATTTTTCTATTTTCTATGAATTGTTTAATATGCAATAAGATATAAAAGAAATGAAAATAAAAGAATAAAAAGAATAAGGGGAGGGGGTGTTAAACTTAAAGCGCCCAGTTGATTTTATGATGGGCCCAGGAATATGGGGGTGCGCGTATCAAGTTGGTGGGCCCAAGCGCTATCAGAAAAATCAAAAAAAAAATAAAAATAAAAATGGAAAAACAACGGTATGAATAGCAACTTAATTCAGTTTAAAAGTTGGATTGGGCCACGCGAGGGGTGCGAATAGCATTCGTTTGCTGAGCCCAGAATCCACCTTTAAGTAAAACGGCACGTTTTACTTCTAAGCTCTCCCTCCGTTTCTGAATTTGAACAAGGACCGTTGGATGCGCTTAACAAGTCAAGATCTGGATACGATCGGACGGCTGGGAGGTTGTCTTCAACCTCCAGCTAGGGTTTCCTCCCCAAACCAGTTTCCATGCACATACTTCCTCTTCCTCGTTCTCCCTCGTCTGGCCATGAAATAACACACTATAAAAACCAAACTTGCCCCATTTTCCTCCCTCTACACGACCAGGCACGTGATTTTGTCTAAAACCCTCCCCAAAACCAAACCCGATCGCTGGAAGTCTTGAGTACCACCGAATTTCATTTGATATGCATGATCAACATTCTTGTTGAAACTAACCTTGCAAGTGATGATGGCTATGGTGGTTTCTCTTCAATCCAAACCTTGATGCTTGCTTCAGATGCTCTTCAATGGATATATGTTCTTCTGTTTGCAATGGTTCTTGCTTACACCTCTTGAATCACTTATCCAATTCTTCATGCAACTTGGAGTGAAGACTTGGATCTCATGAACCAGCCACGAATTCCTCTCAATTTTGTTTGCCAATTGCTCTATGATGATGGTAGATGATGATGATAACAAGAATTATGATGATTGATGGAGTTTCAATGGAGTTTGAAAGCAAAATGCAATATGGAGTTATGGAATCAAACTATGTAGTGCAAGCACTCTCAATCACCAACCAGGGCATGGATCATCTCTAGGGCATATATAGATGTCAAAAGAAGTGTGTGGAAGCTTTGAGAACCTTCCAAGAAGTTTCTAGAATGTATCATGCAATGAGAATTTGAATTTTCTATATTTAGTAAATCTCATGCAATCTCATGATAAACCATGCAATCCTACTTAATTTCTCCTCAAATGATATTATGATATGAGAACAAGGTCTTACAAACCCTTATGTAGCATTTTCTCACTTTCTCTTTTGGTGCCTTAAAATGCAAGAAACAAATTTACAAAGCAACTCCAATTTTTAAGCCTAAACTCAAAAATGTGGATAAACCATTGTTTTTAAAATGATGTTTGGAGTCAAAATGACATATTGGATGACCCATTTTGTATTTGTAGATCTCTCAAACCAAAATTCCATTTCAACTTTTTTAACTTATAAGCCATTTACAAGCCATTTGCACCACTTTTAAAAATCCATGCTCTAAGCTTTTCCAAACTTTCACACCCTCTTTTCTAGCCTTAAAATCCCATTTTGAACAACTTTGATGTTTTGCGTTTTTTCATTTGAGGCTTGGAAATAGGAGATATGGCCTTTGCTTAAAATGACCTGTAACTTCCAAATGACCAAAATACCCCTGTCTTGTTCAAACCATAAGTTGAGTTCTACAAATCCTATCAAGGACTTCTAGTACTCTCTAGAAAGCTAAGAAGATGCTATTCAACATTCATGTTGACCAAGAAATCATAGGAATCATCCTACTAGGGCAAAAGTTGTCTGCAAGTTGGGTGACTTTCAAGGACTCATATTCACACACCTCAGATGACCTGTAATTTGTCCAAACCATAACTTGAGCTCTGCACATCCTATCAAGGACTTCCACCACTCAAATTAAAGATAAGAACAATCTCTACAACATTCATGTTTTGGGGAAGATGAGATATCAATCACATCTTGAGACAAAACTACCTGGAAGATAGGGATCAAATTAGGGTTTTTTCACTGACAATCCTCAGAAACCCTAACTCAAAACTTATCAAACTCATCAATCATGATGAGTTGGTCTATGAATCATCTTTATAACATCTCCATACATCATTCCATGATCTCATGGCCCTTGGATTAGGTCTCAACCTTCTCCAAATCTTCAGCTGATCTGGGATTGACCCAGTCAAAACCCTAATTCTACCATTCATGGTTGAATCTTCTGAATTCTTGCATAATGACCTCTCTGGGCTTCATGATGGCTTTCAAGACATCTCATTGGCTTTCTCAAAGCTTCAAGTTCATTCTCAAAGTCTCAGAATCAACTGAGGAGCACCCACAACTCTCAAGCTAGGAGGCTGGTTTCAACCAATTTCTCTGAGGATCTCTTGAACTTTCTGAGGAAGGTATCAACTTTCAAACACTTAACGGGTGAATAATTGTTGGTCAAATTTTGGGGTGCAACATCTTGGAAGATCAGATGGAGCACAACTTGATATATCTGCTTCTGACAACAAAGTGTGTCAAGTTATTATTGGCAACCAGGTCAAAAGCTGGCCCACAAAAGGAATTCAAGTACTTATATTTGAGGATCTGAATCAGGGTTTTATGCAAAGTTCAAGTTTATCTGATGAAGTCAAGCTAAAAGAGCCATTTGAAGTCAAGACATTAATTCAGTTACTTAAAGTTCTGATTATGTGGTTCATGCTTTCTTTAGAAAGAAAGATTCAAATCTTCTATTCAATTCAAGACCATTGCAAGATGGAATCAGGATGTGGGATTTAGTTTCTTATGGAATCGATTCAAGGTTTTCAAATTTCATGCCTTTCCAAGTTGAAGTACATAATCATAAATTCAATTCCACTTTAAATTTATTCCAATTCAAGTTTCAATTCTAATTTCATCTAATTTGTTTCCATTTCAATTTTCAATTCTATCTCATTTGAGCTTCAAGTTCATTATAAAAATCAGATTCATTCGAGTTCAATGTCCTTCAATTTCCATTTTCCTTTCAATTTCTTTCAATTCATTTTCAAGCCCATTAAAGTTCATTTTTCCACTTCAAGCTCTATTCAATTGAATTCAAATCTCAAGTTGCAAATTCAAGTTCAAATCTAATTCCAATCTCATTTCAATTTCAAGATTTCCATTCAAGTTCAAGATTCATGACAAGATTTCATTTCAAAATTTAACTCGTGACCACTTTTCAAATTTGTCACAAAGATTCAAGCTCAAGATTCAATTTCTGAGTTATGACTTCATTCAAGATCCAAATGGCCAATTTTTATTCAAGATTCTAGTTCTATATCAATTCACAAATACCATTCGAGATTCATCGTCCAATTTCTATCCAATTTCAACTCCTATATAAGACTAATTCTTGTTCCAATTTGAATCTTCATGTACGAATCATCGAATTTCAAGTCTCATATTCAAGTTCTTTTCTTCAATCTCATTCAAATTCCAAGTTTCAAGTCCATGTTTCAATCCAAAAATTCAAAGTTTCATGTCTATTTCCAATGTCAATTTCATTCATAGTTTTAAGTTCATTTCTAAATTCCTTTTCAAGTTCAAGCTCAACCATGTTTCATTCCAAATTGAGCTTAAGTGATCAAATTCAACTTCATTCAATTTTCCAATTTTCTTTCAATTTCTTTCATTTTTCCAATTTTAGTTCAAAACCATCCAAATTTAATTCCATGTTAATTTAAGTTCCAAATTCTTGTTAATTCTAGATTTTGTGTCCATGATTAATTACAAGTTTATTCTTAAAATTCAATTTCAAGTTTTTTTCTATGTCATATCAAAGAGTTTCAATTTTATACCAAAGTTCCAAGCTCCACTCTAGTTTCAAATTAATAATCTTTTCTTTTATTTTTCAAATTCATGAAAGGATAAGTTTTTATAAAGACTCAAATTTTAAGTTCCATTCAAATTGTTTCTAAAAATTTTCCAAGTCACTTTCTAAAGCCTATTCTTTTAAGAGTCCATTGCACACAAAATGCCCATGTATATATTACAACAAAATTAGCAAAAACAAAAAAAACAAAATCTACTTGCTACAAGCAAAACCTTACACAAATTTGAAACTTGCATCACGACTCCAAATTGTCCTGCTACTTGCCACAAACTGTACCAATCTGTTGCGACCCTGCTATACCCTTCAAGACTCCAAAAAATTGTTATACACAGGGCACCAAACAGTGCATAAACAAGCGTACAAAACTCCAAAAATTATGCACTCCATAAGACAGCACACCACAACATGACTAAAGTTGTTAAAACCTGCAAGTGAAATCAGGCTTCACAACACCCTTGACAACAATAAGATCACTCTGCATCCTATGACATATGGCCTGCACCAAAGCCATAACATTCCAAAACAACATTCAAAACCTACGCTCCACACCAACATCAAAACCTGTCAATGAAAGCAACAATTTATAAACAGGTAGATTCAAAAATTAAAAAGGTTTGGAGTTGTTTAAGAAAGGAGGACAAAAAACAGAGTGAATTGGAAAAACAACAGAAAAACCTTACCTTTAATTAACAGCGACCATCATCAACCACCTTTGTAGCGACGAAATTTGTGAGTGTAAGTTATTGATTAACTTAACTAAAAAATGCAAGAGTCGCCACCGTACTTTTATTTTATCCAAAAAAAAGGAAAGGAAAAAGAGCGAACAAAACCTAAGAGTTCTAAAACAAGAACAAAAACAGAGATCTGGGTAAGGGGGTTGGTTATGCAATGGGAAGGTGTTAGCACCCAAACATCTATAGTACTCTATAGGAGCCCTTTGAAATATCTACGCTTTTTGATTTGAAAAAGTTTTGTTTGAAAAGAGATTGGGGAGATGAGAAAAGAATTATTTTTTTAAGATTTTTGTGTTTGTAGAGACTTATCGCCTCATGTCTACGTACCTACAAAGTGAAATATAGGATCAAAACCTCGTAGTTCATGGTATAAATAACAAAAGTTTGTTGATTTTAATTGATTTTAAATGTAAAGACAAGTCATCATTTTAAGGAGAAAACTACGACTAGTCGCCCACAAGTATAAGACAACATTTACATCACCTAAACATGGAGGATTTTGCTTGGATTAAAATCAACAAGTCTATCACTCAACATCTAAGTGGAAAATGTCAACATCTTAATAATATAAGGAATAGGAGAATTATATCTCAACTATGGAAATAACTCATATCTAAACTTTATGAAAAAATTTAAATAGAAAAGTGCGCAAAGGCACAAAACGTTTGAATGAGGTTGATATTTTTTAAAGTATTTTTGAAATTTATCAAAATATGATTAATATTGATTGACATTTATTAAAAAAAATTTGAAAATCACTTGACAAAAGTCAAACTTTTATTATGAAAGCAGTTTTAAGTTTGAAAGCAAGAAAGTTTTTGAAAAAGGGAGGAGATTTTGAAAATTTAAGAAGGGGAGAAGATGAAATGACTACCCTAGAAAGCAAAATAAAAGCTAGAGATAAGATGGATCTAACCAACTTGTGGCACACTTCATAGCAAACTAAATAAGAATTCCATTCATTTTGAAGCATAAGCAAGCGAACAGGCCAAATAAGAATTCCATCCATCTTGAAGCATAAGCAAATGAGCAAGCCAAATAAAGGCAAAGATCCATAATACTCCAAGCATAAGGAAAAAGTCCTCATTACAAGTCCAAGGGTCCACGAATATTCCAAGATCATAACCACAAAGTTAAGAGCACCAAGGTTTTTAGAGGTTTAATCTTTTATTAGTGTTTTAAACAAGATATGGTTCAAGTGGACAAAAGAAAAGAGCGGAAACATAAACATGTGTCCAACAGACAAAGGAAACATAACGGAAGCATAAATAATAATATGATATGAAATGAGAATAATGGAGCATAAAGATAAAAGAGAGATAGGGATCAAGAAGGAAACATAAACAAAATTAGTATAATGATATCGTTAGTGAGTTAGTGATTAGTTATTAGAGCAAATGATCAACGATGGGTAACTCATGCACTTAAGCCAAAGTTGATGAAAACTTATTAGAGGATTGATAAAATCAAAGCCTCCTAACAAGTTTCATAGGTGATGGACCTAAGACAATTAATCAAGCATACTTGGACTTTTAAACATAAGTTTGAGCCACGAATGATCACTTTCCGATTACGGGACAATTTAGCGCTATGTTAAGCAATCATAATCAGGTTTATGTAGAAACCACAACTATTTGAGGGTGTTCAATAACAATGTTAGTGCTAATGCATTCTAGAGAAGTGATATGTAGATCACTCTCCAAAAGCAATACCGCATAAAAAGAAAATAGGTAACAATCTCATCTTCATCAAGAACTTGAAATAAGTTCAAACGATATCGAAGATTTTCATCGATCAAAAGAAAAAAGAAAAGAGGAAAGGGAATGCCAAATTGGATTACAAGTTCAAGGTTATTCCGTCTTTAAGTTCATCCACTCATCTTGGTGGATTAAAGCAATAAACATATCATTAACTCAAAGCACCTAAAATGAATTGAACGATTCACTTTAAAGATAGATTTAAATTAGTGAATGTTTATCCAACTTCATTTACACCCTAAGTCCAATGAATTTAAAGAGGAAAAGGACCTTTAAAAGTGCATTCCAAGGAAAAAAATCGAAAGGAAATGGAAGAAGACGAAGAAAGAACCAAAACAGTCCCAAAACATAGTCAAAAACTTAAAATCAACACTGGGTAATCGATTACCTTAAGCTGGTAATCGGTTACCACTGCTAAAACAACAACAAAATAGCTTTAAAAAGTGCAAAAATTTGCTCAATCATTTCTTCAAACACCTCATGATCAAGGATGCAATTGAGTATAAAAATTCAAGTAAAATATCAACAAACAACACCAATAGAACATAATTTACAAGATACAAAGATCAAGCAATAAGAATCAACAATAGATCATATTGTGAAGAATGTATCAAGAGCAACAATGGTGGATCAAGAAATTACCACTCCAAATCTGGAAATTCTTCAAATCATCTCCACTAACCACATATCAAAGCCTTGATCTACTAGAATTAATTATGAAAAAGTGGATGGATGAAGGTTTAGCTCAAAGATTAGAAACTTCTAATGATGAACTTACTAACTTTTAAAGGAAGAAAGAGCTTTGGTGAATTTGGTAATTGGAGAAAATTTAGAGTCAAGAAAGAATTTGACAAGGTGAATTTGGCTATCAAAACCTTATCAAATGAGAGAAATTTGGCCTCTATTTATAGGATTTAGGCTTGGAAAATTTGGTGGATTGGAGTTTGGTTTGGAATCAAAATTAGGGTTGGAATTTGAATTTGGAGGGAAATTAATGATCAAGTGGTGATTACTGAAGGTGTATGGTGGGAATTAATTATGATGAGGTAGGAGAATTAAAATGAAGTGATCTAGAATATTCTCATGTTGCAATATTTGAATTTGGTGCCAAAAATGCTGCAGAATTTGAATTTTCCCAATTTTCACAAAATTCGCATAGGGTAATCGATTACCACAGGAAAAAATGGTGAAAATTTGCCTTTTTGATGTGTTGTTTTTGCTCTGGCTCGACTCTTTTGCTTGTAAAAGAAGGAATGGAAATAAACACATGAACTTTGGAGTCTCTTGAATAAAAGTCAATCAAATCTTAGGAAACTCATGATCAGATGATTTTGAAATGGTTACATATCAACTTTGACTTTGTTCAGATGAAACTCATTAGAGTTGAGGGGCTGACATTTGATATCTTTGCTCCAAAATATTCCTGAAGAAGTTAGTAAAGGAAAAACAAACATTTTTTTGGATTTTAATCAATGGTTAGTAAACATAAACATAAACAAATATCAAACAAACAAGAAAATAAAGGTTCCCGATGATCTCTCAAGAACAAACCTGCAAAGGAAGATAAGAGAACTAAAGCATGCAATCTTGTTTATGGAATGGGATGCAAATGGCATATGGGATCTTAGGGGCTAAAATTAGGGTATTACATTTGCCCCTATTTAAGGTTCTTCTATCAGGAGATATGAAGATTGACATCTTTGTCTTGATCAAATAGAAGAGACTTAAATATAACAAATAAACCTAATTTTTTCCCTAAGAGGCCTCAAAAGGATATGATTATGCTAACAGTATGGTATGCAAACACAAGACCTCTGTGGGGATAAAATGCCACAGGAGACAAACAAACATTGGGAGAAAAAGAAGAAAAGAGACTCTACATGGTAAAATAAAAGATCAAGATCGTATTCCAATAAAGGAAAGGAAACGACTCAACGGGGGAAAGGATACCAATTGCCTGTTACTAGGCGAAGATACTCAAACCAAAGAGAATAGGTAAAATACTTTCTGCTGGTTACTGAGTAGAAAATAAGTGTAATAAACACGAAAGAATTGTCATCTACCAGTTACTGGATAGAAAACAAAGAGATGTGTTACTTATTACCAGTTACTGGGTAAAAAGTAATCAACTTGTTGAGAGATAATCAACTACCTGTTACTGGGTAGGAAAAGAAACAATGCCAACTACTGGTTAATGAGTAGTTTGTCGATAGTAATAAACCTGAAGAGAAAGGTTACAAAGTATCGATTACTGGATAGGGTAAACAATCATCAACTACCTGTTACTGGGTAGGAAAAGGAATATCACCACAAGGAAAGATTACCGACTATCGGTTATTGTGTAGAAAAATAATGGTAACTAACCAAAAGAGAGACAAATGTTACCTGATACCAGTTATTGGGTAGAAAAATAAAGGCAACAAGCTCGGGAGGAAGGATTAACTTTTACCAGTTACTTGGTAAAAACAAAGGATAACCAACCAAAATGGGTGAGAAATATTACCTACTACCTATCACTGTGTAGAAAACATAAAGAAAGTATACTCAAAAGGTGAAGAAACATTACCAGCTACCCGTCACTAGGTAGAAAAATAAAGGTAATGAACTCACAAGGAATACCTGCTACCAGTCAATGGGTAGGATATTACACATGAAAACTACTTGTCACTGGGTAGGAGAAGGAAATAAAGGTCAACTACCTGTCATTGGGTAGGACAAACACACTCAACTACCTGTCACTGGGTAGGAGAAAGAGGTACATTATCAGCTACCTGTCACTGGGAAGCTCAAATCACACAATGAACTTCTCAAATAAAAAGACAACCATTTGTTAGGGATGAAATATCAATAACTCTGCTGGAGATATTCAAAAGAGATACAGGAAGGTTAAATCATACAACATACTTCTCAAATAAAGAGACAAACATCTGTTGGAGATTTCACAAAAAACTTCTCATCAGGAATTCTTCTACAGAGATTCCATTTGATGGAAAAACTGGTTGAATAAGGATGCATCATTTCACAATAAACTTCTCTGCTGAGGATGAACTAGAGAAATGTCATTTATTACGAAGATACAAATAAATTCTTGAAGGTTACACAAACTCCTCAAATAAAGAGGCTCTCACTTGTTATCATGTGAGGTTTTCCTTGCTGGGGACACACAAGCTGCTCAAATAAAGAGAACACTTTTTGTTATCGCATAAGCAATTACCAAGATAGTGTTATCAAAACACCGCTGGGGAAAATTCAAATCTTCATCTTTTGATGGGGATCAATAAACAGATTCTTGCCAAGGAAAATAAATCCTCAAAAAGAGAGAAATAAATACCTTCTCATCATCCGGGTTTCACAGCCCAGGAAAAATCAAAATAACCGCTGCAAGAGACCAAAGTTCATCGCAAGAATAAGCTGGAGAGAAACGGTCAAACAAGACTCGATGCAATGAGGAAATAACTGAACTGGGGAATAATTTCATCCAGATAAAATTTGGGGAGGAAAGCTAAATCAAACATCTTCCACAAGGCATAACCTCAGTGGGGAATTGGAAAGGATATACATTTTCTGCTTAGGATCGACATTCTAATGGATAGAGGACAAACACACTCTGTGGGGATAGTAGCACCGAAGAGCAAGGAACCACCAACAAATATGTAGGATGCACAATGCAACAAAAACATGTTATGCTCAACAAAATGAATGAGCATGCAATGCACATGGGTACGAATATGCTGACAAAACAGACAAAAATGATAAATAGAGGGTGAACAAAACATCGCAACACCACTGAAATACTCGGCTAATCTCATCAAGCTAGAGACATCATTGGAGATCCTGCTAAGAATTTAACTGAAGAAATCCTGCAAGAGATAAGCAAAAGCCATCAAAAGAAAATAAATCCTACTACAAGGCTCAAATCTCGCTGAGGAGATGTAGATACTTCTTGGGGAGAAAACCCAAAGATCAATCTTCAAACATCGATAATTCAACAAGAGGGAACAACAATATGAACTCTACTTCGAGGGAAAGATCTGTTGGAGAAAACATAGCAACACAAATCTTTCAACTCTACTTGGGGATAAGAAGAATCCATATGAAATCTGCTTCAAAGGGATGAAGAAATTCGCTGCGAAATATAATGGATTCACTGGAGGTTTGTAATCATGTAAACAACTACACTACTCCACTAGAGAATAACACAGCTCTTCTAGGGATATCGAAAAAAGTTCTCTGAGGATTATACAACTCTGAGAGAAACATCCTGGAGTTGCTGGGGAAAATAAGAAGTTAAAATCATAGCAAAAAGTCAAGCTGTGGGGGATTTTAAATCAATACTCAACACAATGTGAGAGAAAACCCGATAGGTGACTGCTATATAAATATTTCTTAGAAGAAAGAAAAATTGCTCTTTGCTTAGGAAACATCCAAAGTAATAATGCATAACCTTTATTGGGAACCAACAATGATAAATCTTTGCATGGGTATTAACATCAAAGACATTGCTATGGAAAACTGAACAATACTCGTCTGGTTATCCATAAGATTAAAACTCTACTAAGGGAATATAAACAAAATCTACTGGAGAAACCTCAACATAACTCTACTGGGGAGCTGTTAATAAATTCTACCAGGGGAGCAAGAATGAACCCTGCTAAGAAAAACATCAACAAACTCTATTGGGGGAGAGTACCAACAAGAACAAACTCCGCTGAGGACAATGCTAAGTTTTGCGCTTCGATATTTACCAATCTTGGGATCACTAGTGACATTCCTTTTTATATTCATAAATTAAAGAAAAATGTTTTTATAATTTTCAAAATTTTAAATAAATTATTCACATTTGTTTCAAAAAAACATCATCAAAAATAAATGAAATTCTATAAACAAAAACAAAATAAGAATTGCAAACAAAGGGATAAAGGCCCAAACTTTATTGATAGAATGGTAGTCCGCAAATGGTGTAACTCCACGGATCATTACAAAGTTTGAGAAATGGTAATTACAATTGAAAGGGCTACATTGAAATACAATGACCACTATTCTCCCTAACAACTTTGAATTCCAACTATGCTTGAGATTTCAACTGAGAATGATTGAAGTAAAATCCTTGTTAGGAAATGCTGCTTCAAGTGATCAAGACTAGCCAGATGCAGTTACTTGCCATAATCCCTAACTTTTGCCTAGATTGCCCTCTAGGGTTTTCAATCTACTGGGATAATTATTTATGTTTTTGTCTCTAATTTTTTCCTGGATCGCCCTTTCGGGTTTTCAATCCACCGAGACTCTCATTTTTGCCTAAGCCTCCCTTTTGGGTTTTCAACTTAACGAGTTTTTCTTTTATTGTTTAGGAAAATTACTTATTGACTGCATCGAAATTCACAGGACGAGTGAACTCTTCACTATCCATAGTTGTAAGAATTAATGCACCACCAGATAAGGCTCTCTTAACAACATATGGTCCTTCATAATTAGGAGTCCACTTGCCCCTATAATCAATGGTAAAAGTCGAGATCTTTTTTAGCACAAGATCACCTTCTCTGAACACACGAGGTCGAACCTTCTTATGAAATGCTTTCTTCATTCTCTGTTGATACAATTGGCTATGACACAATGTCGTCATTCTTTTCTCTTCAATCAAATTCAACTGATCATATCTACTCTGACATCATTCAGCCTTAGACAATTCAGCTTCCATCAAAACTCTAATAGAAGGGATTTCAACCTCTACCAGGAGCACTGCTTCCATGCCATAAACAATAGGGAAAGGGGTTGCCCCTGTTGAAGTGCGGATGGATGTAAGATACCCATGCAGAGCAAAAGGGAGCATATCATGCCAATCCTTATATGTAACAACCATCTTCTGAATGATCTTCTTAATGTTCTTATTAGCAGCTTCAACAACCCCATTCATCTTGGGACTGTAAGGAGAAGAATTATGATGCTCAATCTTAAACTCATCACATAATTCCTTCATCATCTTATTATTCATATTCGACCCATTATCATTGATAATCTTGCTTGGAACACCATACTGACAAATGATTTGGTTCTTGATAAACCGGATCACTACTTGCTTGGTCACATTGACATATGATGTCGCTTCAACCCATTTGGTAAAATAATCAATAGCCACCAATATGAAACGGTGTCCATTCGATGCTTTAGGCTCAATCATTCCAATCATATCAATTCCCCACATGGAGAAAGGCCATGGAGAAGAGATAACATTGAGAGGAGTTGGAGGCACATGAACTTTGTCAGCATAAATTGGGCATTTATGACACTTCTTCACATATTTACAATAGTCTTATTCCATCGTCAGCCAATAGTAACCTGCCCTTAACATCTTCTTAGCCATTGCATGTCCATTGGCATGGGTACCAAAGGATCCTTCATGAATTTATTTCATCAACATGTCTGCTTCGTGTCAATCTACGCATCTGAGCAATATCATGTCATAATTTCTTTTATACATCACATCATCATTCAAGAAGAAACTACCAGCCAATCTTCTAAAAGTTTTCTTATCCTTTTTGGATGCTCCAAGTGGGTACTCTTGATTTTGAAGAAAACATTTAATATCATAATACCAAGGTTTATCATCAACAACCTATTCAACTACAAACACATGAGTTGGTCTATCAAGGCACATAATATCAATCTTTGGCACATCATTATAATGATTTACCATAACCATGGAGGATAAAGTCGCTAAAGCATCTGCCATTCGATTCTCTGCTCTTGGTATATGGTGAAACTCAACCTTATTGAAGAAAGTTGACAACTTTCTTATGTAATCAGGTTGACGTGTCTCTTACTCCCCTTTAATCTGATTGATCACTAGAGTAGAATCTCCATATACATCAAGGATCTTAATTCTTAAATTAATAGCTTGTTTCAAGCCCATAATACACGCTTCATACTCAGCCGCATTATTTGTGCAAGTGAACACCAACCTTGCAGTGAAAGGAATATGAGAACCATGAAGGGTAACAATAATTGCCCCAATACCATTGTCATATTCATTAACAACTCCATCAAAAATCAAACTCCAACGAGATCCAGGCTCAGACCATTCTTCAGGTAATGGTTCCTCAAAATCTTTAACATTTAGATATATCACATCCTCATCCGGAAAATCAAACCGGATAGGTTGATAATCATCAATTGGCTGGTGTCCCAAATGATTAGCCAAAACACTTCCTTTTATCGCTTTTTGAGTTTGGTACTCGATATCATATTCTGACAACAACATTTGCCAACGAGCAATCCTCCCAGTTAAAGCAGGCTTTTCAAAGATATACTTGATTGGATCCATTTTAGATACAACCAAGTTGTACAATTCAGCATATACTGGCAGAGGCGTTTGGCAGCCAAAGCTAAAGCACAACATTTCTTTTCAAGAACTGAGTACAGAGACTCACAATCAATGAACTTCTTGTTCAAATAATAAATGGAATATTCTTTTCTCCCAGATTCATCTTGTTGACCCAGAACACAGCCCATAGGCTCTTCCAGCACGGTCAAATACATGACCAAAGGTCTTCCTTCCACGGGAGGAGACAAAATAGGAGGTTCAAGCAGATAATCTTTAATTCTTTCAAAAGCTTTATGAAAATCTTCTGTTCATACACAACCCTGATCTTTACGGAGAAGCTTGAAGATCGGCGCACATATGGCAGTCATATTGGATATAAATTGGGAGATATAGTTCAAACGTCCCAAGAATCCTCTTACTTGTTTTTCTGTTTTGGGTGTAGGCATTTCTTGAATAGCTTTAACTTTACCAGGATCAAGTTCAATGCCTTTCTGACTGACAATAAAGCCCAACAACTTTCCATAACGAACACCAGAAGTGCATTTATTAGGATCCAAATGGAGCTTAAACTTTCTCAAACATTGAAACAACTTCAATAAGTATTCAATATGATCTTCTTCAGTCTTCGACTTACAAATCATATCATCCATATAGACGTCAATTTCTTTATGCATCATATCATGGAACAAAGTGGTCATATCTCTCTGGTATGTTGCACCAGCATTCTTCAAACCGAAAGGATCACTCTGTAACAGAATGTTCCCCAAGATGTAATGTATGTTGTTTTTTCCATATCCTCAGGTGTCATCTTTATTTGATTATAACCGGAAAATCTATCCATAAAGGAAAATATATTGAACTTAGTAGTATTATCTACTAGAAGATCAATGTGTGGCAGTGGAAAATCATCTTTCTATCTTGCTTTATTCAGATTTCTATAGTCAACGCACATTCGGACTTTTCTGTCTATCTTTGAAACAGACACAATATTGGCTACCCATTGAGGATAGTCAACAGTCACAAGAAAACTAGCAATCTGGTTTTGAAACTCCTTTTTAATCTTCAAACCCATGTCAGGATGAGTTCTTCTCAATTTTTGCTTCACAGGTGAACATTTAGGCTTTAATGGCAAATGGTGCTCCACAATATCAGTATCAAGACCAGGAATGTCTTGATAGGACCAAGCAAACACGTCAACATATTCTCTAAGAAGCTCTACCATCCTCTTCTTAACATCTGAATGAAGCAGTGCCCCCATCTTGACTTCTATCTTATCATCATCGAAACCCAAATTAACCAATTCCACCGGCTCTTCATGAGGCCGAATGGTATTTTACTCTTGCTCAAGCAATCAAGAAATTTCATCTGGAATGTCTTCAACATTCTCTTATTCTGCTTCAAACACAGGGAACTCAAAGTTGGGATAGGGCATAAAAGTCATTGTTTTCAATAGGTTTAACAATCAATCTGCACAATGATTTATGTTAGATTTTAGAATATGAACAAGAAGTGAAAGTATCATGCAAATAAAAGTGATCATCACATTATTATTATTTTGGTGCTTTATGTTACCATTTTTCAGAAATAAAGCAAAAAAGGAAAACAAAATATGGATACACAAAATAACATTTTATTGATGATGATAAAAGTTGAAACAAAGCCCTCACAAATTCACTTTCACCTTGGGCAGAGTGAAAGGATTTTTTGAAAGAAACAAAAACAAATTACTTTGAAATATGAACAACAGTAGGAACGTTAAAAAAGATTCAATTTTGGCATATCAACCCACGCGTCACAAAGTTGTGCGTTTCTTCCTCTTGATCATCCTAAATAATGGCACTGACTTCATACTTAAGTCCTTTAAGTCTCGGTCGAGGAGAGTAGAAGAGTACATATGAATCTTCTGACTCAGTATCATATCCAGGATCTTCCAAATAAGGCTCCCAGTCTTCAGCGGGAATGGAATCATTTTCAGAACCATCTGAGATATAATCTTCATAGTCATCTTCAATAATTGCAGTTGTAGATTGATCTTTGGTATGGATGAACCCAGCACTTTGAAAAACATCATGGATACTCTTCAGCTCATTGTGGATTAAACCAGATGTAAAACCCAAACCAACTCTGTCTTTTTTCTCAGCAACTTTAATGACTCGGCCCCATCTATCAGCTTGGCCACTCTCCAATACATGTTGTGCATCTTTCAGAGAAGACATGGACACTCCATTCTTCTTAACAACATTATCAACCACAGAAAGAGCCTGGAACAGATTTCCAACATCATCGTCAGCATCAATATAAGAAAAATACGAAAAACTGCTTACTAACATAGGTTGTTCTCCACCAACAACAACAGTTTGCCATTCTGGACAAATTTCAACTTTTGGTGGAGTGTCGAAGTGACAGCTCCGACTTCATGAATCCACGGGCGTCCTAGAAGAAAACTGTAAGCAGGATGAATATCCATGACTAGAAAAGTAATCTGGAACAAACACGGACCTATATTGATAGGGAGATCAACATCTCCAATCACAGTGTTCCTTGAGCCATCAAAGGCTTTCACAATGACCCCACTGAATCTCGTAGGAGTGCCTTGATAAGACAATTTGGACAAAGTAGATTTTGGAATTACATTAAATGATGACCCGATATCAACCAACACATTGGATAAAGCATCCTCTTGGCAATTCATAGAAATATGGAAAGCCAAATTATGATTTCTTCCATGCTCAGTCAACTCTTCATCACAAAAACTCAGATTGTTACATGCAATGATATTAGCAACATTGATGTCAAACTGGTTAACAGTCACATCATGATCTATATAATGTTGTTCCATTATTTTATGCAGGGATTCTCGATAAGCCTTAGATCTTATTCATACATAGTAGCATTGTATTTATATGGAACAAATTTATCTTATTCATACAGTACTGGGCCAGGAAAACGGATGACCAAAAGTGTCACAGCAGATTTCTGACTATTGTAAGAAATTACAACTCGTTCCGGGATGTTGAAACGCGGAACTATGACATTCACCTCATTCTCAACTTCATTTTTGTTTGCAGTAATCTGAATCAAATTATGATCAATCATCTTTTGTAAGTCCCTCTTTATAATCACACACCCATAAGTGTTTACCGAACAAATACAACAAGCAACATAATCATGCTCAATATCATGGAATTCACTCAAAGTAGCATGCATCTCAACAAGCAACCTCCGAATCCAGCGAATATCAAAAATGCGGTATGTACCAGGACACCCATACACCATATTGACAGTTGCGTTACCATGATTAGGCAACATATTTGATTGCACATTAGGGTTGGTATCTTTAAAAGACAGAATACAACTTTTTACAAGCTTTGCAACTTCATATTTCACAGGATAGCAATTTTCAATATCACCCCAGGGGCACCCTGATGAAATGCACATTGGGCATCTGGCTTATACCACCATGGAATATTAGTAGGAACAATCGGAGGATCACGAGTCTGAACTAAATTCTTCTTTATCAAAGCCGAAAATAATTCAGTATACGACATTGGAATGTGATTAAATTGCACTTTCCTCTGCACACAATTTTGTTGATTATTTTGTTGTGTTTGCAGTTGGAAACGTGGTTGATAACTTGAAGTAGCTTGAGCAATAAGAGCAACACTGATGACTGGTGTAACAAATGCTATTTGTTGCTGACGAAGACTACCATTGTTGTTCACAACTCTGCGTTTCCCATCCATTTTCTTAGAAAAACTAGAACCAAATTTCTTTGCACTTCCAGAACTACCTTCTTTTGTCAGACGTCCCTCATGGACAGCTTCCTCTAATCTCATTCCCATATTAACCATTTCCGTGAAATCACTAGGACCACTTGCAACCATCCTTTCATAGTAAAACGGACCCAAAGTCTTCAGGAAAATCTTGGTCATCTCTTTCTCTTCAAGCGGAGGGCTTATCTGAGCTGAAATCTCGTGCCATCTCTGCACGTACTCTTTAAAAATTTCTTTCTCTTTCTGAGACATTGCACGAAGTTGATCACGGTCTGGCGCCATATCCATGTTATACTTATACTGACGGACAAAAGCTTCACAAAGATCATTGAATGTCTTGATTTGGGAACTATCAAGTCCCATATACCATTTCAGTGTAGCACCGATAAGACTATCTTGGAAATAATGAATTAGCAATTGATGGTTGTCAGTATAGGTAGACATCTTTCTGGCATACATGACCAAATGACTTTGTGGACAAGTGTTCCCTTTGTATTTCTAAAAATCCAGAACCTTGAACATGGCAGGAACCTTCACATTAGGAACAAGACAAAGCTCATGAGCATATTTCCCAAATAACTCTTTTCCTCTAAAAACCCTAATTTCTTTTTGCATCTCAGCAAGATGATCTTGGAAATCATCCAAACAATCAATAGCATCCAAAATCTCGCTCGGAGCAATGTGGAAAATTTTCTCTTCAACATAAGGCATAGTGTGAACCACGGGCGATGGCGCAGGTACAGCAGTAGGAACAATTGGAATCTCAGCATTAGGAACAATATTAACCACAGAAGGTGGTACAATCATAACAGCATGAATTCTTGGACCTTCAAAAACATGAGGTTGATATCCCTCTGGCACAAAATTGAAAGGCATGCCCTAAGGGAAACTAATAGGAATCTGATATTGAGCAGCATTAACCGGGGCCATAGAAATGGGCGTTGATCCGGTCTCAAAAATCGCAGTTCTCTGCGCAGGAGAAGAAGGAGGCAGTGGTGGCTGATCTTGAGCAGCCACCAGAGCTTCCATCGCAGTAATGAATCTTTCCATATTATCCTTCAGAGTTGACACCTCTTCACAGAGCTCGCGGTTCTCTTGTTGCAACCGATCCATCTTTTTCTTGAGATTAGCTTGAGTATTGTAGTGATGCAACAACTTAGCTGAACAAAGACCAAAAGGAAACAAATAAAACACCTGGAAAAGGAAAAAACACAATGCACAATGATGTGAATGCAAATGTTTCATTCAGTTTTCAAGGATTTTTAAGATATAAAGCAATTACAAACATTGCAAAAAAATAACAATTTTTGAAATACTGATAAACATCTCATTTCATTGAATATTGGGAAGATTTACACTTGGAAGTACAAGTTACATAAGATCAATGTTCAATAAAAAAAGCTAGGTCTTAAGGAGCATCTGATGACGATCTGAGCTGATACTTCCTTCAGAGTCTCTTAATCTCTCTCTCTCTCTCTCTCTCTCATAGTTGTCCTTCATGGTGGTCTTCTCTAACATAAGCTGATCCATAATACCCTTCTAAGCACCAGAAGTAGGAGGATATGATGATGTAGTAGAGGAAAATAAATCCTATGAATGTCTCTTCACGATGCGTTGCTCAAGAAACTTAATCAAGTCATCTTTCTCCTTCATCTATTTTTGCAATTCTGTATTATCCTTGTCAGAAGCATGAAACTTACATTCCCATATCTCTTTCTCTTGCTTCATTTCGGCTAAAGCATCTTGAAGAGTCTTTACATCATCAGAAGAAACAGGGAGTGGTGTAGTGATCATTGTAGTCATGGGTTTCTCAAAAGGATAAGGCATTTTGAGCTCCATAGCTCTTTTCTTCACCCAAAGTGTATAAGGTTCCAAGGCAAAGCAAACTTGTCTTCTAACCTCTCCTTGAAAAAACAAACCCTTTAATAGAATAATTTTAGGCTTATCCTTCAACATATAACCAAGTTGACGGCGAGTTAAACTCGGGTTGTAGTTAATTCCACCTTGTGTTTGGAGAACTCCCCACAACTATCAATAATCTGGAAATTCTCATAAACAGAAGAAGACCAAGTAATGTCAGCATGCGTAAGGGACATAATCCTCTGAGACCACCTTAAACATTTCTTGTTCTCCCTAAAAACAGATGACTGTGGCAAGTACGAAATGAACCAATTCTTGTTCTCCCTAAATCTTTTTTTATTAAAACAGTAACATAATTCCTTGTAAATAAGTAATTAAACAAGAGTAAATAACATAAGAAAACTTCCCTTAGGCAAACATAATTAACCCTATAATTAGAGAAGTTCCCTTTGAGTACAACAGAGGTGAGGGGTGTCTAACACCTTCCTCTCACTTAACTGACTCCCGAACCCTAAGTCTTATCCTTAACTTTAGGTTTTTATCATTATTTCCTTGTTTCTTAGGAACAAATAAATGATGATGGAGGCTTTGTAATTTTTCCAGCCACGACACTATATATAGAGAGACTCTTTCCATGCCTTGAAGATGACGAGATTTTGTGATATTTTGTGTTTTTAGGCTGAGTCTTTTGTCTGTATTTCTTGTACACCATGTTATTGCTTCATTCATATCTTAAGGCATAATAGAGGGTTTGTTTAGATGAGTTGTAATTTCAACATTGATTATCTTGATTATTGTTATTGATCACTATAGTTAGTGATTGAGAGAAAGTGAGAGGGGGTTCTCACATTTAGGGGGATACATTTAAGACCCTTTGTACTAATTCTATTAAAGAGTTGATTTCCTTTCTTAGGTAGAGTACCCTCCAAACGTAGTGTTATTTACACCAAATTGGATTACCAATTCTCTTGTGTTCCTTATTATTTTTACTTTGATTTTGTGTTGTTGTAATATTATGTTAAAACTGGTTTAACAAGTTGGACAAGTTGTCTCAGACATCTGGTCCAACATCTGTCCCCTGAAGAATAGAATTTCATGAAGAGTTATATAATATTGGAGACCACGTATGAAGTAGAAGAAAATTCTAAACAATTTAAGGTAAGGTATCTTGCCATTGATGCCCCTTCCTTATATAACATGCTTCTATGAAGTCCCTATTTAAATTAGTTAGGAGCCGCCCTATCTAAATTTTATATATGCATGAAGGACCCACTTCTAGATGGATAAGTCGGGGTCATCCAGGGGGTTAAGATATTTCCAAGAAGTGCTACATGTGAGTGCAACTTTCCGATTATATGTACTTTGAATGATGTCAAAACTAGGATACCTTTGCATTTATGTAAATTGGACTATATCATCTGAGTATAGTTGTGAGTTTTAGTGTTAGGGAGCATGACAACATGATTGGAAAAGGTTTAGAAAAGATTCATGTAACAAGAAATGGTTTAATGCCTCAAAAACTCATTTTTATATGAAAACTAACTATAGGTCGACACATATGTATCATAGGATGATACATAGAAGTATAACTCTTCTATAAGTCAACATATACGCATTATAGGTTGACACATAGAAGAAAATTTCTTCTACGTGTCGACACATAGAAGAAAATTTCTTCTACGTGTCGACACATATGTTTTATAGGTCGACTTATATGCTGCATTTTTAAAGCCTGCAGACTCTGTTAGATGTGTCACCTCTACCGGTCGACACATGACCTACGTAGGCCGACACATGACTTGCATATGTCGACTTATACATTAAAAATCTTGAAAATTTGCATTGTGTTCCATTCCTTTTGCATTATTTTTTCTTCTTACATGCTCACACACACACACACACACACACACACACATACACACACACACACACACACACATATATATATATATATATATGCCTATAACATGCATCATTTCTTTTTCAATGATTTTCGTAAAATCATAAACAAAACCTAGAACATTCAAAGAGTCTTCTTCATCTTCAACCTTGATTTTATGCATACACACCAATAAAGTACACATAATCATTCATAGTTTGGGTGCCATCTAGAATAAAGTTGATAACATCCAATTTAGCTTGTGGTATTATAAATTGGGTTGAGATCTTCGGGGGGCTTCAAATTAGAAAACAAAGGCGAAGTTTTCCTTCAAGATCAAATTGGAGATTTAAAGGTTTTGGACAATATTACTCATATTTGGATTCAATCGAGTGAATTCTTTGAAGAGATGTGGTTCTTGCAAAAGAGTAGCGTGAGAGAATGAATTAAATTGGTAAATCTTAGGTTACAATAATTCAGAATTTGGATTCGATTGAGTGAAGGCTTTCAAGAAGTGCAGTTCTTGCAAAGGAGTAGTGTGAGTCGGTGAATCAATTCAACATTGTTATATGACTTAATCAAGCTCAGATCAAGGGAAGAGAAAGTGTTAGGATTAACATAAAATATAGGGTTTTGAGGGTTGCATTGCTACATTTCTCTTATAAACTACAATTTGCAAAGTAAGTTAATTTCACTATCTTAATTCGAGTTCAAATTGAGGGCAGACGTACCCATATCGAGGCTGATTGAGGAGCTTCCTAAACAAATCCTTGTGTAATCTCTCTCTCTCTCTCTCTCACTTTCTCTCTCTCTCTCTCTCTCTCTCTCTCTCTCTCTCTCTCTCTCTCTCTCTCTCTCTCTCTCTCTCTCTCTCTCTCTCTCTCTCTCTCTCTCTCTCTCTCTCTCTCTCTCTCTCTCTCTCTCTCTCTCTCTCTCTCTAGCTTTTTTACATTTCGTTTGCAAATTATTGAGTTCATCATTTGTGCGATTAATTTGTTTGGTAAATTCTTTTAAAAACCATTTGAAAAAAATTTTATTGAGTTGATCACAATCCTTTAGATTATGGTTGGATATTAAGATCAACAAAACTATAAAAATTTCCAAACAAAATCGATTGCATATAAGGTATTCGATAATTTGCCTCAATAGTATTTTTATGTGATTTATCATTGGATAAATCATTTCTTTTTTAGTAGCTTTCAAGGGATTGTGGTTGAAACATATTGATGTCATTACTTATCCTTATCTTCTATTAGTTTTCATATACACATATCCAAGCTTTTTGATAGCAGTTCGGTTTAGACGAATCGATCCAAGCTACTTTTGCTATCCATTGTGTCGCTTGCGCGAAAATAAGGTGCCGGCATGACAGAAGAGTCGCCACCTTTCGTTATTTATCCCTCGGAGCGGGAAAGGAAACGATCGGAAAAACCTGACGAAAAAAAAGGGTAAGACAAGGTCATCACAACCATTGTCTGGGTTCGGGAGTCGGTTACGCAAGGGGAAGGTATTAGCACCCCTCACGTCCGTCGTACTCGACGGGATCCATGCTTGTTTGTTTACTTGGACGGGTTGGTTATAATCTATCTACCTATCAAGGCTGGCTGAAAAAGAAAAGAAAAATGACTCGGCAAAGCGTCGCACTTTATGCCTACGTATTCCCATCAGAGAATGAGAAATCAGAGTCTACGTAGTTCGGCTAACTACTGAAGGTGAGAAAATTACTTAGAAGGGGGGGTTGAATAAGTAAGACTAAAAATCAAAGATTAGAACACAGATATTTTTATCCTGGTTCGTTGAAAACAACTACTCCAGTCCACCCTCTCAAGAGTGATTTGCCTTTCTCTGTCAAGGACTTAATCCACTATTTTAATCAAACAGATTACAAATAGCAACACCTAAGAACAACTGTTCTTAGTCTTCTCAAGAGCAACTGATCCCAACTGGATCCTCTTAAGGAAAACCTTTTACAAACAATGTAAAACTTTTACAAGAGTAAGAATGCTTCTAATAAGCTGTTATCACAACAGTGATATTTCTCTTAAGTTAAGAATAAAGTTAAAGCAAAATAATATAATTAAGAGCTTTGAAAGATTTGCTTTGAGGAGTGATTTTGCTAGAGATTCGATACTGAAGAAGATGGAGTGGACTTCTTTATATAGGCACTAAGATCCAAGAAGTCTTGTTACGTTGAAGGCTGTGCAGAAAAGCCTAAAGCCTTTTGTCTTCACATTGGAGGTTGTGCTGAAACAAGCCTGATGCCTTTTGTCTTCACTTGCAGAAAACTTTCCTCAGAAAGGAATGCACAGATAAAACCTTTTTGTCTGTGTCCTTGTGTCTAGCACAAAATAGGAAAGAGCTGTTGAGAAAAAAAACCAACGTACATATTTAAATCTTCTTCAAAGTAAGTTCAGCTTTCAACATTAGAATCTGAATCTTCAGAGTCTCCAGACTAAGGATCATCTGGATCTTCAGAGTCTTGAATGTTCTTCAGATTGAGCTGAATCAGAGTATGTGCAGCTTGTGTGCTTGAGCGTGTAAATCTTTCAGAGCAGAGTCTTCTAAGCTTTAGAGGCTCCTCCTTCAGAATCTTCAAGAGACAGTAGTCAGATTCTTCTGGGAGCAGTGTTCAGATCTTCACTTAAGATGCTCTTGAACTTATGAAGCCTTTCATAAAAACAATGTTCAGATCCAATTTTGCTTTCTTAAGATAATTTTCTTTAGTGCCTGTAGCAAACAATCTAGAACACGTTTAGAGTATATAATTCTTGAGTACAAAATTTATAAGTGTTATCATCAAAACATAGAGATATAACTAAGACACAATCTGTGCTCTTACAATCTCCCCCTTTTTGATGATGACAAAACATGAGAAAATTTTGTTCAATAAGGAATAAGAATTAGAAACTCCCCCTGAGATTAACAATCTCCCCCTGAAATAAATACTACAATAGAATAGAATACTTCCCTTTCTGATTAAGTATATTTCAGATTCAGACCCTGATGAAAGAGTTCAGAGTCAAATCTTGATGCCAGATACATATGACTTTCTTCAGTCAGGACGTCTGGTTATCATTTTGCATGAATTCTCTTTCAGAATAAATGTATCAGAGTAAGATATCAAAGTTGATTGAATACTCAGATTTTCTTTAGAGGATCAGGTTCTGGTTGATACAGTCTCAGGGTAACTTCAATGAATTATGTCAGATAAATCAATGTAATCTGAAATACTTAAATTCAAAGTAAATTAATAAAATGTCTGAATTTCAGTTGTAGTAATTGCTTATAGGTTGAACACTCAGTTTCTCTTTTTCTCCCCCTTTTTGTCATAATCAAAAAGATTTTCAAAGACAGAAAGATATAGAAGAAAAGAATCAAATAGGAGCAAAACATGTTATCATGCAATTAAAACAAACCAAAGTTCACAGTCAAACAGGCAGATGCCAAAACACATAACACAACAAAAAAAATAAACAGACAGCAAAATCAGTTCATGTGCAAAACAACAAATAAAACTAGGTCTGGCGAGAGGCAATGAGGGTCAGAAGCTCTGTCATCTTGGCAGCTGAATCTTCTTGCTTAGACATCCAGGTCTTGATTTCATCAGTTGTTTTCTCTTGCTTGATCATCCAGTCCTTTATATCCTTCACATCATTCACAAGTTTTGAAACCACAGATGAAGACGGAGCAGATGCAGTAGCAGCAGGGTTCCCTTCAGATTGGTTTTCAACAGAAGCTTGTTCAACCATTTCAAATTCAGGAACTACTGGAGGAGCAGCTTCCAATAGTAACACAGGAGGAGGAGGAGGCATGTTCATCAGTGTTACCTTTATTAACTCAGCAAATTTAGTCTTAGCAAGCTTAGAGCATTTTGCTCTAACTTTTAGGGCAGCTTTGTTAAACATCCAGATGAAGCGCTTCCAAGCAGTATTCGAAACATTTGGATCCAAACTAGACATGCATACAGCCTTAACACGATCATATTCAGAATCTAACTCCTTTTTGAAAATATCAAACATAGCATTAACACAAGATCCTAAATCTGACTGTTCAGTCTGTCCAGAGGATAAAGGATTAGGGGTGTTAGCAGGAGTAGGTTCAGATGGTTGTGGTTGAGGTGTGGGTGGTTCAGATGTGTGGATGTCAGATTGAGGGAGTTCAGATGAATGAGGAAAAGTTTGATTTTCAGATGGGTTAGTTTCAGGTGGTTGGGGAATGGTTTGGTTTTCAGCTGTTTGAGTGTCAGATGGTTGTGCTTCAGATGGTTGTTGAGATGGAGAGTTTGGTGGGGTATGAAACAAAGCAATGTTAAGATGTTTCTTCATAACACTCTCAGAGCGAGCTTGTTTGAGTGATTCTGAATCACAGTCAGATGAATCAGATGAATCAGAAGATTCATCTGAGTGAACAGATGTAGAAGAAATTTCAATTGTTTGGTTGAGGGGTTGAATATCAAGAATATTGTCAGAAAGATTTGGATCTTCTGAGGGAATTGTTTGTTCAGAGTGTTCAGTTTGAACAGTCTCTGGTAGATTATGTTCTGAAATAATTGTTTGTGGTTGGAGAGTCTCTAATTGGGGATTCTCTAGTTGTGACAAAGTTGGTTGTGGAGTTGCTGTTGGAGAATTTTCTGGTTGAGTTGGTTCTGGTGGAGTTATTGTTGGAGAGTTTTCTGATTGAATTGGTTCTGGTGGTGGAATATCTGTTTGAATTGTTTGAGGTTGTGGTTCAGATGGAATTGGTGCAGGAGATGATTGTAAATTTAATGGTTCAGAGGATAGTGGTTCGGATGAGATATTTACAGACTTTTTAGATTTGGAAGTTCTTGGTATGAGGCTTGGAGAGAGTTGTGGTGAAGATAGTGGTGAATGAACAGTAGGAGTAGGATCAGATGCTAATACCTGTTGAATGGTGTCTCTGATTTCTTCCAGAGTTGCTTCTCTAGGACTGCTTCTGGCTTTCTTTCCTTCTTTCTTCTTCTTTCTTGACGCTTCAGGTGCTTTTCTCTTCTTCTGAACGGATCCTTCGTCAGCCTTCCTCTTACTGCGCCTTTCCTTCATCTGATTAGGCAATTCTTCTCCTGGCTTCTGAACGAGATTGGCAGGTAAAGGGATTCTTTCCTTTAGACATTCAGTAATGTACAGCCAGACAAATTCCTTAGGTTCATCTGCACTGAATAGTGGAAAATCTTCCACAGGAATTCTTCTGCCTTGAACCTCTTCAGAGTTGATCTTCCTGAGTTGTCCTTTCAATTCTGAAATGATTTTCATCCTTTTCAGATTGAGTCCATTAATTTCAGAGCCAATGATGTAAGTCAGATCTTCTGAAATCTTCGCATCAGTCAGATGCTGTACCAGCTTGTTCTCAATAAGTATATCAGAAATCAACCTTCCCAGGGGTATCCACGTCCTCACTTTACCAGCTTTCGCCCTTACTTCCTCTCTGGTTTCTTTGACATGAGTTAGTAAATGACTGAAGATAAGATACGGTAGATCCACTTTGACATTTTTGCTAATGCAGTACATAAAATACAGATGTTCCGAACTCACATAATCTGGTGAGTTGGATGGTTTTCTGTGAAAAAACGTACTCATAAAGATTTTTGCCCAGATCCTATAAATGGGTTTTAAATCTTTAACCTTACTTGACGGCAATCCAGCTATAGTAACTTCTTCATAAACCCTAGCCATATCAATGCGAGAAGAAGCAAGATTTGAAACTCCATCAGACTCAGTATAACTAAACAGTTGTCTGATCAGGTTTTCAGTGATGACTATCTCCACTCCAAGAACCGAGGAATGTATAAACTTGGGACCAGCGCTTGCATGAATCCAAAATTCCTTTACCAGTGTTGGAAAAACAGGACCCATTAGCCTTTCAAAATATTTTTCCCATCCTTGAGCTTTAATGGCAGAAATGAGATCAAACCCATTTTCCTTTAAAGAGTCAAGATCAATGAAGCTTTCACATAGCACCTCTAGATCAGCCACTGGAGTGAATAAGGTTCGTTCAGGTTCTTTGTACATTATAGTCTTGTTAGGTTTTGCAGCAGTGTTTGAAGTAGACGCCATTGAAGAAGAAGAGGACCTTGGTTTAGGTTTAGGGTTTTGGTAGAGATTGAAAAGAAAGCAGAAACGCATGAATGAAGTGAATGTGGAAAGTGTGATAATAGTGTGATAGGTGATATATATAGAAAACCAAAAAAAAAAAACAAGCATAGGGCACACAAAAGACACTTACGCACGTTTGGACATCATTTAATGAAAGATAATCATTTCACATTAAATTATGACAGCTGGGGGGAAAATCAAGAAAAGTGAGATTTTCAAAGCAATACCTCAAACGTCAATTCAGTTGAGCACTCCATCTTTTCAGATATTGAGTGACACGTGTTTGCTTTGTTGGCTCATCTGATGTCTCTCAAGAAATGAAACGTTTCCAACTTTCAGATCTTCTGAGCTTGTTAGTTCAGAGTTTTACACAAAACGAAGTAATTGAATAAATATAAATGAACAAATAGACAGATGAAATACTTCAGATTATTAAACATTTTGCATCTGAGAGGTTGCCTCTGAGAAATATTACTCTGGACATAAATCCATACAAATATTTTTCAGAATGAACTTAAATCTATCTTCAGCAAGGGGTTTTGTGAAAATGTCAGCCCATTGATGATCTGTATCAACAAAAGCTAAATTAATTACACCCTTCTGAACATAGTCTCTGATGAAGTGATGTTTAATTTCTATATGTTTTGCCTTAGAATGCAAGATTGGATTTTTTGACAAACATATAGCAGAAGTATTATCACAGAAGATAGAAAGATTACTCTCATAGATTTGATAATCTTCTAATTGACTCTTCATCCAGAGCATCTGAGTACAACATCCAGCAGCAGCAATGTATTCTGCCTCTGTAGTTGATAGTGCAATGGTAGGTTGCTTCTTGCTGTACCATGAGATCAGATGACTTCCAAGAAACTGACAGCTTCCAGAAGTGCTTTTACGTTCAACTCTGTCTCCAGCATAGTCAGCATCACAGAATCAAACTAATGAAAAATCATCAGATCTTCTGTAACACAAACCCATGTTAGCAGTACCTTTCAGATACCTTAGAATCCTCTTAACAGCTGTTAAGTGTGATTCTCTGGGATCTGATTGGAATCTAGCACATAAGCAGACACTGAACAGAATATCTGGTCTAGAAGCAGTCAAGTATAGAAGAGATCCTATCATACCTCTGTAGAGTTTTTGATCTACCTTCTTACTTACCTCTTCCTTACCTAGAGTGCTTGCAGGATGCATTGGAGTCTTTGCCATTTTGCTATCAACCATGTTGAACTTCTTCAGAAGCTCTTTAACATATTTGGTTTGATGTATGTAGGTGCATTCTGGAGTCTGATTGACTTGGATTCCCAAGAAGAATCTCAATTCTCCCATCATGCTCATTTCAAATTCTTCCTGCATACATTTAGCAAACTCCTTTCCAAGCGTAATATTTGTTGATCCAAAAATAATGTCATCTACATAAATTTGACAAATCAACAGATATTTCTTAACAGATTTACAGAATAAAGTTGTATCCACTTTTCCTCTGATAAAATTTTTCTTCAGAAGGAAGTTGCTCAACCTTTCATACCAAGCTCTGGGAGCTTGTTTTAATCCATAAAGGGATTTCTTTAATTTGAAAACATGATCTGGAAAGTTTTCACTTTCAAAACCAGGAGGTTGGTGGACATATACTTCTTCTTCTATAATACCATTAAGAAAAGCACTTTTAACATCCATCTGATACAGAGTGATGTTATTCTGTGCAGCAAATGAAATAAGAAGACGAATAGATTCTAACCTTGCCACTGGAGCATATGTCTCAGTGTAATCAATACCTTCTTGTTGACTGTATCCTTGAGCAAACAGCCTTGCCTTATTCCTTTCTACTTCTCCCTTTTCATTCAGCTTATTTCTGAATACCCATTTTGTTCCAATGACATTGAATCCTTTAGGTCTAGGAACCAGATCCCAAACTTCATTTATGGTGAATTGATTCAGCTCTTCTTGCATAGCTATAATCCATTCATTATCTTCCAGAGCCTCATCTACAGATGTTGGTTCTATCATTGACACTAAGCCAAATAAGGAAGATTCAGAAGTTCTGAGAAATGATCTTGTCCTTATAGGATCATCTTTCTTTCCAATTATCACATCTTCTGGATGAGAAGCTTTGATTCTGGAAGAAGATCCTCTGACAGTTGGTCTTTCAGAAATATGCAAGTTGTTTAGTTGGGAAGTCAAAGGTGTAGCATCTGGGGTTGCGTCAGATTCTTTGTTCTTTGCCTTTTCTGCCTCTGAGCCTTCAGAGTCTGTGAGAATCACTTCTCTATCTGCAAAACTTTCAAACTGCTTTGGCTTTTCAGAGCCAAGCTTATCATTAAATCTGACATGAATAGATTCTTCCACAATCTGTGTTTCAGTATTGAATACTCTGTAGCCTTTAGAGCGTTCAGAATAACCAAGCATGAAACACTTCTGTGCTTTGGAATCAAACTTGTTCAGATTATCTTTAGTATTAAGCATATAACAAATACATCCAAAAGGATGAAAATAAGCAATGTTAGGCTTTCTGTTTCTCCACAATTCATAGGGAGTCTTTTTCAGAAGAGGTCTTACAGACACTCTGTTCTGAATATAACAAGCTGTGTTAATTGCTTCTGCCCAGAAATATTTTTCCAGATTTGTCTCGTTGATCATGGTTCTGGCCATTTCTTGCAATGTTCTATTTTTCCTCTCTACAACTCCATTTTGTTGTGGAGATCTAGGACAGGAGAAATCATGTGCAATGCCTTTTTCAGAAAAATATTTTTCAAAATGTTTATTTTCAAATTCTCCACCATGATCACTTCTGACTTTAATAATTTTACAATCTTTTTCAGTCTGGACTTGATTGCAGAAGTCAAAGAACACAGAATGAGACTCGTCCTTGTGTTTTAGAAACTTTACCCATGTTCATCTGCTATAGTCATCTACAATGACTAACCCATACTTCTTGCCTCTGATGGATGCAGTTTTCACTGGTCCAAACAGATCAATGTGAAGTAATTCCAATGGTCTGGAGGTAGAAACAACATTTTTTGATTTAAAATGAGATTTTGAAAATTTACCTCTTTGACATGCTTCACACAGAGCATCTGAGTTGAACTTCAACTTAGGAAGTCCTCTGACCAGATTGAGTTTATTAATCTGAGATATACGTCTCATATTAATATGCCCCAATCTTCTATGCCAGACCCATTGCTCATCATTCACAGATAAGAGGCATTTTACATTTTGAACTTTAAGTTCTGAAAGGTTAATTTTATAAATGTTGTGTTTCCTCTTTCCATTGAATAGGATAGAACCATCCTTTTGACATACAGCTTTGCAACATTTTTGATTAAAGATAATATCATAACCATTGTCACTTAATTGACTTATGGACAATAGATTATGTTTCAATCCTTCAACTAACAGAACATTAGAAATAGAGGGTAGGTTGCCATTACCTATAGTTCCAGAGCCAATGATCTTGCCCTTCTGGTTCCCTCCAAATTTCACGTCCCCTCCAGATCTAAGTTCCAGACTTTGGAACATAGACCTTTCTCCCGTCATGTGTCGTGAGCATCCAGAGTCCAGGTACCATGATTGGTGTCCTGACTTTGCTGCTAAGGACATCTGCAACAAGGATTATTTTGTCTTTAGGTACCCAGATCTTCTTGGGTCCTTTAGGGTTAGTTGCCTTGTAGGTTTGTCTAAACTTTTGTTTTTCAACATAGTTTTTGTTTAGACTTGCCTTAGATCTAAACACATGAGTATTCTTTTCAGAGCT
The DNA here is from genome assembly GCA_963859935.3 of Lathyrus sativus. Classification (NCBI taxonomy): domain Eukaryota; kingdom Viridiplantae; phylum Streptophyta; class Magnoliopsida; order Fabales; family Fabaceae; genus Lathyrus; species Lathyrus sativus. The sequence continues at coordinate 571,626,706 of OZ012735.1, read as the reverse complement.
CGTGTGTTTAATATCATTTAAATGACCAAATTTAAAATTAGAGTATAAAGGAGTTATCTTAATGATCAGATCATCTACAGGTATTGGTCTTACATCTTTTTCAAAAGAAGAAGATTGAAATCCAATTCCCTTTCTTTTATTCCTACTAACTCCATAGATCATAGAAGCCATTTTGCTTCTGTCTATGCTTTTAGTGAGGAACTTCTGAAAACTAGAGTCATATTTTTCCAAAATATTTTTAGATGACTTAGTTTCAGAGTCAGAATCTTGTTGGGCAATTTCCAAATCATTTTTGATTTTTAAATTTATTTCTCTCTGCTCAACAAGTTCTGTTTTCAGATTATCAATCTCAGATTCAAGATTGCTTTTCAGCTTCTTGTTCTTGAGTTTGATATTATTGTAGCTTTTCAAAACTTCAGATAACACCTTTATAAGTTCATCTTTGGTAAGTTTGGACATTACCTCTTCAGCGTCAGAGTCGGAGTCTGACTCAGATTCAGATGATAATTCTTCATTCTGATCTTCTATTCCAGCCATTAATGCCATGTTGGCACACTCTTCTTCTGCTTCAGATTCAGATTCAGATTCATCTGAATCATCCCAAGTTGCCATAAGAACCTTCTTCTTTTTATCAAACTTTCTCTTGGGTTTCTCCTTGAGAAGTTTGGGGCAGTCATTTTTGTAGTGCCCAGGTTCCTTGCATTCATAGCATGTGACCTCTTTCTTTCCAGATCTTCTGTGTCCAGAAGATTCCTTCTTGTGGTCAGCTTTTCTGAAGTTGTTAAACTTCTTTCCCTTGTGCTTCCAGAGCTTGTTGATTCTTCTGGAAAGCATGGACAGTTCATCTTCTTCTTCAGAAGACGATTCTTCAGAACTTTCTTCTTTTACCTGCAAAGCTTTAACAGGTTTGTTAGATTTTAAAGCTATGGATTTACCTTTATCTTTCTTCTGGGGTTCATCTTCCTCCAGCTCTATTTCATGGCTTCTCAAAGAACTGATAAGTTCTTCTAAGGAGATCTTGTTCAGATCTTTTGCCATCTTCAATGCAGTCACTATTGGTCTCCATCTGGTGGGAAGACTTCTGATGATCTTCTTGACATGATCTGACGTTGAGTAGCCCTTATCCAGAACTTTCAGACCAGCAGTAAGAATCTGAAATCTAGAAAACATAGTTTCAACATTTTCAAATTCTTCCATTTTGAATGCCTCATACTTCTGTATGAGCGCCAGCGCCTTGGTCTCTTTAACCTGAGAATTTCCCTCATGAGTCATTTTGAGTGACTCAAACATGTCATGAGCAGTATCTCTGTTTGTAATCTTCTCATACTCAGTATGAGAGATTGCATTAAGCAATATAGTTCTGGCTTTGTGGTGATTCTTGAAATCTCTTTTCTGTACTTCAGTCATTGATTTTCTATCAATCTTTTTGCCATCCTCATCAGTAGGATGTTTATATCCATCAATGACCATATCCCAAAGATCAGCATCATACCCAAGGAAAAAACTTTCTATTCTATCTTTCCAATAGTCAAATTTTTCCCCATCAAACATGGGTGGCTTGGTACTGATCCTATCTCCTTCATATTTGTTGTTGCAGGTTGATGTAGATGTATCCATATTGACAACAAAACAAATATCAAAGTATCTTTCTCACAGGATCTTTAACTGTCACGGTTAAGTGGAGCACACGCAGAACCAGGCTCTGATACCAACTGAAGGTGAGAAAATTACTTAGAAGGGGGGGTTGAATAAGTAAGACTAAAAATCAAAGATTAGAACACAGATATTTTTATCCTGGTTCGTTGAAAACAACTACTCCAGTCCACCCTCTCAAGAGTGATTTGCCTTTCTCTGTCAAGGACTTAATCCACTATTTTAATCAAACAGATTACAAATAGCAACACCTAAGAACAACTGTTCTTAGTCTTCTCAAGAGCAACTGATCCCAACTGGATCCTCTTAAGGAAAACCTTTTACAAACAATGTAAAACTTTTACAAGAGTAAGAATGCTTCTAATAAGCTGTTATCACAACAGTGATATTTCTCTTAAGTTAAGAATAAAGTTAAAGCAAAATAATATAATTAAGAGCTTTAAAAGATTTGCTTTGAGGAGTGATTTTGCTAGAGATTCGATACTGAAGAAGATGGAGTGGACTTCTTTATATAGGCACTAAGATCCAAGAAGTCTTGTTACGTTGAAGGCTGTGCAGAAAAGCCTAAAGCCTTTTGTCTTCACATTGGAGGTTGTGCTGAAACAAGCCTGATGCCTTTTGTCTTCACTTGCAGAAAACTTTCCTCAGAAAGGAATGCACAGATAAAACCTTTTTGTCTGTGTCCTTGTGTCTAGCACAAAATAGGAAAGAGCTGTTGAGAAAAAAAACCAACGTACATATTTAAATCTTCTTCAAAGTAAGTTCAGCTTTCAACATTAGAATCTGAATCTTCAGAGTCTCCAGACTAAGGATCATCTGGATCTTCAGAGTCTTGAATGTTCTTCAGATTGAGCTGAATCAGAGTATGTGCAGCTTGTGTGCTTGAGCGTGTAAATCTTTCAGAGCAGAGTCTTCTAAGCTTTAGAGGCTCCTCCTTCAGAATCTTCAAGAGACAGTAGTCAGATTCTTCTGGGAGCAGTGTTCAGATCTTCACTTAAGATGCTCTTGAACTTATGAAGCCTTTCATAAAAACAATGTTCAGATCCAATTTTGCTTTCTTAAGATAATTTTCTTTAGTGCCTGTAGCAAACAATCTAGAACACATTTAGAGTATATAATTCTTGAGTACAAAATTTATAAGTGTTATCATCAAAACATAGAGATATAACTAAGACACAATATGTGCTCTTACAACTACGGGGGAAGATGGGGGAAGGTAGCTCGCCAAGACATCGCCATCTTGTGCCTACGTACTCTCAACAGGCATGAGAGATCAGAGCTCACGTAGTTCGGGAAACTACAGCTTATTTCCTGAAAGAAGTGTTTTCATTATGTTTGCGATTTCAACCGCACTAGAGACTATGACCTGAGAGTGAATGCGTCGCATGTCACCCAAAGGGTACCATACTAAACATCCCACCTCAGATAGCTTAAGGCTCGTAGCGTACGAAAGAAATCATTCATGATTACTGTATCTTAAACTGTTTTGAGATGAGAAGAGAACAGGCCCAACTAGGAGGGAGACTATCAAGTCCTACTGTTATCATGCCATGGATTCATCCTATGGTTGAGGTTTGAACATGGAACTCCTAGATGTTGTCATGCATAGGTTTCAACCTAAAAGTCTATCATCAAATCCTCATCAGAGGAAATGAGAGTCCTAAGGGATCATGTCAATGATACACCAAAACAGACAAAGCATCAGCTTAATAGTAAAATGCATGCAATGCAAGTGAGGGAGGAAATGTGTGTGGGGCTTCAGCCTCCACAAGCTCGTCTCGACCTCAAGCCAGTCATGAGATAACAGTAATCATACTGAAATATAAACAACATGCTATCAAGCAGTAAACAGATAAAAGAAATGAAGAGCCATCAGGCAAACCAACCACATGCTTGAGAAAGAAAGAATCTACATCTAATCTCTAATCCTAGCCCTAAAACAGAACAGAATCCTGATCAAATCTAAGCAAAGCCCTAAAGCAAAACCCTAACCAAAAGAAAACAATCCCAGTCTTCAAGCTTCAGAGCAAGCTTACCAAAGAAAGGGAGCTAAGTAGGCAGACTCATAGTGTCTTCCTCAGGAAAGCACTAGGAGGTGTATACTCAGGAGTCATATCCTAGGTGGCTCAACCACTGTGATCAGTTTACATTCCTCCTCAGGAGAAACTAAACTCACGAGCAGGCTCCAACATCACTGGATATTTGAGAAATCCTACCTGAACTAGTGGAACTAAGTGAATAGACTCATAGGACCTTCCTCAGGAAAGTACTAGGAGGCTTCCACTTAGGAATTGTATCCCATGTGGCTCAACAACATGTGATCAGTTTACATTCCTCCTCAGGAGAAATTAAACTCACAAGTTGGCTCCTACATCATTGGATACTTAAGAAATCCTAGATAAACTAAGGGAACTAAATGACCAGACCCATAGGACCTTCCTCAGGAAAGTACTAGGAGGCTTCCACTTAGGAGTTGTATCCCATGTGGCTTAACAACTGTGATCAATTTACATTCCTCCTCAGGAGAAATTAAACTCACAAGTTGGCTCCAACATCATTGGATACTTAAGAAAGAGGTGAGAAGGAAGAATGAAAGTCATTCATAGTGCCTTCCTCAGGAAAGTACCATAAATTCCCCTCAAACTTCAGGATCTCAAACCTCACAGACAGGGAATAATCCAAGCTCTGGGTCTCTGAGTCTTGATCTACAATCTTCTCCTTCATCATGCTCTTCAACAAGATCCTCAAAACAAACTAAGCCCCACAACAAATTCCCCAAAATAAACCCCAGAGATAAACAGATAACCACAGAACAGACAAAACTATCAGTCAACTTCAGAAAATACCTAAAAATACTAAAACAAGAGGGAAAATTCTAACAATTATTCACAAGGGTCTATACCATCTACCCATAACATCCCTATATACCCATCCCCAAAAATCAAGACAAAACTCACTAAAGAAAATGAACTATTTCACCTATGCATAACCTAAACCCTAATTAGGATACCCTAATGCTAACCTAATTAAACTAATCAAATTTTAATCTAAAAATCAGGAATTAAATCCTATGGGGAACTATGATTCAATATATAATCACACCAAAAAGAATGAATTAAAACTCATAAGGGAAAGTCCTAAAAGAAATTCTACAAAATTGGATACCAAACTAAACATATTAAAAAAGCTATTAAAATGAAAAATACTCTAAAAATATTAAAAGAAAATAAAATGGAAATTTTATTTATTTACATTTTTCTAGACAAATTTATTAATCTATAGAAAAAACAAGAATTAAAAATAATCAATTTTTGGATTTTTTATGAATTTATTAAAATGCAAAAATATAAAGGAAATAAAAAATAAAAGGAATTAATTAAAGGGGAGGGGGTGTGGATAGAAGAGGCGCTCTAGTTGATTTTAGATGGGCTGAATCAGGGGGGGTGTGGATAGGAGATGGCTCTTAAGCCCACGTTTCAAAATAAATGAAACGCGGCGTTTTGAGCGCAGACCTTCCCTCTCATTTCATTTCAAATCTGGTGCGTTGGATTGGCTTCCAGGGTCAAAGTCTTGGGCTTGATCCAAGGGCTGGGAGGTTGTCTTCAACCTCCAGCCTAGGGTTTCATGGCAAACCAGTCTTCATGCGCTGATCTTCCCCTCCCTCATTCTCCTTCGCGTGGCCATGAAAACAGAAACTTCCAAGACCAATATTGCGCCATTTCTTCCCAGGAACTTACCTATACCAATTGCTTCTCCTGAAACTTCCTAGAATTCGCAAACAGAATGCAAGAAAAGCTTGGTTCCAACATTTTCTTCTGTGATCAACTCGGTTAAAACTCAAATCTGATGGTATGATCCTGTTCTTGGCCTTGCCCTAATCAATCTAAACCATGCCATATCCATTAATACCCTACATACAACCTGTTCTTGAAACTCAAAGAAGCGACACCCTGCCATGAAACTCCATAGATCCTCCTCTAATCCTCAGAACTTAAGCAACTAACCTAGTAGGTTAATTCTACACCTAGAAACTTGAGTGAATGCGCATAAATAATGAGATATGGGGAGAATCACCAACCTGCCAAGTGGTGATGGTGAGCAATGCTAGAGATGAATTCAGAGCTTGCAACCTTCCATGATTAATCTTTAATGGCAGATAAGAGTTCTGTTTGCACTATCTTGGATGATTGAAGCCTGTGGTGAGCAACTCGAGCCTTGCTTGACTTTGAAGAAAGCTTTGAACACATCACTCTTTATCTCCCTTTCTCCACTGAATTCTTCAACCTGGACCAACCCTTTACTCATCATGATTCACTTGTTATATAACAATCCATGGAATCAACTAGAAGCTTCTAGAATCCACTAGAAGGTGATGAAAATCTCATGACATGACATATTGGTTATCTCATATCTCATATGTTAAGCCTTGCAATTTTGTGCCAAAATTTCCCCTTGTGAGATATTGAGGTGGAGTGTACAAAAAATCAGCTCATACTTGCCTTGTGTGAAGATTTCTCAAGTTGCCTTAAGATGCAAGTTACAATATTACAAAGCAACCTCCATTTTTGAGCTTCAAATCAAAATTCTGTTTAAACCAAAGTTTTTAGAATGTCATTTACATTCAAAATGGTATATTGGATGACCTATTTTGGACTCCTAAATCTCCCAAACCAAATTTCAACTTGACTTGAATTAACTTATATGGCTTTTTTAGTTCAAATTTACCAAACTTTGTCATTCCATGCTATGAGCTTTTCCAACAACTCATGACCTCTTTTCTAGGCTTAAAATGCCATTTTGAACAACTTTCATGTTTTGAGTTTTTTTCATTTGAGGCTTGGAACTAGGAGATATGGCCTTTGCTTAAAATGACCTATAACTGCCAAATGACCAAAATACCCCTGTCTTGTTCAAACCATAAGTTGAGTTCTACAAATCCTATCAAGGACTTCTAGTACTCTCTAGAAATATAAGAAGATGCTCTTCAACATTCATTTTGACCAAGAGATCATAGGAATCATCCTACTAGGGCAAAAGTTGTCTGCAAGTTGGGTGACTTTCAAGGACCCAGATTCACACACCTCAGCTGACCTGTAATTTGTCAAAACCACAACTTGAGCTCTGCAACTCCTATCAAGGACTTCCACCACTCAAATTAAAGCTAAGAACAAGATCTACAACATTCATGTTGTGGGGAAGATGAGATATCAATCACATCTTGAGCTAAAACTGCCTGGAAGATAGGGATCAAATTAGGGTTTTTCACTGACAATCCTTGGAAACCCTAACTTGAAACTTCTCAAACTCCTCAATCATGATGAGTTGGTCTAGGAATAATCTTTATAACATCTCTATGCATCATTCCATGATCTCATGGCCCTTGGATTAGGTCTCAACCTTCCCCAAATCTTCAGTTATCTCAGGGTTGACCCAGTCAAAACCCTAATTCTACCATTCATGGTTGAATCTTCTGAATTCTTGCACAATGACCTCTCTGGGCTTCATGATGGCTATCAAGACATCTCATAGGCTTTCTCAAAACATCAAGTTCATTCTCACAGTCTCAGAGTCATCTGAGGAGCACCCACAACTCTCAAGCTATGAGACACACAACCTTGGCTTCACCCAATTCCTCTGAGGATCTCTTGAGCTTTCTGATGAAGATATCAACTTTCAAACACTTGATAGATAAATAATTGTTGGTCAAATTTTGGGGTGCAACAGCTGCCCCTATTCAAACGGCTTGAACCTAACTGGGTGAGAAGCGAACGGCTCTCAACCAATCAAGGTGCGAGACGATTGAATACCGGTAAACCCGAAAATTTGCCAACTGCACGAGCCCACGATGCCCTGCGGGGAACAAATCTTCGAAAACTGCAATACTAGCTGCACGGAAACTAGCTGGAGAAATACTGATCTGACATCGCCGTCAGTTACAAACAATAAATCCAACATCGCCGCTGGAGAACTAAAGAACCTGAATCGCCAAAATACCCAACATCGCCGCTGGAGAACGAACCATCCAACATCACCGCTGGAGAACTGAATTAACTGACACACCCAACATCGCTGCTGGAAAACTGAGTCTGACATTGCCGTCGATCGACCAAAATACCCCGCATCGCCGCTGGAGAACTAAATCTAACAAAATACCCTGCATCGTCGCTGGAGAACTACATCTGACACCGCCGTCGGACAATCGAAATACCCCGCATCGCCGCTGGAGAACTAAATCTGACCTCGCCGTCGGACAATCAACATACCCCGCATCGCCGCTGGAGAACTAAATCTGACCTCGCCGTCGGACAATCAACATACCCCGCATCGCCGCTGGAGAAAATACAACACTGAACAAAATACCCCGCATCGCCGCTGGAGAACTACATCTGGCAAAATACCCCGCATCGCCGCTGGAGAACTAAAGGATCTGCATCACCTAACGTCGCCGTCAGAAGACTGGATCAACTTGACATGCCCAGCATCACCGCTGGAAAACTGAATCTGACATCGCCGTCGGAAACAAACATCGCTCTGAGAGACACTCGACGTCGCCGTCGTACAATCATCATCTCTGCTGGGGATTTAAAGAGTCTGACATCGCCGTCAAACATAAACCTAGTCTGACCTCGCCGTCAAAACAAACATCCAACCTCGTCGTCGAACACATTCATGATCTGACCTCGCCGTCGAACAAACATCCAACCTCGCCGTCAAACACATTCATAATCTGACCTCGCCGTCGAACAAACATCCAACCTCGCCGTCGAACAAAACATAATCTGACCTCGCCGTCAAACGAATATCCAACCTCGCCGTCGAACAAATATCCTGAAAACGAACATTCAACCTGATATGACCTGGGGTTCACCCCTGGTAAATGGAACAAAAGGTACATTTGTGTATTTGAAACTGCTCCGCTGGGAATGAGAGACTTAACCGAGCACACTCTGATCTGGGGTTCACCCTCAGAACCATAACGAACATCGGAATACTACTGCATACTGAATTCACCGTAGAACTTCAACATCAAAGACATATGAAACCCTGGCCCCGGGCCACTTCCAGCTTCAGCTAGGAAAGATCTTCAAGTACTTCTGAAGATAAGCATCCTTGGCCTTCAAGGATGGCGATTCTGCAGGAGGTATCTTCGACTTCAGTCTAAAGAAATGATCCTTGGCCTTCAAGGATACATGGATCTGCCTTCAGGAGACTCCGCCTCTGCTATAGAGTGTCCGAGACTTCAGTCAGGGATATACTTCGGCCTTCAGTACGAAAAATGAATCCTAGGTCATTCATGACCTTGGGGATAACCTTGCCTTCAGGCACCTTCGCTTCAGCTTGGGAGATCTGTGACTTCAGTCAGAGAAATGGTATCCTGAGCCATTCATGACTCTTCGGGGATTCAAACATTTTGCCTTCAGGCAAACTCCGCTTCAGCTGGAGAAACATCTTCGACTTCAGTCAGAAGAAACACTACTCACTTGATCGCAATCAATCATCACCTCAGGACAACCGACTTGGTCTTCAGGCCAACACGGATCACCTTGTTATATCTACAAAATTTGGAACCTTGTCTTCAGCCACACGTTGATTCATCAACAAGGACATCTGAGCTCACAGGAACCTTCTGATATCGCCTTCAGGCGTTCACGAAGTCAATCTTCAGATTGGACATCACTGTTGGAGCAGGCATTTCACGCTGCTAAGGACTTCAAGAATCATCTTGAACACACAAATCCGTCGGGCACCTTCAAGAATCATCCTGAACCGATAACCATTCTGGAGACTTTATTCTGCTGTGTATTCCAGGAATCTTCCTGGGCAACTCTTGCTGGATACGCTACTGGGGAGCTCAAGAATCATCCTAAGCAAACAACTCGGGAAACTGCGCTGATGTCTTAAGAATCATCTTAAGCAAGCGGCCCTGCTGAGGAATTCAAGAGTCGTCTTGAACTGAAGACTTCGCTGGGGATCTCAAAAATCCTCTTGAGCGAGCGACTGTGGCAATTACACCGAGGTCTTTAAGAATCATCTTAAGAAAAACGACCTCGTTGGGGAGAGCGTCAGGAATCATCCTGGGCAACTGGTCTTTTCAGTGGAGCACCTGTAAAACAAGAATGATGATAACCTAGATCATGCTCATGATGCATATGCTTCGGCGCCATGCTCCACATGGTGGAAATGCTATGCGTTTATGCTAAATGCTATGCATCATGCACAATGATGCAATCCCGTCAGCAAAATAAATGCCGAGGGGGAAATCCGCCTGTCAGGGAGAAAGAACTACTCAGATAGAGGGATCATCCTGCTGAGAAGAACGTGGACACGCCAATATCAACCGGACTCTGTCTGGGGAATTGATCTTCCGCGGACTGCTGCATGGAAAACAAATTCAGTTGATTATTGCAGGGGACGAAGCCCTACGAGAAACCAGACTTGCTGATATCAATCGCGAGAATGAACTGCGCGGCCGTCTCGGTTACTCTTCTGGGGATAACCACTCTGTGGGGAAACAACTTCAGCTGCTCAACACTCCACTGGGGAAACAACTAAACATGATCTGATCAACTTCCAAGGACTCGGCTCTCTTGGACATCTGCAAACTCGGCTGAAGAAGGAGAAGTCATTCTGCTTCGCTGGAGAGAGTGCGACTCTGGTGAGGAATGCCAATTCCGCTGGGGAAGAAAGAATCATCTGACTTCGGGGGAGAGTACAACTCTGCAGGGGAATACAACATCAGCTGTTCCAACACTCTACTGGGGAAGAGGGAATCATCCGACTTCGGGAGAGAATACGGCTCTGGTGAGGAATTTCAATTCCGCGGGAGATTTCAGTCTGGCACCATCAGCTACTGCATACTTCGGTATACAAACAGCTTCCTACAAGACATGCACTTGTGACCCGGTGCTGGGGGAGACACCTGCTTCGGCGACTTTACTGGGGAAAACACGAGCTTCGGCACCCGAACATTTCTATGAAACCTGCACTTGTGACCCGGTGCTGGGGGGAATACGAGCTGCTGCGCGCGACTCAGCTGAGAAAATGACGTTCCTTCAGGATGCGTCTGCTTGGGGAAGAGAATCATCTCTGCGTGGGGAAGACATATCAATGCTCACTTTCTGCGTTCAGATTCTGCGGAGGAGAGACCATTGAACACTGCTGGAGAAGGAGGACTTGCCCTGCTTCGGGGATGCGCACGACACATCTTCTGGAAGGCGTTACACCTGCAACAACACAAACAAACAGACAAGATACCCTCCTCAAAGGGGCCTATCAAGGTCATTAACTCATGACAGTATTCAGGTAATTAATTGTTTCAACAATCGGTGGGCCCAGGCCCGCAAGTTTATGTATGCGCATTTTATCAAAAAACATCGGCGTTTTCATTCGCAAACAAAACAGATAAATGCTAAACAGACAAGCAGAATTGCTGAATAATGTGAATTTTATTGATGGTGAACCCCTGAATGGGCAAAAATGTTTTACAACAGAGGCAAGCTCCTGGAATGAGGAAGCTGCGCAAAAAGAAAACATAAATATACATCAGTATATACAAATGTCGGCAACGAGGCGTAGACGAACACCATGAGTTGATCCCTCTAAGACCCACTCGACTTCGATACTCCTCCGATGCTTCAGCTTCGGACGAGATTGACTCAGATAAATGGCCCTCAGGTCCTCCAAACCACTAAACGCGGTCATTTGCTTATTCAAATCCCTAACTTTTGCGTGAACCGCCCGTTACGGGTTTTCAGTTCACCGGGATACCCTTTTTTGCCGAAGCCGCCCAGTGTAGGTTTTCGACTTCGCGGGTGTACATTTTTTCAATATATCCCTAATTTTTGCCCGAACCTTTTATTCTGTTTTTGGTTCGCCGGGATGCCCCTTTTTTGCCTGGACTCTTTCTTTTTTGTCCAGCGGGTCTCTTTCAAGCAAAGTATTTTTTAACTGCGTCCGCGTTCACCGGGGATGCAAAATCTTCACCATCCATCGTGGATAACAACAAAGCTCCTCCTGAGAAAACTTTTCTGACGACATACGGTCCTTCGTAATTCGGAGTCCATTTGCCCCGGTGATCGGAGTGTGGCGGAAGAATTTTCTTCAGAACGAGATCACCCGTCTGAAAGCTTCTAGGACGCACCTTCTTGTCATAAGCTTTCTTCATTCGGCTTTGGTACAGGCGACCAAATGCAATCGATGCTAACCTCTTCTCGTCCATCAGGCTGAGCTGGTTCAAACGGTTCGTAATCCATTCTGCCTCGTCAAGTTTCACATCAACCAAAACTCGCAAAGAAGGAATCTCCACTTCTAACGGTAGGACAGCTTCTATACTGTACACCAAGGAGAAAGGAGTTGCCCCGGTCGACGTACGCACCGTCGTACGATAACCGTGCAAGGCAAACGGCAACATCTCGTGCCAATCTTTGTACGTCACAACCATCTTCTGAACAATCTTCTTTATGTTCTTGTTGGCCGCTTCAACAGCGCCATTCATCTTCGGCCGGTAAGGAGACGAGTTGTGGTGTTCGATCTTGAAGCTCTGGCACAACTCCTTCATCATCTTATTATTCAAATTCGAACCATTATCAGTAATGATCCGCTCGGGAATTCCATAGCGACAGATGATGTCCCTCTTTATGAATTTAGCTACCACCTGCTTGGTCACATTAGCGTACGAGGCTGCTTCTACCCATTTGGTGAAGTAGTCGATGGCTACCAGAATAAAACGATGACCATTGGATGCAGTGGGCTCGATCTTGCCTATCATGTCGATGCCCCACATGGAGAACGGCCAAGGGGAGGACATGACATTCAATGGGCACGGCGGCACATGAACTTTATCAGCATAAATCTGGCATTTGTGACATTTCTTCGCGAATCTGAAGCAATCCGACTCCATCGTCAGCCAGTAATACCCTGCTCTCAGGATCTTTCTCGTCATAGCATGCCCGCCGGCGTGCGTACCAAATGTGCCCTCATGAACTTCTTCCATGAGCATACTCGCCTCTTTCTCATCTACACATCTGAGTAGCACGAGATCGTGGTTTCTCTTATACAGCACTCCATCAGGATTGAGATAAAAGTTTCCAGATAGCCTCCTCAGAGTCTTCTTATCCTGGGTAGACGCACCCGCAGGATACTCCTTAGTCATAAGGAAGGTCTGGATATCGTGGAACCATGGCTTGCCGTCGGTGGTATCTTCGATTGCAAAGACAAATGCCGGTCTATCAAGACGCGAAAGTACAATTCTTGGAGCCTCATTCCAATAATTGACTTTATACATTGAAGCCAACGTAGCTAAGGCATCAGCCATCTGGTTTTCAGCCCTGGGTACATGATGAAGTTCCACTCGATCGAAGAACGGAAGCAGCCTCCTGGCATAATTCATGTACGGCACTAAATTCGCTTGACGAGTTTCCCACTCCCCTTTGATTTGATTGATTACAAGCGCTGAGTTACCATATATGTCTAGATTCTTGATTCTCAAATCAATTTCCTCTTCTAGACCCATAATACATGCCTCATACTCTGCTTCATTGTTGGTAACTGGAAACGTCAGTCTCGCAGTAAACGGGATGTGGGATCCGTGAGGAGTCGTGATGATAGCCCCGATACCACTTCCATAGGAATTAACCGCTCCGTTGAATATCAACTTCCACTGAGACTTCCTATCTGGCCCCTCATCGGGCAATGGCTCATCGCAATCCTTCGCTTTGAGAAACATAATATCCTCGTCAGGGAATTCGAACCTCATCGGCTGGTAGTCTTCGATTGGCTGTTCGGCAAGGTAATCGGACAATACGCTTCCCTTAATGGCTTTCTGGGAGACATACTGAATATCATATTCCGTTAACACCATTTGCCACCTGGCAATCCTGCCCGAAAGAGCCTGCTTCTCGAAGACGTACTTGATCGGATCCATCTTCGAAATTAGCATAGTGGTGTGATTGAGCATATACTGTCGTAGACGTTTGGCGGCCCAAGCTAATGCACAACACGTCTTCTCCAGCATCGAGTATCGAGATTCACACTCAGTGAACTTTTTACTCAAATAATAAATGGCATGCTCCTTTCTGCCCGTCTCGTCGTGCTGACCGAGAACACACCCCATACTATTCTCCAGAACCGTCAGGTACATGATTAATGGCCGTCCAACCACTGGGGGTATCAAGATTGGAGGTTCTTGAAGATACTGCTTTATTTTGTCGAATGCCTTCTGGCAATCCTCATTCCAAGTAATCGCCTGATCTTTCTTTAAAAGCTTGAACATCGGTTCACAAGTGGCCGTGAGTTGAGAGATAAACCTTGCAATGTAGTTTATTCGGCCCAAGAAACCACGAACTTATCTTTCTGTTTTCGGCGCTGGCATTTCTTGAATAGCTTTTATTTTCGCAGGATCGACTTCAATACCTCGTTCACTAACGATAAACCCCAATAACTTTCCGGACCGCACTCCGAAAGTGCACTTGTTAGGATTCAGCCTCAGCCTGAACTTCCTAAGCCTCTCAAAAAGCTTCAATAAGTTGACCAGATGCTCTTCCTCCGTTTGGGACTTTGCAATCATGTCATCAACATAGACCTCGATCTCATGATGAATCATATCATGAAACAAAGTTACCATTGCTCGCTGGTAAGTGGCCCCTGCGTTCTTCAGACCGAAGGGCATTACCTTATAGCAGAATGTTCCCCAGGGGGTGATAAACGTTGTTTTCTCCATGTCTTCCGGTGCCATCTTAATCTGATTGTAACCGGAGAAGCCATCCATGAACGAAAACACGGAAAACTGGGCTGTGTTGTCGACCAACACATCGATATGAGGCAACGGGAAATCATCCTTAGGGCTCGCCCTGTTCAAATCCCGATAATCGACGCACATGCGTACCTTACCGTCCTTCTTCGGTACAGGCACTATATTGGCGACCCACGGAGGGTAAGTGGTAACGGCTAGAAATCCTGCGTCCAACTGCTTCTGGACTTCTTCTTTGATTTTTACCGCCATATCTGGTCTCGTCCTCCTAAGCTTTTGCTTGACTGGAGGGCAATCTTTTCGCAACGGCAAGCGATGAACCACGATGTCAGTGTCAAGTCCGGGCATATCTTGGTATGACCAAGCAAAGACGTCACTATACTCTCGAAGCATCTCGACCAGTCTATGCTTGACATCATTCTGCAGTGCAGCCCCTACTCTGACATTTCTGACGAGCTCTTCAGAACCCAGGTTCACGATCTCAATATCCTCCTCGTGAGGCAGAATAACCTTTTCTTCTTGTCTCAACAAGCGGGCCAACTCTTCCGGAAGGTCCTCGTCTTCATCAATCTCATCCTCGACTTGATAGATCGGGTAATCAAAGTCGTAGTGAGCCGTAGAGGGTCCAGAGTCGATGTCATCTGTTACGTGGATCCTGCAATAACAAGGGTTAAGTTTAAAGCAAGAATATGCAGGTTAGCACAAACCTCGTTGCCATTTTACTGTTTTTTCGAAATAAACATAAAACAGGAATAACAGAGAACACAATATTTGAGTATGAAGAAAACGCCTTTTATTTATTAACAAAATGCATGTACATAATCCAACAAGGCCCTGACAATAAAACCACTATGCCCCGAGTAGGACATAGGGTTGTACAAAGATTGTAAAAAGCAAATTATTACTCTTCACTTGTCAGCTGGATAATCTCCTTGATGGTCCAATTGTTGAGGCGCTCGCCCGGGTTGCTCGGTTGAATCCAGGCGTCAAGATCACAATCACTATCCCCGCTGTCCTCAGACGCTGCGTTGATGCTTTTGAAAATCACTCCGCCCTTGGTGAATAGGATCGGCCCTTTCCCACGAGACGAGCTGCTAGAAGAGGATGAAGCTTCAGCTTCAGGAGAATATCCCAATCCAAACTTATCCTGCTTGATTGGTATATCCAAAACATGCCCCCAGCCTGGGGCGGAACCGGCTTCGACAACGGCCCGAGCTTCTTTAAACGAGGAAAGATTCATCTCTTGCTTCTCTGCGACGACAGGAGCTACCTCTTTCACCTTGACGGTTTCAAATGCTTGGCAGAGCGTTTCATGGATTTCGCCATCCATTTCAACATATTTAAAGGACGACAGGTGGCTCACCATGATGTCCTCTTCACCACAGACGGTTACTATGCTGCCCCCGACAGCATATTTGAGCTTCTGATGCAGCGTGGACGTCACGGCACCAGCAGAATGGATCCATGGCCGACCTAAGAGGCAACTGTAGGCAGGCATGATATCCATGATATAGAAGACCGTATTGAACGTCTCCGGACCAACTTGAATTGGCAGGGTCAACTCTCCGAAAACGTGGCGCTTAGTCCCATCAAAGGCTTTCACTACCAGATCACTGGGCGTGCAAAGCAATCCACGGGTATCCAACTTCATCAGTGCCTTCTTCGGAAGCACATTAAGCGACGATCCCGTATCCATCAAGACATGCGACATGATAGTGCCTCTGCACTCTATCGAGACGTGCAAGGCGCTGTTGTGATCTCTTCCTTTAGGAGTCAGCTCTAAATCTGTGAATCCCAGCCCATTACTAGCATTAACATGGGCTACCACCTCCTCCAGCTGATTTACTGATATCTCCTGCGGCACGTATGCAGCATTCAATACCTTCAGCAACGCGTTGCGGTGCGCTTCAGAACACAGCAACAGGTTAAGAATAGAGATCTTTGACGGAGTCTGATGAAGATGATCTACAATCTTGTAGTCGCTATTCTTGATTAGTCGCATGAACTCTTCAGCATCTTTAACCAGCAAATCTTTTTCTGCCCCAGAAGGGACCTCCTCGACAGCTTTGCCTTTACCCTTATCAGCAGCATCAGCCCTGACCACTTTCTCTGCTGCAACCTCTGCTGGCGCGAACACTCTACCGCTTCGAGTGATACCACTGACTCCGGCGAGATTCTGCACTGACGATCCGTACGGTTCAAGCTCTAACTTCTGACCATTGCAATAAACCTCGGCGCCGTAATGCCATGGGACGACGTTAGTGCTTTCGAATGGAATTGGCCCGGCCCTGGTGATAGTAATTGTAGGCGGTCGGGGCGCAGAAATAGTAATAGGGTGACGAGGAATAGTGATGGTAGCAACTTCATCTGCCTGCTTCAGCACGACCTCCCCTGATACACTTTCAACGCTCCGGCTGAACTGCAAAATACCCTCGGACATCAGGCTTTGGATACCTTCGATCAGCTGCTCACACCCATCAGGAAGTGTAGCACAAGCCATACATAACTCTCCGCATCCAGGAAAGAATCCCTTCTTCAGCAACTTAGCCTTGACAGAACTAAGCGGCGTCTTCAACTCTTTGACATCAGTCAGCAAGTCCGCACTCTCCTCAGTGATGACGGCATTCACTCCGCCCCCCTTATGATGAGGCATAGGGTTCTTGGTAACGTTGGGCACGCTATCAGAAAAATTGATGACCTTGGCGTCCACCAAGTCCTGCACTTTGTGCTTAAAAGCTTTACAATTCTCAATCATATGGCCTGGTGCCCCAGTATGGAAATCACAAGTAGCATTGGCGTCATACCCCGGTGGCGGTGCCCCTGTTAAGGGAGCCATTGTCCTCTTTTGCACTAACTGAAGCTGAAGCAACGTTTGTAAGAGCTGTGCATACGACATAGGTGGAGTTTCAAAATGACGATTTGTCAGGGGAGCCCGATTCTGATATCTTCTATACCCCTGCTGATTCTGCTGCTGAGGTTGTGGCTGCTGCGGCTGCGGTGGCGCAGCTGGGATATTTATGCTAGCAATCTGAGGCTGAGGGCCCTTTCCCTTTCTCCGAGCATTAGTGACAGCACTTGCATCCCCCTCTCGACGCTTGCCAGCGTAGGGTTTCTTACTACCTCCTCCAGCTGAGGATGATTCGCCCTGAATTTTTCCAATCTTTATACCGTTCTCAACATGCTCGCCCATAGTTATGAGAGCCGAGAATGTTCCAGACATGCCACTGACCAGCTTTTCATAGTAGATTCCAGGAAGGGTAGCCACGAACATTTGCACTAGCTCGCGCTCAACCATCGGCGGTTGAACCCGAGCAGCCAATTCACGCCACCGCTGGGCGTACTCTTTAAAGCTTTCATTGTTCCGCTGTGAGAGATTCTGAAGCTGAACTCGGTTGGGAGCCAAGTCGCTATTGTATTGATAGTGGAGGACGAACGCTTCAGCGAGGTCTTTCCAGGTGCGCACAGTAGCGGGCTCCAAACCCATATACCATTCGAGTGATGGACCAGAAAGACTATCCTGGAAGAAGTGCATCAGCAACTTCTCATCATCAGAATAAGCGAACATCTTTCTATAATAAGATCGAAGGTGAACACGGGGGCAAGTAGTACCCTTATACTTCTCAAAGACGGGCACCTTGAACTTATGAGGCACCTTGAAGTCAGCAATCAACCCGAGCTTGGACATATCAACGCCCAATGTGTTCTAATTTTCAATGTCCCTCATCTTGTCTTCCAGCGCCTTGAACCTGAGTCGAGCTTCAGCATTCAACTCTGCTTCTACACCTCTCTGAGAGAATATGTCATCCTGATGGTCCTCCAGCCACGGTTGAGGCACCAACAGATTTCCTGCACTAGCATTGCCGTTGACCGGCCCTATGTTAACATTGGCTCCCAAACTACCATTGTCGACGCCTGCCGCGTTGAGCCCGATATTAGTCATCAGATTGCCGTTAGCACTACCGTTGCCCCCGGCAACAGGAACAACGTTCTGTGGAGCATCCACTAGAGGAGGAGTAGGCACAGCCCCGCCGTGCAGTATGCCATTACTGTCAACCCTGGAGATTAGAGGTTGAACCAAAGTACGAAGTTGGTCTTGACCATTCGCGACCACTTGCATCAGCTCCATAAAACGATCCATCCGTTCACGGAGCTCTTGAACATCTGACTGCACCTGGTCCATTACCCTTGTCTGATTAGCGCGAGTTGAGTAACGGTGAATGAGTCTTTGATCAATCCTGGAGATCGAAAGTAGCTCGGAACCTATGTACCTGAAAAACCTGTCAACATTAAAGGTTAGGAAAAGCAACAGAATGTATGTCATGCAAAATGCTTCATGCAGATGTATGCGTGTGTCTGTGTGCTTGAGAGATTTCCCCCGATCCTGGCGCCTTAGTACCAGTGCTGACAATAACAAGGAGGGGAATCTGGGCCCAATCATGGAAACAGCAATCTCATATACATAGTACCAGTGATAGCCAACTCCGACACATCAGGGATCGAGAACTCGTACGCAACAGTCTTCTTGAGAGAGGCTGTAGTAATACAATAAGAGGCGAGAGATCCTGGATCGGGGAAACGGTACCTGTCACAGACACACGTCAATGGAATGCGAATGATCATGCAAACTAATGCAAAATGCAGGCATGCAGCAATATATCCAGGTGGCTGCTGTGGAGATTCGGTATCAACAGTCATTGATGAGAAGGAAACCCCGGTGTAAGACCACTGATCTGATCTGCTGAGAATAACCATCTGATAGGATCGAGATCAAAATTCTGCTCTGTCAAGAGTAAGTGCCTGATAATAAGGACCCGGGATGTATGATCAGAAAACGTCCGCTGATGAAGTCTTCGGACCCCAAATCAAAAATCTGCCCTCTCAAGAACAAATGCACAGCTGCTGATGAGATCCTCAGACCCCACTCAAAATCTGCTCCATCCAGAACAAACAACAACTGCTGATGAGATCTTCAGACCCCACTCAAAATCTGCTCCATCCAGAACAAAACCTCTGATGACAATACTCTGATCGAAACCTGCTCCATCAGGAACAGACATACACCCGATGACAAAATCCTCTGATCAAAAACTTGCTCTGTCAAGAACAGTCAAATCTGCAACTGAGAACCCTGATACCGACATAACTGATTCACTGTCAAGAAAACCAGGTAGTCTGAAGGTCAAAGTTTCCTGCAATATCCCAATCCCACTCACAGGTATGGACCTAATCCACGGACAAAGGTACGGCATCCTATGCGGTCACCAGCGTCACAGACTTTCATGAGTGACGATACGATTCCCAGAAGGAGTGGCATCATCAAGTCATGAAGAGGCCTCACTTAGCTGACTTCCAAATGATCGGTCCCCAGAGTCGACAATCCTCACGTCTGGACTCCCCTCAGATCCTCAGGACCGGAAAGGAGCACCTCTGCAAGAATCTCGTCTGAGCGCAGATTTTCATAGGGAACTGTGCCTGCTCAGCAGACAGGTTCGTCTACTACTTCTCCGCAACTATATCTAGGTGTACACTCAAGCCCAGGTCCGGCTTCTCACTCATAGTAACATCCCTCTCCCACAGCAGCACAGATAATCATATCAAACTGGAAATAAAATGCGGGAAATAAAATGCGGGAAGTAAAAATGCGATAAATAAACGCAACCCAACAAGCAAACATACACACGCTAGGATTGACTCTCATAGGGAACCGAAGAACCAGAGACTCTGGGTTCCGTCCCCAGCAGAGTCGCCAGCTGTCGCTTGCGCGAAAATAAGGTGCCGGCATGACAGAAGAGTCGCCACCTTTCGTTATTTATCCCTCGGAGCGGGAAAGGAAACGATCGGAAAAACCTGACGAAAAAAAAGGGTAAGACAAGGTCATCGCAACCATTGTCTGGGTTCGGGAGTCGGTTACGCAAGGGGAAGGTATTAGCACCCCTCACGTCCGTCGTACTCGACGGGATCCACGCTTGTTTGTTTACTTGGACGGGTTGGTTATAATCTATCTACCTATCAAGGCTGGCTGAAAAAGAAAAGAAAAATGACTCGGCAAAGCGTCGCACTTTATGCCTACGTATTCCCATCAGAGAATGAGAAATCAGAGTCTACGTAGTTCGGCTAACTACGGGGGAAGATGGGGGAAGGTAGCTCGCCAAGACATCGCCATCTTGTGCCTACGTACTCTCAACAGGCATGAGAGATCAGAGCTCACATAGTTCGGGAAACTACAGCTTATTTCCTGAAAGAAGTGTTTTCATTATGTTTGCGATTTCAACC
The DNA here is from genome assembly GCA_963859935.3 of Lathyrus sativus. Lineage (NCBI taxonomy): Eukaryota > Viridiplantae > Streptophyta > Magnoliopsida > Fabales > Fabaceae > Lathyrus > Lathyrus sativus. Next base: position 571,606,032 of record OZ012735.1, on the reverse strand, counting down.
GCACTAGAGACTATGACCTGAGAGTGAATGCGTCGCATGTCACCCAAAGGGTACCATACTAAACATCCCACCTCAGATAGCTTAAGGCTCGTAGCGTACGAAAGAAATCATTCATGATTACTGTATCTTAAACTGTTTTGAGATGAGAAGAGAACAGGCCCAACTAGGAGGGAGACTATCAAGTCCTACTGTTATCATGCCATGGATTCATCCTATGGTTGAGGTTTGAACATGGAACTCCTAGATGTTGTCATGCATAGGTTTCAACCTAAAAGTCTATCATCAAATCCTCATCAGAGGAAATGAGAGTCCTAAGGGATCATGTCAATGATACACCAAAACAGACAAAGCATCAGCTTAATAGTAAAATGCATGCAATGCAAGTGAGGGAGGAAATGTGTGTGGGGCTTCAGCCTCCACAAGCTCGTCTCGACCTCAAGCCAGTCATGAGATAACAGTAATCATACTGAAATATAAACAACATGCTATCAAGCAGTAAACAGATAAAAGAAATGAAGAGCCATCAGGCAAACCAACCACATGCTTGAGAAAGAAAGAATCTACATCTAATCTCTAATCCTAGCCCTAAAACAGAACAGAATCCTGATCAAATCTAAGCAAAGCCCTAAAGCAAAACCCTAACCAAAAGAAAACAATCCCAGTCTTCAAGCTTCAGAGCAAGCTTACCAAAGAAAGGGAGCTAAGTAGGCAGACTCATAGTGTCTTCCTCAGGAAAGCACTAGGAGGTGTATACTCAGGAGTCATATCCTAGGTGGCTCAACCACTGTGATCAGTTTACATTCCTCCTCAGGAGAAACTAAAATCACGAGCAGGCTCCAACATCACTGGATATTTGAGAAATCCTACCTGAACTAGTGGAACTAAGTGAATAGACTCATAGGACCTTCCTCAGGAAAGTACTAGGAGGCTTCCACTTAGGAATTGTATCCCATGTGGCTCAACAACATGTGATCAGTTTACATTCCTCCTCAGGAGAAATTAAACTCACAAGTTGGCTCCTACATCATTGGATACTTAAGAAATCCTAGATAAACTAAGGGAACTAAATGACCAGACCCATAGGACCTTCCTCAGGAAAGTACTAGGAGGCTTCCACTTAGGAGTTGTATCCCATGTGGCTCAACAACTGTGATCAGTTTACATTCCTCCTCAGGAGAAATTAAACTCACAAGTTGGCTCCAACATCATTGGATACTTAAGAAAGAGGTGAGAAGGAAGAATGAAAGTCATTCATAGTGCCTTCCTCAGGAAAGTACCATAAATTCCCCTCGAACTTCAGGATCTCAAACCTCACAGACAGGGAATAATCCAAGCTCTGGGTCTCTGAGTCTTGATCTACAATCTTCTCCTTCATCATTCTCTTCAACAAGATCCTCAAAACAAACTAAGCCCCACAACAAATTCCCCAAAATAAACCCCAGAGATAAACAGATAACCACAGAACAGACAAAACTATCAGTCAACTTCAGAAAATACCTAAAAATACTAAAACAAGAGGGAAAATTCTAACAATTATTCACAAGGGTCTATACCATCTACCCATAACATCCCTATATACCCATCCCCAAAAATCAAGACAAAACTCACTAAAGAAAATGAACTATTTCACCTATGCATAACCTAAACCCTAATTAGGATACCCTAATGCTAACCTAATTAAACTAATCAAATTTTAATCTAAAAATCAAGAATTAAATCCTATGCGGAACTATGATTCAATATCTAATCACACCAAAAATAATGAATTAAAAATCATAAGGGAAAGTCCTAAAAGAAATTCTACAAAATTGGATACCAAACTAAACATATTAAAAAAAGCTATTAAAATGAAAAATACTCTAAAAATATTAAAAGAAAATAAAATGGAAATTTTATTTATTTACATTTTTCTAGACAAATTTATTAATCTATAGAAAAAACAAGAATTAAAAATAATCAATTTTTGGATTTTTTATGAATTTATTAAAATGCAAAAATATAAAGGAAATAAAAAATAAAAGGAATTAATTAAAGGGGAGGGGGTGTGGATAGAAGAGGCGCTCTAGTTGATTTTAGATGGGCTGAATCAGGGGGGTGTGGATAGGAGATGGCTCTTAAGCCCACGTTTTAGAATAAATGAAACGCGGCGTTTTGAGCGCAGACCTTCCCTCTCATTTCATTTCAAATCTGGTGCGTTGGATTGGCTTCCAGGGTCAAAGTCTTGGGCGTGATCCAAGGGCTGGGAGGTTGTCTTCAACCTCCAGCCTAGGGTTTCATGGCAAACCAGTCTTCATGCGCTGATCTTCCCCTCCCTCATTCTCCTTCGCGTGGCCATGAAAACAGAAACTTCCAAGACCAATATTGCGCCATTTCTTCCCAGGAACTTACCTATACCAATTGCTTCTCTTGAAACTTCCTAGAATTCGCAAACAGAATGCAAGAAAAGCTTGGTTCTAACATTTTCTTCTGTGATCAACTCGGTTAAAACTCAAATCTGATGGTATGATCCTGTTCTTGGCCTTGCCCTAATCAATCTAAACCATGCCATATCCATTAATACCCTACATACAACCTGTTCTTGAAACTCAAAGAAGCGGCACCCTGCCATGAAACTCCATAGATCCTCCTCTAATCCTCAGAACTTAAGCAACTAACCTAGTAGGTTAATTCTACACCTAGAAACTTGAGTGAATGCGCATAAATAATGAGATATGGGGAGAATCACCAACCTGCCAAGTGGTGATGGTGAGCAATGCTAGAGATGAATTCAGAGCTTGCAACCTTCCATGATTAATCTTTAATGGCAGATAAGAGTTCTGTTTGCACTATCTTGGATGATTGAAGCCTGTGGTGAGCAACTCGAGCCTTGCTTGACTTTGAAGAAAGCTTTGAACACCTCACTCTTTCTCTCCCTTTCTCCACTGAATTCTTCAACCTGGACCAACCCCTTACTCATCATGATTCACTTGTTATATAACAATCCATGGAATCAACTAGAAGCTTCTAGAATCCACTAGAAGGTGATGAAAATCTCATGACATGACATATTGGTTATCTCATATCTCATATGTTAAGCCTTGCAATTTTGTGCCAAAATTTCCCCTTGTGAGATATTGAGGTGGAGTGTACAAAAAATCAGCTCATACTTGCCTTGTGTGAAGATTTCTCAAGTTGCCTTAAGATGCAAGTTACAATATTACAAAGCAACCTCCATTTTTGAGCTTCAAATCAAAATTCTGTTTAAACCAAAGTTTTTAGAATGTCATTTACATTCAAAATGGTATATTGGATGACCTATTTTGGACTCCTAAATCTCCCAAACCAAATTTCAACTTGACTTGAATTAACTTATATGGCTTTTTTAGTTCAAATTTACCAAACTTTATCATTCCATGCTATGAGCTTTTCCAACAACTCATGACCTCTTTTCTAGGCTTAAAATGCCATTTTGAACAGTTTCATGTTTTGAGTTTTTTTCATTTGAGGCTTGGAACTAGGAGATATGGCCTTTGCTTAAAATGACCTATAATTGCCAAATGACCAAAATACCCCTGTCTTGTTCAAACCATAAGTTGAGTTCTACAAATCCTATCAAGGACTTCTAGTACTCTATAGAAAGCTAAGAAGATGCTCTTCAACATTCATGTTGACCAAGAGATCATAGGAATCATACTACTAGGGCAAAAGTTGTCTTCAAGTTGGGTGACTTTCAAGGACCCAGATTCACACACCTCAGCTGACCTGTAATTTGTCAAAACCACAACTTGAGCTCTGCAACTCCTATCAAGGACTTCCACCACTCAAATTAAAGATAAGAACAAGCTCTACAACATTCATGTTGTGGGGAAGATGAGATATCAATCACATCTTGAGCTAAAACTGCCTGGAAGATAGGGATCAAATTAGGGTTTTTCACTGACAATCCTTGGAAACCCTAACTTGAAACTTCTCAAACTCCTCAATCATGATGAGTTGGTCTAGGAATCATCTTTATAACATCTCTATGCATCATTCCATGATCTCATGGCCCTTGGATTAGGTCTCAACCTTCCCCAAATCTTCAGTTATCTCAGGGTTGACCCAGTCAAAACCCTAATTCTACCATTCATGGTTGAATCTTCTGAATTCTTGCACAATGACCTCTCTGGGCTTCATGATGGCTATCAAGACATCTCATAGGATTTCTCAAAACATCAAGTTCATTCTCACAGTCTCAGAGTCATCTGAGGAGCACCCACAACTCTCAAGCTATGAGACGCACAACCTTGGCTTCACCCAATTCCTCTGAGGATCTCTTGAGCTTTCTGATGAAGATATCAACTTTCAAACACTTGATAGATAAATAATTGTTGGTCAAATTTTGGGATGCAACACATTGTTTTTTAAAACTGGTTTTGTATAGAATTTTTAATTAGGGATCTATTCACCCCCTCTAGATAAGTCGCATTCATCTAACAAGTGGTATCTAGAGCTCCGACTAATTTTGTGCTTCAATATTCACTTATTAGAAAATGGCTATCGAACCTAAAGGGGAGTACACTAGAGCGACTATTTTTACTAATGAAAACTATGGCTATTAGAAAGCTTGTATGCATATACATATCAACTCGGTTGATAAGGGTGTTTGGGACACCATCATTTATGGTCCTAATAATATTGTAGTGACCAATGCTCAAGGCATCATCGTACCAAAATTGGAAGTAGAGTGGGATGATAATAATAAGAAATTGTTGTCCAATAATTGGAAGGCACAAAATATTCTAATACCCGCACTTGGTGTTGATGAATATTATCATGTCTCTCATTGTGAGACTGTCAAACCTATGTGGAACGCATTAGAAGTTTCCCATGATAGAATGAATGAGGTCAAACAAGCTAAGATCAATACATTAAATCAAAAGTTTGAACTATTTCACATGAAGCATGGTGAAACCATTTCCGACGTGCAAAATAGGTTCATACATCACATAAATTTATCGAAGGCTCTAGGTAATCCTATCTCCAATGATATAGCTACTAATAAAGTTTTTACGTGTCTTAATAAGGAATGGTAACCCAAGGCCACCGCGATCAAAGAAGTGAATGATCTTAAAATACTTAATCTCACAACTTTATTTAGGAAGCTAGAAGACATAGAACTCACTTGCTTGGAAAAACATGAGAGAAAGCATGAAAAGAATATAAAGAAGGAGAAAGGTAAAGACAAGGAGGAAGAAAACAAGTATATTGCTCTAAGGACTTCAAGTTAAAAGTGTTCAACCAATGAGCAAAGTGATTGTGAAACAAGAGATGATGAGAATTCGAATGGTGAAGATATGGGAAATTTTGTGAAAAGATTTAACAAGTACATCAAAAGAAATGGTTTAAAGTTCTCGGACAAAAACCTCATCAAATTTAGAAGACAATCAAACTAATTAAAGGAAGATGATGATAAGAAAGGAAGATCAAGATGTTCATGTTACAATTGTGGCAAAACTGGGCATTACAAGTTGGAGTGTCCATTGATAGAGAAAGACAAAGGTAAAGGAGGCCATCACAAGAAATCTAGCAAGTCTATAAGAGCTTATATTGCATGGGAAAGTGATATCAATTCCTCAAGTGATGAAAGCTCAAGTGATGAGAAAGAGCTGGAAAGTGTTTGTCTCTCGACTTATTATCATGATAATAAGAAAAAGAATATAATTCACTCTAAACATGAACATGTTGATGAATTGTCTTATTTCTAGTTGCAAAAAGCTTTTGAAAATCTACATAGAGAATTCGTAGATGCTTTCAAAAAATTAGCTTCAAATGAAATAATTTTTGCATATTTAGAAGCTAAAGTTTTGGAAACCGAAAACAATATGGAAACTCTTAAGCAATCTATGGTAGATATTTAAAAATCTAAAGATGAGGATGAAGAACCTTCATGGTTCGGTTGTGAAACTTGTCACATTCGGCAAAAAGAGGCAAATACTCTTAAAAATAAGTTGGACAAGGCATTACAACTAAAGGTAACTTTTTCTATTGATACTACCAAGTATAGCATGCCTTTTCGTAATCCTTATAGAAGGTATAACTTTTTTGAAAAGGATCAAAATAGAAAAGTTCAGCCCTCTTATCATCTAACTTGTCACTTTTGCGGCAATAAGGGTCATACCATTTTATTTAAATTTTTTTAACTATTTAAGCATCAAGCCATGTTTAACGTAGTTTCATTTAATATTTTGGTTTATTTAGGTGACTTAAAATTTCAGGCACTTGTAACGTTAAATTCATGACATTCTTTGTCTTGTTGAGTGCAGTGTTTTACTCTGAAATGCTAACAAAGCGCATGGGTTTTTTATTAGGCCCCTCACATTATTATAAGGATTTTGATTATTGTTGCTTTATTTGCAGGGAATTGGAGAGGGAGAGATATCTTATCATGACTTCCCAGTGAGGCGGGCACATATGATGGATCCTCTTGTAGGAATCCTTGTTGTCCTTTGCGACAATTATATGTTCTGGATCCACACAGAGTAATCCTTTCCACCCATTGAGATTAGTCAAATTCTAGGATAAATAAAGGTTATGTGCTCCTTTTCTCGCTCGAAATATTGGTCGAAAGTTTCCACCAAGTCATCCTTAAGTGTAGATAGTCCCCCCCTCAAGTTTCTTCAGATTTTTTTAATAGTGAATTTTTTAAATAAATATGAAATGCTCTATATGAGTGTTATGAAAGAAAAAAATACATACGTCAACCTCTCATAGCCAGTTAGGATCATATATCATATGATTCTTCGTTTAACTGGTTAGTTCAATTCAATTTCTAAAACACTAACTGCATTGTTAGACCACCCGCACATGCATTCATATATATATATATATATATATATATATATATATATATATATATATATATATATATATATATATATATATATATATATATATATATATATATATATATATATATATATATATATATATATATATATATATATATATATATATATATATATATATATATATATATATATATATATATATATATATATATATGAAACACTTTCAAACAAAAATATATATTTAAATTGGTATTTGTGATAGTTGGAATAAAGATTTTAAAACATCCCATGAAAAATTTTGAAATTAAAAAATATTAAAATATTAATATAAAATTGCGTTCAAGTCATAAGTTAAATCATTATTTGACATAAATTATTTCCACTACTGAATATTATAGCAATCAATTCAACATTTTTCTTTAAACATAATAGTTTTTTTATGGAGACTTGTTGTTTTAAAGCAAACGGTATCAAGAGTTTTTGTAAATGAAGAACTAGCATAAATATCTGACCTGAACAACTCTAATCTTTTATGAGTTTACGAGCTTTCTAGCTTCTTCAAGGCATTATGAGAGCTTCACTGAACAAGAGAGATGAAGAGGAGTGGAGACAACTTAAAAATTTCAAGTGGAGATCTAAGGGTATAAAGGTTACTTTGGATAATGAAGGAAAATTAGGACATTGAGGAAGAATGCCCAAAGAGAGAAGGAGATATTCGTTTTTCTATACTTCTTTTCCATACGATTTTAGAGCAAAGGAGATGTATGATATTTTAAGAGCTATGGTGAAATAGATGAAGTGGTTATTCCTGATAAGAGAGATGTTAGAGGAAGGCGGTATGGTTCTGTTCATTTGTTTGATGTTAGAGATGAAGGCCTTCTAGAAACTAAACTAGATAATATCTTTATTTGTAGCATAAAGATTTTTCCACAAAGTTAGAAGGCGTTCATAGAATCATATATCAAGTGGAGGATAAAGAGTTAAAGAGATTTCAGAAAACCTATGTTGGTATTGTATAAAATCTCGACACCTCATACAATACTCAGGAGTTATTTAAAAAGAAAGGTTATTTCTTAAATTATATGATGTATGTGGGTGCCAACCTCTGCTTATTCGAAGATAGACTTGAAGGCGAAGTTCAATCATTGGCGACAGAAGGGGCGTTCGGGTTAAGAATATGGTTCAAGAAAATCCATCCATGGATTCCTTTAGATGTTGACGATGTTACGGTTACATGGATTAGATGTTACAGTATCCCATGCCATGCATGGAATCCAGGGTTTTTTGAAACCATGGTAATGCTGGCGTAAGAGTTCCTTTCTGTAGATAACAATATAAGGCTTGGTGCAAAAATGGACGTAGCTAGGATTTTGGTAAAAACAAGGCTCTCAAAGGCTATCATTGAAGACCTTGAAGCTGAGGTTAACAATGTAATATTCCCTGTGTAGCTACTTGAGGACTCTCAAAGTCCTTTGAGAATTTATCATTTCTGATGATTCTGAAGAGCTTTCATGCTCCGATTCAGATGAAAATTTTAAAAATTGGCACGGGGAAACAAGATGATGACATGAAGGACAGGGAAGAAGAAGGTCTTTGTTTGATTAAGGTGTCATACCCCAATTTTATCAGAGCATTTTAAAATCCATCTAATACATAATTTTTAGCCATATGCATTTTTACCATCAAATAAAGTCACCATTGTAACGCCCCGATTCTGAATTTCCCATTATTTTGTTGAGTCTTTTAATTTATTTGGTTAATTTTTATTTTATTGTGGAATTATATGATAATATGTTATGTGTGCATGATGTGACATTTTATTATTTGGAGAGTTTTGGGAATTAATTAGAGGGTGTTTTAGATAATTCTTGATTAGTAGTTATTTTGAGAGAAATAGAGTAGAAAGAGTATAAGTAGAAAAGAGAAAGAATAGGGAGAATAGAAACCAAATGGAAAGAAAAAGAAGTGAAAGAAAGGAAGAGAAGAGAAAAGAGGAGGAAGAGGAGAAAAACCTAGAATCATCAAGAATCAACTTCAAAGCTTTCGATTGATCGGGTAAGAGTGTGAAACTTTATTATTCTTGCAATGTGTACGATTATGTGTGTTCTTGTTGGTTTTGTTTTGGATTGGGGAGAGTTTTACTCATTTTTCATTCTAGGGCATAATACGGATTTAATCGATAAAACCTGAGCTTTCGTTGATGAAATTGAGATTCAGTAGTAGCATTTATGTCGGGTGATGTTAGGCTAAGTGCTGGAATAAGTTGGGACTTAATCGGGTGAATCCAAGAGTTTTGGAGTGGAAGAACAGTGGGGAAATTCTGAGTTCGCAGACACTCGCTAGCACGTTCGCTAGGCGAGCTGGTCGCGAACGTTCGCTAAGCGAGCAGTAGCGAATAGGTAGCGAACGGTTCCAGACTTGGACAAAATGCATGTTGTGGTGTTCGCTGGTAGCGAAGGTTCGCTAGGGGTTCGCTGAGCGAGCGAGGTAGCAAACGAATTCAGAGGCTTCTGTTTGCCTTCGCGAGCTTGTTCGCTAAGCGAGCAGGGTAGTGAAGGTGACAGGTTGTGTTTTCTTTAATGTTTCCATCCGTGGTCGGATTTCTGACTTAACTTTGATTATTTCCTTGTTCGAGGCATCGATCATGTCGAGTTATATTGTGCTGTGGGTAGCCGTATGGCGTGAATCCTAGATTGTGAGATGTGGTCGTTTGGCAATTTCGTGCATTTGTTTGGATTAAATAGGAACGCAAGTTGATATTAATGTGAATGTGTATATTTGTATATACTTGTATAATATGAAGAATGCATGAATATGTTTGTAAACATGTGTGGATTCTAAGAGTGTATTGAGTCGTGTTGCACGTGTAGTATCATGATTGCATTCTTGTGTGTCTGATCCCGCGTAGGATCCGCAGAAACCTCGTGTTCCCTTGTGGGGTGTGAGCGATGGTTTAGTTACTTTGATCCCTAGGAGGATCTGCAGAAATGATCGTGTGCCCTTGTGGGGTGTGAGCGATAGTTTATTTTTGATTCCGTGGAGAATCTGCAGAACAGTTGTGTGCCCTTGTGGGGTGTGAGAAATCGGATTGTGTGCCTGTGTGGGGTGTGAGCAATCCTGAAACATCGTGTGCCCATGTGGGGTGTGAGCGATGGGTGAACATCGTAGGCCCGATGGGGAGTTACTTCGGTAACGAGCGATGGTTCCATTTTGGTTCTTTAATTGAACCTGCTAAACGAGTCGGTACCGCATTTGCATCTGCATAGAGTCGCGAGTCGGTCTCTATGAGTTGCATTATCATCTTTATATGTTGTTTTGGTGAAATGAACATAATTGTAAATGTTTAAGTGAAAAGCTATGAATTGTGAAGCATGGATTGGTGAATGTGATTGATTATGTACGTGTACATTGTGATGTATTGTAACAAGTTGTGGTGAGAAATGTGAATTGCGTGTATGTTATAATCATGCTTTATGATATATATAATTTTATGCATTGTTCGTTATGACAATGTTTCTCACCCTTCTGCTATTTTATAATGCTCTATGAGGCATTGCAGAGTAGGATGCTGGAGGTCTTTTGTGAAGCGAGTCTTCATTTCTTTTGGTCAGATGGCTCTAATATGTAACACTGGGTAGTTAGCAATTGTTTTGATTCTTTTGTGACACATCTGTGTATGTATCTGCTGCTGAATGTTTTGTAACTCAACTGATGAATTGAATTAATCTGAATGATATATATGATGCTTATGTTAATGGAATGATTTCAATGCTTAGATGTTTCCGCTTTATTCTAAATATTGATATGTGGGTTTTAAGCGCTATGCTTTGTTTTTAGTTGAGATTTACCCCCTTTTGTTACATATCTTTATGAGCATGTATTATTTACGTTTCGTTTCGATGATAATATGATGCGCCTCTTTTATACCATGTTTTAATTTATACTCTGATGAAACTTTTATTAATTGCTTATATGATTTTAATTGATTATTTGGGGGTATAAAAAGGGCGTGTTACATTAAGTGGTATCAGAGCCAGTGTTGAGTTTGTTGTGTCTGTCTTCTTGTTGTGTTGGTTAAACGGTTGTTTGACCTTGTTATTTTTGGGAATCCTCAGAATATGGCTGGTCGTAATGACACTGCTATGGCTGCGGCATTGGAGGCTATGGCAAGGGCGGTGCAAGGTGCGCCGAATGCGAATGCGAATGATGAGTTTAGAAAGAATCAGCCGCTTGTATTCAAAGGAAGGTTTGATCCTGACGGTGCTCAGATCTGGTTGAAGGAGGTTGAGAGAATCTTTAGAGTTATGAACTGTGCTGAAGGAAACAAGGTGAGACTTGGGACTCATATGTTGAGGGAAGAGGCTGATGACTGGTGAGTTAGTATGAGGCAAGTTCTTGAGGTGGATGACGAAGAAATAACTTGGGATTTATTCCGCACTGAATTGTTGAGGAAGTACTATCCTGAGAGTGTGAAGGGTAAAAAGGAAATGGAATTCCTTGAGTTGAAGCAAGGCAACATGTCTGTGGTAGATTACACGACTAAGTTTGTGGAATTAGTGCAGTTCCATCCTCATTATGCAGCTGTTACAGCGAAGTTCTCTAAGTGCATTAAGTATGAGAATGGCTTGCGTCCGGAGATAAGCAAGTTGTGGGTTACCAAAGGATACGAAGATTTTCGGACTTGACTGAATGTTGTAGGATTTTTGAAGAGGATAGTAGAGCTCGTTCTACTCACTACAAGAGTTTGAGTGAGAAGAAAGGCAAGCAACAAGTGAGGAGTGGACCTTATGTGACGCCTGTTGATAAGGGCAAGTATAAGGGAAACTTCGATAGGAAATCTGGAGGTGGAAGTTCGGGTGCAATCAAATGTTACAAGTGTGGCATGATGGGCCACGAATCTTTTGAGTGTGGGAAGTCTACGGAGAAGTGTGCTAATTGTGGAAGTTTTGGATATACCACTTCTGAGTGTAGGAGGAATGTGGTAAAGCGTTTTAACTATGGGGAAGTTGGTCATATTAGCACCAAGTGTACCAAACCAAAGCAAGCTCAGTCGGGTGGAAAAGTATTTGCATTAGCCGGTTCAGACACTACTAATATGGATCGCTTGATTAAAGGTACGTGCTTTATTAATAATATGCCTTTAGTTGCTATTATTGATACTGGAGTGACTCATTCATTCATTTCTCTTGAATGTGCTAAGCATGTGGGTTTGCGCATGGTTTCTTTGAGTGGTGGCATGGTTATTGAAACTCCTGCTTCAGGGTCGGTAACTACTTCTTTGGTGTGTGTAAGTTGTCCCTTGACCATGTATGGTAAAGGCTTTCTTATAGATTTGGTGTGTTTGTCATTGGAAGGCTTGGATGTGATTTTGGGTATGAATTGGTTGCAATTTAATAGAGTTCATTTAGATTGCTATCATAAGTTGGTGAGGTTTCCTTCTTTGGAAGATGATGAAAGTGAGAGTTTTATATCCATTAAAGAGTTGAAGAAACTTTTGGCGGACGAAGCTCAGTTGTTTGGTTTATTTGCATCATTGTCGGTAGAGGACAAGGTTGAACTTGACGTGTTTCTAGTGGTGTGTGAATTACCAGAAGTGTTTCCCGAGGATATTACGGATGTACCGCCAGAAAGGGTAGTTGAATTTTCTATTGATCTAATTCCGGGTACTAGACCAATTTCGATGGCACTGTATCGTATGTCAGCACCATAATTGGTAGGGTTGAAGAAGCAGTTGAATGATTTGTTAGAAAAGAGGTTTGTGGGACCAAGTGTTTCTCCTTGGGGTGCACCGGTGTTGTTAGTAAAGAAAAAGGATGGAAGTATGCGGTTATGTATTGATTATCGACAGTTAAACAAAGTGAAAATTAAGAAGAAGTATCTGCTTCCTAGAATTGATAATTTGATGGACCAATTGGTTGGAGCACGAGTTTTTAGCAAGATTGATTTAAGATCAGGTTATCACCAGATTCGTGTGAAGGAAGGAGATATTCAAAAGACGACTTTTAGGACACAGTATGGACATTATGAATATTTAGTGATGCCATTCGGAGTTTCTAATGCGCCAGGTGTGTTTATGGAGTACATGAATCGTATTTTTCATGAGCAGTTGGATCGCTTTGTGGTTGTGTTTATTGACGACATTCTGATTTATTCTAAGTCTCAAGAAGAGCATGAAGAACATTTATGAATTGTGTTACAGATTTTGAGGGAGAAGCAATTGTATGCCAAGTTGTCGAAGTGTGAATTTTGGTTATCGGAAGTAAGTTTTCTTGGGCATGTTATTTCAGGTAATGGTATTAGTGTTGATCCGTCTAAGATTGATGCGGTAATGCTATGGGAGACTCCTAGAGCAGTTACGGAGAATCGAAGCTTCTTGGGCTTGGCAGGTTATTACTGGAGGTTTATTGAAGGGCTTTCGAAATTGGAACTTCCGTTAGTGCAGTTAACTTGTAAGGGAAAGGCTTTTATTTGGGACGTTGATTGTGAGGAGAGTTTTATGGAGTTAAGGAGAAGATAGACAACAACGCCGGTCTTGTTTTTGCCGAATCCTACAGAACCTTTTGTGGTATATTGTGATGCTTCTTTGACTGGTTTGGGTGGTGTTTTGATGCAAGATGAGAAGGTTGTGGCTTATGCTTCTAGGCAGTTAACAGTGCACGAAAAGAATTACCCTACTCATGATTTGGAATTAGCGGCTGTGGTATTTGTGTTAAAAATTTGGAGGCATTATCTTTATGGTGCAAGGTTTGAAGTTTTTAGTGACCACAAGAGTTTGAAGTATTTATTTGATCAGAAGGAATTGAATATGAGGCAAAGAAGATGGCTAGAGGTTTTGAAGGACTATGATTTTGGATTAAATTATCATCCGAGTAAGGCAAATGTGGTGGTCGATGCCTTAAGTCGGAAGTCTTTGCATGTGTCCGTAGTGATGGTAAAGGAATGGGAATTATTGGTGAATTTCAGAGATTTGAGTTTGGTTTGTGATATGATGCCGAGAAGCGTGAAACTTGGTATGCTTCATATCACAAATGATTTTCTTGCAACCGTTTGCGAAAGGCAAAAGTTGGATTTGAAGTTTGTTGACTTGATGACAAAAGAGAATGAATTTCAAAGTTGATGATTTTGGAATTTTGAGGTTTCATGGTCGTATTTGTATTCTTGATGACGCAGAGTTGAAAGGAATGATATTGGAGGAAGGACACCGTAGTAATTTGAGTATTCATCCGGGAGAAAATAAGATGTACCAAGACTTGAAGAAGATCTTTTGGTGGTCTGGGTTGAAGAGAGATGTGGCTCCGTTTGTGTATGCATGTTTGACTTGTCAGAATTCTAAAGTGGAACATCAGAAACCTATTAGATTAATGCAACCGTTGGGTATCCCAGAGTGGAAATGGGATGCTATCTCGATGGATTTTGTTACGGGGTTGCCGAATACGCAGAGAGGTCACAATGCAATTTGGGTGATTGTTGATAGACTTACTAAATCTGCTCACTTTATTCCGATTGATATTAGTTATCCTTTGGAGAAGTTAGCTGAGATCTATGTTCGGGTGATTGTGAAGTTGCACGGAGTTCCCAAGAGCATTGTATCGGATAGAGATCCAAGGTTTACTTCAAGGTTTTGGGAAAGTTTGCAAAAGGCTTTGGGTTCGCAGTTGAGATTGAGTTCGGCTTATCATCCGCAAATAGATGCTCAAACCGAAAGGACAATTCAATCGTTGGAGGATTTTTTACGAGCTTGTGTGCTAGAGCAAGGTGGTGCGTGGGATAGTTATTGAGCATTGATTGAATTCGCCTATAATAACAGTTTTCATTCGAGTATTGGTATGGCTCCATTTGAAGCTTTGTATGGTCAAAAATGTCTAACACCTTTGTGTTGGCATGAGACTGGTGAGAGTTCGGTGGTTGGACCCGAGATGGTACAGCAGACGATGGAGAAGGTGAGGTTGATTCGAGAAAAGTTGAGAGCTTCTCAGAGTAGGCAGAAAAGTTATCATGATAAGAGAAGGAAGGATCTTGAATTTCAAGAGGGCGACCATGTGTTTTTGAGAGTTACGACGGCTACGGGTGTGGGTCGTGCTTTGAAGTCGAGGAAGTTGACTTCTCATTTCATCGGTCCATATCAGATTATTGCACGAGTTAGTGGTGTGGCTTATCGTGTGGCGTTGCCTCCGAATCTTTCGAATTTGCATGATGTGTTTCATGTTTCGCAACTTCGGAAGTATGTTATGGATCCGTCACATGTTATCCCTATGGACGAGATTGAAGTAAGAGATAACTTTACAGTGGAAGTTTTGCCGATTAGAATTTTGGACCGTAAGATTAAGAAGTTAAGAGGCAAGGATATTGCGCTTGTGAAAGTAGCATAGGGAGGTGCTGCAGGAGGCGATATGACTTGGGAATTGGAAAGTAAGATGCGAGAGTCACATCCAGAGTTGTTTGGATCAGGTAATATTTTCGAGGACAAAAACTTCTAAAGTGGGAGAGAGTTGTAACGCCCCGATTCTGAATTTCCCATTATTTTGTTGAGTCTTTT
Organism: Lathyrus sativus; assembly: GCA_963859935.3. NCBI lineage: Eukaryota > Viridiplantae > Streptophyta > Magnoliopsida > Fabales > Fabaceae > Lathyrus > Lathyrus sativus. The sequence goes on along the minus strand of OZ012735.1, from coordinate 571,590,687 downwards.
AATTTATTTGGTTAATTGTTATTTTATTGTGGAATTATATGATAATATGTTATGTGTGCATGTTGTGACATTTTATTATTTGGAGAGTTTTGGGAATTAATTATAGGGTGCTTTAGATAATCCTTGATTAGTAGTTATTTTGAGAGAAATAGAGTAGAAAGAGTATAAGTGGAAAAGAGAAAGAATAGGGAGAATAGAAACCAAAAGGAAAGAAAAAGAAGAGAAAGAAAGGAAGAGAAGAGAAAAGAGGAGGAAGAAGAGAAAAACCTAGAATCATCAAGAATCAACTTCTAAGCTTTCGATTGATCGGGTAAGGGTGTGAAACTTTATTATTCTGGCAATGTGTATGATTATGTGTGTTCTTGTTGGTTTTGTTTTGGATTGGGGAGAGTTTTACTCATTTTTCATTCTAGGGCATAATACGGATTTAATCGATAAAACCTGAGTTTTCGTTGATGAAAGTGAGATTTAGTAGTAGCATTTATGTCGGGTGATGTTAGGCTAAGTGCTAGAATGAGTTGGGACTTAATCGGGTGAATCCAAGAGTTTTGGAGTGGAAGAACAGTGGGGAAATTCTGAGTTCACAAACACTTTCTAGCACGTTCGCTAGGCGAGCTGGTCGCGACCGTTCACTAAGCGAGCAGTAGCGAATAGGTAGCGAACGGTCCCAGACTTGGGCAAAATGCATGTTATGGTGTTCGCTGGTAGCGAAGGTTCGCTAGGGGTTCGCTGAGCGGGCAAGGTAGCGAACGAAGTCAGAGGCTTCTGTTTGCCTTCGTGAGCTTGTTCGCTAGGCGAAAAAGTAGTGAATACTCACTAGGAGCTCGCTAAGCAAGCAGGGTAGCGAACGTGACAGGTTGTGTTTCGTTTTTATGTTTCCATCTGTGGTCGGATTTCTGACTTAACTTTGATTATTTCCTTGATCGAGGCATCGATCATGCCGAGTTATATTGTGTTGTGGGTAGCCGTATGGCGTGAATCTTAGATTGTGAGATGTGGCCGTTTGGCAATTTCGTGCATTTGTTTGGATTAAATGGGAACGCAAGGTGATATTAATGTGAATGCGTATATTTGTATATACTTGTATAATATGAAGAATGCATGAATATGTTTGTAAACATGTGTGGATTCTAAGAGTGTATTGAGTCGTGTTGTATGTGTAGAATCATGATTGCATTCTTGTGTGTCTGATCTTGTGTAGGATCTGCAGAAACCTCGTGTGCCCTTGTGGGGTGTGAGCGATGGTTTAGTTACTTTGATCCCTAGGAGGATCTGCATAAATGATCGTGTGCCCTTGTGGGGTGTGAGCGATGGTTTATTTTTGATTCCGTGGAGAATCTGCATAACAGTTGTGTGCCCTTGTGGGGTGTGAGCAACCGGATTGTGTGCCCGTGTGGGGTGTGAGCAATCCTGAAACATCGTGTGCCCATGTGGGGTGTGAGTGATGGGTGAACATCGTAGGCCCGATGGGGAGTTACTTCGGTAACGAGCGATGGTTCCATTTTGGTTCTTCAATTGAACCTGCTAAACGAGTCGGTACCGCATTTGCATCTGCATAGAGTCGTGAGTCGTTCTCTATGAGTTGCATTATCATCTTTATATGATGTTTTGGTGAAATGAACATAATTGTAAATGTTTAAGTGAAAAGCTATGAATTGTGAAGCATGGATTGGTGAATGTGATTGATTATGTACGTGTACATTGTGATGTATTGTAACAAGTTGTGGTGAGAAATGTGAATTGCGTGTATGTTATAATCGTGCTTTATGATATATATATATATATATATATATATATATATATATATATATATATATATATATATATATATATATATATATATATATATATATATATATATATATATATATATATATATATATATATATATATATATATATATATATATATATATATATATATATATATATATATATATATATATATATATATATATATATATATATATATATATATATATATATATATATATATATATATATATATATATATATATATATATATATATATATATATATATATATATATATATATATATATATATATATATATATATATATATATATATATATATGCATTGTTTGTTATGATAATGTTTCTCACCCTTCTGATGTTTTATAATGCTCTATGAGGCATTGCAGAGTAGGACGCTGGAGGTCTTTTGTGAAGCGAGTCTTCATTTCTTTTAGTCAGATGGCTCTGATATGTAACACTTGGTAGTTAGGAATTGTTTTGATTCTTTTGTGATACATCTCTGCTGCTGAATGTTTTGTAACTCAACTGATTAATTGAATTAATCTGAATGATGTATATGATGCTTATGTTAATGAAATGATTTCAATGCTTAGATGTTTCCGCTTTATTCTAAATATTGATATGTGGGTTTTAAGCGCTATGCTTTGTTTTTAGTTGAGATTTACCCATTTTGTTACATATCTTTATGAGCAGGTATTACTTATGTTTCGTTTCGATGATAATGTGATGCGCCTCTTTTATACCATATTTTAATTTATACTCTGATGAAACTTTTATTAATTGCTTATATGATTTTAATTGATTATTTGAGGGTATAGAAAGGGGTGTTACAACCATAATCATGCATATATGCATTATAGTAAACAAGTCAACAAGGTCAACATTTTACATGTTGAATAAATTGACTAAAATTGCATTTTTTTTAGTATGCATTTTGAAAATATAAATTCATGATCATTTAATTTAGTATCAAAATATTTGTTTGAATTTTATTAATAATTTTTATACATCATAAAACAAAAATCACAGTTTCTAGAAGATGCAAAATATCTCTCATTTATTGCATCATTATTTCATGCATATATTACATCATTATTTACTATTTAATTAAATAAGTTTCTATAAGGCACTCACCACTCTTTCCATGATTCCTAAACTATCCTTTTTAGAACCTATAAATAAAGTCATTCTCATTCATAAATCTCACCATCAATCTTTCACTAAACTAAGCCAAAACTCTCTTTATTTTTCTCTTCATTTTTCTTCAAGTCATTTCTTTCTTTCTTTTTTGAATTTTATTTTAGGTATGCCCTTATACTTGTCATTTATTTAGTTATATTGCAATTTCTTTCTTTCTTCATTTATTTAGTACCTTAATCATCACCATTTTGCATAGAAACTCAATTGATTTTAAATCAAGAGTTCAAAAATGTTCTTGAACCTCCATATACAAAAGTGATTTTTTGTTGCTTAATTTTCATTTATTTAATTTACCTTTGCATTATTATTTTTGTTGCACTTAATTAGTATTTTAATCACCCTCTATTTTGTATGAAAACTCCATTGATTCAAAATCAAGAGTTTAAACCGTTTTTAAACTTCCATGAACAAAAAGGGTAAAATGAAAATTGATGCTTGTTTTACATAAATAATGTATTCAATAACTTCCCAACATCATCTCAAGTATGAATCCATGATTCGTTTGTCATGAGAGTGGATAAAATGAACAAATCAAATAATATATATTGCTGCATTTTTGTTAATTTTCAAATTATTTTGTTGGTTATTTTCTGATTTAGAATATACCATTATGTTGGTGAGATCAAGTAGATAAATTTTCATTATTTATTTGCTTAATTTCGTGAAAAATTGAGAAAGTTTTGGTGTTTTTACGTTTTATTGGAACACTTTTTCCTCCATTTTTGTTGATACGTGAGTAGTAGACAAATGTAAGTTTGGAGAAGATGAAGTCTCACCACTCCTCCTAATTGATCAACACACCCCTGTGGGGTCTCCCTCCTTTGGGCCTATAACATTTTCCTAGTTACACCCCTAATTTTCATCTTATTTTTTGTCTTTTGTATATATATATATATATTTTTTTTTATTTCTTTGTTTTCTTATTATTGCTTTATTTACTTATTGTTATTTTTTCTTCTATTTTATATAGTTTTTTTAATTCTTTTACCTCTTGTATTGATAGTGTGCCCCCTCCCTTTTATTAATTCTTTTATCTTTTATTTATTTATTTTTTATTGCTCTCTTTTTTTAGTATTTTTAGTTTATGCATAATTGTTAATCCAAAAAGACAATATGACCATTAAAATTAACTTTTCAAAAATACTAAAATCTTGGTCCAACGCCAAGTGTTTATTTTTCTCAAAACACATCAAACCCCTTTTCAAAAGCAAAATAATTCTCGATTCAATGTCAAGCCCCTTTTAACACCTTTGTAAGTCGATTTTTTCTACAATCGCCATCAACCTCACATAGCTTACTCTTGGGCTTTCTTACAATGAGACTTGCTTTGCACAATATACTTTCATTTGCATGCATTTGTGTGATTGATTTAATTTGAAATGGCTTGGTACTATCCCTATTTGACAAAATGTACCGCCATTCCCATCACGTGTAATATCTTAACTGCTTTCTCTTTGTTTGCTTTTTGTTTAGGTGGATTTAACTCAAGAATAAAATCAATCACCTCTTTTTAAAAGAACACAAATAAGCTTGATCCAATGTCAAACATTTTTCATAAAATCAATTTAATAGTACCTCCACAACCATAAACCATTAACCCATTCCACTCTAATTTGCATTCACCATCCATTTGTAAGTCTATTACTTTTGACATCGCCATCAACCTTCCCATGACCAAGACATTTTCTTAATCAACCAAACAAACCCTTGATCCAACATCATGTGGTTTTTCATTAAACAAATTCAAAACACAATACGAAGAGTATTATGCGCCACGAGCCTTTAGTGGTTGGGAAGGAGTGAAAATAGAGCTTTCCTACACTCACTTTGATTATTTTGGACACAAGACGCTTGGCTTGGCAGTTCGAAAAAATTGTTGCTACCCATAATATTTAATGCAATTCAACTCAAGAACAATCTTTTCCAAAACCCTCAAAGAGATCTTAACTCATCAAACGTATTTTTGTGCCTCGTGGCACCACCTCAAAACCATTTCTCAAGGTGTAAAATCAACAAACAAACACTTATTTTCTACTCCAAACTACGGAGCTCTGATTTCTTATTTCACAATGGGGATACTTAGGCATAAGGATGCAAATCCTTGGTGAGCACCCTAATAAAAAACCTTTCATTTCCCTTTAGCAAGTAACCTTAGATATCAATACCCATTCGCACGTAGATAACGTAGATGGCTCCCGTTGAGTACAACGGATGTGAAGGGTTCTAATAACTCCCCCTTGCATAACTGACTTCAGATCCTGATTTTGGTTGTGATGACTATCGCACCTCGAAAATTCATTCAAAAACGCGACCCTCGCGCGAAAGGCACGGAAATGCGGTTCGACAGAGTCGCCACCGAACTTTATTATCCCAAATAAACGGGAGAGGAAAATATCGAGAAAACCTCTTAAAACAAAAGGAACACGGTCGTCGCAACCTGATGTTCCTGGGTTCGGGAGTTGGTTACGCGAGGGGAAGCTATTAGCACCCCTCACGTCCATTGTACTTAATGGGAACCTCTTAATTCAGATTGTGATGAAAGTTAACTAAGCTTAGTTCTTCTCTTCTCAATACTAAATACTAAATGATACTATGAAGGGATAAAGACGCTAGAGGAAAGAGGGTGGTTAGGGGATAGGATGCTCGCCAAGGATTGGGGTTCTTGTGCCTACGTATGCTCATTCGGACGAGAATGAGAAATCAGAGCTCTCGTAGTTCGATTACGGGAAAGGATGGGGAAAACGGAAGATAGAGGGGATTATAGAGAAAGGTAGAAGTGTGCTCGCCAAGATCATCGCAATCTTGTGCCTACGTATCTTATATTCAAGAATGAATAAAAGAATCAGAGCAGTCATAGTTTGTGGTAACAACCACGAAAAGGATACGAGGAAATGGGAGGATGGATAGAAGTGTGCTCGCCAAGATCATCACAATCTTGTGCCTACGTATCTTGCATTCTAGAATGAATGAAGAATCAGAGTGTCTGTAGTTCGTGGTAACAACCACGAAAAGAAACGGGATTGAATGAGTTTGAAGGTGGGTACGGATGACGATTACTCGAAGCTTAAGAAAACTTCTCGGACCCAAGTAACCGGGAGAGCGAACCAAAGAAAGACTTCTCGGACCCAAGTAGTCGGGAGAGCGAACCAAAGACTTGGAACTCTCTCTTTTTCATCGCGAAAAGAAAGTTGTTTGAGTTTGAAATGGTGTTTGAAGGGGTGAGTAGTTGAACGATGGTTGAAGGTTTTCGGGTTGTTAATGTTATTTAAAGGCGTCAATTGCTCACACACGAATAAGATAGCTCACATCCAAACAATCGAAAGCAAGATCAAAGACTTGAACCCACTCTTTATACCTTGAAAAGAAATAAATAGTTGTTATTTGACTTATAGTTTGTTATGAAAATCCGCTTGACGTTAGATCAAGGGTTTGACCTATTATCGCGTTCAAAACGTGTAGGAATGGAAAGGGTTTGAAAATGGAACATACTTCACTTACGCATCAAGGGTCAAGTTGCGAGAAACAATACTAGTCCCTAAGGGTGCTCCTAGTATCGAAACCACGGTGAAGTGTGTGCAATAGGTTGATGGCGAATGCGTATGAGCACTCGACTTACGGGGGTGTTTGAAAGTGGCTCGATGACGAATCGAGAATTAGTTTGAAAATAGTTTGATCCGCTCTAGTCCCTATGGGTGCTCCTAGGAGATAAACCGATAATCAAAGAAATACGAAACATACATCGGAATGGGAGAGGGGTACATGTAAGTTACATGGGATTACACGAAATAAAGGGGTCTCATTGTCAAGTAGCCCTAGAGAAAGCCGTGTGTGTGCAATGTATCTTAAACTACACCTTGAGCAAAGTCGGGCATGACTGAATATTAGGATTCCTGCAAATGACCAATGATCCAACAGTCTACCAATTTGGTTTTTAGGATTTCGATAGTTTATTATGTGTTTTCGAATAGTGGGTGAATAATAGAATGAATAATATATGAAATGACAATATGAATAATATACTATAATATCCACAATAATATTTGACGGAAAAATAAAACACTTGATATTTGACGGAAATTAAAGTTAGTGGTTAGTTTGGTTAGGAGTTAAATCGGGGCAAATGTAACGCTAAACCATCCTAGCTCGACTTATAATGAAAGTCGGTCTATAGGAGGTCGCGTGAGTTGATATCGGTGCTATGAACAAGATAGAGAAATGATATTGAGAACCATTCTCCAATTTAATCGTGTCACATGGACTAAATAAAAGGTGGAATCTCGTCTTAATCGCAAACATTATGTCGATTAATCGAAGGTAGCCTATCACAATCCCAAAGTAAAGAAAATGACCCAAATGGTCATTCCCCATAGATTTGAAATCGAGAAGGTTATCGACTTCGATACGCGACGCTTACGAATAAAAGACTTCATCGATTGAGAAAGTCAAAATAAAATCGAAAAGAAGAAAAAAGGAGGGGAGAAAGGAGGTGGTCTCGGATCCAACGTTATTCATCAATAATGTGACTAGTAACGAATTACAGAAGTCTCGTCATAGACCAAAAAAGTGTAAAAAGAAATAAAATGAATAAAATGGATAAAAATCGATAAAAATCAAAAAAATGAAAAGTTTGAAAGAAGTTGGTCTCGGTTTTGTTATTATTTGTCAATAATTTGACAAACTATAACTTGAAGGTCTCGTCATCGACAAAAAAAGTGTAAAAAGAAATAAAATGAATAAAATGGATAAAAATGGATAAAAATCGAAAAATGAAGAGTTTGAAAGAAGTTGATCTCGGTTTTGTTATTATTTGTCAATAATTTGACAAATTATAACTTGGAGGTCTCGTCATTGACCGAAAAGAGGAAATATGAACATAAATCCTCAAACAAAAATGAAAATGTTAAAATTTAACTCTTATTAAAACTAATTATAAAAACTCCAAGGTTATATACATAAATATTATAAAAAAAAAATATCTTTAGAATAATATACTAACAATCTGAACAATATATATATATATATATATATATATATATATATATATATATATATATATATATATATATATATATATATATATATATATATATATAATAATAATAATACAACTAATTTATATAAAGAAAACATATAAAAAATCTTCTAAAAAAAACTAAGATATTTACATTTTCTTAAAAAAGAAACAAGGGGTATAGATCTGGGATGGGGTCAGACTTAAACAGAGAGAATCATTTGGGTTTTTTGAGGCCCATCATCTCATCAAGCCCCCATCCAAAAAAAAAGGGAATGGGCCTCACAAAAGATCATCAGCCCGATGCTCCAACATTTCCATCAGATGAAAACAATGGAAACAAAATCACTGTAATCATTACAACACGTGAAATCCCAGCTCTCTCTCCTATCGTCAATAAGGCTGAAAAAATCAAAGAAGAAAACGAATCGACTTCCCACCTCCAACATGCAAATCTCGAATAGCTTCAAACCTTCCGTCTCATACTCGCTCCTCTTTACTTCGCTTTCTCTAATATGGTTTATGATTCAACTTCATCTTTTTCATCTCTTTTTCTGCTTGATTTATGTTTTGGATTGATGTTTGGGTTGTGGGTTTTGATTTTGTTGGATTTATGGTTGAAATGGGTCGCGAGGGAGTTTATGGAAAGGTGAAGTGTGCGGTTATGGGTTGATGTTACAGGTTTCGTTTGGATGTTGTTTAGATGATGGTGATTTGGTTTTGTTGAGTAGGTTGATGAAGAAGAGGCTGGGTTTTCGAAAAAAGATGGAGGCTAGCGTTTTTTCAGAGCCTGAAGATGAACAGTAGAGGACGGTGGATTCTAGGTTGATGATGATGAATAGGAAAACAACTAGGGTTTTTCAGAGCTTCCCTTTTTTGTAACGTTCTCAAGGTCCTCTTATAGGATTCATGAAGGGTACATTTAAAAATGGGGTGAAAGGGATTTTGCTGCCGTTTCGTTTATTTTCTGTGCGTTTGGGATTTTGTCTTTGTTGTAATGTGGTTTTCGAATTACAAGTTGTGCGTACGGAAGTTTGTGTGGCTGTCACCGAGAAACGGTTTGGTACCTCTACCGTTTTTCGTTGTTTTTCCTTTAATGATTTTCTCTTTTTTGGAGCGTACAGGCTCGTATTGCTCGTGACACGAAGGTACAGTCTCGCTGCGTGTACGAGTTTTCAACGTTGAGGTGGAATTTGAGCTACCTAGTAGCACTGCTGCTGCATTTTACACGAAAGGGGCGAGCGGTTTTGTTGATTTTTGTGAATCACGTAACAGCTGGGAATTTCCGTATCAAGGCCTCTTGGTGAATGAACAATGCCGTGCGAGTCATCACGTGGTATTATGGTTACGAGGTACCGGCCTGTGGTGTTTTCCTGTTTTTTTGCTTTTGTATGGTTCTCCATAATTCGCAGTTTGTCATAACATATTTGTTACTATTGTATGATGATGTGTGAGTGGTATGTGCAAAATGCGGTACAAGCCATGACTTTTCTTCTTTGTACATTACGGAAATTGGTTTTTTCTGTGGAACCTCAAGGAACATGGTATGTGAAGGCATAGCGGCTGCGTATCACTTTTGGGAAGTAGCCCCAACCACCTTTATTATCTTGTACCGGTTGTAACGAAATAATGCAGATCATTTTTTTTACTAGCAACACCTAATTTTTCATGAGGCTTTGTTGCAATCTGTATATTATGTTAGCTGATGCTTGGAATTGCTGTGAACATTGTGCAGGGGTCACCTTGTGGGAAAAGAATGGTAGTAGATGCTGTTATTTTTCACAATGGGCTGCTACCTTGCTTTTGGTCTTGTGATTTAACACTTTGGTGAAAATGATAGGGAAAATAGTAATAGCAGCATAATGATTTTTCCATGACCTGAAATATTTTGTGATACATATTCATAACAATACAATATTTTGGAATTTCTGAAATATGTAGTGAGCTTTGTATTTACATTTATGGACTTTACAAAACTGCTAAATCAAAAATTGGAAATGGGTTTATAAAACAACATGGTAGTGGGCTCAAATGAAAAAGAGTAATTTTTTGACTTGCACCTCACTCATAAACAAAGTTTGGAAATCTTCATAAGATCATGATAATCAAACTCAAAATTCTTGGCTTAAAATGATGAAAATTTGACATTCCGCAAAAACCAAATTCCAAGTAAAATTTTGACTTGAAATAATTTCCACTCAGGTTAACCTTGAAAAAGAGAATTAACCATGGATCAGTCTTGAATTAAACACAGTCCTAACAACTGACCCACATACATATGATTTGGGTACAGAAACCTTGACTGAAACCTCATGGCGCAATCTCTTAAATGACTAACACTAAATAATACTCATCACCTGCCTGAGTCACCTCACACAACCTTGAACTACAAGCAGATGCAACATATTGTTTTTGGATTTTCTGAACAACGTTAATAGGTGAATGTACAAGTGAAAATTATACCGGTAGGACAAATTTGGGGTATGACAAATGTCTCTATCTAACTGGCTAAAACCAAGTAAGATGAATTGCTATGGCGTTCATTCTTTCAAGGTATAAGTCGGTTATATATGAAAAAGACCATGAATTTGTCCGCAAAGAGAGGACATGCTCGGTAATTAAAATACTGAATAAAGGATATGTCTCTAATTAAGCAGTGAATAAATGGCAAAAGGTCGCCATCACAAAAAGGATGATGGGATGGCACGCGCACGGCTACTACCACCAAAAAGATGATAGAGCAAAACACACAGCGGCCACTATGACCAAAAGGATGATAGGATAAACACTATCGCACAATCTGACATCAATTAAGATGAAAGGCCCCCCACCAAAAGGGTGACGGAGCAAAACTCACACCAGCCACTACCACCAAAAGGATGATAGGACAAACACTATCGCACAATCTGACATTAATGGCTATGACAGACACCCCACCAAAAGGATAACGGAGCAAAACTCACACCATCCACTACCACCAAAAGGATGATAGGATAAACACTGTCGCATAATCTGACATTAATGACTATGACAGACCCCCCACCAAAAGCATGACGGAGTGAAACTCACACGGCCACTACCACCTAAATGATGATAGGACAAACACAATCGCACAAATTGACAATAATGATTATGGCAGACCCCCCACCAAAAGGATGACGGAGCACAACTCACACCAGCCACTACCACCAAAAGGATGATAGGACAAACACTATCGCATAATCTGATATTAATGACTATGACAGACCCCCCACCAAAAGGATGACGGAGTGAAACTCACACCGACCACTACCACCTAAAGGATGATAGAACAAACACAATCGCACAAATTGACAATAATGACTATGACAGACCCCCCACCAAAAGGATGACGGAGCGAAACTCACACTAGCCACTACCACCAAAAGGATGATAGGACAAACACTATCGCACAATCTGACATTAATGACTATGACAGACCCCCTACCAAAAGGATGACGGAGCGAAACTCACACCGTCCACTACCACCAAAAGGATGATAGGACAAACACAATCGCACAATCTGACATTAATGACTATGATAGACCCCCCACCAAAAGGATGACGGAGCGAAACTCACACCGGCCACTACCACCAAAAGGATGATAGGACAAACACAATTGCACAATCTAACATTAATGACTATGACAGATCCCCCACCAAAAGGATGACGGAGCGAAACTCACAACAGCCACTACCACCAAAAGGATGATAGGACAAACACTATCACACAATCTGACATTAATGACTATGACAGACCCCCCACCAAAAGGATGACGGAGCGAAACTCACATCGGCCACTACCACCTAAAGGATGATAGGACAAACACAATCACACAATTTGACATTAATGACTATGATAGACCCCCCACCAAAAGGATGACAGAGCGAAACTCACACCGGCCACTACCACCAAAAGGATGATATGAAAAACACAATCGCACAATATGACATTAATGACTATGACAGACCCCCCACCAAAAGGATGACGGAGCTAAACTCACACACACAAGTTGCTATCACCAAAAGGATGATAGGACGACACAAATTGAAGGTTACCAACACCAAAAGGGTGCAGGCTAGGTTGAACCGACGAAGTTCGGGCTATCACCAAAAGGATGATAGTAAGGCAATTGACAACGGTCACGCTTGTTGAATACAACCCATTAGGGAACACCCAAGAGGAAGATTCGATTGAAATGAATCAATGGGGTACGCTCACCGTCTTGCTTGGAGATCGTAGTTTTACTGAAATGTTTTCATGAGGATCGCCCATGAACTAAAGAGGATGCCCCTGATTGGGTTGGGTTTGTCTTGATGTCTTGTCTTGGTCAACAAAAGGTTGAACAATTTCATGAGGAACACTCACGACTTTGCTGACGATACCCCTGGCTGGGTTGAATTTTGCTTTGAAATCCTTGGATTTGGTCAACAAAAGGTTGAACAACTTCATGGGGAACGCCCATGGTCTTGAATGATATGCCCCTGGTTGGGCTGAATGTCTATTTGAAGATCTGATCAACCACAAGGTTGAAATACGTCATGGGAAACACCCATGGTCTTGAAAAAGATGCCCCTGGCTGGACTGAATGTTGATTTGAAGATCTTATCAACCACAAGGTTGAAATACGTCATGAGAAACACCCATGGTCTTGAAAAATATGCCCCTGATTGGGCTGAATCTTGCTTTGAATATCCTTGAACTTAGTGGGTGAAACCCACAGTTTTGCAGAGGATGCCCCTGACTGGGCTGGTGATTACTTTAAAGCTCTTGAATTCATAGGAGAAATCCACGGTCTTGCGGAGGATGCCCCTGACTGGGTTGATGAAGGTCTTAGAAATATTCGAGGATGATCCTGGACCTTGACTCGCATATGCGAATGCTGAATGTGAATAATGTTCCATAACGAATGGAAGTGCAAATGCTGACGCGCGGAGATGCAATAGCAGGGGAAATATGGTTTGGGTATGCAAATGATGCGAGATGCTTATGATGTTAAATGTGATGCTTATGATGCATATGATTGCATACGGGTAATTGGAAATGCAGGTGGAGACGCCGGCGTGGTGGTCTTTTGGTATTTGCTAATACAGATTAGGCTTTGGATGGTGGGAGGGATTGATTGCCTCAACACGCAGTTCGTTGAAAACGCCATGATTGGAACAGAAGATGTTGTGATGCCCCAAGTCTGGGTACTTGGTGGTTTGCTATGAACGTGCTTTAGAAGATATTGCAACTCTACTTGATAATCAGGATGACCTGACCCTGCCCCAGTCTGAATTTGTTAATGGTATGCCCTAGATTAACCAGTTATGACATATGGAAGTTGAACTCGAATGACTTGCCCCTGATCGAGTTGTTGATTAATTTGCCCCAGCGTGAGGGTTTTGAAGTACCCTTGCTTCATGTCAACCACTAGAAGTCAAGCTCTTCCTTGATTTCCCTTTGTTGAAGTGTCTTTGATGTCTGGCACTGAGTTGCAGTTAAAATTGTACATTCACAAATGGTAATCTTAATGCAAAGTTCGTGCAAGTTTTGAAAAAGTGTCGTTTATTGAGAGTGTCGTGATAGTAAGACGAATGGATCGTTAATCCAGAAGTTTATGCCAATTTAATTGGTGTGAAAAGTATTCAGCAAGTATAATGACACCAATACAGATGATTAGCAGATATGTGAGGAGTCAGGTTACGCAACCTTACAATAGTATGCTTTCAGAATAAACCTCGCCTCAATTAGGTCTTTCTAGGGTTGTAACATGGTCTGGTTCGTGGTTATGAAACAAAGGTATTAGGCTCAAAGTATGATTTGTACCCACCCTTTCTCATCGATAATCTCCAGTCCTACGTCCAATTAATTCCGCACATGTCTTGACGGTGTAAGCTTGACAGTTCAAGGTATGCTTGCAATGGCAGTCACCTTATTTTGTTATGAAGGATATCAGTGACCCTTTTTATTTGGGTGGCCACTGAATCTTATTTTGTTTTTGTTGAGGGTTTCGGGACCTCTTTTGTTTTTGTTTTTTTTATCCCTAACTTTTGCATGGACTGATTTTGCTTGTCAGATCCATCGGGATTGCCTTGATTTTGCCTAAGTCCCCTCTGAGGTGCTTGACTTAGCAGGCTTTTGATTTTTTGGATTTGGTTGTGACTGCCATCTCGTGGATCATTGATGAACAACCGTCTTCTGGGTTTTGATTTGTTGATTCGAGTGCGGGATTGGATTAACTGAACACTACCCTGCCCCAGGTTGAGTATAGAGGTCTAAATATCCGAAGGAAACTGCTACTTCTAGGCTCGAAGTGGTTTACTAGGGATTATCTCCTTATATCTCCATTGTTTAGGGAATTGAAGAAATGCATGTACATCATTGACGAGATTCTGTCTGAAAGCATACGGTTTGCAATTATGGGTATCTTGTTTTCATCATCCTCCCTCAAATCATGCTAAGCAATAGTGGAAAGAGTGAAGCGAATAAATATGTCGGTGCTTGTGATAAAAATGAGTGAATACGACATAAATAATTCAAAACATGCATAAACAACACATTAATGAAACCAAATACGAATGGCAATTGTTCAAAGCATACAATACGTAAACAAACAAAGACAAAATATAAGAAATGAAATGGCAACATGGCTGCTATAAGTGCTCTGGATTGGCTGCATTTTGTGGCATAACATTGGTGCATGTATGTATGTCATGTCTGTTATTAGTGCATAGATAATATGGACTGTGTAGGGTAAGTTAACTTAGCTAAAAGCAAGTTACGATGGATGTCATACCCAATGTTATGACATGGGTCGTATGACATCAAGCACAGGTTTGTTATTCTGGTAGCTAGAACTCAGGAAACAAATCAGAAGCTCAAGCTGGAATGCAGGAGACATTTTAGAAGCCCTAGGGGAACTAATAAGTACCTGATTAAAGTGGCAAACGTGCAGAATACTGAAGAGAGGTTTTATTATGGATAAAACCTAATTTATGCGTCCAGGCCCAAGGACTGATCTGCTGCTATAAATAACAGGAGAAGCAATCCTAGAAGGCAGCTGTTCAAGAAAAAGAAACAGAAAAATCACCATAGTGGTTTAGAAGTGAAGAGGTTGTTCTTCACGATTGTGTCTTAGGAACACTTGTAAGTCAAGCAATTAGCTTCTGCATAATTGTCTTGATTAGGTAGTTTCTAGGCTGGTGTAACACTCAAAGCTGTGAAGCAAGGGTGATGTGTTCTTGATCAAAGCTGTGAAGCAAGATCAAGGTGTGCGTTTTGGAGTGTCTCTTCAAAACTATTTTTGCAATTCTAACTGATATCACAGGTGTGTGATAGTGGGGAAGTGAGTGGGTATACTCAGGTACTAGAGAGTCTCTAGGCTGAAGTGCGATTGGGTAGTGATTAAGTGAGGAGTGTAAACTGGAGGTTTAACTCTGAATTGATACTGATAATAGTGAATTTCCTTCCTGGCTTGGTAGCCCCCAGATGTAAGTGTTATTGACACTAAACTGGGTAATCAATTGCTGTATGTTCTTTACTATTTTCAATTACTGCAAGTTAACTGTTAAGTGGCCTATGTTATTGTTGTTGTCATAACATCAGTTATAACATCAGTCTATGCGCAAGCAGAATTTCACCTGCCTTCTTCGGGGAATGAACTTGACTGGGCTTGATCTGATGCTGACACTAGTTGGCTGGCGGCATCGGGTTGTTGATGACATTTGGAGACTTCCCATTGAAGTTAATAGCATCCTTGTCAATCATGTCTTGAACCTTGTGCTTGAAAGCCCTGCAGTTCTCAATTGTATGACCTGAAGCACCCTTATGGAACTCACAATGAGCATTTGCATCGTAGTCGGCAGGAATGACAGTTGAGGGAGCCAAATCTCTTGGAACAACATCTTTCTTCTCCATCAATTGAGCAAAGATACTAGCATATGTCATTGGTAGACGATCAAATACTCTATCAGGCCTCCATGTCCTCTGCTGACATTGTTGACGAGCACCCTGTTGTTGTTGAGCAGCTTGCAATTGTTGTTGCTGGGGAGGATACTGATACCTTTGTTGATTGTAGGCTTGTTGTTGAGGAGCCTGTTGCTATGACATTTGAGCTTGTACTGCTTGAATAGCTGGCTGATAAGGCATTAGAGCATATTGTGCAGCAGCAACATAGGGATACAGATAGTAGGGAACTTGATAAGTCATAGGAGCGGGAGCTTGTTGGGAAGCTTGCCCTTTCTGCAAAGAGATAGCATTCGTTTCACCCTCTTTCTTCTTATATCTGTTGAAAGGCTTCTTGGCACTGGTCTGGCTGTTAGAACCTCCTTGGATCTTTCCACTTTTCATCCCTTCTTCAATCCTCTCACCAACAATCACCAAGTTAGAGAATCCATCAGAGACACTACCGATCAGCTTCTCGTAGTATTGGCCTTGCAAGGTACCCATGAATATGTCGATCAAATCATGGTCAACCAAAGGTGGATGCACCCTTGCGGCTAGCTCTCTCCATTGTTGCGCGTACTCCTTGAAGGATCCGTTGTCCTTCTGAGTCATACTCTGAAGTTGAGTATGATTCGGAGCAAGGTTTGTGTTGTATTTTTATTTCTTGACAAAAGCATCAGCTACCTCAGCCCAAGTGCACACACTATTATGCTCCAGCTGCATATATCATTCGAGGGATGCCCCCGACAAGCTGTCTTGGAAGTAATGAATCATAAGCTTTTCTTCTCTGGCATAGGAAGCCATCTTGCGACAGTACATCTTCAAATGAATGTTTGGGCAACTGAGACCTTTGTACTTCGAGATTTTCAGGAACTTTGAACTTAGGAGGAATGACAAAATCAGGCACCAAGCACATTTCTAAAGCACTGAGAGAACTTGAGTTGTGCCCCTCAATGACTCGGAGTTTCTCAGCTAGATCTCGACACATCTTCATAGCTTGTGAATCCTGAGCAGCAACAGGATTAGTAATGGGAATAGCAGCATGATAGGTTTGCACATCGTCATATTGATCCACCAAATTATCTTCGGTATGAGGAACTGAGATCTGCACGATGGTAGGTTGAGCTTGCAGGATAGCTCCAACAGTAACTCTAGGCGCAGGGATTGGTTGAGAAGTGGTCCCTTCAGCTGCAGTAGTGAAGTTCATCAGCATTCCATAGGGGTTGGGAATAGGAACTGGTAATCTTGTGGTAGATCTTTGACCTTGAACATTGTTGTTGATGACAGTAGTTTCACGCATCTCTTCTTCCTTTCGGGCTGCAATGATGGATTCAAGGATCTGGTCAATCTTTCCTTTGAGAAAATCCAACTCTTCCCTAAAGGCAGCTTTCTCTTGCTGAATCTGCTCCATCATTCGTCTTGTATTAGCTCTAGTTACGTACTGGTGTCGAGGAATCAGCTTGATTTACTGGATTAGAAGGAAAGAGAAATATGAGAAACTACTGAAGGAAAGAAAATGCAAGATTCACAACAAATAAGATGCAATGCAAATGATATGCAATGCAAGATGCAAGATCAAGGATCACAGGATCACAAATTCAAATAGTTCTGAAGTTAGTCGGGTGAACGGATAAAGGACCAAAGTCACTGCTCAAAGGAAACCCCACGGGTAGGATTCTAAAACAGGTAAGTGCCTAGAGTCATGGATATCTTCCAAAGATATCACAGTCATGACAAAGCTTCATCACGACGATAATTTCCTCAAATGAATCTCATCTAGGTGAGGTTTTCGTATCTTCCACACGAGAAAGACTTCTCGGAGGCGTCAACTACATGACCATCGACACACGGTTTCTAAAAAAGG
Source organism: Lathyrus sativus (assembly GCA_963859935.3). NCBI lineage: Eukaryota > Viridiplantae > Streptophyta > Magnoliopsida > Fabales > Fabaceae > Lathyrus > Lathyrus sativus. The sequence goes on along the minus strand of OZ012735.1, from coordinate 571,572,888 downwards.
TTCTCAGAGTCATATATCGAGGTTGAAAATATTATTGTAAGAAAGTAACACGTTCAATGGATCTCATCTGATTGGGGCGTTCGTATTAATCCACAGAAGGAATCAACACTACCAACCACCATGGATAAAATGGGTTAATGGTCGTTGGGATCAACGATTCGGCCTCGAAAACATTACTGTTATGGCAAAGACTCACCACAACAAAAACATCTCTAAGGGAATCTACTCCAAGCGGGGTTTTCGCTTCAACTCAACGTGAAAGAGCCCATGCAAGTCTCCACTACACAACCACCATCCTACTCCTAAGGTTTTACTCAGACTCGGGTGTAGAGCCATCTCACAAAGCCCATAGGCAGAACAACCCAACAATGCCACAAGCACAAACAAAACAGATAAGGATACAAATAAATAAACAAATTAACATGAAGAGAAAAACTGATAAACAAAGCTAACAAGCTCACTACTCGAACTAAGATAGGCTCGACTCTCTCTTGCATGGAGCAAATTTCCCCAGCAGAGTCGCCAGCTGTCGCACCCCGAAAATTCATTCGAAAACGTGACCCTCACGCGAAAGGCGCGGAAATGCGGTTCGACAGAGTCGCCACCGAACTTTATTATCTCGAATAAATGGGAGAGGAAAATATCGAGAAAACCTCTTAAAATCGAAAGGAACACGGTCGTCGCAACCTAATGTTCCTGGGTTCGGAAGTCGGTTACGTGAGGGGAAGGTATAAGCACCTCTCACGTCCGTTGTACTCAACAGGAACCTCTTAATTCGGATTGTGATGCAAGGGATAGAGACGCTAGGGGAAAGGGGGTGGTTAGAGGATAGAATGCTCGCTAAGGATTGGGGCCCTTGTGCCTACGTATGCTCATTCGGACGAGAATGAGAAATCAGAACTCTCGTAGTTCGACTACAGGAAAGGATGGGGGAAACGAAAGATAGAGGGGATTATGGAGAAAGGTAGAAGTATGATCGCAAAGATCATCCCAATCTTGTGCCTACGTATCTTATATTCAAGAATGAATAAAAGAATCAAAGCAGTCGTAGTTCGTGGTAACAACCACGAAAAGGATACGATGAAATAGGAGGATGGATAGAAGTGTGCTCGCCAAGATCATCGCAATCTTGTGCCTACGTATCTTAAATTCAAGAATGAATGAAGAATCAGAGCGTCCGTAGTTCGTGGTAACAACTACGAAAAGAAACGGGAATGAATGAGTTTGAAGGTGGGTATTGTCGCATCGCTGTGAAGAGGGGCCGGCAATGGCAGAAGAGTCGCCACCGCTCGTTATTTATCCCAAAGAGAGGGAAAGGAAACGATCAGAGAAAACCTACAAAAAAGGGAATAAGACAGGTCATCACAACCAAATCTCGGGTTCGGGAGTCGGTTACGCAAGGGAAAGGTATTAGCACCCCTCACGTCCGTCGTACTCGACAGGATCCACGCTTGTTGTCTAGTCTACGGGTAAAAAACAAACTATCTACGGCTGCTAAATCTAAAACAGAAAGAACTAAAAAGAACGAAAAGAACTGACTCGATAGAGCATCGCCGCTCTATGCCTACGTATTCCCTCGTGCAATGGGAAAATCATAGTCAACATAGTTCGGGAAACTACAGGGGGGATTGCTCGCCAAGACATCGCGTCTTGTGCCTACGTATTCTCTTCTGGTACAAGAAATCAGAGCAAACGTGGTTCTGGCTAACTACGGGTAAACGGGGTGTTCCCGATCGTACGCGGACGAGAGAAAAGGTGGATGATACTAGCGTACGCATTCTAGCAGTTAGGTGTATTGTTGCTCGACCATTGGAGAATTAGGCGTTACCTGTTTGCGGTAGAACAGACATAGTATGTCATTGGTTTAAAGGTACGGGTTACCTAAAGGGAGAAAGAGGTAAAATGCTCGCTAGGATTATTGCAATCCTATGCCTACGTACTCTCAACAGATATGAGAGATCAGAGCAGCCGTAGTTCGGCTAACTACAGAGAAATCCGTCTCAATTGCACGGGGGCAAGAGAAGGGATCTAAATCGCCAGGATGCGAGAGAAAGGAGTCTCAGTCGCATGGGGCGAGAGGAAAGAGGAAGCAGGCCTAACATGCCTAAACGGGGAGGAACTCGGGACACACACGCTAGAACCTAAGGCGTAGGAGCGAATGCGTCGCATATTTCCCAAAGGACATACGCTAAACACTCTAGAGGAATGAGAGGAGGCCCCCCACTCATCATTTCCCACGTATCTATTACTTAGAACTCACAACGCTCGGCGGTTGATTAAAAGACTTGAATTAGAAAGATGTTACCGAACGGAGTGGTTCCGTTGAACCTTGACATTGTGTGCAAGCTACATTCTAATCTTCTCCTCTTTTGGTCCTTGATGATGCTATTAATCGGGACCAATGTGACGCTGGACCGTCATAGCTCGACTTATAAGAGAAGTCAAACTTTAAGAGGTCGCATATTAATTTCCGTGTGAAAGACAAGATAGAGAAATGATATTGAGAATCATTCTCCAATTGAATCGTGTCACACGGACCAAAAACAGTGGGATCTCGTCTTACAAGACTTCATCGATCACCAAAAGTCAAAATAAAATCGAAATAAGAAGAAATGAGGAGAGAAAAGATGTGGTCTCAGATCCAACATTATCCATCAATATTTTGACGGAGAATCGAAAGAAACTTCTTCATCGACCAAAAACAAATAAAAATGGGACAAAAAGTCCAATGACAAATGCGGAATGGAATTAACTCCTAAGAGAAAACAAGTCTTAAAATCTCTAAAAGAAAATGAATATAAAGAAATATTACAAAATACTATAAACCAAAATCTAGAAAGAGTTAATAAAACTAAATATAGTATATATTAAAGATTCTAAAGAAAATAATATTAAAGAAATCTTATAGAAAATATAAATATATTTACATAAAATAATAATAATATAATTTATTTACAAACCATTTTATAAAATACAAACCTAAAACTAAAATATAAAAAAGTATTTACAAAATAATTTATATAAAAAAGTTAAGAAAACAGGGGTAGTTTAAAACGGATAGGGGGTAGATCCAAATGGTTCAACCAAAATGGGCTTTAGGCCCAATCAACCATCAACTGTAAACCAAATCAACAAAACAAAAAAAAACAAAAAAAAATAAAACAAAAACAACAAAAAAAAAACGAAAGCCCCCAAAACGGTACCCTTCTTCTCAATATCAATATCGTCATCAATCGGAATCCAACTTCGAACCAAAATCTGTTGCGGCCGTCGTCTCCAAGTTCGAGCTGCTGCAGCGGTGCTTCTTCTTCGGATTCAGAGGAGGAATCGAAGCCACCAAAGCGAAGGTCTGTGGAGAATCACTCGCGAATGGAGGAAAAGAAATCCGCCCCCTTCACGATTCTTAATCTTCTCAGTTCCTTTGTTTTGATTGGGTAATAACTTTGTTGGATTTGTGGTGGTGATGGTAATGAAAGCTTGAAGGTGATGGATTGTTGTTGTAGGAAATGAAGATTTGGGTTGTTTGTTCGGTCTTGGGATTACGGTTTATTGATGGTTGGAGGAAGAAGATGAAGTGAGGCGAGGATGGCGATGTTTGTTTTGATTTCTGTTTGGATGAAACGGTTGATGGCGGTGTTAGCTGGTTCGATTGAGAGTTTTGAAGGTGGTAAAATCGTGGTTCCATTGATTTACGATTAGGATGATTTTCTGGGTTTCAATGGAAGTTTGAAGAGGAGGGTTTGAGTTTTTGGAGGTTGAACGAGATGATGAAAGCAATGGAAGGGTGTTGATTCTGGATTTAGAAATAGTGATTCGAAAGTGTTTTGATAATTGTTCATGGTAGAAGGGAGTTATGGGTTGGCGAGGAAGACGATGGAACCATGGTCTGTTTGCAAATGGCGGAAATAGGTTTGTTTGTGTTGTTCGATGATGAACTAGGTGTGTTTCTGAAAGGAAGAAGAAGGGTTGAGTTTGCAGATGAAGGTGAGGGCGGCTGCACTGTAGCTAGGGTTCTTGGTTTTTTGAGTTATGAACAGTGTTGCGGCCAGATTTTAGGGTTGTGTTTGAGATGAAGAAGGAGAATAGAAGCATATATAGTCCAAACGTGACACGTGACCCTGGCATGATTATGGCTTGATGATGATTAAGTCTGACTAACAACATGCTGATGAAAGTTAACGAAAATGATGATGGACTAATATACTATCTCAATTAATCAAAACAACTAATTAAAAAGTAATTAAATCCTATGTTTCACTAACTTCTAATTAAATAAATAATTAATGATAAACTAAACTAAAATTAAATAATAAAACAAATTAATCTTAATTTAATAATACTAATAAAATCTAATAAAACTATTAAATAAACTAATTGAAAATAAATAATAAAATCTTTATTATAAAATAAAAACTAAAATCTATCCAAATCTAAATAAAACTATTAAATAAGCTAATTGAAAATAACTAAATAAATCTATACTATAAAAATAAAAACTATTCTAAATAATTAAATAAGAAAAAAAAATAGCAATAAAAAATGCAAAAATGTCATGGAAAACAGGTGAGCACTGAAATGCGCCGATATTATCGACACGGATTGAATCATAAAAAAGAGAGCGACTTTCGCTCGATTTTGAAACTGAACTTCTCGTTTGAATTAATTTAAATCGCCTGAAACGCGAGCAAAGCGGCTAAAATTCTGATAAATTTAATCTGGCTGTTAACACGGGCAAAATGTGACCTAAATGATATGCAGATGAAAATGAAACAAAAACCAGTCAAATTCGAAAAACGGGTGGGCAAATTTTAGGGTGCAACAGCTGCCCCTATTCAATCGACTTGGACCAGAAGGGATGAAAAGCAACCGCTTTCAGACATTCATGGTAGAAGGTGATTGAATACAAAAAGAACCCGGAAATTTGCAGTCTGTCAGGATAGTAAACGATTGAAACCCAGTCGTACGTCGTCGAAAAGAAACCGTATCCAAAGATCACATCGTCTAATGATAGACGGGGAGCAAACCAAAAATCACATCGTCTAAGAGTAGACGGAGAGAAACCATATCCAAAATCACATCGTCTAAGAGTAGACGGAGCGGAACCATATCCAAAATCACATCGTCTAAGAGTAGACAGAGAGGAACCATATCCAAAATCACCATCAGTGAACTTTCGAATCCATTCGTCAATAGGAATCGACAGAAAGAGAACAAATCAAATATCACTTCGTCGAAACTCGGAATCCTTTCGTCAATAGGAATCGATAGAAAGAAACCAAAACAAATATCACTTCATCGAACTTCGGAATCCTTTCTTCAATAGGAATCGATAGAAAGAAACCAAACCAAATATCACTTCGTCGAACTTCAGAATTCTTTCGTCAATAGGAATTGACAGAAAGAAACCAAACCAAATATCACTTTGTCGAACCTCGGAATCCTTTCGTCAATAGGAATCGATAGAAAGAAACCAAACCAAATATCACCTCGTCTAAGGATAGACAAGAAGAAAACCAATCCAAAGATCACATCATCAAACTTTCAGAATTCTTTCGTCAATAGGAATCGACAGAAAAGAAATACCAAATCCGGAGAGTCACATCATCAATGGGAAATGACGGAAGGAAAACCATCTTCAAAGAACCACATCGTCAATAGGAATTGACAGAAAGAAAATCTGTTGGGGATGTCATCATCAGAGGACTGATGGACGAAGTATGATGGACGTACAACCTGGAACCCAAAAGTAAGCAAACATATGAGCTGACTGAACCAAGCTGCTAGAGATATACCACTATCTTGATTGAAGAGTTGATTCAGGTTGTCGCGGAAGGCTAACAAAAACTAGCTTATGCTTCGCATGCACATGTTTAAAAAAATTTTTACGGCGTAATGCTCCATACAAAATGGAAATGCTACGCATTTGATGATGCAAATATGATAACTATATGCAAAAATGCAGATGCAGGCTCGGGCTGCTGGGGGAAAGCTGGATGTGAAAGAACCACTCCAGCAAAATAAATGCTGAAGAGGTGAAACCAACTCTGCGGGAATAACCGGATGTGCCAAGTATGATTGGACTTTTACTAGGGAAGACAGGTGAAGGGTTACGACTTCCCGACATTCATCTTGAACCTAAAGATTGACTGCACCTGCTTGAATAGCTCTGAGTAGCTCTGAAGATGTGAAGAGGAAAAGTTCCTTTATTTCCAAACTTGCCACAGCCTGTGGGTTCTCTGTATAAATCTTCCTCGAAAGGAGATCCGAAAGCTCTGTACCCTGCTGGTTTGATATGAACTGCCTCAACATCATGAACTCCGAAGAGGTGCTTCAGATTAACTACTTTCTGGATAAGGATAATATTTGTGCTCTTGGGGTGACCTGCCCCAGCCTTGAAGTAATTTTCCCCTGATTGGCTGATTTGTAGAGAAGTGCCCCTGGCTGACTTCGGGAGACTTATCGAATCTCGACCTGATTGCCCCAGATTAACTGATCTTCGAATGGATGACTCCTTTGATGATCATTTGATATACCTTGCCCCTGCTCAACGGAGTACTCCAACGCTCTGCATCTTATCTCGATCAAACTTCCCACTATAGGAACTCTCCTGACGTCAAGTGCTTACTCGCGAGTAAAACAAATTGCTTTGCCAAGATAATATTAATGCAATGCATATGACAGTTTTGAAATCCTAGTCTGTTCACTGGAAAAAAGTTGTAACATTTAGTGAACGCATCACTTATAAGAATGTCAATATCAATACCCGTAGGGTAAGAAGAATCCTTTTAGGAGTCAGTTTTGACGTGATATTTACCGAAGTATGCTTTCGAAACAAACCTGCTTCAATTAAGACTTTTGAAGGTTGTAACATGGTCAGGTTCACGGTTTGAAAGAAAGGATACAAGGCTCAAAGTTCTGTTTAACCCACCTACTCTCCTTGATGTTCTCCAATCCTATATTCATCTAATTCGACACAAGTGTTCACCTTTCAAAGGTTGAATGACAGGAGTGATGGTTCAGGAAACCACAAGTTTTTGGAGTGACAGTCACTCGCTTTTCGTCTTTGGTGTCTGGAGTCACACGACTTGTTCTTCGTCATTTTTCCGATATTTCCCTATTTTTTCCTGGATTTGACTCTTTTGAGTATATCTTTTGATTTCGAAGTCCAGCGGGATACCCTAATTTTGCCTAAGCCACTTGTTTTCAAGTTATCGACTTAGCGGGCTTTTATTTTTCTTTTCTTTTCTTTTTCGGAACAAATCGTGTGACACCGACTTGTCTGACTTGTTGAAAGGATTGTGACTGTTTCACTCTTCGACTTTTTAGGTACGACCTCTACATTTGTGATTGATCCTTGAACGGGAACGTTCCTTTTGCAATTTGGATGTTTGGCCGAATTAACTGACACCTACCCTGCCCCAGGTTAAGATTGAGGTTTTTTCGTTTTCAGAAAGGAACTCCTATAACTAGGCTCAAAGGGGTTGACAAGGGATTATCATCCTTATATCACCAGTGTTTAGGGATTTGAAACAATGCTTGTACATCATCAGCAGGTTTCATTCAAAAACATACAATCGGTACCTTGCGCGCCTTTCAATTTCGCCATCCTCCCTCAAAGAATTCCGCTTAAACAAGTGTTTGACATTAGTAAAAAGCAATACTGAGTGAACATGAATGGATTTAATCAAAACATGCATATTCTTTTCATTATCATTATTAATTGAAAATAGATAAGTTCTACAAATAAGATTTTGCAAATAAGTTCGCACTTTAACAGAAAAGAAACTACAAATGTAAAGAAATAACATGATAAAAAAGATTGCCAGCTTTGGGGAACTGGGCTTTCAAGTCCTGATTTTCCGCTGAACCAGCCATCTTCATAATTGCTCTTCAAAGTCAGTCTGATACTCTTCTGAACATCTGCTATCGGTAGATTCCTCCATAACATTAACTGCGGAACCCACATTACTAGACTATGGAGGATCGTTGATCTGAATACCCTGAGGCGTGATTGAAAACCTGTTGGAGTCCAGCAGAGTCTGAACCTGGCTTCTAAGCACCTTACAGTCTTCAGTTGAATGCCCCTGTGCCCCAGCATGGTACTCACAGCGGACGTTGACATCAAAACCTGGCGGATATGGCGGAATCTCCGGATTAATCTTTTTCGGCACTATCAATCCACCTCTGATTAAGTCTAGCAACAACTCACTGTATAACATTGGCAGCTGGGTGAAATGCCTCTTTGGCTTCCTCGGTCTTGGTCGGGCGTGCTGACGCGGCTGATGATGGTATGAATGATGACTCTGTAGGGAAGCAGATATCTGATACACAGACCTAACAGGTTGCTGACTCTGAATACTCGAAACGTCTTAAAACTGAATCTGAGGTAATGGAGATTCCGAGATAGCATTACTTTCTTTCTCCCATTCCTCTTTAGAGCTGACAATTGATTTGCTTTCATAAATAGAGCTATCTGAGATGTCTCGAATCTTTCCGCTTTTAAATCCGTTCTCAATACGTTCTCCCGCTTTTACCAAGTCAGAAAAGTTCACTACCTTACTACCAATCATCTTATCAAAGTATGGACCTTGCAAGGTATCCACAAACAGGTCAACCAATTCTCTATCCAGAAGTGGTGGTTGAACACGAGCAGATAACTCTCTCCATCTCTGCACATACGCTCTGAAAGATTCATTGTCCGCCTGAGATAGTTCTTGCAACTGCATGCGACTTGGAGTCATGTCGAGATTATAATTGTACTGCTTCACAAAGGCATTAGCTAAATCTGACCATGAACGGATGCAACCACTCTCCAACTGCATGTACCAACTCAATGATGCCCCACTTAGACTGTCTTGGAAATAATGAATCATAAGCTTGTCATCATGGACATATGAGGTCATTCTCCTGCAAAACATCACCAAATGCTGCTTCAGACAACTATCTTCTTTGTACTTCTCAAAATTTGACGTATTGAACTTCGGAGGCATCACAAGACCTGGCACCAAACACATGCTCGAAGCATTCAGAATAAGAGTATCTCGACTCATCAGGGCGTCAAGTTTTTCATCCAACATACGATATCTTCTCATAAACTCAACATTCTGTGGGTTCTTAGGATTAATCTTCGGAACAGCCCTTCGAAGATCTGGTACAGGGAAAGTGAAATTCTGATAATCCGAGTCATGAAGAGAAGATGAATCCATATCTCTGACAATGGTATGCTCTCTAACAGGAATCTGCACAGGATGAGCTTGAGCAACATTGTTCATTGGAGTCCTCTGAATATTGGCCTCTCCTCTCATCATAGCTGTCATGGCTTCCATGAGCTGATCCAACTGATTCTTCATCATCTCAAACTTTGCTCTTGTAACAACCTGATTCTGCTCTCCTGAGTCCATGATCCTTCTAAAAGCTAACTCAAATCCAATGCGAATGTCAGGGAATCAACTACGGGATGGACAAAAGACGGGTAAGCTCCCTGTTCCAGCTAAAGATGGACATGCAAACATGAGATGCACATGAAATGTAATGCAAATGCTGATGCAACAAACAAAGGATCAAAGATCCCACAAAGCACTGAACAACTGCTGCGCTGCTGACTGGACAAGTTCAAAAGTCCGCTCTGAAGAGAAAACCAAAATACTGGGTAGGTTGGAAGTCAAGTTTCCTGTTTAACCCAATCCCTCTCACAGGTATGGACCTAATCTGATAAGGTTCATCATCCTATGCGGTCGTCAGCGTCACAGACTTTCGAGAAACGATGATACGTTCACCATTTCTGGTTTGGCATCATTGTCTCACGAAGCGGCCTCACATAGCTGACTTCCAAGTGATCGGTCTCCAGAGTCGACAGTTTTTAGATCCAACATCCTCGTCCTAACCAACAGGATGAGATGTCTTCACCAGAAAACCTCGTGTGAACGCAAATTTAATGGGGACTAATGCATGCTAAAACATATAGGTTCGTCACTACTTTCCACTTCTAATGCTATGTGTATCCTCAAGCCTGGGTTTTGGCTTATATCTCAATAGATCAACCACCCAACAGCACAACAGCAACAGATAATAATAAAGGTGCAAAAATGTAAACATAGCAATGTACAAAATACAACACACAAATATATACACACCCAAAGACAAGCAAACAAGCGCTAGGACTGACTCGCATAGGGGATAGGAAAAGTCCCCAGCAGAGTCGCCAGCTATCGCATCGCTGCGAAGAAGGGCCGACAATGACAGAAGAGTCGCCACCGCTCGTTATTTATCCCAAAGAGAGGGAAAGGAAACGATAAGAGAAAACCTACAAAAACGGGAATAAGACAGGTCATCGCAACCAAATCTCGAGTTTGGGAGTCGGTTACGCAAGGGGAAGGTATTAGCACCCCTCACGTCTGTCGTACTCGATGGGATCCACGCTTGTTGTCTAGTCTACGGGTGAAAAATGAACTATCTACGGCTGCTAAAGCTAAAACGGAAATAAATGAAAAGAACGGAAAGAACTGACTCGATAGAGCATCACCGCTCTATGCCTATGTATTCCCTCGTGCAATGAGAAAGTCTGAGTCAACGTAGTTCGGGAAACTATGGGGGGATTGCTTTCCAAGACATCGCTTCGTGTGCCTACGTATTCTTGTCTGGTACGAGAAATTAGAGCAAACGTAGTTTGGGCTAACTACGGGTAAACGGGGTGTTCTCGATCGTACGCGGACGAGAGAAAAGGTGGATGATACTAGCGTACACATTGTAGCAGTTAGGTGTATTGCTGCTCGACCATTGGAGACTTAGGCGTTCTTTATTTGCGGTAGAACGGACGTAGTGTGTCGTTGGTTTAAAGGTACGGGTTACCTAAAGGGAGAAAGAGGTAAAGTGCTCGCTAGGATTATCGCAATCCTATGCCTACGTACTCTCAACAGATGCGAGAGATCGGAGCAGCCGTAGTTCAGCTAACTACGGAGAAATTGGTCTCAATTGCACGGGGGCAAGAGAAGGGATCTCAATCGCCAGGATGCGAGAGAAAGGAGTCTCGGTCGCATGGGGGCGAGAGGAAAGAGGAAGCAGGCCTAACACGCCTAAACGGGAAGGAACTCGGGACACACACGCTAGAACCTAAGGCGTAGGAGAGAATGCGTCGTATATTGCCCAAAGAACATACGTTAAACACTCTAGATTAATGAGAGGAGGCCCCCACTCATCATTTCACATGTATCTATTACTTAGAACTCACAACGCTCGGCGGTTGATTAAAATACTTGAATTAGAAAGATGTTACCGAACGGAGCGGTTCCGTTGACCCATGACATTGTGCGCAAGCTCCATTCCAATCTACTCCTCTTTTGGTCCTTGATGATGCTTTGAATCGGGACCAATGTGACGATGGACCGTTATAGCTCGACTTATAAGAGAAGTCAAACTTTAAGAGGTCGCGTATTAATTTTCGTCTCAAAGACAAGATAGAGAAATGATATTGAGAATCATTCTCCAATTGAATCGTGTCACACGGACCAAAAACAGTGGGATCTCGTCTTACAAGACTTCATCGATCACCAAAAGTCAAAATAAAATCGGAAGAAGAAGAAATGAGGAGAGAAAAGATGTGGTCTCAGATCCAACATTATCCATCAATATTTTGACAGAGAATCGAAAGAAACTTCTTCATCGACCAAAAACAAATGAAAATGGGACAAAAAGTCCAATGACAAATGCGGAATGGAATTAACTCCTAAGAGAAAACAAGTCTTAAAATCTCTAAAAGAAAATGAATATAAAGAAATATTACAAAATACTATAAACCAAAATCTAGAAAGAGTTGTATATATTAAAGATTCTAAAGAAAATAATATTAAAGAAATCATATAGAAAATTTAAATATAGTTACATAAAATAATAATAATATAATTTATTTACAAACCATTTTATAAAATACACACCTAAAACTAAAATATAAAAAAGTATTTACAAAATAATTTATATAAAAAAGTTAAGAAAACCGGGGTAGTTTAAAACGGATAGGGGGTAGATCCAAATGGTTCAACCAAAATGGGCTTTAGGCCCAATTAACCATCAGCTGTAAACCAAATAAAAAAAACAAACAAAAAAACAAAACAAAAAAAACAAAAACAAAAAAAAAATGAAAGCCCCCAAAACGGTACCCTTCTTCTCAATATCAATATCGTCATCAATCGGAATCCAACTCCGAACCAAAATTTGTTGCAGTCGTCGTCTCCAAGTTCGAGCTGCTGCAGCAGTGCTTCTTCTTCGGATTCAGAGGAGGAATCAAAGCCACCAAAGCGAAGGTCTGTGGAGAATCACTCGCGAATGGAGGAAACGAAATCCGCCCCCCTTCACGATTCTTAATCTTCTCAGTTCCTTAGTTTTGATTGGGTAATAACTTTGTTGGATTTGTGGTGGTGATGGTAATGGAAGCTTGAAGGTGATGGATTGTTATTGTAGGAAATGAAGATTTGGGTTGTTTGTTCGGTCTTGGGATTACGGTTTATTGATGGTTGGAGGAAGAAGATGAAGTGAGGCGAGGATGGCGAGGTTTGTTTTGATTTCTGTTTGGATGAAATGGTTGATGGAGGTGTTAGCTGGTTCGATTGAGAATTTTGAAGGTTGTAAAATGGTGGTTCCATTAATTTACAGTTAGGATGATTTTCTGGGTTTCAATGGAAGTTTGAAGATGAGGGTTTGAGTTTTTGGAGGTTGAGCGAGATGATGAAAGCGACGGAAGGGTGTTGATTCTGGATTTGGAAGTAGTGATTCGAAAGTGTTTTGATGATTGTTCATGGTAGAAGGGAGTCGTGGGTTGGCGAGGAAGACGATGGAACCATGGTCTGTTTGCAAATGGCGGAAATGGGTTTGTTTGTGTTGTTCGATGATGAATTGGGTGTGTTTCTGAAAGGAAGAAGAAGGGTTGAGTTTGCAGATTAAGGTGAGGGCGGCTGCATTGTAGCTAGGGTTCTTGGTTTTTTGAGTTATGAACAGTGTTGCGGCCGGATTTTAGGGTTGTGTGTAGGATGAAGAAGGTGAATAGTAGCATATATAGTCCAAACGTGACACGTGGCCCTGGCATGATTATGGCTTGATGATGATTAAGTTTGACTAACAACATGCTGATGAAAGTTAACGAAAATGATGATGGACTAATATGATGTCTCAATTAATCAAAACAACTAATTAAAAAGGAATTAAATCCTATGTTTCACTAACTTCTAATTAAATAAATAATTAATGATAAACTAAACTAAAATTAAATAATAAAACAAATTAATCTTAATTTAATAATACTAATAAAATCTAATAAAACTATTAAATAAACTAATTGAAAATAAATAATAAAATCTTTATTATAAAATAAAAACTAAAATCTATCCAAATCTAAATAACACTATTAAATAAGCTAATTGAAAATAACTAAATAAATCTATACTATAAAAATAAAAACTATTCTAAATAATTAAATAAGACAAAAATAGCAATAAAAAATGCAAAAATGCCATGGAAAACAGGTGAGCACAGAAATACGCCGATATTATCGACACGGATTGAATCATAAAAAAAAGAGCGACTTTCGCTCGATTTTAACATTGAACTTCTCGTTTAAATTCATTCAAATCGCCTGAAACGCGAGCAAAGCGGCTAAAATTTTGATAAATTTAATTCGGCTGATAACACGGGCAAAATGCGACCTAAATGATATGCAGATGAAAATGAAACAAAAGCCAGTCAAAGTCAGAAAACCGGTGGGAAAAGTTTAGGGTGCAACAGGTACGGATGACGATTACTCGAAACTTAAGAAAGACTTCTCGGACCCAAGTAACCGGGAGAGCGAACCAAAGACTTGGAACTCTCTCTTTTTCATCTCAAATGTGTTTGAAAGGTGAGGTTGATCGGATGACGACTACTTGAAGCTTAAGAAAGACTTCTCGGACCCAAGTAGTCGGGAGAGCGAACCAAAGACTTGGAACTCTCTCTTTTTCATCGCGAAAAGAAATTTTTTTGAGTATGAAATGGTGTTTGAAGGGATGAGTAGTTGAACGATGGTTGAAGGTTGTCGGGTTGTTAATGTTATTTAAAGGCGTCAATTGCTCACACACGAATTAGATAAGTCTCATCCAAACAACCGAAATCAAGATCAAAGACTTGAACCCACTCTTTACACCTTGAAAAGAATTAAATAATTGTTATTTGACTGATAGTTTGTTATGAAAATCTGCTTGACGTTGGATCAAAGGTTTGACCTATTATCACGTGCAAAGCGTGTATGAATGGAAAGGGTTTGAAAATTGAACAGACTTGACTTACACATCAAGGATCGAGTTGTGAGAAACGATACTAGTCCCTGAGGGTGCTCCTAGTATCGAAACCACGGTGAAGTGTGTGCAATAGGTTGATGGCGAATGCGTATGAGCACTCGACTTACGAGGGTGTTTGAAAGTGGCTCGATGACGAATCGAGAATTAGTTTGAAAATAATTTGATCCGCTCTAGTCCCTATGGGTGCTCCTAGGAGATAAACCGATAATCAAAGAAATACGAAACATACATCGGAGTGGGAGAGGGGTACATGTAAGTTACATGCGATTGTATGAAATAAAGAGGTCTCATTGTCAGGTTGCCCAAGAGAAAGTCGTGTGTGTGCAATGTGTCTTAAACTACGCCTTGAGCAAAGTCGGGCACGACTCAATATTAGGATTCCTGCAAATGACCAATGATCTAATAGTCCACCAATTTGGTTTTTAGGATTTCGATAGTATATTATGTGTTTTCGAATAGTGGGTGAATAATAGAATGAATAATATATGAAATGACAATATGAATAATATACAATAATATCCACAATAATATTTGACGAAAAAATAAAAATTGATATTTGACGGAAATTAAAGTTAGTGGTTAGTTTGGTTAGGAGTTAAATCGGGGCAAATGTAACGCTAAAACATCGTAGCTCGACTTATAATGAAAGTCGGTCTATAAGAGGTCGCGTGAGTTGATATTGGTGCTATGAACAAGATAGAGAAATAATATTGAGAACCATTCTCCAATTTAATCGTGTCGCACAGACTAAATAAAAAGTGGGATCTCTTCTTAATCGTAAACATTATGTCGATTAATCGAAGGTAGCCTATCACGAACCCAAAGTAAAGAAAATGACCCAAATGGTCATTCCCCATAGATTTGAAATCGAGAAGGTTATCGACTTCGATACGCGACGCTTACGAATAAAAGACTTCATCGATCGAGAAAGTCAAAATAAAATCGAAAAGAAGAAGAAATGAGGGGAGAAATGAGGTGGTCTCGGGTCCAACATTATTCATCAATAATTTGATTGGTAACGAATTACGGAAATCTCGTCATAGACCAAAAAAGTGTAAAAAGAAATAAAATGAATAAAATGGATTAAAATCGATAAAAATCGAAAAATGAAAAGTTTGAAAGAAGTTGGTCTCGGGTTTGTTATTATTTTTCAATAATTTGACAAACTATAACTTGGAGGTCTTGTTATCGACCAAAAAAGTGTAAAAAGAAATAAAATGAATAAAATGGATAAAAATCGAAAAAAATCGAAATATAAAAAGTTTGAAAGAAGTTGGTCTCGGGTTTGTTATTATTTGTCAATAATTTGACAAACTATAACTTGGAGGTCTCGTCATCGACTGAAAAGAGAAAATATGAACATAAATCCTCAAACAAAAATGAAAATGTTAAAATTTAACTCTTATTAAAACTAATTATAAAAACTCCAAAGTTATATACATAAATATTATAAAAACTAAATATTTAAAATAATATACTAACAATCTGAATATATATATATATATATATATATATATATATATATATATATATATATATATATATATATATATATATATATATATATATATATATATATATATATATATATATATATATATATATATATATATATATATATATATATATATATATATATATATATATATATATATATATATATATATATATATATATATATATATATATATATATATATATATATATATATATATATAATAATACAGCTAATTTATATAAAGAAAACATTAAAAAAATCTTCTAAAAAAACTAAGATATTTACATTTTCTTAAAAAAGAAACAAGGGGTATAGATATGGGATGGGGTCAGACTTAAATAGAGAGAGTCATTTGGGCTATTTGAGGCCCATCATCTCATCAAGCACCCATCCAAAAAAAAGGAATGGGCCTCATAAAAGATCAATAGCCCGATACTCCAACATTTCCATAAGATGAAAACAATGGAAACAAAATCACTGTAAGCATTACAACACGTGAAATCACAGCTCTCTCTCCTATCGTCAATAAGGCTGAAAAAATCAAAGAAGAGAACGAATCGACTTCCCACCTCCAACTTGCAAATCTCGAATAGCTTCAAACTTTCCGTCTCATACTCTCTCCTCTTTATTTCGCTTTCTCTAATATGGTTTATGATTTAACTTCATCTTTTTCATCTCTTTTTCTGCTTGATTTATGTTTTGGATTGAAGTTTGGGTTGTGGGTTTTGATTTTGTTGGATTTATGGTTGAAATGGGTCGCGAGCGGGTTTATCGAAGGTGAGATGTGCGGTTATGGGTTGATGTTACAAGTTTCATTTGGATGTTGTTGATATGATGGTGTTTTGGTTTTGTTGAGTAGGTTGATGAAGAAGAGGTTGGGTTTTCGAAAAAAGATGGAGGCTAGTGTTTTTTCAGAGCCTGAAGATGAACAGTAGGGGGCGGTAGATTCTAGGTTAATGATGGTGAATACGAAAATGGCTAGGGTTTTTCAGAGCTTCTCTTTTTTGTAACTTTCTCAAGGTCCTCTTATAGGATTCATGAAGGGTACATTTGAAAATGAGCTGAAAGGGATTTTGTTGCTGTTTTGTTTATTTTCTGTGCCTTTGGGATTTTGTCTTTGTTGTAGTGTGGTTTTTGAATTATAAGTTGTGCGTACGGAAGTTTGTGTGGCTGTCACCGAGAAACGGTTTGGTACCTCTATTGTTTTTTGTTGTTTTTCCTTTAAGGATTTTCTCTATTTTGGAACGTACAAGCTCGTATTTCTCGCGACGCGAAGGTACGGTCTCGCTGCGTGTACGATTTTTCAACGGTGAGGTGGAATTTGTGCTACCCAGTAGCACTGCTGCTGCATTTTACACGAAAGGGGCGAGCAGTTTTGTTGATTTTTGTGAATCATGTAACAACTGGGAATTTCCGTATCAAGGCCTCTTGGTGAATGAACAATGTCGTGCGAGTCAATACGTGGTATTATGGTTACGAGGTACCGACCTGTGGTGTTTTCCTGTTTTTTTTGCTTTTGTACGGTTCTCCACAATTCGCGGTTTGTCGTAACATATTTGTTACTGCTGTATGATGATGTGTGAGTGGTATGGGAAAAACGCGGTACAAGCTGTGACTTTTCTTCTTTGTACATTACGAAAATTTGTTTTTCCTGTGGAACCTCAAGGAACATGGTATGTGAAGGCATAGCGGCTGCGTATCACTTTTGGGAAGTAGCACCAACTACCTTTATTATCTTGTACCGGTTGTAACGAAATAATGCAGATCATTTTGTTACTAGCAACACTTAATTTTTCATGAGGCTTTGTTGCAATCTGTATATGTTAGCTTATGATTGGAATTGCTGTGAACATTGTGCAGGGGTCACTTTGTGGGAAAATAATGGTAGTAGGAAAAAAGAAAGTTTGGAAATCTTCATAAGATCATGATAATCAAACTCAAAATTCTTGGCTTAAAATGATGAAAATTTGAAATTCCGCGAAAACCAAATTCCAAGTAAAATTTTGACTTGAAATAATTTCTACTCAAGTTAACCTTAAAAAATAGAATCAACCATGGATCAGTCTTGAATTAAACACAGTCCTAACAACTGACCCACATACATATGATTTGGGTACAGAAACCCTGATTGAAACCTCATGACGCAATCTCTTAAATGACTAACACTGAATAATACTCATCACCTGCCTGAGTCACCTCACACAACCTTGAACTACAAGCAGAGGCAACATATTTTTTTGGATTTTCTGAACAACGTTAATAGGTGGATGTACAAGTGAAAACTATACAGGTAGGACACATTTGGGATATGACAATGACCATACCCTATCCTTTTCTATCCCCTTTCGTTTGTGGGTTTTTATCGATATTTTCCCTTTCCCTCTTTGAGAATAAATAAATTTCAGTGGCGATTCTGTTTAGTCCATCCAGTGGGCGTGTGATTGTGCATCGCAAGACCGTCTCTTGTTTTTCGAGGTATAACATAAGGGTAGTAGGAAAAAAGCAGGTTCTTTGAGGAATGTAGTGGAAGTAAAAGATTTGACCCTTTGCAAAAATATTATTAGTCCTAGGTTGGATAATTGTCATAGTAAAGAGATTGTGAGCTCAGACGAAACATCAAATCACCTCGAGACAGGTTCTGGGCTCATGTGTCGCAATTTAAAGTCAACTCTTCAGGGTCTTCTCCTCAAGGGTCTAAGTCTCATATCATCCTAACTCAAATGGGCTAGGTTGGTGGTTTAGGTATTCATGTAGTATATAGCTGGTCGATGGTATCGTCAATCTTAGTGTCCCAACTAAAACAAAAATGTAAGCTCTTGGATGAGGTTGGTGGTATGGTGAAGAGTCCAAGTAATCCAGTTTAAATACTTTTGAAACCCAGGGAAACAATCTTTGTCAAAACAACCTATTTCTCTTCCTTAATCTCTACTAGTGCAATCAAATCTTCAAGTTATTCAAAATCAATGTCGAAGGATAGTTTCTTAGAGGGAGCCTCTTTATATTGTGAGTCTTTTTCTGATCGTAATGTTCTTTAATGTAATTAAAGATTTTTGTACAAAAAGAAAGAAAGAATGGCTTCTAAAATTTTGAAAAAGGCGTCATAGCTAGGGATTATAGGTGATGATAAGGATGCAACATACATAGATGAGATCAATCATTTGGAATCAAAGGATAGAGATGGTAATTTAAAGAGTGATGTTTGAAAATCATGTTTTAAATGAATGTGATATCTTTCAATATTAATAGATGAGGTAATATAGCAAAAAGGATGGAAAATTGAAACTTATTGAACTTGACGAAGGTGAATGTTTTTTTTCTCCAAGAAACAAAAATGTAATCTATGGAGGAATTCATAGTAAAATTGTTCTAGAGCATGAATGAGATCACGTGGAACATAAAAATGCTAGAGGTAGATCTGAGGGTATGCTCATTATGCATGGATTCCAATAGTTGTGTAAATTTGTCAAGTTTCGAGGGAGAAGGATTTATCAGGATTCAATTTCTTTGAAAGGGTGTGCTCATCTATTTTATGAACATTTTTTCATCATACACGTTTCAGAACAAGAGAAAGTGTTGGGAATAACTTCTCAATCTCAAGTCATCGCTCCCTAAAGGTGAATGGTGTGTTGGAGGGAATTTTTAAATTATCAAAAAGTCAAGTGAAAGAAGAGGAATTAGATTGCAAATCAATCATACTGAAACGTCTAAATTCATAGATTTTTTTGAGGAAATGGGTATGTTGGATCTTCTTGCTATGGGAAGCAAGTTCTCGTGGTTCAATTTGGTGGGTGTTTTGATGAGTAGGTTGGAGAGATGTCTGATTTCATAAGTCCATGTAGTTTTTGGGGATTTCAAGGTCAATTTATCGGTGAAAGAAGTTTCTCTGATCATTGTCTCATTTCTCTTAAAGCTAACAAGTTGGGTTGGGGGCTCAACTCGCTGAAGCTTTTTTCATCTTGGTTAAAATATCTTGATTTCCTTCCAACTGTTAAATATTATTCATTGTCAATTTGTATCCATGGGAAGAACATGTTTATATTCACAGAAAAGCTTAAAATTCTATAGTCTAGATTAAAAGTTTTGAATAATGAAGTATTTGATAAAGTTGATTTCCAAGTTTGTAATGCTTTAAAAAACCTCAACCATTTAGATAGTATGGTGGTAAATGATGATGAAGCTCTTTATTCGGGTAACTTCGAGTCTAGATTGGACGCATAAACTATGGTGTGGGAAAAATTACAATTTAGTGAAAGCATGATTAGAAAAATATCCAGATGTAGATGGTTGAAGGACGGTGACCAAGACTCAAAATTCTTACATTCTTTAATGAAAGCAAGGCTTCGAAAGAATAATATAATGGGCTTAAAGTCAATTGAGGAGATGGTAGAAGATGTTGAAGGTATAAAGGCATCAGCGTTTAAGCACTTCCATGATATATTCTAGGAACCTTTTCTTAGAAGGCCAATTCTTGAAGGAGTCCATTTTAATATGTTTTCCCATGAAGGTATTAATTCTCTTGAAGCCCCCTTTAATTTTAAAGACATCAAAGATGTCATATAAATTCGGTTCGGGGCAAGAGCCTATGCCCCAATGGTTTTTTTTATGAGTTTCTTCAAGGCCTCTTGGGATGTTATTAAACAAGACCTATTCAATTGTATCATTGATTTTTTGTGCAGGGACATATTCCAAAGGAAGTCTCAGCTGCATTCGTCTCTCTTTTTACCAAGTCTCAAAATCCTCAAGCATTGAATGGATGTCACCCAATTTGTTAGAAGGAAGTATATACAAAATCATCTCGAAACGTTTAAATGAGATACTAAAGGAAGTCATATGAAAGCTTGTTTATGTGTCTCAATCATCATTATTACCAAAGAGGGGGTTGTTTGATGGGGTTCTAGTCCTCAATGAATTGGTCGACTTTGCTCGTAGGAATAGGAAAAGCTTGCTTCTCTTCAAAGTAGATTTTGAAAAGGAATTTGATTCAGTCTCTTGGGAGTATTTTTTCTATGTCCTCAAGAGAATAAACTCCGACATTAAATGGATCAACTGGATCAAGGTGCGCATGTGTTCTAGCATCATATCTATTTTTGTTAATGGGAGCCCGACCACTTATTTCCAACTCAAAAGAGGGCTTCGCTAAAGGGACCCTTTTTCGCCTTTCTTATTTATTTTGGAAACTGTGGGAATGGTCGATTTAATGAAAGAATGCTCGTGTAAATCACTCATTCCACCCCTTTAGTGAGGCAGCCAAACTTGGAGTCTTTAAGTTCTATCAAAGATATGTTGCGTGGTTTCAAGCTTTCTTCATGTCTTTTTGTAAACTTTCACAAGAGTAGAATAATTGGTGCTAATATTGGCACAAAGTTCTTGAAGGAAGCTTCTGAGTTCTTATCGTGTGCAATAGGTCATATCCCGTTTACTTTTCTTGGCATACCTATTAGGGCTAACCCATATAAAAGATCTATGTGGATTCCAGTTTTCTAAGAGATTAGAAGCAGATTATCCTCTTGGAAAGGGAAAGAGGTTTCATTAGGTGGGCGTGTGACTCTTTTAAATTATGTAATCAATTTCATTCCCATATACCTCTTCTCTTTCTACAAAGCACCAAAGAAAGTCATTCTCGTAATCATCAAGATCGAACATGCTTTTTCGTGGAATGGCGAAGAAAATCACATGAGAATAAATTGGATGGCTTAGTCGACAGTGTTCTAAAAGTGATGGTGGGTTGGGGATCAAACACCGTGAATCATTCAATCAAGCTCTTTAGAGTAAATGAGGTTGGAAGACCTTGATAAAGTGTGATGTATTTTGGATGTAGGTTCTCTCATTCAAGTATGGGGATATTAAGGCTGTAATTTTGGACCTTTCTCTGTCCTGGAGCAACTTGAAATCTACGTTGTGGTGGAAAGACCTAAGGATATCTCTGGGTTCGTGGGGTTCATAGGCTAATTAGTTTGCTAAAGACATCTCATGTAAGGCCGGGAAAGGGACTGAAATTGACTTTTTGAGGGCCAGTTGGTTGGGAGTAGACCCTTTATGCAAACAATTTTCTATTATCTTTTCTTTTGCTCAGGAACCTAGGCAGAGTATTAGTGACTCGAGCTCTTGGATTGAGGGGTGTTGGTGGTGGAATGATGGATTTAACAGTGAGGAACTTTTAAAGCAGATACAAAATGATTGGTTCACTCTCCTCAACATTCTGAATTTCATCTCTCCTGATCCTCGTTTATCAGATGTTTTTGTTTGGCGGCCTAATTCTTTTGGCTTTTCTATAAAATCAGCTTATTGCAGGTTGTATTTGCTTGTAAATCTTGACTTTCAACCTGAAAAATAATTTGAAGATATCATTGAAGTATGTCGGAAAATCAAATGTCTCGAGCAATATTCAAGTTTTTGTTTGGAGGGTGTTGTTGTGTAGGCTTCAGGCAGGGAGTTATTTTGGGGGCCCATAGCCTAGTGTGTCCACTTTGTCTTGGGCCAGAAGAACCCCACCCTCATCTTTTCTTTTCCTGCAATGTTGATGTTGTTGTCTGAAACATTAGTTTAGATTGGTTAGGAGTTTGCAGGATTTTCCCTTTTGACTCCATCACAAATCATTTGTTATCATTCGACTTAGCATTATGTGGCAAGACAAAGAGAAGATACAAGCTCCTTTTGTAGCTAGCAGTTATGAGAGCGATTTGGTTGGTTAGGAATGATACTTTGTTTAAAGGAATAATGAAAAGATCTTTTGATATTTTGTGTTTAACAAGACTTTAGCTTGGGATTAGTTTGGTGCTAAGTTTAAAGGCCAACTTGTATACTCGAAAGCAAATTAGTTGATTAATCATCTCGTCTTTTTATGCTAAGGATCAGCTTGGTTACTTTTTTATAAATGATTGATTTTATTTTATTTTTCCTTTTCTTTTGGTTGTATTAGGGTTGAGTATTTTTATGCTCGCGTTAATATAATTTTTTTTACTTATAAATAAAATAGGCAAAAATATGAGTACATGTTTAAATTATCTAATAATATAAAAATTAAAAAAAAAATTGACTCTGAAAACTAGTGTTAATGATTAAATGTTTTATGAAACCTTATCCTTATCCTTTTTTTATATCATTTTGAAAGAAAACTTTTAGTAGTGTTATGATCTAAAAATAGACTGTCTCTCATATTTTGCATTCTATTATCAACCTTTAAAAGGAGCTTTGATTTATAGATCATAACAAAATTAGTAAAAAGAAAGTGTCATAATCAAGAATGAAAAAATACATGAAAAAGTTCAAGCATACATTAATTTATTTTCCAGACTAAGTAAATTGGAAATTGAGAACTACATATGTATGTAATAAGAGTAATCTAGAATCCATCAGTCTTTTTGACTTATTGCAATGCATGACATGAGAAATAATGAATAAAAACAAAAAGGGTATTTAAGTAATTCAACTATTCAACTATTCAACATTTATATAAAAACAAACAAAAGCAGTGTTACTGTATTCCATGTACTTTATTCACATCTCTCACATCATCAACCATATATATATATTATTTAACCTACCTAGGTTTCATCATATTTTCATAGAAAAAAAAACATTTTATTTTCTTATTTTCTTTCTTCCACATTGGAATGGAAGATCAAGAACAAAAACAACATGTTCAGACTCAAAGTTCCAACGCCAATAATCCAAACAGCACTGAAAAGAGTGAAACTGTGAGATCAAGATGGACACCAAAGCCTGAACAAATCCTCATACTTGAATCCATTTTTAATAGTGGAATGGTGAATCCACCAAAAGATGAAACTGTTAGAATAAGAAAACTTCTTGAAAAATTTGGACCTGTTGGTGATGCTAATGTTTTTTATTGGTTTCAAAATCGTCGCTCTCGTTCTCGTCGTCGTCAGAGACAGATGCAGGCTGCAGCACAACTAGCCGCAGGAGCCGGTGCAAATCTTTATCACCAATACCAGTGCAGCAACACCAACAGTAACTCTATCTCTGTTGGTGCTGCTGAAGGTTTTGGTGGTTCCTCTGGTCTCACTATGATGAACTCTCCTTCTGATTCTTCTTATAATCATAATTTTTCGAGTTCGTCTTCTTCGTCTAGTGCTGGTGTCGGTGTCGGTGGCGGAGAAGAAGGGTTTCGTGGTTTATTTTTAGGTTCTTCTCAAATTAATTTTCCTGAGATTGAGCATCATACTTCTGCTGCTTCATCAGTTTTGAACCCTTCTCATGATCATGCTTTAAATTTGAACTATCATCATTCAGGTATGTAATTAATTTATTAATTACATTATAATTAAATCTCATACTTTTTTATGTACATTTATCTTGAACAAAAGATTTTTTTTTTTTTTTACAAATTCAATTAAGTGAAAGGAGTACCCAAATCTGTATATAAATTTTTTCTTATATTATTTCTAACCCAATTTCTTCCATTTTTTAATCATCTTAATTAACAAAACCCCTTACACTTTAAATAAATGTTTTTTTTTCAGATTTTCTTCATGAAAAAAAAAACCTTTTTCAGAAAAAAATGAGTACTAGAATCTATTTATTCTTCTTAATATAAATTAATTTAATACTTATGACAAATTATATATTAGTCTATTTGAACTATATTTTTAAGTTTAGAATGTAGGCTGATTATTATACTAATTAAACTCTAAATTCTTGTAGATTCAGATTGACCTATTTTTATTTTGGAAAAAAATTTATTAATTTTTTGGTTGATTTGGTTTTGAAAGTGATGGAAGAATTAATAAAAGTGCAAACACTTTTGATGATTTGACAGTTCCTGGGATTAAATAAAAAAGCATGAAAGTTGTACTTTTTCTTTTCCAGAAAAACATTACTTCACTTTTCTTGCTTCAGTTTCTGTTCTTCCTTTTTTATTCCTCATCATATTCTTTTCTGGTTTTTCTTCAAAAATCAAGTCCTTAATTACATAAATTTCTAAACCCTAGTTTATTTTTCTCTTTTCATTTTGCTTATTTTGTTATACATTTTTCTAGGCCATTAAGATATTGAAAAAAATATATGGATTTAGATTATTTACAGTATGTCATAATAAATTCAAACTTTATATTGGATATTTTTTGCCAAATTAATGTAAAAATAAATTTTTTCTACTTTTTTTTCCTTCTTTTATGACTCTTTTTTTAGTATGAGATTCTGTGCCTTTCAATTTGTGGCTTCCCAAGGCAAAGTATGACAAAAGAAACCTCTTCCTTTCAAGCAAAGGAGGTTAAAGTTTAACAAATTTATCATAATTATAATTTCTAAAAATGATAATGAATACAATTTAAATATAAATTAAATACTTTAAAGTCGAGTCTTTTACCGAAAATAATGTGAAAAGAGATTACAGACGCGCTTTGCTTTGTAGTCAAAGATAAAGACAAATTTGACCGAACTTTATTGTAATTTTTTTTTTTGATTTGTATTTGTATTGGATATATAATAATTGACTGATCATTTAATTTTTATTTATTTTTATTAATTTTGGGGGTGTATAGGATTTGGGGGGAGTAATGTTTCAGGTTTGATCACAGTGTATATCAATGGAGTTGCAACAGAAGTAGCAAGAGGTGCAATTGACATGAAAACAGTGTTTGGTGAAGATGTTATGTTAATTCATTCCTCTGGAGTCTCAGTTCCAACCAATGAGTTTGGTATCTTGATGCAGAGCTTGCAGCATGGTGAAAGCTACTTTCTGGTAATTACTACTTTTTATACATATTATATTTTATGTTTGAAATGTTTTTATTTTATTTTAACTTATTTGTCATTTTAGAATAATAAACTCATATTTTTTTGAATGGTATACTTAATTAAATTTTTGATACAATATGTCCACTTAATCAATTTTCTATTTTAGACAGCTTAATGATTTATACATCAATATATTTTTCATATTCATAGAAACAATTTATTATTATTATTATTATTATTATTATTATTATTATTATTATTATTATTATTATTATTATTATTATTATTATTATTATTATTATTATTATTATTATTATTATTATTAAATCGCATTTATAATGACACGGAAAAATATGTCATCTTAATAAATTTTTAAAATGTTATTTAAAATATGAGGCAGTCAAGTTTTTCTTTATTTCTATAATTTAAAAATATCTTAACATTTTAGATTTTTGAAAAAAATATTATGTGATTTTTTAATTTATCCTTTTTCTCTAATAATAATTTGGTTCTTTATCATTCCTAGTTGGTCGTTTTGTAGTTGTATTTGTGTTAAATTTTCTACTTTCTTTTGTAAAATAACAACAATAATTATACAAAAATATATTGTGTATAAAAATCAAATAAAATGGGATGGAAAGAACAAATTATTTGTGTAAACAGCTAATTAGAGTTTTAGAAATAAATGTTTTGGTGTTTTTGATCCAGGTTTCAAAGCAAACACAAGTATGAAGAAATGAACAAGTTGCACAACAATGGAAAATGGAAGCATTGGTTAATTATATGTTTCTTTTATATATTACCTTTTTTTTGTCTTCATTATCTTTTGATATGTGGTTCAAATATATGAGACCTTCTATATATGTGATTACAGAAATCTGTATCTATATCTATTTGACAATTATATGATAAACTTAAAGTTATTATATATCCTTTGTTTTAGCAAAAACTTAGTTTTAAAAGACTAATATGAAAGCAAAATGGGGAAATGATGTATGTTTTCATGTATCCTCAATGTCACTCAACTGATGAGTACTTTTTAATTTCAGTATTCAGTACATAATATGTTTGGTGAGGGTGAGAGTATATTGGAGCGAGTGATTTAGGGTTGGCTAGGGTTAAGAAGGGCGTGGGCTTCTTTTAGTGGGGAGGTGTTTTCTTGACCGTTATTTTAAAATAGGTTGTTAATTAGGCAAAATCTTTTCAGACGACATATTCTATCTAGTGATATTAGGGTGGATTGTGCAATGTGTTTAAGAAATGTGGAATCGGCGGATCACATAGTGAAACATTGTCCACAATTCGGTATAAGGTGTTTAGTTTGGTGAGTAAAAAGAGCTTGTCACAGTGTCACTTATTGAGGTGTTTTATATGTTCTATGGTTCGGCACATGTAAGAAGGTGGTCTTTCGGTTGGTCTTAATTTGGCATTAGCTGTATTTGGACAATATTAAATAAACTAATTTTCTGTCAAGAAAGATTGTCAGTTAATCATTGGATGGGCTTGATTAGTTGCATTTGATTAGTTGCATGTCTTGGAAGTGAGTTTGATCGTTCACTTTGGACATTCATTTTTCGTTGTTGCACTAGGAGTATGATCCACATTAGCGCTTAGATAAATCGGGGTGCCATGGTGGCTAGCTGCATTCTTTTTAGGTGTCGATAGCCTTTCTTACTTTTTCTCAGCCAATTTTTCAGAAGATTTCTTGCTCGATTCTTGGTGTCATTAGTCTCTGTCTAATTCCTATTTTTTCTTTGTTTTTTTTGCTATGTTTGGTTGTGCTTTTGTTGTTTCCATTGTTTTGGAGTACTTCATATACTGATTGTTTTTTTCTTTGTTTTCATATATATTTGGTTGTTTGTTTTGTAGTTATTCTTGTGAATTAGGATGCCTTAAAATAAAATATACTCAGTTTTTTATGATCAAGAAACACACAAGGGTTAGGGTTAAGAAAAAATAAGGAGAACAACAAGGTTTCGTTATAACTGTTATTCTTTATTTTCTCTATAAAACAAATTACAAGTACTCAAGAATAATAAATAACCCTCTCACCCTAATTAGGTTTTGTCACACCACACATAAGATGAGAGACTAGTATGTTATTTATAATAAAACCTAACATACTAAACTAATGGGCTTTTTAACAATTACCCATTACAAACTAACATAGGGTAAAAGCTAATATAAACAATTGAATCCTTAACACAAGGCCCAATTCGACAACTATATACTAGAACACAATTCGACTACAGCGTGTAGGTCTTCGACAATAGCATGTAAGCAAACTTCGATGGAATGCTAACTAGAGTTCGATCCAATAGCTCACAAATCTCCACCTTGGATTTAACTCTACCATTAAGAAATAAACTAGCTTTCTTCATGCAGCTTTATCAACTGCATACAGTGGAAAAACTTACAACTGGGCAACGTCTTAGTGATCATATCAATAACATTATGATCTTTCGAAACCTTCAGCACTTGGACTTCTCCACGCTCCATTATCCCTCTGACAAAATGCAGCCTCACATCAATGTGTTTGGTTCGCTCATGATTGGCTGAATTCTTCGATAAGTGTATTGCACTTTGACTATCACATTTAACAGTGACAACTTGACCTTGAAGTTTAAACTCCTTTGCAAAACCTTCAAGCCACAATGCTTCCTTCACAACTTCAGTTAGGGCAATAAATTTCCGCTTCAGTGGTTGATAAGACAACAACCTTCTAAAGTGTTTCTTTCCAACTGACTGTTGTGCCAAACATAGTGAACACATATCCAGAAATAGATTTTCTAGAATCCATACAACCTGCATAATTTGAGTCGACATATCCTTCAATTTCTGCTTTACTATCTTCACCTAAGGTTTCGCCATAAATTAGGACTCTGTTCAGAGACCCATTTATGTACCTTAGAATCCACTTCAATGCTTGCTAGCGAATCTTTCTAGGATTCACCATGTATTTGCTTACAAGACTTAATGCATATGCTATGTCGGGTCTAGTACATACCATAACATACATTAAAGAACCCACTATATTAGCGTATGGAATTCTATTCATATAAGATCTTTTTACATCAGTACTGGGACACTGATATATACTTAGCTTGAATTGAGGGTTTGTAGGAGTCACAACAGACTTTGAATTCGACATACCAAAACTTTTGAGAATCTTCTGTAGGTATGCCTCTTGAGATAAGCATAATTTCAACTGCTTTCTATCTCTTTGGATGTCAATTCCAAGAATCCTGGACGCAGCTCCCAGATCCTTCATGTCGAACTCCTTATTGAGTTCAGCCTTCACCCTCATTACATCTTCGACATTGTTGATTTCTATTAGAATATCATCCATATAAAGCAACAAAATAACAAATGAATTACCAGGTCGAAATCTAAAGTAAACACAGTGGTCGAACTGACTTTTAGTGAAACTTATGTGTGCCATGAACTTGTTGGATCTCCTATTCCACTATCGAGAAGATTGTTTCAGTCCATATAAGGATATCTTCATCTTGCACACATAATCTTCCTTCCCCTTTTGGACATACCCTTCAGGTTGCCTCATCATGATTATTTCATCTAGATCATCATACAAGAATGCAGTCTTCACATCCATCTATTCCAGTTCAAGGTCGAACTGTGCCACCGTGGCAAACAACATTCAAATGGATATGTGCTTCACAACTGGAGAGAACACATAATTAAAGTAGACACCTTCTTTCTGATTGAAACCCCTAGCTACCAATCTTGTCTTGTATCTTTTCGATGCCACTCCTTTGATTCCTTCCTTAACTTTGAAAATCCATTTACAGTTGATTAACCTGGATCTAGCAGGTTTTTTGATCAGTTCCCAGGTGTTTTTATCATGAAGAGATTTCATATCATCATCCATGGCCTTCAGCCATCCAGTCTTCTTTTTGACTCCTCATAACTTCCTTATAGTCTCTAGGTTCTTCGTCGAGAACCTCACTTGCAGAGATTAAGGCATAAGCTATAAGACCTGCATACCCAAGTCTCTAAGGTGGCTTGATGAATCTCCTCGACCTGTCTCTTGTTAGCAGGTAGTCATCATCAGTCTCCTCATCTTCGTCAATAGCTTCTGCTTCTTCTTCGACTTCATCTGAGGTACGTAATTCAACATCAACATGTTCCACCTTAACAGGAATCTCTCATTGTTCTAGCTCTTCGTCAGCATCATCAGTTTTCTTCAAAGCCATCTCAGCTTCATTGAAAACTACATCTTGACTGGTGATACACCTCATGTGACCTGGCTCTAGGCACCATAGCCTATAAGCTTTGACTCGTTCAGGGTATCCCATGAACATGTATTTCAGAGCTCTAGGTTCGATATTGTCTTGCCTAATGTGAGCATAGGCCACACAGTCAAATACTATCAGTCTGTCGAGACTAGGTGGATGTCCCGACCAAACTTCTTCAGCTGTCTTCATATCTAACACAATCGAAGGACATCTGTTTATCAGATATGTTGTTGTCGAAACAGCCTCAGCCCAAAACATCTTCTTTAATCCAACACTAGTCAACATGAATCTAACTCTTTCCAAAGTAGTTCGATTAAACCTTTCCGCCAAACCATTTTGTTGTTGAATACCTGCAGTAGTTTTGTGCCTTGCAATACCTGAGACACCACAAAAACTGTCGAACGCCCAATTTAAATTCAAGGCCATTGTCGGTTCTCAACCTCTTGACCTTTCTGCTAGTCTAATTTTTTACCAGAGTCTTCCAACCTTTGAAATTCTCAAAACTTTCATCCTTAGTCTTCTGGATGAATACCCATAACTTCCTGGAATAATCATTAACTATGGATAGAAAATACCTTGTTCCTGAATGTGATGGATACCTTGTAAACCCCCCAAGATCAGGATGGATGTAATTAAGGGATCCATGAGTTCTTTGTTTGCCTTTGTTGAACTTCACTCTGCAATATTTTCCAAGTACACAGGGTTCACAAAATTTAAGCTTTTTGACTTTGTCTCCTCCAAGCATAAGTTATGTATCCTTGTTGAAAAACTTTAACGAATCCCTTACTTTCTTGCATTTTTTAGCATAAATTAACCAACAAATGGTCCAAAAGACACTATGCTTAAAAGTTTGTAGGATTACAGGAATTGGCAAAAGAATTCAACAAGTAGAAACAAAAGAAAATCCATGCCCTGCATATTTCACAGTGAAGTTCGCTATGCGAGACAAAGCGAGCAACAACAAATAAAAACAGAATCAAAATGGCCAAAGATCACTTGAAGTGGAAGAAGCAAGGAGAAGTGAAGCATTTCGCATAGCGAAGTAGGGCGTCGCATAGCGAAGGTCACTATGCAAGATAAAGCTAACTCAAAATAGAAAGAGGCAGAAGAAATCTTATCCAGTTCGCTTGAAGCGAGTCAAAGTAGAAGAAGTTCACATAGCGAAGGGCGCATAGAGAAACCAAAGCGAGACAAATAGAAATGAAACAAAATCAATTCTTGCCAGATCTCTTGAAGCGAAGCAGTAGCAAAGAGAACTTTGTTATGTGACCAATACTTTGCATAATGAAGTGTGGAGGTTTCCCAAGGGAAGTTTGAAAATGCTTAACAACAAAGGAACTTCGCTATGCGATCAAATACTTCGCATAGCAAAAGTCCACTTTCTCAACTAGTATAAAAAGGCATACAACAGAAGGTTAAAGTATTATCATTTTTTAATTTTCAATTGTAATAGAAATTGAAAGTTACTAAGAAGAAGAGTGTGAAGAGAATCGAGCTGGATTCACATCAAGAATCGAGAAATCATCCTTGATGCAAATTCATCTTCAATTCTTCCTTTTTGTACAAGCTACCATGACAACGGATAGCTAAAAATCTTCTCTTGTTAGGATTGGAAGGAAACCACTGTAATTGTATGTATTAGCATTACTTTCCTCTGTTATTGAATCTTGTTATTCACAATTACTGATCTAATCTTTGTTTTTCATTGTAAAACCAATTAAGTACGAATTATAATTGAGAAAAACAGTCGTATTAAAGCTAATGATTATTATCAATTAAACTCTTCGTCCTAGACATAGAACTAAATATTTTAACTTTCATAAATTCGGTACTTAATGCAATTGTTTAGTTTACTCGATTGAGAAATCATCAGTTGAACTAAACCAATTGAATTCTCAATAAACATATAGACATATATGTTGTTGTGAGCGAATTAAGTGAAGATAATATGAACGACAAGTTTCTTTAAAAGAGATATTGACTGAAAGCATACGTGCATGGTGGTGGAATTTCAATCCTAACAAGATCTCTGTCAATTGAACTTTATTTTCACAACAGTTTCTAGTTTAATTGTGGTTACTTTAAAACAAATCAATATTAAAACCTCTACTTAAAATTGTATCAATTGCATATTGTTAGTAAGATCATGCCGGTCTCTATGGATACGATATTCAATACTTCCTTTTGATTTACTCAACATCAAAATGGTGTCGTTGTCGGGGACTGGCGTTTAGATTTACAAAACAACACAAATATTGATATCTCTTAAATTGTATATTTTGTATATATACATATTTCTTTATCTTGAAATTTTCCTAAAATTGCATTGGCTAAAAAATTGCAAGCTTTGTGTATGACAGGTACAAAGTCAGAGGACTTATTACCTTTTAATCCTGAAACCGAAAGAACGGTCCATCAAAACAAACGACAAATTAAGAAACAAAAGAAGCTAGCCAAGCAAAAGTTTCAATAGAAGAGGACTTCCACCTCAACAACCTATACCTCAACTACATCAACACACAAAACCATGGCAGAAGAGGTATTTGAAATTATGAACGGAGGACCATGCCAAAGCAGCCCTAGACGGCTGGCTCGTCTCACCAATAACCCAACAAACCGACAAGATGAGATGAAAACTGGATTGCTGCAGATCATCTATGCAAATCCCTTTGTCAGATTAGATCATGAAGATCCATACATTCATCTAACCAAATTCTATGAATTGGCTGGAACATTGGGAGCACCTACAGCGGAAGAATAAGCAGTATTCACGTGATTGTTTCCGCACTCATTAATCGGCAAAGAAAAAGATTGGTATCCGGACCAACCCACTCAAACAATGACCAAGTAGAATGTCTTGGAGGAGAAATTTCTAAATTGGTTCTTCCCACATAACATATTCATGGATGCCAAAACAACAATAGTGCAATTGCTCAAAGTTCAACAGAAACCCTGTATGAAGCCTGGGAACGTTATAAGTCCATGCTACAGAAATGTCCAAATCATGGCTTTGATGAACTCACACAAACTCACATCTTCTGCACTGGATTACAACCACAAACAAAGCTTCTACTAGATGCAATTGCCGATGGCTCGTTATTATCTAAAAGTGTAGAAGAAGCAATATCTATCATTAACCGTATGGCTCTCAATGACCATCAAGTTCAATATAATAGATGCACTCTACAAAGAAAACTATTACTACTAGAGTTAGGAACAAACAATGCAATACTCGCACAAAACAAAATTCTCACTCAAATGGTGGAAGATTTAACTAAGCAACTATCCAAACTTCCACAACAACTCAAGGAAATGCACGGTTCGCTCAACAAAACCTAACAAGTAGCGATGTGCGAGCTATGCACAGGTGACCATCCGATAGGTTTTTCCCTCCAATGAATGAAGAGGTAAATTATATGGGTAACCAACAAAGATCAGCACCATACGAAGGGAATCCAAATTATCAATGCAAAAATAACAATAGTTATGGTCAAGGATGGAGACGAGAAGCTGGAGCTTCAAACAAACCCAACCAATATCAAAATTTTCACCAACAGGTTGGACAGAACCTCCAAACTCGAAGAAACCTTGAACCAATTCATGAAACTATCCATCACAAATCAGAAAAATACTTATGCCTCAATAAGGAACTTGGAAACACAGGTTGGATAGATTGCAAAACAACTAGCAGATCAACAAGGAGGGACTTTCACCGCCACTCCGCAATCAAATCCAAAAGAACACTGTAAAGCAATAGTGACAAGAAGTGGTAAGGTAATCAAACCGGAAGCAAGCAGTGATGATTGAGAGGAAATGATCCTTGAAGAGAAGAAAAAAATGGAGAGAGAAGAAAAAATGGAGAGAGAAGAAGAAAAACAAGAAGTAGTCGAAGAGAAAACAAATGAATGTGATGAACGGAGAAAACAGAAAAAAGATAAAGTAATTACTCCACCAGCACAAAATTTACCACACCCTTATGATCCAACCAAAAAGGATAAAGAAAGGAAATACACTCGATTTCTGGATATTTTCAAGTGACTGCAAATCAATATTCCCTTTGCGAAGGCACTTGAACAAATGCCTACGTATGCGAGATTTATGAAAGAAATTCTCACCAAAAAGAGAAGAATTTATTATGAATAAACAATACACCTCGATGCAAGTTGTAGTGCAATCATCCAACAAACACTTCCACAAAAAGAAAAAGACCTTGGGAGAGTTATGTTAGCAGTAACAATTGGAAACATCAATGTTGGAAAAGCACTAGTCAACTTAGGGTCAAGCATCAATCTTATTCCGCTATCAGTAATATGTGGAATTGGTGATTTGGAAATGAAGAATACAAGGATGACATTATAATTAGCTGATAAGTCAGTCACAAAACCATCCGGTATCACAGAAGACATATTGGTCAAGGTAGAGAAATTCCTTTTCCCTATTGATTTTGTTGTCATGGATATAGAAGAAGATGATGATGTACCACTGATCTTGGGGCGTCCATTCATGAAAACCTCCCGAATGATGATCGATATTGATGATAGATTAATGAAAGTACGAGTTCAAGATGAGGAAGTTACTTTCAATCTTTTCGATGCCATAAAACATTCCAAGGATAAAGGAGCTTGTTTTCAAGTGGATGTCATTGATAAAGAAATACTTGAAGTTCATAAACAAGTTTATTTGACAGCACTATTAGAAATATCCCTCATGGATGCTCACAACATTCTTGATCTAAAAGAAGAAAAAGAACTCAAGGAATACTTACAAGAGCTAGATTCCGCAAAAGAAATAACAGTAAAAGAAGCAAAGCTTGAGGAATTGAAAGAAAGCTCAGAGGAACAAAGCACCAAATTAGAGAAGAAACTATTACCAAATCACTTGAAATATGTATTCCTCGATGAGGAATGAAAAAAGCGAGTGATAATCAGCAAGACTCTAGCCAGCCATGAGGAAAGGAAACTTATTCAATTTCTCAAAGAAAATCAAGATGCAATCAGTTGGGTACATTCAGATTTGAAGAGCATCAATCCATCATATTGTATGCATAACATTATGATGGAAGATAATTTCAAACCAGTCGCTCAACCACAGTGGTGATTGAACCCAACAATGAAACATGTCGTGCACAAGGAGGTAGTCAAGTTGCTAAAAGCACGAATGATAAATCCAATTTTGGATAGCCCTTGGGTAAGTCTTGTGCAAGTAGTACCGAAGAAAGGAGGTATGACTGTAATAACAAATGATAAAAGTGAGTTGATACCAACACGAGCAGTCACAAGATGGTGTATGTGCATCGATTATAGGATACTCAACCAAGCAATAAGAAAAGATCACTTTCCACTTCCATTCATGGACCAGATGTTAGAAAGGATATCAGGGCAACAGTTTTATTGCTTTGTAGACGGTTATTGAGGGTATAATCAAATCACGGTGAACCCCGAAAATCATGAAAAAACCGCCTTCGCTTGCCCCTTTGGAGTATTTGCATATAGAAGAATGCCCTTCGGCCTATGCAACGCACTGACAACCTTATAAAGATGTATGCAAGCCATTTTCTCAAACTTAATCGAAAAATGTAATGAGGTATTCATGGATGAATTCTCTGTGTTTGGAGAACTATTTGAGTTATGTTTGCAGAACTTAGACAACATTTTGAAATGGTGTGTGGAGATAAATCTGGTACTAAACTGGGCAAAGTGTAATTTTATGGTAACCAAGGCATTATTTTAGGATATAAAATCTCAGCCAAAGGAATTGAAGTAGACAAGGAAAAAATGGATATCATTGAAAAGCTGCCAACTCCAACCAATGTTACAGGAATCCGAAGCTTTCTTGGCGATGCTGGATTCTATCGATGATTCATCAAGGACTTCTCCAAGATTGCCAAGCCATTAAGAGATCTCCTTAATAAAGATAGGTCATTTAATTTTGATAAAGATTGTTTAAATGCTTTTGAAAGTTTAAAAGAAAAGTTAATCACTGCACTGATAATCACTGTACCTGATTGGGCACTCAATTTTGAACTCATGTGCGATGCAAGTGATTACGCGGTCGGAGCTGTTTTAGGACAGAGAAAAACCAAATTTTTTCATGCCATACACTATGCAAGAAAAGTACTCAATGATGCACAAGTTAACTATGCAACCACAGAAAAATAATTGCTTGCTATAGTGTACGCATTCAAAATTTTTTGGTCTTATCTCATGGGGTCCAAGATTATTTGTTATACTGACCATGCAGCCATCAAGTACTTAATCAACAAAGCTGATTTAAAACCAAGAATAATCCGATGGATGCTCCTCTTACAAGAATTTGATTTAGAGATACACGACAAGAAGGGCTTAGAAAATCTTGTTGCGGATCATCTATCCAGACTAGTGAATCCCGAAATCATAAAAGAAGAATGAGAAGTACTTGAAGAATTCCCAGATGGAAAACTACTCATGATCGATGAAAGACCATGGTCGCAAATCTTATAAATTACAAAGTTGTTGGTATCATCCCTGAAGATCTTAATTGGCAACAAAAGAAGAAAATCCTACGTGATGCTACTCATTATGTATGGGATGATCCATACCTATTCAAAATTGGATCCGATGGGTTATGATAAAGATGTGTCACTAAGGTGGAAGCTAGGAGCATCACATGGCATTTCCATAATTCACCATATGCAGGCCATTATAGCAGAGAGCGAACAACCACCAAGGTTTTGCAAATAGGCTTCTATTAGCCTTCTCAATTCAAAGATACACATGAACATGCCGAAAATTGTGATAATTATCAAAGGGCTGGAGGAATTTCCAAGCGAAACGAGATACCGTAACAAAGCATGTTACAAGTGGAGGTATTCGATTGTTGGGGGATTGATTTTGTCGTACCTTTTCCTTCATATTTCAACAACGAATACATCCTAGTAACAGTAGACTACGTCTCCAAATAGGCGGAAGCTATTGCATCAATAAAAGTAGACGACAAAATATTGATAAAATTCTTTGAAACATCTTTACAAGGTTTGGTACACCAAGGGTTTTGATCATTGATGGAGGTTCTCATTTCTGTAATGCACAACTTGCAAGAGCTCTTGAATATTATGGTGTCAAGCACAAAGTAGCCTTACCATATCATCTGCAAACCAATGGTCAAGCGGAAGTGTCTAATCGTGAGATAAAAAGAATCTTGGAAAAGACAATGTCGACTTCATGAAAAGACTGGTCATTAAAACTTGATGAAGCTCTTTGGGCATATCGTACTGCATACAAAGCACCAACAGGTCTTACACCATTTCAACTGGTTTACGATAAAGCTTGCCATTTACCGGTCGAATTGGAGCACAAGGTGGTCTGGGCTTTAAAGGCTCTCAATTACGATCCACAACAAGCAGGTGCAAAAAGGAAGCTACAAATACATGATCTTGATGAGCTGTGACTACAAGCGTACGAATCTTCCAAATTATACAAGGAGAAGATAGAAAGGTAACATGACAGTAGAGTCCTACCCAAGGATTTCAAAGTAGAATAGGTGGTGTTACTTTTCAACTCAAGGCTGAGATTATTCCCCGACAAACTTAAATCAAAGTGGTCCGGGCCGTTTCAAATAAACGACGTCAAGCCATATGGAACAATTGAATTGGAGGATCCAGTTTCAATAGCAACATGGATTGTCAATGGCCAAAGGATCAAGTTATACTTGGATGGTGAGATTGATAGGCTCACCATAACGATGCCCTTACACGAACCTTGAAAAGTGCCACAACGTCAAGCTAATGACGTTAAATAAGTGCTTGTTGGGAGGAAAACCAACGTGGTAAGTAGTTTATAGTTATTTTCAAATTTTAGGGGAGATGGACTAGCCAACACAGGTAAGGCAACTCCTGCAGAAAAATAAAAATCTGGCTAGTTCGCTATGCGAACTTACCTTCGCGATGCTGTTTCCCGTGAAAATTAGGAAACAACCGCTGATCTTCCAAATCTAACTTTGGTGACTCACAAGATCGATCATATTGATCCTAGGACATGTGTTAACAATTGATTCAAAGTAAATTCTCAAGACTAAACACTTCGACAATGTTCATAAAGAGGAGTTTATCTAAAAGTATGGTT
Organism: Lathyrus sativus; assembly: GCA_963859935.3. Taxonomy (NCBI): domain Eukaryota; kingdom Viridiplantae; phylum Streptophyta; class Magnoliopsida; order Fabales; family Fabaceae; genus Lathyrus; species Lathyrus sativus. The sequence goes on along the minus strand of OZ012735.1, from coordinate 571,535,018 downwards.
CGAAAGAAATGCAAGAACATTAAAAAAAGGGCTGAAGACATTAAAGAAAGGATGAAAAAATAAGACCCAATGCTGAAACGTAACTTGCAATAAAGTAAAAGATAAACTTTTGATGAAAAGTTAAAGTAAATTGCATTAAAGAAGAAAATGGTGTTTACATCACGTACATTCTCCCAAGACTCTTTTCTCTACACGCGGATACTTTGAGTAAATCGGGAGTAACTTGTACAAAGTGAACACCCCAATCCTATTGCTAGAACTCTTATTTATAATAGAAAAACTAACTGCTATTAACTTCATAAACCAATTAACATATGATAAGTGCCGCGCTGCATGCTTCTGTCCCTTGGATGTGCGCCACTTGTCTTATTCAGGAGTGGACCAAAATAACTACTCCCTCCTTCATTTGAATTTTGAATTCCCTTAGCGTCGGACATCAACAGTATTCTCAGTCAAAAGTAGCTTCCCAACTCTTAGAAATATTTTGTAAGTCCAAAAAGTATCCTTTCCTTATGTGAGCACCTTCGACTTAAACCTATCATGAAGATACAGTCAAAAACTCCTTTAAACCTCTTCAAGAGTTTTAACATTCCAATCAAGACTTCCAACTTAATATGGGCGTCGAATTTCTGAGCTAACAAGTTGTCCCCCAAAAATGTCCTTTTCGACATTACTGAAGAAAAAGGTCCTTTTTTGATAGTGTCATATTCAACGCCATCTTTTGACCCTGCATATGTGTCAATATAACCGACCAACCCTCATCTCAAGAAACTGCTCAGTTTCTTTTCAATCATATTCATGACGTCATGGCCAATTATGAAAAACAACTCCTTAAAATCACATCAAATCCCAGACCATCATTACCTCTCCTAGGATCTATGAGATCGTGGGCATAGGTAACAACTACCACCGCCCCTACTTTTGCTCCTGGGAGTCCATGGGTCCCACTAGCGTTTAGCCCCTAATGATGATTAGTGACCTTTTGTTACTTCTACACACTTTATAAATAGTTCCTTCAGAAACTATTTTTACTTTTCCAACTCCAAAGCACTCACTAAACACTTTCTTCTCTTTCAAACACTCTTAACTCTTCACCTTTATTAAACCCATTTTCTTCAAGTCCTTAACAATAGCGTCTTCAACCACTACTACTCAAGATCCAAAGAAAAATCTGAAGGTCAAAGGGCCAAAGAGCGTGTCACTACCTCCTCCTTTTGCGACATTGAGTGGACCCAAAGTAGTGAAGAATCAACAATTCATCCATGAACCTCTCAAAGAAGAAAATATACATATATACGAATCCTAGGTATTGATTCCTATGACCGTTTCTAGCAAACCATTAGCTCTATCTGGTCCTTTATCTACTTTAGGTGTAGATTATGCAACCATTAGTGACTTCTTTCCTTCATACTGTAAAACTAAACCCTCAGGGCAAAAGGATCAAGCTAGGGTAACCTCTAAGCCTCATGATAATGTAGCCCTAAAAAACATAGATTTAAAGTATTTGAGTGATGGGTCTAGATTGTTTAGAGCAACACCATATTTCAAAGATGTTGACCTCTACTTAAACTGGTTAACCAAAGTAGAAAAAGTAAAAGCAGAAACTTGGAAAGAAATAGGGATTTATGACCTGATTATGATGTCGAAGACATGTCCCACTTACTGTCCGACTTTGTTAGCTTATTCTTTGTATTTTTGGGATAGTACTCATTATAAATTCCATCTCCCTTGTAGGATGATGACACCCACCCTCTTCGATATAGCCGCTATTACATGGTTAAAACCATATGGATTAGTTTATGACCCTGAGGTAGATGTTCAAGACACCATAGGGTTCTCAACCACCAAACACACTTGCACCCATTTCATAAACCATTACCATGACAAACAAACTGACACATTCGAAGATCAAGAGCACATAGCATATCTAACCATGAGGCTTTCTCGCTGTGTATTTTGCATCAAATCTCTGCAAGTGGCCAGGAAATACCTAACTCTGGCCAACCAATTGCACCTTAATCGAGGCATTTGCCTGAGTGAAATGATATTGGCTAGTGTGTATGAGTCTTTAAGTGAAGGTGTTGGTCGACTGAAAGACCAAGAAAACAATGGGAATCTCTTGCTGTTAGGACCCTTCTGGCTGCTCCAACTTTGTCTTAATGCCACATTTGAAACTAGTCTCCCTAACAAAGGGACTGTCGACGAGGAAGCTAAAGAAATTAAGGAGAGGCGAGTCAAATGGACTCCGCTGGTGAAGATAACCCCTAGAAAAGAAGGGCAGACACTTAGGGCGTCCTTCTCTGGCTTCATCAAGATGTTTGCCAAGCGATATGAATTTACACCAAGAATGGCCCCATTTGTAGAAAGAAAGTATGGTCCTGAATGGTTCACTAGGGCCTTCCCTCCCGAATTCAAGAAACATGAGGTATAATCAAAGCTTGTTTGGGAGGGTTTTCTAATTACTCGACTCATTGTTCACCGACTCAACCTCTTGAGGGGCCAAACAACTTTGATTGCCTACCAACCAAATCTTGTCTCTCGACAATTTGGCCTGGTCCAAACTTTTCCCAAGTGTCTCTATGAAAAGAAGGTCCATGTGATCCTTCCCCACACTATCTGTAATTCCATAAAGAGTTCGAAACACCTTGCTCGGCATGCTCACAGATCACTCCTTACTCCTGTCTATTTTGAGCCCTCTCATCTATGTACTCAGGAGTTCTACGACTGGTGGTCGAGGCATTATACTACAGAGTTCCTTGATGTATGTAGCTTCGCTCAGTTGATTGACCAAGCTTTTGTTGATGTGCAGGAGAAGATCAAAAAAGGTATATACATTCATATCAAAGAGATTCAAGCCTTCTAGAAGTACTTTGAAACTTTTTATCGACCAGATGATGTTAGTTGAACCGTCCGTGAAGCCGCAGTTATGTTGAAAGAGAAATTTTTAAAGAAAATGGAGAGTTTGAAACTCCCTTCATACATTCCTCCTGAGAAACGCTATGAAGTGACTTTCGCACTATTCCCTCCGAAGACTCCTCGACTGCCATCTACTAATTTTGGAGTGGCTCTTACCCCTTCATTTCTAGATTGGTTCATCTGTGGGGATTCTATAAAGAGCCTTTGTCAGCAATCGAAACCCAAGGCTCAGCGGGTGGTTCCGAAGCATATGCTAGACAGTTTCAAAGGACACCTTCATATCGATATCGAAGATGTTTGCATCGAATCCGAAATACATGAAGGTTTGAATTCTTCATTTTTATGTTTTTTATTTGAACTTTATCGTTACTAACTTGTGATAACTTTGTTTATTTTGCAGCTGTACCCAAGAAAAGCACACCTCAATAGCTGGTCGAAACAAAGGCTGAAGACAGAAAGGTACGTCACATACCTTTGCCTTTCATTGATTAGTCTTTATTTCTTCTAATGCTTCTCATTACCTTAGGCTTCACGCAAACTACCTCCAACACCTCTAAGGAAGTCGAAAAGGGGCCCTGCCTAAATTATTATTGATACGGAGGATGATGACCAATCTCCTCCTGAAGATTTAAAGATGAAGAAGTGGAAGAAAACCAGTCAAGAGACAGATGCTGGTGGTGGCCAATCTGATCCTAAAACGGCTAAGGTCTCCAGAAAGACAACCCCCACCAGTGGTGCTGCAGAATCCTCTTCTAAGGCTGCCTCTAAACCAGCTGCAGGTTATGCTGAAAGCAATAATTCTAGCCCTGCTGCTGAAGGTGTCAAGGTAACTTATCAATTCAAATTTTGAAATGCCCACTTACTTACCTTGTTTCCTTTTGCTCTAATTCGCTTCCTCTTTGATTCAGGCTGATGCAAGTGGCTCAAAGCCACCAACGAATAATCCTCCTTCTCCAACCACCATTCTGAATAGCCAAGGTGAGCCCACATACCATCCTACTTATGATTTGGGCTCTGGAATGAGTTCACCAGGTGAAATTAAAAAACCTGGATTTGAAACAACTCCCCCTTCGCCTACAAAGACCACTACTCAACAATCTCAAACAGATGACTCCGGCCACGAGGAAGATGATGATCAGCAGAATCTTGAAACAAAAAATCCAAGAGACATTACTATGGATGAAACTACATCCTTGGCTGATAAAAATGGCTCCCTAGTGGTCAATACTCTTGGTGATAAAAATGGTGATCCATAAGGGAGTGAGGAGATAAAGGAAGATAATGAGACAATGCACCAGTTTAAACTTGATGGCAACCGTGATGGAAACGTTGACGACGAGATGGATGAAGATGAAGAAGATGAGGGCAAAAGCAAGGAGGAGAAAACTAACAAAGGACCTGGTAATGAGCCCACCCCTGTCGAAACCACCACTACTCCAGCCACTACTGCTGCCACTGAAGGCAAGGTAACCTCAACTATGTATGGAGAAGGCCTTTCTGAAAAGAAACTCGATTCCTTGAAGGTCAGCAACCCTCGAAAATACATAAAGATCCTTCTTGGCAGTCGAGGAAGCTCCTTTGGAAAAACTCTTAGTGCTTCGACTACCTTTAGAGATCAACCTTCAAGCAAGCCTGAGGACAACATCCTTCTGAAGATCAAAGATAAGATCTTTAAGGGTGACCTTTTCACACTCTTACATATGGATGATGTTACTCACATCTCTCTGAAATATCTCCTCCAACAAGTCGAAATCCATGCCATCTCCCCCGAATCTGTCACCATTATTTTAGAGCTTGACACTATGATTGACTAAGTTTATGGTGACCTCAAGGGCCTGCCTTAAATTGAGAAGGCCATTTCGACCAAATCTGGAAGCGAGGCTGCCGCTTGGGCTTCTGCCACTGACTCTGAGAATAAGGTAGCAGAATTGGAGGAAACTAAAGAAAAGAACAAGTCGGAGATCACCTCTAACGAACAAAACATTGCCTCCTGGGAACGAAAGATCAAGAAGCTTCGAGCCAAGATCTCAAAGGCCAAAAAACGCAAGGCTGAGTTGTCTGCCTTTGATGACTCTGGCCTATTGAAACAGCTTGACAACACCATAACTTTTGCTGAGGAAGCTCGACGACTGGAGAAAGAAGTTGCACACTTAAATTATAACTAAACCCTGTGTGAAAGGCGTCTTGAACTCCAGAAGTCGAAGTACTTGAAGATGAAAGAGAATCTCTCTTTTTAGCTTGTTAATTTCTTTTTAATGCTTTCCTTTAAGTACAATGTTCCATAGCCCTTTGATACTTTCTTATGTAATGACTTTAAGATATTTTGGCACTAATGAATACCATTGTTGGCTCTGTCTTCTTACATCGAATTATTCTTTAGAGATTTTGATTTCTTGAAGCGCTGGTTTATATTTTTTCAAATACTTGCCATTTACTTTCAAGATTCTTTTATCCTCATTTAATTCTTCAACTTCATAGGCTCCATTAGAAACTACTTGCGTAATTTGAAACGGGCCTTCCCATTTTGGGGACCACTTTCCCAAGGCTCTGACCTTTCGATCCATAGGCAGGATTACCTTCCAAACTAAATCTCTAGGAGAAAAGGTCTTAATCTTAACCTTTTTATTGTAATACTTCTCTACTATTTTCTTTTGTCTCCTCAAAAGTTCTAGAGCTTTAAGTATTTCTTCATCCAAATCTACCAACTCATCTAACATCATATTCCAATAAGACTCGGAAGGAATTTCATGATGTCTCTGAATCTTAGTCGACTGCAGGTAGGTCTCAACGGGTAACACTGCATCTTGACCAAAAGTCGATCGAAATGGAGTAGTGTTAGTTGCTTCTTTGGGAGAGGTTTGACATGCCTAGAGGATCTGGTCCAATGTCTTATGCCAATTTCTAGGGTTCTTTCCCACATGTTTTTTGATCAAACCAATCACCACGTTATTAGTTGCTTCAATTTGACCATTAGCCTGAGCATAATAAGGTGTAGAGGTTAAGAGTTTGAAACCCATCTCTTTAGCAGAACCCTAGATCTTTCGACCAGTAAAGACTGATCCTTGACTTGTCGTGACCATTTCTGGGATTCCAAACTTGTAAATGATGTATTTTGAATAAGCTCGATCACATCCTCTTAATCCACATTTGGTAAAGGTATCGCTTCGATCCACTTCGTAAAGTAGTTAATTCCTACCAAAATGTATCTCTGATTCTTCGAGGATGCTGGTCGAATCTCTCCAATCAAATCCAAAGCCCAACCTCTGAAAGGCCATGGTTTGACTATGGAATGCAACTCACTTGTAGGGATATGATGTATGCCAGCGTGAACTTGGCATTCCTGGCATCCCTTGGAGAATTCAATACAATCCTTTAGCATGGTAGGCTAATACATGCCTTGTCGAAAAAATAACCATTTCATCTTATGGCCTACTTGATGTGCCCCATATGCCCCATTATGAACAGTCAAAAGGGTCAAGTACGCCTCTGATTCACTAAGGCATTTAAGTAAGACTCCCTCAGGGGTCTTTTTAAATAACTCATTTCATAGAAGAACATAACTTAAAGCTTGATACCTGACCTTTTGCTCTGTGGACACTGTTGGATTCTGTTAATATTCGACTAAAGGCTTTCTCCAGTCTTTGTCTATCAAGCTATCTACTGCAAAAATATCGAAATTTTCTTCATCAGTGTATCCAAGCTTCGTCACTTCTAGATCTGATGGGTATAATCCAACAAACACGACTTTACCTCTAGCTTCGATTGCCTCTTGTAAATTTTCCTTCGAAACCCTATACCCAGAATTAATCTGAGCTAATTCATTAGCCACTTGATTCTCTAGTCGAGGTATGTGTCGAATGCTTACCACTTCAAATTTCTTTAGTAGTCTGTTGGCTATTACAAAGTACATGATAAGATTTTCCTTAACACATTTGTACTCCTTTGTAATTTTTTTATGACCAACTCTGAGTATCCCATTATTTCGACTCGAGTTACCCCCAATTCTAACAAAATCTCAAGTCCTGCTATTAAGGTTTCATACTCAGCCTCGTTGTTGGAACAAAGTCCTTCGACCTTGTACTTGAATTTTGTTGGAATTTTTTTAGGCGAAATAATTAGCACGCCTATGCCTGTTACATCTTTGTGGCTAGAGCCATCGAAGTATAACTTCCAAGGTTCCATTTCAACGTAATTCAAAGTGCTTTCATTTATGGAGTGGTCGACTATAAAGTCTGCTACCACTTATCCTTTAACTGCCTTTAAAGACTTATATGTTAAATAATACTCAGTCAATGCTAGTGCCCACATACCAACTCGACTATGTAAGATAGGTTTAGACAACATATTTTTAGTAACATCAAAATGAGATGAAACATAAACATCAACTAGTTTTATATATTGCTTTAATTTTGTACAAGAGAAATACAAGTATAAGCATAATTTTTCTATCATGCTATACCTAGTTTCGGCATCATTCAAAACTCTACTAAGGTAGTAGATGGCCTTTTCGACACCATCCTCATCTTCTTGAGCCAACATGCTCCCTAAGGTTTTGTCTGACGCAGTTATGTACAACCTCATACTCCTATTCATACAAGGCGGTGAAAGAATTGAAGGATGACTCAGGTAGTCCTTGATCTTGTCGAAGGCTTCCTGCTAATCTTGCCCCTATTCAAACCCCTCTTTGTTGAATCGAAGTAATGGTGAAAAGGCCTGTATTTTTCCGCTAAAGTTCGATATGAACCTTCTCAAGAAATTAATCTTGCCCAACAGTGATTGCAGCCCCTTTTTAGTTGATGGCGCTTTGCTTCCATGATGGCTTTGGTTTTATTCTGGTTGATCTTGATCCCCTTTTTGTGGACCACAAAGCCTAGAAAATCCCTTTCCTGCACACAAAATGCAAATTTAAGAGGATTCATTTTAAGACCATATCTTCTCATCCTTTTGAAGGATTGTCGAAGATGGCCCAAGTGACTCTTCCCTGAAACAGACTTAACCACAATATTATCAATATATATTTCCATGAAAGTCTCTATACAATCATGGAAGATTGAGTTCATCGCTCGTTGATATGTTGCCTCATCATTTTTGAGGCCAAAAGGCATCACTACCCATTCGTAAGTGCCTAAGGCTCTAGGACATCAAAAAGCTATTTTGGGGACATCATCTTCAGCAATGAATATTTGGTTATAACCAGAGTACCCATCTAACATACTAAGATACTCATGTCCTGCAGCGAAATCGACTAGCATTTCTGCCACAGGCATAGATTACTCATCCTTTGGAGTTGCTGAATTTAAATCTCTAAAGCCTATGAAAACTCTTAAAGAACCATTCTTTTTAATGACAGGTACAACATTTGCTAACCACTCGACATACCTGGTAGTGTGGATGAACTTGCATCGAAGGAGTCTTTTGACTTCCTCCTTTATCTTTGAGAGAATTTCTGGGGAAAACCGTCTTGGATTTTGTTTGACTGGCTTCTTCCCAAGCTTGATTGACAACTTATGTTTTACCAAATCTCTACTTAGACCAGGCATCTCATCATAGTCCCAGGAAAAACAATCTTTAAACTCCTGCAGCAACTGGATGACTTTGACCTTAAGTTGTGGGTCAAGATTGACGCTTACATATGTTGGCCTTCTGGTTTCCCCCTCTCATAGGTCAATTTCTTCTAATGGGTCCTGCACGAGCATCTTAATGTCTTTCGCCAGTGGATCCTTTTCAAACCCTAAAGGCTCATCATCATAGATGGCATCAAGCTTCTAGCCCTGTTCTACACTCTGAACCTTATCAGGTGACTCTGGGTCGAAGTCCTTACTAGGACCTTCTTGGTGGAAACCAGAATTGGCCTTGACGGCCATATATTCATTAGCAGCTTCCATAGCCTCCTGTAACTTGGTTTCATCCACGTAGATCGAAATTCTTCTCAATGCTTCGAACTCAGTCATTGTCACTGAATTCACTTCCTCACCCTGTGGGGTCTAATGCAGGCTCGCCGACGTATGAGAGCCTTTCGCATGGCACCTCCTTATCCCACCGAAAACCATCGACGGGATGTAAGTACAATAAGAAAAATGTTTCATTATTTGGGACAAACTCAAAATCTGCAGGGCCATAAGGGGCAATATGAGCCAGGTGCTTGTCAAACTGTCTCTTGTCGACATAATTTATGGGTGCCTTAAAATACCCTTGATCAACTTCAATGTTCTCTACTATGCCATATGGCCTCAAGATGGTGATTCGTTGATGCATCGAAGATGGCACTGCACATATGCCATGTATCCACTCACCTCCTAAGAGTATATTATAGTTAGCTTTTGTTTCCACTACCATGAAGACAATAAGCCTAATGATTGTCCCAACTGTTAAGTAACTTGTATCACACCCAATGTAGAGCCAACTTTTCCTTCATAATTCGAAAGAACCATATTGTTTGGCTTAATATCAGTGTCATGCTTGCCAATCTTGTTCAGTAAGAAATGTGGCATCATATTTACTATTACGCCATAATCCACCAATATTGAAATTCTAGGTACCTACATTGGATGTTACCACTAATGTTATAACATCCACAACAACATAAACTACTGCACTTAATAATAAGTTGTAAATGGAAAGCAGTAAATAGCACAAGTAATTGTTCACCCAATTCAGTGTCAACCACACTTACATCTGGGGGCTACCAAGCCAGGGAGGAAATTCACTATTAGTAGAATTAATTCAGAGTCAAACAATCCCATTTTGCACTTTTCACTTAAGACCTACCCAATGACACCTCAGCCTAGAGACCACTATACCTGAGTTTCCCACTCACTCCCCCTCAATCACCTCAGTGATATAAACCAAATTACAATAGAGTTATGAAGACTCACTTCAAACACACCTTGATCTTGCTTCACATCTTTGATCAAGTGACACACACTTTTTCTTAACAGCTTTGAGTGATACAATGAACACACCTGTTCATACACAATAACCAAATCAATTGTACAACATATAATTGCTTGGTACACAAGGAATCCTAAGACTCCTATACACATGTGAAGAACATACCTCTTCACTCACAAGATACACACTTTAATCTTTCTGCTGGCTCTTCACTTTATTAAGGTTCTCCTCTTGTTATTTATAGCAGCAGATATCCTTTGGGCCTTTGTGCAGAATTTAGGTTTACCCAAATCTCTCTTCAAGAATCTGCATCCTTACCAGTTAGGTCAGGGACATTTTATTTCGCCAGGGCTTCTAAAATGTTTCCTGACTTCCAGCTTGAGCTTCTAAAATATTTCCTGTATTCTAGCCCGAGTTCCCTCATTCTAAATACCAGAAAACTAAAACTGCGCGCCTGATGTCATACGATCAATGTTACAACATCCAGTCATGACATCCAACTTCACTTACCCTACAGAATACTCTTAGTGTATTTCATGACTTTTGTTATGACATTCACACATACTCACTAATGTTTTGCCATAAAATGTAGCCAATCAAAAACATCTACAAACTCCCCTTTTGGCAAATTTTTGGCTAAAACACTCTTTAACCATATCAGAGATTACAAGCAGCAAAAGTCTAACATATAACCCATCATGCAGGAAAGTTAATAGTTAAGCACTATTAAAGTTGTCTACACTCACACAGTTAGCTCTCAGCATCTCAGGATCAACCTGTTCACACACAATTATCTGTTAGTCACTACTATAGATGTCACATTGATTTGAATAACATTCTGGGTTCTCTCCCTCAATTGATGTACTTATCAGCTGGGCACACAACCTGCAGGAAACTCTGCAGTCACACATAATACCAAAACATCCAGGCTATTCTGGATGTCAAGACATTCAGGATAACATCCTGAAGTACACTCTCTTGTGCTACTCCCCCTGAAGAGATGCACAACACTCACACTCCTAAGCAGCATCTAGAAGCTCACAAACTTCTAACATACATTCATACAGAAATTAGGAATTCACACATCACTAACAGCATCAGCTGTTATCACACCTGCATATTTGTAGCAGCACCTTGCAGCAGCACCTGTAACACACCTGCAGCAGTAATACACACAAGTCTTCCACCTGCATCATCTCTAACCTGCTGTTATCTACCACTCTCTCCCCTCTTTTTAGCCATAAATTAAGATCAAACTAATGTGTAACCTTACACAAGTTAGGGGTCATTACACAAAATCTGCTCATGAAGAGCATCACAAATTCAAGCTGTCACAACAAGAACACAAGTCTGACCAAAACTATTCAAACTGTTCTAACAGGCAACTCATCTTTCTCATCAGCTCAGCAGCCTTCAACCTGAGCCATACACCGATCGTCCATCACTCTAATCCTCCTCCTCTTCACTAGAACTGTCCTCCTACCCAGAGCTTGAGTTCTCCTCCTCAGCATCTTTGGAAGCATTTTTGTCACTGTCCTCTTCTTTACCAGAGTTTTCCTCAGAGCTGGCAATAGCTTCTTCTGAATTTGCTGCTTGGCCATCATCCTCTTCTGACCCATCACTTTCCCTATCCTCATTAGTGAACTCAGAATCTTCATTCTGCTCAAGAGTTCTGATCAATGCTTCAAGATTCTTCTTCCATGCATCTAGCTCCTTACAAGTTTCCTTTAGCATGGCAATCACTTCAGCTTTTCTTGAATTTGACTTTCCCTTGGATGCCTCAGCTGATGTTATAACAATGTCAGGAACATGAGTTCCCTTAAACAGCTTGTAGTGGAAGGACAAAGGATTTTCTCTCTTGCAAGTTGTATCACTCTCCTTGAGGATGTTGGGATGCTGATCACAAATGATCCCACAAATGAGTGAGGGGAATGCAATAGGGCCTTTGACATTGTAGCTACCAGCATGTTTCATAGTTTGTTCATGAATGTAGGTCCCATTATTGAGTTTAGCTTTTGTTCCTACAACATACATGAATCTCCCCAGAATGGTTGCAACAATTGTCTTATGATTGGTGGGCACCTAATTTGCAGCACCAATCTTGTGTAGCATGGCATATTTCACACTTAATTTGCTTGCAACTAGCTTTCCTTTGGATGGCCAGTTCTTGACCTGGTTTGCAGTGATTTCTTGACACACTTGGTGATCATAGGTAGTTAGTTCATTCTGACCTTCATTTGGTATCCCTAAGTAGTTGTTGATGATGGTTGTTGAGAAATTGATACATTTTCCTCTTATAAATACCTTTCCAAACTCACTAGATTTCCTATCAGCACATTCTCCTGACAAGTTGACTATGAATTCTTTGACAAGAGTCTCATAGAATGGTGGAAATTGAGTGACATTTTTCATCAAGCCCGCATCCTGAATGAGAGCCATGACTTCTTTATTTTCAAGAGAATTTTGAGCCAGCTCTCTCTCTAGTGCCAGCCTCCTCTGGAATACATATTTCCATCTATTGACACATGATGGATAGTGAAATGATATGTTGTCAATAGGCACATCAGGGACACTAGCAGCAAGCTTACTAGTGGTTGGTTTCTTCTTTGTTGTGTTGCACCGCAAAATTTGCCCAACTTTTCTTTACCTAGCTTATGTTTCATTTCATTCACATTAGCATTATCATTTGCATTTCATTGACATGTGTGCAGGAGATCAAGAGGTATGATTACCAATTAAGAGCTATGAAAGACTATGAAGCTAGCTAAGAAGGCTTATTCAAGTGTTCAAGGGTTGATATCCTTGTCAGAGAAGTTAAAAGACCCTCAGAGATAGTGGTTGAAGCCAAGTGTGTAGGTCTCCTAACTTGAGAGTTGTGGAGAGCCACCAGATGATTTTGAAGCCATGAAGTTAGACTTGAGGTCTTGAGATATCTCATGAGAAGTATTGAGGATCACTTTGAGGCCTAGACAGGTCATTGCGCAAGATTAAGAAAGCTCAGCCATGATTGGTGCAGCTAAGGTTTGACTGGGTCAACCCTAAGTCAACTGAGGACTTGAAGAAGGTTGAGACCTAATGCAAGGGCCATGTGACCATGGATTGATACATTGGGATGTTCTAAGGATGATTCCAAGGTTAACTCATCAGGATTGAAGAGTTTGAGAAGTTTCAAGCTAGGGTTTCTAAGGCTTGACAGTGTAAAATCCCCTAGTTTGACCCCCATCTTCAAGGCAATGTAGCTCAAGATGTGAGTGTTATCTCATCTATCCCCTAACATGATTGTTGTAGGGCATGATCCTAGCTTCAATTTGAGTGCTAGAAGTCCTTGATAGGATTTGTAGAGCTCAAGTTATGGCTTTGACAAGTTACAAGTCATCTGAGGTATGTGAGTTTGGAGCTTGAAAGTTGCCCAACTTGCAAGAAACGTTTGCCCTAGAAGGATGATTCCTATGACCGTTTGGTCAACATGAATTTTGTTCCTTATCCTCTTAGCTTTCTATAGAGTACTAGAAGTCCTTGATAGGATTTGTAGAACTCAAGTTATGGCTTTGACAAGTCAAGGGTATTTTGGACATTTGGTGATTATAGGTCATTTGTGATCATAGGCTATTTTCACCAACTTAGAGGTCTCAAATGAAATTTTGTTCAACTAGAAAGTTGCTCAAAATGGGGTTTTAACCTTGACCATGCATCAAGGAGACATTGAAATGGCTCAAGGAGATATTTGGTTCAAGAAATTTTGAAAAAAGGAAGAATTAAAAGGATTAAATGACCAAAAATTCAAATAATTCATTTTGTGACCGAATGAAGCAAAATAATAGGTCAAATTGATTGGAAAAATGATTTTAGAAACAATGGCAATGTTAGAATTTTGATTTGAGGTCATTTCCATACCATTCCATTTCATTTCTTCATGATGAAGCAACATAATCAAACTCACACCATTGGCTTGCAAACAAGGAAACAATCACCACCATTCAATTCCTTAGCTCATGAGGAGTGCAAACCAAGCTTGCTGAGGCCCAAACAGAGGAGATATCGCATATGCCATGAATGATATTTGGAGGAGAAATTGAAAATCCAAAATCTCATTTGGATGACTCCAGAAGTTTTTAGATGAGTCTAAACACTTCTATATAAGTCATTGAGTGAACTCAGTTCATTTTTTGGAAGAGATTGGTGCTGGAAGCAAAGAGTGAGATTGAAGTTTCACCCTTGCAAGTTGAAATCGGTTTTTGAGTTCAAGGAAGAATCAAGCTAAATCAAGGTGTGCAAAGGCTTCAGGAGTGAATTTGGAGTGTGTCTGCATTGTTTTGGAGGTTGAAGTGATCAAGAACACCTTCTGTTACACGTCTGAAACCAGGTTGGTATACATTGAATTTATGCTTAAACTATAGGGAGATGCTTAGAAATTCATATGTGGTTAGGTTCCCCTATTGATATAGTTGGATTTAGGATCAGAAATTGGTGAATTAGAGACAAAATAAGGTGATGGTCAATTTCTGTTAAGGCTGAAATCTAGTGATTCTTGGACTGTTAATCAAGATTAGATAGTGCAAAGTAATCACCATGAGATGAGGATTGGATTGAGACCTTTAATTTGAAGAATGGTGAGATTCAAGATTGTGATGAATTCTGAAAATGTTATTGTGTTTTGAATTAGAGAAGGATTTAGATGATTTGGAGTTGAGATTCTTGATCAGCATTGAATTCTAGACAAGATGATGTACAGTTTTGTGAATTTGGTTGACCTGAGAAAAACACCTCACCGGAGAAGACGGTGGCGCCACTGTTCAGGCCACCATCTGGTTATCTCCCTCCAACTGATTCAAATTGGGGACGATGCACTGCAAGCGTTGGATTAGGGTTTGACCTTGGACTCAGGCGAGCAATGGAAGGCCACGATTGATTTCTGAACTCTGAAGAGAGACATTAACATGAAACGCACCGTTTCATTAATTGAAATGGTTTGGGCTTAGTGTTAAAAGTTATATCCACACCCCTTTTTGGCCCAATTCTTTGAATGAACTGATGCTCCTTGCTATTTGCCACGCATGTTTACCAATTACCATTTAATTTCTTTTATTTTTCATCATTTTATATGGCTTAGAGAATAATTCATTAAAAATAGGAAATTAACTCAATTAATTCCAAACTTGTTTTCCCCTGATTCATGAATGAATCTAGAATTTTATAGACTAAAAATATTAAGAATTCATGCATTTTTGATTTTATTTGCATTTTTTGAATATTAATTGATATTAAAATGGCCATGGTTGATACCTTGTTTTGTTGAATTTTGTTTGATCATTTGGTGATGATTCTTGACTTGATTTTTTGGGCGTGGATAGCATAGATATGCATGTTCCTCTAGTAATTTTCTCACATTTGTGTTATGAAATTAGATAGTGGTTTTTAGTTGAAACTTTAGGTGCTCTAGTTTTAGGGTTTAAGCTTAGTACCTTGTGATTTAGGATTTATTTCTAAGACTTTGTGGATGATTCAACCCCTGGATTTTGTATGGTAGATTCATGATTGAATTAGGTTCCCATAGTTATTTTTGTAGGATTTTACAATTAGTTTTAGCATTTTAGTTAAGATTAACTTTAGTACTAAGTTTTAGGTGATCCTAACTTGCTAATTCAACTAGAATGATTTCTTTAGTTCCCTTAGATTAGGGTTTTACCTCTATTGCTCTTGGTTGATGTTGAAGACTTGTGTGGGCTACTACGGAATGCTTAAAGAAGCTTGGATGTGAAGATTTCCCTTCTTTTGGATTGAGTGTTGTTTAGGTGATAAGATTAGGGTTTGTAGGTAGAGCTTCTAGATAGAATTCTCTTCTTTCATAAACATGGAAGGTGTTGATCACTTCCATCCCTCCCTATGATATAAGGTCCTCTTGTAAAGGCCTCATCCCTCCTTTGGTAGGATGTGTGGCTCTTCACAAGTTGGTAGAACCTTTGAGGGTTCCTTTCTTTGATGATGGAGTGCTTAGTGGTGACCTTTAGTCTTCACTCTGCTGTCTATTATCCAAACCTTGCTCTTGTCAGATGAATCTTTCTCCCTTGCTAGAGGATGGAGTTTCTTGTTAGAAGATTGAAAAGCCAGTTGCTATTTCCCAGTATCTGAAGACTACCATTGGAGCTGAAGCTTGAAGACCAAGAAGAACAAGTTGACACTTGTGAAGAATATCAAATTGAGATTGAAGGAAGAGCTGAAGCTTGAAGATGGAAAACAAGTTGATACTTGTGTTTGATGTGTTAAAAGCTTGAAGAAGCAAGTTGATACTTGCTATTGAAGATGATAGCCTTGAAGAGAAGTTGAAGACTGAGGACTGAACTGCTGTCAGAGGAGCTTGGCTGTGAAGCTGTGGAAGCTGTTGATCTGCTTTCCTGTCTGTTTGCTTGCTGTGCAATTGTATTGATGTGACTTGTCTGATTTGCTTGATGCATTAGAATAAGTTTATATTTAGACTGATTTAAGCTAGGAGCATGATTGCACTAGAGGTTGAGTTGCTCCATCTGCTTGTATTTTTACTGTATGGCTTTGCTTGCGGGTATTCGGTAGAGCTTTGCTCCCTTGCCTATGTGGTTTATTTTGCTTGATAGCGTGTTATTTCCTCTGTATGATTACAGTTACTCATATTTTGCTTGATAGCATGTTATTTCTCCTGTATGATTACAATTATTCATATTTGGCTTGAGGTTGCGATGAGCTTGTGGAGGCCGATGCCCCACACACATTTCCTCCCTCACTTGCATTGCATGCATTTTATTGTATATCTGTTTACTGCTTAAGCTGATGCTTTATCTGTTTCTGTTTACCATTGATATGATCCCTTAGGAATCTCACTTCCTTTGATAAGGAAGTGATGATTAGAACTTTAGGTTGAAACTTATGCATGATAACTTCTAGGAGTTCCCTATTTCAAACCTCAACCATAGGATGAATCCTTGGCATGACAACATTAGGACTTGATAGTCCCCCCTTAGTTGAGCCTGTTCTCTCTTTTCATCTCAAAACAAATTAAAATACAATAATAAAGGTTAACTGACGTCGTACGTTACGAGCCTTAAGCTACTTGAGAAAGGGTTGTCGGAGAGTTTCTTTTCGACAGCTTGGATGTTTAGTATGGCACCCTTTGGGTGACATGCGACGCATTCACTCTCAGGTCATAGTCTCTAGTGCGATATTAGTTGCAAACAACAATAAAAAAACAGTTCTTCCGTAAAAGACAGAAAACAAACTTCAAACCTTTTTGCCCGGTGGGCCCATAATTCAAAGGAAGCTTTTCTGAAGAAAAGAGTGTCGTTAACTCTCAGTTCTACCGCAAACGGTAACGCCTAAGTCTCTGAGGGTCGAGTTGCGTACGCCAAACTGCTGGAACTGTTTGTTAACCCTACTCGATAAAACAGATGAATCTGAATCCCCGTAATTCGTATTATCCCGAAGTACGTAAGCTCTGATCTCTCATGCCTGTTGAGAGTACGTAGGTACAATACTGACGTATTGGCGAGCCACCTTCCCTGTAACCCGTAGTTAGTCGAACTACGTTGACTCTGATTTCTCATTCTCTGATGAGAATACGTAGGTATAAAGCGCGACGCTTTGCCGAGTCATTTTCTTTTCTTTTCAGACCAGCCTTGATAGGTAGATAGTAAATAAACCCGTCAGATAAACACAACAAGCGTGGATCCCATCGAGTACGATGGACGTGAGGGGTGCTAATACCTTCCCCTTGTGTAACCGACTCCCGAACCCAGACAATGGTTGCGATGACCTTGTCTTATACCTTTTCGTCAGGTTTTTCCGATCGTTTCCTTTCCCGTTCTGAGGGATAAATAACGAAAGGTGGCGACTCTTCTATTTTGCCGACACCTTATTTTCGCGGTAGCGACATGTTGGACTGTCAGTTACCTCATCATCATTATCTGAGATGGATTCAGATTCTGTACTTGATTTAGCCTTCCTCTTTTGTGGAACCACTTTGCTCCATGCTTTGGTAAGCCCAACACGGGTACCTTTTGTCACAGCCTTCTTCTTAGGAGGACTTTGAGCAGCAACATTCTTCCCCTTCCTAGTCATAAGCCTTTTGGCTATTCTAGGATTGATCTTGGCTATTAGATCATTGTTAGAGTATTCATCAAGGTATACCAAATTAGTATTTTTGTCACCTTGCATGTTACCATCCATTTTATCAGAACCTTGATCCTTGTTCTTATCCACTGGTGTAGTGTCTTTCAATGTTTCAACATTGTTTGTGACATCACCTTGATAATTTAGATTAGGATCGGACCTCTCATTGTTAGGTGGAATGGGTGTATTTAGTGCACTGTCAACCATATTTGCAATGGTGATGTGGGTTTGCCTAGCTTCTTCCTCATTGACATCATCATGAGGAACAAATGTTGTAGAAGGAGGAGCTTGACCTGAGACAAGTTCCTTAGGCCTTCTTGCATGTGGGATTTTTGGTTTCTTTCCCAGGAGTCCGTCTGGGGTCATCATACGCAGGGGGGCTATCTCAAGAACCTCGTTAGGGTTTCTAGACCCAGTTCTCGTATCAGAGTCATGGGTGGAAATTATTTTGGAGGTTGAATTCGAATGTTGAGACATTGTTAAAGACTTTAATCATGTGGGAGAGAGTTTCTTGTGTTGGTTGGAGGATGGATGGTAGATGAACATTTTGAATTGGGACCAAATGACGTAGGAATTTTGTGTGTAGAAGCTAGAGAGGTGATATGGCAAATGAGGAGGGAACTTAATATGTTGACCAATCAGTGAATGATTAAACTTTAAAATCCAATTCCCTATTCCCTTTAATTGCTATAATTCCTCATTAAAACAATTTCTCAACTGGCTTCGTGAATTTTTAATTTTAGTAACCTTCAAATCCCTTGTAACCCTGTCAGCACTATGAAGTTCTGAGTCTCCTAGTTCCTCATATTCTTTCCTAAGGTGAGGCCAGTCATTACTTTTCATGGCCCTCTTAGGCTGACTTGGATTCCAGTTTATGTCACTGAGATTGTCACAAAACAATGTCATGACATCCTGGGTAACATTGCTCCCTGTAAGCTGGTTAGCGTTCATGGACTTCATCAGATTCGAGTATAACATATCTAGATTTCTATGTTGTCCATTCTTTGGGTGTCCCTTCTTGGCTTGCCTGCCCACACGAGATTTACCACATCCTGTCTTACTATCTAAAGTAAACTTTAAAGTTCCTCTTGCTACTATTTTGGACATGGTCCTTTCTATTTTTAGAGGTTGTCTTCCTTTCTCCAGCCATAATTTATCCTTCTCTTCCTCTTTGACCAAGTCATTGAGGTCACTTCTGGGCTCCCATAAGTAACAATTATTCTTGGCTCTAGATCCCCTCATGACTTCTTCACCTTCATCATTGGAGACAACATATTTATCCTTGGTAAATTGGACCTTTAGGCCTTGATCACAGAGCTGACTGATGCTTATTAGATTTACAGTCAGTCCTTTAACCAGCAAGACATTCCTTAGTTCTAGACCTTCAGGATTGCCTAGTTGTCCAGCACCTGTGATTTCTCCTCTAGCTCCATCACCAAATATTACACGACTAGATGAATGAGACTTGAGGTTTATCAAAAGATCCTAAATTCCAGTCATATGTCTAGAGCAGCCACTGTCAAAATACCACTCTTCTTGAGCTGACATTCTGAGATAGGTATGAGCTACTAGAGCAACCTCCTTGGCAACCCATTGTTGTTTCTTGGCAGGAGCTTCCTTCTTGGGTTTAACATGATGAGGATGACTAGGAAATCCATGTAGCCAGAAGCAAACAGATTTAATATGTCCAAGTTTTCCACAGTGGTAACACCTATACCCTTGGAATTTACTCTTGACTTGGTTTCAGTTTCAGTTTCTTTGATGTTGTGACTTTGGTCGTGACATCCCCTTTGACCTTTGGGTTTCATGTTTTGGCCTCTTGAGCTTCAAGATGGGATTCTGTTTACCAACAAATCCCAGTCCAGATCTATTTCTTGATGTTTGACCACTCTGTAGGATTTCTTCTAGAGTGTCAGTCTTAGGGTTTAGCATCCTTATGAATTTTTCCATCTGATCCAATTTAGATTTGAACAAGTTGACCTCACTTTTGAGTGAGTCTATTATTGCTAGCTGCTCTATCTTCTCAGCCTTTAATTCCATTATGAGCTTTTTTTGTTGCTCTCCTTGCTGATACAATTTTGTACTTCTGATGTGTAGCTTTTGATATGAGGCTGCAAGCTCATCAAAAGTTAACTCATCTTTACTTGAGTCATCATCATAAATACATACATTGTTCAGAATAGTGGCATGTTTGGCAAACTCTTCTTCTGATCCACTATCAGAATCTCCATCAGACCAAGTGACTGCTAGGCCCTTCTGCTTCTTGAGATATGTAGGACATTCAGCTCTAATATGTCCATACCCTTCACATTCATGGCATTGAAATCCTTTATTTTGGCTTGATTTATCCTCAGACTTACTTCTTCTGCTGCTTTTAGAAGAGCTGTTCTTGGTGTATGGTTTAGACTTATGATCAAATATTTTGATCAGTTTGTTGAATTGTCTTCCAAGCAAGGCTATTGCTTCTGAAAAATTCTCCTCATTTTCACCATCTTCTTCTTCTAAATCATCAGCAGTGTTTGAGACAAGAGCTATGCTTTTGTTCTTTTTCTCCAGAGTCTGATCACACATCCCCATCTCAAAGGTTTGGAGAGAACCAATGAGTTCATCCACCTATACTGCATATGTCTTGGGCTTCTTCAATGGCAGTGAACTTCATGGCAAACCTTTTAGGTAAAGACCTGAGAATCTTCCTCACAAGCTTTTCTTTAGACATTTTTTCTCCCAAGGCTCCTGAGGTGTTTGCAATTTCAAGGATATTCATGTATTATTCATGAATTGTCTCATCCTCCTTCATTCTTAGACTTTCAAATTTGGTGGTTAGCATTTGTAGTCTTGATATCTTGACTTTTGAGGTTCCCTCATGGGTAGTTTTGAGAGTGGCCCAAACCTCCTTAGCCAGTTCACAATGGTGTACCAATCTGAAGATGTTTTTGTCTATACCATTGAAGAGTGCATTCAATGCCTTAGAGTTCCCAAGAGCCAAAGCATCTTGTTCTTTGTTCCATTCCTCTTCAGGAATTAACACAGATACTTCATCCTTGTTAGTCTTCACTGGATGTTCTCATCCTGAATTTGCAGCTCTCCATGCCTTGCTGTCTAAAGACTTTAGGAAGGCAATCATCCTAGGTTTCCAGTAGTCATAATTTGAACCATCCAGAATTGGTGGTCTATTTATGAATCCTATGTCTTTATCCATAGTACTAGAATTTTACTTCCTTAGGTCTCACCCAGAAATAAACAGGCAGGGTGCCTGCTCTGATGCCAATTGAAATTCTAGGTACCTACAGTGGATGTTACCACGAATGTTATAACATCCACAATAACATAGACTACTGCACTTAATAATAAGCTGTAAATGGACAGCAGTAAATAACACAAGTAATTGTTCACCCAGTTCAGTGTCAACCAGACTTACATCTGAGGGCTACCAAGCCAGGGAGGAAATTCACTATTAGTAGAATTAATTCAGAGTCAAACAATCCCAATTTGCACTCTTCACTTAAGACCTACCCAATGACACTTCAGCCTAGAGACCACTAGACCTGAGTTTCCCACTCACTCCCCCTCAATTACCTCAGTGATATAAACCAAATTACAATAGAGTTATGAAGACTCACTTCAAACACACCTTGATATTGCTTCACAACTTTGATCAATTGACACACACTCTTGCTTAACAGCTTTGAGTGACACAATGAATACACCTGTTCATACACAATAACCAAAGCAATTATACAACATATAATTGCTTGGTACACAAGGAATCCTAAGACTCCTATACATACGTGAAGAACCGACCTCTTCACTCACAAGATACACACTTTAATCTCTTTGCTGGCTCTTCACTTTATTAAGGTTCCCCTCTTGTTATTTATAGCAGCAGATATCCTTTGGGCCTTTGTGCAGAATTTAGGTTTACCCAAACCTCTCTTCAAGAATCTGCATCCTTACCAGTTAGGTTAGGGACATTTTATTTTGCCAGGGCTTCTAAAATGTTTCCTGACTTCCAGCTTGAGCTTCTAAAATATTTTCTGTATTCTAGCCTGAGTTCCCTCATTCTAAATACCAGAAAACTAAAACTGCGCGCCTGATGTCATACGATCAATGTTACAGCATCCAGTCATGACATCCAACTTCACTTACCCTGCAGAATACTCTTAGTGTATGTCATGACTTCTGTTATGACATTCACACATACTCACTAATGTTTTGCCAGAAAATATAGCCAATCAAAAACATCTACAAATATCTTGTTCACTGGTACAGTCTCCACCTTCCCAATGATGTAAAGAGGCTTCAGGTGACCTTTCATCGCCCTATAGGTTGCTCGAAAAAGGAGTTTTGCTCTTCAATGCATCCATTATTCATGATATAGTAGCACACAGGCTTATGTGCTGCCATCTCTGCTTTAGTGTAAGCATCCAAATTTTCGACCTCTGTAATTTGGTCAAAGTCCCTAGGCATTTCAGACACCACATTGACTAGGATGTCCAAAGAAGCATCCAATTTAGAGTCGAAGTTGTCTATCATTTCTTTGTCATCTTCGACAGCCTTTTCATGTTTGTCCTCTTGAAAGGAAAACAATTTCCGCCCCATAAGCACTTTTTCAGCAATATTCATTTGGTTCCCTCCGTTATTATCAGTATGGACATTAGTATTGGACTTTCCTTGGTCCTTCGACTGAGCCTCCCTGAGAGCCTTCCTTCTACGTTGTTCTCTCCTCCATTGAGATTGTGACATTGGGTTCTTCCCTTTATAGTTCTCAGAAAGCTGAGCAGTTTTGTTGGAGGATTGAAACTCCTTGCGATAGGTGATCGAAGAGCCCCTGTTGACGTCAAAGTTTTTCCATTTCTGCTGACCTTTCTGCCTTTCCTCATTTGGTTTGACCCATTTGCCGTTAGAAAGTTCAAGAAATGGCTTGAAGGTAGCAGGCCTCGCTCCTGGTGCTCTAGCCTTCGACTCAGACCTTCTTGGGCCAAAACTTCGGGGGCCATGGTTAACCTTCTCCCACTTCTACATAGCCTTTCGTACTCCTTCAAACTTTTGAGTAGCCTTTTGATCGAAGATTATGCTGCATCTGAGGCATAGCATGACACCTGATCCCTTCTTTTGACAGCGGTGGAGGAATTCAATAATGGTCTCTTCCTGTTTTGGATATGCCACTTTGTTGTGCTCTTTCTGGCAACTTGCTTCATCGACCTCCATGGTCTTATGTTATGTAATCTTAACCATATTTATGTCCATGCCGACATCATCATTAAGGTTCAGATTGTAGAAGTTCACATCAAGGCCTTCAGCAGTCCTGTCCATCTTAACGAAACTATCTGTGGTTTCTTTGGTAACCAGCATCATGTTGGAATCTTTAGTGATCCCATCGTCCAAGCTATTAGTAGCTTTGTCGAAGCCATCAATAGCCTCACTCATGATTTCCTCCATGGCATTGATGTCAAGGCCTACAATAACCTTAGCTAACACAACATCATTGGCGAAATCTTCATTAATTTCCACCATATTAATTGAACAGTCGAAGTCATCAGCAACTTCAACCATATGTACTTCTGCGGGCTCAGCATAATGAGCATCCACTGTTTGCAATGGGTCAGATTCAATTTTTGTTTGACTGTTGCTCTTTTCTCCGAATTTCAGCCTGCCCTCTTAGATAACTTTTTGGACCAAATCCCTAAAAAGAAAACACTAAGAAGTTTTATGACCTAAAAAATTATGGTACTTACAAAATCCCCTCTTTTTTCTTTGTTCTAAAGGTGACATTTTAGTGCCAGCAGGCACTATCATTTGTCCATCTTTAACTAACAAATCAAAGATTTCGTCACATTTAGTGATATCAAAAGTATATGTTTTCTTTGGAAGCTTGTCATTCTTTTCAGATTCGACAAAAAATTTTCCATTCGAAGGAGCTAACATTTTACAAGCATACTGAGGACCATGCTTTAATTCAACAACATCTAACTCATTTTCGTCAGAATACAATGTTTCATCATGTAAACCTTCGACATTCTCATTATATTCAACATAGGCTACCTTTTTACTCTTATTAAACTTAGCAGTTTCGTCTTTCAGACGTTCTAACAGTCAAACCCTATCAGCTAGTTGGGCCATATCTCTTATATACTGGGCATCCAACTTCTTTCTAATAGAGTAATCAAGTCCACCAGCGGCCATTTCGACCAACTCATGTTCTGGAACTTGAGTAAAACACCTAGCCTTAAGTAATCGAAACCTATTTAGGTAATCGTCTATTGGCTCAGTAAACTTTAGTTTTATGCTAGCCAATTCCTTCAAACTAATCTTGGTTTGTCCCATGTAGAATTGTTCATGGAAAAAACGTTCCAACTGGGTCCAATTACAGATTGAGTTAGGATGTAGGGTTGTAAACCAAGTAAAAGCATTTTTGGTAAGAGCACTTAGAAAATATTTTATCCTAAGACTTTTGTCATTTGCAATCTCTCCATCCTCGATCCTATACCAGGCTACGTGTTCGACAGTAGATTCAGTAGTATCTCCTAAAAATTTGGTAAACTTTGGTACCTTCGTCCTAGAAGGAAATTCTAATTGGAGAATGTAATCTACTATCTGTGATGTATAGTTTCGCCTAGTAAAACCAAAATTTACCCCATTTTGGGCCGATATCCTTTCGACCATGTCTGCTAGGTTGTTATCGGTAGCTATCTTGTTACGTCGAACATGTTGTATAACATGGTCATCATCTTAGTTTCGATTTACCATAACTACCTCTTGTTCCCTCTCTACAGGAATTGGCACTTGGTTCCTAGGTGGTTCGAGTCTAAGGGGTTCGAAGCTAAAGGGTTCAACTATCCCCTGATTTTATAGATTCGCCTCAGGTACGTTCCCTAGGTTCCATCGTGGAATGTTTTCCACAACAGTCGTACCTCGAACAAGGGCTGGTACACCCATAAATTCTGCCAAGCGTGCCAATTGCACTGCTAATTGTTGGTTAGTTTGGGTAATGTTCTGGATCAAGGGCTGGAAAATTTCTCCCATAGTTTGGGACAAGGTTTGTACCATTTGTAGGTTACTCTCATCCATTTGCTGTCTTAAACATGCTATAGAAGTATTTGTCAGACTAGAACCTTGAGTGGAATATCCCACACCTACACTTTGACTATTTCGACCCACATTTATCCCAGATCTTGACCCTTGTAATGGAAAAGACATTACATTCTCTAAGAATAGTGGGGGAGCATTTTGGAGGCCTTGCATTAATGACGTCGGCATTCCATACGATGGATTCCTTGGTAATGGTTGTGAAAACTCTGGAGGGGGAAAATGCCTAAACATTAAAGTTCCTCCTGGTGGAGTTTGAGGATTAGATGCTTATGGCCCAGTGTACTCCAAAATAGGTTGAGTGTAAGCCCTTATGTATGTCGACCCTGAACCTACCATTGATGGCATTGGTTCATACCTAACAGGAGGCTGTATTGGCTCTCCTGTCGAAAGAACTAGGGGTGGCACTACATCGTTCCTAGACACGTTTCGAGGATTAATGTTACTAGGCTACTTATTTGAATTACTTGATTGAGGATTAGAACCACTCCCTCGAGGGTTTGGATTGTTTGGCTGACTAATATTCGTCGCCATTTTCCTAGTGTATCTTCTCCTTGGTCTTTCTTCATTTGTAGTGGGTACTTTTCCACTTATCAATAACATGCATTGAAGTTTTCTCAAAGAAGGACTAATAAATGCAGATTTTCAAAATCTTAGAAAAAATCTTTACAGAAGTTAGCACTGTTCCGCTAGGCGTGCCAATTTGTTTCTTGTGAAAATTGGGAAACAACCACTGATCTTCCAAATCTAACTTTGGTGACTCACATGATTGATCAGATTGATCCTAGGACATGTGCTAACAATTGATTCAAAGTAAATTCTGAAGACTAAACACTTCGACAGTGTTCATAAAGAGGAGTTTATCTAAAAGTATGGTTCGAAAGAAACGCAAGAACATTAAATCGAAAAAAGGGTTGAAGACTTCAAAGAAAGGCTGAAAAATAAGACGCAATGCTGAAACGTAACTTGAAATAAAGTAAAAGATAAACTTTTGATGAAAAGTTAAAGTAAATTGCATTAAAGAAGAAAATGGTGTTTACATCACGTACATTCTCCCAAGACTCTTTTCTCTACACGCGAATACTTTGAGTAAATCTGGAGTAACTTGTACAAAGTGAACACCTCAATCTTATTGCTAGCACTCCTATTTATAATAACAAATGACAAGTGTCGCGCTGCATGCTTCTGTCCCTTGGATGTGCTCCACCTGTCTTATTCAGGAGTGAACCAGAATAACTACTCTCTCCTTCATTTGAATTTTGAATTCCCTTAGCGTTGTACATCATCAATATTCTCGATCGAAGGTAGCTTCCCAACTCTTAGAAATATTTTCTAAGTCCAAAAAGTATCCTTTCCTTATGTGAGCACTTTCGAATTAAACCTATCATGAAGATCCAGTCGAAAACTCCTTTAAACCTCATTAATATTTTTAACATTCCAATCAACACTTCCAACTTAATATGGGCGTCGAATTTTTGAGCTAACAGATGCAAAAGTTACTACATTTTTGCAACACTAAATACACTTTGCAACGTGAAATTGGTCCAGTCAAACCTGCAGTTACTGCATTTACTGACCATTTAATGTGATTCCACCCACCCCTACCTTAGGATTCGCTTTGAGTGCTTTTTCTGAGCAGTTTCTTTCTTTTTCTTATTTTATTCTCCCTCATTTACTTTACAAATCTCTTCACCTCTCCCACACACAAATCACCTTCTTATCTCTTGTGAGTTACTCTCAAAACATTCCATTTTCCATCTTCCTCTCACAGACACTGCAAGATCAGGTATGTTTTCCTTGCTTTTATTTTATGCGATTCACTTGTTTAAATTTTTGATAAAACTAAGCATGGTTATATCCCAACTGTCACAAAGAATTGATGAAAAACAAATCCATGTCTCTTACCCTATTTTGTTGCATTTTTTTTCTTAAACATTTATACTCATTCTTCTGGTAAGAACAAAATAATTGGATTTATAGAAACTCTGAATCACTGAAGCAAACAGCAATTGAGAAATCTCAAATCTGCAGAATTTTTGCATGCACAGTTTCACATCGCGAAATTTAGTTCGCTATGCGAACTCATGCAGAAATAGAACACTATTATTATTAACAAAATGTTGTCTGTGTGTGGTATTTTTAGGAATGGCTCCCAAAAGGAAAACTCCTCAAAAGAGACAAAAAGTCGTGGGAGAAGGCACTTCGAGGCCACAATCATTTGATCAATCTCGCTTTATTGGATCAATCCAAGAAGAACACTTCAAGGAACTAGAGGCCAGGTCTATCTGGCCTGAAAGAATATTTGAAATCAATGAGGAAGGTGATTACCGAGCCATTAGCCAGTTGTTAAAGAACATAGAGTGGGAGGTACTGGTTACTCCTCCAAAGCACCTAAACTATGACATTGTCCGTGAGTTCTATGCCAATGCTCTTCCGGCAGCAGGAGAACCTTTTAATTACAAAACCACTATCAGAGGAAGAAGCATTAATTTCAGTAGAAATGCAATCAACAAGTACCTGGGAGATGCTTTGAACGTCCCAGATGGTCATGCCTGTACCTACGAGCTAAATCTCAATGTTGTGCAAAACGTCATGAAAATTTCTAAACTGATCTTAATCAAAGGATGCAAGGTACAAAAGAATGTGTTTGGGGTCCCAACACACTTTTTCCACAAAGACCTGAACCAAGTCTCTCAGGTAATCTTAATGTTCATCTTGCACAACATAAGGCCACAGAGCCATACGACCATATTCACTTTGGATACTGCACAACTGCTTTATTTTATTTTGAATGGAAAAAGCGTATGTGCTACAAGAATCATTGCAAATGAGATTAAGATTATGGCGGAAAGTGGTTGAGAGGCTGGGATAAGAGCAAAGTCTTCATGTTCACTGATCTTTCCAGAGCTGATTATATGGTTACTACGCACATCACGCATGGTAATCCCTAACTAGGTACATTAAATCTCCCCAACTTATTTTCTTGATTTTCCTTAATCAAGAGCATGATTAAAAACTATTTTCACAAGCATTTGACATAACTTGTTGAGATTCAAATAGTTCAAAAGAGTATTTGTCGAGAAAGACACATGTTCATTTTGATTTGTAGAATCATAGCATGAGGATGAAATGAAGTTCTCCCCCATACAATCATATCATATACTCGAACTTATAATGAAAACACTTCCTTGAAATTTTTCTAATATTCTTCTTCATACAAGATAATGAAGATTTTTGCCTTGCATTATTCTTTTGGGTGCGATGACTCATTTTAAATCACTTGGCCAGCATCCGGGTCGATTCATGTTTTCATCTAATTAGCTTCGTAATTTAAGCATATGAAGGTATAATCACATAGGACTTTATTAAGGTTGTAATGTGGTCAGGGTATAAGGATATGGTTTTTCTCCTAAGGCTAGTTTTAAAAAATCTGTCTACTTAACTTTCACTCCATTATCATGCTTTTTTCCTTTCTTTTTATTTCCAATGATTTTTATGATGCAAAATCCTTTCTTTTTGTATTTTTCTTTTTCTTTCCAATAATTTATGAGGCCGAATCCTTTCTTTTTGTATCTTTATATTTCTTTCCTTTTCATTTTGCTTTATGACTTCATTAATTTGTCCAATTTTCTCCCCAACTTATTTTGTTTCATGAGTGAATATTTTCTTTTATCTCTTCATAGTTTCAAGTGTTTTTTGCAACAAAAGAATTTGGGATGGATCATATTTTCAGTTTCCGATCCATCCCTTTGGTTTTCAAGGTTTTCACAAGTACTCACTTCCTCACTGGTTTTTTTGATGAGATTCTATTGGCTTTTTGGTTGTTTTTCTCAAATTCAAACAATTTCCTTGATCATATTTATACATTTTCATAGCTCAAATGAAATTTTTGGATTGGTCATGAATCAACCGAGTCCAACACAAGGATTTTGAATTTTTAAGTATACGATGGAAATTCATCTCACTTTTTGTGTTTTTGCTAATGATTCAAGCAAGTACGTACAATGTAAAATGAGACATGATATGAATTTGTATGAAAAAAAATCCAAGATCATGCTAGCATTCTAAAAAGTAAGTAAACATGTACCTTGCTTGATGTTCATCTTGGTTCGTATTAT
Organism: Lathyrus sativus; assembly: GCA_963859935.3. Lineage (NCBI taxonomy): Eukaryota > Viridiplantae > Streptophyta > Magnoliopsida > Fabales > Fabaceae > Lathyrus > Lathyrus sativus. The sequence continues at coordinate 571,505,871 of OZ012735.1, read as the reverse complement.
TACCATCCATTCTCGTTGTTGCTTGTTCAACCATACTTGTTCATGATGCTACAAGTAGCATTCCATGCTCGCGATGAAGGAAGAATTTCAAAATATACAAAAGAAGAAAAAATTGAACACAAATTTAACCATAAAACTAAATAATTAACCATACTTTGTCCAACTATACACAATACAATAATAGAACTTTGTTAAAATGTCACAAAATACTTCAACATGATACATAACTGAAATCACATTTAAAAAAAAAAGCATAATATCTAAACATAAGGAAATGAAACTAGGGAATTGACAAAAAGCTTTTAAATTTTTCACTTTGTTTGGAAAGCTTTCACTTCTTCCCATTGGATCATTCTAATTCTCATCCATTTCCTCTTCTTCTTCCTCTTCCTCTTCCTTTACTTCCTCCTCTTTTTTCCTCTTCTTCATTCTGCTCATTTTGCTTGGCATTTCCACTACCAGATGCCGCTCCTGCATCAGCGTTCCCCCCAAGATAAAATGGCATGTCCCAGGCCAATCTCATGTGCGAAATTTCTGTTTTCGATAATGGTTTCATGGATGCAACATTTTTTTGAACCACTTACAAATTCAGCCTCAAGGGTATACAAGCCTTGTTTATTCACGCCTCTCAAAACTTCCTTCGACCCCTTCATGACTCTTAGGATACTTTTCTCTCCTTGAACAACATATCTCTTCTTGTTAAATTCACCAAGAGAAATCAAATTTCTCTTCAAATCAGGTACGTATCTGACTTCAGTCAATAACCTTATTGACTCATCATGGAGCTTGAATCTCACAGATCCAATACCTGTAATTTTGCAAGATTTGTTATTTCCCAGCAGCACTGATCCACCATCTTGATCACATAGCTCCTTAAACAATTTTCTATTTGGAGTCATGTGCCAAGTGCAACCTGAATCCATAATCCATTCCTTTCTCGAGTCGCCGCTTGAAACCACAAGAATATCAGATGATTCAAAGTCATCCTGAACAATGGTTACTTTTCCATTATCTTTACCTCCATCATCTTTCAGGCGTTCAGGGCACATTTTTCTTGTATGACCCTCCTTCTTATAGTGATAGCGTCAAATACCAGATGCCTCCCCACTATAAGACTTCTGCTGACTTTTACCTTTCTTCTTGTCGAACTTACCATCCTTTTGCAAGAGGTTTCCCTTAATAGCCAAACCTTCACCAATCATCGAAGGTCTATGCTCCTTTCGTTTGTTCAAGTCCTTAGAATACAAGGCTGGTTGAACTTCTTCAAAGCTCGGGGTCTCCCTTCCATACAAGAGAGTTTCTTTGAAGTGAACATGTGTTCTGAGCAAAGCACACAACAATAATAGTGCTTGATCTTCATAATCGATCTTCACAGTAATATTTTCAAGATCAAGACTCAGCTTTTTGAACATATCCAACAACTCAGCCAACTCTTTGTCTTCAGTCATCTTGAATAAATATAAAGCTTGCTTCAGGTAGAGTCGATTCACCAGAGATTTAGTCATGTATAAACTTTCAAGTTTCAACCATAATCCCGATGTCGTAGTCTCATTTGGTACCTGTCGAAAAACCTTATCACCAAGGCTCAACAATATTGTGCCGTGGGCTTTCTGTATCATGGCCATCTTTTCTTTTCTCATTAATGCAGCGTCCATGGCTGCCTCTCCCTTCAACACTTCCAAACAACCTTGCTGAACCAGTAAGGCTTTCATCTTCAAGCGCCACAGACCTAATGCGTTCACTCAAGTGAACTTTTCAATCTCATACTTTGTTGAAGGAATCTTCTCCATGCTCACCACACCAATTTGTTTTGAATTAGGATGCCTTAAAACAAAATATACCCGGTTTCTTTATGATCAAGAAACAAACAAGGGTTAGGATTAAGGAAAAACAAGGAGAACACAACGATTGGTTATAACTGCAATTCTTTACTTTCTCTATAAAGCAGATTACAAGTACTCAAGAATAACAAATAACCGTCTCACCCTAATTAGGTTTTGTCACACCACACATAAGATGAGAGACTATTATGCTATTTATAATAAAACATAACATACTAAACTAATGAGATTTTTAACAATTACCCATTACAAGCTAACTTAAACAATTGGATCCTTAACACATGACCTAATTCAACAACTACATACTAGAACACAATTTGACTACAACATGTAGATCTTTGACAATAACATGTGAGCAAACTTCGATGCCATGCTAACTAGAGTTTGATCCAATATCTCACTATATATAAGAATACTTTCCATCATAGTTTTTAATATTATAAAAGAAATTGATTTTGAAATCAGTTATGCAAAGCTACATTACTCTTAAACTTGCTTGCAACTCTTTTAGTCAATCTTTGTTCATGAAATTCAAGCTTCCCTTGAAGCTTTTCCTTTTCCAATGTTGACAAGTCTTTCAAATCTTCTATGGCTACTACCGCGTGATCGAATTTTGGAGTCAATGACCTCAAGATCTTTGCAACAACTGATCTTGATGTCATCACTTCTCCATATATCTTGATGTGATTCACCAGTTTGGTAACCCTAGTGAAAACATAATTGATCAGTTGTTACAAATTTTTTAAGGTAATTGACTCCAAAATTCAATCATGTGGTAGTATCAATAGAAGAATCGAAATACTTGTCAACATTGATAAACTAAGAGCTTCAAGGGACACTTTAATCTCATGAATAAAGAAAGGTTAAAAAGTTGTAAGTAAGTTGAGGAGTGATGTGGCTTTGCATGCACAATCAGTAAGAGAAAATAAAGGAAAAGGAAAATGGTCGAAAATAAAGGTAGATAAGATTACAACAATTTGACTGCTAGAGGAAACCAACAAGAAAGAAACTCAGTGAATCAAAGAAGACCTTCATACCAAAGTAACCACATAGGTGGTGTTGCAAGTAGAGGAATATGTGGTGGATGAAAACTTGACAAAAGTGACATTCAGTGTTTCAATTGTCAGAAGTATGGTCACTACTCTAGTGATTTTCCTGAAAAATAAAATAATCAAGAAAATTATGCAAAGCTAGAAAATCATGAAGAAGAAGAGATGTTGTTGATGGTCATAAAAAATTAAGAAAGATTCAAGGACTAATGGTACTTGGACTCAGGATGCTCATCAGACATGACTGGTAGGAAATATTAGTTTGTCAACATAAAACCCTCGATGAAGAAAATAGTAAAATTTGCAAATAACGATACTCTAGCAGCTGAAGGTATTGGTGATGTTCTATTATGAGGAAAGATGGAAAATGTCATTAACTTCTAATGTATTGTATATACCAGACAAGATAAGTAATTTTCTCAGCATATGGCAGTTGATCGAAAAGAATTACAAAGTTTCAATTGAAGACAAGATGGTGGGAGTTCTCGACTTAGGTGGAAGGCTAATCTTGAAGGAACCTATATCTCAGAATAGAATCTTCAAGATTGAACTTAATATGATGGAGTACAAGTGCTTTGAAACTATAGCTAGCAAGGATGAATGGATATGGCACTATAAGCTTGGTAATCTCAACTTTAAAGACATCAGAGATCTGAAAAGAAGAAATATGATTTTAGGGTTATCAAAAATAGACATTCCAAATGAAGTTTGTAAGGAATGTGTGCAGACAAAGTATCACAAGAACAACTTCAGCAAGGATGTAGGAAGCAGATTGAAGGCAATTCTTGAAATTATATACTCTGATGTATGTGGTCCTTACCAGGTAGATTTGTTTGGAGGTAATAAATACTTTGTGACATTCATATACAATTTATTTGAAAACTGTGGACTTACCTAATCAAGAAGAAAAGTGAAGTGATTGAGGTATTTGCAGAGTTGAAATCTATGGTCTAAAGAAAAAGTGGTCAACAACTCAAGATTCTAAGGACTGATGGTGGTGGAGAATATGTGTTGAAATGCTTCAACATATTATGTGAGAAAGAAGGAATTGTGCATGAGGCGGTGCCACCCTACACTCCACAACAAAATGGAACTACTGAAAGAAAGAATAGAACCATAATGAATATGGTGAGAAGTATGTTGAAAGGAAATTATATACCTAAAGAATCATGGGGAGAAGTTGTGTCGACTGCAACATACATTTCGAACAGATGTCCGATGAAAAGGCTAAAAGGAATTACTCTAGAAGAATGTTGGTTTGGTGTGAAGCCTATCTTAAGTCATCCGAAAGTATTTGGATCTATAATACATAGACATGTGCCTGATCAATTAAGAAGAAAACTTGATGATAAGTCAAGTCAAATGTTTCTAATTAGGATATTATTTGATTAGTCGATACAAGTTTTTCGACCCAATGAACAAACATGTAGTGATCAACAAGGACGTGATCATAGATGAGCTTAAAGAATGGGATTAGACTAAAAATATAAAGAAGGGTTTAGTGAAAATCTTATGTGAAGAACTAACAAGTGAAGTCAAAAGAGAAATACGTCAGAAAGAAGTTAGAGGTCAAGCAAGCACAAGTGGACCTCTCAGAACAAGACACATGCCTGCAATGTTGTAAGAATGTGTGATTACATCAAATGATGTGGTCACCGATGAAGGTGAGCTGGTACATTATGCTTTCTATGCATATGTTGAACCAGTCAATGTAGCTGAAGCATTAAAGGATTCGACGTGGATGGAAGCGATGAATGAGGAACTATAGTCCATCGAAGTCAACAACACTTGGTCACTTGTCAAATTGCCTCAAGGCAAGAATGCAATCAATCTGATGTGAGTATATAAGGTGAAGTCAAATCTCAAAGGAGAATTAACTCGACACAAGACAAGACTTGCGGTAAAACGATTTCTATAGAAAGAAAAAATTGACTTCGACGAAGTCTTTACACTTGTTGCTAGAATCGAAACAATCAAGTTGGTTGTTGGTCTAGCAAACATGAACAATTAAAATATGTATCAGATAGAAGTGAAATATGAATTTTTGAGTGGCCCCTTAGATTAAGAAGTTTATGTTACCCAACCAGTTGCGTTTGTGAAATAAGGCAAAGAAAGAAAAGTATACAGGCTGCATAAAGCCATGGATGGACTCAAATAAGCTCCAACAACTTGGATAAGAAGATAGATAATCTCCTAAGGGAGAAGGAATTTATGAATTGAAAAACCGAGCATGGAGTATATGTAAGAAGAAGCAAGAGTGAATTGATTATATTGTGTCTCTATGTCGATGACTTGTTAATAACAGGTAGCTATAAGAAAGAGATCGAAGACTTCAAAGTTGATCATATTAAGGAGTTCAAAATGTCTGATCTGGGAAACATTTTATACTTCACTTGTATTAAATTCTACAAGAGTAGTAGAGGCTTGATGATGCATCAAAGAAGATATGCAAATGAAATACTCAAAAGATTTGAGATGGAAGACGACAATGTGAGTTCGAAACCTACTGAACCAAGACTAAACTATCGAAAAACTCAGATGAAGATAATGTCGACCCAACATAGTACAAAAGACTTATTGGGTCATTAAGATACCTTTGTCACACAAGGCCTGATCTAGAATATAGTTTAGGCATGGTAAGTATATTCATGTAGAAGCCAAAGGTTTCACATCTAGCAGCAATGGAGAGGATACCAAGGTATCTCAAAGGAACTATCGACTATGGCATTCTGTTTACTACATTTAATGAAGGAAAAGAATGAAAGCTAATGGGTTACACTGATTAAGTTGGTGTAGTGATGTTGATGATAGAAAACCTACAACTGATTATGTGTTTATGCTAGGTGGTACACTAATTTCCTGGAGGTCAAGAAAAGAACCAATAGTAGCATTGTCGTCATGTGAAGCAGAGTACATAGATGCTTCTCTCTGCGCATGTCAAGCAATATGGATGGTGAATTTGTTCAAAATATTACAAGGTAGAATATGGAGCAATTTCCATGAAGATTTACAACATGTCTATTATCAATCTGGCAAAAAATCCGATAGCACATAGAAGAAGCAAACACATCAAAATGAAGTTCCATTATCATCGAGAGCAAGTAGCAAATGGGAAACTGAACTTGGAACACTGCTGAACTAAGAATCGGATTGCATACATCATGACGAAAGGTGTGCAGGTCGAAGTGTTCAAAAGACTAAGAACAATGATGAGTGTAAATAACTTAGACACAATTAATTCGATGGTGTGTTGAGAACATAATTCTTTGTGTGTAAAAATTGTATAGCTGTTGAAATGTCGAAGTGTATTTCAATAGAAATTTAGACTTAGCTTTATTTTTTGTTTTTAGCTGAGTTAGGTTAGTTAGAGATTGCTTGGTGTACAAGAAATCTCAACCTATAAATAGAGAAGCACCATATCATTGTAATAATGCATTTGCATAGAGAAAAAATTGAACAAACTTCAATTTGAAGACAAGAATATTCTTCCTCTTCCACTTTACTCTCAAACCTAAATTTCTCTTTTCTTTCCCGCAATTCATCTTTTTTTCTTCTTCTCAAATTCCAGTGCAGTGAAATTAACTTACAACTATGGTGTGGTTGATTCACTCGAATGAAAAGTGAAGAACAAGAAGAGAAATCAATCGAAAGAATTAATTTTTTTTCGTTAAAATTGATTCAAAATTCCCTATACTTTGGGTGTAATTCCAACAATCACAAAATTTAAATTCTAAAATATAGATTGCATGTATGAATCTTTAGTAATAATTAACCCGTCTATGGATTAAATCAAATAAACTATATAAATCTACCCTATAGCAAATTTCTCTATCATAAATATGAAGCTGTAATAAACATGAAGAGAACAAACTCACTAGCAAATCACATTAGACTTTTTAAATAAACACTAATATCATCTTGAATATTTATATTGAGCTTAATTCACCTCATTAAAACGAACTTTAAATATAGTAGTTACTTTCATTTATAAATATATGTTGGTATCATCTCTAATATTCCATGTGAGACTATAAACTACCATAACTTAAATATTTACAATTTAACATGAAAAATAATAAGACTAATTTAACATTAAAAAAGTAAAAATTAATGATCAATATAGAAATATTACTTTTCATTCTCCATGATGGTAATAACTAAGAAAAGTGAAAAGGTGAGTCGGGTAATTAACAACAAAAGTGAAACTAAATATTGGAATTGAGGCTGGTTGGAAACATATCTAACTCTATTTTGACTTTCATTGTTCATTTTCTACTCATCTATTAATTTCTCGAGGAGCAATATAGGGGATTTTTTAGGCCATATGTCTCTTGTTCTTTTAAAATGTGGCCATGATAATTGAATCTCTGAGAATTTTTAATCCTATAAAGATCAACTCGATAAGCAGTAACATGTTCCCCTTCTTTTGTCCCATAATAACATGCACACATTTTCTCCATAAAAAATGTCACTTGTTTCAATTTTCAATACAATTTTAAATAATATTTCAAATTATATATATATATATATATATATATATATATATATATATATATATATATATATATATATATATATATATATATATATATATATATATATATATATATATATATATATATATATATATATATATATATATATATATATATATATATATATATATATATATATATATATAAAGTGGAGAATACAAAAGAAAATAAAGAGTATCAATAGTATAATAAAAAACAGTAATTTTACCGAGCACAATGGCAAAAAAAAAAAAAATAGACAAACAAAAATAATCAACAAAAAGGAATCTAAACAAAACTAGGTCACAATTGATCGGCTAAAACAAAACTCCACGATCAACTTCGAACTAGATATAATAAAACCAACTTAAACTAAAAAAAAAAACATCACAGAATCGAATAATCTAAGAGAAAGAGTTTGCCTTTAATCATCAAGCTAAAGCAAGGCAACCAAAACTTTCAAAAAGTCCTAGAAAAGAAAGCAAGGCACAATTTATGAAGGCTGGGTCTTATTCATGATGTTGCCCAATTGATTTGTAATGAGAATAGTTTCTCGATTTATAAATATATGTTTAAATAATATCTTATCTAATGTGTGATTATCAAAACATTTTTGTCATACTTAGTATTAACTTTTGGAGTTTGATCTAAGTGATCTAATATAACAAAAAGTGGTATAGCATATTTTGAATAGATTTTGATATCATATTAAAATTTGAGTGAGATTTAATTTAAACATTACAAAACCGACTTATACATTAAAGATTATCTTCGTTTATAAACATTTTGAAAAAGGTAATGGGTTAGAGAGAGAAGGTCAAACTTCTCTGCAACTTCAAAAAACCTAAACCTTAACTAAAAAGAAAAACCTAAACACCGAAATAATCAACATCAGCAACACTGAACAACACAAATGATCAGCCAATTCTAGACCAAGAATAATAAACACAAAATAGTACATACATCATGAACTATAAGAAATTTGGAAGCAGAAACCATAGATGGATAGAAGTCATGAGAAGAGGAAAAAAAACCAATTTGAGAAAAAGCTAGCATGACATGCTGAGAAGGGAATAAACAAAGGATCTAGAAAGGAACCGAAGACTTGTACGTTTTCTTCACTGAAATAACAAATCATTTTGGAGTAAAGGAGATGTACTCCATCTTCAAAGAGTATGGTGACATAATGGCAGTTGTCATTCCTTCTAAAAGAGATAAGAGGAGGATAAAAATATGGGTTTTCTAGGTTCAACAATGTTAAAGAAGAAATAACAATGACCATAAAATTAGACAAAATCATTATTGGAATCAGAAAAAACTATGCCAACATATCAAGATTAAAAAGGGTTAATGAAAAAAGTGTAATCGTGAGAAGGAACGATATAACAAACAAAAGAAGAACGAAGATTAAGTTCAGAACCTAAGAAGGAGAGGGAAACCTCAAGAATACAAACCCAAATATAAAGGGGGCGAGATGAAAACCCAAACACAAGTAGTAGGGAACACTAAAAAAAAGAGAAAAATCATTCACAAACAATCTAAGAAGAAGAAAACAATGTTTACTCACTTGGAATATAATATGGAGAAGGAGCAAATGATAAGATTTAAGAAAGAATATGTTGGGGTGGTTGAGAATCCATGACTAACACATAACATTTAGGAGGCATTCCATATAGAGGGATATTTTTCAATAAAAGAAACCCCATTTGGTGCTAATTTATGTTTATAAGAGAAAGGATGGAAGGTCACCTAAAGATTCTAGTCGAAGAAGCGAGAGACTAGATGAATCAATGGTTCACAGAGATCTGGCCATGAAGTCTAGAAGATGTTGACAACGAAAGATTAACATGTTTGAGATGCTATGGGTTTCCTTGACATGCAAGGTCACCAAAGGTCTTTGAGTTCATTTCAAAACTGATTGGAGTATATGTATGTTCAGACGAAGAAACAAGCAAGAAAACCAAAATGGATGTGGCAAGAATATTGGTTAGAAAAAAGTATACATGGTTCTTAATGAAATGTACAACACAAAAATCAATGTCTTTAGGATAAAATTAGTCAAAGATTCTCACGGCCCCCATAAGAACTTTCATGCCAAAGCCAGACAAGAAGAATGAAGAGAATGTTGATTCACAAATGAGTTTGGATAATGAATATGGAAAATGGAAACAACAATCTCAATTGGAAGATTAAAAAGTCTCTTTTGTCCAACGGAAACATAGTGGTAATATTGATAGGGTGGTAGGAAATGATGAAAGTAGAGGAAATGCCATACTAATGTTTGTAGAAGAGCAAACAAGCCATCATGGAATGACGTTTGACAAGAATTATCTGAAAAGTTCATTTTCTCTCCAAAAGGTGTACATAGAATGGAAGTGAGATAAATGTTTTAAAGTTAAAACTTGATTCAAATAGAACATGACACAAATAGAAAGGTGGAAAATGAGATGTGATCAACCTCTAAATCAAATGATAGGAACTTGGGGGAGCAAGGCCAAGTTAACAAAAAGGCCTGTGAATTTAGAAACGATAAGGACTAAAGTGCGGAAGGAGGTACATTAGTAAGAAGCCCATGTGCATGGAAAAGAAAAATACTGAAGACAAAAGTGTGTGTTAGTACAAATCAAGTACAGGAGAAAGGTCAAAATGTAGAATGATTAAAAAACTAAGTTAAATGAACCGAATGACCAACAAGGGGCTTTTGGAAAATCTTATTTCTCAACGAACATTCCACCTAAGAAAAAAACCATGTCAAACCATACATCTACCTTATACAACTCAAGCCAAACATCAGCTTTGAAAGAAGCATCACTGCATTACTCAGGAGGCTCAATACTAGGTTGTGAATCAATCACTGATTCAAGTGTTATGCAGGGAAAAAGCATATTTGGGACGAAATTGAACAAGACGTAGTAGAAAAGGTCTGGAATGGCATCACTCGCCTAGGAATATTAGGTCATGAGAGAGATAAGGTTTGTGCAGAAGCAATAAAAGGTATGTAGATGAGATAAAAAGAAAGAAATAATGGGAAGGATACAAAAAACAAAAAAATATAATGAATATAATTTCTTCAAATATAAGATGATGTGGTAACTCAATAAGGAAGACGATTATTAATAAAATGATTCTTAAGGGCAAGGTGTAACACCCGTTTTATTATTATTATTTTTTTTTTTGTAGTTTAATTTTGTGATGTTGTGTGTTTAGATGTGATTATGTATGCTTTGTTGTGATTGGGGTACCTTGTCGTAGGGGGTAGTGACCTTAATGTTAATGACCTTAAGGGTGAGAGGTGTGTGGCTAATTTTGTAGAATTGGTGGTGCGGTGAGAATGATTAACAAGTAATATTAATAATTTAAATTATTAAGAGATAATGATATTATTATTTTAGTGGTGAAATTATTAGTAATAATAATAATACTAGAATTGAAATAATATAAGAATATTAAGGTGAAAATAAGAATGAGGGGCAGAAGTGGCATTTGGGAGAATGTTGAGGACATAATAGAGAGTTAGAGGAGTAAGTGAGGGCATAAAAGGAAAACCATAGTTTAGGGAGTTATAAACGAATTGGAAGAGAGTGGAGTCAGTTTTTTTCATCATACCTATATTGGAACTAAAAGTGAAAGAGGCTAGGGAAAGGAAGGGGAAAAACTCTAGTTGTGAAGGTTTAGAAAGCTTGATTACAAGATAAGGGCGGGGTTTTGATATTTTAAGGGTTAGTATGTTGAATAGTGGGCAAAAGTTAGGTTCTTACTTTATGGTTTGTGTGTTGTTCTATAATATGATGGTTCTGAAGTAATTGATTTTGAAATAGTTTAATTGGTATATGATGAATTTCATTGCATATATGTGTGGTATTTTCTTTTTGGAATTGTTGAAAAGTTCCTCCATTGTTGAGTTTTGAAGTTTCGAATCGTAAGTATGAAATTGATGATGATATAATCTTAATCCATGGTTAAACATGGTATAATTTAGTTTTAGAATTCCATTTTAGTATAAAACCAAGTCTACGATGATGGTTTTTCGTAGCATAGGCTCTGGCGTGAAAATTTATGGTGAAAATACTTTTAAAAAAAGTGGTTATTGAGCTTCGCAGTAGTGTGTGTTGATCTCTAGGGTCTGGTGGGTTGACCTCATGCTACCCAAATGTAATATTTTGAAAATTGAAACAGCATGCGTCGACGCACAAGCCTTCGCGTCAACCTGTATACCATGTGCGTCGACCCGTGCATCGACACATAGGCAGAAAAATATTGAAAACAGTTTTGATCATAAATTTTAAACCGTTTATCCAAATGATGAATCGTTTGAAGTGTTGGAAAGCTAATAAGTAGAACTTTAACATGGAATAATTAGGTGATCTATTTACTCAATATTTTTATGTTTAATATGTTGAGGAATGTGACTGTTAATTGTTGCGTATCTTAAGAAGTATTGTTGTAAGTAACAAAACTTGGATGTTGTTATAAAGAGGTTGTCGTGGTATTATTGGTGGAATATGAGAATGTTTGATGACATTGTCGTTATTGCATAACATATATATATATATATATATATATATATATATATATATATATATATATATATATATATATATATATATATATATATATATATATATATATATATATATATATATATATATATATATATATATATATATATATATATATATATATATATATATATATATATATATATATATATATATATATATATAGACACACACACGCGTGCGTATATATATATATATATATATATATATATATATATATATATATATATATATATATATATATATATATATATATATATATATATATATATATATATGTATATATATATATATATATATATATATATATATATATATATATATATATATATATATATATATATATATATATATTTATATATATATATATATATATATATATATATATATATATATATATATATATATGTATTTATTTATTTATTTATTTATGTGCTTGTTGGCCAATTTGGCCGGTGTATAATAACCATGGTAGTGGATTATTGTACATGATGATGATGTTGTTGTTGTATGCATAAATAGTCGCATTGCATACATTTATGGACAAATGGTCCGTTGTTGGTGAGCCTAAGATCCCATTGTGTGGATTAGGCTGGTAGCTGATTTAGATGTGATGGATCAGTGAGTGGTTCTGATCCTAGGAGGTGGGGATCAAAATGGTGAATCTGAGTGTTCACGAAAATTGGTACCACATGCATAAGCATTGAATTTGGTGTGAGTATCTTTTCATTTTACATTATCCATGATGCTATGTTGATAAGTATGTAGTGTTGTGTGATGAATCGATTTGTTATCGTGTGATTTCCTATTGGTTGGAGAATAATTGGTGATGATATTTTTGGGTGATTGATGTGAGATGTTTAGTTGAATTATTCTTGTGTTAACTTAATGCATGTCGTTTAACATGATTTACTTTATATTATCGTTATATCTCACCCATTCTATTTGAATATTGCCTCTGCATGGGCAATATGCAGATACTCCGCAGTATGACACAGATGTGAGTTGAAGATGGAGTCTCCTTACCTTTTCTTTGCAGTTGGCATATGCTCTGATTGTAACACTGGGGTGTCGTGGGAACACGTTTTGAATTATATTTCTTTGATGTTGTAGACATTACCTTTTTCATGTTTCATTACTGTTTGGTGGATTATGTGATACCATGAGAACTTTATATACCATGAGTCGATGCATGATTTTTGTTATTCTGCTGCAATAAAGATAATACTCTGACACATTTAAGTTTTTATGATTATGCAAAAATATAAGTGTTACATAGTCAGTATGATGAGCAGGTTTTGCATGTTGATCTTGACATCCTATGTTTCCTAATTTTTAAATTAATTACTCTGATGTTTTATTTAATATTATTATGGGGGATAATTTAGGGTGTTACAAAGTGGTATAAAAGCAGGTCGGTCTGTTCGGCCAAGTTGTTGAGTCGTTGTTGTGTGATAGTTGACTATGGTCGATGTTATTTCCTTAACCATTGTATATTGTTATTGATATGTAACAAAGAGTGGCTAGAAGGAATGATGTCGCTATTGCTGTTGCATTCCAGGCTTTTACTTAGGCTATGCAGAATTAGCCTAATGTTTGTGAGAATAACGAGTTTCGTAAGAACAAACTGCCTACCTTCAAGGGAAGATAAGATCTAGATGGAGCGTATACTTGGCTCAAAAAGATCGAGAGGATCTTCTGGGTTATGAATTGTCCTGAGGCACAGAAGGTGTAATTATGTGCTCACATGCTCGCTGAAGAGGCCGACGATTGGTGGGTCAGCACCCATCAACGGTAGGAAACTACAGGAGAAGTTATCACTTGGGTTTTGTTCAGTAGGGATTTCCTGAGGAGATACTTTCTTGAAGATGACCGAGGTAAGAAGGAAATTGAGTTTCTAGAGTTGAAACAAGGTAACGTGTCAGTTACAGAATATGCTGCCAAATTTATAGAACTTGCTAAGTTCTACCATCACTACAGTGAGACAACTACTGAGTTCTCTAAGTGTGTCAAATTTCAGAACGGTTTAAGGCCTGAGATCAAACAGGCGATTGGGTACCAATAAATCAGGAGATTTCCAAATTTGGTGGATTATTGTAGAATCTATGAAGAAGATAACAAGGCTTTATCGGCTCACTATAAGGGGTTGGCCGAGAGGAAAGGAAAACAAATAGATGAACAATGGAAAGCCTCATGCAGCTTCAATTGATAAAGGTAAACCGAGATATGTTGATGGCAAGAAGCAGAGTGAGGGAGGTGCCCTACAATTCCTAAGTGCTATAGATGTGGTGAGATGGGTCATCGCGTCAATAGGTGTAAGAGTGATGTGGAAAAGTGCTACAAGTATGGTAAAATAGGACATCGGTTCGCTAATTGCACTGAGAAGGTAGTGGTTTTCTTCAATTGCGGAGAACCTAGTCATATCAGTACTCATTTCTAGAAACCAAAGCAAGCTGCAACTGAAGGCAAAGTGTTCCCTTTATCAGGAACTCAGACTTTCAGTGAAGACAGGTTTATCAGAGGTATATGTTATATTAATAATACGCCTTTGATTGCTATGATTGATACTGATGTTACTCATTCCTTTATTTCTGATGTTTGTGTGAAAATGTTAGGCCTTAGTGTATCTGTGATGAAGGGAGAAATGATTATTGAAACACCTGCTAAGGGATCAATGGCTACTTCTCTTGTTTGCTTGAATTGTCCTTTGAGAATCTTTGATAGAGATTTTGGTGTGGATCTCATTTTCTTGTCGCTGATGAATCTCGATATTATCCTGGGAATGAATCAGTTGATGTTTAACCATGTTCAGATTAATTATTTTAATCAATCAGTGTGGTTTGCTACTCCTGGTGATGAGGAGGGGACTGGTTTCTTATGTATGGAAGAGTTGAAGGAGATTTTAGGAGATGACACTCAGGTGTTTGCGATGTTCGCATCACTATCTGTTGATAGCCAAGCTATGATCGATAAAGTGTAGGTGGTACGAGAGTCTCCATAAGTATTTTTGGAGGATATTTGAGATCCACCAAAGAGAGAAGTGGAATTCATTATTGATCTTGTCCCTGGTACCAGACCTATTTCTATGGCACCATACAGAATGTCAGCTTTAGAATTAGCAGAGTTGGTGAAACAACTAGAAGACTTATTGGAAAAGAAGTTTGTAAGACCAAGTGTGTCGCCTTGGGGAGCTTCGGTATTATTGGTAAAGAAGAAAGATGGTAGTATGAGACTGTGTATAGATTATCGGTAGTTAAACAAAGTGACGATTAAGAATAAGTATCTACTTCCCAAGATAGATGATTTAATGGATCAACTGGTCGATGCTCAGTTGTTTAGCAAGATAGACTTGAGGTCGGGTTACCATCAAATAAAAGTAAAAGATGAAGATGTTCAGAAGAAAACTTTCAGGACTCATTACGAACATTATTAATACTTGGTGATGCCTTTTGGTGTTTCTAATGCACTCGGTGTATTTATGGAGTATATGAACCAGATTTTTCATAACTACTTATATCAGTTTATTGTGTTCGTTGATGACATTCTGATCTATTCTAAGTTAGAAGAAGAGCATGGGAAGCATTTGAGGATTGTGTTGCAAGTTCTAAAGGAGAAGAAGATTTATGCTAAGCTATCGAAGTGTGACTTATGGTTGAAGGAGGCTAGCTTCCTTGGTCATGTTATTTCAGGTAATGGTATTGTAGTGGTTCCTTCCAAGGTAAATGCAATTCTACAATGGGAAACTCCGAAGTCAGTTATCGAAATTCGAAGCTTTTTGGGGTTGGCTGGTTACTACCGCAGATTCATTGAAGGTTTTTCCAAGTTAGCACTCCAACTAACTCAGCTGACTTGCAAAAGGTAAGCCGTTTATATGGGATATTCATTATGAGAAGAGCTTCATAGAGTTGAAGAAGAGGTTGAATACAACTTCAGGTTTGGTTTTACCCGAACCAAATGAAACTTTTCTAGTATACTGTGATGCGTCGTTGATGGGTATGAGAGGTGTGTTGATGCAAGATGGAAAGGTTGTGGCTTATGCTTCCCGAAGATTGAGGATTCATGAGAGGAACTATCCTACCCATGACTTAGAGTTGGCTGCAGCAGTGTTTGTATTGAAAATAAGGAGACATTATTTGTATGGTTCTAGGTTCGAAGTGTTCAGTAACCACAAAAGCTTAGGGTACTTGTTTGATCAGAAGGAATTAAATATGAGGCATCATAGATGGTTGGAATTATTGAAAGACTACAATTTTGGCTTGAACTATCATCCTGGTAAAGCCAATGTCGCTTTAAGTCGGAAGTCGTTGCACATGTCAATGATGATGGTTAGAGAGTTGGAACTTGTGGGACAATTCAGAGACATAAGTTTAGTTTGTGAATTAACACATCAAAGTGTGATGTTGGGGATGCTAACAATCAACAATGATTTCATTACTAGAATTAAATATAATCAGAAACTGGATTTAAAATTGGTGGACTTGATGGCCGAAGATGGTCAAGCTGTAGAAAATGATTTTAAAGTAGATGAACAAGGTGTGTTGAGATTCAGGAATAAGATTTGTATTCCCGATAATGTAGAACTAAAGAAGATGATTTTAGAAGAAGGTCATCTGAGTAGCTTAAGTATCCATCCAAGGGCTACTAAGATGTACCAAGATCTGAAGAAGATATTTTGGTGGTCAGGAATGAAGCGCGATGTGGCACAGTTTGTATATGCTTGTCTGACTTGCCAGAAGTCGAAGGTCGAGCATCAGAGACCTACAGGGTTGATTCAACCGTTGGATATTCCATAATAGAAATGGGACAACATTTATATGGATTTTGTGACGGGATTGCCAAATACTCTGAGAGGGCATGATGCTATTTGGGTGGTAGTAGATAGGCTGACAAAGTTGGCCCATTTTATTCCGATTAACATCAGTTTTTCTATGCAGAAGTTGGCAGAGATCTACATTCGAGTAATTGCAAAGTTGCATGGAATTCAGGTTCACTTCCATATTTTGGGAGAGTTCACAAGAGGCGTTGGGTACTAAGATGAGGTTGAGTTCATATTATCATCCACAGACGGATGGTCAGACGGAGAGAATAATTCTGAAATTTTAATTGTGGATATGAATGGTAGCGAATTCCCAATTTTGCTCATTCATCTTCTTTTACTGAGTAATTTTACTTAGAAAAGGGTAAAACTTCCCCTCGATCCTGGTCTTCAGCCATGGAACCGGTCTTAATTCCTTGAAATAAATCTCCCCTTGATCCTAGTCTTCTTCCATGGAACTGGTCTCAGTTCCTTGAAACAAACTTCCCCTCGATCCTGGTCCTCAGTCATAGAACTGGTTTCGGTTTCTTTGAAACAAACCTCCACTCGATCCTAGTCTTCAGCCACGTAACTGATCTCAGTTTCTTCTTGTCAAGTTCTTCTTCTGACAAGGAAAGTTATCTGTTACGGTCTTCACCAAACTTTTCTCTAGGGTTAATTGGGGAGATAGCCATTTGATGCAAAAATGTTTTTCATCATACTTCTCTTCGAACCTTCTTCGGAGAGATGCCATAGGATGAGTAAAGTTTTGATGTCAGACTTATTGGGTGTAGCGTTTATCTGAATAAAAGAGAGATGCAAACTTATCTGTTGGAGATGTCGTTTTCTTGAAGAGATTACATCATATTTCCCTTCGAGATTTTCTCAGAGAGATGACAGGTGATGTAATTTAATTTGAGGTGTTGATGACTTCCTTGAAAGCAGAACAAACATCTCAAGGAGAGACTATTGTTTGTCGGCCTACTAGGCATTTATGAGGAAAAATAAGCCCCATGAGAGATGGCTCTTTGCTTGCCATTTGGTAGAAGTTTCTTGGTGGATGTGATGTCCATATTGCCAAGAGTCTATCATTGAAAGGCTTCCATTGGGGATTTTTATCAATACAGGAAAGCAAAATATCATCTTTAATGGCGAAGAGTGAAGTTCTGGTGCATAACCAAATGTTTTCTTGCATTTTAGAGGTTCATGTTATCAAAGTGATCGAGGACCGATTTCAATCTAGGGATGAACTAGAGAGAAATTGTCTAAACAAGGAATTTCTTGGTGAGGAAAGAACTCAAACAGGGATTTTATTCTATTCAAGTGTGGAAAGGAAACTAAAGAAAAATATTCCATGAGGATCAAACTTAGTGGGGATTTAGAAAAAGGCACATCATTTCTGCATAAGTTTAACGACCCAACCTAAATAGAGAGAGGACAAATAGCACTTAGGGGGTAAATGACACAACTTATGCATGATGTATGTATGAACGAATGCTTATGCTGACAAAACAGACACGACATACTGACTGGTGGTGAACACAACTGGATACACGACCACTGTGGGGGATAACAAGTATTACTGTTGATGAGTATTGTTGAGGGAAACAAAGTCCCATTGCTGAACTTCACCTACTCTTGGCAGTAACAAGATGCGACTTTTAAGGAGTGGAAAATTTTACCTGTGTTTTTTTTAAAGTAGCAGTCTGTTGGAGGAAGGGACTCATGTTTCTTATCTTTTATTTTTGAAGATAATGCTCTACCAGGGACAGAAAAGTTTAGCTGAAGGGATATAAAATTCGACCCTCGATATATAGGATTCTTTGTCCTATCAATTTGAAGTAACCGACCTTCAACTCAGGATATACCGATTACAAGAAATATTTTGATTCTGCATTTTGAAGTTTGAATGCTTACAAAGAAGTTGTTGATGTTCCTTTTTGTGTTCATTAATCAAAAGGAAATTGCCATCATTAATTTAAAAGCATAAGTAAAAGTTTAGAATTTCTACTACAAAAGGTAAATTCATTTTTGTGTTTCAAGAATGTTAATCAAATAAACATGTCATTTTGCCAAGCAGAATAAATGAGAATTGCAAACAAAAGGCACAAGGACTCAATTTTTCATTAATAGAATGGTAATCAGCCTAATGCATGATTTTGTCGAGCATTACAAAGTTTAGAAAAAGGTAATTTAAAGGGAAAAGGGCTACATTCTTGAGCTCCTGTTGAAGGTGACCTTGTTGAGGATTCCTTGATAGATGACATCAGTTCTGAGGATCCAATCTTTTTGGATGTAGTTACTTGCCATAAATCCCTAACTTTTGCCTAAGTCGCCTTTTTAGGTTTTCAATCTATCGAGATGATTATCTTTTGTTTATGTCTCTAATTTTTGCCTGGACCGCCCTTTTGGGTCTTCATTCCACCGAGACGCTCTTTTTTGCCTAAGTCGCCCTTTCGAGTTTTCAACTTTGCGAGCTATATTATTTTTTTATTTAGGCAAAGTATTTCTTGATTGCATCAACATTTGTGGGATAAGTAAACTCTTCTCCATCCATGTTTTTGAGTATTAACGCACCACCGGAGAATGCTTTCTTAACAATATAGGGGCCATCATAATTTGGAGCCCATTTCCCTTGGAATCAGTGAAAAATGGTTGGATCTTTTTGAGCACAAGGTCGCCTTCTCTAAATACCCAAGGTCAAACCTTTTTGTCAAAAGCTTTCTTCATTCTCTATTGATATAATTGACCATGGCATATAGTCGTCATTCTCTTTTCTTCGATCAGATTCAGTTCATCGTGTCTGCTTTGACACGATTCACCTTTTGTTATCTTGGCTTCCATCAATACTCTTATTGACGGGATCTCAACCTCTATGGGGAGCATTACTTACATTCCATATAATAACGAGAAAGGGGTTGCTTCATTTGAAGTGCGAACAAATGTGCAATAACCCTGAAGAGCAAAATGGTAGCATCTCGTGGTAATCTTTGTAGGATACAACCATCTTCTGAATGATATTCTTGATATTTTTGTTAGATGCCTCTACTGCTCCATTCATCTTAGGCCGGTAGCGAGACGCGTTATGGTGTTCAATTTTGAACTCGACACATAATTCTTTCATCATCTTATTGTTCAAGTTAGATCCATTATCAATAACGATCTGGCTTGGAACACCATAACGACAAATGAGATTATTTTCTTATAATTCGAACAACCACTTGTCTTGTTACATTGGCATGTGATGCTGCTTTGACCCATTTGGTGAAGTAAACAATGGCTACCAAGATAAACCGATGTCCATTTGAGGCTCTGGGTTTAATCATGCCAATCATATTGATTCCCCATATAGAAAAAGGCCATGGAGAAGAGAGATCTTTGAGATGTGTTGGTGGTACATGAGTTTTATTGGCGTATATCTGACACTTGTGACATTTCCTCGTGTACTTGTAACAATCAGATTCCATTGTCAGCCAATAATATCTTACTCTTAGAATTTTTCTTGCCATGGTATGCTCATTGGCATGAGTACCAAAGGATCGTTCATGAATTTCTTTCATTAGCACGTTTGCTTCGTGCTTGTCTACGTATCTTAGAAAAACCATGTCGAAGTTTCTGTTGTAGAGTACATCATTATTCAGGAAGAAGTTACCAACGAGTCTTTTGAGAGTCTTCATATCTTTTCTTGATGCCTCAGGCGGGTATTCCTGTCTTTGAAGGAAACACTTGATATCATGGTACCATGGTTTGTCATAGATGACGACTTCCACTGCATATATGTAAGCGGGCCTATCAAGGTGCATTATGTCAATCTTGGGCACATCGATTCACATTAATCATGGAGGATAGAGTAGCTAGTGCATCAACCATGTGGTTTTCTTCATGGGGTATGTGATGAAACTCAATCTTATTCAAGAAAGGTAACAACCTTCTTGCGTAGTCTTTGTAAGGAATTAGTCCAAGTTGACGTGTGTCCCACCCTCCTTTGATCTGATTTATAACCAGAGCTGAGTCTCCAGACACATTCAAATTCTTTATCCTTAAGTTAATAGCTTCTTTGAGACCCATGATAAAAGCTTCATTTTCGGCCTCATTGTTGGTACATTTTAATGCCAATCTGGTGGTGAAAGGAATATGGGTACCCTGATGTGTAACAATGATTGCCCCAATTTTGTTTCCATAAGCGTTGACAGTTCTGTCGAATATTAATCCCCATTGGGATCCTGGCTCTGGCCCTTCGCTTCGTAGCGGTTCATTGCAGTCTTTCATCTTTAGGTACATCACATCCTCGTCTGGGAATCCAATTTGATTGATTCACTATTGTGAATTGGTTGATGAGTCAAATGATTGGCTATAATACTTCCTTTGACAGCTATCTAAACATGATATTCGATGCCGTATTCTGATAACAACATCTACTAACAGGAAATCCTCCTTGTTAACGCAAGCTGTTCAAAAATGTAGTTGATTGAATCCATTTCGGATATTAACCAAGTAGTGTGACAAATCATGTACTGGTGAAGACATTTAGCTGCCCAAGCTAGAGCGCAACAAGTTTTCTCGAGCATAGTGTATCGAGTTTCATAGTCTGTGAATTTCTTTCTTAATTAATAAGTGGCAGACTCTTTTCTTTTGGTTTCATCTTGTAGGCCAAGCACACAGCCCATGGATTCTTCTGAGACTGTTAAATAGATGATAAGTGGTCTTCCTTCCACTAGAGGAGACAAAATAGGAGGATTTAACAGATATTCTTTGATGTTGTCAAAAGCTTTTTGGCAATCCTCTGTCCATACATAACTTTGGTTCTTTATGAGTATTTTGAAGATCAGTGTGCATGTCGCTGTCATGAGAAATATGAACCTTGA
The DNA here is from genome assembly GCA_963859935.3 of Lathyrus sativus. Taxonomy (NCBI): domain Eukaryota; kingdom Viridiplantae; phylum Streptophyta; class Magnoliopsida; order Fabales; family Fabaceae; genus Lathyrus; species Lathyrus sativus. The sequence goes on along the minus strand of OZ012735.1, from coordinate 571,484,248 downwards.
AATTTAAATCAGACGTCCTAAAAATCCTCTTACTTGCTTTTCAGTCTTCGGGGAAGGCATTTCTTGAATGGCCTTAACCTTGTTAGGATCAACCTCAATTCTTTTTTAGCTGACAATGAATCTGAAGAGCTTTTTTGAATGAACACCAAATTTACATTTGTTGGGATTCAAGCAGAGTTTGTATTTTCTCAGACATTGGAATAACTTTGATAGATGTTCCACATGTTCTTCTTCTATTTTAGATTTGGCAATCATGTCATCGACATGTACTTCAGTTTCTTTGTGCATCATGTCGTGAAACAGAGTTGTCACAGCTCTTTGGTAAGTGGCTCATGCGTTTTTTAGGCCGAACGACATTACTTTGTAACAAAAGGTGCCTTATGGGGCGATGAATGAATTTTTCTCCATATCTTTTGGTGTCGTTCTTATTTGGTTATAGCCCGAGAACCCATCCATGAAGGAGAATACTCTGAATTTTGTTGTGCTGTTAACTGGCATATCATGTGGGGTAGAGGGAAGTCATCCTTTGTACTTTCCTTGTTCAAATCTCTATAGTCTATGCACATTTTAACTTTTCCGTCTTTCTTGGGAACTGGCACTATGCTGGCTAGCCATTGAGGATATTATGAGGTGGCAAGGAAACCTGCATCGATCTGTTTTTGTACCTCTTAATTTTGATGGCCATATTTGGATGAGTCATTCTCAACTTTTGTTTGACCGGAGGACACTCTGGCTTCAGTGGTAAGTGATGTTTCATGATGTTGGTATCCAACCCTGGCATGTCTTAGTAGGACCAAGCAAACAAATCTAGAAATTCTTTGAGCAGTTCTATCAGGCCTTCTTTGACAGTTGGACTGAATAGTGCTCTAATTTTAACTTCTATTCTTTCCTCTTCTGAAACCAAATTAACCTTTTCCAACGATTCTTTGTAAGGTTGCATGAACTCTTCCTCATGTCTAAGTATTCAAGAGATCTCATATGGAATTTCTTCGTCCTCTTCTTCTTCGGCTTTGAATACCAGGAACTCAAAGTTGGTAGAAGGCATTGGATCGTACATTTCAACGGGGTTTAAAACAAATGATCTGCATAGCATGATAATTCCTCTTTTTAGAAGAGATAAAGAGAATGCAAAAAGTATGTGCAGCGGTATTTTGAAAAATGCTTATTTTTATTTTGGGTTGTTTTAGAATTACCATTTTCTGAGAAAGCAAAAAGTGAAAATAGCAATAAATGCAGGAATTTAGAATGACATTCCTATTTATGATTTGTCGATTCTTGAAACACAAATCCTATAAAACAAAACTCTTTCGCTCTGGGCAAAGCAAAGATGGACATTCACAGAAAAGCAAGCCCTATAAAACATCCTTTTTACTTGGGCAAAGTGAAAGGTCAAAACAAAGACGAGGCAATTACTTTGATTTATAAACATAATCAGGACATCAACTACAATACAATTGCGACGAACTCCTCTGTGGATCACAAAGTCTGATATTTTTCTTCCATGATTTTATTTAGTAATGACACTGATTTTTGATGGAGTCAGATTACTAGAGTCTTCTTCCCATGCAGAGTTATCATAAGAGGACTCGTCTATTGTATCTTCAACAGTATTTTCATTTTCAGGGGAATCTCCCCATCCAGTGGGCTGGATTTCTTCCAATCTGATACGGGAGCTTTCAGGAACAATATAATTTACTAGATAGTCATATTTACTACTTAGTTGTCCCACATTATCCCATGTATCTGAAGGGATAGATGCGTCATCTTCTTCGATGACATTGACTTCAGGAAATGCAAAGTTGATGAATTCTTGTCCAACAATTCTTGCAACTTCATCAACATGATTTTTGACATTTTCAGAACTTTCCTGGTAAGGATTCCATGATTCTGGGAGAGTAGGTGGATTTTCCTCAAGGTCATTCTGTAGATATGAATTCTCTGGCTGACTCTTACACCCTAGATTTTCCATGTAAGTCTCCCAAATGGGAAAATCATCCATGGAATCATATGGGTTGTAATCAAAGTTGTCTTTCATCAGAGTATCTTCTTCCAATAAGTTGGGAGGAGCACGACATCCCTCAGGATCACAGTCCCCGTAGATCATCCTGACATTTGATCTTGGTATGTATTTGGGACTTTGCTTCAGAGAGAAAAGTGGCATGTATGTTTCATCCTGAGATATATATCCTTCATCATGGAAATAGGATTTCCATTCTTCATTTGTATCATAGGGTTCATTTTCCTCAATGGTGCAGACTTCTTGAGATATTAGTTGGAGGAAGCCTCCATTATGGAAGAAATCTTGAATAGGTCGAGTGTCTTCATTCTTCATTGTAACTTTGGTAAGTGCTGGAGAAAAACCGAGACCTTTTCTTGTCTTGTTATCAATAGGAGTCACAACTTGCCCCCATCCTTTTATGTTACTACTCCATAATACTTGAAGAGCATCTTTGTACGAGGAAATCTACGTTCCTTCTTCTTGATGATTCTGATTGCCCACAGAGAGTGCTTGAAATTGAGTCCTAAAAAAATGTTTTATGCCGCTCGGATGTCCATGACTTAGAAGGAGATTTAGAAAGTGTGGGGACCAGTGGTTATGGGAAGGCCGACTTCGCCAATAATTGTCTTCCTGGATCCGTCAAAAGCTTTAACTATGATCTCATTGCCTCTCATGGGGGCGCCTTGAAAATATAATCGGGCCAGAGTTGATGTTGGCATGACGTTCAAAGATGAACCTGTGTCTACGAGTATGCTGGCTAAAGCATCGTCTTGGCAATTGACTATGATGTTGAGTGCCATGTTATAGTTCTTGCCTTCCTCCGGAAGTTCTTCATCATTGAAACCCAAATTGTTGCAGGAGGTGATCTTAGAAATAATGTTATCAAACTGATCCACCATTACATCTTGTTCTACAAAGGCTTGTTCCAAAATTTTCTGTAGAGCTTCTCTATGAGCTTCTTAACTGAGCAGGAGAGATAAAGCGAATATCCGAGAAGGAGTTTATAATAGTTGATCCACAATGTTGTATTCACTTTTCTGGATGAGTTTTAACATTTCATCATTACTTTTCACATGCTTTGTGCTGCAGGATTGGCCAATTTGATGATTAGGAACTTCAGAAATGTTGACAACGGATGGCAGTGGAACTTCTTTTCCATCTTCTATTATGGTCGCACCGTACTTCTATGGAACAACTTTCTCGGATTCGTATGACACTGGTCCTAGAAACTAGATGACCAAAGGGGTTATCTGGGTCTTTCGACTGTCATAAGTAACCTCAATTAGTTCCAGCTTGGGGATGTTTGAAATTTTCCCACTCTCGAATGGGAACTCCAAGCGTTTTGGCTCATTGAGCAGAGGAGTTATGGTGAAAACATCATTGTTAATTCCATAATTAACATGCTCTCTTTCATTGAGAACTGTGATGGTTCTTTTATCCAACACTTCTTGAATCTCATTCTGAATAAGGAGGCATCCCTGCCGGCTTCTGCAACATTCTCTGCAAGCTGAGTGATCGTGGTGATTTGGACAAAATAATCAAGTTCGCATAAGCATTTGTGAAATTTGACTAATGATGTTTCAATGTTTTTAATGTCATAGAATGCATACTGCCCGGGGCAATCTCACACCATGTTGATTGAGTGAGAATTTAGGCCTAACTAGGTTTCCCCTTGGTCCACTTGATCCTGGAGAGCTGCTCGCACAAGGTAAAATCCTTGGCTATTTTCTAAGCACACTCGGCAGCGTTCATAGTTGTGAGGTGGTATACAGCCGTACCCACTCTGTATGCTATGCATCCTGACCAAATCTGTTTCCAGCAAGCGGATGTCACAGCTTTGGTGTCTGTCTAGATTTCCATTGATTATGTTAACTTGATGTGTGCTTTCATCTTAGTAGACTTGAAGTCGCCAATGGTCCAATAGATGTAGAAGAATTCTTTTGTACAAGCGCACCATCTTGATAGTTTCTAGAGCAATCCTCGCCGTCTTGATAATTATGCAAGGACAGAAAACTGAGTCTGACTTACTTGGCATGTAATTCTACCAAGTTGGTATTCATTAAACGAATGTCGAAAATTTAAACCATGTTGACCTGATGATCATTCCTTCCATGGTAGTCTTGAATCCATCCTAGATCCATTTGACGCTGAAGGGCTTCTTGTACAAAAGAACATCCTTGATTGTCTTTTGAGAAAATCAAGCAAGCGTTATAGTCATATAGTGGCAGATTGTAGTACTAACTTTCTCTTGAGTGCATTGCCACTAGATTGACATTCATCGTGCGAATGTCATGATTTTGAACAATGCCTGGATGCTCATGGGCCGTATCTACTTCACGAATCCAGTGATCATGGATCCAGCCTAAATCCACCTGTTCTTGAAGAGCTATTTGTACAATGATGCACCCTTGATTTTTCTTGGAACAAATGTTGCATTGATGATAGTTGTGAGATGACACATGACCATATTCGCTTTGCCTGCAATGCATTTTTACCAAATTTGTTCCCATTAGGCGTACGTCGCAAATTTGATAACTACTGCCTAGTCCTTTATTTATCAAGTTCACTGAAGCTTTCTCATGTTGTGGCAACGAGTTTGTTTGGACATTTAGATTCGTATCTTTGAAAGATAAAAATTCATTTTTGATGAGCCTTTGTACATCATATTTAAAGTTGAGGAAGTTCTCAATGTTATGCCCCGGTCCTCCTTGATGATAAGGGCAAGATTGATCATTTTTGAACCAATAAGGGGGATTATCCGGCAATGTGAGAGGAGACCTGGTTTGAATGTGCCCCTTTTCCAGGAGCACTGGTAACAATTATGCATATAACATTTGTATGGGGTCAAACATTGGTGATCGTGGCAAACGATTGTTGTTATTATATTGCGAGCAAGCTTAGTGAAGAGGTGGTTGTTGCCTTTGCTGATACGGTTGTTGACTCAGTTGGCTCTGAGCAGCCCGTGGTTGATAGGTCGGAGTCGGTGCTGGGTTGATAGCAAGAGATATTGCTGCCACCTGCCGAGGTTGATACCTTTGCCTTTGTTTACCCTGAGAGATATTACTAATATCCTGCTCTTTCTTCTTTTAGAAAGTACTCCTGTATCTTTTAGTTCTGCTAGATGAATCTGTATATTTGATCAATCGACCTTCTCGAACTGCTTCCTCAAGGCGTACCCCCATGTTTACCATCTCAGTAAAGTCACTATGTGCACTAGCAACCATTCGGTCATAATAAAACGAGTTCAAGGTTTTCAAGAAGATTTTTGTCATTTCTTTCTCCTCGAGGGGAGGACAAATCTGGGAAGCAATTTCTCGCCATCTTTAAGCGTACTCCTTGAAGGTTTCTTTATCTTTCTGGGACATTGCTCTGAGTTGGTCCCTATCGGGCGCCATATCCAAATTGTACTCGTACTGCTGAACAAAAGCTTCCCTGAGATCTCTAAAAGAACTGATCTTTACATGGTTTAATACCATGTACCGTTTAAGCGCGACATCGTTTAAACTTTCTTGGAAGTAATGGATTAGTAGCTGCTGATTTCCCTTCTGAGTGGACATCTTTCGGGCATACATTATCAGATGACTCTGAGTGTATGAATTGCCTTTGTATTTTTCAAAGTCAGGCACCTTGAATGTGTGCAGTATTTTTACATTAGGGACCAGACAGAGGTCAGCGGAATCTTTGCCAAACAAGTCCTGTTCGCGCATGGCATGCAATCCTTTCTGCATTTCCAAGAACTGTGCTTGGAATTCATTCATTCTTTCGTATAGTTCTTCATTCTTTGAAGGAGTGGTTTGAAGAATTTGTTCCTATGGGATAGTTTGTATAACAGGTTGTGGTATAGACGTTATTGTAGTAACACTTGGTGCTTCGGTGACCTGAAGTTTGTAACCTTCAGGTACGGGAGTATCTATCATAGCCCTTACATCTTTGTTCACCTGAAGTTTGTAACCTTCAGGTCTGGAGGTTCTGGCTATGGTTTATGGGTCTTCAGTTACCATTGGTATGTATCCTTAGGTATAAAATTGAAAGGCATGCCCCAGGGAAAACCTTTAAGCATATTGTACTGAGGAAGACTGATGGGTATCTCAAATGTTGGTGTAGTCACAACTTTTGAGATTACCGTCCTTTGAGCTGGTTAATCTTGAGCTGCTACCAGAGATTCAATCATGTCATTAAGTCTTTCCATACCCTATTTTAGAATAGTGACTTCCTCTCTTAGATATCTATTTTCTACCTTAAGACCATCCATTTTCTTCTGACGATTGGCCCGAGTATTTTACGAATGAGACAGTTTGACTCTAAAGTGCGACACATGTGTGAGAATCCGTGACAAAGATGTGTAATGCAAGAATGATGAATGATATGTAAATAAATGAGAATGACTTTAGTATGTTTTGTTTTTAAAAGAGCTTTTAAAAATTATATTTCAAATATCATACAACGATGGAAGCCTTTTATTGAATTCAAAGGATTACAATATCTTACAGGGAAAAGTACATTATTTTACCAAGTGTAGGGAGGAAAACTAGGCCTATGTGTTGCACCCCAAAATTTGCCCAACCTTTTCTAACCTAGGTTTATGTTTCAATTGCATAGTCATTTGCATTGTCATCATGTACATAGTGTATTCATCTGCATAGCATAGCATAAGAAAGTTATCTTAATCAGGGGGATCAAGTGCCATTCTTGTCTCAAGAGGTATGTTCAAGGGGTTTCATTCATATTCAGGATTACTCAGATCACTCAGTGGATTCTCTCCTATCTAGAGGTTGTTTGGGGATCATCAGAGGGTATATGAGCTATGAGCCAAGAGAATGAGGTGTGTATGGATGTTATGAAGAGCCTAGATGATCATTTTTGAGGAGTAACCAAGTCATTGGAATGATTACAAGAGCCTCAGTTGAAGTCAGTCAACTAGGGTTTTATCTGGGTCAACACTAGGTCAACCCTAGGTCAAAGACTTGTTTTGAAAGGCATCAAGGCTCATTTGAAGGATGTGGGATTCATTATTTGCTACATGGATATGGATGTGGTGTTGTGCCAAAGAAAAATCAACAGGAGTCAAGGAGAAGAGGAGTTACCAAATTAGGGTTTCAGTGTAAAATCCCCTGATTTAGGTCAAACTTCAAGGCAGTGTAACTCAAAATGCAAGCTTCATATGAATTTCTGGTACACATGAGACTTGTAGAGTGTCTTCATAGCTTTAATTTGAGTTGTGGAAGTCATCAAGATGATTTATAGAACTCAAGTTATAGTTCTTGCAAGTTACAGGTCATCTGAGGACACTAAAATTTGTCTGTGAAAGTTGTCTGTCATCCAAGCAACTTTTGACCTTCAGGGAGTTTTCAAATGAATTCTTGGCAAAAATAAGAGTTGTTCCTCATGATCTCCCCTTTCAAAAAAGGTATGGTATGCCTTCATCTGATTTGTGAAGCTCAAGTTATAGTTTGTGCAAGTCAGGGGTATTTTGGGAAAGTGGAATTGTAGGTCATTCTTAGCCTATTCCTAAAACTCATACAAGGAAGCTTCAAATGAAAAACTTCACAACATAAAAGTTGATCAAAATGGAATTTTAACTCTAGAAAAGAGGTAATGAAAGTTTGGAAATGCATGGAACAAGAATTGACAAAAGGTGGTGAAAATGGCTTAAAAATGGACATAAGTTGAAAAAGTTCAACTTGGAAATTGGTTTGGGCAATCTATAAATCCAAAATGGGGCATATGATATATCAAATTGAGTCTAAACAACATTTTAAATACTTTGGTTCAGCCACAATTTTGATTTGAGGGTTAAAAAATGGACTTGCTTTGTAATTCCATTACTTGCATAATAAGGTACATGTGAGAAACTCAACATAAGGCAAAGGAATCCCTTGTTTTTCACTCATATCACTCCAATTTGTCATGAAAAGAGATTTTAAAAGGTGGTTAAGGGGCTGTTAGTGGATTGAAGTGAGATATCATGAGACATCAAAATACCATATCATGAGAAATTCATGAAGTTTCTAGAATCATCCTAGATTGATCTAGAAGACTCTAGATCTTTCCATGCTCTCCTATATATTGGATTGAGATCATTAAGAGTAAAGGTTGGTGATAGTTGATGTTGAATCCATTTTCTCCATTTGCAAATTATATTGAATCTTCATTTTTCTCTTCACCATTTTTCCATTTTTCCCACATTTTTCTACACTTGAAAACTCAAATTTTCAATTCCATTTTTCTCCCACTTTTGGTTCATTCCACCATTGCAAATACATTCCTTATCATTCTTACAATTGATTCAACACTTTTTTGGCCATAATTGATGCATGAACCAAGCTACACAACTCCATTAAAGTGAGCTCCAAGTGAAAAATTGATTTTTTGTTTTCCATCAATTCACTCCTTTCTTTCCATCCAAACACCTTCCTCATCAATTATAGGACGTGTCCACATCATTTTCTCAAAGAATTGGTGATCGAGTGAAGCTCCATAAGCCATTTTTCGGAGGTATAAAGAATTCGACATAACTCATGATTTATGAGTCTTTCTTGCATTATTGTTGTTGCATTACATTGCTCTCATCTCCTACATGGATTCTAGTACAAAAAAGATGGGTTTTATGACAATTTTTGGTTCTTGAGTTTTTCTTGAGGTGCCACGTTTTGGGAGTTAGAGAGAGTTTCAAGAAAATCTAAGACTATATTTGGATTCCTTGATTTTTTTCCTTTAAGTTTGACCAAAATTTTGTGCGAAACGGATAATTATTGATGGAGTTATGGTGCTTCAAAGTAGCAAAAAACTCATGTTCATGGAGCTGCGGGTTACTATTCACAAAGTTGAAAAATTTGATTTGGAGAAGGTGTTAACACCGTCGGATGCATTTCCAAGTCAAGGTTTCTTCCATTCATCCAACGCCTCTCACTGCGCCACGCAATCGGCCACATAAGCCTCATGCCACTTTTATTTATTCATGTTATTTTCTTTTATTTTCCTATTGCCATGTTTCTTTTATTTTTCTGTTTTATATGCTGACTCCTAAATACCATAAAAAATAGGAAAATTAGTCTTTTTGATCCCCATTTTTTTGTGCTGAATCTTTAAGATGTCTAGGATTTAATAAAACTGGAATTATAATTTTACCATTTTTTGACATTTTCTTTGGATTTTTTACATTTGGGTCGTCATAAAAAGGCCAATTCTGGTGCTATCATTTTGTTGAATCTCTTTGACCTATCAAAACATAATTTAAATGTCAATCCTTTTGCAGGGATCTCATACACATGTTGAGGTATTGTGATATATTTTTGTGGGAATTTTATTGTACCATTTTAATTGGTTTTGGATGCTTTCTTTAACATGCGCCACTTTAATCTTTCCTTTGGTATACATGAGATATCTTGCAATGTTTCCATCTTATTTGACCATTTATCTTTGGATATTTTTGTGGTATCTCTCACCCCTGGTTTGTGGCTTGATGTAGGGAATTGGAGATTTTTATTTGAATTTTTTAGCACCTTTTTCTATTTTTCTTATGTTTTGTATTCGAACTTGTAATTTGGACTTTCGAACGGACTTTATTTTTGTTAAGGCTCCAACGGCCGCTTTGTGTTTGCGTGATGAACGCCGTGGCTTATATTTCTTATTGTAGATAGGTTAGAGGTATTGGAAGACCCTTAGGTGGCTGTTATTTGTATGTGTAGCTTGCCCAATTATCGACTTGTTTGCATGATAGCACGTTGCGATTCCAAATAGTGGATTACGCGTTTCATTCGGAGTTTTCACTCGATTCTTTGCATATGATCACTTGATATTTTCTTATTCCATCCATGAATGGGCTTGAGGTTGAGATGAACCTTCCTCCCTCCTTTGCATCGCATTTACCATTGCTATATTCATGTTCACTTGTATGCGGTTATTACTTGTATTTCCGTTTCTTCCTTTTGTTTTCCTTTCCCGTAGGACTTCCATTCTTCCTTGTTCAAGGGAGGATGTGATAGAAATTAGGAGCTAACCCAGGTATGATAACATTAGGGTAGATTTTATTCCCTTTTTAACCCTAGGATTTTAGAGTGTCATCTCTTCTTTCTTCAAAACAACAGAAAAACATTAATAAAGGTTATAACAAAATCAATTCATTTCTTCCGTCAAAAGATTTGAACAAACATCAACCTTTTTGCAATAAGAAAACCCTTGCTTAAGGTGATATTTTTCATAAAAGACATTTGAACAGCTTGTGTCGTGAGTAGCCCGAACTATGTTTGCTCTGATATTCCATGCTGTGTGGAAGTACGTAGGCATAGGATGCGATATCCTAGCGAGCAACCTTCACCCATCCTCCCCCGTAGTTAGGCGAACTACGTTGACTCTGATTTCTCGTTCCAGACGGGAATACGTAGGCATAAAGTGCGATGCTTTACCGAGTCATGTTTTCTTTTCTTTTCAGCCTTCATCCTTTAGTTTAGATAGAAGTGTAATCCGTACAAACAAGCAAGCGTGGATCCCATCGAGTACGAAGGACGTGAGGGGTGCTAATACCTTCCCCTTGCGTAACCGACTCCCGAATCCAGGTTTTGGTTGCGATGACCATACCTTTTCCCGTCTTTGCGTTAGGTTTACTTCGAGCGTTTCCTTTCCCTCCTTTGGGATAAATAACGCACGGTGGCGACTCTTCTGTATTGTCGGCGCCGATTTTCGCAGTAGCGACAGCTGGCGACTCTGCTGGGGACGATGAGGGTTCCCTACGCGAGTCAATCCTAGCGCTTGTTTTCCCGTCGTGGGCTTTGTATGGATTTACATTTCTGTATTTACATTTCAGCATTTTATTATCATTATTATTGTTATATTGTGGGTTTGATGGGGGTTCTATGATTGAGAGATAAGCCGGACCTGGGCTTGAGTGCACCTAGAATTAGAGTAGAGATTAGTGGGGGTGTGCATGCTTTGCATGTACTAGCTTCCCGCGAAATCTACGCTCGGACGAGGTCCTTCTGGTTGACTTCCTGTTTCACCCTTTGGGTGCAGTGGGCTGTTGGTTAGTTGGATTGTCGACTTCGGGGACCGATCATTTGGAAGTTGGCTAAGTGAGGCCTCTTCAGGATTTGATGATGCCACTCCTTCTGGGAATCGTATCATCAACCCTGAAAGTCTGTGACGCCAACGACCGCATAGGATGCCGTTCCTTGTGCCAGTTATAAGGACATCTACCTGTGAGAGGGACTTAGGGCATGCAGGTAACTTGACCTTCAGACTACCGGTTCATTTCTCATGAGATACAGGATTGTGGATATTTTGTGGACTGTTATCTAGGTCTGTCAGAGACCAGGTGTGGGTTATATTATTGGGTCTATCCGAGACCAGGATGGAGTTCTTTGTGAGGTCTGTCTGAGACCAGGGTTTGATGAGTATTGGAGGGTCTGTCTGAGACCTGTTCTTGGTATGACTTGGGCCTCTTATTCAGGGAACTTGATCCCCTGTTGCAGCTGTTTGCATTGCATTGTTGGCATACCCATTTATCATTGCATTTCATTAACGTGTGTCTGTGCTGCAGGTGCATTACATACTTCTCTGTTCTAGTGCTCCGGACTTCTGATTGTTGATATGGGTAGTGTGCGGAAGACAGTTGCGTATAAGCTGCCCACTCCGGATGTGAATTCTATATTGAGTTTGATTGCCCTTGCGGATGATGAGGTTAGGGCTAGCTTCAAGAAGAGTTATGGGAGGCTTTTGAGCTTGGTTTGTAGACCCAGTGCACATGATTTGAATGGATTGTATACATTGCTGCAGTTTTACGATCCTGCTTTGAGATGCTTCACGTTTACAGATTTCCTTATGGGTCCTACTATGGAGGAATATGCAGAATTCCTTGGTTTGCCAGTACAGAACAAGGTCCCGTTCATCCATTTTGACGCTAAGCCTAAGTTGGAGGATTTAGCGGTGTCTTTGCATATGGATGCTTCGGAGCTGTTAGTGACTTCTTGGTACGGGATTCCTGGATTCGCTCTTAATTTTCTGGTTAGCAAGGCGCGAGAGTATGCCAAGAGTGGTTGTTGGGTGGTATTCAACGCTTTGTTGGCTTTGTGTATATATGGGATAATGCTATTCCCAAACCTTCCAGACTTTGTTGACTTTGATGCACTTGATCTATTTGCTGCCGGCAATCCAGTACCGACATTGATTGGGGATTTCTACCATTCCCTCCATTACAAGAATGAGAACCGACGAGGGAAGAGTGTTCATTGTTGCGTGCCTTTACTGAAGATGTGGTTTGATAGACACTTACCGAAGAAGGGTCCTTTCGTAGAGCTTGCAAATGAGTCTGATTGGTCCGAGCGCCTTATGAGATTGACTTCTGAGGAGATGGTTTGGTTTGATAGGAATTTGCTGGGTTCCGAGATTATTTTTAGCCGTGCAGGATATCCAAACGTGCCCTTAATTGGGAGGAAAGGCTGTATCAATTACAATCCTTCTTTACTTGTTCGTCAGTTTGGATATGCATTGAAGAGCCCGCCGAAGGCAGAAGAGGTACAGGAATCTCTGTACTTCACAGGTAATCTGAGTGGAGACTTATTGGCCAAGCTGCAGTACGCTTGGAATCACATCTCTAGAAGGGGAAAACCACTGTTAGGAAAGAACGACTGTCAGGCTTATCCTCCGTACAAAGCTTGGATGCGAGAAAGGGTCAAGCAGATTCAGATGCCCTATCCTTTTGTGTCATCTTCTGTTCCTACTCCGGTAGAGGAACCCACGACTGTTCCCATTGAGGTTTATGAGCAAGTGGTGAAGGAAAAGGAAGCTTTGTTGGTGGTTAATGAAGATCTGGAAAGCGAATTGGCCCAGATTCGAAGTGAGAAGAACGAAGCTGCGTACTCCCTTCAACAACAAACTGAGATGGTAACCTTGTTGAATACTAAGTTGGTTAAAGAAAAGGAGAAGCAGGAACGCCTGGGACAAGACTTTAAGAGTTCTCATGACATGATGGAAGCTAAGAAGAAGTCGTTGGACATCGCTTACCGAGAGATCGCTTCATTCAATAAGACGTGGAATGCCACTCTTACCAACAACAAGGAACGGGAGGATAAGTTGAAGCAACAGATCTCTGATCTTCAGGACCAATTGAAGGCCACCAGGAGGCAGCGTGAAGAAGAAGTCATGACTAGATATGCTCTTCAAGATGCACTGAAGCAAGTTGATGCCCGCAGAAAGGAAGCTCGATCCCAGAAGAGGAAGCTAGATGAGTGCTTTGGTGAAGGCACATGGGAAGAGTCCATCGACGACTTGCGGCGAGTTCTTAAGCAGAGGAGTCTACTCATAGAGGGATTGCTTGTTCAGCCTGATCATCCCAAGACAAAGAAGCTGTTAGGGGAGTATAGGGATTATGGGCATACCTGATTTGTTCATGCTTTATTGTATGCTGACCATCACCCGGCTTGTGGGTTGAGGTCATGCTTTTGTTCGTCTTGTGGTACATTGGTGTTATACTTTTGCCTTTGAAGGCCTGTTTAATATATGAGTTGTTTTCTCTTTTGTGATTGAATTTCAACTTCTTGCAACTTTTTGTCACCGCACTGTCACGGCGCTGCCCTGTATCAAATGTATTAGCACTAGAATGGGGGGAGTAATATTCCCCAAGGCACAGGCACATATTGCATTTCACATACATACTCATATTGGCATTACAGGTTTGTGATCCGTGTATCTTATCTCCTGCATCCATTTCAGGTATTTTCAGGATTGCAGAAAAGCGGGTCCACCGTTACTCTACCAGAACTAATCACAAGAAGATCATGGACAATGTGCAGAGTGAAATGCAAGAGATGCGTGACAGGATGACCCTGCTCATGCAAACCATGGAGACCATCGCCAAAGGACAAGAGCAGCTGCAGAATCTGGTTCAACCGATAGTCGCACGGGCTGAAAACAACGGGACACCGCATGGTGAAAATATTGCTGCTTCTCCCCGAGTTGAGAATCGTCAAAGTGTCGATGTTATTCCCGTAAACGGTTTGAATGCTGGAGAAACTGGTCCTGTAGGTGGAGGTGGGAACGCCGGTAATATGAATGCCAATGCAAATACTGCTGGGGTATTTGTGGGTAATGTCAACCAGGGTTTCAATGGGGGCGTTGAGAATGTCGGAATGAATGGTATTAATGGTAACCAGGGCTTCAATGGTGTGAATATGGGATATGGCAATGTGGTTGGCGCCAAGGCTGGATATGGTGACCATGGTTATGATAACATGGGCTACAGAACGGGTATGAACAATGGCCAGGAGATGGGAAACCTGAGGTATGACCCCAGGTATTTTCAAACAGGTTTGGGTCTTAACACCGGACATGCTGCATATGACGAGGTACCTCGCTGGGAGGATCGTCAAGAAGACGTCTTCTCTGGTCAGAACGAAGGCTATGGGAGACCCGCAGGAGACAACCTCCGAATGAGATTGCTGGAAGAGAAGGTAAACGGTTTGGCTAGCCAGAACACTGTGGGGCTGGATATGTCCAATATGGGATTGGTACCAGGGCTGAGGGTACCTCTGAAATTCAAAGCGCCATCTTTTGATAAATATAAAGGGGACACGTTCCCGAGGGTACATGTTCGTTCATTTTACAGGAGGATGTCCGCGTATTCAGACGATGAAAAGATGCTCATGCATTTCTTCCAGGACAGCTTGTCAGGGCCGTCGCTGGAATGGTATATGAGCCTAGAGCCAACACAGATAAAAAGCTGGAAAGAGCTAGCGGAAGCTTTCGTGAAGCATTACCAATACAACAGCGATCTCGCCCATAACCGGGTTCAGCTGCAAAGCCTCTCTCAGAAGCCCAGTGAAAGCTTCAAAGAATACGCCCAGAGATGGCGAGATCTGGCTGCTAGGGTACAACCTCCTATGGTCGAGCGTGAAATGATGGACTTGTTCGTAGGGACATTCTCAGGAATGTACTATGACCGGCTACTCAACTTCTCAATGAGTACCTTCTCCGAGTTGATCCTGATGGGGGAGCGTATAGAAAACGGGATAAAAATCGGTAAGATTCAAGCGGGAGAGTCTGCTTCAGCTGGAAGCAATAAGAAAGCTTTCGGGGGTAGAAAACAGGAAGATGCCAATTCGGTATGTAGCACTCGGGGAAGAAATAGGGGATGGAGGCAATACCAATCGCAACAAGTTGCAAGTGTGACAATCCCCGCGCAACACCAGCAACAGCCGCAGCAGCAGGGGCAACAACATCCGGCTCAGCAAAGAATTCAGAACGGGAAGCCGAAAAGGGTATTTGATCCGCCGCCAGTATCGTACGCTGAGCTTCTTCAGAATTTGTTACGGTTACAGTTGGTCGAGAAAAGAACGATGGCTCCTCCGACAGGGATACCCCCACCCAGTTATAACGCTAATGAGCATTGCGAATTCCACTCTGGGGCACCCGGCCATAATATCGAAAACTGCCACGCTTTCAAGCATAAAGTGCAAGATTTGCTTGATAGCACTGCTATTAATTTTGGTACGGAAGGGCCCAATATTACACAACAACCAATGCCAAACCATGAATAGGCTGGAGTATGGTGGACAAAGAGGAGTTCTATAGTTCGGGTGGGCCGTTAAAAGTAGATAAGAATAGTGGCAGGATGCCTCTAATAACTGATTGTGAAGATAGCTGGTTCAGCAGCAGGATAGATGTGGAAGCCCGGTTCTCGGAAGCTGGCATTTTTCTTTGTTTTATCTTGTCATTTCTTTACGTTTGTAGTTTCTTTCATGTTTAAATTGCAATCTTGTTCGTAAAACTTGTTGTTTTCATTTCAATTGATGATAATGGAATAAATATGCATGTTTTGATTAAATCCAGTTGTGTTCACCAATCGTTTTTGCAAATGTCCAATGCTTGGTTAAGAAGGATCTGCGGAGGATGACGAAAATGAACGACGTGCAAGCTTCTGATTGTATGCTTTTGAAATAAAACATGTTGATGATGTACAGGCATTGTTTCAAATCCCTAAACACCGGAGTTATAAGGAAGATAATCCCTTGTCAACCCCTTTGAGCCTAGTAGTAGGAGTTCTTTCTGCGAATGAAAAACCCTCAATCTTAACCTGGGGCAGGGTAGGTGTTAGCTAATTTGACCGAGCGTTCAAGTTGCAAAAGGAGTGTCCATTCGAGGATTAGTCACACCTCTAGAGGTTGTGCCTAAGAAACCACAATGGTTCAGCATTAGGAGTGAAACAGTCACATCATTCCCCAAAGAGTCAGACAACCAGCGTCACACGACTTGTTCGAAAAAAAAAAATCAAAAGCCCGCTAAGTCAAGAAAAGAAAACAATTGACTTAGGCAAAAATGAGGGCATCCCGCTGGACTCAAAAAACCAAAAGAACTCAAAAGAGTCAGTCCAGGCAAAAGTTAGGGATATGAAAAGGAAAAAAGATGAAAGGATGGAAAAATCCTCAAATGAAATACGAGTCGTGTGACCTCAAGTGTCAAAGACGAAAGGTGAGTGGCTGTCACTCCCAACAATCATAATTTCTCGAACTATCACTCCTATCTTTCAGCCTCTGAGAGGTGAGTGCTAAGGTCGAATTAGCTGAACATAGGATCGGAGAACATCAAGGAGAATGGGTGGGTTAAAATAAACTTTGAGCCTTTATCCTTTCCTTCAGAACCGTGAACCTGACCACGTTATAACCTTCAAAAGTCCTAATTGAAGCAGGTTGTTTCGAAAGCATACTTCGGTAAAGGTCGCGTCGATTCTGACTCCTGAAAGGGTTCCTCTTACCATGTTGGTACTGATGTTGATAAATGTTTTGTGCATTATATGCTATAAACTGTTTTTCCCTTCTCCCAGTGAACAGATTGGATGTCAAAACTATCATATGTGTTGCATTAATACATCTTTTATGCAGAACAACTTGTTTTACTTGCGAGTAAGCGCTTGACAGCAGAAAAGTTTCCTACAGTGGAAAGTATGGTCAGGATAGAATGCAGAGCGCCCGAATGCTCCGCAAGCCGGGGCAAGCCATTAAGTGCTCCCCAGTCAGGTCAGCCATTCAAAGTCAGTTACTTTGGGGCAATCAGGTCGAGATTCGGTAAATCTCTCGTAGTTGGAGGTACTGCTCTGGATCAGCCAATCAGGGGCAAAGTCATTGCAATCAGGGGCAAGCCATCTTAAGAGCGCAGAAGTTATTCTTTACTCGAGGGGCATTTGGTGTGAAGTATTTCTCTGAAGTTCAGAATGCTGGGGCAGTTCATATCAGACCAACGGGGTACAAATATTCAGATTCCCTTTTGAGGACTATCCCTACAGAGGTCCCATAGGCCGGGGCATATCAGAAGCGAAGGAATTGTTCTTCTCCGTATCATCAGAGCTACTCAGAGCTATTCGAGCAGATTCAGTCAATCTTAAAGTGTGAGACGAATGTCGGGAAGTCATGTTACGGTCTTCCGATTCTTCACCCAAATCCATGTTGGCGATCACTGTGAGGCCCATCCGTGTTGACGCATCAGTTTCCAAATCCAATCGTCATCAGTACGCAGGAAGACTCCGTCTATTTTCTCCAACAAAAGTCCAGTTTTTCAGTGGCACAGGTGAGCTATCCCCAGAGAAGTCCAATCATACTTGGCACATCTGCTATTCCCCAGCAGAGTTATATTCCCCAGCAGGGTGTTACTTCAACGAGGTGTTTGGTTAAGTTCCCAAATTCCCCAGCGGAGTTGATGCTACTCTTCCAGCATTTATTTTGGCTGGAATAATTCTGTGATATCCGGTTATCCTCGGCGGAGTTAGCTTTGTCTTCAGCATTTATTTTGCTGGAGCGCCTCATTGCATTTGCATGTATCATCATACTTGCATCTAACCCAAATACGTAGCATTTCCATGCTATATGGAAGCATTACGTCATTATCGAACATACGTATTCAGAAACATAAACCAGGTTGGTTGCTTCGTTGGTTTCAGATGTTTAATTTCCCCTGCAGATAGTTGAGATTATGATTCAGGAAGATGTTCGGATAGTCGGATTTGGGGCGCAAGGCGAGCAGTGATCGTGTTCGTCCTATCATGTGGACCCCTAGCAGAGTTGCTTGGTTGAGTTTCTCTTTTCCCCAGCTGAGTCCTTCTCAGGTCGCTGTTATGTCGGCATTACAAGATTTCATAGTTCAGATTTTTTGGAGTTATCGCCGTGATTTCCCCAGTAGAGTTTTCTTCCCCATCAGAGTTGCTTGGTTAAGCTTCCCTTCTTCCCCAGCGAAGTTTTCTTCAGACTGTTGTCACGTCAATATTGAAAATCTTGAAATTACTACCTGCCGTCGAAGTAGGTGTTTGACGGCTGTCGTCAGAATTACCCCGGTTGAAGGAGTTACACCCCGGTTGAGGGAGTTATTGCCCTGGTTGAAGGAGTTATACCCCGGTTGAAGGAGTTACACCCCGGTTGAGGGAGTTGTTGCTCTGGTTGAAGGAGTTATTACCCTGGTTGAAGGAGTTATACCCTGGTTGAAGGAGTTATACCCCGGTTGAAGGAGTTATACCCTGGTTGAAGGAGTTATTACCCTGGTTGAAGGAGTTATACCCCGGTTGAAGGAGTTATTACCCCGGTTGAAGGAGTTATTACCCTGGTTGAAGGAGCTATACCCCGGTTGAAGGAGTTATACCCCGGTTGAAGGAGTTATACCCTGGTTGAAGGAGTTATTACCCTGGTTGAAGGAGTTATTACCCTGGTTGAAGGAGTTATACCCTGGATGAAGGAGTTATACCCTGGTTGAAGGAGTTATACCCTGGTTGAAGGAGTTATACCCTGGTTGAAGGAGTTATACCCTGGTTGAAGGAGTTATACCCCGGTTGAAGGAGTTATACCCCGGTTGAAGGAGTTATACCCTGGTTGAAGGAGTTATACCCTGGTTGAAGGAGTTATACCCTAGTTGAAGGAGTTATACCCTGGTTGAAGGAGTTATACCCTGGTTGAAGGAGTTATACCCCGGTTGAAGGAGTTATACCCTGGTTGAAGGAGTTATTACCCTGGTTGAAGGAGTTATACCCCGGTTGAAGGAGTTATACCCTGGTTGAAGGAGTTATACCCTGGTTGAAGGAGTTATACCCTGGTTGAAGGAGTTATACCCTGGTTGAAGGAGTTATTACCCTGGTTGAAGGAGTTATACCCTGGTTGAAGGAGTTATTACCCTGGTTGAAGGAGTTATTACCCTGGTTGAAGGAGTTATACCCTGGTTGAAGGAGTTATTACCCTGGTTGAGGGAGCTGTTACCCTGGTTGAGGGAGTTGTCTCCCTGGGTGATGGAGTTACACCCTGGTTTGAGGAGTTATTATGCCTTGTTTGAGGCAGTTTGTTATCCTGGTCGATGGAGTTGTTACCTTTTATCAAAGGAATTATTATCGGTGTTGGCAGAATCATTACCCGTGCTAACGGAGTGGCTCCCTGCGGAATTATTTATTCAAGTATCTGTGTCGTCGGAGATGTATCCCACAGAGCAACTTGTTCAAGTCACCGGATGCCTGATTCGCGCTTTACGTAGCATTTTGTTTGTTTCTCTACCAACGAAGGTCAAGACTTTTGTGTTTTCGACGTGGTCCTCTGGCTCGATGCATGCTTATTGTAGCAAAATTTGGAATTAATTGTGGATTCAAGGCCTGTGGCGTCACGTAGGTGGTTGAGGACGAAATCAAGTCAGTTCTTATCAGATAATTGATAAGTTGTTGCCGTGACAACCGGATTCGGTTTTCTGAATGATATTTTTCCCAAGCAGTAGTCATACGCAATTTATTTTGCGGTTGGCAAATTTCTGGGTTCTTTCGTATTCAACCGTCTCGTACCTCGAATGTCTGAAGGCTGCGCGCTCTTCATCCAGTCGGGTCCAAGCCGCTTGAATAGGGGCAGCTGTTGCACCCCAAAATTTTCCCAACCTTTTCTAACCTAGGTTTATGTTTCAATTGCATAGTCATTTGCATTGTCATCATGTACATAGTGTATTCATCTGCATAGCATAACATAAGCAAGTTATCTTAATCAGGGGGGATCAAGTGCCATTCTTGTCTCAAGAGGTATGTTCAAGGGGTTTCATTCATATTCAGGATTACTCAGATCACTCAGTGGATTCTCTCCTATCTAGAGGTTGTTTGGGGATCATCAGAGGGTATATGAGCTATGAGCCAAGAGAATGAGGTGTGTATGGATGTTATGAAGAGCCTAGATGATCATTTTTGAGGAGTAACCAAGTCATTGGAATGATTACAAGAGCCTCAGTTGAAGTCAGTCAACTAGGGTTTTATCTGGGTCAACACTAGGTCAACCCTAGGTCAAAGACTTGTTTTGAAAGGAATCAAGGCTCATTTGAAGGATGTGGGATTCATTATTTGCTACATGGATATGGATGTGGTGTTGTGCCAAAGAAAAATCAACAGGAGTCAAGGAGAAGAGGAGTTACCAAATTAGGGTTTCAGTGTAAAATCCCCTGATTTAGGTCAAACTTCAAGGCAGTGTAACTCAAAATGAAAGCTTCATATGAATTTCTGGTCCACATGAGACTTGTAGAGTGTCTTCATAGCTTTAATTTGAGTTGTGGAAGTCATCAAGATGATTTATAGAACTCAAGTTATAGTTCTTGCAAGTTACAGGTCATCTGAGGACACTAAAATTTGTCTGTGAAAGTTGTCTGTCATCCAAGCAACTTTTGACCTTCAGGGAGTTTTCAAATGAATTCTTGGCAAAAATAAGAGTTGTTCCTCATGATCTCCCCTTTTAAAAAAGGTATGGTATGCCTTCATCTGATTTGTGAAGCTCAAGTTATAGTTTGTGCAAGTCAGGGGTATTTTGGGAAAGTGGAATTGTAGGTCATTCTTAGCCTATTCCTAAAACTCATACAAGGAAGCTTCAAATGAAAAACCTCACAACATAAAAGTTGCTCCAAATGGCATTTTAAGTCTAGAAAAGATGTCATGAAAGTTTGGAAATGCATGGAACAAGAATTGACAAAAGGTGGTGAAAATGGCTTTAAAATGGACATAAGTTGAAAAAGTTCAACTTGGAAATTGGTTTGGGCAATCTATAAATCCAGAATGGGGCATATGGTATATCAAATTGAGTCTAAACAACATTTTAAAGACTTTGGTTCAGCCACAATTTTGATTTGAGGGTTAAAAAATGGACTTGCTTTGTAATTCAATTACTTGCATAATAAGGTACATGTGAGAAACTAGATCTTAAAAGGTGGTTAAGGGGCTGTTAGTGGATTGAAGTGAGATATCACTCCAATTCGTCATGAAAAGAGATTTTAAAAGGTGGTTAAGGGGCTGTTAGTGGATTGAAGTGAGATATCATGAGACATCAAAATACCATATCATGAGAAATTCATGAAGTTTCTAGAATCATCCTAGATTGATCTAGAAGACTCTAGATCTTTCCATGCTCTCCTATATATTGGATTGAGATCATTAAGAGTAAAGGTTGGTGATAGTTTATGTTGAATCCATTTTCTCCATTTGCAAATCATATTGAATCTTCATTTTTCTCTTCACCATTTTTCCATTTTTCCCACATTTTTCTACACTTGAAAACTCAAATTTTCAATTCCATTTTTCTCCCACTTTTGGTTCATTCCACTATTGCAAATACATTCCTTATCATTCTTACAATTGATTCAACATTTTTTTGGCCATAATTGATGCATGAACCAAGCTACACAACTCCATTAAAGTGAGCTCCAAGTGAAAAATTGATTTTTTGTTTTCCATCAATTCACTCCTTTCTTTCCATCCAAACACCTTCCTCATCAATTATAGGACGTGTCCACATTATTTTCTCAAAGAATTGGTGATCGAGTGAAGCTCCATAAGCCATTTTTCAGAGGTATAAAGAATTCGACATAACTCATGATTTATGAGTCTTTCTTGCATTATTGTTGTTGCATTACATTGCTCTCATCTCCTACATGGATTCTAGTACAAAAAAGATAGGTTTTATGACAATTTTTAGTTCTTGAGTTTTTCTTGAGGTGCCACGTTTTGGGAGTTAGAGAGAGTTTCAAGAAAATCTAAGACCATATTTGGATTCCTTGATTTTTTTTCCTTCAAGTTTGACCAAAATTTTGTGCGAAACGGATAATTATTGATGGAGTTATGGTGCTTCAAAGTAGCAAAAAACTCATGTTCATGGAGCTGCGGGTTACTATTCACAAAGTTAAAAATTTTGATTTGGAGAAGAAGGTGTTAACACCGTCGGATGCATTTCCAAGTCAAGGTTTCTTCCATTCATCCAACGCCTCTCACTGCGCCAAGCAATCGGCCACATAAGCCTCATGCCACTTTTATTTATTCATGTTATTTTATTTTATTTTCCTATTGCCATGTTTTTTTTATTTTTCTGTTTTATATGCTGACTTCTAAATACCATAAAAAATAGGAAAATTAGTCTTTTTGATCCCCATTTTTTTGTGCTGAATCTTTAAGATGTCTAGGATTTAAGAAAACTAGAATTATAATTTTACCATTTTTGACATTTTCTTTGGATTTTTTACATTTGGGTCGTCATAAAAAGGCCAATGCTGGTGCTAACATTTTGTTGAATCTCTTTGACCTATCAAAACACAATTTAAATGTCAATCCTTTTGCAGGGATCTCATACACATGTTGAGGTATTGTGATATATTTTTGTGGGAATTTTATTGTACCATTTTAATTGGTTTTGGATGCTTTCTTTAACATGCTCCACTTTAATCTTTCCTTTGGTATACATGAGATATCTTGCAATGTTTCCATCTTATTTGACCATTTATCTTTGGATATTTTTGTGGTATCTCTCACCCCTGGTTTATGGCTTGATGTAGGGCATTGGAGATTTTTATTTGAATTTTTTTAGCACCTTTTGCTATTTTTCTTATGTTTTGTATTCGAACTTGTAATTTGGACTTCCGAACGGACTTTATTTTTGTTAAGGCTCCAACGGCCGCTTTGTGTTTGCGTGATGAATGCCGTGGCTTATATTTCTTATTGTAGATAGGTTAGAGGTATTGGAAGACCCTTAGGTGGCTGTTATTTGTATGTGTAGCTTTCCCGATTATCGACTTGTTTGTATGATAGCACGTTGCGATTCCAAATAGTGGATTACGCGTTTCATTCGGAGTTTTCACTCGATTCTTTGCATATGATCACTTGATATTTTCTTATTCCATCCATGAATGGGCTTGAGGTTGAGATGAACCTTCCTCCCTCCTTTGCATCGCATTTACCATTGCTATATTCATGTTCACTTGTATGCGGTTATTACTTGTATTTCCGTTTCTTCCTTTCGTTTTCCTTTCCCGTAGGACTTCCATTATTCCTTGTTCAAGGGAGGATGTGATAGAAATTAGGAGCTAACCCATGTATGATAACATTAGGGTAGATTTTATTCCCTTTTTAACCCTAGGATTTTAGAGTGTCATCTCTTCTTTCTTCAAAACAACAGAAAAACATTAATAAAGGTTATAACAAAATCAATTCATTTCTTCCGTCAAAAGATTTGAACAAACATCAACCTTTTTGCAATAAGAAAACCCTTGCTTAAGGTGATATTTTTCATAAAAGACATTTGAATAGCTTGTGTCGTGAGTAGCCCGAACTACGTTTGCTTTGATCTTCCATGCTGTGTGGAAGTACGTAGGCATAGGATGCGATATCCTAGCGAGCAACCTTCACCCATCCTCCCCCGTAGTTAGGCGAACTACGTTGACTCTGATTTCTCGTTCCAGACGGGAATACGTAGGCATAAAGTGTGATGATTTGCCGAGTCATGTTTTCTTTTCTTTTCAGCCTTCATCCTTTAGTTTAGATATAAGTGTAATCCGTACAAACAAGCAAGCATGGATCCCATCGAGTACGATGGACGTGAGGGGTGCTAATACCTTCCCCTTGCGTAACCGACTCCCGAATCCAGGTTTTGGTTGCGATGACCATACCTTTTCCCGTCTTTGCGTTAGGTTTACTTCGAGCGTTTCCTTTCCCTCCTTTGGGATAAATAACGCACGGTGGCGACTCTTCTGTATTGCCGGTGCCGATTTTCGCAGTAGCGACACTATGAATTCTAGGGATTTCCTGACGAAGGTCTACATGCAAGTTGCTAACTCCCTTTTCTTATCTTTGATCAGGCCCCTCATTAGTTATCAGGTCAATGATCCTTTGCCAAGTGAAGTGGGAGAGCATACTTCTCTGTTTCTCTGGACTTTCTATAGCATGTTGCTCTAATATCTCAATCAGAGCTTCCTTCTCTCTCAATAGTTATTAGATCTTTGTGCATTCCAAGCTGAAAATATGGTACTTGTTCTTCTAAGAGTTATTCTCGTGTTGGACCTTGTTGAAAGCAACCTGAAGTTTTTATGTGTCACTCATGAAGTAAAGAATATACTCTTTTAGAGGGAAAACTTCCTGACGGGGGTAAGGTATCTTAAATTTGATGGCTCTGGTTTGCACCGATCAGAGATAAGGCTCTGTAGAGACGCAATTTGGCCTTCCCAAAGACTCTCTTCCTTTCCTATGAACATGTTGCCAGACATGCATAATTTCCTTCTTAAGTGCTCTGTCATTTTCTCCTTCCTTGAAGAAAACACCTTCCAAATGAATTTTATATGGTATGCCCTTCATCCGGTATCCAAGCTGACGACGAGCTAACATTGGATGATAATTGATCCCTCCTTTGGTACCAATGAGAGGCACATTGGGGAACTTCCACATTTGTCAATGATTTTTATTCCCTCATATACCTGATTGTACCAATCTATGTCAGAATAGGTGAGAGGCATGATCTTTTGTTACCATTGCATACCACTTTTGGGATCCCAAAAAGCAGCTAATTTGGGTAAGTGGGAAATAAACCATTTGTAGAGTAATGGTACATAGCATGTAATAACTCCTTCACTGTACAAATTCCTTAGATTTACTAAGTGATAAGCATCTGCGAGCAAAGTTGGGACTGGATTCCCGATTACGAATATCTTGAAAGCGTTGATGTCGATAAAGTTGTCAATGTTGGGAAAGAGGAATAACCCATAGATGAGCAGAAAAAAGAAATTCTCGAAAGTTGTTATGTTTCTTATGATGGAAAAATATAGGGCTTTTTCCATCAAAAATTTAGCTGGTAAACCCTGAATTCCTCCTTTGGTGGTCATGTGAGCTTGGATATCTGACCTTTCCAAAGAGGTAGCTTTTACAATGGTTTGATCTTTGGGAATTTCTTCTAGTTAAGAAAATGGATCTTGATCAGTGATAGGTAGATCAATCAGATGAGAGTACTCCTCCAATTTTGGTGTGAGCTGATAATTTGGAAACATGAAGTAGTGGTATACTGGACCATAGAACTGAACCAATGTAGACAGGATTCCTTCCACCATATTGATTTTCAAAAGAGACAAAAGTACTTCGTGCTTATCTCTGAAAGCTTCACTTAGTAATAAATCTTCCCAATTTCCTCAAGTCTTCCAGTTTTGGAATTTTGAAGGTACGCTTTTGTATTTTTCTTTTACCAAAATCCACAGCACAACTTCTGATATTTGCAATGATTGTTTTAGTTCTTTTAGAAAAAGATTTTTTTAGGTTATTTTTAGGAATGCATGAATGCAGCAAACAAAAGCATTTGAATATATAGGTTTAAGGGTTCATCGTCACGAGCATGGAGCCATGGATCTACCCATCCGCAAGGTGTGTACTAGGGATCAATTTTTGTACCTGTAGAACGGGTTCTAACAAGGTTCCCAAAATCACTCATCACTCTTAGGAATATTACCAACAAACCGACTAACTCATTAGAGCTGTAATATCCCTAGGATTAATCTCAACTGAGTGTAGTATCGTGTATCAACTATTATTGATAGTCACCGCACAACCTAATGGTGAAGTGGTTAAATGCTTACTAACCCTCAATTGCAAGGGTGCCCAATGGAAAAAGTAATATTTTCACGACTTTCTCGTTCAACATCAGTAATTCCAAAAGGGTACCTCCACTGATTCGGTGGAATTTCAAGTCAGCTTGGTCGGGAATTACTCCCTATAAGCCTTCCTGAGTCTGCCACCTCCTATCTAAAAAGGTGCTCTCTGTCTCACCACATGCGTATTAATCGCATTCCCATGTAACAGTAATTTAAACAAGTATAACAGATAAGCAGATAGTATGACAATAAGATATCAAAAATAAGAAAGAAAATAAAGTAGAAAAAATGTAATGCAAGGCTTAACCCTCTCAGGGGATGGGAAAGTCCCCAGCAGAGTCACCATTTTTCTGTACTGTCGGTTTTTGTGGCGCAACCACTACCGCTTCTAGTGATACTTTCTAATTTCTATATTTATCCTATGAAGCTTAAAAGTAAGGGGAAGATATCTTTAACTAACCCTGAGCACAAGTGTTTTCCCTAAAAATGTGAAGAGAACTGGAATTGGGGGTTGGTTATACAAAGGGAAGCTATTAACACCCAGAGTATCTATAATAATCTATAGGAACTTGCATTTGCATCTGTTTTTACTGTTTGAATTGCTTTCTTGAGTCTATTTTCCGTGAGGTGGAGAAAGTTTCTCCTTTGGGAAGGATGAGGAAATGTTTTTGTTGTTTTAGGGTCTTCTATCGTTTTTGGAAAGGTATTTGGACCTAATGTTTTTTATTAGTGCACTCGCTATGATTTTGCAATCTTATGCCTACGTATTCCTGTAAAGAGATTTAGGGAAATCAGAGCGTTCATAAAAATGTTTAGTGTCTTGTTCAAAACCCAAGATTGAAGCCAAAAAGTGTTTGTGTCTTGTTCAAAGCCCAAGTTTGAGGCTAAAGGAGTATTTGTGTCTTGTTCAAAGCCTTAGATTGAAGCTAAAAAAGTATTTGAGAGAGAATTTATCGTCTCTAAAGGGAGATATCTCACTTATTCATCACAATTATCCAGGGATTGATTATAAGGGAAGTTTTTTTAACTAGGACGTGTGGAATCCAGCAAAGCCACATCTTCCTTTATAAGAGTGTTGAAATATCATGAAGGAAGAAGCTTTAACTTAGTGTAGAGTAATGCCACTTTTTCCTTTATGAATCTTTGCATGCTAAGAGAGGGACATTGGCTTGGATGTGTATAACCTAGTGGCTTTCCACTTACATCACTTAGATGAAAGAGAACTTTGGCCATGATAAAGGAGGGACTCCAGCTTGGATTTTGAATCAACAAGTGTGCCACTAACATCAATTATCTGGAAAAAGGTTTTAATTGCTTATCTTGGAATGTGATGAATATAGGAAATATACTCTTGTAGAGAGGACTTAGAATCTTATCTACGGGGATGTTGAATTTTATGCCTTGGTCAAAGCTCAAGGTTGAAGCTAAAAAAGGGATTGAAAACTGACTCAATTGGGGTAGTATTATATTTGTGTTGTACAAGGCCCAAAATTGAGGATGAATGGGGAAAATCCTTATTAGAAGCCTAAGAGGAGGTTGTAGGAATTTAAGTGGATACTGATTCTTGCTGAGGAAACTTATATCCAAGAGCAGGTTCCAACTACTCCGAGGAATCAAAAGAGAAACTGACTCTTGCTGGAGATTAGAGGAGAGTTGGATATATTGAACTGCCATAAAGTCTTTGATTCCTTTGGGGATTTATTTATTGTAACCTGGCTCTGGCTGAGGATTTTAAGGTGGAATTCAAGATTTATTAAGGATCAAAGGAGACTCAAAGGATGAGTTTGAATGTCTTAGAGGTCTATCCTATGCTTTTAGGAAGCCTGAGGGTCCTTGTATAAAGCCCAAGAGGAGGCTAGGGATGCTTCTAAGAAGCTTGTAGGTCTTTGTATGAAGCCCAAAAGGAGGCAAGGGATTTTAGACTGTCCAATTCTTAAGAAGAGTTCAAGAAAGGTTTCACCGGGAAATAATCCTTTCTTTGTTGAACTTTTCCAAGATTAAAGGGGTTAAAGAAGAGGTTTCACCAAGAAATAATCCTCTCTTTATTGAAGTTTTTTTCAAGGTTGAATCAATTGCACAAAGCCCAAGAGGAGGCTGACTGTATTTTGAAGAAGAATTCCTTTGTATAGGGGGAACTAGTTGTTTGAACTAAGTTATACTGATTAACAAGGATCCAATTGTTTGAACTAGTCTAAACTATGGATCATTCACATGCTAAGACAAACTTAACAAGATATGTATAAGTATATATACAGAGATATGAACAAGTATATAAACAAGTATGATTTGAATTAAAAAAAGGTGGTGGGTCTTATACTTTGGATCGAGCCCCAAGTGTACATTGATTGATTAGATGTTTTCTTCAATACTAAGTTAGGGTTTTGAGAAATTGAAGAATGTTTTAACTTTGAAGATGACTTGATCTTTAAGTAAACAAAGGTGTTGGTTCTTACACTCTAGATAGAGACTCATGGTTGTTTGTATCCTATATAAAGCCCACGACGAATGAGGTTAAAAGGTTTTCTATTTAAAATGTGTTGGATCTTATACTCTATCAGAGGCTCATGGTTATTGAAAACAGAGTTTATGTACAGAGAGATGAGACTTACATTCTTAGCAGAGGCCCAAAGATTTTGAAAACACTGATCGCGCCGTGATTCTGAAAAGCGCAATGGGACGTATACTATAGCAAAGGCTCATATTTATTTGTATCATGTACAAAACCCAAGATGAATGACGCTAAAAAGTGTTATATTTAAAAGGTGTTGGGTCTTATACTCTATCAGAGGCCCATGGTTATTGAAAATAAAGTTTATGTATAGAGAGATGAGACTTACACTCCTAGCAGAGACCCAAAGATTGGTTTATTTACAAAGAGGGTTGGGTCTTATACTCTAATAGAGGCCCAGATGATTTCAAAATGAAGTTTGAAAGGTTGAATCAGAGGGAAACCCCAAATTTCATAAAAGGAATTTTTCAAAGAAATTCAATAAAAAATGTTTAATTTATCAAATGAATCCATTAATCATGTTATAAACAATGATTAATGTTTGTGAAAAAGACATTTTATCCACATGAATATTTAAAATCATTTTGGTTTAAGAAAAATCAAAGAAATAAATTATTTTAAAAATATTTAAAACAATTTGAAATAATATTTTAAATATATTAAAGATGTATCAAATAAAAATTATTTTTGTGATTTTTTGTGGACAAAATTAGTAGGGTATTTAAATGACATGTGTGAAATGATTGGGATTAAAAATAATTAATTTGATAGTAAAAATCACTAATTTAAAATTATTTTTAAAAACAACTAAAAATAATATGTTAAATATATTAAAAATATATCAAATATAATTTTTTTTTTTTAGTTTTTTTTGTCAATAAATTATTTAAATAGGTGGATGATATTTGTGCAAAAAATCATTTGAGAATAACCAAATTTGGATGTGCAAAATAATATGAAAATATTAAAAATATTTTAAAAATTAAAAAATTTGAATTATGGCGTGAAGAACATCATCTTCTTCCTTGCGCCCCACCAGATGCAAAACCTCTCCAATCTCTCTCAACTCGTAATGAAAATGAATGATGTAAACATCAAACTTTCTGGCTTTCGAACAAGGAACACGATGATACCAAATAATTTTATTATTTTTAAGTGTAGAGTGAGTTATCAAGTGATGAACAGATGAACCCTAATTTTTGCAAGAACACTATGAAATCTTATACACGATTGATACATAGCAATTGATTGAGGGAAAACATTTTATATAAGTGCATAAACATGTTGGTAACTTAAAATATCTAAAATGATGCATGTTTCATGGAGTTTGGGAAGTTCAGGCTTACTTGAGCAAGAGAAAATCGAATCCTCAATTGTAGGTGTTATAGATGTTAAATGATGACCTAGACAGATTACCTAGACCTCAAGGAATGTGTTGATGTGTTTAGAATGGTTGGAAACCTTATGGATTGGTGGGCTCGAATCCAACTGCAAATTGCTTGAGATGAACTATGATCTTGATGATTTTGATGTTACAGATGATGTTTGAGTGTTTGGACCACTCATATATGATGTATGTGACGTGTTTGAATCATTGGTTTGGACTGAATTGCTCCATATTTGAAAATTCGATTCTCACTTCTTAAGGTTTTGGAACTTTGAAGTTAAGAGTGAAATGAAGAAAACATGTGTTGTGATGTGTTCGGGTCCCTTAAACAATCAGAAATGGTTCTTATATATAGGAGGAGAAGTTTGTTTTGGTAGGAATAATGTTGGATGAGAGGTCACTCTATTATCAAATGGATATAGTTAGGTAGCCATTGACTTGAATGTTAAGGCAACCAAGTCTCCTCTTATCTTGACTCCAACCAAATTTGCAGGTTTGAACACTCATGTTTCTTGACTTGTTTGAACAGGTATGGCTTGGTTCATGCCACCTCTATGCATTCCATTAATGCTTGAAAAAAAAACTTAATTTCTCACTTGGTCATGATGGTTTTCACATGCTAAGAGATAGGCCATTGACTCATTGGCCTTATGGTTCATATTCCTCATCATTTATATTGATATTGTACAGAAATCCAATGGTGCAAGTGTCCAAAATTGGCTTAAAAATCGTGGATTGCAAGTTATGTGCCAAATGTTGTCAAAAACTAGTTTGCATCAAGCATGTTGTGAGGTTCATAACTTCTTGCTCAAGTTGAACCAATGGATGTTCTTGTACTCTTTGGAAATCTTGTATGTCATACTTCAACTTTGATGTTTACATTTGGTCTTGATTTATCTTGCATCATAATGAAACAAATTCTAAGTGTCAAAGTTAAAAATCTCATGAAACTCTACCTTTAATGCTTTATATCTCAAAATCCAAGCATTTTAGGGGTACTTCAGCTTTGCAATCTTGTTGTATGTAAGAAGATCTATCATTTGAGCTTTGGATGGGAGAAAATGGTTGCTTGGATAACAAATTATGGCCTTGCAAAGTTGGGTAAAAATCAAGTTCAATCCATAACTTAGTGAAATCTCAAGTCTCTCAAGGTTTCCCTTTTTGCAAGTAACCTTACTTTTCTTGATTTATCTTGATTGATCATGATCCAAATCACAAGTTACTAATTTTCTTGACTTAAAGAGGCCATATTTGCCAAAAAATACCAAAAGGTAAACTTGATTTTGATCACAGTTGACTTTTTATATTAGATGAAACATAAACTTTGTGATCCTTTATGATATAAAGTCCTTGGGATAAATTGAACCTACTGGATGGATTACGAAGGTGTTTTTTGAGTGTCTTGAATCATGTCCCAAGGTTTGAGATCATGTTTTGGTCAAAATCTAAAGGTATGGTTGACTTTTTCTAGAGAACCCTAGTTTGTGGTCCAGATGAATTTGAATCCTTGTATTGCTTATGAATCAAGTTCTTTGAATAAATAAAATCTTGTGAGTGGATCAATATGATGTAGTGGAGGTCCTTGAAACATATCTTGAGGTCTTAAGTCATGCCTTACTTCAAAAGTCAATCTAGGGGTTGAATTAAGTCAAAACCCTAATTCCTGATTTTTGATAGATGCAACCCTTGAGGCTATTTTGAACTTATGAATGGACTCATGAGGTTCTTTTGAGATTCTTAAATCATATATTGAAGTATTGGCTTATGCCCAGATGAAAATTTCTCTTTGGAATTCTTGGTCGATCAAAACCCTAATTTTGTGACAGTGATGGTCTTGAGGCCTGATTAACTTGGAATGATGCAATCTTGTGCTAAATTCTTGATGGGGAGAATCTCTTGATACTTCATGTATGTTTGAGAGGCTTGAAAAGTTGAAGATCATGTCAATTCTTGATAGATCCTTTGCCTAAATGCTCTGAGACGGTTCAAAACCCTAATTTTTAGTTAAGGTGAATAATCAAAAATCCTTGAAAAGATTGGTGAGGTATGAAAATACATCCATATTGGGGTGATGATTGGCACAACGATGGGAAGTCTTTTCGTCAAAATTTAAGGTATGACAGAAAGTCCAAGTATGATTGATTATTTGTCTTAGGTCCATTACCTATGAAACTTGTTGTTAGGAGGCTTTGAATTTATTAATCCTCTAATGAGATTTCATTAACTTTGACTTAAGTGCATGAGTTAACTATCATTGATCATTTGTTCTAACAACTAATTAATAACACACTAACAATATTATCATTCTAATTTTGTTTATGTTTCTTTCTTGCTCCCTATCTCTCTTTTATTTTTATGCTCCATTATTATCATCTCATATCATATTATTGTTTATGTTTCCCCCATTTTCCTTTTTTCCACTTGGACCATATCTTGTTCAAAACACTAATAAAGGATTAAACCTCTAAAAAAAACTAGGTGCTCTTAATTTTATGGTTATGCTCATGGATGGACTTAGAAATTAGACCTCTTGGACTATTCTTGGACCCTTGGACTTAGAATTAAGACTCTTTTCCTATGCTTGGAGTAATATGGATCTTTGCCTTTATTTGGCTTGCTTCAAAACAGCTGGAATTCTTATTTCGCTATCTATAAAGTGTGCTACATTTTGGTTAGATCCTACTTATCTCTAGTATTTATTTGCTTTCTAGGATAGTAACTTCATCTCCTACCCTTTTTAAAATTTCAAAATCTTCTCCCTTTTTCAAAAACCTTCTTGTTTTTAAACTTAAAACCGCTTTCACAGTAAAACCTTAACTTTTGTCAAGTGATTTTCAAACTTTTTTTCTTTAATAAATGTCAATCAATGTTAATCATATTTTGATCAATTTCAAAAAGACTTAAAAAAGATCAAACTCACCAACTCTTTTTGTGCCTTTGTGCACTTTTTCTTTTTAAACTTTTCATAAAGTTTAGACATGAGTCATTTTCATAGTTGAGATATAATTCTCCTGTTCCCCATATTATTTAAGATATTGACATTTTCCACTTATATGTTGAGTCATAGACTTGTTGATTTTAATCCAAGAAAAATCCTCTATCTTTAGGTGATGCAAATGTTATCTTATACTTGTCGTAGTTTTCTTCTTAAAATGACGACTTGTCTTTATATTTAAAAATCAATCTAAACAAACCATTTATTTATACCACGAACTACGGGGTTTTGATCCTATATTTCACTTTGTGGGTATGTAGGCATGAGGAGATAAGTCTCTCCAAACACAAAAATCTTAAAAAATATTTCTCTTATCATCTCCCCAATCTCATTTTAAACAAACCTTTTCAAACCAAAAAGCGTAGATATTTCAAAGGGCTCCTATAGAGTATAATAGACGTCTTGGGTGCTAACACCTTCCCATTGCGTAACCAACCCCCTTACACATTCTTTGTTTGTTCTTGTTTTAGAACTTGTTTAGGTTTTGTTCGCTTTTTTTCCTTTCCTTTTGGATAAAATAAAAGTGTGGTGACAACTCTTGCATTTTTGAGTTAAGTTAATCAATAGCTTACACTCACAAATTTCCCCATAACATGTAAATATGATCAAGAATATTAGATTAATTGCAAAAATTAACTAGTGGTTGTGGAATGATGTTGTTAGTGGGTTCAGTGGTGGAAGTAGAAGTGATAATGTTGTTTGGTTGTGGTAGATTTTTGGTAATTAGTGGTGATTCTGCAAGCATGGCACATGTGATGGAAGCCATGGACAATCAGGTGTGATGATGAAGAAGATGAAGATGGGTTGAGGGAGGAAGTAAAATCATAAAGTACGAGATTTCCACGCCCTCTTTTTCACCCTAACCTTTAACCCCATATCATTATCATTTGCATTAGTATTAGCACCTAACATTGGTCTTAGACAAGGGATCAAGGAATCTCATCCAACAATCAAGGGAAGAGTTTCATCTTTAAAGATCAATCAAGAGCTCAAGCTCAACTTTGTGGCAATCTCAAGTCACAAAGCCCTCTACATCATCAAGGCATGTCACTCAACCACTTGAATCTAGAATTCAAGCATTGATTGTTCTCCTTCTATCTCATGGATAACAAGTGAAGATTTTGGTTCAAAGGAGGCTTGTTGGAAGTTCCTTGGGAGAGACATGATTTAAAAGCTCAACATATACCTTGAGGGTCCCCTACATGGATTATGTGTCATCACAAGCCATCACAAGAGCCTCAGTCAATGAGATTGGGCTTAAATTTTCATGTGGTCAACAAAAGTTAATTGGGATTCAATTAGGTCAAGATCTTGATTTCAAGGCCAATCAAGGGCATGATACTTGTTTTCAAATGATCTCATGAGTTTGGAGAAAGAATAATCAAGGCGAAACATAAAATTAAGAGTTTGACTAAATTAGGGTTTTGATAAACAATTTCTATGTATGAAAAACCCTAATTCTAGGCATCTTGCAACTTCCATAACTTTCTCATTTTACATCCAATGAAGGAAAAATAGCTATCAAATTAAAGAAGACATCATGAACTACAAGTTTGTAGAAGTAAGCATGTCCAAAAGACTCATGGTTTAGGAGATATGATGAGTCAAAGTTGAGAAAAAGGAGATTATGACATTTCTACACTTAGAAATTTTTCTAAGTATAAACATTCAGTTTGAAATACCTACTTTCAAGCCCATTTTTCATGGTGAT
Organism: Lathyrus sativus; assembly: GCA_963859935.3. Taxonomy (NCBI): domain Eukaryota; kingdom Viridiplantae; phylum Streptophyta; class Magnoliopsida; order Fabales; family Fabaceae; genus Lathyrus; species Lathyrus sativus. The sequence goes on along the minus strand of OZ012735.1, from coordinate 571,449,779 downwards.
ACAAGCTCCATTTGAATTTTCCTACAAAATGAAAGTTGTATATCATCCTCTAAGCTTTCGTTTTAGTACTAGATCATCTCCATTGGATGTGTGAAGCTCATGTTATGATGTTCCCAACTTAGGGTTTCAAAGTTGTCAAAAGTGGTAAGTGGTTAGACAAATTTTTTTACCCAACTTCCAAGACATTTTTCACTAAGTTCTTGACTTCAATTGAGTTTTCACATAATATAAAAGTTGGATCATTCTTCAAGCCTTCCATCCATTACTAGAACATCTCTATTGGATCAAAACTCTTCAAGTTATGAGGATTCAAAGATGAGGTTTCAATTATGTTAAAAATGAAATAACTTAGAATTTTTCGAAGTTACTTTGGACAGTTTTGAGGACACATTTTCCACTCATTTTTTCTCATTGATTCAATAGGCATTTAAATCTCCTTCAAACATGAAAGTTGAAGAGCTTTCTTCAAGCTTTTCGACCATCACAAGATCATTTTTATTGGATCAATAAAACTCATGTTATGTGGCTTCAAACCTAGGGTCCCAAGTTGCCAAATTGAAATAACTTAGAATTTCTCTAGGTCATTTTGGACAGGTTTGTATATCCATTTTCAACTTAATTTTCCTTATGTTTCCAAGCTGCTTTTCATTTTGTTGTAAATATGAAAGTTGCTCATTGCTTTCCCTACTTGCATTTGGGGCAAAAATCTCATCAATTTGGTTTGGAAATCACAGAGATATCATGCTTCAAAGTTGGGTATTTGACTTGTTACATGGTGCACTATTCTTGTACCTCTATTCCATGCTACATAAGCTAGTGATGCAGCAACATTTCCCCATCATTTTCCCACGCCAATCTCCTCATTTGCCTTGCCAAGACATTGCTACAAATAGCCAAACACATATATGTACTACATGGACCATGTTTTGAATGTTTGGCAAAATAAGGGAAAACACAAGATATGCACACCAAGGTAGCTACTCCATTTTCTAACTTTGATCTTTGGTGCTCACAAGATGACAACAAAAACAATGAGAGAGCCATGATGTGCTCGTACCGCCCTTCACAACATACATTCTCAAAATTCATAAAACTTTAATCTTGATTTTTAACCACTGTAACTAGTTTGTTACTTTTCAAAAACACCATATATAACTCCAAGAAACCCTAGAAGGGGAAGGACCATTACTCAGCAGCCAAGAGCCCTCACACCCTCTCATTTTCTTCAAAATTTATCTCCTTTTGAATCTAAGTTTCCAAGGCTTTCTCTTCCATTATTTTGTCACCTTTATCATCTCACTACGCCAGAATTGACTTTTAGCAGCGCATACAAAGACAACGCTTTTTTAAAAAGCGCTGCTAAAGAGTCATTAAAAAAAAGAAAAATAATTGCCTACCAAAGACAGCGCTTTTTAAAAAGCGCTGCTAAGGGGGGGCCCTAATAAAGCGCATTTATAAAAGTGATGCTAAAGGGGGGTCCTATGAAAGCGCTTTTGTAAAGCGCTGCTGTAGGTGGTACATAAGAAAAAAATTGCCTACCTACGAGAGCGCTTTTTCTGTAAAGCGCTGCTATATGGTGTACATAAGAAAGCGCTTTAAAAAGCGCTGCTATTTTTCATTGCTAAGGCATACATTTGAGATCGCTTTTCTAAAGCGCTGCTGCTATAGGTTTAGTTAGAATTAAATTTAAAATACCCACCAGAATTTTTAAAAGAAATAGAACAGTCATCGTATTTCTTTCCTTCTTCTCCTCTGGCGAACGTTAACGTTGCCCTATAAACCCAATCCGACCGTCGCCCTCCTCCGTTGCATTTCGCCGCCGTTCACCGTCCGTTTACGACAACCTCCTCCGTTGCATTTCGCCGCCGTTCACCATCCGTTTACGACAGCCTCTGTCCGTCTGCATTGCATTTCCGCCATTGTTACGGTATTTGAAGTTTTACTCTGGTTTTCTTTTTTACTTATCTTTTCACCATTGTTACTGTATAAAAAATTATGTATGCATTCCATGTTATATATTTTGTATGTTTTAGATTGACAAACAAGAGTTTGGATTGAAACCAATGAATTGCCCTGGGAACTGTTTAGTGTTTTTATATATTTTGATTCAAGTGATCAATTCAGAACAATAGTAAAATTAGAAACCAGGTGAATAGAACCAATAAATTACGATAGTGAGAGATTGAAGGTTAGTCGATAGTGAGAGATGAATAGTATCAAAAAAGTGAAGTTAGTGTGTAAAAGTTGTACAAATATGGTGATGGTTGTAAGGAAAGGATTTTATGGCGAAATAGTTATGTTTGATTTTCGCTGTAAGTTGTAGTTTGTTGTGTGTTCATATTCACGTAATGGAAGAGAGTAAGACCATGAAAATTAGTGATGAGTTTATATGAGGATGAATGTTAGTGTTGTTAAGTGATGGCTTGGTGGTAGATAGTTTTGCAAGGTGAATAAAGAATGGAAGAGATTGATAAAAGTTGTACAAATGGAGAATGAATACAATCAAAAAAGGAAGTGAGAGACCCATGTTAAACGTTTTAATATAATTTGTTTTGGTGGATTATCTAGTATTTTTGTTTTGGTTAATTATTAATATGATTTTAATAAAATTTATATTTTGTCTGTTATAGGGGTTACCTGTGAAGAGCAAGGTTGTGATCGTTTCCAAGCATCCTACTGTGTAGCTTACTTAGAAGTTAGTGATTTCTTTACAGGTATTCTCTGTTTTTGTTTAACTTTCATAGCTTAGTTTAGACTACTCAATTAGTATGGATAAAAAATGGATATCTGCTAGTCGATTGTCAAAAGAGTACGAGAATGGGGTATCGAAATTTGTTAAGTTTGCTGTTGAACACGCCAAAGACCCCAGTAGGATCGCATGTCCTTGCTTAGGTTGTTGTTATGGGCGTCGAATTGACGTTGTTCAGTTGAAATCTCATTTAATGAGACATGGAATTGATCGAAGTTACACATGTTGGACATTACATGGTGAGATAAGTAACGAGAATGTTGAACCCCGGAATAATACGACCTGTGCTTCAAAGGACAATGGCAGGGATACATATGATTGTGATCGAGTCGAAGAGATTGCAGAAGCACTTGAAGAAGATCTTCAAGATTGTCCCAAGATGTTTGAGAGGTTGGTAAGCAATGCAGAGAAACCGTTGTATAAAGGTTGCACTACTTTCACAAGATTGTCCGCGGTATTAAAGTTGTACAACTTAAAGGCGGGTAATGGATGGTCGGATAAAAGTTTCACAGAGTTGTTAGCCCTACTTCAAGAGATGCTTCCGGAGGATAATGTTCTTCCCAATCGAACCTATGAAGCTAAAAAAATGTTATGCTCTATTGGCATGAGGTATGATAAGATACATTCTTGTCCAAATGATTGCATTTTGTTTTGAAATGAATATGCATCATTAAAAGAATGTCCTAAATGAGGTGTATCTCGGTATAAGAAAAAGTTGTCACCAGCAAAAGTCTTATGGTATTTTCCTATAATTCCGAGATTCAGACGCATATTTCATAGTGAAACAAACGCAAAACACTTGACTTGGCATGCAGATGATAGAATTATAGATGGGAAGTATCGATATCCGGCAGATTCACCATAGTGGATGAAAATTGATAATGATTATCCTGATTTTGGAGAAGAAGCTAGAAACCTTCGCTTGACATTATCGACGGATGGAATGAATCTGCATGGTCTGCAGAGTATCTCACATTTCACCTGGCCTGTAATTATTACGATTTATAACCTACCTCCATGGCTATGTATGAGGCGTAAGTACATGATGTTATCTATGTTAATTTCTGGCCCTAAACAACCAGGGAATGACATAGACGTATACCCGATACCTTTAATTGAAGACTTAAAGAGTTTGTGGGAGAACGGTGTGGAGGTTTATGATGGATATAGGAAAGAAAGTTTCAATTTAAGGGCGATGTTGTTTGGCACAATTAATGATTTTCCAGCATACGAAAATCTATCGGGGTATAGCATTAAAGGTCAATGTGTGTGTCCTATCTGTGAAGAAAACACAGATTGGACGCAGTTGGAATTTGGTCAGAAGAATGTCTTTCTTGGTCATCGTAGATTCTTAAATTCTAGTCATCACTGTCGTGGATGGAGAAAAGCATTCAATAGAAATTCAAAACAACATAGAGCTCCACCTACATTGACCGGCGAACAAATTTTTGAAAAGGTGAATGATGTGAGTACTCAGTTTGGCAAGCCTTTTGCACATACTATTGTCACACGTGGGTGGAAGAAGAGGTCAATTGTGTTTGAGTTGCCGTATTGGCAGTCGTTGTATGTAAGACATTTTCTTGATTTTATGCATATTGAAAAAAATGTATTTGAAAGTGTTATTGGTACGTTACTTAATATACAAGGAAAGTCTAAGGATGGCCTTAAAGCAAGAAAGGACTTGGTAGCAATGGGAATAAGAAATGAATTAGGACCATTGAATAAAGGAAATCGCACATATCTACCACCTGCTACTTATACTTTATCTAGAAAGGAGAAAAAGATATTGTGTAAGTTTCTAAGTGAAGTTAAAGTTCCAGAAGGATACTCTTCAGATATTAGAAGACTTGTTTCTATGAAAGACCTCAAGTTAAAGAGTTTAAAGACACATGATTGCCATGTTATAATGGAACACTTTCTACCAATAGGTATACGTTCTATTTTGCCAGAAAAAGTGAGAGGCGCAATAACTAAATTGTGTTTTTTCTTCAGGTCAATTTGTAGTAAGGTGATCGATCCTGCGATCTTACCATCATTGCAAAAATAAATAGTTATTACTTTGTGTGAGCTTGAAATGTATTTTCCTCCATCATTTTTTGATATAATGGTACATCTAGTTGTCCATCTTGTGAAAGAGACACAATTTTGTGGACCAGCTTATATGAGATGGATGTACCCTGTTGAACGTTATATGAAAATATTGAAAGGGTATGTGAAAACCCGAAGCCGACCAGAGGGATGTATTGTTGAACGATACATTGTTGAAGAAGCTATTGAGTTTTGTACTGAATATTTGTCCAACGTTCAATCCATTGGCCTCTCAAAATCTAACGTTGTTGAAAAATAGTAGGTAAACAATTAATTGGAAATAAAGTTGTGACAGTTTCAAGGGATGAACGGGAGCAAGTGCGTTTATATGTTCTGCACAATGATATTGAGGTTGATCCGTATGTTGAAATGCACAAGGACGTTCTCCGATGTTTAAATCTAAATCGAAATGAAAATTGGATAGTACGTGAGCACAATCGAAGTTTTATAACATGGTTCAAGGATCATATTTTTTCAAAGTTTTATTCTGATCCCGCTTCAATAACAGAAAGGTTGAGATGTTTAGCATATGGTCCAAGTTTGCATGTGTTTTCTTATAGCGCATACGCAATTAATGGATACACATTTTATACCAAAGAACAAGATGATAAGAGTACAATGCAAAATAGTGGTGTCACCGTGCTTGCCGAAGCAATGCACATTTCAAGTGTGAAGGACTTAAACCCCAAATATGCAAATTTGTCGTATTTTGGTGTTATCGAGCACATTTGGGTGTTTGATTATGAAAAGTTTCAGATTCCTATCTTTGGATGCAAGTGGGTTGAAAATAATAGTGGCATACAAATGGATAAGTCAGGATTTTTGCAAGTGGATCTTAATAAGGTGGGGTACAAAGATGAGCCTTTTATTCTAGCCACGCAAGCTAAACAAGTGTTCTATGTCACTGATCCGACAAGTACGAAATGGTCTATAGTTCTTTTTTCCAACAAAGTAATCGATGATAACATTGGAGACAAGGGGGATGTTGATGTTGAGAAGCAATCTTATATTATAGATGATCCAGATGAGAATATTAGAGCGGACGAATCATATATTAGAAATGATCATAACGAGAGAATTTGGATCAATCCATCCGTCCGTGTTGTTAAGAGACAAGTAAACCACGTTCCAACTAAGAAAAGAAAGAGATCTTAGTGACAAAGGTACTTGTTAAATTACATATTGTCTCATTGAATAAAATTACATATTTATATCATGCAATACAATTACATATTATGTCATTCAATAAAATTATGTATGTGTTTCTCTTATTTATACATTTCTTATGTATATATTTCTTACTTACATATTTGCATGTCATTCATTTGATACTTTGGTTTTTCTGAATTACAGGTATTATGGCCAACAATGAGGAAACATCACATGATGGAAACGAAACAACAAAAGACATTGAAGGCGATATCCAAAGAGCAATAATGATTATGAAAAAAATCATCCGTGCGAGAGATAAGGGTGTTAAGTATGATGTGCATTGGAATGAAAGAGATCAATTAGTTGAGCCTAACGGTGCGATGCTGATAAGTTACATTGGAGCACTTATACATTTGCAAATTCCTATTACTTGCGATAATTGGAGAATTCAGTCGCTACAACCGGCTAAAGACAAATTTTGGAGCGAGATACAGGTATGATACTTGATTATTTTTAATTATGTTGACGGTTACATCTTTAAATTAATTATACTAACATGTTATATGTATGTGTATTTGTTTGCAGAGATCTTTTAATATTGATGATTGTAGAAGAAAATATTGTCTTCAATTGGCCGGTAAACGACTGAGGGGATTCAGAGCATTTTTAACGAACAAGTTTCTCAAAGATTCTGATGGAAACTTTGTTGACTCGGAGCGTCCAAAGAAGTATGCTGATTTGATTTCGGAAGAAGAATGGGAGACATTTGTTGCAAAGTAAAGAACCAAAGAATTTTTAGTAAGTACAACTTATCATGAATAATATATAGTATATATACTTCTTCCACAAGAGTTATGATATGACTTAAACTTGTTTTTTCAGGTTGTGAGTGGCGTTAATCGGCAACAGGCATCAAAACCCGCATATCCATACAAAAAAGGGCGTTTGGGATATGCACGCTTAGAACAAAAAATAGCAAGTATATATAAATGCTTTAATATGATATAGTTACCAAAATTAGTAAGTATATATAATAGGATATGAATGGTTTATTATCCGTCTTAATGTGCAGATAGAAGAGGAGAAAAGTGATGCGACATCTCTTCTGGACCATGTTGTGTGGAAGGCTTCCTGTGTGGGAAGAGATGGAGTCATCCAGGAAGAAGTTCAAAAAGTGTTTGAACGATGTGTAAGTACAACATTAGTTTTTTCAGTAACTGATCAAAAGTGTATAATATATTTATATATGCTTTTATCTATATTTCAGGAGACGTTATCCCAGAGTATAACTCCAGCTGAGGACGAGGATTGCATGAGCATACTGAGTCGGGTGTTAAATATCCCTGAGTATTCTGGGCGTGTGAGGGGTATGGGATTTGGCGTCACTCCATCACAGCTGTATAAGAAGGCAAAGAAAAAACTCCTAGCAATAAATAAGTGATGGATACGTTGGAGGAATTGAAAGCTCAGATTCGGGAATTACAGAAATTGTATATCTTACATTGAAATTAATTTAGCACAATTTTCTTAATTGACACATTAATCGAAATCATTATTTGTTTAGGGCATTTCACCTTGTCGGCTATATTTATCGTCACCGACTTATCGCTTGGTTGGCAAGGGAAAGGTGCATAACGATGTGGGAGAATTACTTCACCATAAACCGCTCCCTCCTGGATTTTTAAAAGTATCGGTTGATATTGCGTTAGAGGGGGGTGCGTTGTTGCCTATACCAGATGAAGTTTCAGACGCAACAGTGGTGGGAGACGCAATAGAAGCGTATGTTGCATGGTCGACAAATATCATTTACATAGATGATGAGGTATGTTGAACACCATTATGAACCTAGCTTGTAATATTCAAATGTTTTACGACCCATAGATGAAAGTTATTCTTACATTTACATTTTCTTATTTACATGATGATCTTAGACTCCTACAAAATCCAAATCAAAAGATGATAAAATTATTATGCGGGATACCGATTCAGCTGCATCAAAGAAACAGGTACTAATACAGTTACATGGTTATCTTATTATACATTAATTACTGAACTTATATATGACTTTTAGGTTAATGATCAGCAGTTGCAACAAGTCAGCAAGGGTAAGATGCCTGAAACTTCTAAAGTGCCCAACAAAAAACAGACCGAGTCAAAAAAAGCATATGTTCCTCGATTTAGGATGTGCCTTGAAACATATTTAGGAACAACAGATGTGACTGAGGGTGGCATCCGTCAAATACCTATGGAGGAAGGTATTTTCGGTTTTGAATATCCCGAAACACTTGCTAAGAAGGATTTTGACCAGGTTTTCCAACATTCTGAATTGGGCGTCGGTGTTATGCATTCCTACATCAGGTACTCCGATCCATTTTAATTAAATAATTGAACATTTTAAAATTTGTTCATTTAACTGAATATTCTAATGTTGATTATGTTTTTCTTTTAGGCTCCTGTATGACAAGTTGTTGGTCCCGCATGATTTGACTTCCATATTCACATTCTTATCTGCTAGCTGTATCAACGCACGGGAAATAGAGCACACACCAGATGCAGTCAAAGATTACATAGTCCAAAGATTTATGGTCGTGACTACAGAGAAGTTGTTCTTGTTGCCATATAATAATGGCTATGGGTTAAATTTTATTCTAAATTCATTTATTATAATTATTCGATTTTTGCCATTAATCTATATAACATTTCCGCCTAAACTATTGTCTTATTTTATAGTGGACACTGGTTGTTGGTCGCGATTAATCCGATGAAAGAAATAGTATATTATTGTAATTCCCCAAATTTTACCCTCAGATTAGTCGATTCATGTCGCATAGCATTTCATTTTTTGCATCTGCTAACTATCAGCAGGTTACGTAGGCCATTTATTTTGCAGGAATTGCATCAGGTGCGCTTTACCTGTGAAAAGGGCAAAAGGGTAATTTGTGCATTATTTACTGACGATTTTTGAAGATGAGCTGTCGCCAGGGCTCTTTGGAATAATTAAAACCTCCGTCTTCGAGTTCTTTATTTTTAGGATAAACAAAAATTTACCGTGAATTTTGGCATCAGAGTTTTCGAGATACGGTAATTTATTCAGGGGCCGAGTTTCGGTTGTCAGTAGCTTTGAAGGCTGTTGCGTTATCATGTGGGTTTGATTATGTTGAGATTATGTTGAGACGTCAACTCTAGTTCACTTAACTCGGTATAAGCATTTATTCCATGAGTTATTTCACAAGCGCACGTTTTTCTGCTTCCTCTGCTTTCTGCTAGTAAAAAGCTTCAAAAGAAAAGAAACGAGAAAAAGTCTGATTCAAATTCGGGTTTTTGATTTATGTTGGATCGAGGTTTATGGGCCGAGTTGGCTTATGGTTCAATATCTTATCAGAGGCGCTATTTGAATTTTTAACAGCGGAGTTTAGTTTTTTGTTTTCACCGCTAATCGGATTTCTCCTCTTCTGTTCTATTTTACTCTGTTCATGACTATCATCGATTATACCATCAGACGCAATTTAAATTGATTTGAGAATGGTAGATTATATCACATTTTAAGTGGAGCGACACAAGTTGGAACGACGAGGTTAATGCGATTGATTTTTTCTCGGAAGTTATTCATACAAGTTTGTTTGGTGAAGTTAGTCTGGTGGTTCAAATTTAATTGATTAATATGCGGTTGGTTGAATTTGTTCGGAGGCATTTAACTGGTGGAATTTAATCGGACATTTTTAATTACGAGAGTTGTTCAGCGTGATTAAATTGTGGAAAGAGAAATAAGACAAATTATTTTGAATAGAAAAATAATGTGAATATTTTATTCATAGTTATTTCGTTAGTTACAATTTACAAAAAGGAATTTACATTACATTTATATTTATTCTAAAAATTACTAATATCCAAAAAAGCCATTTCGAGTATTTCTTTTCGCACCCGATTTTCTGATCGTCCAATTTCCTTCGTACCTGCACACAGAAAGATCAAGAACAGAGCAAAGGAAAATGTTAGAATTTATTTTTGACACCCTCAGAAAAGTCTCATCACCGGGTGTCGGGAGGGCACGACTAATGCCGAAACCTACTCCCATTTCCAACTCCCGACCTCGGCTACCAACCGGCAGCATCTGTTCTTTTATTCGAGACAGCCGAGAAAGAGCGAAAAACATCAGAAGGATAAAAAAAAAAGGGAGGCGAAAACGAACTCAAACGCGGCGCAAGGAGTGAGGCTCAGAGGATTCATAAATCCATCATCATCACCTCTGAACATTGAAAAAAGAAGAAAAAGCTCTCACGAAAAAGGACGGCAACTAAACGGAAGATTCAGAAACCTAGGGTTTCATCACGATCCTGATCTCTTTCAAGGAGAACCATCGGAAGTGAACCAAAAAACAGCAAAGGCTCAGAGTCAGAAGCAAAGCTTCTTCGTCATCATCGCCGAAAGGAGAAACCTCACCGTTAGCTTCATCAAAACGAAAGGAGGAGAGTCTTCAGCGGTGGCCGTGAGTTCTTCACTACCGTCGTCGACGACCTCATCTATTCATCATCGGCCGTCTTCTGTTCAACAAGCATCACCGTAAAAAAAAGCATAAGATTTTTGTCTCGGTAATGTGTTTTCTCTAAGTTTTGTGTGTATTTCAGATTTAAGGAGAAGAATGAGGTACAGGAAGTAACATGCATGAACAAAGGAAGAAGGGAGTTTCAAAGGTATCAATGGCGCCGGTAGCTACAAGGAGAAGAGAACAACAAAACCCTAAATCCTCATTTGGAATTCTATTCGCTCTTCCCCTTTTCATTTTCATTTAAGTTTTCATTTATTATTTTATTTTATTTCTACTAACTTTTCATTTATTATTTTTCATTTTTGTTTTAGTCTGGTGCATAGAATACGTATAGGTAAATGGTGGGCACGTACAGCTGTTTTTTAAGAAGAACATTGTCTCATCAAAACATGGTAAGTTGAACTTATTAAAACATTGTAAAACACTTTTCTCATTAAAACATTGTCTAACTTTAAAATTGAACTTATTTTCCTAACTAAAACTTTTTCTTAATGTTAAAAAAAAATAATATAAAAAAACATTGTAAATTCACTTTAAAATCTAAACTTCGTTTATTAAAATTAAATCTTTTCAACTTTAAACAAAAACATTTTTTAAATACAACAAAAAGATTACAAACAATATTTTCATTAAAAATGAATTAGAATAATTTTCTAATTTTCTTTAATTAGGTTAATTTCCTATTAAAAGTTAAAACATTTTAATAAAAATTAAATAGTTTTCTTTGCTAAGTAGAATATATTTTTTTTTATAATGAGAATAATAAAGATTTAAAAATATCTTTTCTTGTAAGCACCAAGATCAATTCTTTTCCTTCAAGTAAATTCAAAAATAAAAGTTCTTGACTTAGTCATGTCAGTTTCATCTAGCCCCATTCGTTGGTCATTGCAACTCTCCTCCATACTTCATTTGTACTGTTTTGTTCCATGAATGTAATTTACGCGCGGCCATGGTCGCAGTTTATTTTTATTTCGCATTTTGGGACTTGTAATTTACGCGGGTGATCGCCGCGATGCTTTCTTTACTGTTTTCCTTACTTTCTGCATTTTAATTCTGCCGTATAATAGTTTGTCGTATTTTGCATGTTGTTACCGTTATTTGCCCTCCGAAGGAATTAGGTAACAGTTTGACCGCCGAGTCAATACCATAGTTTTAACCGTTTCAAACCCTAGTAACCTAGGTGTCCCGCCGTGGACGAAAGTACCCTTTACCCTAGCTTTTAGGTCAAAGAGCCGCCGTGCTCTGTTTAGGGTTTCCCGCCGTGGAATTCCTAATTTACCCTTTCATTTCAATTTACAAATTCAACCTAGAAAATAGGAGTTCAACAACTCCACGTAAGTGTGTCCTTAAGATACGTTTACTCCCCTTGAAACCTTGACCACAGTCAAGAAGTTTCTAACCTCCCTTTCGAGGGGAACTACGATTACTCTGATACCATTCCCTATCCAGGATACGTAGGCACAAGATGCGAATCTTGCCGAGTAAACTTAGGACTAACCTTTAGGTCTTTAGGTCACTCTATCCCTTAGCTCAATATATATTAAAGCAGATAATAAATAAAAATAAAAAAGCATACAATAAACAAAAGGTTCCTGTAGAGTACTACAGAAGTTTAGGGTGCTAGTACCTTCCCTAAATTTAACCAACCCCTTACCTAGGTCTCTCCCCGCATTGTGTTTACGATGCAAAAATAGGTTTTCCCTCTTTTGACCTTTTCCTTCAGATAAATGAAAGAGCGGTTGTGAATTAAGAATTGTGATTCAAACTAATTAATAGTTTGATATCCTATTTCCACCGCAACAGAAAATGGCGACTTCACTGGGGATTCATGAACTTTTAAGGGTTATCCCTATTGTGTTTATTGTATGATATTTTTTTCTCTTGTATATATTATTATTGTGCTTTGCTTGGGGGGTACTCTGTTATTGTGAGATAAGTTTTAACCCGGACTTGAGTGACCTTATTATAGGATGGTGAGATATTCGATGAGGCTTGCCGGGAGTGAGTCCCGACCAAGTTGACTCGAGAATCACCACTCAGTTGAGACCCTGTCGAAAATGGTTCGGTTGATCGAGTTAGTCGTGAAAACTTTTACTATTTTCGATTGGAGTCTGTGATATTGAGGACCGTAGTTACCTTAACACTACCTTGGCCTTATGTAGGACGTAGTGCGAGAACTATGTAGGAGTAGTCCTATAATGGTTGCCACGCGATACTACACTCAAAAGAGGTTCTCTTGAGAATATTATTGACCTCCGAGTCAGTTGGAATATTGATAATATCCGAAGGATGGACTGATGACTTTGTGCACTTCCTTAGAACCTTGTTCTGCAGGTACAACTAACCTTAGTACATACCTTATTGGGATGGGTAGACCCTAACTCCTTGTACATACCTTTAACCTAGGACTTTGTATATGTGCATTGCATCCATAAATCATCACATTGCATTACATGGAATTCAAACCTTATTTATGAATATTGCAGGATACCATGAATTACAAAAAAAAAAACTTTGAGATATTCTTTTAAAGGTCTTAAGCTAGATGACCTAAGGAAGCTAAGAGCTTTGGTTCAAGATCAACAAATGATTCAGAAATAAGTATGGAAGGTCCTTATCTTTGTTGAAACCTCAAGTAGACGAAGGTTTCCTTTCGACTTTGTTACAGTTCTAGGATCCAAATTATCTTTGCCTTACATTCCCCGAGTATCAGCTTTTGCCTACCCTAGAAGAGTACTCTCAATTGGTGGGGTTACCTATTCTGAAGGAGTCTTCGTTCCCTTTCTTAGGGAAAGACCCTAAAGGACAAGACCGTTGTTAAAGCCATATGCTCGAAGTTCTCCGACATCAAGGACACTAATCACCAACAATTGTGAAGACTTTTCCAACGTACCCTTGTTTAGTCTTGATGAAGGATTTATTTTCCTCTAACTCTCGATTTACCTTTTGAAGATAGGCTCATCCTCAAAAAGGCCTAGCCCGAAGAGCAGAGCAAGGGGCAAAATAGGAAGCTTCCTTAGGGTCATTATTAGCTTTAATTTAGCTATTATGCCAAGACTTTTCTAAGAATGTTATTCGTAATCCGTTTTCAAATTAATAAATAAAGTTTTGGTATTCTGCGATACTCGTAAATATTTGAATTCCATGAAATCATTTCATTCGCATTTCGCATTTTTTGCATCATATTTTTGTATCACATGTGTCTCCCGGTTTCTCATACTCTCGGTCCTATCACCTTCCAGTTTTGTCATCCTGGGTCCCCCGCATCAGTACAATACTAGAGCCCAAGCTCGAAAAAGGATGAAAGAACAAGCTCACGAGATCGACCGTGTCAGTCATGAACTCGAAGATCTTCGAGAAAGTGTGGGGCATATTATGGAGATGTTGCAAGCCCTTAAGGTGAAGATGGATAATCAACCTACCGTTGTTTCTGAAATTACCGATACTGTTGTGGATCCTCAACCAGCTGTTACTGTCAAGAACATACCTCATCAGAATCGTCAATCCAGTTCAGTGAATCCTACTGTTGCTCAACCAGTTCGATGAGTTACTCCTCTGAAGTGCAAAACTCCGAGCAATTGCTCGATGGCTACTCATCAACAATGGCAACCTCAGCAGAATTATGTTCAAGGTTATCCAGTTCAGTATGCTTCACAACCATATGTAGCTACTGTTGCACCTCCTTTTAGTCAGCAATTTCCTACATATCAGCCTGTGCAACCGGCTCCAGTCTATCAGCATCCGGTTTATCAAAATCCTCCTGTTTATCAGCCTGCACAAGCTCCTGTCAACTGCCAACGAGTACCCAACGCTCTCGTGTGCCAACCATCAGAGGAGACGATACCTCGTCAAAATAGGAGACCATACAAGCCTTGTCCTCCGATCCCAATGACGTTCACTGAGTTGTATCCATTTCTAGTGCAACAAGGTCTGGTTGTTACCCGAACTTTGGGTCCACCTCCCAATCCGGTACCTGTCAACTACAATGCCTCCGCTCATTGTTTATTTCATGAGGGTGCGCCTGGTCACGATTTGGAAGGTTGTTACACGCTTAAGAATGTTGTCAGAGATTTGCTAGAAAAGAAGGTCCTGTCTTTTGACGATCCTCATCCAAAAGTCAAGACTCCTCTCAGGGCGTCCCAGGGGACAGAATCAAGATATGCAAAGCCTATTTTCAACAGATCTCAGCCAGTGACGCATATGGTGAATCAGCCTAAGTCGGTAGTTCTTCAGATGCTTAGTCCTTTTCATTTCAGCAATCCTCAAGATGATGCGACCCCGATCAATCGAGAATCTGGGAGAGTTATTCTGAGTGAAGATTTGAAGACCGATAATGAAGTAATGACAAACGTAGCTGGGGCAAGCAAGGCGACTCATTCCAGTGAGGATCCGCCAGAGGAAACCACTACTATCGTGCCGGTTTTAGATGCAAAGACTTCATAAACACATTTTGAAGGACTTGTCATACAGTTCATTTGGCTTATTTATATGTTTTATTTTCTTTGATTAAGCATAATTAGCATGTACGAACTTGTTTATTTTGGAATAATTAATGCATAATGTTTGTCTTGAATAAATCCATTCGTTTCACTCATTAAAAATATTTTTTTTCTTCATAAACTTATAATGCCAACTTTACCCGATCTCTCGCTTTGATAGAGAATTGGGAGGAGGATGATGAACCAAAAACATCAAATCTCTTGTCGTATGCTTCCAATTGAAACCCGTTGATGACGTAAAGCATTGTTTCAAATCCCAAACACCGGAGATATAAGGATGATAATCCCTCTTTCACCCCTTTGAGCCTTGAAGTAGGAGTTTTCTTCTTTTCCAAATTAAAACCCTCACCTTATCCTGGGGCAGGGTAGTTTTTCAGTTAAATCAATTGAGCACTCAAACTCTCACAAAGGAGGAGCGAACCTTCGAGGATCTATTTTATCCCTAACATCTTAGGAAGTTAGAAGTCGATGACCATACCTCTACTACCTAAAGAGTGGGGCAGTCACAAGCCTTTCAAAGGAGTCACATGACTTATTCAGCAAAAATTAAAAAAAAATATATAGCCCGCTAAGTCAAAACCTGTGAAGGAGACTTAGGCAAAACTGGGGCATCCCGCTGGACTCCAAAAATCCAAAAGACGTCGTCTAGGCAAAAGTTAGGGAATGAAAAAATTATAACAAAAACAAGGGATTACAATAAAGAATCCCTAATAAAGAACAAAGTTGGGTGAACAATCGGCATTAGAAATAGGTGAGTGACTGCCATGTCCAAAGCCTTAATGAGTTCTCGACCATATCAAACCCGATTGAGATATGATTGCTCGTATCCAACTAACTGAATTAGGATTGGAGAACATCACGAAGAGGGGTGGGTACAATCACACTTTGAGCCTTTATCCTTTGTTTCTTAAACCGTGAACCAAGCCACGATACAACCCTTAAAAGACCTAATTGAAGTAGGAATTCATTTGAAAGCATACTCGACGAGATAACGTTTCCTGACTCCTACGAGCTATGCTCAAAAATTCATGTTGGAATTATAAATTAAACTTATATCCTAACTAGTGATTTCGGTCACGAGTTACAGCGATATCTTTTTCAAAAACAAAAAAATGTCAAGACAAATATATTGTTGCATTGATAGTTTCAGGATAGCATTTCACGCGTGTCGGTTTTGCCTGATATCTTAGAAACTTACATATAGATGTCACAGATCCTGCTAAACAGGGGCAGATGGTTTCCAATTTTCTCATCAATGCGAGCCTGACATTCTTAAGAGCTATTTTTGAAGACTCATTCATGTCACCGTCAATCTGAGCCAGTTACGTCGAGATCTGACGAATCTCTCCAAGAGTTTGAAAGCAGTGGGGCAATCGGACTCCATGTTTCTCTGTAAAATCCTCTTGAGTTGACTTTTCCTCACGAAGCAGGTACTCTAGGGCATATTGTTTTTCAAAATGGTGACTATCCCGAAGTCCATTAAGATCAAAACTAGCTTGTTTCCTGACATTTTCATGCACCCGATGGATCTTACTCCCGGTGGTCTTCATTCCCCAGTAAATCTCATCAACCATTGCCTCAGAGCAGTCCCCAGAGAGACTTTAAGCTGACACAGTCCCTAGCGAGACTATAAGCTAACAACACTTTGGACCGAGCCAGTAATCTCCAAGACAACAGAGGTTTTACCAGCATTTTCCCAGTGATAGTCCCCAGCGAGACTATAAGCTGACAACACTTTGGGCTGAGCCGGTAATCTCCAAGACAGCAGAGATCATACCAGCATCTTCCTAGTAACAGTCCCCAGCGAGACTTTAAGCTGACAACACTTTTGGGATCCATCTGATAAATCCCCAGTGACTCTCAAGACTGCAGAGATATCCCCGGTATCCTCCAAGTGATATATGTTCTTGAACCCCATTCTCAGCGGAATTATCTGTTCCTCAGTGAAATTGCCTTACTTTCCTCAGGAAATACTTCCCAGGAGACTGCCATATTCTCCCCAAGAGGTCAAGATACCTTCCCCAGGAATGTCTGTTGATTTCTCCCCAGTAAGTCTGATGAACTCTCCGCAGGGAAGTTTGATATATCTTATCCCCAGTCGGATATACCTTTCCCCAGGAAGCCGAGATACTTTTCCCAGGAAGTTGCTACACTATCTCCATGAAGCTGTCTAGCTCCACACCTTCCCCATACAGCGGATATTTATTTTATCCCCGGAAGTCTATGATCCAAGAGTTCTTGAGCTGATTATGGTTCATGATAGCAATCCCTCACGTGAAGTCATGACATCTTATCCCCATGCGGAGGTCATGAATCCCCAGTTGAAGTCAGGGCATCATACTCTCCGGTGAAGTCGTATCGCATCCCCATGTGGAAGTCATGAGATTTTCTCCCCAGGGAAATTTTAACTTTGAAGCCAGAATCGGTCTTACCATCAACTATTCCTATCCTCTAATAGATGTACTATTGCAGAGGTCACTAGGTATTCCTGTCGAGATGTATATTTCATCTCATATCTCCTCTCTCATCTGTTTTGTCAGCATAAGCATAAGCATGAGCATTACATACTCATTTTCATTTCATTGTCATACATATGAACATACACATTCGTATACACTTTGGCATACGCATTAGCATTTGCATGCTTGCTATTTGTCGTCATCCTTGTCGTTACCGCCGAGTAACTGGGTTTGTCTGCTCTCTCCAAGTAGGTCGTCAGCCCTAAGCATAAAATACCTACTTGTTTCCAGTTTCCCCATAGAGTTCAACCCTCGTGGACGATGGTTATTTCCGTTACCTTTCCGCGTTAAGATAAGGTAGTCCCCATTCGAGTTCGTGTCCTCAATGGAGTTTTGTTTATCATTTCTTTCTAGCCTAATTCTAGATCGAATTTCAGTCCCGTCGGTCACCGGACATACCTGGATGTGCATTTATTTTGCACTATCTCTCAAGAAAAGCATTTACAATCCTTTGCAGATATGCGACAGTTCTAGCCTGAGAAGCATATCACTACATTGCACAATAGACAAGCAACCGTTCCCAGCCGAGGAGCTTATCACCTACCTTACACTTTATAATACACTCTACAATTGATCTTCTCATACAAGGAGCTCATTATTACGTTACAGTAATCTAGATGTTTGCCATCATCACAACTTTCTTGACAATTTACATTACAGTGATCTAGATGTTTGCCATCATCACGACCTTGTTTACAATTTATGTTACCTGCTATCACTCAGTGATCTAGATGTTTGCCATCATCACAACATTCGTGACAATTTACATTACAGTGATCTAGATGTTTGCCATCATCACGACCTTCTTTACAATTTATGTTACCTGCTATCACTCAGTGATCTAGGTGTTTGCCATCATCACAACTTTCTTTACAATTTACATTACCTGTTACCACCTCTACAAGCAGTTCTCACCCGAGAAGCTTATTATTGCCACTCTTGCAAATAAGCGGCATTTCTCGCCCGAGATGCTTATCCTATCTTCGTTATGACTTGCAGCAAATGGTCATCTCCAGCGAGCAGTTTGGTTTCCATTTCCCGTATCATTTTGAAGAAAGGGGAGGTTTGAGCGGAATCATATTCAGGAGAGCACAGATCTTTGAGTATGAAGAAGTTCATTTACCCTTTAGTAAAAGAAGGAGCAGAATCATATTCAGGAGAGCACAGATCTTGAAGTATGAAGAAGTTCGTTTACCCTTTAGTAAAAGAAGGAGCGGAATCATATTCAGGAGAGCACATATCTTGAAGTATGAAGAAGTTCGTTTACCCTTTAGTAAAAGAAGGAGCAGAATCATATTCAGGAGAGCACAAATCTTGAAGTATGAAGAAGTTCGTTTACCCTTTAGTAAAAGAAGGAGCCGAATCATATTCGGGAGAGCACCGATCTCAAATTATGAAGACGTTTATTTTATCCTTTAGAAAAAGAAGAAACTGAATCAAGTCCAGGAAGCACATACCTGAGACGGGAAGAAGTTTATATTATCAATCAATCTATTATCCACAGATAAGCAACAGTCTCTTTATTTGAGAGCTTATCCAGTTTGGCATATATGTCCCTTCCAACGATAAGTGGCTATTCTCTCTCGAGAAGCTTATCAGGGCATTTCCCATTAAAGTCCATTTATTTTGGCATACAGCCGGTTTTCACCCTGTATCTATTTTTTACGGATTCCTAAAATTCCGTTTGATCCTGTCACGAGGGATAGTTTACAGAAGCTCAGATGTTATTCTTTGCTCAATGCTCCAACATCTTGTTAATCAATCCTAAAGTCATGTGGATCCAGTTTTATTTTCGTACTCTAGAGTATCAATCGGTCACTCCTAAACCTGTTGAATAATTACTCCTAGATTTTCCCCAGTGGAGGCCGTCTCATCGATGCCATCTCCATTGAGGATCCCGTTCTTACTACTCCCTTTCTAAAAAGTGACAGTTGGTCGTGCTCGCACCAGTTGACAATCATCTTTAGAATTCCCCGTGTCGCGCTGTTCCCAATGCGTCATATCTCCCAGTGTGGTTCGTCCGTCGTGTCTGTCCCTTGGGTCGTCGTGTCGTCTGAATATTTGCAGTGATCATTTCATCATACGCATCATATTAGATTCATGACATTTGTCAGCATTATGTCTATTCCGTTTTGTCCACAGCATTGCATATCACTGCATCTAAGGGCAAAATTTTTGGTTATCTATATTTAAATCTCTCCACCATGATTTCTCGAGCCTACGTCGCTCAAATCATCCGGTGAAGCTATTTAAATAGGGGCAACTGTAATACCCCAAATTTTACCCTCAGATTAGTCGATTCATGTCGCATAGCATTTCATTTTTTGCATCCGCTAACTATCAGCAGGTTACGTAGGCCATTTATTTTGCAGGAATTGCATCAGGTGCGCTTTAGCTGTGAAAAGGGCAAAAGGGTAATTTGTGCATTATTTACTGACGATTTTTGAAGATGAGCTGTCGCCAGGGCTCTTTGGAATAATTAAAACCTCCGTCTTTGAGTTCTTTATTTTGAGGATAAACAGAAATTTACCGTGAATTTTGGCATCAGAGTTTTCGAGATACGGTAATTTATTCAGGGGCCGAGTTTCGGTTGTCAGTAGCTTTGAAGGCTGTTGCGTTATCATGTGGGTTTGATTATGTTGAGATTATGTTGAGACGTCAACTCTAGTTCACTTAACTCGGTATAAGCATTTATTCCATGAGTTATTTCACAAGCGCACGTTTTTCTGCTTCCTCTGCTTTCTGCTAGTAAAAAGCTTCAAAAGAAAAGAAACGGGAAAAAGTCTGATTCAAATTCGGGTTTTTGATTTATGTTGGATCGAGGTTTATGGGCCGAGTTGGCTTATGGTTCAATATCTTATCAGAGGCGCTATTTGAATTTTTAACAGCGGAGTTTAGTTTTTTGTTTTCACCGCTAATCGGATTTCTCCTCTTCTGTTCTATTTTACTCTGTTCATGACTATCATCGATTATACCATCAGACGCAATTTAAATTGATTTGAGAATGGTAGATTATATCACATTTTAAGTGGAGCGACACAAGTTGGAACGACGAGGTTAATGCGATTGATTTTTTCTCGGAAGTTATTCATACAAGTTTGTTTGGTGAAGTTAGTCCGGTGGTTCAAATTTAATTGATTAATATGCGGTTGGTTGAATTTGTTCGGAGGCATTTAACTGGTGGAATTTAATCGGACATTTTTAATTACGAGAGTTGTTCAGCGTGATTAAATTGTGGAAAGAGAAATAAGACAAATTATTTTGAATAGAAAAATAATGTGAATATTTTATTCATAGTTATTTCTTTAGTTACAATTTACAAAAAGGAATTTACATTACATTTATATTTATTCTAAAAATTCCTAATATCCAACAAAGCCATTTCGAGTATTTCTTTTCGCACCCGATTTTCTGATCGTCCAATTTTCTTCGTACCTGCACACAGAAAGATCAAGAACAGAGCAAAGGAAAATGTTAGAATTTATTTTTGACACCCTCAGAAAAGTCTCATCACCGGGTGTCGGGAGGGCACGACTAATGCCGAAACCTACTCCCATTTCCAACTCCCGACCTCGGCTACCAACCGGCAGCATCTGTTCTTTTATTTGAGACAGCCGAGAAAGAGCGAAAAACATCAGAAGGATAAAAAAAAGGGAGGCGAAAACGAACTCAAACGCGGCGCAAGGAGTGAGGCTCAGAGGATTCATAAATCCATCATCATCACCTTTGAACATTGAAAAAAGAAGAAAAAGCTCTCACGAAAAAGGACGGCAACTAAACGGAAGATTCAGAAACCTAGGGTTTCATCACGATCCTGATCTCTTTCAAGGAGAACCATCGGAAGTGAACCAAAAAACAGCAAAGGCTCAGAGTCAGAAGCAAAGCTTCTTCGTCATCATCGCCGAAAGGAGAAACCTCACAGTTAGCTTCATCAAAACGAAAGGAGGAGAGTCTTCCGCGGTGGCCGTGAGTTCTTCACTACCGCCGTCGACGACCTCATCTATTCATCATCGGCCGTCTTCTGTTCAACAAGCATCACCGTAAAAAAAAGCATAAGATTTTTGTCTCGGTAATGTGTTTTCTCTGAGTTTTGTGTGTATTTCAGATTTAAGGAGAAGAATGAGGTACAGGAAGTAACATGCATGAACAAAGGAAGAAGGGAGTTTCAAAGGTATCAATGGCGCCGGTAGCTACAAGGAGAAGAGAACAGCAAAACCCTAAATCCTCATTTGGAATTCTATCCGCTCTTCCCCTTTTCATTTTCATTTAAGTTTTCATTTATTATTTTATTTTATTTCTACTAACTTTTCATTTATTATTTTTCATTTTTGTTTTAGTCTGGTGCATAGAATACGTATAGGTAAATGGTGGGCACGTACAGCTGTTTTTTTAAGAAGAACATTGTCTCATTAAAACATGGTAAGTTGAACTTATTAAAACATTGTAAAACACTTTTCTCATTAAAACATTGTCTAACTTTAAAATTGAACTTATTTTCCTAACTAAAACTTTTTCTTAATGTTAAAAAAAAATAATATAAAAAAACATTGTAAATTCACTTTAAAATCTAAACTTCGTTTATTAAAATTAAATCTTTTCAACTTTAAACAAAAACATTTTTTAAATACAACAAAAAGATTACAAACAATATTTTCATTAAAAATGAATTAGAATAATTTTCTAATTTTCTTTAATTAGGTTAATTTCCTATTAAAAGTTAAAACATTTTAATAAAAATTAAATAGTTTTCTTTGCTAAGTAGAATATATATTTTTTTTTATAATGAGAATAATAAAGATTTAAAAATATCTTTTCTTGTAAGCACCAAGATCAATTATTTTCCTTCAAGTAAATTCAAAAATAAAAGTTCTTGACTTAGTCATGTCAGTTTCATCTAGCCCCATTCGTTGGTCATTGCAACTCTCCTCCATACTTCATTTGTACTGTTTTGTTCCATGAATGTAATTTACGCGCGGCCATGGTCGCGGTTTATTTTTATTTCGCATTTTGGGACTTGTAATTTACGCGGGTGATCGCCGCGATGCTTTCTTTACTGTTTTCCTTACTTTCTGCATTTTAATTCTGCCATATAATAGTTTGTCGTATTTTGCATGTTGTTACCGTTATTTGCCCTCCGAAGGAATTAATTAGGTAACAGTTTGACCGCCGAGTCAATACCATAGTTTTAACCGTTTCAAACCCTAGTAACCTAGGTGTCCCGCCGTGGACGAAAGTACCCTTTACCCTAGCTTTTAGGTCAAAGAGCCGCCGTGCTCTGTTTAGGGTTTCCCGCCGTGGAATTCCTAATTTACCCTTTCATTGCAATTTACAAATTCAACCTAGAAAATAGGAGTTCAACAACTCCACGTAAGTGTGTCCTTAAGATACGTTTACTCCCCTTGAAACCTTGACCACAGTCAAGAAGTTTCTAACCTCCCTTTCGAGGGGAACTACGATTACTCTGATACCATTCCCTATCCAGGATACGTAGGCACAAGATGCGAATCTTGCCGAGTAAACTTAGGACTAACCTTTAGGTCTTTAGGTCACTCTATCCCTTAGCTCAATATATATTAAAGCAGATAATAAATAAAAATAAAAAAGCATACAATAAACAAAAGGTTCCTGTAGAGTATTACAGAAGTTTAGGGTGCTAGTACCTTCCCTAAATTTAACCAACCCCTTACCTAGGTCTCTCCCCGCGTTGTGTTTACGATGCAAAAATAGGTTTTCCCTCTTTTGACCTTTTCCTTCGGATAAATCAAAGAGCGGTTGTGAATTAAGAATTGTGATTCAAACTAATTAATAGTTTGATATCCTATTTCCACCGCAACAATTATATAGACTCATTGGATGGCGATACAACAAAATATCCTGATCTGAAGAACATGGTTGATACGTAAGTGATGAGATATACTGTTCTGAATAGTTATATATCTTTATTTATTATGTGACATTGTTCTAAATATGCGTTTATATTATGTTAGAGTTATACAAATATTCAGAGCACAAAGAGATGCAACAGTGCCAAAAAGCAAGGCTAACAGCATCACTTGGATCAGAGTGGAGGCATATTTTCCCATGTTTAACTGTTATAGTGGTTCTACTTGATAAAACTATTTAAACTATATATCCTGATAAATGTTCATTTGTTTTTTCCATTTACAGTGTCCTCGTTAGCGCAATGGAATTGATTACGGATATTTTGTATTGCGCTTTATGAAGGAAATTATTCTTTCAGGTCAAATAGAGATTCCAATCATGGTATGGATCAATTCATAAGTTATATGATTCATTTTGATAATTAACCGATATTTCATCTGAGTAATTAGTTTTAAAATTAAATCGTGCATGTTCTGTTATATTATGTAGTACTTTGATGAATACAAGTGCGGTACTTACTCGAAAGCAAGATTGGAAGAAATTAAGGAGGACTGGTATCAATTTATTCTTGAGTTGAGAATTATATAACGTATCTATTTGTAAAGTTATCGGATTTGTAATTATATGTAAATTGAATGTATTTGTGATGTTGTAAATTGAATGTATTTGTGATGTTGTAAATTGAATGTATTTGTGATGTTGTAATATATTTAAGCAGGTTTATGTGTATTAAAATGGTTTTGGGCAAAGTGATGAATACACATAAATAAGGCCAAAGTAATTGTTATATATAAGGCCAAACTGTTGAATTAAAGGCCTGAATTATAAGTAGAGAATGTAATTGTTATAAGCAGGTTTATCGAAAAATATATAAAAAATGTGACTATTTTAAAAAAAAATTTTAAAATTGTGAAGAATAGACAGCGCTTTTAAAAAAACGCTGCTAAAGGGGGCAAAGAGAGGCCAAAAAAGCGCTGCTATATGTTGGAAAAGGGGGGGGGGGGGGTCTAAGAAAGCGCTTTAAAAAAGCGCTGCTAAAGGGGGGGTCAAAGAAAGCGCTTTAAAAAGCGCTGCTAAAGGGGGGAGGGGAAAGCGCTGCTATAGGGTGAAAAAAACGCTGCTAAAAGCGTTGCTGAAGGGAGGCTTTAGCAGCGCTTTTTCCATAAAAAAAGCGCTGCCTTTACCTTTAGCAGCGCCACTTTTGGCAGCGCTTTTAAGCGCTGCTAAAGGCCAAATAAAGCGCTGCTAAAGGTATTTTTTGGCATAGTGTCTTCAGAGTTTGAAGAAGCAAAAGAGAAGGTTTGCTTGAAGCTTGAGGCAACAACATAAGCTTTAGATCTTTGTTGTTAGAGGTAACTTTCTCCTTCTTATTTCTTGCATGCTACACGTGTTTTAGATGTATTTCTTACATGTTTGGAATCCTGAGCTAGCATAGAGGATACTTGGATGCTTGTTGTTCTTGTTTGGGAAAGTTCCAGTTTGTGTATAAAATTTCCGCGGTGTGATTTCTTCATGATTCAGTGTTTTTTAATTGTTTTTGATGCCATATCTGGATTCTACGTAAACAATCGAGCAAGTTAGTGTCTTTTCTTTGGTGTTTTGGTGAGATTTCCAGTGAGCTCCAGCGAGAGTCACCGGAGAAGACGACTAGAGCCCTAGCTCCGACGTCTGCATATGTCTTTTGTTTTGAAATGTTGATTGCCTGCGTGTTACCTACGTGTTCCATGCGTGAACCTGATGTGTATTAATGATATGCCACGCGTGTTTTTTTGTTTTCTAATTTCTGGTATTTAGACCATGGGCCTTTTCCTTTTGATATTTACACCACCCTCATTTGGGGCCCAATGTGTCATTTAATTGATTTCAGTTTATCTCAATTTTACTAATGCACCCCTTTTCTCTTTTTTCATTTTTATTCTATTCTATTTTCTTCTCTTTTCATTTTAATTTTAATTTTGATGTTCCCTTTATTTTAAAATTATTAAAAAATGTGTTTTTGTTTCTTTGACATGTTAAGTTTTTTTTTCATATTTTTTATTTTATTTTCCATTTATTTTTACTATTTTATTTGGATTTATTTGTGGTGGGTGTTTCCATATTTGCCCCTAGATTAGGGCTTTGAATTTTGATGCCTTAAACACTTTTTCTTGGGCTAATTTTTTGCTATGTTCTGGTACATAATGAGAGGATATTTAGATTCTTTTTTTGAGATTTAATAATGTGGATTGGCATGCTTTTCACTTGATGATTTGTAACCCTCGATTTATGTTCAATTTGTGAAGAACCCTAGCTTGTTGGTTGCTTTTGTGCAAGTTCTTGTGCCTAGCTTTTGGCCACCTTTTGCACACACACACTTGAGTATGTTGACATGAGTTTTAGTCTTTTATTGGAATTTATTTGATCATTTTTCTATTTTTGGATGCTATATCAAGTTGATGATATTTTGACCATGCTTCTTTGATGCTCTTGACCTAGTTCTTTGCTCATGTTTTGAGGATGATTCCTATTGAACTTCTTTGAGGCCTTGGTGTTGAATACACCTTGAAATTCTTGTGTTTATTTCTGACCTCATTTGTCTTTCAACTTAATTGAATCACATTGCTTTGGTTTGTTCACTCTTGTATGAGGGGTTGATCCCCTAAAGTATATGTGCTTGTACCTTGACTCTTTTGACTTTGCCTAGTTGTTTGAGTTGTGTTAGGTGACTTATTTGAAATTGCTTATATTATTTGAATGTGTATACTTCTTCATTGGTATGTATCTTATTGTCTATGATTCAAGTTTGAAGCATATCATCTTATATACTTGTTTGCTTCATCCTAATTGATTTGACCATGTCTTTCTATGTGGAGTAGTCTGAATTGATTTCTTGATGTTTTTCTCCATTCATTCCTACTCACATCCTTTTCATATTCCATATATCATCTCCCCTCTTAGTTGACATTATGTATCCCTTTCCCCACTTGCAATGTAATAGTTTAGTTCCTTTTGCTTTTTTGCTTGCTTTTGCTTGTTAAAGAAAACATAAAATGAACTTAGGATTATAACACATTTTCAAAATAAAGAACAAATAAAACTTGATCCAATGTCAATTTTTTTTAACATCCATTAACTTGGTTCACACCTTAGGGTTTCTCTCATCTCATTCTCTTTTCTTATCTTTCCATTGACCCCACACTAACCCTGTATGTATTTTACCCTTGTAAATCGATTGCTTCGCGAATCGCCATCAACCTACCTTGATCTATTCACCATCCATTTCTTTTCAAACCTTTTTTTTCTCTATTTTTGTTTGTCTCCTTGGGTCTGAAAACCTTGTTTTTGTACCAAGTACATTTTCAAACTTCTTTTCTCAATAAACTTGGATGGTTGTGGAGTGGTTAGGCAAAAGCCTTGTCCTATCCCGAGTATTTGACGTTACCTTTAGGGTTCCCTGTCATAAAGTACTTACCATTCAAAATCAAAACACCTTTAATAAGAGAATAAAGTTCTCTTTGTATTGAACTAAAGAGAGAGGATTGAGTGAAGACTTCTTCCTTTCTGAGTATTAGGATACTCACTTTAGAGTGTATGGTCTCGATACTCGTCTTTCAATACAAAGACATGACTATATTCGCCACACCATATTTACAATAAGTCTTTTGAGATAAATAATTGGGTACTACCTGCAAGGGGTTACTATCCGAGGACTTATTTCACCCTTAAAATCAACATTCCACAAATCAAATGTGACATCTTGCCTTGATGGCAAAAACAAATATTTTCAAAAGGACATTGTAATACCCCAAATTTTGCCCTAAGATTAGTCGTTTCATCTTGCATCCCATTTCATTTTGCATTGCGTTTAAACTAACCACTAATGGGTTGTGCAGTTGTTTGATTGTTGCAAGAAAATATCATGTGGCGCGCTCTTTTAGTTTACAGGATTTCTAGTGCCACTTTATTTTGAATGAATAAAATAGCACAATTGGCAAGAGACCCTCTGTAAGGAGTTGTGAGTGTGAGAGGTTGAGAGTTTGAATCTCACCTTCTTCACTTTTTGTTTTGTTTCTTTTATTTTTATTCTAACATTTCTATTTTCATAAAAAAAAATAACAAAAATATTTTTTTTATTATTTAATTATTATTTTCGTATTTTATTTAAATTATTTTTTAAAAATATTATTTTTTTCACTTTTTTCCATATTATTCATAAAAACATCCAAAAATCATAAAATTAAAAATATTAGAAAAGATTTTATTCTTTTAAGTTTGTTTTAGTTTGTTTTTTTAGCTTTGACTAATTATTTAAGTTGGGCTTTAAAGTGGGCATTAGGTTAGAGTCAACCCTAATTTGTTACCTATATAAACATGAGTTACATTTGATAAAAGGGAAGGAGACAAAAGAGAAAAACGGCGGCCGTTCTCACGATTTATCAGAAGAGGGGAATTCATCATCGACCAAACGCTACCGGCGAGCAAAAAGTTCCAACGACAAGGGGATCTTCGTTCATCATCATCGCCGTTACCGTAAGCTTTCTATTTCCTTTGATTTACGGTATTTTATGATTTTTGTGTGTTGTTTTGTTCATTGATTGTAGATTAATGGGAAGAATAAATAGAAGAAGGAACCATTGACATGCAAGGATTGAAGGAGAGGAAAAGCTTCGATAGTCATCCATGGAGAAAACGGCATAAGCCTTTTTATTTACGTTTCATTTGTTTTTTTATTCTATTATTCAATTGTTTATTTTTTTCATTTATATTAACTATGTAGTTTGTAATTAATAATGCAATTAAGTTTAGGTAAGCTATTTCAACAAAAAAAAACATAACGTAATTAGTTTTTTTTAAAATTAAGATCTTTCTAAAAAGTTTTTTTCAAAAATTAAACCATTTTTTATTTAAAAACATATTTCTAAATAAAACAGTTTTTCTTAATTAAAGCTTTTTTCCAATTAAAATCATTTTTCATTAAGTTAACACAAAAATTAAAAAATGACCTTTCTTTCACTAATACAAAAATTAAAATCTTTTTCGTTGAATTTAAATCAAATTTTTTCACTAAAATTTAAAAACATTTTTTTAATTAAAATTTAAAACATTTATTTTCGATAAAATTAAAACATTTTTTTTCAAGACATTTTTTCATTAAAATTAAAACCAGTTTCTTTATTCAATTTTTTAGTAAATAATTAGAATAGTTTCTCCATTTAAGCATGAAATTAATTCTCCTCTCCTCTTCTCAATAAAAACTCAAAAAGAAATAAGTTTTGATTTAGCCGTTTCATTTTTGTCTAACCCTTGTTAATTTGTTTGTTTCAACTCGTTATTATTTCATTTGTTCATTTTTGTTCCATGGATGTAATTTACGCGAGGCCATGGTCGCGGTTATTTTATTTTGCATTTTTTTGGGAGTTTGTAATTTACGCGAGTGATCGTCGCGATGCTTTTTTTACCGCTTTCTTTACTTTCCGCATTTTAATTTCTGCCATATAGTATTTTGCCTTGCTTGCATGTTTTACCGTTATATTTTCCTCCGAAGGAATTAGGATTAACAGTTTGACCGCCGAGTCAATAACCCTAATTTTGACCGTTTCAAAACCCTATTAGCCTAGGCGTCCTGCCGTGGACGAAAATGCCATTTACCCTAGCATTAGGTCAAAGAGTCGCCGTACTCTGTTTTAGGGTTTCCCGCCGTGGAACACCTAATTTAACCGTAATTTTCAATTAACAAATTCAACATAGAAATAGGAGTTTCAAAGACTCCACGTAAGCGTGTCCTTAAGATATGTTTACTCCCCTTGAAACCTTGACCACAGTCAAGACGTTTCTAACCTCCCTTTCGAGGGGAACTACGATTACTCTGATTCCATTCCCTATCCAGGATACGTAGGCACAAGATGCGAATCTTGCCGAGTAAACTTAGGACTAACCCTTAGGTCTTTAGGTCACTCTATCCCTTAGCTCAATATATATTAAAGCAGATAATAAATAAAAATAAAAAAGCATACAATAAACAAAAGGTTCCTGTAGAGTACTACAGAAGTTTAGGGTGCTAGTACCTTCCCTAAGCTTAACCAACCCCTTACCTAGGTCTCTCCCCGCATTGTGTTTACGATGCAAAAATAGGTTTTCCCTCTTTTGACCTTTTCCTTCGGATAAATCAAAGAGCGGTTGTGAATCAAGAATTATGATTCAAATTAATTAATAGTTTGATATCCTATTTCCACCGCAACAGAAAATGGCGACTTCAATGGGGATTTCATATTTTTTAAGGGTTATCCCTATTTTGTTTATTGTATGATATTTTTCATTATTTATTCTCTTGTATATATTATTATTGTGCCTTGCTTGGGGGGTACCCTGTTATTGTGAGATAAGTCCTAACCCGGACTTGAGTGACCTTATTATAGGAAGGTGAGATATTCGACGAGGCTTGCCGGGAGTGAGTCCCGACCAAGTTGACTCGAGAATCACCGCTCAGTTGAGACCCTTTCGAAAATGGTTCGGTTGAACGAGTAATCGTGAAAACTTTTTCCATGGTCGATTGGAGTCTGTGATACTGGGGACCGTAGTACCTTAACACCACTTTGGCCTTATCTAGGACGTAGTGCGGGAACTATGAGGGAGTAATTCCAAAATGGTTGCTACGCGATACTACACTCAAAAGAGATTCTCTTGATAATATTATTAACCACCGAGTTAATCGGGAAATTGATAATATCCGAAAGATGGATTGATGACTTTGGGCACCGCTTTAGAACCCTTGTTCTGCAGGTACAACTAACCTTAGTAGATACCTATTGGGATGGGTAG
Source organism: Lathyrus sativus (assembly GCA_963859935.3). Classification (NCBI taxonomy): domain Eukaryota; kingdom Viridiplantae; phylum Streptophyta; class Magnoliopsida; order Fabales; family Fabaceae; genus Lathyrus; species Lathyrus sativus. The sequence continues at coordinate 571,419,545 of OZ012735.1, read as the reverse complement.
ACCCTAACTCCTTGCATACACCTTTAACCTAGGACTTTGTATATATGCATTTCATCCATAAGACATCACATTGCATCACATGTTTTGGAATTCAAATTTTATTTATGAATATTGCAAGATACCATGGATTACAAAAACAAACTTTGAGATATTCTTTTAAAGGACTTAAGTTAGATGACCTAAGGAAGCTAGGAGCTTTGGTTCAAGATCAACAAAGGATCCAGAAACAAGTATGGAAGGCCGTTATTTTTGTTGAAACCTCAAGTAGACGAAGGTTTCCTTTCGACTTTGTTACAGTTCTAGGATCCAGATTATCTTTTCCTTACATCCCTCGAGTATCATCTCTTGCCTACCCTAGAAGAGTACTCTCAATTGGTGGGGTTACCTATTCTGAAGGAGTCTTCGTTCCCTTTCTTGGAGAAAGACCCTAAAGGACAAGACCGTTGCTAAAGCCATATGCTCGAAGTCATCTGACATCAAGGACACTAACCACCAACAATTGTGAAGACTTTTCCAACGTACCCTTGCTTGGTTTTGATGAAGGGTTTATTTTCCTCCAACTCTCGATCAACCTTTTAAAGATAGGCGCATCCTCAAAAAAAAAAAGAAGACCCAGCTAGAAGAGCAAATCAAGGGGCAAAACAGGAAGCTTCCTTAGGGTCATTATTAGCTTTTATTTAGCTATTATGCCAAGACTTTTCTAAGAATATTATTTTTAATCTGTTTTCAAATTAATAAATAAAGTTTTGGTATTCTGCAATATTCGTAAATATTTGAATTCCATGAAATCATTTTGCATTTTAGCATCATATTTTGAATTGCATGTGTCTCTCGGTTTCTCATACTCGGTTCCCTCGCCTTCTAGTTTCATCACAATGGGTCCTCCGCATCAGTACAACACTAGAGCCCAAGCTCGAAAAAGGACGGAAGAACAAGCTCAAGAGATCGACCGTGTCAGCCATGAACTCAAGGATCTTCGAGGAAGTGTGGGGCAGATTATGGAGATATTGCAAGCCCTTAAGGTGAAGATGGATAATCAACCTACTGTTGTTTCTGAAATTACCGATATTGTTGTGGATCCTCAACCAGCTGTTACTGTCGAGAACATTCCTCCTCAGAATCGTCAGTCCAGTTCAATGAATCCTACTGTTGCTCAACCAGTTCGACGAGTTACTCCTCCGAAGTGCAAAACTCCGAGCTCTGACCACCATAAAAGAGCTACACGTCCGAGGAATCGCTTGATGGTTGCTCTTCAACATCAGCAGAATTATGTTCAAGGTTATCCAGTTCAGTGTGCTCCACAACCATATGTAGCTACTGTTGCACCTCCTTTTAGTCAGCAATTTCCTACATATCAGTCTGTGCAACCGGCTCCGGTCTATCAGCATCCGGTTTATCAACAACCTCCTGTTTATCAGCCTGCACAAGCTCCTGTCAACTGTCAACGAGTGCCCAACGCTCCCGTGTGCCAACCATCAGAGGAGACGATACCTCATCAAAATAGGAGACCATACAAGCCTTGTCCTCCGATCCTAATGACATTCACTGAGTTGTATCTTTTCTTAGTGCAACAAGGTCTGGTTGTTACCCGAACTTTGGGTCCACCTCTCAATCCGGTACCTGTCAATTACAATGCCGCCGCTTATTGTTTATTTCATGAGGGTGCGCCTGGTCACGATTTGGAAGGATGTTACGCGCTTAAGAATATTGTCAGAGATTTGCTATAAAAGAAGGTCCTGTCTTTGACGATCCTCAGCCGAAAGTCAAGACTCCTCTCAGGGCGTCCCAGGGGCCAGAATCAAGCTCTGCAAAGCCTGTTTTCAACAAATCTCAGCCTGTGACGCATACGATGAATCAGCCAAAGCCGGTAGTTCTTCAGATGCCTAGTCCTTTTCATTTCAGCAATCCTCAAGATGATGCGACCTCGGTCAACAGAGAATCTGGGAGAGTTATTATGAGTGAAGATTTGAAGACCGATAATGAAGTAATGACAGACGTAGCTGGGGCAAGCAAGACGACTCCTTCCAGTGAGGCTCAGCCAGAGGAAAACACTACCATGCTGGTCTCAGACGCGAAGACTTCATAAACACATCTTGAAGGACTTTGAGACATTACATTTTGATTATTTATATGTTTATTTTCTTTGATTAAGCATAATTAGCATGTACGAACTTGTTATTTTGATTAATTAATGCAATGCATATGTTTGTCTTGAATAAATCCATTCATTTCACTAATTAAAAATATTTTTTCATAAATCTATGATGCCAACTTTACCCGATCTCTTGCTTTGATAGAGAATTGGAAGGAGGATGATGAACAAAAACATTAGATCTCTTGTCGTATGCTTTCAATTGAAACCTGCTGATGATGTAAGGCATTGTTTCAAATCCAAACATTGGAGATATAAGGATGATAATCCCTCTTCAACCCCGTTGAGCCTGGAAGTAGGAGTTTTTTTTCATTCCAAATTAAAACCCTTACTTTAACCTGGGGTAGGGTAGTTTTTCAGTTAAACTGATTGAGCGCTCAGACTCTCAAAAAGGAGGAGCAAACCTTCGAGAACCTATCCTTAACATCCTAGGAAGTTAGAAGTCAATGACTACCCCTCTATCACTAAAAGAGTGGGGCAGTCACAAGCCTTTCAAAGGACTCCCACGACCTATTCAACAAAAATAAAAAATATAGCTCGCTAAGTCAAAACCTATGAAGGAGACTTAGGCAAAACTGGGGCATCCCGCTGGACTCCAAAGTCAAATTCAAAAAACGTTGTCCGGGAAAAAGTTAGGGAATGAAAAAATATAACAAAAACAAGGGATTACAATGAAGAATCCCCAAAAAAAGAACAAAGTCGTGTGACCAAACACAAAAGACAGTAGGTGAGTGACTGCCATGTCCAAAGCCTTAATGAGTTCTCGACCATATCAAACCCGATTGAGATATGAGTGCTCGTATCCCATTAACTGAATAGGATTGGAGAACATCACGAAGAGGGGTGGGTACAAATAAATTCGAGCCTTTATCCTTTGTTTCTTAAACCGTGAACCAAGCCGCGATACAACCTTTAAAAGACCTAATTGAGGTAAGGTTTCTTTTGAAAGCATACTCGACGAGATAACGTTTCCTGACTCCTACGAGCTATACTCAATTTACCGTTGGCGTTACAAGTTAAATTCATATCCTAGCTAGTGATTTCGTTCGCGAGTTATAGCGATATCTTTTTCAAAAACAAAAATTTCAAGACAAATATATTGTTGCATTGATAGTTTCAGGATAGCATTTCACGCGTGTCAGTTTTGCCTGATATCTTAGAAACTTACATATAGATGTCACAGATCCTGCTAAACAGGGGCAGATGGTTTCCAATTTTCTCATCAATGAGAGCCTGACATTCTTAAGAGATATTTTTGAAGACTCAGTCATGTCACCGTCGATCTGAGCCAGTTACGTCGAGATCTGACAAATCTCTCCAAGAGTTGGAAAATAGTGGGGCATCTGGACTCCACGTTCTCTGTAAAATCCTCTTGAGCTGACTTTTCCTTACAAAGCAGGTACTCTGGGGCATGATATTTTCAAAATGGCGACTACGACAAATTCCATTAAGATCAAAACTAGCTTGTTTCGCGACATTCTTCATGTACCCGATGGATTTTACTCCCGACGGTCTTCATTCCCCAGTAAATCTCATCATTGCAAAGTCTACGTCTTAACCATTGCCTCAACGCAGTCCCCAGAGAGACTTTAAGCCGACATAGTCCCCAGCGAGACTATAAGCTGACAACACTTTGGGCTGAGCCGGTAATCTCCAAGACAACAGAGATCATACCAGCATCTTCCCAGTAATAGTCCCCAGCGAGACTTTAAGCTGACAACACTTTTGGGATCCATCCGATAAATCCCCAGTGACTCTCAAGACTGCAGAGATATCCCCGGTATCCTCCAAGTGATATATGTTCTTGAACCCCATTCTCAGAGGAATTATCTGTTCGTCAGTGAAATTGCCTTACTTTCCTCAGGAAATACTTCCCAGGAGACTGCCATATTCTCCCCAATAGGTCAAGATACCTTCCCCAAGAATGTCTGTTGATTTCTCCCCAGTATGTCTGATGAACTCTCCGCAGGGAAGTTTGATATATCATATCCCCAGTCGGATATACCTTTTCCCCAGGAAGCCGAGGTACTTTTCCCAGGAAGTTGCTACACTATCTCCATGAAGTTGTCTAGCTCCACACTTTCCCCATACAGCGTATATTTATTTTATCCCCGGAAGTCTATGATCCAAGAGTTCTTGAGTTGATTATGGTTCATGATAGCAATCCCTCACGTGAAGTCATGACATCTTATCCCCATGCGGAGGTCATGAATCCCCAGTTGAAGTCAGGGCATCATACTCTCCGGTGAAGTCGTATCGCATCCCCATATGGAAGTCATGAGATTTTCTCCCCAGGGAAATTTTAACTTTGAAGCCAGATTCGGTCTTACCATCAACTATTCCTATCTTCTAATAGATGTACTATTGCAGAGGTCACTGGGTATTCCTGTCGAGATGTTTATTTCATCTCATGTCTCCTCTCTCATCTGTTTTGTCAGCATAAGCATGAGCATGAGCATTACATACTCATTTTCATTTCATTGTCATACACTTTGGCATACGCATTAGCATTTGCATGCTTGCTATTTATTGTCATCCTTGTCGTTACCGCCGAGTAACTGGGTTTGTCCGCTCTCTCCAAGTAGATCGTCAGTCCTAAGCATAAAATACCTACTTGTTTCTAGTTTCCCCACAGAGTTCAACCCTCGTGGATGATGGTTATTTTCGTTACCTTTCCACGTTAAGATAAGGTAGTCCCCATTCGAGTTCGTTTCCTCAATGGAGTCTTGTTTGACAGTTCTTTCTATCCTAATTCTAGATCGAACTTCAGTCCTGTCGGTCACTGAACCTACCTGGACGTGCATTTATTTTGCGCTATCTTTCAAGAAAAGCATTTACAATCCTTTGCAGATATGCGACAGTTCTCGCCTGAGAAGCTTATCACTACATTGCACAATAGACAAGAAACAGTTCCCAGCCGAGGAGCTTATCACCTACCTTACACTTTACAATACACTCTACAATTGATATTCTCATACAAGGAGCTCATTATTACATTACAGTGATCTAGATGTTTGCCATCATCACAACATTCTTGACAATTTACATTACAGTGATCTAGATGTTTGCCATCATCACGACCTTCTTTACAATTTATGTTACCTGCTATCACTCAGTGATCTAGGTGTTTGCCATCATCACAACTTTCTTTACAATTTACATTACCTGTTACCACCTCTACAAGCAGTTCTCACCCGAGAAGCTTATTATTGCCACTCTTGCAAATAAGCGGCATTTCTCGCCCGAGAAGCTTATCCTATCTTCGTTATGACTTGCAGCAAATGGCCATCTCCAGCGAGCATTTTGGTTTCCATTTCCCATATCATTTTGAAGAAAGGGGAGGTTTGAGCGTAATCATATTCAGGAGAGCACAGATCTTGAAGTATGAAGAAGTTCGTTTACCCTTTAGTAAAAGAAGGAGCGAAACCATATTCAGGAGAGCATAGATCTTGAAGTATGAAGAAGTTCGTTTACCCTTTAGTAAAAGAAGGAGCTGAATCATATTCGGGAGAGAACCAATCTCGAATTATGAAGAAGTTTATTTTATCCTTTAAAAAAAAGAAGAAACTGAATCATGTCCAGGGAGCACATACTTGAGACGTGAATAAGTTTATATTATCAATCAATCTATTATCCACAGATAAGCAACAGTCTCTTTATTTGAGAGCTTATCCAGTTTGGCATATAAGTCCCTTCCAATGATAAGTGGCTATTCTCTCTCGAGAGGCTTATCAGGGCGTTTCCCATTTAAGACCATTTATTTTGGCATACAGCCGGTTTTACCCTGTATATTTTCTACGGATTCCTAAATTCCGTTTGATTCTGTCACAAGGGAAAGTTTACAGAAGCTCGGATGTTATTCTTTGCTCAATGCTCCAACATCTTGTTAATCGATCCTACAGTCGTGCAAATCCAGTTTTATTTTCTTACTCTAGAGTATCAGCCGGTCACGCCTGAACCTGTTGATGATTACTCTTAAATTCCCCCAGTGGAGGCCGTCTCACTGGTGCCATCTCCATTGAGGATCCCGCTCTTACCATTCCTTTTCCTAAAGTGATAATTGGCCGTACTAGTACCAGTTGACTATCACTTTAGAATTCCCTAGTGTCGTGTTGTCACCCAGTGCGTCGTATTCCCAGTGTGGTTCGTTCGTCGCGTCTGTCCCCTATGTCGTCGTGTCGTCTGCATCTCTGCATTTACCATTCCATCACACGCACCATACTAAATTCATGGCATTGTCAGCATTATAGTTTATTTCCGTTTTGTCTATAGTATTGCATATCACTGCATCTAAGGGCAAAATTTTCGGTTATCTATATTTAAATCCCTCCACCATGATTTCTCGAGCCTTTGTCGCTCAAATCATCCGGTGAAGCTATTTAAATAGGGGCAACTGTAATACCCCAAATTTTGCCCTAAGATTAGTCGTTTCATCTTGCATCCCATTTCATTTTGCATTGCGTTTAAACTAACCACTAATGGGTTGTGCAGTTGTTTGATTGTTGCAAGAAAATATCATGTGGCGCGCTCTTTTAGTTTACAGGATTTCTAGTGTCACTTTATTTTGAATGAATAAAATAGCACAATTGGCAAGAGACCCTCTGTAAGGAGTTGTGAGTGTGAGAGGTTGAGAGTTCGAATCTCACATTCTTCACTTTTTGTTTTGTTTCTTTTATTTTTATTCTAACTTTTCTATTTTCATAAAAAAAATAACAAAAATATTTTTTTTATTATTTAATTATTATTTTCGTATTTTATTTAAACTATTTTTTAAAAATATTATTTTTTTCACTTTTTTCCATATTATTCATAAAAACATCCAAAAATCATAAAATTAAAAATATTAGAAAAGATTTTATTCTTTTAAGTTTGTTTTAGTTTGTTTTTTTAGCTTTGACTAATTATTTAAGTTGGGATTTAAAGTGGGCATTAGGTTAGAGTTAACCCTAATTTGTTACCTATATAAACATGAGTTACATTTGATAAAAGGGAAGGAGACAAAAGAGAAAAACGGCGGCCGTTCTCACGATTTATCAGAAGAGGGGATTTTTTTTGGAAGAACCCTAAAAGGCTCGAATTCATCATCGACCAAACGCTACCGGCGAGCAAAAAGTTCCAACGACAAGGGGATCTTCGTTCATCATCATCGCCGTTACCGTAAGCTTTCTATTTCCTTTGATTTACGGTATTTTATGATTTTTGTGTGTTGTTTTGTTCATTGATTGTAGATTAATGGGAAGAATAAATAGAAGAAGGAACCATTGACATGCAAGGATTGAAGGAGAGGAAAAGCTTCGATAGTCATCCATGGAGAAAACGGCATAAGCCTTTTTATTTACATTTCATTTGTTTTTTTATTCTATTATTCAATTGTTTATTTTTTTCATTTATATTAACTATGTAGTTTGTAATTAATAATGCAATTAAGTTTAGGTAAGCTATTTCAACAAAAAAAAACATAACGTAATTAGTTTTTTTTAAAATTAAGATCTTTCTAAAAAGTTTTTTTCAAAAATTAAACCATTTTTTATTTAAAAACATATTTCTAAATAAAACAGTTTTTCTTAATTAAAGCTTTTTTCCAATTTAAATCATTTTTCATTAAGTTAACACAAAAATTAAAAAATGACCTTTCTTTCACTAATACAAAAATTAAAATCTTTTTCGTTGAATTTAAATCAAATTTTTTCACTAAAATTTAAAAACATTTTTTTAATTAAAATTTAAAACATTTATTTTCGATAAAATTAAAACATTTTTTTTCAAGACATTTTTTCATTAAAATTAAAACCAGTTTCTTTATTAAATTTTTTAGTAAATAATTAGAATAGTTTCTCCATTTAAGCATGAAATTAATTCTCCTCTCCTCTTCTCAATAAAAACTCAAAAAGAAATAAGTTTTGATTTAGCCGTTTCATTTTTGTCTAACCCTCGTTAATTTGTTTGTTTCAACTCGTTATTATTTCATTTGTTCATTTTTGTTCCATGGATGTAATTTACGCGAGGCCATGGTCGTGGTTATTTTATTTTGCATTTTTTTGGGAGTTTGTAATTTACGCGAGTGATCGTCGCGATGCTTTTTTTACCGCTTTCTTTACTTTCCGCATTTTAGTTTCTGCCATATAGTATTTTGCCTTGCTTGCATGTTTTACCGTTATATTTTCCTCCGAAGGAATTAGGATTAACAGTTTGACCGCCGAGTCAATAACCCTAATTTTGACCGTTTCAAAACCCTATTAGCCTAGGCGTCCTGCCGTGGACGAAAATGCCATTTACCCTAGCATTAGGTCAAAGAGTCGCCGTACTCTGTTTTAGGGTTTCCCGCCGTGGAACACCTAATTTAACCGTAATTTTCAATTAACAAATTCAACATAGAAATAGGAGTTTCAAAGACTCCACGTAAGCGTGTCCTTAAGATATCTTTACTCCCCTTGAAACCTTGACCACAGTCAAGACGTTTCTAACCTCCCTTTCGAGGGGAACTACGATTACTCTGATTCCATTCCCTATCCAGGATACGTAGGCACAAGATGCGAATCTTGCCGAGTAAACTTAGGACTAACCCTTAGGTCTTTAGGTCACTCTATCCCTTATCTCAATATATATTAAAGCAGATAATAAATAAAAATAAAAAAGCATACAATAAACAAAAGGTTCCTGTAGAGTACTACAGAAGTTTAGGGTGCTAGTACCTTCCCTAAGCTTAACCAACCCCTTACCTAGGTCTCTCCCCGCATTGTGTTTACGATGCAAAAATAGGTTTTCCCTCTTTTGACCTTTTCCTTCGGATAAATCAAAGAGCGGTTGTGAATCAAGAATTATGATTCAAATTAATTAATAGTTTGATATCCTATTTCCACCGCAACAGACATGTTACGTCTGTTCTATCACAAACAGGTAACGCCTAAGACTCCACAAGTGAGCTACAATACACCTAACTGCTAGAATGCACATGTTGGCATCGTATATAAAACACACCAATAAAATGTAGTCCGAAAAAACGGACGCTCTGATTCTTTACTTCTTTCAAGTAAAGATACATAGGCAGAAGGGCCCCAATCCTTGGCGAGCATATTTCCATATTTTTTATTCGTCGTCTTCTGAACTACGTTGACTCTGAATTTCTCATACCTGTTGGGAATACGTAGGCATAGGACTGCGAGGTCCTACCGAGTCACCTTCCCTTTTTCACCTTCTTTTTTTCCTTCTTTTTGTTGTTGTTACCAACCTTTCTATCTCCCCTTAGAACACTCTTTATAGCAGTATCTTTTAGCAAATACCCTCACACCTAGACAAGCAAATGGTTCCCATCGAGTACGATGAATGTGAGGGTTCTAATACATTTCCTTCGCATAACCGGCTTCAGAACCCTTTCTCTTGGTTGCGAGACATTCTTATCCATTTCTTTCTTGGGGGTTTTCTCGATGTTTCCCTTTCCTCTTTTGGGATAAATAAAGTTCGATGGCGAATCTTCTGTCTTTCCACTTTCCCCTCTCCTTCGTTGCACTTTTTCGAGTAGTGACAGAGATTAACGAGAGAGATACACAATAAAAATAGGTAAATCATGGCATTTAAATAAATATGTCACTATTTACAGTACATTGTTGTAGTTTTAGAAACCGACGTAAGTAATATTACTCATATAATGGCATTATTTTTAATTTCTCTCACTAGCTATTTCTTCTTTGTTTTAATTTGTTCTCGATTTCTAATTATTATTAAATAAAAAATTCTCAAAGAATCACTTATCATAACATAATCTTTCCATTCTTTAATTCGTTTTCTCATTCATTTTTCCCTTTCATATTCAAACCCTTTCATTCTTCTATTACCTTTTACTATTGCCATTTTTTCTTTCCTCACATTCATTCTCACTCTCAAATCACCTTGGTTCCTCGCTTTCTTTTCCGATCCTCCATGTTCTCATGTGTTTGCTCGATTTCCCCCTTATTGTCTATATCGTTATGCCATTATGTTGTTCTATTGTTCCACGTTATGTTGTTCCACTGCTCCATTATGTTGTGTGCGTGCGTGCGTGCGTGTGTGTGCGTATGTGTGCTTATGCATGCGTAAGTATGTGTTTTGGCGCGCGTGTGCGCTTGGATGGGTGTGCACTTGCTTGCATGTATGTCTTTCTTTAATCAATTATGCCGGTGACAGCACTAAGGTCAATCGATTAGTCCATTAGGATTAATCGATTGATTTGGCACGAGATTTGAAATTTAAGGGATTAATCAATTATCCATTTAATTTTAATCGATTAAATGATATTTTTTCATTCTCTATAGTCCGTTGAAACGTTGGTGAGATTTTAAGCCTTTCTTTACTTTCTGTACCCTTTAATTGATTTTGCACCCCTTTGTTAAAAAAATTTCATTTCTAAAAGAGTGATTATTGTAATATAAATTAAATGGACTAAGCCTTTAAATTAACACTTGTTAGAGGGTTAATTTGAGTTTTTTGAATTTATTCTCTATCAATTGTTTTACCTCATAAACACATAAAACTTTATAAATCTTCCTCTTTTGAAAAAAATAACAAACTTATAAATATTACATCTCTCCAAACCGCTTGACTCAAGAGTTGATGTAATACTTAAATTTTAACTAGCAGTGGAAATAAAATTTAATAGAATTTTATTATGTTAAAAATTGAGAAGTTGGTGGGAAAATTATAGAAAATTAACAAGCTGAAGAAAGTCATTTAAGAGAAGAAAATTATAGTAATTAATTCCACCAAATGGAAAACTTGAAATATATAATAATTAATATATCTATAGAGATATAACTATTTGGGTAAGCCTATTTTTGTTTCGGTATTTGATGTGATAATAGAAAATTATTTTTGTTTTATTATGTGAAAGAGATAGATAGTGTGAGAGAGAGGATATCACAAAGTTTATAAAAAAATATCTATTTAAATTTTAACGTATATAAATATATAAAAAAAATAGACAAACAGACACTAAAAATGAAGAGAAAAAATTTATTCTATTGCCCATTTCTCCTCCCTCTTATCATTTTCATTCCGACCAAAAATGTCCATTTCTCACCCCCTCTTAGTGATTTCCTCAATTTATATGCAATCCAGCTTGCATGTTTCATCAATTAATTCTACAAAGAAGCCTAAGAAGGTAAATTCTTCCCAACGAATCCAAACCCTCATCTTTTCCTAAACTATATATTTCTCATCATTTTGATGAATTTGATTGTTGCATGTGGAATTAACTGTGCAATATGTGATGACATGAATAGATACCAGAATTCAAAGGATTCAAGGAGACAAAGAAAATTGATGAAAGAGAAGTAGAGGATGGGGAATGTTAAACATTAATAAGTATTGTTTTTGAAGTGGAGTTTCTTAAGAATTAATCTCTTGTTACATGCTTAGGTAATATTAATGAAGTTAGGTTTCTGTAATGAATATGTGTGGGGAGTTATTAGTAATTGAGATGGCATACAAATGTATATAAGTTATGCTAAACTATTTATATAAATTAATTTCGTAAGGTTCAGTGAAAATGGTTGATTCCTGTCAAAATTCTACATAGGAAGTTTTTGAGAACCTATGCTAATTTGTCCATAACTTTCTTACTATAAAACATTTGAATTTCAACTTTAGATAACTGCAAATTTGACAAAAGTAGAGTAAGTAGTTTAAGAGTGTTTTTTCATCTTAGAAACATGGCAACCATCCAAAACATTAGACTTCTTCGTATACATATTATCCGATAAACTATTAGCACTTTGTTTCATGTCAATGCACTGTAACTTGACATAGTTTGTTTACAAAATAAAATGGACTGTAATGACAGATTGTTATGTCATGGTTATGGTTGATAGTTTATGGATTAACTTCATACGGTACACATAACCATCAGCTGTCTAATTTTGGATGAAAATTGCTGATGAATCAATGACCTCATGACTAGATTCATAAAGTGCTTTAGGTTTGTTGATTCATGGAGCTGTTTGTAAAGATTTGAGGGTAGAGTTGGTAAGGTATTGTTTTATTATATAATATATCGACAGGTGGATGCTACTGGGAATCCCTCGCTTCCGATAGTATGTGCAGGAAATAAAAGTAGAAGAATTAAATGACTAAGATCTAATTTCAGTGGATGTTCTAGATTTAATTTTCGGTGTGATTATCTATAATGAATTAGTTGTATCAATTGTAACACTCCTTATAATATTCCAAACTATTTTATGTAGGAATGTTATATAGTTGATCAAGAACACCATTCATTTTAACAGAGATATTTCTTAAGAACCTTTCATCTCAATGACTCCTTAACCATCAACAATATTAAGACCATTTTGTTTGGTGGAATATTTGAACTCATGCTTTGCACAATTTTTTTTAATCTGTATTTTTTCCTTTAAAGTTGCAAAATATATCTTTAAAATAAATCAAGTTTTTGTTTTTGTTACTCATATCATTTTTATTCTCTTGCATTAGTGAATTTAATATGTCTTGAGTTATTTTTTATATCATCTAAAATCATGCATTTTAGAAAAATATAAGTATTTAATATAACCAAATATACAACAATGATTACATTTAAAGATAGAAATTTATATGTTGTGAATTGGATACCGTTAAACAAAGTATAAACAGTTTCTTATCAAGAAACACACAAGGGTTAGGGTTAATAAAGAAGAAAGCAACAAGGATTGGTTATTAAACTGCTATTCTTTCATTTCTCTTAGAACAAGATTACAAGTATACAAGAATAATAAAATAACCTCGATCTCCCTTGAAATTAGGATTTTATCTTCCTATTTTTCCTTATGCCAAGATTGAGAAACCAGCATCCTATTTGTAATAAAATAGCACACTAACCTAATGGGCTTTTTAACAATTACCCATTACAAGCCAACTTAGGGTACAAGCTAACTTAAGCAATTGGGCTTACAACCAAGGCCCAATTCAACATGCTAACAACCCTAGCAATATTGACTAATGCATGTTAGAACAAACTTCGACTACAACACGCATTATCCGCGAACAGAGTTCGATCCAACGTCTCACAAATCTCCACCTTGGATCTAACTCTATAACATCAAGAAACTAGCTTTTTTTCACGCAGCTTTATTAACTGCATACAGTGGAAAAACTTGCAACTGGGCAACGTCTTGGTGATCATATCAGCAGCATTATAATCTCTGTCGAAACCTTTAGCACTTGGACTTCTCCACGCTCGATTACCCCTCTAATGAAATGCAGCCTCACATCAATGTGCTTGGTTCGCTCATGATAGGCTGAATTCTTCGACAGGTGTATTGCACTTTGACTATCACATTTAACAGTGATAACTCGACCTTGAAGTTTTAACTCCTTTGCAAAACCTTCAAGCCACAATGCTTCCTTCACAGCTTCAATTAGGGCAATATACTCCGCTTCAGTGGTTGATAAGGCAATGAATTTGTGAAGTGTTGCTTTCCAACTGATTGTTGTCCCAAACATAGTGCACACATATCCAGAGATAGATTTTTTGGAATCCATACAACCTGCATAATCAGAGTCGACATATCCTTCGATTGCTGCTTTACTATCTTCACCTAAGGCTCCACCATAAATTAGGACTCTATTCAGAGACCCATTTATGTACCTTAAAATCCACTTCAATGCTTGCCAGTGAGCCTTTCAAGGATTCGCCATGTACCTGTTTACAAGAATTACTGCATATGCTATGTCGGATCTAGTACATACCATAACATACATCAAAGAACCTACTATGTTAGCATATGGAATGCTATTCATATAAGTTCTTTCAACATCAGTGTTGGGACACTGATCTATACTCAGCTTGAATTGAGGGTTTGTCGGAGTCACAACAGGCTTTGAATTCGACATACCAAACCTGGCTCCAGCAGGTTTCTTGATCAGTTCCCAGGTGTTGTTATCATGAATAGATTTCATCTAATCATCCATGGCCTTCAGCCATTCAGTCTTCTTTCGACTCCTCATAACCTCCTTATAGTCTCTGGGTTCTTCATCTATAACCTCACTAGCAGAGATTAAGGCATAAGCTATAAGACCTGCATACCCAAGTCTCTGAGGTGGCTTGATGACTCTCCTCGACCTGTCTCTTGCTAGCAGGTAGTCATTATCAATCTCCTCATCTTCGACAACATCTTCTGCGTCTTCTTCGACTTCATCTGGGGTAAGCAATTCAGCATCAACATGCTCCACCTCAACAGGAATCTCTACCTGTTCCAGCTCTTCATCAGCATCATCAGTTTTCTTGAAAGCCATCTCTGCTTCATTAAAAACTACATCTCGACTGGTGATACACCTTATGTGACCTGGCTCTAGGCACCATAGCCTATAAGCTTTGACTTCTTCAGGGTATCCCATGAACATGCACTTCAGAGCTCTAGGTTCGACCTTGTCTTGCCTAATATGAGCATAGGCCACACAGCCAAATACTCTCATTCTGTCGAGACTAGGTGGATGTCCCGACCAAACTTCTTCAGGTGTCTTCATTCCCAAGGCAGTCGAGGGACATCTATTTATCAGGTAAGCCGCTGTCAAAACAGCTTCCGCCCAAAACACCTTCTTCAATCCAGCACTAACCAACATGCATTTAACCCTTTCAAGGATTGTTCGATTGAATCTCTCAGCTAAGCCATTTTGTTGAGTAGTACCTGCTACAGTCTTATGCCTTGCAATCCTAGACTCAACACAGTAACTGTTGAAAGCTTCGTTGCAGAATTCAAGGCCATTGTCGGTTCTCAACCTCTTAACCTTTCTGCCAGTCTGAGTTTCGACTAGAATCTTCCAACTTTTGAAATTCTCAAAAGTTTCATCCTTCGTCTTCTGAATGAATACCCATAGCTTTCTGGAATAGTCATCAACGATGGATAGAAAACACCTTGCACCTGAGTGTGAAGGATTCCTTGCAGGCCCCCAAAGATCAGCATGAATGTAATCCAGGGATCCATGTGTTCTTTGCTTGCCTTTGTTAAACTTCGCCCTACAGGATTTACCAAATACACAAGATTCACAAAATTCCAACTTTTCGACTTTGTCACCTCCTAGCAGGTTCTGCTTCCCCAATTCGACCAGGCCTCTTTCGCTGACATGGCCCAATCTCACGTGCCATAATTCTGTCTTCGACATAGATTTCTTGGATGCAACATTTGTTGAACCACTTACAACCTCAGCCTCAAGGGTATACAAGCCTTGTTTTTTCACGCCTCTCAAGACTTCCTTCGACCCCTTCATGACTCTTAGGATACTTTTCTCTCCTTAAAAAAAATATCCTTTTCTGTCGAATTCACCAAGAGAAATCAAATTTCTCTTCAAGTCAGGTACGTACCTGACTTCAGTCAATAACCTTATTGACTCATCATGGAGCTTGAATCTCACAGATCCAATACCTGCAATTTTGCAAGATTTATTGTTTCCTAGCAGCACAAATCCACCATCTTGATCACATAGCTCCTCGAACAATTCTCTGTTTGGAGTCATGTGCCAAGTGCAACCTGAATCCATAATCCACTCTTTCCTCGTGTCGCCACTTGAAACCACAAGAACATCAGATGAGTCGAAGTCATCTTGCACAATGGTTGCATTGCCATTACCACCATGATCTTTCAGGCGTTCAGGGCACACCTTTCTTATGTGACCCTCCTTCTTACAGTGATAACATCGAATACTAGATGTTTCGCCACTATAAGACTTCTGTTGACTTTTACCTTTCTTCTTGTCGAACTTACCATCCTTTCGCAAGAATTTTCCCTTAACGGCCAAACCTTCGCCCACCGTCGAAGGTTTATGCTCCTTTCGTTCGTTTAAGTCCTTAGAATACAAGGCTGATTGAACTTCTTCAAAGGTCGGGGACTCCCATCCATACAAGAGACTTTCTTTGAAGTGAGCATGTGTTTTGGGCAAAGCACACAGCAACAACAGTGCTTGATCTTCATCATCGATCTTCACATCAATATTTTCAAGATCAAGAATTAGCTTGTTGAACATATTCAACTGCTCAGCCAACACTTTGTCTTCACTCATCTTGAATGAATATAAAGCTTGCTTCAGGTATAGTCGATTCACCAGAGATTTGGTCATGTACAAACTTTCAAGTTTCACCCATAATCCCGATGTTGTAGTCTCCTTTGATACCTGTCGAAGAACCTTATCACCAAGGCTCAACAATATTGCGATGTGGGCTTTCTTGATCATGCCCGTCTTTTCTTTTGTCGTTAACGCAGCGTCCATGGCTGCCTCACCCTTCAACGCTTCCAAACAACCCTGCTGAACCAATAGGGCTTTCACAAGCACCACAGACCGAAGTCGTTCACTCCGGTGAACTTTTCAATCTCATACTTTGTTGAAGGCATCTTCTCCACGCTCACCGCACCAATTTGTTGTGAATCGGATACCGTTAAACAAAGTATAAACGGTTTCTTATCAAGAAACACACAAGGGTTAGGGTTAATAAAGAAGAAAGCAACAAGGAGCAACAAGGAGCAACAAGGAACAACAAGGATTGGTTATTAAACTGCTATTCTTTCCTTTCTCTTAGAACAAGATTACAAGTATACAAGAATAACAAAATAACCTCTCTCCCTTGAAATTAGGATTTTATCTTCCTATTTTTCCTTATGCCAAGATTGAGAAACTAGCATCCTATTTATAATAAAATAGCACACTAACCTAATGGGCTTTTTAACAATTACCCATTACAAGCCAACTTAGGGTACAAGATAACTTAAACAATTGGGCTTACAACCAAGGCCCAATTCAACATGCTAACAACCCTAGCAATATTGACTAATGCATGTTAGAATAAACTTCGACTACAACACGCATTACTCGCGAACAGAGTTCGATCCAACGTCTCACATTATAAATAGGATGATTGGTCTTCTTCTTAACATAAAAAATACTTATGTGTAATTTATTAGGTTCATGACCCAATTCACTTTTATTATACAAAGCCTTTTGATTAGATGAAATTAAATTTAGGTGTTCTTTTCCCGTAGTCAATTTACCTAAGGTGTTATGAAAACTATTGGCTTCATTTTTCAAGAAATCCCATGTTTCACATTTGATATATTCTAAAGATTGTCTTCTAAAGTTACCTAATTCAATTCTAAACATATAATTATTTCTTTCAAGAAATTCAATATCATCTTTAAAATCTAAGATGTTTCTTTCTAACTTCTTTATTCTTTCTAACTTAATTTAAACAAATGCCTTTAAAATAAATTAGTAACCTCACTGTCATCTTATTCATAAGTAGCTTTAAAACATACATGTTACTCCTCCTATAATTTATTTGAAAATTCTTCATGAGGTCTTCTAGTTACGCTTTGAATAAATCTTTGTAGTCATGTTTAAACAAATATTTGGTTGATGAATTGAAGTTTCTTCAATTGATTCTTCATAAAAGAAAAGTCAAATATGATTTTAAATCTAAGTAGTTGATGACAAGCTCTCTAAGTATTAGAGAATACTTTTATATTTTTAATTGTATTTCGGTAATGGAAGTAGGAGAGACTCTATATATGACCAGTGGAGATTTTTCTAAGATCGAACAAGAGAGAGTGAATATACATATCCAGAAAGATGAAACACAAAATGAAAACAAATATCATCTTCATCGATGGTCTTCAAATATTGAAATCCTTGGAGGTTATGTTAAAGCTTTATATCTAATAAATATCTCAAATTCAAAATATAGGATCAAAAACCTAATTTAATCCTTAATTCAAAAGTTAGAAGTGTTTTTGTTAAGGTTCGGGAGAAATCCACAAATAACGATATCATTGAAAAACTCAACAAAGTAATTCAGATGATGAAAGATGAAAAAATAAACTCAATAACATTATAAGAGTCGACATGAAACTCTGGGAACTTTGGGTAAAATTTACTAAGGGTAAAGATAAATTAGATTCAATTGACTAATCGAACAATTTCATAAATCTAATACATCTTTTTGTAATATTTTCCATGCTAGGTATAAATCCAATTGTCATGCTTTTAAATTCAATTTATGTAATAAATTCAGTCATTTGGAACCTTATTTTTATAAAAATTAAATGAATTAAGATAGTCAAAAGAAAATAACTCTAGGCCTCTTAAAGTCACTAACGTAATAGAACTAAAAAATATTTGGGTATCACAGGTGAAAAATTAATTTGTTGTGCATAAATCTTTAAAAATTTAAAATATCTAATTATAGGTTCAAAAAAGTTGTGAAAAGCACGATTATACCTTATGTATACCAAACGAAATATGGACTTAATGATGTTTAATAAAGATGATGCGTCTCAATATTAATAGTCTTTATTCAATATAAGTATTTTCAATGGAACTGATGACCATGAAGATCTTGGAACTTCTTGTATGTTTGATATGAAAAATATTTTGATGGTCTTATAATCCTTGAAATGTTTGAGCCAATTTTCATGATTCGATGGTGTGATGTTGTTCCCTATAATGGGAAAAAGATATCCTAAGACTCTTTTTGGAGATAAAACACTTCATAGAGATAAAATTAGAAAGCTCGAATTAAATCCTCTAGCAAGTGGACTAATATATGTTAAGTGAATTTATTTTATCATCACTAATATTTTTGTTTTGATATAAATTTAAATTTTAAGAAATGTTGCAATGTAAAAATGAGATATTTAGAAAAGAGATGCAATCTTGGTGAGAAAGCGGTGCAAAAAGAAAAAGGAAATCAAGCCAAGTGTCATCCAAGGCCCAAAAGACCAAAGAAGCTGAAAAATAACTACATAATTTATTAACCCTAAATGTTTAATGGCTTAGGGGCTTTGTGAAATTCAAATTCCATGCTCTATAATTGATTAACTCTAATGACTTAATTGATTACCTTAATACATGTGCCTCATCATCAATCAATTATTTGATTTAATAAGATCATATGTCTTAATCGATAGTAAGGCCATGTAATAAATTATTGCATGCCTATATATATATATATATATATATGAGGTATTTCACTCTTCACTCATTCCATCCCATCTTTCATTATCTTCTTCTCCTTCTTGCTATTTAGTTGTTGTGTTTTTCAAACTTGTGTGAGTTATACTCTTGTTTTTCATACACAATCATAACACCAAATAGAGATAGAACATTAGGAAGTTCTTATATTCCGGAGCATTTCTTAAAAGGCTTTTCATCCTTTTAGTAATAAAACATATACACCATGGAGTACGCTACCGGAGAGATCTTGACATCCTACTTCATGAATGTGAGCGTTTTCAAAGTTTGTGAGTTCTTCAAGATGATTGAAAATACAAATATGAGAAGCTTCATTAGTGAGGCACTGGGTGAGATTTAGTCATCTCTATTAAGGATTGTCATACCCTAATTTTTACCCAGAGATTCAGTTTTTCATTTTGCATTGTCTGCATAACATATCACGCATTTTATCAAGCATAATATCCAATTTATCAGCTGAATAAACTTGTTAGAA
This sequence comes from Lathyrus sativus, assembly GCA_963859935.3. Taxonomy (NCBI): domain Eukaryota; kingdom Viridiplantae; phylum Streptophyta; class Magnoliopsida; order Fabales; family Fabaceae; genus Lathyrus; species Lathyrus sativus. The sequence continues at coordinate 571,399,935 of OZ012735.1, read as the reverse complement.
TTACAGCCCAATTGATTAAATAAAAATCAACTGTGTGTAAAATTGGTGGACGGAAAATTTCAAGATCGAGCCTGCAAACGTCAGTGATATTAATCTACATTTCGGTAGTTTATTCTGGCGTGCTCATTTAAAATTTTCGACCATCTTTTTGACGTTTTCCTGGTCAGTTTAAGCCTTTTTAACGGGTAAAATTTATTTCAAAATCTTAACAAACGCTGTATTTTTCCGGGTCGTTTTTTTTGCCCTAATTATTTTGGTGTGTTAATTTTATTTTTTAGAGCACTTTTTTCTGACTTTTTATTTCGTTTTTAAATCATTTTTATTTAAATAATCATTTAATTTATATAGATTTAATTATATATTCAATGTAAATTTTTATTTTTAATAAATTAATTTAATTTTTAATTTATTTATTAATATTTTCTTTTTAAAAATCACAAAAACAAAATTTTTAATTCTTTTTATTTTTGTCTTGTAATAAAAAAACACAAAAATATGATTTTTAATTATTTTTATTTTCGTCTTAATATAAAAAAATAATAAAAACATAATTTTTAATTATTTTTATTTTTGTCTTATCATAAAAAACACAAACACATTATTTTTAATTGTTTTTGTTCTTGTTTTATCATAAAAAACAAAAAATGATGATTTTTAATTTTTTTCGTTCTTGTCTTATTATAAAAAACAAAAAAACATTGTGTTAATTGTTATTATCATTCTTGTCTATTTTCTAATGTTATATATATATATATATATATATATATATATATATATATATATATATATATATATATATATATATATATATATATATATATATATATATATATATATATATATATATATATATATATATATATATATATATATATATATATATATATATATATATATATATATATATATATATATATATATATATATATATATATATATATATATATATATATATATATTACAAAAAACAAGTAATGACACACAAAAAAAGAGAAAAAAAAACCTATGTCCCATCATTGCTCTCTCTCTCTCTCTCTCTCTCTCTCTCTCTCTCGTTAAAACAAAATAAATTAATAAAAGAGAGGTCATACTGTCGCTACTGCGAAAATCGGCGCCAGCTTTGACAAAAGAGTCGCCACCGTGTGTTATTTATCCCAACGGAGGGAAAGGAAACGCTCAGAGTAAACATAACGCAAAACGGGAAAGGAATGGTCGTCGCAACCAAATTCTTGGATTCGGGAGTCGATTACGCAAGGGGAAGGTATTAGCACCCCTCACGTCTGTCGTACTCGACGGGATCCACGCTTGTTTTCTAGTACGGATTGTTATTCTACCTACTCTACAGATCTGGGTTAAAAAGAAAAGAAAATGACTCGGCAAAGTATCGCACTTTATGCCTACGTATTCCCGTCTGGAACGAGAAATCAGAGTCAACGTAGTTCGCCTACCTACGGGAAAGGAGGGGAAGGTTGCTCGCTAGGATATCGCATCCTATGCCTACGTACTCTCATACAACATGAAAGATCAGAGCAAACGTAGTTCAGGCTACGTACGACACCCGTTTGTCTTGTTTATCTTTTATCCTTTTGAAAAAGGTTTTCTCCTGATTAACCGTCCAAGCGGACAAAAATGACGTTTTGATTGGTTTCCAGTCTTTTACGCAAGAACTGCCTTTTATTGATGTTTGAAATCTTATTGTATTTTTGATCATTTCAAGATGAGAAGAGGAACGACACTCTAAAAGCCTAAGGTTGAAAATGGGAAGCAAAACTACCCTAATGTTGTCATGCATGGGTTAAAACCTAATGTCTGTCATGTTTCTCTCTTGCACAGAGAGAAACAGAGATCCTAGGGGATAAACGGAAAAGAAACAGCACATATATAGTAAGCAGTAAAATGCATGAGATGCAGCAATACAAGCGAGGCAAGGGAGTCCCACTCAACCTCGAACCTGGGAAAACAATAGGCAAAGTGAAACAGCTTCACTTCAAACCTAAGGGGAAATTATCAAACAATACAGAAAAAGAAAAAAAAAACCAACACCAGCTCTGAGAGCAACACCAGCTCCTACAACAAGTAGTTCAAACAGCACCAGCTCTGGCAGCTACAGTTGATTAACAGCAACAAGGTTGACAGTAACCCCTTCAAGTAAGACTCCATCTTCATTCTTCAATGACTTATAATCTTCAAGGAAAGCCCTCTATCTCCAAGAAAACACCAAGCTTCAGCAAGCAATGAACCCCAACAGTCAACAGCTTCAACCAGCAGACAACTTCAAACAGCAGTAAAACCCTAGTTCAATAGTTGAGCAGCTTTGACATGCACAAGCTTCTCCTTTATCAATCTTCAATGCAATGAACCTTTTGTCTTCAATAAGCTTCTAATCTTCAATGCAGGCACTCCAGAAGAGAATCACTTAACAAAATAAGTTGGAATGATAAACAGCTTATTGACAACCAAAGGAAGCCTATAAGTGTTTATCATCACAAGAGACTGGTTCCCTCAAAGTTCTACTTCTAAGATAAGTCATTTATCCCTCCAAAGGAGGGAGGTGAACACCCTAGAAGGACTTTTAGTCATTGGGAAGAATGGAAACACAAGAAGCTTTCCATGTTTGTGAAAAGAAGACAAGTTTATTCTAAGCTCTTTCCTATTTCTCCTAGATCCTAAGTCTTCAACAAACACCTTTAAGCACAAGAATCCCCAAGCTCCAAGCATTGATATTTGTCTTCAACCTTCTTCCATGCTTCCTCATGCTCCACAAGCTAAGCCCAAGCCCCACACCCCAAAGAAACAACCCAAAACCCAAGCAAACAAAGCAACTTCCAAGTGGGAAACACACCAATATCAACCAAATTGCAAAAAATCAAGTAAAATAGTAAAACTCACTATAAAATCCTAGATTAATTTCTAAGGGAACCTAACTAGATCCCATAACCTAAATCAACTATTAAACTATTAAACCCCATATAGATCCCATAACCTAAATCAACTATTAAACCCCAAAACTATGCCCTAAACTACACCTATGTATTGTGAAACCCTAATCTTAACACCCTAAAGTTCATCATTCAAAACTAGCCTAAATTTTATCATAAAAATATGAGAAAAATCTTTAAGGGAGCATATACCTCTAATCTAATCAATCCAACAAGAATCAACCAAAAATTATTCACCAATTCCCCATACTAAATTCAGCAAAATAAGGTACCAAACAAATCCAAACTAAAGTCAATAAAATGGTAAAATATGCCAAAAATATAAAATTCAAGTAATCAATATTTTTATTGTTTTATTAAATTCTAGAAACCCTAAGGAAAATAGAGAAAAAATTCTCATCCAAAAATGTTCATTTTTCAATTATTTATGATTTTTTTCAATAATATGTGAAATAAAAGAAAAATAAAAGAAAATGGAAAGGATGCGTGACAAATAGCAATCAGGACTAGTTTAAAATACCAGATTGGCCCAGAGGGGGGTGCGTATAGCCAGACGCGCTAGGCCCAATTCAGTTCAGAAATTAAAAAATGAAAATAGAAAGAAAATTGAGAAAAGCGTGGTACGAATAGCAAGCGAATGCAGTGTAATTTCTAATGGGCCTTCAACTAGGGGTGTGGGTATCATTAAAGTCACTTAAGCCCAAGCTGGCAACTTAATGAAACGGTGCGTATTAGTACTCTGAATCTTCTTCACAAATTAAAACGAAACCACAACCATTGGATTTTATTCTAGTCAAAGTCCAAACTCAGATCCTATGGTTGTAAGGTCATCTTCAACCTTCAAATTCTGGATGGAGGGAAAAGAGCCATGGCTGAACATAGTATCAGCATCACCTTCTCCAAATCGTGCTCCCTTAAATCTCCATCAAAAACCAAAATTAAACACCCTAATCCACTTGAACTTTCACCAGCAATTCAATCATGGCATCTAAACACATGGAATCACTCTCCTTCTCCAATCACGATTGCATTTGCAGAAATTGGTCAAGAACCAAATCACACCAAACTCCAAATTAAATGGTTCAATCTCTTCACCACCTCTCCCTGAGTCACCTAAGCCATCTAACTAAGTTTAACTCTCCATATCCATCGAGATACAAGCAAGAACAAAAATGGTGGCATCTCCCTAATTGTCTCTAAACTTCACCAAAAGCTACCAAAAATCTTCCTATGATCATCTACATGCTATCTAACCACCTAAATCCTAAAGATCAAGCACAAATCTAGCCATGGTTTGAAGATTACATACCTGGAAAATTCGTGTGAACAGAGTAGTGAATTCTCCAAATTAAGCTTCAAGAAGCTCCAGATACATTCACCAACACCAAAGGATGCTTCTGTATGCAAAAACATTGGTTGAAACTTGGTAGATTCTTGAACCCGATTCTGAGTTGTAGGTTGCGAATTCCAAGTGCAAACACACAAATCTTCACTGCTCTTGCTATGAATTCACTCTGATATCATTCAACAATGTCAAAGCAAGCTTCTGAATCAAAAAGAATGGATTGAAATGATGAAAATCGTGTAACTGAATTCAGTTTTGCAATCTGAAATTTTTGATCTCAATCTCTCTTTTCTCCTTCAATTCTCACCAACTTCTGATATGGATCACTTCTAATGTATATATAGACCATGAAGGAAGCTTCTAGACAGTTCTGGATTGATCTTATGAGAAGTTCAAATTCTCATGCCATGAAAATCTCTTTTTATGCTATGTTCATATCAATTCAGATAACAACTTGCCTTTGCCTCCAATTCTGATTCAATTTGTCCTCTAATGAGATTTAGGAAGTGTTTGGATTGAATAGAGCCATGGTTATGCCTTGCAAAGAGGTTTTGCATTTGTTACTTATGATGTAAGTAACCATTTTCCAAAGCAAGTCCTTAAATTAACCCTCAATTCAAAATTGTGGCAATGTCAATGTTCTCAAAATGTGTTTCCCAATCAAATTGGTATGTCATATGGCTTGGTTTAGACATGTAGATCAAAAATCCCAATTTTCATCCTTGGTTCCTTTAAAATTTACCCTTATTTTAGGCCATTTTTGTAATTTTGTGAAGCAAGCCCTTCCAAGCTCTCATGACCTCCTACCTAGCCCAAAAACATCATTTTGGACACATCTCATGTTGAACATGTTTTCATTTGAGGAGTGGAAGATAGAGATTTTGACCTATGTTGAAAAATGACCTATAATTCAACTTTCCCAAAATACCCCTGGATTGCCAAGACCATAACTTGAGTGCTACAAATACTCTTGAGGACTTCTAGTACCCAAATTAAAGCTAAGATCAAGATCTACAACTCTTATGTTGGCCAAGAATCCATTTTAAAACTCCTTGATGGGAAAAAGTTGCTTGGAAGTCAAGTGACTTTCACAGATAAATTTCAGTGTCCTCTGATGACCCATAATTTGCAAGAACCATAACTTGAGTTCTACAAATCTCCTTGAATACTTATAGTACTCAAATTAAAGCTATTGAGAATCTCTACAAGTTTCATGTTTACCAAGAATCCATTTGAAACTTGCATTTTGACTTATCTGGCTTAGAAGTTAGACCTAAATTAGGGGATTTTACAATGAAACCCTAATTTGGTAACTCCTCTTCTTCTTGATTCCTTTTGATTTCTCCTTGGCACAACACCACACATATATCCACATATCAATTCATGAATCCCACATCCTCCAATTAGGCCTTGATGCTTTTCAATCACTCAATTGACTTAGGGTTGACCTAGATGAAACCCTAGTTGACTGCACTCCAACTCTGGCTCTTGTACTCGTATCAATGACTTGTCTCATCTTCAAAATGACCCTCTAGGTCTTCCATGATCTTTTTACACATTCCATACCCTCAGTCATGGCCCACACACTTATTGATGATCTTCAACACCCCAAGATTAGGAGAGAAATCCACTAGTTGACCTTCAAACTTCTCAAAGCTTCCACTCATTTCTTGAATGACTTGGATAGTATTGAGCTTGAATAAAAACCCCTTTTGATGTGCTTCTTTATATAATAATGGCACTTGATCCCTTGTTGGATGACTTGTTATGCTATGCTATGCAAATGATTAGACTATGTACATGATCTACTATGCAAATGATAATGCAGTTGAAACAGAAATCAGATGAAATATGTTGAGCAAATTTTAGGGTGCAACAGCTGCCCCTATTCAAGCGGCTTGGACCCGACTGGATGAAGAGCGAACGACCTTCAAACAATCGAGGTACGAGACGGTTGAATACCAATAAACCCGGAAATTTGCCAACTGCAGAAATAAACTGTACCACTGCTTGGGGATAAATGGTCCGTGTCAGACCATTATTTTGTTGACACAAAGAGTAACCAAACCTGTCCACGTCAAGACTTAATCTTTTCACCTTAGAAATCATACCCGTCCTCGTTCGACAATCTAAACATTATTTTTTCTTCTTTGTTCAGAATTTGTAAACACTTCCCCATTTAGGGATCATACCCTTCCCTCGTTTGGAAATCAAAACTCTCACTACGAAACATACTCATCCTCGTACGGAAATGAAACTTTTCATTATAAAACATACCCATCCTCGTACGGAACCCGAACCTATTAGAAGCCATACCCATCCTCATTCGAACATAATCCTACCCGTCCTCGTCTGTAAACATCACATAATATTCACCGTAAACATCATAACCCTTCCTCGTCTGGAACCATACCCTATCCTCGTTTGGAATTACTCAATATTCACCGTAAAAATCATACCCATCCTCGTCTGGAACCACAAACTATTCACCGTAAACATCATAACCCTTCCTCGTCTGGAACCATACCCTATCCTCGTTTGGAATTACTAATTTTCATTATCACACATACCCATCCTTGTTTGGAAACATAACCTCTTCCATTGGGAAACCTAACCATCCTCGTTTGGAAGTAACCAACTCTTTCTCGTAAGAAAACATACCCAACCTCGTACGGAATCATAGCTTTTCTTCATTAAAACATACCCTTTCCTCGCAGGGAATCTTGCATTTTTCTAACATACCCTTTCCTCGTATGGAATCATACCCTATCCTCGTTTGGAAATAAAAAACTATCTTCATTCGGAATCAACAACTATCCTCTTTAAGAATCATACCCTTTCCTCGTATGGAATCATACCTTATCCTTGTTTGGAACCTTACACTCTTCCCCTTTAGGGAACATACTCTTTCCTCGTTTGGAATCATAACCTTTCCATTGGAAACATGCCCATCCTCATTTGGAACTACGAACTATTCACAACAAGAATTCTACCCCTCCTCGTTCGGCTCCATACCCTTCCCTTTACGGAATTGTACTCTATCCTCGTACGGAAATACAAACTAACAGCGATAAGAATCATATCCATCCTCGTCTGGAATCAAAAGCCTCTATTTGTAAACATATACATCCTCGTTTGGAAATACAAAAACCACCCTCGTTCGGCCTCCTACCCTTCCTTGTTAGGAAATCCAAAACTATCCTCGTCTGGACTGTACCGGGGAAATCGTCATCAATACGGAAAATAAATTCGTCAACCCGCAAAACACTATTCTTATATGCACCAACTTTGTTCACGTCCAGACACACTTCGTCAATGTGGAGAAATCCCAGTGACCTTGCTGGGGATAAACTCTCTCATCCCGTGGGAATTTAACTCCGCTTGACCTTTACCATAGCAGACTCCGCTGGGGATACTTTGAAAATAAGCTGCCAGACGCCCGCCTCGACGTCGAGTGACCGCTTCTGAAATCCTTTAAAACCCTGATGTTATGAAACCCTGATCTTATGAAACCCTGATATGCTGATGTGACAGTAATCTCGACGAAACGCTCCAATGACTGGATAAGAGAGACTCCACCCAATAACTTTGTGGGGAATGATAACAAGAACTGTGTCATCATATGTCTCACGGCGAGACCTCAGTCGTCTGATAATAAATCTGAGTTGTAACTCCATACTCCTGCTGAGAAACACCTGAAAGCAAAAGGTTAACCGACCTGATTTATATTACAAAATGCGTATGTTTGACAATGGCGTAATGCTCCATACAACATGGAAATGCTACGCATTTTTGGGTAATATGACATTATATGCAAATGCGAATGCAGGTTCAAGCTACCGGGGAAGCTTTGACAAGCTTGCTCCGTCAACACGGAATGCTGAGAACAAATACCGCCTGGCTAGGGATGAACGGGTATCACACAGTATTCCAGCAAAATAAATGCCTGGACATACATCCAACTCTGCTGGGGAGATATTTAACCTTCAATTTCCACTGGGAGGAAAGAATAACACCTGCTGGAGAGAGAAAACTCCGCTGGGGAAGAAATGACTCTCTTGGGGAAAACAAACTGACTCCGCCGGGGACGGTGAATCTCAGCTGGGGAGAATAAATGACCCTACTGGGGATAAGGAATCCTTTTGGAGGAACCAATACTGTTTGAGCATAATTTACAAACTCGGAACCATCAACTCTACTGAGGATAACCATTCTGATCACCGGCCTGACAACCTGTGGGGAGAAAAGAAAACCAACTTCTATGGTATCAATCCTTCTGAACCAACTCTGACTTGGTCAATCACCGTGGGAATCCTCTCGCCTGGGGATTGTACGTGCGCCTATTCTCTGGGGAGTGCTTACTTCTGTAGGGGATACATGATCTTGACCTGCTGGACATATCCTGTAGACTTCCTTCACGAGAATACTCTTCTGGGGAGTTAATCCTTCTTTCGGTAAAGGATACCATCATCTCAAACTTCTGGGATGAGATACGACCTGCATGGGGATTAGCGTCCAATAAGGCCAAGTCTTTTAAGAACCTCTGGCTGGGGCTACCAATTTCTGATCGTCCACTTCCCATGGACAAGAACCCTGCACAACACAAACAAGACAAAACAAGTCTATGCAACCAAATCTATTCAGGTTAGTGTTAGTGACATTATTTCAGTCAATTCGAAGTTATGCAAATGCTAGTTTTATCAAAACATTGGCGTTCTCCACATACAAAACAGTAAAGCACAAACATCAAATACTGAATAACATGTTTTATTGATTGGGCCTCTAAATAGGCGAAGTTTTGTACACTGGATGCAACTCCTGAAAAGAGGAAGTTACGCACACCAATTATACAGGTATGCACAAGAAGCATAAGTAAACAAGTACAAATCAAATTTGTACACATGTCGGCAACATGGTGCAGACAAACATCAGAACTGATCCTCCTATGACTCTCCTGACTCCATTGTTTTCCCGGTATTCAATTTTCGGAAGAGCTTGTATCTGATAGACGAACCCCCAAGTACTCCCGTACCACTAGGCAATGTAGTATCAAATTTGGACCGCAGTCATTTGCTTTTAAAATCCCTAACTTTTGCGTGAACCGCCCTTTGCGGGTTTTCAATTCACCGGGATACCCTTTTTTGCCGAAGCCGCCCAATGTAGGTTTTCGACTTCGCGGGTGTACATCTTTTCAATTTTATCCCTAACTTTTGCCCGAACCTTTTATTCTGTTTTTGGTTCGCCGGGATGCCCCATTTTTGCCTGGACTCTCTTTTTACTGTCCAGCGGGTCACTTTCAAGCAAAGTATTTTTTAACTGCGTCCGAATTCACAAGCGACGTACAGTCTTCACCATCCATGGTAGACAGCAACAAGGCTCCTCCAGAGAAGACTTTTCTAACAATGTATGGACCCTCGTAGTTAGGAGTCCACTTGCCCCTGTGATCTGTATGTGGCGGGAGAATCCTTTTCAGCACAAGGTCACCCGTCTGAAATCTGCGGGGACATATCTTCTTATCGTACGCTTTCTTCATTTGGCTCTGATACAACCGACCGTATGCTAGAGAAGCTAGCCTCTTCTCATCCATTAAACTCAGCTGATTCAACCTGTCTTTCACCCATTCTGCCTCGTCAAATTGGACATCTCGTAATACCCTCAGGGAAGGAATCTCAACTTTCAACGGTAACACTGCTTCCATTCTGTATACCAACAAGAACGGGGTTGCCCCGGTTGATGTGCGTACCATAGTACGATAATCATGCAAAGCAAAAGGTAGCATTTCGTGCCAGTCCTTATAGGTCACAACCATTTTCTGAACAATCTTCTTTATGTTCTTGTTGGCCGCTTCAACAGTGCCATTCATCTTGGGTTGGTAAGGAGAAGAGTTGTGATGCTCAATCTTGAAATTCTGACACAACTCTTTCATCATCTTGTTATTCAAATTCGCATCATTGTCGGTGATAATTCGCTCAGGGATTCCATATCTGCAGATAATATCTCGTTTGATAAACTTGGCTACCACTTGTTTGGTCACATTGGCATATGACACCGCTTCCACCCACTTGGTAAAATAATCAATTGCGACCAAAATGAATCGGTGTCTGTTTGATGTCGTAGGCTCAATCTTACCAATCATATCAATTCCCCACATCGAGAATGGCCATGGTGATGACATCACATTCAGAGGACTCGGAGGCACATGGATTTTGTCCGCATAAATCTGGCGCTTATGACACCTCTTTGCAAACTTGAAACAATCTGTTTCCATAGTCAGCCAGTAATAACCTGCCCGTAGCAACTTTCTTGTCATATCATGCCCACCAGGATGTGTACCAAATGTACCCTCATGTATCTCTTCCATGAGTAACTTCGCCTCTTTCTCGTCTACACACCGTAGTAACACTAAGTCATGATTTCTTTTGTACAGGACACCGTCAGGATTCAAATAGAAATTGCCAGCCAATCTCCTGAGAGTCTTCTGATCTCGACCGGATGCCCCAGCCTGGTACTCCTTGTTCTTCAGGAAATTTTGGATGTCAAAATACCAGGGTTTATCATCGGATGCTTCGTCAACAGCAAATATGAAAGCGGGTCTGTCAAGCCGAGATATAACAATCCGGGGAGCCTCGTTCCAAAAGTTAATCTTATACATGGAGGACAATGTCGCAAGTGCGTCAGCCATTTGATTTTCTGCCCTCGGTACGTGATGCAATTCAACCTTGTCGAAGAAAGGCAACAATCTCCTTGCATAATTCATGTATGGTATCAAATTGGGCTGACGTGTCTCCCATTCTCCTTTTATCTGATTCACCACCAGAGCTGAGTCTCCGTATACATCCAGATTTTTGATTCGCAAATCGATGGCTTCTTCAAGCCCCATAATACAAGCTTCATATTCGGCTTCATTATTGGTAACCGGAAAGGTCAATCGAGCAGTAAATGGGATGTACGACCCATGTGGAGTAGTAATGATTGCCCCTATTCCGCTACCATAGGAATTCACAGCTTCGTCGAATATCATTTGCCACTTGAAACCCAACTCTGGTCCTTCGTCTGACAACGGCTCATCACAATATTTCACCTTTGGGTACATGATATCCTCGTCAAGAAAATCAAACCTCATCGGTTGATAGTCGTCAAGAGGTTGTTCAGCAAGATACTCAGATAACACACTCCCCTTTATAGCCTTCTGAGAAACATACTGGATGTCATATTCGGTCAAAACCATCTGCCAACGGGCAATCCTCCCAGGTAGTGCCTGCTTTTCAAATACATATTTGATAGGATCCATCTTCGAAATGAGCATGGTTGTATGATTCAGCATGTACTGTCTTAAACGTTTGGCGGCCCAGGCTAGTGCATAACACATTTTTTCAAGCATTGAGTATCTCGACTCACAATCAGTGAACTTCTTACTCAGATAGTATATCGCATGCTCTTTACGCCCTGTCTCGTCATGTTGACCGAGAACACAACCCATACTCCCCTCAAGAACCGTCAAATACATAATCAAGGGTCTCCCTGCCACTAGAGGTATCAAAATAGGAGGTTCCTGCAAATATTGTTTTATTTTATCGAACGCCTTTTGACAATTTTCATTCCATGTTACAACCTGGTCCTTTTTCAACAGCTTGAATAATGGCTCACACGTGGCCATTAGGTGAGATATGAACCGAGCAATGTAGTTCAATCTCCCTAAAAACCCGCGCACCTCTTTTTCTGTTTTAGGCGTTGGCATTTTCTGTATCTCTTTTATCTTTGCAGGATCAACCTCAATTCCTTTTTCACTCACAATAAACCCCAGTAGTTTACCCGATCTCACCCCGAAGGTGCATTTGTTAGGGTTCAGTCTCAACCTGAACTTCCTAAGTCTCTTGAACAGTTTCAGCAGATTAACCACATGTTCTTCCTCCGTCTGGGATTTGGCAATCATATCATCAACATAAACCTCGATCTCTTTATGCATCATATCATGAAAGAGAGTCGTCATTGCACGCTGATATGTTGCCCCATCATTCTTCAATCCGAAGGGCATCACTTTGTAACAAAATGTTCCCCAAGGCGTAATGAAGGTAGTCTTCTCCATATCCTCTGGCGCCATTTTAATTTGATTATAGCCAGAAAAGCCATCCATGAAGGAGAATACGGAGAATTGAGCAGTATTATCCACCAGCACATCAATGTGAGGAAGTGGAAAATCGTCTTTCGGGCTCGCTTTGTTCAAGTCACGGTAGTCTACGCACATTCTCACCTTACCGTCTTTCTTTGGAACGGGCACAATATTAGCGACCCATGAGGGATATTTTGTAACAGCCAGGAAACCAACATCCCACTGTTTTTGGACTTCCTCCTTGATCTTCACAGCCATGTCCGGCCTAGTTCTTCGGAGTTTCTGCTTAACCGGTGAGCATTCTTTTCTTAATGGCAGACGGTGAACAACCATATCCGTATCCAACCCAGGCATATCTTCGTACGACCAAGCAAATACATCACTATACTCCCTGAGCATCTCAATCAACCTTTGCTTGACGTCGCTTTGCAGCGCAGCCCCTATACGGATGTTCCTTTCAACCCCTTCCGACCCCAAATTGACGATCTCAATGACTTCCTCGTGAGGCAGAATGATTCTTTCTTCTTGTTTCAACAGCCATGTCAACTCTTCTGGCACGTCGCCATCTTCGACAATCTCTTCTTTGGCCTGAAATACCGGGTGCTCAAAGTCGAAGTGAGTCATAGGTGGTTCATAGACGTCATCTGAAAATGTAATCCTGCAAAGGAAATGGTTAAATGTTTCAAAAGCATACAAAGCAAATAGCCACGTTGCCATTTTATTGTAAAAGATAAAAACAGGAAAAACAGGGATCACAACATTCGTATATGAAAAACGCCTTTATTTAATGATTAAACAATGTAATGTACATAACCAAATGGCCCTAAGAAAAATCACTATGCCCCGGGTAGGACACAGGATTATTCAACAATTAAGAAAACAAATCATTATTGTTTAGTTGTCACCGGAATAGTTTCCCGGATAGACCAATTGCAGAGACTTTGTCCTGACACGCTTGGCTTGATCCACACGTCCATATCACAGTCGCTATCTCCTTCTTTAGAATCGGAAATAGCATTGATAGTCTCGAAGCTCACCCCGTTCGGTGTAATGGTTATCGGCCCTCTAAACATGGGCGTCCCTGAAGAGGATGCTGATGATGAAGGATGATATCCAAGCCCGAACCTGTCATTCTTCACGGGAATATCCAACACCTGACCCCAGCCCTTGGTTTGGCCTGCCTGCACTAGAGCCTGAGCCTCTTCGTAAGACGACACTACCACATCTGACGCTTTACTGGGTACTAGCTCTTTGCTTTTAATTCTCAACCCCTCAAACGCTTGACAGGGTGTCTCGTGAATCTTGCCGTCGACTTCCGCGTACTTGAATGACGACAAATGGATGACCAGGATATCCTCCTCTCCACAAACTGTGACGACGCTGTCCCCCAACATGTATTTCAGCTTTTGGTGTAATATGGACGTAACTGCCCCAGCAACATGGATCCATGGGCGTCCTAACAGGCAACTATACGCTGCATGGATATCCATTATATAGAATTCAGTTTCAAATATTTCAGGCCCCACCTGTAATGGTAATGTTATTGATCCGAAAACTGACCTTCTCGTTCCATCGAACGCTCTCACCACTAAGTTACTGGGTGTGCAGATAATCCCTCTGATATCTAACTTCATCATGGCTTTCTTCGATAACACATTCAGGGAAGACCCAGTGTCTACTAAAACATGTGACATGACTGTGCCCGACATTCTACTGACACATGCAATGCCATATTGTGCTCTCGTCCTCTCGGGGTCAAACCAAAATCCGTAAAGCCCAAACTATGGCCCGCATTTACGTGCGCCATCACCCCTTCCAACTGATTCACAGAAACATCTTGGGGTACAAACGACGCGTCTAGAATTTTCAATAACGCATTTCGATGGGCTTCAAAACACAATAGCAGCGATAATATGGAGATTTTCGACGGCATTTGTTAAAGATGCTCAACAATTTTGTAGTCACTTTTACGGATAAGACGCATAAATTCCTCCACATCTTTCACTGACATTTCTTTTTCATTCCTCTGCACAGGAACACTCTCATTCACTTTTCCTTTACTTTTTGCCAATCGTTCTGCCTCTACCTTAGGCGATATAAAAATTCTCCCGCTTCTCGTCATTCCTCCAGTCCGAACGACATTGTCCACAACCCCAACTGGTTGTTCATTGAATTCTATTTTCTCCCCATTACAATATGCCTCCAACCCATAGGTCCATGGCACGGATTTGGTACTTTCAAAAGGAACTGACCCTGCTTTAGTAATGGTAATCGTCGGCCTCCTGGCAGGCGCCTTTATTGTTATTGTCTTCCTTGGAATCGTCACCATGGCAACATCATTCTGTTCATCAGATACCATCTCTTCAGGTTTCTCAACTGTCGTTTGATCGAATTGCAACATGCCTTCATCTATCATAGCCTGAATACCTTTCTTCAACTCTGCACAACCCCCAGCCTAGGTCCAACAGTCCAAACAGAATTCATCACAGCCCGGGTACACACACCCTTTCAGCAATCTACTCTTGACTTCACACAACGGTGTTTTCAGTTCATCAACATTCATCACCAGATTCAAGTCCTCTTCCGCTAATATAGCATTCGCCCCATGATTGGGCATAGGCGTATGTAGAATATTAGGGCCTGCCTTCCCGAAGTTTATAGCCTTGCTATCCAACAGATCTTGGACTTTATGATTGAAAGCGTGGAAACCCTCAATGTCATGTCCGGGTGCTCCGGAGTGGAATTCGCAATGTTTATTGGCATCATACCCATAAGGAAGTTCTGGCCCCGGAGGTGGTGCCAACGTTCTTTTCTCGACCAGATTTAACCTCAACAATGTCTGAAGCAACTCTGCATACGTATACAGAGACTTATCAAACACCCTCTTCGGTTTTGCATTCGGAAATCTTCTTTGACCCTGATTTGGCCTCTGCTGCTGTTGTTGTTGCTACTATGGTGGTATCTGTTGTAGTGGTTGTGGTTGTTGATGAAACGGGATAGTAACACTTGCTACTTGTTGAGGATGCATGTATTGATTTCGTCCTCTACCCCTGCCTCGGCCTCGGCCACCAGATACAACACTAGTGTCGCCCTGACGTCGACCCCCAAATGCTTTTCTATTACCTCCTGACGAAGTAGACTCCCCAGCTTGGAACCTTCCCACCTTAATACTATTTTCAATCATTTCACCCATCAAAATCAGATCAGAGAAACTGCCCAACGCAACAGGAAACAACTTCTCATAGAATATCCCCGTGAATGTTCCAATGAACATATCGTTCATCTCCTTCTCCACTAGAGGAGGATGCACTCTTGCAGCCATGTCGCGCCACCTTTGTGCATACTCTTTGAAACTCTCCCCAGTTTTCTGTGACAAGCCTTGCAGCTGGACCCTGTTCGGTGCCAGGGCACTGTTATATTTGTAATGTGTCACAAACGCATCAGCCAGTTGCTTCCATGTTTTGATCTGAGTGGGCTCCAGCCCCATATACCACTCCAGTGACGGTCCAGACAGACTATCTTGAAAGAAATGCATAAGCATTCTTTCGTCATTTGAGTAAGCGGACATCCGTCTGTAGTAAGAGCGAACATGCACCTTTGGGCAAGTGTACCCTTTATACTTATCAAACGTGCGAGCCTTGAATTTCAACGGCACCCTCAGCCCTGGTACTAATCCCATTGTAGTCATATCTAAACCAGTAGCACTCTGATTCACTACACCCTTCATTTGTTCCTCAAGCATTCTGATCCTCTGCACAGGATCCACAGGTCCTTCAATACCTCTACCTGAAAAGGCATCTTCTTGTTGGTCCTCATTCCAATTAACATTCTCATTTCCGTACCCGTCATACCCATTGTTACGACCAAATCCAGCCTAATTCATCATAGGACCCCGTCCTCTGTTACCATACCCTTGAGTGACCCCGGCAGGTCCAAACCCAGTGTTGAGAAACCCAACACCATTTCCATTACCCAATCCACCATAACCCTGATTAGCATTACCAAAACCATCATATCCGAAACCCTGGGTGTTGAAGCCGAACTTCCCATCCTGATTGACATAATCAAAACCTTGATCATTATAGTCGAACCCGTTGTTGCCAAAGCCATTACCTCCATTGTTACCACCACCCAGATTGGCGTCTCCAAATTCAACATTGTTAATGACAGCCTCATTACCAATTCCTGTATTACCATTCCCGGCGCCAACACCATTGTTCACATTCACAACAGGTATATTCACCACAGGTGGAGCTACAGGCGTAGGAGTACCATCCCCATGAATGGTTTCAACATGTACAGAATTGTGGTCTTCGTTTCCATTCCCAATACTCTTCGCCAGCAATGGCTGCACCAAAGTCTGCAGGCTTTCCTGCCCCTTCACAACTGTCTCCATCGTCTGCATGAACAACGCCAGCTTTTCACGCATCTCCTGCATCTCGTTTTGCATCTGGTCCATAACTCTTTTGCAGTTGGTATGAGTAGAGTATCGGTGAGGACGTTGACTTTCAATCCTGAAAAACCCGTTGAGATGCAGGAAATGAGATACAGTTTCAATAATTACCTGGTAATGCAATATGGATATGTATGCAAATGCAACATGTGTCTGTGCATTAGGGAATATCACTCCCCCAATTCTAGTGCCAATGTGCTTTTGTGTCATGCAGTGCTGTGACAGTGCGGTGATAAGAAGCTTTGACTCATTCACAGAAGAAAACAACTCATATATTGCTGAACGGGCCTATCGAGGCAAAATTATAACATCACTGTAATACAATACAATCAGCAAATGCATGACCTCATCTGTTGCACCCTAAAATTTGACCAACCGGGTCCCGTATCTGGTTCGATGTTTCGACGCATGACCGCATTCGCATCCGCATATCGCATACAGTGCATCTTTCATTTGTTTTGATTTTATCGGGATCACAGCTCTCGTCTCGCGTCTCAGGTGTTTTTAATCAGTTTAGATGAGTAGAATCGTATTTTTGGAAATTCGTGCTATTCCCGGTGTTTTCGGCTCGCGCTGTTGTTTTAGGGATATTTCGGTGTCCATTGATTTTTACCGGCTATTTTGTTGCGCTCTCGCGGTGTTTTTTGTCGTTCGGTGCTATTTTTGTTCCTACGGGAATTATTGTGATTTTTCTGGATTTTATTAGCCATTATTAGGGCTTTAATAGATTTTAATCATTTTAGAATATTAATAGTTTTTTTAAAATAGTTTTAAATAGCTTTAAGATCAATTTTTAGAATATATTAGGTATTAAATAGATTTTTATCATTTTCTTAATGGAATAATATAGATTTTTTCTTTAATGAGAGATTTTCTTTTATAATAAATAATATAGGTTTATTAGAGACTTAATAGAGGTTTAATACAATTTTTTTAGGAAATTATTAGAGTTCTCTTAGTTTAGAGAATTTTAGATTAATAGAGAATTATTAGAGTTTTTTAGATTAGTGGGTTTATTAGAGTTTTATTAATAGAAATTGATTAGAGTTAATATAGATTTAGGTTAATCCTCTTTCTTAGATTTAATTAGGATTTATTAGATTAATCAGGTTTTAAGTAGATTAATTGAATTAGTCTTTAATCCATGGTAATTATCCCATTTCAATTCAGTTTTTTGTGGTTTTTGTTAATCCATTTCGTGGGCCCAGATTTTCGTTTTTGGAGGCCCAGTTTATGCTTTTTTGTCCATTTCCAGAAAGGTCCAGAAGAATCCATTGTATTATAAAAATCAGCTACACGTGTAATTCTGAGGAGCTAGCCACGTTATTCATTCCACACGCAGACACCTCACAACTTCACTCTCCCTCTCTCTGCCACGCCCTCACACGTGGCGTCCATGCAACAACTCACCCCACTAACCCCTGCCACTTGTCCCTCAACCAGCCTTCACCGGTTGCATGGCCGGCGACCATGCAACCCCCGCCCCCAACCAACTCCGGCGACCCTCAACCGTCTCCGACCACCGTCCAGCTCGCCGGAAACGTCAAAATCCCCAGATTTCCGTCAATCTTCATCCTCTCCGGTCCAATCTTCATCAACAATAACCAAGATTTTCCAGATTCTTCATGCGTTCACACCATGTTCATCATCCAAATTCCAGAAAATCATCATGGTTCCATCATCTATCTTCAAGATCTTCAGAGATCTTTGAAGATCTTCATCAGAACGCTTTCAGAATCGCCAAGATCTCCCTCGTCCTTCATCCAAAACGCATCAGCGAAGAACATTCAAGAACTTCCGCGCGTGCATCTTCGTTTTCTCCAGAATCAATTCATCCATTCATCCATCATTTTCCAGATCGTCAAGATTCAACATCACTCCACGAATCTTCAATGTTCATCAGACTTCCAGCAATCTTCCTATGGGATCTTTACCAGATGTTCATCCGAGTTCATCAGGGTTCGTTGCGCCTCATCAAGATCGCTCTAAGACTCTTTATCTTCAGTAGGTCTCCATAGATCCTCCACCTTCAACATTGCCCAGATTTCTTCGAGGAGTCTCCACCGTGTTCATGCCATCTTCGTCAACCTTCAACTTGCTTTTCCAGAAAATGTTCAAATCTCCAGAAAGGCCTCAAGAACGTCTGAGATCTTCATCGAATGTGGATGAGAAATCCACAACAACTCCATGAATCGTCGTCTCCAATCATTGTTTTCACCGTCTTTTCT
The DNA here is from genome assembly GCA_963859935.3 of Lathyrus sativus. Taxonomy (NCBI): domain Eukaryota; kingdom Viridiplantae; phylum Streptophyta; class Magnoliopsida; order Fabales; family Fabaceae; genus Lathyrus; species Lathyrus sativus. The sequence goes on along the minus strand of OZ012735.1, from coordinate 571,380,860 downwards.
TATTTCCTGTTAAGCATTACAATGGATCGAATGGTTTGTGAGCAAGAGAATCTGAGAGATTGAGGGAGCTGAGAGTGTTAGGGGAGAGAGAACGAAAGCGGCTGATGGAAGAAGAACGTCGCTAGGTCCGTGAACAGTGCAAAGGGGAAGACGGATGGATTAGGGTTGTTTGCTGAAAATGGATGATGGGCTCGTGGACTATGGGCCTCACTAAGCCCGTTCTGGTTTTGTTTCATGAACACCCCCGCGTTTTGCTCATTAAACCCCCCTGCTGTGTGTCTGTGACTATGGGCTGGGCCCAATGTTTTTGCTGGCATCACCCCAATGCAATCCCAGCACCCCTCCCCCCGTTTTTGTTGTATACTGGGCTGGGCCCAGTTTGTTTTTATTTTTTTGCTGCTAGCATACCCCCTGTACAAGTGCACCCCCTCCCTTTTTCTTTTCTATTTTTTTTACAGTTTTATTGCTTCATGTAGAGAGAAAAAAAATATGAAAATAATATTGAAAAAAAAAAGAAATATGAAAAAGAGAAAAGAGATAGAAAAAAGAAAGAGAAAAATAATAGTGAAAAAGAATATTGAGAAAGAATATAGAAAAATATGGGAAAAATATTTGGAGAGAAAATAGAAATACTTTGGAAAAGAAAGACATTTGGGAAAAATAGTAAAAAAAATATTACATTGTAGATTTAATATTTTTTTTAGGATATAATTTTCATAGGAGATTATTTTTCTTAGAGATAATTTTTAGAAGTCCACTTGTTAGGGGACTATTTTCCATTCGATTTTTTTCAGGACAGGATAGTATTTCCTAGGGGTTTCTTTTCACTATTCGAGCATTGTAACCATTTTTCAGAATGTTAATAAAACGATATTTAAGCTGTGGTCCCGAAGTAGCCGAACTACAGCTGCTCTGATTTCTCGTACCAGACGAGAATATGTAGGCATAGGATGCGATATCCTAGCGAGAACACTAACAACTGACCCTTTTGTTCTCTCGCTGCTGTGCGATCGAGACTCTCCCGCTGACGACTGATTGTAACCCTTCTCTCTTGCCCGAGTGCATTTGAGACCAGACCGTAGTTTTTCCCATAGGTTCCCGTACCTTTGAAACCAGTTGATCTTCTCACTGCTGTGTGAGAATACCCTGTTTAGCCGTAGTTATCCTGAACTACGTAAAGCTCTGATCTTCCATGCAGTGTGGAAGTACGTAGGCACAAGACACGAGTCTTGGCGAGCCAATTTCCCCGTAGTCCCGAACTACGTTGACTCTGACTTTCTCTCTTGAGAATACGTAGGCATAGAGTGCGACGCTCTATCGAGTCAGTTTCCTTCTGTTTAGATTTAGCAGCCGTAGATAGATTGTTTTTGCATCCTTTAGACAACCCAAGCAAGCGTGGATCCCATCGAGTACGATGGACGTGAGGGGTGCTAATACCTTCCCCTTGCGTAACCGACTCCCGAACCCAGGTTTTGGTTGCGATGACCATACCTTTTCCCCGTTTTTTGCGAGGTTTACTTCGAGCGTTTCCTTTCCCTCCGTTGGGATAAATAACGCATGGTGGCGACTCTTCTGTCAGCCGGCGCCGATTTTCGCAGTAGCGACAGCTGGCGACTCTGCTGGGGACTGCGATAGTTCCCCATGCATGTGGGATCCAACGTCCCCTGCAAGAGAGTCAATCCTAGTGCTTGTTTGCTTGTCTATTGGGGTTTATTTATTGATATTATCTGTTGCTATTGTGCTATTGGGGTGTGACGGGTGTTCTATGATTGAGTGAGAAGCCGGACCTGGGCTTGAGTGCACCTTAGACTTAGAGTAGAGATTAGTGGGCGCGTACATGCTTTGCATGTCCTAGTTGTTGCACCCTAAAATTTGCTCAACCTTATTCACTGGGTTTATGTTTCATTATCATTAGCATTTGCATATAGAGTCATGTACATAGACTAACCATCTGCATAGCATAAGCATAGCAAGTCATTCAACAGGGGACCAATCATTATTTTCATCTCTAGAAGCCTATCAAGAGGTTATCATCACAATTCAACATTATTCAAGTCATCAGGAAAGATTTTGAAAGCAAAGAGTTCAGCAGGTCAAGCCTTGAGTCCATCTCCTAGCTGAGGGTATCTGAGGATCAACAAGAGGGTTGTGAGCTGTGAGTGGAAGGCATGGAGAGTATCTAGACATTGTGAGAGACTTAGAAAGTCATTTGGAGAAAGAGACAAGTCATTGATGAAAGCACAAGAGCTATAGCTGAAGACAGTCAGCTAGGGTTTCATCTGGGTCAACCCTAGGTCAACCCTAGGTCAATTGACTGATTTAAGGGGCATTCAAGTCTATTGGAGGGATGTGGGGTTCATCATTGGATATATAATGAAGGATATGGAGATATGCCAAGGAGAATTCAAGAGAAATCAAGGAGAAGAGGAGTTACTAAATTAGGGTTTCTGTGTAAAATCCCCTAGTTTAGGTCAAATTTCCAAGCAAGATAAGTCAAAATGCTAGCTTCAAATGGCTTCTTGGCCAACATGAAACTTGTAGAGGATCTCAAGACCTTTAATTTTAGTGGTGGAAGACATCAAGGAGATTTATAGAACTCAAGTTATGGTCCTTGCAAGTTACAGGTCATCTGAGGTGTCTGAACTTTTGTCTGTGAAAGTGACTTGACTTCCAAGCAATTTTTACCCCTCAAGGAGATTTCAAATGAATTCTTGGTCAACATAAGAATTGTTCCTCATTGTCTTAGCTTTCTAGAATGGTATAGTATGCCTTCATATGATGTGTGGAACTCAACTTATGGTCTTGGCAAGCAAAGGGTATTTTGGGCATTTGTGAATTACAGGTCATTTTAACCTATGTCCAAAACACATACAAGGAGGCCTCAAATGGAAAAACTTACAACATCAAACTTGCTCCAAATGGGATTTTAAGTCTAGAAAGAAGGTCACAAATTGTTGGAAAATCTCATAGCATGAAGTTGCATAATTGGTCAAAATTTGAACTAAAAAGGCTTATAATTTGAATAAAGTCAAGATGAAAAATGGTTTGGGAGATTTATGAGTCCAAATGGAGACTTCCAATATATGATTTTGAATGGAAAAGCAATTCTAAGAACAATGGTTCAAACACTTTTTTGAGTTTAGAAGGAAAAAAGAAAGATATTCATGGTTACTTGCCTTTTAAGAAACACTTCAAAAATGGATCAAAGTTGGAAGGCAAGGGAATGTGTAAGATGGATCTAGAATGTTCATATGAGGTCTATATATTCATGAGATGAGGATTGATCAAGGGTTGGCTTCATTTTTCACCAAGAATTTCACAAACTCTCTCATTCTTTCTCTTTGAAGTTTCATTCCAATTCCTCAAATTCTCCACCAATTATCATCAAAATCAACTTCATTCTATTGATTCATCATCATAGAGTAGAATTCAATCAAGAACAAGGTGGTTAGAATCCATTTTCGAGCACCTTCTTCAAGAACATCAAAACTGCAATTTCCATTGGACAGCATAATTCAAGCCAAGTCTCATCCAAATATTGCAAACAGAATCAAGTACATCAAGAATTGATCAAGATCCAAGCCCTAGAAGCCTCAGATCCACGAGTTCCATAGCTGTTTTCAAGATTTCACACCAGGTACATTTACTCTGCCACAGCTTAATTCAGTTAGGTTAGCATGATTTTGTTAGTTTAGATGTAATGTAGAAGGTTAGTAGAGCAATTAGGAGGAATTTGGAGTGGTTTAGAGACAATTGTTAGCAGGTTGTAGAAACTGTTAGGGTTTGAAACTTGTAGTAGAATGCATTAGAATCTTAGCTTGATAGCGCAGGTTAACCACCATTATGCATAGAGCAGATTAGGATAGGTTTGATGGAGAATTGTGATGGTGAGTTGCAGAGTGCTTTCATGGAGTCAGAAGTTGTTGCCATCGGGTTTGTTGATGTGATGAGTTTCAAAGCAAACTAGTGCCATAGGATTATAGAGGGAGAGATCCTGAGCATTTTTCATGTTCACATCGTGTGGGGTGGTGACCTGTAGAGTGAGAACAGAGGGAGGGAAGTTTGGTTCGTGCATGGTAGCCATGGCAGAAACCCTAGCTCTTGAATGATCCAACGAGGAAGACGCAATCGTGAGCGTCCGTTTGGTGGTGGACCTTTGACTTGGAAGCCCATCGTGTGGCTCATATTCAATTCTGTGTTGGAGGGAAGTGAGTTGGCCAAAACGCACCGTTTCATTAATTGAAACGGGCGGGCCTGAGTTGTGATGTGTTATTTCCACCCCCAATGCCAAGCCCAATTGCATTTTGAACGTGATTCTGATGCTATTTTCACCCCCCAGCGTCCTTCTATTATTTCACTAATTCTGAGTGTTTGCTGGGCTTAACCAATTCGCTAGTAGCACCCCCAGTCTGCCTGGCCCATCCAATTATAACTGAACGCGCCTACTATTCATACCCCCTCCCTCATTTTAATTCAATTTTTTTTTTTAATTCCACTTTAATTTTACCAATTTTCATAAATTCATAATAAATTCATAAAAAATCATTTTCACTTCATTCTTTTTACATCATTTTCTTTAGGATGTGTAGAAAATTATAGAAAAATAAAATTGCATTTTTATTTTTATCTCATATTTTTTCCATATTTTCTAAATAAATGTCATTTTAAGTAGTTTCATTTCATGCATAAATTTGTTAATTTTTGTTCTATTACATGCTTTCATATTTTTTGTTCATTCTTTTTAGGGTGTTTAGATTAGATATTGAGCTTGTAGATTCAATTTAGTTCCCATTTTTAGGAATTAATTTTAGGTGATTAATGTAGTCTTGAACAACATGAACAAAACTAGGGTTTTAGGTGTTGACTTAGGAGTTTGATTTCATTTCCCTTAGGACTTAGGGTTTGAATAGATTAGTTAGGGGACTATAGGGGCTATGGGTAGTTATTAGATCCCTTAGAGAAAAGCTAGGATTCCCCTACTGCTATTAATACTGTCTGTATATCTGATTGACTGGTGTGGTGTGCCCTCTGGGGATTATTGCTTGTTTGTGTGGGTATTGGGATTGTCTGGGGATTTGGGAGAGCTGAAGAATTGTGAAGATGAAGCCATTGGAGATTCAGATGTTGAAGTTCAACTTCCAGAGTTGAAGAGAAGATTCTTGCTAGCAGATGCTGAGGAGACTAGGGTTTAGGAGTTAGGCAGAGCTCTAGGTTAGAAAGTTTGTTTCTCAAACATGGATTGCCTTGTCTGCATCCATTCTTCTCTGTGATTCAGAGTCTCTCTAAGACACTCACCCCCTTCCTTTGGAAGGCTTGGTGATAGTGTCTAAGAGATAGAACTCTTGAGAGAAAATGTCTTTTGTGTTAGAAGCAGTCTGTTCACCACCCTTGGTAGTCAACTGATTGCTTAACACCCAATTCACTCTTGTGACTAATCCCTCATCCTGGAGGTTTGAACTTGAAGAAAAGCCATTGCAGATGGAAGAATGATGATCAAAGCCCTTGCCTAAAGGTCATGAAGATGGAGACTGATGCTTGTTGAAGCCTGTAGCTGATTGGAGATTACTTGAAGCCAGATGTTGATTCAGAGCTGCTGATGCTGTTTCTTTTGCTGTTGTATTTCATTGCTGATGTATTGTTTGGATTTCCTGGTTGTATTGTTTGCTGTTTACCTTGTTGGGTTGAAAGTGAATCCTGTTCACTTTTGCCTATTGTTTTCTAGGTTCGAGGTTGAGTGCGACTCCCTTGCCTCGCTTGTACTGTTGCATCCATGCATTTTACTGTTTTGCTGTATATATCTGATATTGTTTTTGTTTCTGCCTATCCCGTAGGATCTCTGTTTCTCTCTGCGCAAGAGAGGAGCATGATAGACACTAGGTCTTAACCCATGCATGATAACATTAGGTTAGTTCGTTTCCCTTCGCAACCATAGGATAGAGTTCTGTCTCTTCTTCCTCAAAAACAAACAGAAAAACACGTAAAGATTTCAAACACAATAAAAGACACTTCTTTCGTAAAAGAATGTGAACTCATCAAGACGTCATTTTTGTCCTCTTGGACTGTTAATCAGAAAAACCTTTTTTCAGAAGGAATAAAATCAATCAAGGCAAGCTTGTGTCGTACGTGGCCCGAACTACGTTTGCTCTGATCTTTCATGCCGTGTGGAAGTACGTAGGCATAGGATGCGATATCCTAGCGAGCAACCTTCCCCTCCTTTCCCGTAGGTAGGCGAACTACGTTGACTCTGATTTCTCGTTCCAGACGAGAATACGTAGGCATAAAGTGCGATACTTTGCCGAGTCATTTTTATTTTCGTTTTATTTTCTTTTTAACCCTTGACCTATAGTTTAGATAGAATAACAATCCATACCCGAAAACAAGCGTGGATCCCGTCGAGTACGACGGACGTGAGGGGTGCTAATACCTTCCCCTTGCGTAACCGACTCCCGAATCCAGGTTTTGGTTGCGATGACCATACCTTTCCCGTGTTGTGCGAGGTTTACTCTGAGCGTTTCCTTTCCCTCCCGTGGGATAAATAACGCACGGTGGCGACTCTTCTGTTCAGCCGGCGCCGATTTTCGCAGTAGCGACAGCTGGCGACTCTGCTGGGGATCCAACGTCCCCTGGCTGCTAAGGACTGCGATGGTTCTTATGCATTTGGGATCCAACGTCCCTTGAGAGAGTCAATCCTAGCGCTTGTTTTCCCGTCGAGGATTTTGTATGGAGTTATTTTATATTTCTAACCTTGTATTTTCAGCTTTATATATTGATTATTGTTGCTGTATTGGGGTGTGACGGGTGTTCTGATATTGAGGGATAAGCCGGACCTGGGCTTGAGTGCACCTAGAATTAGAGTAGAAATTAGTGGGCGCCCGCTTGCTTTGCTTGCTTTGGTGTCCCATGAAATCTACACTCAGACGAGGTTCCTCTGGTTGGCCTCCTGCCCCTTCCTTTGGTTGGCGTGGGTTGCTGGTTAGTTGGATTGTCGACTCTGGGGACCGATCATTTGGAAGTTGGTTGAGTGAGGCCTCTTCAGGAATTGATGATGCCACTCCTTCTGGGAATCGTATCATCAACCCTGAAAGTCTGTGACGCCGACGACCGCATAGGATGCCGTACCTTGTGCCAGTTATAGGGCCACCCACCTGTGAGGGGATTCAGGGTTATGCAGGTAACTAGACCTTCAGATACCGGCTATTTCTTGATCAGAGATCCTGGGTATTTATGGAGAGTTATGAGGTCTGTCAGAGACCATTTGGAGATGTGTTCTGAGGTCTGTCAGAGACCATTTGGAGATGTGTTCTGAGGTCTGTCAGAGACCATTTGGAGATGTGTCCTGAGGTCTATCAGAGACCAATTGGAGGTGTGATTCGAGGTCTATCAGAGATCAGTTAGAGATGTGATTGGAGGTCTGTCAGAGACCAGTGTTGGAGTGTTATTTTAGGTCTATCTGAGACCAGAGTTTGATGACTTCTGGATGGTCTATCTGAGACCTTTCTTGATTGGGTTCAGGCTATTCAGCTACAGCTTTGGTCCCTGTTGCATGTTGCTTGCATTGCATTACTGCATATCCATTACCATTTGCATTTCACTAACGTGTGTCTGTGCTGCAGGTGCATTTGCATTTCCCTAGTTCTAGTGCCCAGACTTCTGAGTGTTTGATCATGACTAGCTTACGGAGAACGGTTGCTTACAAATTGCCTACGCCTGATATTGTTCCTTTACTTGGGTTGATCTCCCTTGCTGATGAGGGTGTTCGTAGGAGTTTCCGGATGAGCTATGGTAGATTACTGAGATTGGTGTGCAAACCTACAGAGGTAGAGTTAGATGGGCTATATGCTTTGATGCAATTCTACGACCCGGCTTTGAGATGCTTTACGTTCTCTGACTTTATTATGGGACCAACCCTGGAGGAATACGATGAGTATGTTGAGCTGCCCGTGCAGAACCAGGTTCCATTCATTCATTATGACGCCAAGCCCAAGCCTGAGGAATTGGCAAAAGCCTTGCATGTTGATGCTTCTGAACTTGTGACTACTGTTTCCCGTGGAGTTCCAGGCTTCTCACTCCAATTCTTAGTTGGTAAAGCCCAAGAGTATGCCAAGAGCGGGTGCTGGGTTGCTTTCAATGCTGTGTTGGCCTTGTGCATTTATGGCATAGTTTTGTTTCCCAACATACCGGATTTTGTGGACTTTGATGCCTTCTACTTGTTTGCCGCTGGTAATCCTGTACCTACTTTACTCGGAGATTTCTACCACTCACTGCATTACAAGAATGAAAAGGGAAGAGGAAAGAATGTTCATCTTTGTGTACCCTTGCTGAGTATGTGGTTTGAGAGTCACTTTCCTAAGAGAGGATCTGTTGCAAAGACTACAGTCCCAGTTGGTTGGTCAGAACGCCTGATGAGACTATCTTCCGAAGACGTTGTGTGGTTTGATAGAGACCTGTTGGGATCTGAGCTCATCTTTAGTTGTTCTGGGTACCCTAATGTGTCGCTGATAGGAAGAAAAGGGTGTATCAATTACAACCCCTCTCTATTCATTCGTCAGTTCGGGTATGCGCTGAAGAACCCACCTCAGGAGGAAGAAGTACAGGAATCTCTGTACTTCACCGGAGACGTAAAGGGGGAGTTATTAGCCAAGTTGCAACATGCCTGGACGCGTATTAACCGCAGAGGGAAGCCACTGTTAGGAAAGAATGACTGTCAGGCCTATGCACCTTATAGAGTTTGGATCCAGGAAAGAGCAAGTCAGTTGAAGATGCCATTTCCAGACGCACCAATCCTAGCTCTTATTCCGGCAGCCGAGCCAACTACTGTTTCTAGGGAAGTCTATGAACAAGTTGTGAGAGAGAAAGAAGCCTTAATGAAGACCAACGAAGGGTTAGAGCAAGAGCTAGCTCAAGTGCGCAGTGAGAAAAACAAGGCCGTGTATGCTTTCCAGCAACAAATCGAGCTGTTAAACAGGTTAGGGGCTGAGTTGACTGAGGAAAAGAAAAAGCGCGAACGTCTGGGGCAAGAGTTCAGAAGCTCCCATGACATGCTTGAATCCAAAAAGAAGGCGCTCGACGCAGCACACCGAGAAATCTCCTCTTGCAATAAGACTTGGAACGCTACACTTACCAACAACAAGAAGAGGGAAGATAAGCTGAAGCAGCAAATCTCCGACCTCGAAGAGAAGTTGAAGTCTAGCATCAAGAAGTGTGAGGAGGAAGTGATGACCCGGTATAGTGTCCAGCATGCATTGAACAAGGCAATCAAATCCAGAGATGAAGCAGTGTCTCAGAAGCGGAAGCTAGAAGATTGCTTCGGAGAAGCAACATGGGAAGAAACTGCTGAAGACGTACGCCGTGTCCTTAAGAGGAGAAACCAGCTTGTTGAAGGGCTGCTTGATCGACCAAGTCATCCGGAGACCAAGAAGTTGATAGAGGAGTACCAGACTTTTGGGAGGATTTGATCATTTCACGTAGTTATTTGTATGCTTTATTTGCATAGTGCTGACCATCACCAGGATTGTTGGTTGAGGTCATGCCTTCTTTGTATTCTCAGTGATACTGTACCCTGGGTTTATTGATTCTCCCTGCAATATATGAGGCTTTCTATGATTCAACTCCGATATTCCTATTGTCAGCACTGTCACTGCACCGGCACCTTCGCACTAGAACTGGGGGAATGAACTTCCCTAATGCACAGACACATTACATTGCATTCATATTCATATTGCATTACAGGTAATCTTTGAATGGTGTCTTATTTCCTGCTCTGTATCAGGTACTTAACAGGATTCCAGATCAACATCCGCACCGCTATTCTACACGCTCCAATTGCCGGAAAGTCATGGACCAGATTCAGAACGAGATGCAGGATATGCGCGAGAAGCTCGCCCTCTTCATGCAGACCATGGAAGCTATAGCAAAAGGGCAAGAGAATTTGCAGGCCATGGTCCAGCCTCTGTTGGCTCGCAACGCTGGTCATGGTAATGAAGATCATCAGTCCGTCCGGGTTGATACTGCTCATGGGGACGGCACCCCCACGCCAGTGGCTCCGCCTGTCGTCAACATGCCGGCTGCTAATGTCAACGCTACCGCTGCTGTGAATGGTAACGTTGGAGTGGGGAATGAAACTGCTGTCCATAATGCTGGGCTGGGTGATGTCAATTTGGGAGATAATCTCGGAGGCAATGGCTTTGTCAATACTGGGTTCGGATTCAACGATCAGGGATTCGACAACACTGGGAAGTATGGCTTTAATGCTCAAGGCTTTGGGCAAGATGGTTATGGTATGGTCAATCAGGGTTACGGAGGCTTTGGAAATGGCAATGGTACTGGATTTATGGGTATTGGTCCTGCTGGAGGTGTTCAAGGGTATGGCAACAGAGGCCGAGGTCCGGGGATGAATCAGATCAGAGCTGGACGTAATAATGCGTACGATGGGTACGGGGCTGGAAACGGTATGTGGCAAGAGGATCAGCAGGAAGACGCCTTCTCCGGAGGAGGTTTTGAAGGACCGATGGATGATTCCCAAAAGATTAGAATGCTGGAAGAGCAAATGAAGGGAGTCCTAAATCAAAGCGCTGTGGGATTGGACATGGCAACAATGGGCTTGGTACCTGGCTTGAGGGTGCCAATTAAATTCAAAGCGCCTGCGTTCGATAAGTACAAAGGAGATACATGTCCGAAAGTGCATGTACGAGCTTATTACAGAAAGATGTCTGCATACTCCACTGATGAAAGAATGCTAATGCATTTCTTTCAGGATAGTCTATCGGGCCCTTCCCTAGAGTGGTACATGGGGCTGGAGCCAACTGATATCAAGACATGGAAGCAATTAGCGGAGGCATTTGTAGCCCATTACAAGTATAACAGCGACCTGGCACCCAATCGGGTCCAGTTGGCCGGGCTTTCGCAGAAGAAGGGGGAGAGTTTTAAGGAGTACGCGCAAAGGTGGCGCGATATGGCTGCCAGGGTCCGTCCTCCTGTAGACGATAAGGAAATGAATGATATGTTTGTTGGCACATTCACCGGGCTGTTTCATGATATGCTGTTTCATACGTCTCTGGCCAGTTTTTCAGACCTGATTCTGATGGGGGAAAAGATTGAGCGTAATATTAAGCAAGGAAAGTTCCAAGTCGATGAATCAACTGCATCTGGCAGTAATAGGAAAGCTTATGGTGGGCGCCGTCAGGGCGAAGCTAGCGCGGTATTTGGAGGCCGAGGTCGAGGCCGAGGCAGGGGAAGAGGTCAATATCGTCAACCACAGCAGGTGTCGAGTGTTACTATTCCCTATCAGCAACAACCAATCCAGCAACAACAACCGGTTCAGCAGCAACCAATGCCACAGCAGCAGCAGCCTCAGCAGGGGGCACAGCAGGCTCAACGAAGATTCCAGGGCAGTAAACCGAGAAGAGTGTTCGAGAAACCTCCCTCAACCTATGCTGATCTATTGCAGACATTGTTGGGATTGAATCTGGTGGAGAAAAGAACCCTGGCACCGATAACGGGAACTCCCCCATTCGGCTACGATGCAAATAGGCACTGTGAGTTTCATTCTGGGGCCCCGGGTCACGATATAGAAGGTTGCCATGCTTTTAAGCACGTTGTGCAGGATCTCTTAGACAACAAGACCATCAATTTCGGAACGGCAGGTCCGAATATAGTCCAGAAACCCATGCCTAATCATGGGGCGAACGCCGTGCTGACTGAGGAAGGGTTGAATCTTATTATGAATGTTGAAGATTTAAAGACGCCGCTGAGCGAGATAAAGAGCAGACTGTTACAAGGAGGTGTTTACCCAGGATGTAACGAGTTTTGCTTAGATTGTTGGACCCTAGCTGGGGGGTGTGAGGATTTGAAGAGAGGCATTCAGGCCTTAATTGATGATGGCATATTGCAGTTTGATCGAGCGGCAACTGATGAGCCTGCAGGGGCAGTAGTGGATAATCGGAGTGATGTGGCCACGGTAACGATTCCGCGGAAGACGATCACTATTGCAGCGCCAGCTCAGCGACCTCCGATCACCATAACTAAGGCCGGGCCAATCCCGTATGAGAACACGAAAGCAGTCCCATGGTCATATGGGCTAGAGGTGTATTGTGATGGGATAAAGATTGATGTCAACAAGCAGCCTGTGGAGATTGTGGATAATGTTGTTGGTTCAGGAGGCATGACGAGGAGCGGTAGGATCTTTATATCTCCTGAAGTGGAGGCTGAAAGGCTAGCAAAAGGAAAAGGGAAAGCGGTTGAGAATGTTCCGGTACAAGCAAGTGAAAAAGAAGCAGCGTCAAAGGATGTGGAAGAATTCATGCGCTTAATTCGGAAAAGTGATTATAAAATTGTGGAGCATCTGCAGCAGACACCGTCCAAAATATCTATCTTGTCATTGCTGTTGTGTTCGGAAGCCCACAGGAACGCTTTGCTGAAAGTCCTGGACACTTCTTTTGTACCTCAGGATGTCTCCGTGAATCAGTTAGAAGGAGTATTGGCACATGTGAATGCTGGCCACAGTCTGGGCTTTACCGATTTTGACTTGACTCCGAAAGGGAGGGATCATAATATGGCATTACACGTGTCTGTTGAGTGTAGGGGATCAGTAATGTCGCACGTATTGGTTGACACCGGATCATCTTTGAACGTGCTGCCTAAGAAGGCGATGATGAAGCTGGATGTTCGAGGGATTTTGTGTACACCCAGTGATTTGGTAGTCAGAGCGTTTGACGGCACGCGGAGAACAGTCTTCGGATCGATTACCTTGCCTCTGCAAGTGGGGCCGGAAGTGTTTGCAACGGAGTTTTATATCATGGATATACAGCCTGCGTACAGCTGCTTGCTGGGAAGACCCTGGATTCATGGGGCGGGGGCAGTCACGTCTACCCTGCATCAGAAGTTAAAGTATATGGTCGGAGACAGCGTAGTCACCGTGTGCGGAGAAGAAGACATCCTGGTCAGCCATCTATCATCGTTTAAATATGTGGAAGTCGACGGAGAGATCCACGAGACGCCATGCCAGGCATTTGAAGGTTTGCGCATCAAGGACAAAGGTCCCGGGCCGAGCAAAGTGCCAGAGATAGCTGTCTCATCGTATAAGGAAGCTCAAGCTCTAGTGGAAGCAGGAGAAGCCAAGGGCTGGGGCAAAGTGTTGGATATTCCGGTGAAAATGGACCGGTTCGGACTGGGGTACCGACCGTCGTCGTCAACTCCTTCCGTGGGGGCCCCCCATTTCAGAAAGTCAATCACCATCTCTGCCAGTGGAGTATGTCATGAAACTGTCAATGCTGCTTCAGAGTCTGAGGAAGGAGACAGCGACTGTGATATGGATGCCTGGATTCAGCCAAGCACGCCAGGACAAGGACTGTGCAACTGGTCTATTCAGGAGCTTGTTCCTGTGACTTTTAAACAGTAATGCTTTGCTTTATTAATTGTTGAATAATCTGATGTCTTGCCCGGGGCATCAGGATTTGCTTAGGGCTGTGTTGTTATAAACATTGCGTGTTAATCATTAAATAAATGGCGTTTTTCATGTGCAAATACTGTAATCTCTGTCTTTCTTATTTTGTATTTTTTTTTTCAATAAAATGGCAACGTGGTTATTCGCTTTATACGCATTTTGAAGCACTTAACCATTCCTTTTGCAGGATAACATTTTCAGATGACATCCTTGAGCCACCTATGACTCGTCCCGACTTTGAGCACCCGGTGTTCCAGACCGAAGAAGAGGTTGTCGAAGATAGCGATGTTCCTGAAGAACTGTCTTGGTTAGTGAAGCAAGAGGAAAGAGCCATTCTGCCTCACGACGAGGTTATCGAAATTATCAATTTGGGGTCGGAAGGGGTTGAGAAGAATATTCGTATCGGAGCCGCATTGCAGAGTGATATCAAGCGGAGACTGGTTGAAATGCTCCAAGAGTATAGTGATGTATTCGCTTGGTCATATGAAGATATGCCAGGGCTCGATACAGATATGGTCGTGCATCGCCTGCCGCTGAAAGAAGATTGCCCGCCGGTCAAACAAAAACTTCGCAGAACGCGACCAGATATGGCAATGAAGATCAAAGAGGAAGTACAGAAACAGTGGGACGCTGGTTTCCTGGCTGTGACAAAGTATCCCTCATGGGTTGCCAACATCGTACCAGTGCCGAAGAAAGATGGCAAGGTTCGAATGTGTGTGGATTATAGAGATTTGAATAAAGCAAGCCCAAAAGACGATTTTCCACTTCCTCACATTGACGTGTTAGTTGATAATACCGCTCAATACTCTGTATTCTCCTTCATGGATGGCTTTTCAGGCTATAATCAGATTAAAATGGCGCCAGAGGATATGGAGAAGACTACTTTCATAACACCTTGGGGAACATTTTGCTATAAAGTGATGCCCTTTGGTTTGAAAAATGCTGGGGCAACATATCAGCGTGCGATGACGACTCTCTTTCATGACATGATGCATAAAGAGATCGAAGTTTATGTTGACGATATGATTGCCAAATCCCAGACGGAGGAAGAGCATCTGGTGAATCTGTTGAAGTTGTTTAAAAGACTTAGGAAGTTCAGGCTGAGGCTGAACCCTAATAAATGCACCTTCGGGGTGAGATCGGGTAAACTGCTGGGGTTTATCGTAAGCGAAAGAGGAATAGAGGTCGATCCTGCTAAAATAAAAGCGATTCAAGAAATGCCGACGCCTAAAACAGAGAAAGAGGTGCGCGGGTTTTTAGGGAGATTGAACTACATTGCCCGGTTCATATCTCACCTAACGGCCACGTGTGAACCATTATTCAAGCTGTTGAAGAAAGATCAAGCTGTAACGTGGAACGAAAATTGTCAAAAGGCGTTCGATAAAATAAAGCAGTATTTGCAGGAGCCTCCTATTTTGATACCCCCAGTGGCAGGGAGACCCTTGATAATGTATTTGACGGTTCTTGAGGGAAGCATGGGTTGTGTTCTCGGTCAACACGACGAGACGGGGAGAAAAGAGCATGCGATCTATTACTTGAGTAAGAAATTTACAGACTGTGAATCTCGATACTCAATGCTGGAGAAAACTTGTTGCGCGCTAGCCTGGGCCGCCAAGCGTTTGAGGCAGTACATGCTGAATCATACAACCATGCTCATCTCGAAGATGGATCCTATCAAATATGTATTTGAAAAGCAGGCGTTGTCAGGTAGAATTGCCCGTTGGCAGATGGTCTTGACTGAATATGATATTCAATACGTCTCGCAAAAGGCTATAAAGGGGAGTGTGCTGTCTGAGTATCTGGCGGAGCAGCCTATTGAAGAGTACCAATCGATGAGATTTGATTTTCCTGACGAGGATATCATGTACCTTAAGATGAAGGATTGTGAAGAGCCGTTGCCAGACGAAGGACCAGAGTTAGGGTCCCAATGGAAGATGATTTTTGACGGAGCTGTGAATGCTTACGGTAGCGGAATAGGGGCAATCATCATCACGCCACACGGGTCGCACATCCCGTTTACTGCCCGATTGACCTTTGCCGTTACCAACAATGAGGCCGAATACGAAGCTTGTATAATGGGGCTTGAAGAAGCCATTGATTTGCGAATCAAACATCTAGACGTATACGGAGACTCAGCTCTGGTGGTGAATCAGATCAAAGGGGAATGGGAGACACGTCAGCCCAATTTGATACATTACATGAATTATGCAAGGAGATTGTTGCCTTTCTTCGACAAAGTTGAATTGCATCACGTGCCGCGGGCAGAAAATCAAATGGCTGACGCCCTTGCCACTTTGTCTTCCATGTACAAGGTCAATTTCTGGAACGAAGCTCCCCAAATCACTATCTCTCGGTTGGACAGGCCATCTTATGTATTTGCTATCGACGAAGCATCTGATGACAAACCGTGGTATTTTGATATCCTTAATTTCCTGAAGAATAAAGAGTATCCGGCTGGGGCATCCAGTCAAGATCAGAAGACTCTCAGGAGATTAGCGGGCAATTTCTACTTGAATCCGGATGGCGTCTTATACAGAAGAAACCACGATTTGGTGTTGTTGCGTTGTGTAGACGAGAAAGAGGCAAAGCTTCTCATGGAGGAAATTCACGAAGGTACCTTTGGTACGCATGCTGGTGGGCATGCTATGACGAGAAAACTGCTGAGGGCAGGTTACTTTTGGCTGACGATGGAAACTGATTGTTTCAAGTTTGCAAGAAATTGCCACAAGTGCCAAATCTATGCTGACAGGATACACGTGCCTCCAAGTCCTCTAAATGTGATGTCATCTCCATGGCCATTCTCGATGTGGGGAATCGATATGATTGGAAAGATCGAGCCGACGGCTTCTAATGGGCATCGGTTCATCCTAGTAGCAATCGATTATTTCACCAAGTGGGTGGAAGCGGCGTCTTACGCGAATGTAACGAAGCAAGTGGTGGCCAGGTTCATCAAGAGAGATATCATTTGCCGATATGGGATCCCCGAGCGGATAATCACGGATAACGGTTCTAATCTGAACAACAAAATGATGAAGGAGCTCTGTCAGAATTTCAAGATCGAACATCACAACTCCTCCCCTTACCGACCCAAGATGAATGACGCTGTCGAAGCGGCCAATAAGAATATCAAGAAAATCGTCCAGAAAATGGTGGTGACCTATAAGGATTGGCATGAAATGCTACCTTTCGCTTTGCACGGTTATCGTACGACGGTACGCACATCAACCGGGGCAACTCCGTTCTCGTTGGTATACGGAATGGAAGCGGTATTACCATTGGAGGTTGAGATCCCTTCTCTGAGGGTATTGCGAGACGTTCAGCTGGACGAGGCAGAATGGGTAACGAATAGATTGAACCAACTGAGTTTGATGGATGAGAAGAGGCTAGCTTCTCTGGCATACGGTCGTTTGTACCAAAGACGAATGAAGAAAGCGTACGACAAGAAGATACTTCCGCGAAGCTTTCAGACGGGCGACCTTGTGCTGAAAAAGATTCTCCCGCCGCAAGCAGATCACAGGGGCAAGTGGACCCCCAACTACGAAGGGCCATACGTTGTCAGAAAGGTCTTTTCAGGAGGAGCGTTGTTGTTGTCCACCATGGACGGAGAAGACTTTGCGTCACCTGTGAATTCGGACGCAGTTAAAAAATACTTTGCTTAAAATAGACCCGCTGGACGGAAAAAAGAGAGTCCAGGCAAAAAGGGGGCATCCTGGCGAACCAAAAACAGAATGAAAGGTTCGGGCAAAAGTTAGGGATAAAATTGAAAAAATGTACACCCGCGAAGTTGAAAACCTACACTGGGCGGCTTCGGCAAAAAAGGGTATCCCGGTGAACTGAAAACCCGTAAAGGGCGGTTCACGCAAAAGTTAGGGATTTGAAAAGCAAATGACTGTGGTCCGAATTCGATATCTCAATGAGCATCAATGCGGGAGAATACCATTGAGGAGCCAGTTATCGGATACAATCTCTTCAGAAGTGGGGATACCGGGAAAGCATTAGAGTCGGACGAGTCATGGGAGGATCAGTTCGTGGTGTTCATCTGCATCCCGTTGCCGACATGTGTACAAAATTTAATTTGTCAAAATATTCATGCTTCTTGTGCATACTTATGTAGTTGCTTTGCGTAGCTTCCTCTTTTCAAGAGTTACATCCCGTGTACAAAAACTCCGCCCATTCAGGGGCCCAATCAATGAAAATGTGTTATTCAGTACTTGATGCCTGTTCTTTACTGTTTTGTGCATGACTAACGCCTAAGTTTGATGAAGCTAGCATGAGTATAACGTCACTGGCCCTTGCCAACAGTTGTTAAAGCTTCGAATTAACTGAGTGTAACGTCACTAACCTGAATTGATTTGATTGCACAGGCTTGTCTTGTCTTGTTTGTGTTGTTGCAGGTTTCATAACCATACGAAGAAGGTGATCAAAAGATTGCAATAACGAAAGACTTAGTCCCCACGCAGGGCATGCATGTTCTTCCTGAAGAAGGATAGAATTTCCCAGCTAGCTGTAGCTTACTCAAAGGGAGCAGAAAAGTTATTCGTCCTCAGCCGAGTTTGGCGATTCCAAGATCGTAAGGCTGTATTCAGACAGGTTCATCTTTCCCCGCAGGGTCATGCACTCTCCCCCAGCGGAGCCAGTGGATTTTCCCCGAGAGAATCATCCCATCCCCAGCGGAATTTTCTTTGCAAGTGTTTTTATTCCTTCCAGTGGAACTCGAAGATTAAGACTCTCCCAAAGCAGAGTTGATGATAGGTCCTGTCATTTATTTTGTCAGAGATACTGGTGATATCGGTTCACGTTCCAGCAGAAAGTCCGATCGAACTATGCGCATCTGCTATTCCCCAGCAAAAGTTATATTCCCCAGCAGGGGGTTACCTCAACAGGGTGTTTGGTTCGAGTTCCCAATTTCCCAGCAGGGTCGACTTCACCCTTCCAGCATTTATTTTGCTGGAATAATTCTGTAGCATCTGGCTATCCCCAGCGGAGTCAGCATTGTCTTCAGCATTTATTTTGCTGGAGCAGTTCCTGTATCCCAGCAGTTCGAATCTGCAGTGGCATTGGCATATAGTGTCATATTTGCATCAGCATGTCGTGTCATACTTGCATCCACCAAATAAAAACGTGTAGCATTTCCATGTCGAATGGAGCATTGCGTCAGTGTCAAACATATGCATTTTGAAACATGAACTAGGTGGGCCAACCGTTAGTTTCAAGTATTGTTTCTCTTGCAGGTAGAGAGAGCTCTTGCTCAGATGAATCACCAAACATTCAAGATCTCGGCATGGGACGTCCAATGTCAGTTTCGACAGTATTCCCCCACAAAGTCTGCAGGATAAGTTTCTCTTTGTCCCCAAGCAGAGTTACTTATGTCCCCGCCAGAGTTACCAGGATGAGTTTCTCTTTGTTCCCAGGCAGAATCAGTTGTCATCAGGGGTTCCATGAATCAGAATTTCAGAGGCCACCGCCGGTTATCAGAGCAGGCGTCCGATAGTTTGGGTTCCAAACATCCCCAGTAGAGTCCGCCTCGAAGTCGCTGTCACGTCAGTGCTAAGAAGTTTGTGGGTGAGGATCATTGGAGAACTAAGTCCTGACGCGGACAATTTACTCCTAGATTGACGGGATTTCTTCAGAAGTGGGCGTCCTAACGTGGACAGGTTTATTTCCCTGGATTGGTGAGGTGTGTTAGTCCTAACGTGGGCAGATTCGGTTTTTCGAAACTAGTGGAATAGGAAGTCATGACGTTGACAAAAGTGGTTACTCTTTGTGTTGGTGTCCTGACGCGGACAGATCAGACGAAGGTGTGAGTCCTTACGTGGACAAGTCTTATTTCCTCAGCGAGTCGAAGACGCCTGAGTCCTTACGTGGACGAATCAAGACGAGATCAGTGTCCCGACGTGGACAAATCAAAGAAATTATTATTCCTAACGTGGAGCAGTGGGTCCTAACGTGGACGATGTAGTCCTTACGCGGACATATCAAAAGAGACGATTCCTAACGTGGAAAGAGCGGAGTCCTTACGTGGATAGATTAAAAAAATCATTCCTTACGTGGAAAGATTGAGTCCTTACGCGGACATATCAAGTTGAGGTCCTGACGTGGACAGATCAAAATTGCATTCCTTACGTGGAAGAAAAATGGAGATTCCTTACGTGGAAAGACGAGTTTATTCCTTACGCGGAAAGGTTAGAGTCCTTACGCGGACATATCAAGATTGATCCCTGACGTGGAAAGAAATGGATTATTCCTAACGTGGAAGAAGAAGATAGATTCCTTACGTGGAAGAAATTGAGGTCCTTACGTGGACAGATGCAAGAAAAGTTGAGTCCTGACGTGGACAGGTTCAGAAAAGTTGTTTTCCTTACGTGGAGAGATTGGAGTCCCGACGCGGACATGTCAAGTGGTATTGGAGTCCTTACGTGGACAGACCGATATAGAAAGAAGATTGCTTCCTGACGTGGAAAGATGCAAGGGTTAGTCCTGACGTGGACAGATACAGAAGAAAAGATTCCTAACGTGGACGATGTTATTCCTAACGTGGACGGATGTGATTCCTAACGTGGAAGAGTTTTATTCCTAACGTGGACGATTCAGTTTATGGAAATGCGGACGAATTATCCCCAGCGGAGTTGCCGAGATTTTCCTGGGTTAACAGCAAGTGGAGTCCTAACGTGGACAGGTTATAGTTGAGAGTTCTTCGTATTGATGACAGACAGAGTCCTAACGTGGACAAGCAAGCAATCTGTTATGGCAGAATCCTCTTCAGAACGATGAAGACAATCCCCAGCACAGTCACACGAGATCAGTGGGTTGCCGTAGCAGTCAGATTCAGCCGATGAATGTCGTTCCCCAAGCAGGAGCGCAATTTAGTTTTGCGGTTGGCAAATTTCTGGTTTCACTAGTATTCAACCGTCTCGTACCGCGAATGTCTGAAAGCTCCGGGCTCTTCACCCAATCGGGTCCAAGTCGTTTGAATAGGGGCAGCTGTTGCACCCTAAAATTTGCTCAACCTTATTCACTGGGTTTATGTTTCATTATCATTAGCATTTGCATATAGAGTCATGTACATAGACTAACCATCTGCATAGCATAAGCATAGCAAGTCATTCAACAGGGGACCAATCATTATTTTCATCTCTAGAAGCCTATCAAGAGGTTATCATCACAATTCAACATTATTCAAGTCATCAGGAAAGATTTTGAAAGCAAAGAGTTCAGCAGGTCAAGCCTTGAGTCCATCTCCTAGCTGAGGGTATCTGAGGATCAACAAGAGGGTTGTGAGCTGTGAGTGGAAGGCATGGAGAGTATCTAGACATTGTGAGAGACTTAGAAAGTCATTTGGAGAAAGAGACAAGTCATTGATGAAAGCACAAGAGCTATAGCTGAAGACAGTCAGCTAGGGTTTCATCTGGGTCAACCCTAGGTCAACCCTAGGTCAATTGACTGATTTAAGGGGCATTCAAGTCTATTGGAGGGATGTGGGGTTCATCATTGGATATATAATGAAGGATATGGAGATATGCCAAGGAGAATTCAAGAGAAATCAAGGAGAAGAGGAGTTACTAAATTAGGGTTTCTATGTAAAATCCCCTAGTTTAGGTCAAATTTCCAAGCAAGATAAGTCAAAATGCTAGCTTCAAATGGCTTCTTGGCCAACATGAAACTTGTAGAGGATCTCAAGACCTTTAATTTTAGTGGTGGAAGACATCAAGGAGATTTATAGAACTCAAGTTATGGTCCTTGCAAGTTACAGGTCATCGGAGGTGTCTGAACTTTTGTCTGTGAAAGTGACTTGACTTCCAAGCAATTTTTACCCCTCAAGGAGATTTCAAATGAATTCTTGGTCAACATAAGAATTGTTCCTCATTGTCTTAGCTTTCTAGAATGGTATAGTATGCCTTCATATGATGTGTGGAACTCAACTTATGGTCTTGGCAAGCAAAGGGTATTTTGGGCATTTGTGAATTACAGGTCATTTTAACCTATGTCCAAAACTCATACAAGGAGGCCTCAAATGGAAAAACTTACAACATCAAACTTGCTCCAAATGGGATTTTAAGTCTAGAAAGAAGGTCACAAATTGTTGGAAAAGCTCATAGCATGAAGTTGCATAATTGGTCAAAATTTGAACTAAAAAGGCTTATAATTTGAATAAAGTCAAGATGAAAAATGGTTTGGGAGATTTATGAGTCCAAATGGAGACTTCCAATATATGATTTTGAATGGAAAAGCAATTCTAAGAACAATGGTTCAAACACTTTTTTGAGTTTAGAAGGAAAAAAGAAAGATATTCATGGTTGCTTGCCTTTTAAGAAACACTTCAAAAATGGATCAAAGTTGGAAGGCAAGGGAATGTGTAAGATGGATCTAGAATGTTCATATGAGGTCTATATATTCATGAGATGAGGATTGATCAAGGGTTGGCTTCATTTTTCACCAAGAATTTCACAAACTCTCTCATTCTTTCTCTTTGAAGTTTCATTCCAATTCCTCAAATTCTCCACCAATTATCATCAAAATCAACTTCATTCTATTGATTCATCATCATAGAGTAGAATTCAATCAAGAACAAGGTGGTTAGAATCCATTTTCGAGCACCTTCTTCAAGAACATCAAAACTGCAATTTCCATTGGACAGCATAATTCAAGCCAAGTCTCATCCAAATATTGCAAACAGAATCAAGTACATCAAGAATTGATCAAGATCCAAGCCCTAGAAGCCTCAGATCCACGAGTTCCATAGCTGTTTTCAAGATTTCACACCAGGTACATTTACTCTGCCACAGCTTAATTCAGTTAGGTTAGCATGATTTTGTTAGTTTAGATGTAATGTAGAAGGTTAGTAGAGCAATTAGGAGGAATTTGGAGTGGTTTAGAGACAATTGTTAGCAGGTTGTAGAAACTGTTAGGGTTTGAAACTTGTAGTAGAATGCATTAGAATCTTAGCTTGATAGCGCAGGTTAACCACCATTATGCATAGAGCAGATTAGGATAGGTTTGATGGAGAATTGTGATGGTGAGTTGCAGAGTGCTTTCATGGAGTCAGAAGTTGTTGCCATCGGGTTTGTTGATGTGATGAGTTTCAAAGCAAACTAGTGCCATAGGATTATAGAGGGAGAGATCCTGAGCATTTTTCATGTTCACATCGTGTGGGGTGGTGACCTGTAGAGTGAGAACAGAGGGAGGGAAGTTTGGTTCGTGCATGGTAGCCATGGCAGAAACCCTAGCTCTTGAATGATCCAACGAGGAAGACGCAATCGTGAGCGTCCGTTTGGTGGTGGACCTTTGACTTGGAAGCCCATCGTGTGGCTCATATTCAATTCTGTGTTGGAGGGAAGTGAGTTGGCCAAAACGCACCGTTTCATTAATTGAAACGGGCGGGCCTGAGTTGTGATGTGTTATTTCCACCCCCAATGCCAAGCCCAATTGCATTTTGAACGTGATTCTGATGCTATTTTCACCCCCCAGCGTCCTTCTATTATTTCACTAATTCTGAGTGTTTGCTGGGCTTAACCAATTCGCTAGTAGCACCCTCAGTCTGCCTGGCCCATCCAATTATAACTGAACGCGCCTACTATTCATACCCCCTCCCTCATTTTAATTCAATTTTTTTTTTTAATTCCACTTTAATTTTACCAATTTTCATAAATTCATAATAAATTTATAAAAAATCATTTTCACTTCATTCTTTTTACATCATTTTCTTTAGGATGTGTAGAAAATTATAGAAAAATAAAATTGCATTTTTATTTTTATCTCATATTTTTTCCATATTTTCTAAATAAATGTCATTTTAAGTAGTTTCATTTCATGCATAAATTTGTTAATTTTTGTTCTATTACATGCTTTCATATTTTTTGTTCATTCTTTTTAGGGTGTTTAGATTAGATATTGAGCTTGTAGATTCAATTTAGTTCCCATTTTTAGGAATTAATTTTAGGTGATTAATGTAGTCTTGAACAACATGAACAAAACTAGGGTTTTAGGTGTTGACTTAGGAGTTTGATTTCATTTCCCTTAGGACTTAGGGTTTGAATAGATTAGTTAGGGGACTATAGGGGCTATGGGTAGTTATTAGATCCCTTAGAGAAAAGCTAGGATTCCCCTACTGCTATTAATACTGTCTGTATATCTGATTGACTGGTGTGGTGTGCCCTCTGGGGATTATTGCTTGTTTGTGTGGGTATTGGGATTGTCTGGGGATTTGGGAGAGCTGAAGAATTGTGAAGATGAAGCCATTGGAGATTCAGATGTTGAAGTTCAACTTCCAGAGTTGAAGAGAAGATTCTTGCTAGCAGATGCTGAGGAGACTAGGGTTTAGGAGCTAGGCAGAGCTCTAGGTTAGAAAGTTTGTTTCTCAAACATGGATTGCCTTGTCTGCATCCATTCTTCTCTGTGATTCAGAGTCTCTCTAAGACACTCACCCCCTTCCTTTGGAAGGCTTGGTGATAGTGTCTAAGAGATAGAACTCTTGAGAGAAAATGTCTTTTGTGTTAGAAGCAGTCTGTTCACCACCCTTGGTAGTCAACTGATTGCTTAACACCCAATTCACTCTTGTGACTAATCCCTCATCCTGGAGGTTTGAACTTGAAGAAAAGCCATTGCAGATGGAAGAATGATGATCAAAGCCCTTGCCTAAAGGTCATGAAGATGGAGACTGATGCTTGTTGAAGCCTGTAGCTGATTGGAGATTACTTGAAGCCAGATGTTGATTCAGAGCTGCTGATGCTGTTTCTTTTGCTGTTGTATTTCATTGCTGATGTATTGTTTGGATTTCCTGGTTGTATTGTTTGCTGTTTACCTTGTTGGGTTGAAAGTGAATCCTGTTCACTTTTGCCTATTGTTTTCTAGGTTCGAGGTTGAGTGCGACTCCCTTGCCTCGCTTGTACTGTTGCATCCATGCATTTTACTGTTTTGCTGTATATATCTGATATTGTTTCTGTTTCTGCCTATCCCGTAGGATCTCTGTTTCTCTCTGCGCAAGAGAGGAGCATGATAGACACTAGGTCTTAACCCATGCATGATAACATTAGGTTAGTTCGTTTCCCTTCGCAACCATAGGATAGAGTTCTGTCTCTTCTTCCTCAAAAACAAACAGAAAAACACGTAAAGATTTCAAACACAATAAAAGACACTTCTTTCGTAAAAGAATGTGAACTCATCAAGACGTCATTTTTGTCCTCTTGGACTGTTAATCAGAAAAACCTTTTTTCAGAAGGAATAAAATCAATCAAGGCAAGCTTGTGTCGTACGTGGCCCGAACTACGTTTGCTCTGATCTTTCATGCCGTGTGGAAGTACGTAGGCATAGGATGTGATATCCTAGCGAGCAACCTTCCCCTCCTTTCCCGTAGGTAGGCGAACTACGTTGACTCTGATTTCTCGTTCCAGACGAGAATACGTAGGCATAAAGTGCGATACTTTGCCGAGTCATTTTTATTTTCGTTTTATTTTCTTTTTAACCCTTGACCTATAGTTTAGATAGAATAACAATCCATACCCGAAAACAAGCGTGGATCCCGTCGAGTACGACGGACGTGAGGGGTGCTAATACCTTCCCCTTGCGTAACCGACTCCCGAATCCAGGTTTTGGTTGCGATGACCATACCTTTCCCGTGTTGTGCGAGGTTTACTCTGAGCGTTTCCTTTCCCTCCCGTGGGATAAATAACGCACGGTGGCGACTCTTCTGTTCAGCCGGCGCCGATTTTCGCAGTAGCGACACTAGTGTCCCGCGAAATCTACCCTCAGACGAGGTTCTTCTGGTTGGCCTCTTGTCCCACCCTTTGGGTGGTTCGGGTTGCTGGTTAGTTGGATTGTCGACTCTGGGAACCAATCATTTGGAAGTTAGCTAAGTGAGGCCTCTTCAAGACTTGATGATGCCACTCCTTCTGGGAATCGTATCGTCAGTCTTGAAAGTCTGTGACGCTGACGACCGCATAGGATGTCGTACCTTGTCAGATATAGGTCCATACCTGTGAGTGGGGGGTTTTTTGCAGGAAACTTGACTTCCAACCTACCCGTTATTTTGGTCTTCTCTTCAGATCGAACGTACTCCGTCAGCAGCGCAGCAATATTCAGAGATTGTGTGGGGGTTGTGGTCCCGTTGTTTGCTGCATCTTGCATATCATGTGCATAACAGTGTTGCATCATATTGCATATCATCCTCCAGTTAGCCAGAGTTCTGATTCAGCCTTTGTTTCCTGAAGGTGATTACCCGGAGTTTGGATTGAGCAGCTGTTGATTGTCAGAAGGCCGACCTAGGGGTTGAGTAGATTTGAGCAGAGTCGAGCATTGAAGTCAGCTGAAGACTATTGGTAGCTATGTCTGAAGGCAATTTCCAATCTCCTAACACCTTGACAGAGGTCACTATGACGTCCAACCCTCTGTATGATTCTATGGAAGACTTCCCGCAAGTGAACAACGTTGCTGCAGACCAAGTTGTACAGCCTTCTGTTGAGAACCGAGATCGACATGAGCAGTTTGGTGCCCGATATGAGCGTCCTCCTCCTGTTAACAATCAAGGTGTTGCCTTCCCTGTGATGAATTACCGAAGAGATATTCCAATAGCCAGGACCGTAGATCAAAGAGCTCTTGAGACGGATAGAAAGCTCCGAGCATTGGAAGAGAAAGTTGAAGCTTTGAAAGTGAAAGATGCTGTTAACCTGGATGCTGTAGGCATGTGTTTGGTTCCTGACCTGGTGTTGCCTTATAAGTTCAAAGTGCCGAAATTTGAGAAGTACATGGGAGATAGCTGTCCGAAGCAACATTTGATGATGTTCTGTCGAAGAATGACTTCGTTTGTGCGAGATGACAAATTGATGATCCATTGCTTTCAAGATAGTCTAACTGGGGCATCTTTGAGGTGGTATATGCAGTTAGAGAGGAATCAAATTCAATCATGGATGGATTTAGCCAAAGCCTTTCTGAAGCAGTACGATTATAACCTAGACATAGCTCCCCATCGCATGCAGTTGCAAGAACTGTCTCAAGAGAAAAATGAACCTATCAGGAAGTATGCTCAGAGATGGAGAGAATTTGCTGCTAGAGTGCATCCACCGCTGTTGGACCGAGAGCTGACAAGCATGTTTGTAGATTCCCTGCAAGATCCGTACTTCGAAAGATTGCTTGGACTTCCGTTAAGTTTCTCTGACGTGATAACATTAGGAGAACGCCTTGAGTATGCCATAAGAATTGGGAAAATTCAGATTACTTCAAATGATCAAGCTGGTGAAACTGAATATCCTTGTGACTATCAGAATGAAGAAGGAGTTGTAATCAATGCAGTCATGCCAAGAGGTTGAATATCCTCAAAGCGAATCAGTGAATTTTGTTGGTTCTTCATCTTATCAGAGATCAGTACCTCCTGTGGCTTGTTATACTGAACAGACAGTCGTGCCTGGGGCACCCTATCAGGAATCTTATGTCGCTTCCATTGCAAAGCAGCGAACTCGTGGCCGAGGTTATCAGAATCAGCGTCAGAATCAGAACAGGCCTCGCAACAATTTGGAACGAAGGAAAGCTCCTTCTCACCCAGTGCCTATTCCGTATAGCCAGCTGCTACCATCTTTGATCCAGAGTTCTTTGGTGGAACCTAAAGCTCTTAAGCCAGTTCCAGAACCTTACCCTCCTGGGTACAATCCCCACGTTCAGTGTGGTTATCATGGCGGATCACCGGGGCATTCAACGGAAGATTGTAAAGCATTTCAGGCGAAAGTACAACAGTTGATCGACCAAGATCGCATTTCCTTTCGAGAAGGATTTCTGTTTGTTCATTCCAACCGCTCAGCTGTCTAAGCTCATAGACTCGAAAAGTATTCCCCAGCAAAAGCCAGTGGTTCAGACAGGCGGGCGCCTCAGCATTGGCAGTCCTCAGACTTTTATGTCATTTGCATTTGTAGTTTCTTTTCTGTTAGTTACTACCTGCTTTTAAACATTGTATGTTTCGAATGGTGATATTAATAAAGTGACTATGCATTTTTCTGAATTAATCATGTCGCTGTCGCTCATTTACTGCATTGCACTGACACTCGCATTTTATTCACTCCACTTTGTCACTGTGACTAGCAAAGATTGGAGGGAGGATGATGAAAATAAACTCATAACCGATGATCGTATGCTTTCAGATAAGACCTTACCGATGACGTACAAGGCATTGTTTCAAATCCCCAAACACTGGAGATATAAGGAGTTAGTCCCTTGTTAACCACTTCGAGCCAGGAAGTAGAAGTTTTTTCGGACTGTTAAACCCTCACATCTTAACCCGGGGCAGGGTAGTTGTCAGTTAGCTTGACCAAGCATTCAAGTCTTACAGAGGAGTGTTGTCTTTCGAGGATCAATTCCAGTTCATGCCTTTCAAGAGGTCAAACCTCACCAATCAAGAGTGAGACAGTTACAATCCTTTCGGAGCAATCAAGACAACCAGTGTCACATGACTTTGTTCTAAAGGAAAGAAAGAATAAGAAAGCCCGCTAAGTAAAAAGAAAGAAAAAGCTGGAAAGCTAATACTTAGGCAAAAATCAGGGCATCCCGCTGGACTTCAAAAGAAAACGAAAAAATCGAAAAGAACTCAAAAGGAGTCAGTCCAGGCAAAAATTAGGGAATCAAAAGAATGAAAAAGAGGGATAGAAATTTTTCCCCAGCGAGTCACAAAGTCGTGTACACAGACACCGAAAGCGAAGAAGGAGTAACTATCACTCCGAACACCCTGTGACTTCCTTAATTATGGTTCTTACCATTCAACATACCTCTCGAAGAGGCGAGCGCTTGTGCCAGGTTAACTGAACTGTAGGATTGGAGATCATCACGTAGAAGGGGTGGGTACAAATCAAAATTTGAGCCAAATATCATTTGTTTCACGAACCGTGAACCCGACCACGATACAACCCTTAAAAGACCTAATTGAGGTAGGGTTTATTCTGAAAGCGCATTACGATAAGGTTGAGTAACCTGACTCCTTCTTGACTTGCTAGTCACATCCTTGTTGTATTTTTCACTGACCACGTAAGCACTACGTTTGAACTCTGGTTCATTCGTCACTCACAATCATAGCATGTAAATGAGTGACAACTCAAATTTTTTCAAAATCTGCATAACCACTGCATTAAGATTACTATTCGTGAATAGACAATTTTAATTGCAGGTTAGTAGTTGGCATGAAAGAAATTCCAACAGGGAATAATCGAGCAGGACTGAGTAATTCAGCAGTCTGAATCAGAATGGTGTATGTTGTGAAGGCCTGCGAATCCGGGGCATTTACTTCCAGTAAGTTCGAAATCAGTTGGTCTGAGGACAAGTCCCGAAGCAGCAGTTGATCAGGGGCAGTATGCTTGAGAAGCAGTTGATCAGAAGTGAGTCTTCTCGAGAAACAATCAGGGGCAATTATGCAGAACGTGGAGATTTGAAAGCAGATCCTTCAGGTGGATAATCAGATCGGGTTAAGTCGCTAGAACGCTCATTCAGGGGCAAGTCACCGCAGAGAGTAGTGAAGACCAACTGGGTTGACAATTGTTTGATAGAGATTGAATTCTGTTGTCGTACAGATACCGGGGCAAATAATCTCGAGGTCCTCTCGTAGCAAGCTGTTCAGGGCAAGTACTCCCAAGAGTTAGATTGGGGCGGGTTAAGTGTACTGGGGCAAGTTGTTCAAGCCAATCTTTATATCCCCAGCTGAGTGTACTGGGGAAGGTTATTCAAGCCAGTCTGTTTATCCCCAGCCGGAGTTGAGTATCGGGGAATCATGTCATTACCCTTATCAAAACCATTAACATTCCGAAAAGGCCTTGCTGTCGTTGGATCATTATCCTGCAGTCTAAATCTGTTACGTGTCAGAACTCAGTAACCAGTCGTTTCCAAAGTCCAGTTCTCGCCTGGCAAACCGGTAACTAGTTCTCGTCTGGCCCACCCTTCTGTAAGCATCAGTTCCCCTCTGGTGCAGTTTATTGTAAGCATCAGTTCCCGTCTGGTGTAGTTTATTGTAACCAGTTCTCGTCTGGTCACCGTTTCTTCAAGTGTTATATCAGTTCTCGTCTGGTACACGTCGTCGCGTAATCAGTTCTCGTCTGATCATCGTGTGTTTTATCCTATGTGTTATACTAGTTCTCGTCTGGTGTACGTCAGCTTTCAGCCAGTTCTCGTCTGGTTGTCTGCGCCTCAGTCTGTTATCCAGTCAGCCCCGTCTGATGTCCAAACAAAATCAATTTTCGTTCAATTTTCCTAATCTATGTTGCTATCGGTTCTCGCCTGGTAGTCTATCCTTTGAATGCTAGTTCTCGTCTAGTATTTCCCATATCTTCCACTGTGTACATAGTCCATGTTTATCCTAAACCAGAAAAAAAAACAAAAAAACCTAAAAGGTATCTGACCCAGTAGTTCCCAACGACTCGCATGTTGTCATGTTTCCCGATACGAAGCTCAACGGATACCAGTGCTCCGAGTAATGTTTGAATCCCTTGTGGATGTTGTTAAAGCAGAATTGCTACTCTTCAGCAGATGAAAGTGGCGTATTATCCCCAGAAGAATCGAGATTGTATTTTACCCCGCATCAAAGTAGGATCAGAAGTATCCACAGCAGATTAAGATTGATATCCTTGATAGTAGGGGCATTTCCAGCAGTGTGCTGCGCGCAATCAATCCCAGTTTGGGTCAATTCCCCGCAGGGCAAAATCAGTTGCCAATGGTTTGAAGAGAGCATCCCCAAGCAGAGTTGTTTTTTTTCTTTCCCCAGTGAAGTCCCCAAGCAGGGTTGCCTTTCCATTTCTCCAGCAGGACGGTCATCCCCAGCGGACTTGGTTTCCCTTTTCCAGCATTTATTTTGCTGAGATAATTCTGTGACTTTGGTTCATCCCCAGTAGAGTTGACATTTCCTTCGGCATTTATTTTGCCGAGTGGTTTGTAGACCTGGCGTTCTCTGGTAGCTCGAGCCTGCATTAGCATTCGCATATATTGTCATAGCATTGATACAAGCATATAGTCTATCCATGCCGTCTGGGCATCGCATTTTCAAACAGAATGCATAACATTTCCATGTCATATAGGACATTGCATCATTTCAGACATACGCATTTCGAAACATGGACCAGGGTGGTTACCTATTGGATTTCGAGTTTGTTCCCCTGCAGAGTTGTGTGGTTAAGCTTTTCTTCTTCCCCAGCGGAGTGATTCTTCATTTGGTTGATTACGTCGGCACTGAAGAAAAAAGATTGACATATATCAGATTTCTGAAGCCGCCTCCTGTTGACAGAATGGGTGTCGAGCAGTCGATTCAGAATGTCCCCAGGAGAATTGTCCTCAAGTTCGCTGTGAACTGTGAGTTGACAGGATTTGATCCCATAAGAGAGATGGGAATCAAGTCGTTTGCTTTTCGAAGCATTGTTCCAATACTTGTGGCATCGCACAGGTGATTGGTGTTGTCAAGGAGAAGAAAATTTATCAGATAATTGACCAGTTGTTGCCGTGACAACCGAACTTCAGTTCATTGGAGACTATTCCTCAAGAAGCTTCGCAGTTTATTTTTGCGGTTGGCAAATTTCAGGGTTCCATTTGTATTCAACCGTCATCTACCTTGAATGTTCGAAGGTTGAGCGCTCTTCAACCATTCAGGTCCAAGCCGCTTGAATAGGGGCAGCTGTTGCACCCTAAAATTTGACCAACCGGGTCCCGTATCTGGTTCGATGTTTTGACGCATGACCGCATTCGCATCCGCATATCGCATACAGTGCATCTTTCATTTGTTTTGATTTTATCGGGATCACAGCTCTCGTCTCGCGTCTCAGGTGTTTTTAATCAGTTTAGATGAGTAGAATCGTATTTTTGGGAATTCGTGCTATTCCCGGTGTTTTCGGCTCGCGCTGTTGTTTTAGGGATATTTCGGTGTCCATTGATTTTTACCGGCTATTTTGTTGCGCTCTCGCGGTGTTTTTTGTCGTTCGGTGCTATTTTTGTTCCTTCGGGAATTATTGTGATTTTTCTGGATTTTATTAGCCATTATTAGGGCTTTAATAGATTTTAATCATTTTAAAATATTAATAGTTTTTTTAAAATAGTTTTAAATAGCTTTAAGATCAATTTTTAGAATATATTAGGTATTAAATAGATTTTTATCATTTTCTTAATGGAATAATATAGATTTTTTCTTTAATGAGAGATTTTCTTTTATAATAAATAATATAGGTTTATTAGAGACTTAATAGAGGTTTAATACAATTTTTTTAGGGAATTATTAGAGTTCTTAGTTTAGAGAATTTTAGATTAATAGAGAATTATTAGAGTTTTTTAGATTAGTGGGTTTATTAGAGTTTTATTAATAGAAATTGATTAGAGTTAATATAGATTTTAGGTTAATCCTCTTTCTTAGATTTAATTAGGATTTATTAGATTAATCAGGTTTTAAGTAGATTAATTGAATTAGTCTTTAATCCATGGTAATTAGCCCATTTCAATTCAGTTTTTTGTGGTTTTTGTTAATCCATTTCGTGGGCCCAGATTTTCGTTTTTGGAGGCCCAGTTTATGCTTTTTTGTTCATTTCCAGAAAGGTCCAGAAGAATCCATTGTATTATAAAAATCAGCTACACGTGTAATTTTGAGGAGCTAGCCACGTTATTCATTCCACACGCAGACACCTCACAACTTCACTCTCCCTCTCTCTGCCATGCCCTCACACGTGGCGTCCATGCAACAACTCACCCCACTAACCCCTGCCACTTGCCCCTCAACCAGCCTTCACTGGTTGCATGGCCGGCGGCCATGCAACCCCCGCCCCCAACCAACTCCGGCGACCCTCAACCGTCTCCGACCACCGTCCAGCTCGCCGGAAACGTCAAAATCCCCAGATTTCTGTCAATCTTCATCCTCTCCGGTCCAATCTTCATCAACAATAACCAAGATTTTCCAGATTCTTCATGCGTTCACACCATGTTCATCATCCAAATTCCAGAAAATCATCATGGTTCCATCATCTATCTTCAAGATCTTCAGAGATCTTTGAAGATCTTCATCAGAACGCTTTCAGAATCGCCAAGATCTCCCTCGTCCTTCATCCAAAACGCATCAGCGAAGAACATTCAAGAACTTCCGCGCGTGCATCTTCGTTTTCTCCAGAATCAATTCATCCATTCATCCATCATTTTCCAGATCGTCAAGATTCAACATCACTCCACGAATCTTCAATGTTCATCAGACTTCCAGCAATCTTCCTATGGGATCTTTACCAGATGTTCATCCGAGTTCATCAGGGTTCGTTGCGCCTCATCAAGATCGCTCTAAGACTCTTTATCTTCAGTAGGTCTCCATAGATCCTCCACCTTCAACATTGCCCAGATTTCTTCGAGGAGTCTCCACCGTGTTCATGCCATCTTCGTCAACCTTCAACTTGCTTTTCCAGAAAATGTTCAAATCTCCAGAAAGGCCTCAAGAACGTCTGAGATCTTCATCGAATGTGGATGAGAAATCCACAACAACTCCATGAATCGTCGTCTCCAATCATTGTTTTCACCGTCTTTTCTTATTTCCTGTTAAGCATTACAATGGATCGAATGGTTTGTGAGCAAGAGAATCTGAGAGATTGAGGGAGCTGAGAGTGTTAGGGGAGAGAGAACGAAAGCGGCTGATGGAAGAAGAATGGCGCTAGGTCCGTGAACAGTGCAAAGGGGAAGACAGATGGATTAGGGTTGTTTGCTGAAAATGGATGATGGGCTCGTGGACTATGGGCCTCACTAAGCCCGTTCTGGTTTTGTTTCATGAACACCCCCACGTTTTGCTCATTAAACCCCCCTGCTGTGTGTCTGTGACTATGGGCTGGGCCCAATGTTTTTGCTGGCATCACCCCAATGCAATCCCAGCACCCCTCCCCCCGTTTTTGTTGTATACTGGGTTGGGCCCAGTTTGTTTTTATTTTTTTGCTGCTAGCATACCCCCTGTACAAGTGCACCCCCTTCCTTTTTCTTTTCTATTTTTTTACAGTTTTATTGCTTCATGTAGAGAGAAAAAAAATATGAAAATAATATTGAAAAAAAAAAGAAATATGAAAAAGAGAAAAGAGATAGAAAAAAGAAAGAGAAAAATAATAGTGAAAAAGAATATTGAGAAAGAATATAGAAAAATATGGGAAAAATATTTGGAGAGAAGACAGAAATACTTTGGAAAAGAAAGACATTTGGGAAAAATAGTAAAAAAAAATATTACATTGTAGATTTAATATTTTTTTTAGGATATAATTTTCATAGGAGATTATTTTTCTTAGAGATAATTTTTAGAAGTCCACTTGTTAGGGGACTATTTTCCATTCGATTTTTTTCAGGATAGGATAGTATTTCCTAGGGGTTTCTTTTCACTATTCGAGCATTGTAACCATTTTTCAGAATGTTAATAAAACGATATTTGAGCTGTGGTCCCGAAGTAGCCGAACTACAGCTGCTCTGATTTCTCGTACCAGACGAGAATATGTAGGCATAGGATGCGATGTCCTAGCGAGCACACTAACAACTGACCCTTTTGTTCTCTCGCTGCTGTGCGATCGAGACTCTCCCGCTGACGACTGATTGTAACCCTTCTCTCTTGCTCGAGTGCATTTGAGACCAGACCGTAGTTTTTCCCATAGGTTCCCGTACCTTTGAAACCAGTTGATCTTCTCACTGCTGTGTGAGAATACCCTGTTTAGCCGTAGTTAGCCTGAACTACGTAAAGCTCTGATCTTCCATGCAGTGTGGTAGTACGTAGGCACAAGACGTGAGTCTTGGCGAGCCAATTTCCCCGTAGTCCCGAACTACGTTAACTCTGACTTTCTCTCTTGAGAATACGTAGGCATAGAGTGCGACGCTCTATCGAGTCAGTTTCCTTCTGTTTAGATTTAGCAGTCGTAGATAGATTGTTTTTGCATCCTTTAGACAACCCAAGAAAGCGTGGATCCCATCGAGTACGATGGACGTGAGGGGTGCTAATACCTTCCCCTTGCGTAACCGACTCCCGAACCCAGGTTTTGGTTGCGATGACCATACCTTTTCCCCGTTTTTTGCGAGGTTTACTTCGAGCGTTTCCTTTCCCTCCGTTGGGATAAATAACGCACGGTGGCGACTCTTCTGTCAGCCGGCACCGATTTTCGCAGTAGCGACATCATCCAACAAGCCTGGTGATGGTCAGCATACCATAGTACATAAGCAAATCAAATGCGGCCATAATCCTGATACTCCCCTAGCAATCTCTTGGTCTTCAGATGGTCCGGATGGGAAAGCAACCCCTCGACAAGTAAATCCCTTTGCTTGAGAACACGCTGTAAATCCCCGATAGATTCCTCCCATGCCCCTTCTCCAAAGCAGTCATCTAACTTCCGCTTCTGGGACACAACCTTCTTCTTGCGCTCGACAGCCTTGTTCAACGAGTTCTGAAGGTCATATCTTACCATAACCTCTTCTTCATACTTTCTCTTGCTAGCCTTCAACTGATCTTCGAGGGCAGAGATTTGCTGTTTCAATTTGTCTTCTCTCTCTTTGTTGTTAGTTAGCGTAGCATTCCACGTTTTGTTGAACGAAGAGATTTCCCGGTAGGTAATATCGAGTGACTTCTTCTTGGACTCTAACATGTCATGAGAGCTTTTGAAGTCTTTTCCCAGGCGTTCACGCTTCTTTTTCTCTTCTGCCAGTTCAGCACCTAACCTGTTTACCAACTCAGTCTGCTGTTGGAAGGAATACACAACTTCGTTTTTCTCACTCCATATTTGAGCCAATTCCTTCTCTAACTCTTCATTGATCTTTATCAGGTCTTCTTTTTCTTCCACGACCTGCTCATATACCTCAATAGGCACTGTAGTTGGCTCTTCATCCGGAATGGGAACAGGAAGTGATACTGCTGGAAAAGGCATCTGCATCTGTCTTACCCTCTCTTGAATACACACCTTGTACGACATATAGGCTTGACAATCATTCTTGCCTAGTAATGGCTTCCCCCTTCCGCATATATGGTTCCAAGCATGCTGAAGCTTGGCCACCAGCTCTCCACCCAGATCACCAGTGAAATACAGAGATTCCTGTATTTCTTCTTCCTTCGGCGGGCTCTTCAAAGCATACCCGAACTGTCTGACTAACAATGAGGGGTTGTAGTTGATACATCCCTTCCTTCCAATCAAAGGAACATTGGGAAACCCGACACAACTGAAGATAATCTCAGATCCCAGCAAATCCTTATTAAACCAGACAATGTCTTCTGAAGAAAGTCCCATCAGATGCTCAGACCAATCAGCTGTATCTGCAGACTCAACAAAAGGACCCTTCTTGGGCATGTGTCTAGCAAACCACATATTCAGCAATGGTACACAACAATGGACATTCTTCCCCCTTCTGTTTTCATTCTTATAATGCAAGGAATGATAGAAGTCTCCGATCAATGTAGGCACCGGGTTTCCTGCAGCAAACAAGTGGAATGCATCCAAGTCCACAAAGTCAGGAAAATTAGGGAACAACACAATCCCGTAGATGCACAAAGCAAGAACAACATTAAACACAATCCAGCAGCCACTCTTGGCATATTCTTGAGCTTTGCCAACCAAGAATTTGAGACCGAAGCCAGAAACTCCATGCCAGTAGGTCAATAACAACTCTGCAGGATCCATATGCAAGGAAACAACTAAGTCCTCCAGCTTAGGCGTAGCATCGAAGTGAATGAAGGGTACTCTGTTCTGAACTGGCAACTCTAGAAACTCAGCGTACTCCTCCATGGTCGGAGCCAAAATGAAGTCCTGGAACATAAAACACCTCAAGGAGGGATCATATAACTGCATCAATGTATATAACCCATTCAGCTCATATGTAGTTGGTCTGCAAACCAATCTCAGTAGCTTCCCATAGCTCTTCTTAAAACTTCTCCTCACATCATCATCAGCTAGGGAAATCAGCCCCAACAGAGAAGTCACATCAGGGGTAGGCAACTTATACGCAACAGTCCTCCTCAAAGTACTCATGGTAACAGATAGAAGTCCGGAGCACTAGAATCGGGAAGTATGAAAATGCACCTGCAGCACAGACACACGTTAATGATATGCACATGATGATGCAAACAATGCAATATGCAAACAATGCAACAAGGGATCAAGTGCCCCTGGCTGAGAAGCCCAATCTACAATATTGGCCTCAAATAGACCCACAAACTGCTCAAGACCATCCACAATGCTCCAACCTGGTCTCTGACAGACCCAATAACACTGTCCTCAAATATCACACCACTGAATCTCAATCAAGAAAACCGGTAATCTGCAAGTCAAGTTACCTGCATGTCCCAGCCCCTCTCACAGGTAGGTGTCCTAGTAACTGACACAAGGTATGGCATCCTATGCGGTCGTCGGCGTCACAAACTTTCAAGATTGATGATACGATACCCAGAAGGTGTGGCATCATCAAATCCTGAAGAGGCCTCACTTAGCCAACTTCCAATTGATCGGTCCCCAAAGTCGACAATCCAACTAACCAACAACCCCCTCAATCCAAAGGGTTGAAAAAGAAGTCAACCAGAAGAACCTCGTATGAGCGTGGATTTCATGAGACACTAGTGCCTGCAAAGCAAGCACGCGCCCACTAATTTCCACAACTAATTCTAGGTGCACTCAAGCCCAGGTCCGGCTTATCTCTCAATCATGGAACCCCCTCATACCCACAACAATAATCACAATAACATAATGCTGAATGTAAATGCAAAAACATAAATCCACACAAAATCCACGACGGGAAAACAAGCGCTAGGATTGACTCGCGTAGGGAACCGTTGGATTCCCCAGCAGAGTCGCCAGCTGTCGCTACTGCGAAAATAGGCGCCGGCTATGACAGAAGAGTCGCCACCGTGCGTTATTTATCCCAACGGAGGGAAAGGAAACGCTCAGAGTAAACCTAACGCAAAACAGGAAAGGAATGGTCATCGCAACCAAATTCCTGGATTCGGGAGTCGATTATGCAAGGGGAAGGTATTAGCACCCCTCACGTCCGTCGTACTCGACGGGATCCATGTTTGTTTTCTAGTATGGATTGTTATTCTACCTACTCTACAGGTCTGGGTTAAAAAGAAAAGAAAATGAATCGGCAAAGTATCGCACTTTATGCCTACGTATTCCCGTCTGGAACGAGAAATCCGAGTCAACGTAGTTCGCCTACCTACGGGAAAGGAGGGGAAGGTTGCTCGCTAGGATATCGCATCCTATGCCTACGTACTTTCATACAGCATGAAAGATCAGAGCAAACGTAGTTCGGGCTACGTACGACACCCGTTTGTCTTGTTTATCTTTTATCCTTCTGAAAAAGGTTTTCTCCTGATTAACCGTCCAAGTGGACAAAAATGACGTTTTGATTGGTTTCCAGTCTTTTACGCAAGAACTGCCTTTTATTGATGTCTGAAATCTTATTGTATTTTTGATCATTTCAAGATGAGAAGAGGAACGACACTCTAAAAGCCTAAGGTTGAAAAGAGGAAGCAAAACTACCCTAATGTTGTCATGCATGGGTTAAAACCTCATGTCTCTCATGTTTCTCTCTTGCACAGAGAGAAATAGAGATCCTAGGGGATAAACGGAAAAGAAACAACACATATACAGTAAGTAGTAAAATGCATGAGATGCAGCAATACAAGTGAGGCAAGGGAGTCCCACTCAACCTCGAACCTGGGAAAACAATAGGCAAAGTGAAACAGCTTCACTTCAAACCTAAGGGGAAATTATCAAACAATACAGAAAAAGAAAAAAAAACCAACACCAGCTCTGACAGCAACACCAGCTCCTACAGCAAGTAGTTCAAACAGCACCAGCTCTGGCAGCTACAGTTGATTAACAGCAACAAGGTTGACAGTAACCCCTTCAAGTAAGACTCCATCTTCATTCTTCAATGACTTATAAGTGTTGCACCCTAAAATTTGCCCAACCTTATTCACTTGGTTTATGTTTCAATGTCATTAGCATTTGCATATAGAGTCATGTACATAGGTTACTCATCTGCATAGCATAAGCATAGCAAGTCATACAACAGGGGGACCAATCATTATTCTCATCTCTAGAGGCCTATCAAGAGGTTATTATCCTGATTCAATCTCATTCAAGTCATCAGGAAAGAATTTGAAAGCAAAGAGTTCAGCAGATCAAGCCTTGAGTCTATCTCCTAGCTGAGGGTATCTGAGGGTCAACAAGAGGGTTGTGAGCTGTGAGGTGAAGGCATGGAGAGTATCTAGACATTATGAGAGACTTAGAAAGTCATTTAAAGAAGGAGACAAGTCATTGATGAGAGCACAAGAGCTATAGCTGAAGGCAGTCAACTAGGGTTTCACCTAGGTCAACCCTAGGTCAATTGACTGATTTAAGGGGCATTCAAGTCTAGTGGAGAGATGTGGGGTTCATCATTGGACATATAAAGAAGGATATGGAGATATGCCAAGAAGAATTCAAGAGAAATCAAGGAGAAGAGGAGCTTCTAAATTAGGGTTTCTGTGTAAAATCCCCTAGTTTAGGTCAAATTTCCAAGCAAGATAAGTCAAAATGCTAGCTTCAAATGGATCCTTGGCCAACATGAAACTTGTAGAGGATCTCAAGACCTTTAATTTGAGTGGTGGAAGACATCAAGGAGATTTATAGAACTCAAGTTATGGTCCTTGCAAGTTACAGGTCATCTGAGGTATCTGAAATGTTGTCTGTGAAAGTGACTTGACTTCCAAGCTAGTTTTACCCCTCAAGGAGATTTCAAATGAATTTCTGGTCAACATAGGAATTGTTCCTCATTGTCTTAGCTTTCTAGAATGGTGTGGCATGCCTTCATATGATGTGTGGAACTCAACTTATGGTCTTGGCAAGCAAAGGGTATTTTGGTCATTTGTGAATTACAGGTCATTTTAACCTATGTCCAAAACTCATACAAGGAGGCCTCAAATGGAAAAACTTACAACATCAAACTTGCTCCAAATGACATTTTGAGTCTAGAAAGAAGGTCCCAAATTGTTGGAAAAGCTCATAACATGAAGTTGCATGATTGGTCAAATTTGAACTAAAATGGCTTATAACTTAAATAAAGTCAAAGTGAAAAATGGTCTGAGAGATTTATAAGTCCAAATGGAGACTTCCCATATATGATTTTGGGTCCAAAAGACATTTCAAAGACAATGGTTCAAGCACTTTTTTGAGTTTAGAAGGAAAAAGAAAAGTTATTTATGGTTACTTGCATTTGAAGAAACATAACCAAAATGGATTCAATTTGGAATGCAAGGGAAGTTGCAAGATGGTTCTAGAAGATTCATGTGAGCACTATATATTCATGAAATCAGAATTGAGCAAGGGTTGGATTCATTTTTCACCAAAAATTTCCCAAAGTTCTCTCATTCTCCAAGTTGCAAGTTCACTTCAATCTCACAAATTCAGCATCAATTCTCATCAACATTGATCCTCCTACATTTCACCATCATCATGGATCAGAATTGAATCAAAGATTTGGTGGATATTGATCAATTTCGTGCACTTTCATCAACAACATTCAAATTGCAATTTCCATTGGAACTCAAGATCCAAGGCCAAATTCATCAAGGTGTTGCATACAGAATCACTTGCTGCAAGAATAGATCCAGATTGAAGCATCCAAAGGCTTGGATTCATACTGATTCATCATCATCCACAAGAACTTGCTCAAGGTGCAAATTGCTCTAACTTGCTCAATTTAGTTAGAGTTGCATAGTTTTATTAGTTTAAATGTGATCTAGGTTGTTAGTAGAACAATTAGGATGAGTTTGGTGCTGTTTAGTGATAATTGTTAACAGGTGCTCAAAACTTTTTAGACTTAGAACTTGTAGTAGAGTGCATTATAATGTTAGTTTGATAGATTAGAATAATCACCATTAGGCATAGAGTAGATTAGTACAGGTTTGAGTGAGAATCTTGATGATGCATAGCAGAGTATTTTAATGGTGGCCAGAACTTGTCTCGATCGGTTTGAGTGATATACTGGATTTCAGAACAAACTACTGCTATAGTCTTGTAGAGGACAAAATTTGGAGTGATTTTCATGTTTGGATCGTGGTGTTTCATGGCGTGTGGAGTGAGAACCGAGAGGTTGAAGTTGGTACGTGCATGAAGTTTCCATGGAGATAAACCCTAGCTTTCATGGCAGGAGGAAGAAGATAGAATCTAAGCCGTCCAAGCGCGTGTTGACTGGTGACTGGGAAGGATGATCCAACGGTTGTCGTTCAAACCGAGTTTGAGAGGGAATCCTCCCCCCATTGAAACGCTGCGTTTCATTAAAGGGGGGAGCGTGGGCCTTGCTTTTGCCACCCCCCATGTTATCAGGCCCAATCCTTTGAGCGTGCTTTTCTGCTTTTCTCACCCCCTCCCTTTTATTTCATTCTATTTTCTTTTTACTTTCCTTAATTTTTTATGCATCTTCTAAAATTCATAATAAATAGATAAAAAATCATTTTCAATTCATTCTTTTTACACTATTTTCTTTAGGATGTCTAGAAAATTATAAAAAAATAAAAATTGCATTTTATTTTTATTTGATATTTTCCCCATATTTTCTAAATAAATGACATTTTAAATAGCTTCATTTCATGCATGATTTTGTTAATTTTTGTTCTACTAGATGCTTTCATATTTTTTGTTCATTCTTTTTAGGTTGTTTAGATTAGACATTGAACTTGTAGAAACAATTTAGTTCCCATTTTTAGAAGTTAAATTTAGGTGCTTAGTGTAGGTGTGAACAACATGAACAAATTAGGGTTTTTAGGTGATGACTTAAGAAGGTTGATTCTTTCCCTTAGGACTTAGGGTTTAACTAGATTAGTTATGGGACTATAGGGGCTATGGGTAATTATTAGATCCCCTTAGAAAAGTCAGGATTCCCCTACTGCTATTAATGTACTGTATATATCTGATTGACTGGTGTGGTGTGCCCTCAGGGGATTATTGCTTGCTTGTGTGGGTATTGGGGTTGTCTGGGAACTTAGGAGAGCTGAAGACTTGAGAAGATGAAGGCCATTGGAGATCCAGATGTTGGAGATCAACTTCCAGAGTTGAAGAGAAGTTTCTTGCTAGCAGATGTTGAGGAACTAGGGTTTAGGAGCTAGGCAGAGCTCTAGGTTAGAAAGTTTGTTTCTCAAACATGGATTGCCTTGTCTGCATCCATTCTTCTCTGTGATTCAGAGTCTCTCTAAGACACTCACCCCCTTCCTTTGGAAGGCTTGGTGATAGTGTCTAAGAGATAGAACTCTTGAGAGAAAATGTCTTTTGTGTTAGAAGCAGTCTGTTCACCACCCTTGGTAGTCAACTGATTGCTTAACACCCAATTCACTCTTGTGACTGATCCCTCATCCTGGAGGTTTGAGCTTGAAGAAAAGCCCTTGCAGATAGAAGACTGATGATCAAAGCCCTTACTTGAAGGCCATGAAGATGGAGATTGATGCTTGTTGAAGCCTATAGCTGATTGGAGATTACTTGAAGCCAGATGTTGATTCAGAGCTGCTGATGCTGTTTCTTTTGCTATTGTATTTCATTTCTGATGTATTGATTGGTTTTCTGGACTGTATTGTTTGTTGTTTACCCTGCTGGGTTGAAAGTGAAGTCTGTT
Organism: Lathyrus sativus; assembly: GCA_963859935.3. Taxonomy (NCBI): domain Eukaryota; kingdom Viridiplantae; phylum Streptophyta; class Magnoliopsida; order Fabales; family Fabaceae; genus Lathyrus; species Lathyrus sativus. Next base: position 571,338,859 of record OZ012735.1, on the reverse strand, counting down.
CACTTTTGCCTATTGTTTTCTAGGTTCGAGGTTGAGTGGGACTCCCTTGCCTCGCTTGTACTGTTGCATCCATGCATTTTACTGTTTTACTGTATATATCTGATATTGTTTCTGTTTCTGCCTATCCCGTAGGATCTCTGTTTCTCTCTGTGCAAGAGAGGAGCATGATAGACACTAGGTCTTAACCCATGCATGATAACATTAGGTTAGTTTGTTTCCCTTCGCAACCGTAGGTTAGAGTTCTGTCTCTTTCTTTCTCAAAACAAACAGAAAAACACATAAAGATTTCAAACACAATAAAAGACACTTCTTCCGTAAAAGAATGTGAACTCATCAAAGCGTCATTTTTGTCCGCCGGGACTGTTAATCAAGAAAACCTTTTTCAGAAGGAATAAAATCAACCAAGACAAGCTTGTGTCTTCCGTGGCCCGAACTACGTTTGCTCTGATCTTTCATGCTGTATGAAAGTACGTAGGCATAGGATGCGATATCCTAGCGAGCAACCTTCCCCTCCTTTCCCGTAGGTAGGCGAACTACGTTGACTCTGATTTCTCGTTCCAGACGAGAATACGTAGGCATAAAGTGCGATACTTTGACGAGTCATTTTTTTTTATTTTCGTTTTCTTTTCTTTTAACCCCAGACCTTTAGAGTAGATAGAATAACAATCCATACCCGAAAACAAGCGTGGATCCCGTCGAGTACGACGGACGTGAGGGGTGCTAATACCTTCCCCTTGCGTAACCGACTCCCGAATCCAGGTTTTGGTTGCGACGACCATACCTTTCCCGTGTTGTGCGAGGTTTACTCTGAGCGTTTCCTTTCCCTCCCGTGGGATAAATAACGCACGGTGGCGACTCTTCTGTTCAGCCGGCGCCGATTTTCGCAGTAGCGACAGCTGGCGACTCTGCTGGGGATCCAACGTCCCCAGGCTGCTAAGGACTGCGATGGTTCTTATGCATTTGGGATCCAACGTCCCTTGAGAGAGTCAATCCTAACGCTTGTTTTCCCGTCGAGGATTTTGTATGGAGTTATTTTATATTTCTAACCTTGTATTTTCATCTTTATATATTGATTATTGTTGCTGTATCTGGGGTGTGACGGGTGTTCTGATATTGAGAGATAAGTCGGACCTGGGCTTGAGTGCACCTAGAATTAGAGTAGAAATTAGTGGGTGCCCGCTTGCTTTGCTTGCTTCGGTGTCCCATGAAATCTACACTCAGACGAGGTTCCTCTGGTTGGCCTCCTGCCCCTTCCTTTGGTTGGCGTGGGTTGCTGGTTAGTTGGATTGTCGACTCTGGGGACCGATCATTTGGAAGTTGGCTAAGTGAGGCCTCTTCAGGAATTGATAATGCCACTCCTTCTGGGAATCGTATCATCAACCCTGAAAGTCTGTGACGCCGACGACCGCATAGGATGCCGTACCTTGTGCCAGTTATAGGGCCACCCACCTGTGAGGGGATTCAGGGTTATGCAGGTAACTAGACCTTCAGACCACCGGTTTGTTTCTTGATCAGGATCCTGGATATTTATGGAGGGTTCTAAGGTCTGTCAGAGACCAGTTGGTGTGTTCCGAGGTCTGTCAGAGACTATTTGGAGATGTGTTCTGAGGTCTGTCAGAGACCAGGGGGAGAAATGGTTTGAGGTCTGCCAGAGACCATTTAGGTTATGATTATGGGGTCTATCCGAGACCAGTATTGGAGCTTTGTTTGAGGTATATCTGAGACCAGGGCTTGAGGACTTCTGGATGGTCTATCTGAGACCTTTCTTGATTGGGTTCAGGCTATTCAGCTACAGCTTTGGTCCCTGTTGCATGTTACTTGCATTGCATCACTGCATATCCATTACCATTTGCATTTCACTAACGTGTGTCTGTGCTGCAGGCGCATTTGCATTTCCCTAGTTCTAGTGCCCAGACTTCTGAGTGTTTGATCATGACTAGCTTAAGGAGAACGGTTGCTTACAAATTGCCTACGCCTGATATTGTTCCTCTACTTGGGTTGATCTCTCTTGCTGATGAGGGTGTTCGTAGGAGCTTCCGGATGAGCTATGGTAGACTACTGAGATTGGTGTGCAAACCTACAGAGGTAGAGTTAGATGGGTTGTATGCTCTGATGCAATTCTACGACCCTGCTTTGAGGTGCTTTACGTTCTCTGACTTTATTATGGGACCAACCCTGGAGGAATACGCTGAGTATGTTGAGCTGCCCGTGCAGAACCAGGTTCCATTCATTCATTATGACGCTAAGCCCAAGCCGGAGGATTTGGCAAAGGCCTTGCATATTGATGCTTCTGAACTTGTGACTACTGTTTCCCGTGGAGTTCCAGGCTTCTCACTCCAGTTCTTAGTCGGTAAAGCCCAAGAGTATGCCAAGAGCGGGTGCTGGGTTGCTTTCAATGCTGTGTTGGCTTTGTGCATTTATGGCATAATTTTGTTTCCCAACATACCGGATTTTGTGGACTTCGACGCCTTCTATTTGTTTGCCGCTGGTAATCCTGTACCTACCTTACTCGGAGATCTCTACCACTTACTGCATTACAAGAATGAGAAGGGGAGAGGAAAGAATGTTCATCTTTGTGTACCCTTGTTGAGTATGTGGTTTGAGAGTCACCTTCCTAAGAGAAGATCTGTTGCAGAGACTACAGTCCCAGTTGGTTGGCCAGAGCGCCTGATGAGGCTATCGTCGGAAGATATGAAGTGGTTTGATCGAGACCTGTTGGGATCCGAGCTCATCTTCAGTTGTTCTGGGTACCCTAATGTGCCGTTGATAGGAAGAAAAGGGTGTATCAATTACAACCCTTCTCTATTCATTCGCCAGTTCGGATATGCACTGAAGAATCCACCTCAGGAGGAAGAAGTACAGGAATCTCTATACTTCACAGGGGATTTGAAGGGGGAGTTACTAGCCAAGCTGCAGCATGCCTGGATGCGTATTAACCGCAAGGGGAAACCACTGTTAGGTATGAACGATTGCCAGGCCTATGCACCTTACAGGGTTTGGATCCAGGAAAGAGCAAGTCAGTTGAAGATGCCATTTCCAGACGCACCAATCCTCGTTCTTATTCCGGCAGAAGAGCCAACTACTGTTTCTAGGGAGGCGTACGAGCAAATTGTGAGAGAAAAAGAAGCCTTGATGAAGATTAATGAAGGGTTAGAGCAAGAGTTAGCCCAGGCACGCAGCGAGAAGAATAAGGCCGTATATGCTTTCCAACAACAAATCGAGCTGCTAAACAGGTTAGGGGCTGAGTTGACTGAGGAAAAGAAAAAGCGTGAACGTCTGGGGCAAGAGTTCAGAAGCTCCCATGACATGCTGGAAGCCAAAAAGAAGGCGCTCGACGCAGCACACCGAGAAATCTCCTCTTGCAATAAGACTTGGAACGCCACACTCACCAACAATAAGAAGAGGGAAGATAAGCTGAAGCAGCAAATTTCCGACCTCGAAGAGAAGTTGAAGTCTAGCATCAAGAAGTGTGAGGAGGAAGTGATGACCCGGTATAGTGTCCAGCACGCCCTGAACAAGGCAATCAAATCCAGAGATGAAGCGGTATCTCAGAAACGAAAGTTAGAGGATTGCTTCGGAGAGGCAACATGGGAAGAAACTGCTGAAGACGTACGCCGTGTCCTTAAGAGGAGAAACCAGCTTGTTGAAGGGCTGCTTGATCGACCAGGTCACCCAGAGACCAAGAAGTTGATAGAAGAGTACCGGGCTTTTGAGAGCATTTGATTATTTCCCGTATTCGCTTGTATGCTTTATTTGCATAAGTGCTGACCATCACCAGGATTGTTGGTTGAGGTCATGCCTTCTTTGTACTCTCAGTGATATTGTACCCTGGGCTTATTGATTCTCCCTGCAGTATATGAGGCTTTCTATGATTCAGCTCCGATATTCCTATTGTCAACACTATCACTGCACCGGCACCTTCACACTAGAACTGGGGGAATGAACTTCCCTAATGCACAGACACATTGCATTGCATTCATGTTGCATTACAGGTAATCTTCGAATAGTGTCTTATTTCCTGCTTTTAACAGGTACTTAACAGGATTGCAGATCAGCATCCGCACCGCTATTCTACCCGCTCCAATTGTCGAAAAATCATGGACCAAATGCAGAACGAGATGCAAGATGTGCGCGAGAAGCTCGCCCTCTTCATGCAGACCATGGAAGCTATAGCGAAAGGGCAGGAGAATTTGCAGGCCATGGTCCAGCCTCTGTTGGCCCGAAGCGCTGGTCATGGTAATGAAGATCATCAGTCTGTACGGGTCGATACTGCTCATGGAGACGGTACTCCCACGCCAGTGGCTCCGCCTGTAATCAATACACCTGCTGCTAATATCAACAACGCTACCGCTGCTGTGAATGGTAACGTCGGAGTGGGGAATGAGACCGCTGTCCATAATGTTGGGCTGGGTGATGTCAATTTGGGAGATAATCTAGGGGGCAATGGATTTGTCAATACTGGATTCGGATTCAACGATCAGGGATTCGATAACACTGGGAAGTATGGCTTTAATGCTCAAGGCTTTGGGCAAGATGGTTATGGTATGGTCAATCAGGGTTACGGAGGCTTTGGAAACGGAAACGGTACTGGATTTATGGCTTTTGGTCCTGCTGGAGGTGTTCAAGGGTACGGCAACAGAGGCCGAGGTCCGGGGATGAATCAGATCAGAGCTGGACGTAATAATGGATACGATGGGTACGGGGCTGGAAATGGTATGTGGCAAGAAGATCAGCAGGAAGACGCCTTCTCCGGAGGAGGTTTCGAAGGGCCGATGGATGATTCCCAAAAGATTAGAATGCTGGAAGAGCAGATGAAGGGAGTCTTAAATCAAAGTGCTGTGGGATTGGACATGGCAACCATGGGTCTGGTACCTGGTTTGAGGGTGCCAATTAAATTCAAAGCTCCTGCGTTCGATAAGTATAAAGGAGACACATGTCCGAAAGTGCATGTACGAGCTTATTACAGAAAGATGTCTGCATACTCAACTGATGAAAGAATGCTAATGCATTTCTTTCAGGATAGCCTATCGGGTCCTTCCCTAGAGTGGTACATGGGGTTGGAGCCAACTGATATCAAGACATGGAAGCAATTGGCGGAGGCGTTCGTAGCTCACTACAAGTATAACAGCGACTTGGCACCCAATCGGGTCCAGTTGGCCGGGCTGTCGCAGAAGAAGGGGGAGAGTTTTAAAGAGTACGCGCAAAGGTGGCGCGATATGGCTGCCAGGGTCCGTCCTCCTGTAGAAGATAAGGAAATGAATGACATGTTTGTCGGCACATTCACAGGCTTGTTTCATGACATGCTATTTCACACATCTCTGGCCAGTTTTTCAGACCTGATTCTGATGGGAGAAAAGATTGAACGTAATATTAAGCAAGGAAAGTTCCAAGTCGAGGAATCAACTGCATCTGGCAGTAATAGGAAAGCTTATGGTGGACGCCGTCAGGGCGAGGCAAGCGCGGTATTTGGAGGCCGAGGCCGAGGCCGAGGCAGGGGACGAGGTCAATATCGTCAGCCGCAGCAGGTGGCGAGTGTTACTATCCCATATCAACAACAACCACTCCAGCAACAACAACCGGTTCAGCAACAGCCAGTGCCACAGCAGCAGCAGCCTCAGCAGGGGGCACAGCAGGCTCAACGAAGATTCCAGGGTAGTAAACCGAGAAGAGTGTTTGAGAAGCCTCCCTCAACATATGCTGATTTGTTGCAGACATTGTTGGGATTGAATCTGGTAGAGAAAAGAACTCTGGCACCAATAACGGGAGCTCCCCCGTTCGGCTACGATGCAAACAGACACTGCGAGTTTCATTCTGGAGCCCCGGGTCACGATATAGAAGGTTGCCATGCTTTTAAGCACGTTGTGTAGGATCTTTTAGACAACAAGACTATCAATTTCGGAACGGCAGGCCCAAATATAGTCCAGAAACCCATGCCTAATCATGGGGCTAATGCCATTCTGACTGAGGAGGGTCTGAATCTTATTATGAATGTTGAAGATTTGAAGACGCCGCTGAGCGAGATAAAGAGCCGACTATTACAAGGAGGTGTTTACCCAGGATGTAACGAGTATTGCTTAGACTGTTGGACCCTAGCTGGGGGGTGTGAGGATTTGAAGAAAGGCATTCAGGCTTTAATTGATGAGGGCATATTGCAGTTTGATCGAGCGGCAACTGACGAGTCTGCAGGGGTAGTAATGGATAATCGGAGTGATGTGGCCACTGTGACAATTCCTCGGAAGACGATCACTATTGCGGCACCAGCTCAGCGACCACCGATCACCATAACTAAGGCCGGGCCGATCCCGTACGAGAACACGAAAGCAGTCCCATGGTCATATGAGTTGGAAGTATATTGTGACGGGATAAGAATTGATGTTAACAAGCAGCCAGTGGAGATTGTGGATAATGTTGCTGGTTCAGGAGGCATGACGAGGAGTGGCAGGATCTTTATATCTCCTGAAGTGGAGGCTGAAAGACTAGCGAAAGGAAAAGGGAAAGTGGTTGAAAATGTTCCGGTACAAGCAAGTGAAAAAGAAGCAGCATCGAGGGATGTAGAAGAGTTCATGCGCTTGATTCGAAAAAGTGATTACAAGATTGTGGAGCATCTGCAGCAGACACCGTCCAAAATATCTATCCTATCATTGCTGTTGTGTTCGGAAGCTCACAGAAATGCTTTGCTGAAAGTCCTGGACACTTCTTTTGTACCCCAAGACGTCTCCGTGAATCAGCTGGAAGGAGTGCTGGCACATGTGAATGCAGGCCACAGTTTGGGCTTTACCGATTTCGACTTGACTCCGAAAGGGAGAGATCATAATATGGCGCTGCACGTATCTGTTGAGTGTAGAGGATCAGTAATGTCGCACGTAGTGGTTGACACCGGGTCATCTTTGAATGTGTTACCCAAGAAGGCGATGATGAAGCTGGATGTTAGAGGAATTTTGTGTACGCCCAGTGATTTGGTAGTCAGAGCGTTTGACGGCACGCGGAGAACAGTCTTTGGATCGATTACTTTGCCTCTGCAAGTGGGGCCGGAAGTGTTTGCAACGGAGTTTTATATCATGGATATACAGCCTGCGTATATCTGCTTGCTTGGAAGACCCTGGACTCATGGAGCAGGGGCAGTCACGTCCACCCTGCATCAGAAGTTAAAATATATGGTCGGAGACAGTGTAGTCACCGTGTGCGGAGAAGAAGACATCCTGGTCAGCCATCTATCGTCGTTTAAATATGTGGAAGTCGACGGAGAGATCCATGAAACGCCCTGCCAGGCATTCAAAGGTTTGCGCATCAAGGACAAAGGTCCCAGGCCGAGCAAAGTGCCAGAGATAGCTGTCTCATCGTATAAGGAAGCTCAAGCTCTAGTAGAAGCAGGGGAAGCCAAGGGCTGGGGCAAAGTGCTGGACATTCCTGTGAAGATGGACCGGTTCGGACTGGGGTACCAACCGTCGTCATCAACTCCTTCCGTGGGGGCCCCCCGTTTCAGAAAGTCAATTACCATCTCTACCAGTGGAGTGTGTCATGAAACCGTCAATGCTGCTTCGGAGTCTGATGAAGGAGACAGCGACTGTGATATGGATGCCTGGATTCAGCCAAGCACGCCAGGACAAGGACTGTGCAATTGGTCTATTCAGGAGCTTGTTCCTGTGACTTTTAAACAGTAATGCTTTGCTTTATTAATTGTTGAATAATCTGATGTCTTGCCCGGGGCATCGAGATTTGCTTAGGGCTGTGTTGTTATAAACATTGCGTGTTAATCATTAAATAAATGGCGTTTTTTCATGTGCAAATACTGTAATCTCTGTCCTTCTTGTTTTATATTTTTCAATAAAATGGCAACAGGGTTATTCGCTTTATACGCATTTTGAAGCACTTAACCATTCCTTTTGCAGGATAACATTTTCAGATGACATCCTTGAACCACCTATGACTCGCCCCGACTTTGAGCACCCGGTGTTTCAGGCTGAAGAAGAGGTTGTCGAAGATAGCGACGTTCCTGAAGAACTGTCTTGGTTAGTAAAGCAAGAGGAAAGAGCCATTCTGCCTCACGACGAGGTCATCGAAATTATCAATTTGGGGTCGGAAGGGGTTGAGAAAAACATTCGTATCGGAGCCGCGCTGCAGGATGATATCAAGCGGAGACTGGTTGAAATGCTCCAAGAGTATAGTGATGTATTCGCTTGGTCGTATGAGGATATGCCAGGGCTCGATACAGATATGGTCGTGCATCGCCTGCCACTGAAAGAAGATTGCCCGCCGGTCAAACAAAAGCTTCGCAGAACGCGACCAGATATGGCAATGAAGATCAAAGAGGAGGTGCAGAAACAGTGGGACGCTGGTTTCCTGGCTGTGACGAAGTATCCTTCATGGGTTGCCAACATCGTACCAGTGCCAAAGAAAGATGGCAAGGTTCGAATGTGCGTGGATTATAGAGATTTGAATAAAGCAAGCCCAAAAGACGATTTTCCACTTCCTCACATTGACGTGTTAGTTGATAATACTGCCCAGTACTCCGTATTCTCCTTCATGGATGGCTTTTCAGGCTACAATCAAATTAAAATGGCGCCAGAGGATATGGAGAAGACTACTTTCATAACGCCGTGGGGAACATTTTGCTACAAAGTGATGCCCTTTGGTTTGAAAAATGCTGGGGCAACATATCAGCGTGCGATGACGACTCTTTTTCATGACATGATGCATAAAGAGATCGAAGTTTATGTTGACGATATGATTGCCAAATCCCAGACGGAGGAAGAGCATCTGGTGAATCTGCTGAAGTTATTTAAAAGGCTTAGGAAGTTCAGGCTGAGGCTGAATCCTAACAAATGCACCTTCGGGGTGAGATCGGGTAAGCTGCTGGGGTTTATCGTAAGCGAAAGAGGAATAGAGGTCGATCCTGCTAAAATAAAAGCGATTCAAGAAATGCCGACGCCTAAAACAGAGAAAGAGGTGCGCGGGTTTTTAGGGAGGTTGAACTACATCGCCCGGTTCATATCTCACCTAACGGCCACGTGTGAACCATTATTCAAGCTGTTGAAGAAAGATCAAGCTGTGACGTGGAACGAAAATTGTCAAAAGGCGTTCGATAAAATAAAACAGTATTTGCAGGAGCCTCCTATTTTAATACCCCCGGTGGCAGGGAGACCCTTGATCATGTATTTGACGGTTCTTGAGGGAAGCATGGGTTGTGTTCTCGGTCAACACGACGAGACAGGGAGAAAAGAGCATGCGATCTATTACTTGAGTAAGAAATTTACAGATTGTGAATCTCGATACTCAATGCTGGAGAAAACGTGTTGCGCGCTAGCCTGGGCCGCCAAGCGTTTGAGGCAGTACATGCTGAATCATACAACCATGCTCATCTCGAAGATGGATCCTATCAAATATGTATTTGAAAAGCAGGCGTTGTCAGGAAGAATTGCCCGTTGGCAGATGGTCTTGACTGAATACGATATTCAATACGTCTCGCAAAAGGCTATAAAGGGGAGTGTGCTGTCTGAGTATCTGGCGGAGCAGCCTATTGAAGAGTACCAATCGATGAGGTTTGATTTTCCTGACGAGGATATCATGTACCTAAAGATGAAAGATTGTGAAGAGCCGTTGCCAGACGAAGGACCAGAGTTGGGTTCCAAATGGAAGATGATATTTGACGGAGCTGTGAATGCTTACGGTAGCGGAATAGGGGCAATCATCACTACGCCACACGGGTCGCACATCCCGTTTACTGCTCGATTGACCTTTGCTGTCACCAACAATGAGGCCGAATACGAAGCTTGTATAATGGGGCTTGAAGAAGCCATTGATTTGCGAATCAAACATCTAGACGTATACGGAGACTCAGCTCTGGTAGTGAATCAGATAAAAGGGGAATGGGAGACACGGCAGCCTAATTTGATACATTACATGAATTATGCAAGGAGATTGTTGCCTTTCTTCGACAAGGTTGAATTGCATCACGTACCGCGGGCAGAAAATCAAATGGCTGACGCCCTTGCCACTTTGTCTTCCATGTACAAGGTCAACTTCTGGAACGAAGCTCCCCAAATCACTATCTCTCGGTTGGACAGGCCAGCTTATGTATTTGCTATTGATGAAGCATCTGATGACAAACCGTGGTATTTCGATATCCTTAATTTCCTGAAGAATAAAGAGTATCCGGCTGGGGCATCCAGTCAAGATCAGAAGACTCTCAGGAGATTAGCGGGTAATTTCTACTTGAATCCGGATGGCGTCTTGTACAGAAGAAACCACGATTTGGTGTTGTTGCGTTGTGTAGACGAGAGCGAGGCAAAGCTTCTCATGGAGGAAATTCACGAAGGTACCTTTGGTACGCATGCTGGTGGGCATGCTATGACGAGAAAGCTGCTGAGGGCAGGTTACTTTTGGCTGACGATGGAAACTGATTGTTTCAAGTTCGCGAGGAAGTGCCACAAGTGCCAAATCTATGCCGACAGGATACACGTACCTCCGAGTCCTCTAAATGTGATGTCATCTCCATGGCCATTCTCGATGTGGGGAATCGATATGATTGGAAAGATCGAGCCGACGACTTCTAATGGGCACCGGTTCATCCTAGTAGCAATCGATTATTTCACCAAGTGGGTGGAAGCGGCGTCTTACGCGAATGTAACGAAGCAGGTGGTAGCCAGATTCATCAAAAGAGATATCATTTGCCGATATGGGATCCCCGAGCGGATAATCACGGATAATGGTTCAAATCTGAACAACAAAATGATGAAGGAGCTCTGTCAGAATTTCAAGATCGAACATCACAACTCCTCTCCTTACCGACCCAAGATGAATGGCGCTGTTGAGGCGGCCAATAAGAATATCAAGAAGATCGTTCAGAAAATGGTGGTGACCTATAAGGATTGGCATGAAATGCTACCTTTTGCTTTGCACGGTTATCGTACGACGGTACGCACATCAACCGGGGCAACTCCGTTCTCGTTGGTATACGGAATGGAAGCGGTATTACCATTGGAAGTTGAGATCCCTTCTCTGAGGGTATTGCGAGACGTTCAGCTGGACGAGGCAGAATGGGTAACGAATAGATTGAACCAACTGAGCTTAATGGACGAGAAGAGACTAGCTTCCCTAGCATACGGTCGTTTGTACCAGAGCCGAATGAAGAAAGCGTACGACAAGAAGATACATCCGCGAAGCTTTCAGACGGGCGACCTTGTGCTGAAAAGGATTCTCCCGCCGCAAGCAGATCACAGGGGCAAGTGGACCCCCAACTACGAAGGGCCATACGTTGTCAGTAAAGTCTTTTCAGGAGGAGCGTTGTTGTTGTCCACCATGGACGGAGAAGACTTCACGTCGCCTGTGAATTCGGACGCAGTTAAAAAATACTTTGCTTAAAATAGACCCGCTGGACAGAAAAAGAGAGTCCAGGCAAAAATGGGGCATCCTGGCGAACCAAAAACAGAATGAAAGGTTCGGGAAAAAGTTAGGGATAAAATTGAAAAAATGTACACCCGCGAAGTTGAAAACCTACACTGGGCGGCTTCGGCAAAAAAGGGTATCCCGGTGAACTGAAAACCCGTAAAGGGCGGTTCACGCAAAAGTTAGGGATTTGAAAAAGCAAATGACTGCGGTCCGAAGTTGATAATTGCAATAAGTATCAATGCGGGAGAATACGTTTGAGGAGCCAGTTATCGGATGCAGTCTCTTCAGAAGAGGGAATACCGGGAAAGCATTAGAGTCGGATGAGTCATAGGAGGATCATTTCGTGGTGTTCATCTGCATCCCGTTGCCGACATGTGTACAAATTTAAGTTGTCAATATTCATGCTTCTTGTGCATACTTGCATACTTGCTTTGCGTAGCTTCCTCTTTTTAGGAGTTACATCCCGTGTACAAAAACTCCGCCCATTCAGGGGCCCAATCAATGAAAATATGTTATTCAGTACTTGATACTGATTCTTTACTGTTTTGTGCATGATAAATCGCCTAAGTTTACTGAAACTAGCACGTGTATAACATCACTGGCCCTTGCCAACAATTGTTAAAGCTTTGAATTAACTGAGTGTAACGTCACTAACCTGAATTGATTTGATTGCATAGGCTTATCGTGTCTTGTTTGTGTTGTTACAGGTTTCATAACCATACGAGGAAGATGATCAAAAGATTGCGATAACGAAAGACTTAATCCCCACGCAGGTCATGCATGTTCTTCCTGAAGAAGGATAGAATTCCCCAGCTAGTCGTAGCATGTGCAAAGGGAATTGACGATTCCAAGATCGTAAGGCTGTGTTCAGACAGGTTCATCTTTCCCCGCAGGATCATGCACTCTCCCCCAGCGGAGTCAATGGATTTCACCCCGAGAGAATCGTCCTATCCCCAGCGGAGTTCTCTTTTCAGCAAGTGTTCTTTCCTCCCCGCGGAACTCGAAGATCAAGACTCTCCAAAGCAGAGTTGATGGTGGGTCCTGTCATTTATTTTGTCAGGGATACTGTGTAATACCAATTCACTCTCCAGCAGAAAGTCCGATCATACTATGCACATCCGCTACTCCCCAGCAAAGTTATATTCCCCAGCAGGATGTTACCTCAACAGGGTGTTTGATTTGAGTTCCCAACTTCCCAGTATGGTTGACTTCACCCTTCCAGGATTTATTTTGCTGGAACAATTCTGTAGCATCTGGCTATCCCCGGCGGAGTCGGCATTATTTTGCTGAAGCAGTTTCTGTACTCTAGCAGTTCAGGTGGAGAGAACTCTTGCTCAAATGAACAACCAAATGTTCAAGATCTCGGCATGAGACATCCAATGATAATGTCAGTTTCGGCAATATTCCCCACAGAGTTGCCAGGATAAGTTTCTCTTTATTCCCAGGCAGAATTAGTTGTCATCAGGGGTTCCAGGAATCAGAATTTCAGAGGCCACCGCCGGTTATTAGAGCAGGCGTCCGATAGTTTGGTTTCCAGACATCCCCAGTAGAGTCCGCCTCAAAGTCGCTGTCACGTCAGTGCTAAGAAGTTTGTGGGTGAGGATCATTGGAGAACTAAGTCCTGACGTGGACAATTTATTCCTATATTGACGGGATTTCTTCAGAAGTGGGCGTCCTAACGTGGACAGGTTTATTTCCCCGGATTGGTGAGGTGTGTTAGTCCTAACGTGGGCAGATTCGGGTTCTCGAAATTAGTGGAATGGGAGGTCATGACGTTGACAAAAGTGATTACTCTTTGTGTTGGTGCCCTGACGTGGACAGATCAGACAAGGGTGTGAGTCCTTACGTGGACAAGTCTTATTTCCTCAGCAGGTCGAAGACGCCTGAGTCCTAACATGGACAAATCAAGACGAGATCAGTGTCCTGACGTGGACAAATCAAAGAAATTATTATTCCTAACGTGGAGAAGTGGGTCCTAACGTGGACGATGTAGTCCTTACGCGGACATATCAGAAGAGGATTCCTTACGTGGCAAGAGGTGATTCCTAATGTGGAAAGAGTGGAGTCCTTACGTGGACAGATTAAGATGGCATTCCTTACGTGGAAAAATGTAGTCCTGACGCGGACAAATCGGAAGGAATTGGTTGCCTTATGTGGAAAAGTTATGTTTCCTTGCGTGGAAAACGGATAGCATTCCTTACGTGGAAAGAGGCTTGTATTCCTGACGTGGAAAGAAAGAGTGTATTCCTGACATGGAAGGGGTTTAGTTCTGATGTGGACAGACTCAAAAGAAGATCTATTCCTTACGTGGAAAAATTGGGGTCCTTACGTGGATAGATTCGAGAAAAGTTGATTCCTGACGTGGAAGAATGATGTACTCCTTACGTGGAAAGTTGAGTCCTGACGTGGACAGGTTCAGAACCAAAGTTGGATTCCTTACGTGGAAAGATTGGAGTCCTGACGCGGACATGTCAAGTGGTATTGGAGTCCTTACGTGGACAGATTGATATAGTTCTCCTTATGCGGAAAGAAGATTGCTTCCTGACGTGAAAAGATGAAAGGGTTAGTCCTGACGTGGACAGATACAGAAGAAATGATTCCTAACGTGGACAGGTGTTACTCCTAGCGTGAAAGAGTTTTATTCCTAACGTGGACGATTCAGTTTATGGAAATGCAGACGAATTATCCCCAGCGGAGTTGCCGAGATTTTTCTGGGTTAACAGCAAGTAGAATCCTAACGTGGACCGGTTTTAGTTGAGATTTCTTCGTATTGATGACAGACAGAGTCCTAACTTGGACAAGCAAGCAATCTGTTATGACAGAATCCTCTTCAGAACGATGAAGATAATCCCCAGCACGGTCGCACGAGATCAGTGGGTTGCCGTAACAGTTAAATTCAGCTGATGAATGTCGTTCCCCAAGCAGTGGCGCAGTTTATTTCTGCGGTTGGCAAATTTCTGGGTTCCTAGTATTCAACCGTCTCATACCACGAATGTCTGAAGGCTCCGGGCTCTTCACCCAATCGGGTCCAAGCCGCTTGAATAGGGGCAGCTGTTGCACCCTAAAATTTGCCCAACCTTATTCACTTGGTTTATGTTTCAATGTCATTAGCATTTGCATATAGAGTCATGTACATAGGTTACTCATCTGCATAGCATAAGCATAGCAAGTCATACAACAGGGGGACCAATCATTATTCTCATCTCTAGAGGCCTATCAAGAGGTTATTATCCTGATTCAATCTCATTCAAGTCATCAGGAAAGAATTTGAAAGCAAAGAGTTCAGCAGATCAAGCCTTGAGTCTATCTCCTAGCTGAGGGTATCTGAGGGTCAACAAGAGGGTTGCGAGCTGTGAGGTGAAGGCATGGAGAGTATCTAGACATTATGAGAGACTTAGAAAGTCATTTAAAGAAGGAGACAAGTCATTGATGAGAGCACAAGAGCTATAGCTGAAGGCAGTCAACTAGGGTTTCACCTAGGTCAACCCTAGGTCAATTGACTGATTTAAGGGGCATTCAAGTCTAGTGGAGAGATGTGGGGTTCATCATTGGACATATAAAGAAGGATATGGAGATATGCCAAGAAGAATTCAAGAGAAATCAAGGAGAAGAGGAGCTTCTAAATTAGGGTTTCTGTGTAAAATCCCCTAGTTTAGGTCAAATTTCCAAGCAAGATAAGTCAAAATGCTAGCTTCAAATGGATCCTTGGCCAACATGAAACTTGTATAGGATCTCAAGACCTTTAATTTGAGTGGTGGAAGACATCAAGGAGATTTATAGAACTCAAGTTATGGTCCTTGCAAGTTACAGGTCATCTGAGGTATCTGAAATGTTGTCTGTGAAAGTGACTTGACTTCCAAGCTAGTTTTACCCCTCAAGGAGATTTCAAATGAATTTCTGGTCAACATAGGAATTGTTCCTCATTGTCTTAGCTTTCTAGAATGGTGTGGAATGCCTTCATATGATGTGTGGAACTCAACTTATGGTCTTGGCAAGCAAAGGGTATTTTGGTCATTTGTGAATTACAGGTCATTTTAACCTATGTCCAAAACTCATACAAGGAGGCCTCAAATGGAAAAACTTACAACATCAAACTTGCTCCAAATGACATTTTGAGTCTAGAAAGAAGGTCACAAGTTGTTGGAAAAGCTCATAACATGAAGTTGCATGATTGGTCAAATTTGAACTAAAATGGCTTATAACTTAAATAAAGTCAAAGTGAAAAATGGTCTGAGAGATTTATAAGTCCAAATGGAGACTTACCATATATGATTTTGGGTCCAAAAGACATTTCAAAGACAATGGTTCAAGCACTTTTTTGAGTTTAGAAGGAAAAAGAAAAGTTATTTATGGTTACTTGCATTTGAAGAAACATAACCAAAATGGATTCAATTTGGAATGCAAGGGAAGTTGCAAGATGGTTCTAGAAGATTCATGTGAGCACTATATATTCATGAAATCAGAATTGAGCAAGGGTTGGATTCATTTTTCACCAAAAATTTCCCAAAGTTCTCTCATTCTCCAAGTTGCAAGTTCACTTCAATCTCACAAATTCAGCATCAATTCTCATCAACATTGATCCTCCTACATTTCACCATCATCATGGATCAGAATTGAATCAAAGATTTGGTGGATATTGATCAATTTCGTGCACTTTCATCAACAACATTCAAATTGCAATTTCCATTGGAACTCAAGATCCAAGGCCAAATTCATCAAGGTGTTGCATACAGAATCACTTGCTGCAAGAATAGATCCAGATTGAAGCATCCAAAGGCTTGGATTCATACTGATTCATCATCATCCACAAGAACTTGCTCAAGGTGCAAATTGCTCTAACTTGCTCAATTTAGTTAGAGTTGCATAGTTTTATTAGTTTAAATGTGATCTAGGTTGTTAGTAGAACAATTAGGATGAGTTTGGTGCTGTTTAGTGATAATTGTTAACAGGTGCTCAAAACTTTTTAGACTTAGAACTTGTAGTAGAGTGCATTATAATGTTAGTTTGATAGATTAGAATAATCACCATTAGGCATAGAGTAGATTAGTACAGGTTTGAGTGAGAATCTTGATGATGCATAGCAGAGTATTTTAATGGTGGCCAGAACTTGTCTCGATCGGTTTGAGTGATATACTGGATTTCAGAACAAACTACTGCTATAGTCTTGTAGAGGACAAAATTTGGAGTGATTTTCATGTTTGGATCGTGGTGTTTCATGGCGTGTGGAGTGAGAACCGAGAGGCTGAAGTTGGTACGTGCATGAAGTTTCCATGGAGATAAACCCTAGCTTTCATGGCAGGAGGAAGAAGATAGAATCTAAGTCGTCCAAGCGCGTGTTGACTGGTGACTGGGAAGGATGATCCAACGGTTGTCGTTCAAACCGAGTTTGAGAGGGAATCCTCCCCCCATTGAAACGCTGCGTTTCATTAAAGGGGGGAGCGTGGGCCTTGCTTTTGCCACCCCCCATGTTATCAGGCCCAATCCTTTGAGCGTGCTTTTCTGCTTTTCTCCCCCCCTCCCTTTTATTTCATTCTATTTTCTTTTTACTTTCCTTAATTTTTTATGCATCTTCTAAAATTCATAATAAATAGATAAAAAATCATTTTCAATTCATTCTTTTTACACTATTTTCTTTAGGATGTCTAGAAAATTATAAAAAAATAAAAATTGCATTTTATTTTTATTTGATATTTTTCCCATATTTTCTAAATAAATGACATTTTAAATAGCTTCATTTCATGCATGATTTTGTTAATTTTTGTTCTACTAGATGCTTTCATATTTTTTGTTCATTCTTTTTAGGTTGTTTAGATTAGACATTGAACTTGTAGAAACAATTTAGTTCCCATTTTTAGAAGTTAAATTTAGGTGCTTAGTGTAGGTGTGAACAACATGAACAAATTAGGGTTTTTAGGTGATGACTTAAGAAGGTTGATTCTTTCCCTTAGGACTTAGGGTTTAACTAGATTAGTTATGGGACTATAGGGGCTATGGGTAATTATTAGATCCCCTTAGAAAAGTCAGGATTCCCCTACTGCTATTAATGTACTGTATATATCTGATTGACTGGTGTGGTGTGCCCTCAGGGGATTATTGCTTGCTTGTGTGGGTATTGGGGTTGTCTGGGAACTTAGGAGAGCTGAAGACTTGAGAAGATGAAGGCCATTGGAGATCCAGATGTTGGAGATCAACTTCCAGAGTTGAAGAGAAGTTTCTTGCTAGCAGATGTTGAGGAACTAGGGTTTAGGAGCTAGGCAGAGCTCTAGGTTAGAAAGTTTGTTTCTCAAACATGGATTGCCTTGTCTGCATCCATTCTTCTCTGTGATTCAGAGTCTCTCTAAGACACTCACCCCCTTCCTTTGGAAGGCTTGGTGATAGTGTCTAAGAGATAGAACTCTTGAGAGAAAATGTCTTTTGTGTTAGAAGCAGTCTGTTCACCACCCTTGGTAGTCAACTGATTGCTTAACACCCAATTCACTCTTGTGACTGATCCCTCATCCTGGAGGTTTGAGCTTGAAGAAAAGCCCTTGCAGATAGAAGACTGATGATCAAAGCCCTTACCTGAAGACCATGAAGATGGAGATTGATGCTTGTTGAAGCCTATAGCTGATTGGAGATTACTTGAAGCCAGATGTTGATTCAGAGCTGCTGATGTTGTTTCTTTTGCTATTGTATTTCATTTCTGATGTATTGATTGGTTTTCTGGACTGTATTATTTGCTGTTTACCCTGCTGGGTTGAAAGTGAAGTCTGTTCACTTTTGCCTATTGTTTTCTAGGTTCGAGGTTGAGTGGGACTCCCTTGCCTCGCTTGTACTGTTGCATCCATGCATTTTACTGTTTTACTGTATATATCTGATATTGTTTCTGTTTCTGCCTATCCCGTAGGATCTCTGTTTCTCTCTGTGCAAGAGAGGAGCATGATAGACACTAGGTCTTAACCCATGCATGATAACATTAGGTTAGTTTGTTTCCCTTCGCAACCGTAGGTTAGAGTTCTGTCTCTTTCTTTCTCAAAACAAACAGAAAAACACATAAAGATTTCAAACACGATAAAAGACACTTCTTCCGTAAAAGAATGTGAACTCATCAAAGCGTCATTTTTGTCCGCCGGGACTGTTAATCAAGAAAACCTTTTTCAGAAGGAATAAAATCAACCAAGACAAGCTTGTGTCTTTCGTGGCCCGAACTACGTTTGCTCTGATCTTTCATGCTGTATGAAAGTACGTAGGCATAGGATGCGATATCCTAGCGAGCAACCTTCCCCTCCTTTCCCGTAGGTAGGCGAACTACGTTGACTCTGATTTCTCGTTCCAGACGAGAATACGTAGGCATAAAGTGCGATACTTTGACGAGTCATTTTTTTTTATTTTCGTTTTCTTTTCTTTTAACCCCAGACCTTTAGAGTAGATAGAATAACAATCCATACCCGAAAACAAGCGTGGATCCCGTCGAGTACGACGGACGTGAGGGGTGCTAATACCTTCCCCTTGCGTAACCGACTCCCGAATCCAGGTTTTGGTTGCGACGACCATACCTTTCCCGTGTTGTGCGAGGTTTACTCTGAGCGTTTCCTTTCCCTCCCGTGGGATAAATAACGCACGGTGGCGACTCTTCTGTTCAGCCGGCGCCGATTTTCGCAGTAGCGACAATAAGCTTCAAGGAAAGCCCTCTATCTCCAGGAAAACACCAAGCTTTAGCAAGCAATGAACCCCAACAGTCAACAGCTTCAACCAGCAGACAGCTTCAAACAACAGTAAAACCCTAGTTCAACAGTTGAGCAGCTTTGACATGCACAAGCTTCTCCTTTATCAATCTTCAATGCAATGAACCTTTTGTCTTCAATAAGCTTCTAATCTTAAATGCAGGCACTCCAGAAGAGAATCACTTAACAGAATAAGTTGGAATGATAAACAACTTATTGACAACCAAAGGAAGCCTATAAGTGTTTATCATCATAAGAGACTGGTTCCCTCAAAGTTCTACTTCTAAGATAAGTCACTTATCCCTCCAAAGGAGGGAGGTGAACACCCTAGAAGGACTTTTAGTCATTGGGAGGAATGGAAACACAAGAAGCATTCCATGTTTGTGAAAAGAAGTCAAGTCTATTCTAAGCTCTTTCCTATTTCTCCTAGATCCTAAGTCTTCAACAAACACCTTTAAGCACAAGAATCCCCAAGCTCCAAGCATTGATATTTGTCTTCAACATTCTTCCATGCTTCCTCATGCTCCACAAGCCAAGCCCAAGCCCCACACCCCAAAGAAACAACCCAAAACCCAAGCAAACAAAGTAACATCCCACGTGGGAAACACACCAATATCAACCAAATTGCAAAAAATCAAGTAAAATAGTAAAACTCACTATAAAATCCTAGATTAATTTCTAAGGGAACCTAACTATATACCCTATACCCCATATAGATCCCATAACCTAAATCAACTATTAAACCCCAAAACTATGCCCTAAACTACACCTATGTATTGTGAAACCCTAATCTTAACACCCTAAAGTTCATCATTCAAAACTAGCCTAAATTTTATCATAAAAATATGAGAAAAACCTTTAAGGGAGCATATACCTCTAATCTAATCAATCCAACAAGAATCAACCAAAAATTATTCACCAATTCCCCATACTAAATTCAGCAAAATAAGGTACCAAACAAATGCAAACTAAAGTCAATAAAATGGTAAAATATGCCAAAAATATAAAATGCCAGGAATTAATATTTTTATTGTTTTATTAAATTCTAGAAACCCTAAGGAAAATAGAGAAAAAATTCTCATCCAAAAATGTTCATTCTTCAATTATTTATGATTTTTTTCAATAATATGTGAAATAAAAGAAAAATAAAAGAAAATTGAAAGGATGCGTGACAAATAGCAATCAGGACTAGTTTAAAATACCAGATGGGCCCAGAGGGGGGTGCGTATAGCCAGACGCGCTAGGCACAATTCAGTTCAGAAATTAAAAAATGAAAATAGAAAGAAAATTGAGAAAAGCGTGGTACGAATAGCAAGCGAATGCAGTGTAATTTCTAATGGGCCTTCAACTAGGGGTGTGGGTATCATTAAAGTCACTTAAGCCCAAGCTGGCAACTTAATGAAACGATGCATATTAGTACTCTGAATCTTCTTCACAAATTAAAACGAAACCACAGCCATTGGATTCTATTCTAGTCAAAGTCCAAACTCAGATCCTATGGTTGTAAGGTCATCTTCAACCTTCAAATTCTGGATGGAGGGAAAAGAGCCATGGCTGAACATAGTATCAGCATCACCTTCTCCAAATCGTGCTCCCTCAAATCTCCATCAAAAACCAAAATTAAACACCCTAATCCACTTGAAATTTCACCAGCAATTCAATCATGGCATCTAAACACATGGAATCACTCTCCTTCTCCAATCACGATTGCATTTGCAGAAATTGGTCAAGAACCAAATCACACCAAACTCCAAATTAAATGGTTCAATCTCTTCACCACCTCTCCCTGAGTCACCTAAGCCATCTAACTAAGTTTAACTCTCCATATCCATCGAGATACAAGCAATAACAAAAATGGTGGCATCTCCCTAATTGTCTCTAAACCTCACCAAAAGCTACCAGAAAGCTTCCTATGATCATCTACATGCTATCTAACCACCTAAATCCTAAAGATCAAGCATAAATCTAGCCATGGTTTGAAGATTACATACCTGGAAAATTTGTGTGAACAGAGTAGTGAATTCTCCAAATTAAGCTTCAAGAAGCTCCAGATACATTCACCAACACCAAAGGATGCTTCTGTATGCAAAAATATTGGTTGAAACTTGGTAGATTCTTGAACCCGATTCTGAGTTGCAGCCTGAGAATTCCAAGTGCAAACACACAAATCTTCACTGCTCTTGCTATGAATTCACTCTGGAATCATTCAACAATGTCAAAGCAATCTTCTGAATCAAAAAGAATGGATTGAAATGATGAAAATCGTGTGACTAAATTCAGTTTTGCAATCTGAAATTTTTGATCTCAATCTTTCTTTTCTCCTTCAATTCTCACCAACGTCTGATATGGATCACTTCTAATGTATATATAGACCATGAAGGAAGCTTCTAGACAGTTCTGGATTGATCTTATGAGAAGTTCAAATTCTCTTGCCATTAAAATCTCTTTTTATGCTATGTTCATATCAATTCAGATAACAACTTGCCTTTGCCTCCAATTCTGATTCAATTTGTCCTCTAATGAGATTTAGGAAGTGTTTGGATTGAATAGAGCCATGGTTATGCCTTGCAAAGAGGTTTTGCATTTGTTACTTATGATGTAAGTAACCATTTTCCAAAGCAAGTCCTTAAATTAACCCTCAATTCAAAATTGTGGCAATGTCAATGTTCTCAAAATGTGTTTCCCAATCAAATTGGTATGTCATATGGCTTGGTTTAGACATGTAGATCAAAAATCCCAATTTTCATCCTTGGTTCCTTTAAAATTTACCCTTATTTTAGGCCATTTTTGTGATTTTGTGAAGCAAGCCCTTCCAAGATCTCATGACCTCTTACCTAGCCCAAAAACATCATTTTGAACACATCTCATGTTGAACATTCTTTCATTTAAGGAGTGGAAGATAGAGATTTTGACCTATGTTGAAAAATGACCTATAATTCAACTTTCCCAAACTACCCCTGGATTGCCAAGACCATAACTTGAGTTTTACAAATCCTCTTGAGGACTTCTAGTACCCAAATTAAAGCTAAGATCAATATCTACAACTCTTATTTTGGCCAAGAATCGATTTGAAAATTCCTTGATGAGAAAACGTTGCTTGGAAGTCAAGTGACTTTCACAGATAAATTTCAGTGTCCTCTGATGACCCATAATTTGCAAGAACCATAACTTGAGTTCTACAAATCTCCTTGAAGACTTATAGTACTCAAATTAAATCTATTGAGAAGCTCTACAAGTTTCATGTTGACCAAGAATCCATTTGAAACTTGCATTTTGACTTATCTGGCTTGGAAGTTAGACCTAAATTAGGGGATTTTACACTGAAACCCTAATTTGGTAACTCGTCTTCTTCTTGATTCCTTTTGATTTCTCCTTGGCACAACACCACACATATATCGATATATCAATTCATGAATCCCACATCCTCCAATTAGGCCTTGATGCTTTTCAATCACTCAATTGACCTAAGGTTGACCCAGATGAAACCCTAGTTGACTGCACTCCAACTCTGGCTCTTGTACTTGTATCAATGACTTGTCTCATCTTCAAAATGACCCTCTAGGTCTTCCATGATCTTTGTACACATTCCATACCCTCATTCATGGCCCACACACTTATTGATGATCTTCAACACCCCAAGATTAGGAGAGAAATCCACTAGTTGACCTTCAAACTTCTCAGAGCTTCCACTCATTTCTTGAATGACTTGGATAGTCTTGAGCTTGAATAAAAACCCCTTTTGATGTGCTTCTTTAGATAAGAATGACACTTGATCCCTTGTTGGATGACTTGTTATGCTATGCTATGCAAATGATTAGACTATGTACATGATCTACTATGCAAATGATAATGCAGTTGAAACATAAATCAGATGAAATATGTTGAGCAAATTTTAGGGTGCAACACATACTTCATCTTCACAAAATCTCATGAATAACAACAACAGATCCGTTTTTCTTTCAAGCTCATAACAAATCCACAAAGCACCATGAAAGTCTCTAAATAACAAATCGAAACATCTGCAATCATGCACGCATTCGGCACCGTTCAGCCTATGATTGTGGTAGTTTTCTCTTATCCCTTTCATTTTATGTTCATAAAAACTTTTTATTGATTTTGTTTGTTTTAGTTTTAAGAAATCTTTTTATTAATATGTTAGGTATTTAGAAATCTTTTTTTGGTCTTTTTGTCAAAACAAAACCTTTTTAAAATAAAAAATGACAAAATTTTATAAAAAAAAAAATATAACAAGCATTTTATCTTAGTGTTTGTGATTGGTTTTCTTTTACTTTGTTTATATAAATTTATGTGGATTATTTAATTTTATTATTTATTTGTTTTGTTTATGATTATTTTATTATCATTATTGATTTTATTTTTCGTTAGCTAGAAAAGATAATTAATTGAATAATACATAAAATACAAAAACAAAAAATATAAAATCAACTCTTTTAAAAAAATAAATGACAAATACTCGATCCAACATCGAGACACTTTTTCTCAAGTCAAAACCAACGAATTCATTTTATTTTCGTGCTTGCGCTTATTTCTTTAATTGGGTTTACTTATAATCTTTTCATTTCATCTGCATCCGATAAAATGTACCCTGTTCCCATTAACTGTAATAATTTTATCGCTTTCATCTTGATCGTATTTTCATCTTTTATACATCTCTCACTTACACGCTCAAACCATTTTCATACTAATTCTCGATTCAATATTGAGCACTTTTTCAAAACACCTTTGTAAGTTGATTGTTTCTACGAGCGCCATCAACCAAACCCAAAACATTCTTGATTCGTATATCAAGTCATACCCTAACTTGTAAGTCGACTGCTTTTTAGCATCGCCATCAACCCCATGCACACACTTACACTTTTTTCTTTGGTTGTGATTTCGTTTACTATGAGCATCCTTAGAGACTAGGAATCGACCTAACTTTTTCTCAAACCCTTTATCCAATGTCAAGTGGTTACTTCCCTCATAAGTCAATTGCGTTTTACAATCGCCACCACGCAAGTTCGAACCTCGATCTTTTATCGAGTACTTTTTTCCTTAAAACTAAAATCTCCTTCTTTTCTCAAAAATACTTTAATCATATCTAATCTGTTTCGGAAACCTTAATAAAAACAATTACCTCCCTTTCAACCTAACCTTAAGTTTAGAGTTTCTTAACTCTATGTAGGTGTTCTACCATAGACACTTATCTCTCCCCCTGCAACCTTGACCATAGTCAAGAGTTACTCACCCTTATTAAGGGGAACTATGAATGCTCTGATTCCATTTCCGTCAGGATACGTAGGCATAAGATGAGACTTCTTGGCAATCATACTTAGAAATAAACCCCTAGGTGTCTTACCCTTAGCAAACAACAAATAACATAATAAAATAAGAGGTTCCTGTAGAGTACTACAGATACTTAGGATGCTAACACCTTCCCTAGGTATAACTAACCTCCGAACCTTAGATTCTCTAGCTTGGCATTGCATTGCATACTCATGGGTTATTTCAATCTTTTTCCCTTCCCTTGGACAAATTAAAGACTGGTGGTGAAAAATGATTTGCGATTCAAGTTAACCAATAGCTTGATATCCGATTCTCACCACGACAGGAATGGTGACTTCACTGGGGAGTTCATTCTTGATAGTTCCCCCCAACTTTTTTATTTTGTGTTTATTGTTGTATATATGTATGTTTATCTATATTTGTTTATGCTTTGGGTTGTGATCTTTGTGTGGTGAGATAAGTCCTACACCCGGACTTGTTGCACTTATGATAGGAAGGTGATATATTCGAGAAGGCTTATAGGGAGTTGATTCTCGGCCAAGCTGACTTGAGAAATCACCACTCAGTTGAGGCCCTCTTGAGAATGGTACTATTGAACGAGTATTCGTGAAAACAGTTACTATTTTCGACCTAGGAGCCCCTGATACTGGGAACCTTTAGTTACCGTTCACTCAACTTTGCCTTTCTTAGGGCGTAGTGCAATGACTATGAGGGAGTAGTCCCAAAATAGTTGATACGCGATACTACACTCAAAAGAGGTTCTCTTGAGAATATTATTAACTACCAAGTAGTTGGGAAATTGGTAATACCTGAAAGATGGACTGATGACTTTGGGAACTTTTAGAACCTTTATTCTGCAGGTATATTTTAAACCTTCGGTCCACACCATTTGGGATGGGTAGACCTTTTCTCCACGCTCGTGATTTTCAAACCTAGGCATTTGTTTGTTTGAGTGTGTGTGTGTGTGTGTGTGTGTGTGTGTGTGTGTGTGTGTGTGTGCGTGCGTGTGTATATGTGTTCATGTACAGATCTGTGTACCTCTGTTGAGCATACATGCACTCATAAACATCATGTTCATAAAAGTTTCATAGAATTCAAAGCTTTTGTTTACAAACATCATAGGGTTTACCACTGGATTTTGAAAATATACACTATTTTCAATAAAATGAGATTTTCAGTTATCAAAAGTATTGTTCACTTTGTGGTGTTTGCAAAATGACCTTTGAGTTCCTTGAAACCCATCTACATTAGCGCATTTGCATTCATCATTAATATTGCATTATTTGCATCACAGGTTCTCACTTTTGCTTTTTCCCTTAAAGAGGAGGCAAGCTAATTCATCAGTACAATACTCGGGCCAGTCAAAGAAAGATAATGAAGAACATTGAGCAAGAAAACCATGAACTTTATAAGGAGGTGACTACTTTGAGGGCTGGTGTGAAAAATGCTCTCTGCTTTGGTTGAAATTCTGGTTGCTACTCAAAGTCAACCTTCTCCTCATATTTCTCAGACTCCACTTCAAAAGACAGTGATTGTTGAAACATGTCAACGGCCATTTATATGCTCCTATTGACACTTCTAGAAACTCTAAGAAGCTTAGGGAGGGTTTACCCAAGGAAATGGAATAAGCTGCTAATGCTATTTTGCAAGAGAAACATGGAGGATATCGTAACAAAAGTAGATAACACGTGGATCAGTTTGACCCGATCTCGATGGCCTATTCTGAATTAGTGCAAACAAGGAGCCCGCCGTCCATCCCAAAGGATCTCCCATGGTTGTTTAAGTATCATCGTTTTTGTCCATTTCATCAAGGGGGACCCGACCATGACATTTAACATTGTTTTGCTCTGAAAGTTGAAGTACAAAAGCTGGTACAAAGTGGCATTTTATCTTTTGAAAATTCTGGACTCAATGTCTCAACAAGTTTGTTACCCAAGTATGCAAACAATGAGGAAGGATATCTTGGAGAATATTGTATCTCTGACGTGAATTCAATGAGAGGATCTTTAGTAGATATGCACGTCAATTTATGTAGGCTTACACATTATGAGAATAATCATGCTTCTTGCAAAATTTGTTCAATGAATCCTCGTGGATGTTCTGTGGTTAAGAGGGATCTCCAAGATATGTTGGATCAGAAACTGCTTCATATCGCTAGAGAAAGGGTGGATGTCATAATTCCGCATTTTAATATGCCTGAGCCAGTGGTGATTACTTACAACAGTAAAAAGTCTTCTTCTGTGCCATGAAATCTCACCCTTTTTGGTTCAATCTAGATACCAGTTGTGAATTTCATGATGGAGCAATGGGGAATTCGATCGAAGAGTGCAAGGTTTTCCAAGAAAAAGTCCAAGAGATAATCGACGATGAGGTGCTGACCGTCAAGGGAGGAAGTCCAATTGTGAATGGAACACTTGTATGCTGATGGATATAAAGACTTAAGAAAGTCCTTTCAATCCGGTGAAATTAAGAAGAGAGCTCATCAGGTTGTTTGTTTGTTTGTTTATTTTCATTTGTTGTTATTTCCTTTGATTTTAAAAGCATGATTAACATGTAAGAACTTGTTTGTTTTGAATGATTAATGTAATAAATATGTTTGTCTTGAAGAAATCCATTCGTATTCACTCATAAAAAGTTTTTCATGTTTTATAATGCCAACTTTACCCAATCTCTTTCTTTGATAGAGAATTGGAGGGAGGATGACGAAATCAAAGACGCAAGATCTTGTCGTATGCTTTTGAGTAAAAACCTGCTAACGATGTAAGGCTTTGTTTCAAATTCCCAAACACTGGAGATATAAGGGAGATAGACCCTTGTTAACACCTTTGAGCCTTAAAGTAAGAGTTCTCTTTTTTCAAATAAAAAAACCCTCAATTTTTACCCGGGGAAGGGTAGTTTTCAGTTAAACTGATCGAGCGCTCAGACTCTTAAAAAGGAGGAGTGAACATTTGAGAATCCACTTTACCTATCCCTCACACATTATGAGGATGAAAGTCAAATCCACAATGATTATCCCTTGACTATCTAAAGAGTGAGGCAGTCACAATCCTTTCAAAAAGGTCAAAATAACTTAGAGTCACGCGACTTGTTCATAAATAAAAAATAAAATAAAAAGCAAAATTCCGCTAAGTCAAAACTTATAAAAAGACTTAGGTAAAATTGAGGCATCCCGCAAGACTTCAAAATTAAATCCAAAGACTTCGTCCAGGAAAAAGTTAGGGAATACAAGAAAAAATAAATAAATAAAAAAACGAGAAAAGCGAAAACAAAGGATCACCAAGAAAAATCCTCAATAAATAACAAAGTCGTGTGATCAAACACCAAAAGCAAAAAGGTGAGTGACTTCCATGTCCAAAGACTCAATGGTTTCTCAACCATATCAAAACTCCTCTTGAGGGATGAGTGCTCGTGTCAGGTTAACTGAAGGTAGGATTGGAGAATATCACGAAGAATGGGTGGGTACAAATAAACTTTGAGCCTTATATCCTTTGTTTCTTAAGCCGTGAACCAAGCCACGATACAACCTTCAAAACACCTAATTGAAGTAGGGTTTATTTTGAAAGCGTACTCGACGAGATAACGTTTCCTAACTCCTATAGCTAGGCTCAAAAGTTGTGTTGGCTTTGTAAAATTAATTAATTTCCTATATTAACTAGTGATTCGGTCACAAGTTATTGTGATATCTTTTCAATAAATAAATAAAAACTTCAAGACAAGCATGTGTAATGCATTAGTAGTTTCAGAATTAACATTTTTTTGCTCACTAACATTGCTTGACATCATAGAAGCTTGCATACGAACAAGAATGATGAGATGAATCTTTCGAGACTTGAGACTCTGATGATAAATGGCGAATTATTTCAAAAGCATGATCATATCTAGGGGCATGTCGCCTGAAGACTCTGTTGAATAGGGG
The DNA here is from genome assembly GCA_963859935.3 of Lathyrus sativus. Taxonomy (NCBI): domain Eukaryota; kingdom Viridiplantae; phylum Streptophyta; class Magnoliopsida; order Fabales; family Fabaceae; genus Lathyrus; species Lathyrus sativus. The sequence goes on along the minus strand of OZ012735.1, from coordinate 571,310,566 downwards.
CGAATTGTTTCCAAGTTGTTGCTTTCATAGTCTGACCATCCCTAAGGGGTAAGTTTGAAGACTCAATTGTGCTTAATACAGTCAATCTCGGGTAGTTACTTCGAGATTCGATAAATCTCTCCAACATTTTGATGACATTGGAACGGTTGGACGCCAAGTTTTCTGTAAAATCCTCTTGGAATGACTTTCTTCTCATAAACTATGTAATCTTGGGGCATTTGAGAATTGAAGATTATTTTATCCATTCACAACAAATGTTGTTCGAAATGGCGACCACCACGTAGTTCATCAATGCAGAGCTAGTTTGTTCTCATAGCATTCTTCACCCATACCCTAAAGAGCTCATGTCTCAAGTGGTGTGATGATTCCCCATTAAGTCTCTACGACAGGTAGTCATGACAATTCCCCAGGGAATATCCACTTCAAGCAGTTATGGCATGTCTGGTGCAATATTTTCTTTATTGGTAACCTAAGCATTCGCCAGTGAATTTCCTTGGCTTCAACCTTCCTAGTGAAGCGAATGTTATTCACTCCTCAACGGACTTCTTAAAACTTCAATCTTCCACGGCAAAATGAATATTTATTTCATCCCTATAGAGTCCCAACTCTGATATCTGCAACTACAACTTTGATCCGAGTTCCCCTAATGAAGTGGATATTTATTTTATCCCCTGTGAGGCCTCAACTATGGAATCTCCGATAATGACTTCCTTTCAGTCTACTTCAGTTTGTAGTGAATATTTATTTTATCCCCTATGAAGTTTTTACGATCATGAGTTTGATCTTTTCCCAGTGAATCTTTCTCATCCCAATAGAGCAGCGAGATTCATCTTGAAAATACCTTAAGTGAAGTCATGATATAATATCCCCAAGTGGGGTGCTCTCTTTTCCCTAGAGAAGTTTGAAGCCTTAAAGCAAGACTGTGATTCTATGTGTGGCTTTCCATTCACCCCAGTGATGCTTCTATCTTGCGAAGACTGGCCGAGTATCCGTGTCGAGATGTTTATCTCATCTCCATTTTACTTCTCCTTGTTTGTTTTGTAATGATAAGCATAACATAACATACATTCATTCATATGGATACATGGAATATGTGCATTTCACATTTTCGTTTGTTTGTTTGTTCACTTTGGCCGTGTTTATCCCCAAGTGACTAGGTTTGTCTTCTGCCTCCAAGTAGAGTCGTCAGTCCTAGGCAGAAAGAGCACAAGATTTCTAATTCCCCACCAAGTTTGATTCTTGCAGAATATGGTTGTTTTAGTTTTCTTTTCCATTTTTAGATAAAGATAAACCCCAATTGAGTTCATTCCTAAATGGGTAGAGTCTTGCTTGACCGTTTCTCTTCAGTTATTTCCTGAATTCAACTTTGGTCTCTGACAATCACAATTTTGAGTCTCTCTAAGCTTTTGAACCTGGATTGAGCGTGCATTTATTTTGCACTTCCCCCCGGAAAGAATCTATTTGAAGATCACCATTTGAAACAAAGTATTTCTCCAGCAGTGTTACAACATTTTCTCAACAATTTATACCCAGACAACAAGCGGCAGCTCTTTATTCGAGCAATTTATTTCGTTCTCAGGTTTTCTATTTGGATGACAGATGATAGTCTCCCATAAGTATTCACCTTTCCAGTAAGAAACTGAGACACGTTCATGGCATAACACCTTGAAGCGTGGGGAGGTTTATTTTTACCCTTTTCAAGTGAAGGCTTGATTAAAGAAGAACTGAGACCCATTCATGGCATACAACCTTGAAGCATGGGGAGGTTTATTTTTACCCTTTTTCAAGTGAAATACTTGATTAAGGATAAAACTGAGACCCGTTTATGGCATACAACCTTGAAGCGCAAGGAGGTTTATTTTACCTTTTTCAAGTGGAATACTTGGTTAAAGAAGAAACTGAGTACCGTTCATGGCATACAACCTTGAGGCGATGGGAGGTTTATTTTACCCTTTTCAAGTGGAATACTTGATTAAAGAAGAAACTGAGACCCGTTCATGGCATACATCCTTGAGTCATGGGGAGGTTTATTGTACCCTTTTCAAGTGGAAGAATTTATTAAAGAAGAAAATGAGATCCACTCATGGCATATAACCTTGAAGCATGGGGAAGTTTATTTTACCCTTTTCAAGTGGAAGACTTGATTAAAGAAGAAACTGATACCCGCTCATGTCATACAACCTTGAAGTGTGGGGATGCTTGTTTTACCCTTTTCAAGTTAAAGACTTGATTAAAGAAGAAACTGAGACCCGTTCATGGCATACAACCTTAAAGCATGGGGAGATTTATTTACCCTTTCTAGATGAATCATTTAGTTAAAGAAGAAGTTAAATCATATTTCGATCATGGAGGCTTATTTTGGTTATTACCTCTGCTTAGGCTATCATATGTTTGATAGTTTGTAATATACCATATCTTTTTGGTCGAATTTTACCTTTGCTTAGGCTAGCACGTGTTTGGTAGTATGTAACACACGTTTCTGAGTCAGACACACCTGCTTAGGCTACCGTGTTTGGTAGTAGGTGATCTCTCATTTCTAGTCTATTACCTTTGCTTAGGCTATTATGTACTTGATAGTAGGTAATATATGTCCTTTAATTCCAACTAGATACCTTTGTTTACGCTGCCACAAGTGTTGGTAGTAGGTTATCCTTTCCATCAAGTGTCTTGCCTGTTGTTTAGGCTACCATATCCTTTGTTCTATTTGGAAATGCCCTATGATTGTCAGTTGGTAGTCTCTTCCCTAGTGGAGTTGAGTCTCATCCCCGATGGAGTTGGATCTTTTCCCCATGGAGTCTTGCTTTGCTAAGTTGTTCCTCATTGGGTCTTCCATTCTTTAATTGTGTTTCAGCGTTGTCTGTATACAGTTATCTCATGTGACATCTTTTTCGTCACAGATCCTTGTCTTGCATTTATATCATTTTATGTCATATCATGTGCACGTTTATATTTAAGTCTCTCTTATCTCGTCGAGACGAAGATTTCAATCTCCATATCTCCGGATAGTATAAACTTAAATAGGGGCATCTGTCAAACCCTAATTTTTGACCCTGAGATTCTGTTTTTCATTTCGCATCGTTTGCATCGCATATCACGCATTTTATCATGCATAATATCTAATTTATCACCTGGAATAAACTTATTAGAATTACAGCCGAATTGATCAAATAAAAATTAACTGCGTGTAAAATCAGTGGACGGAAAATTTCAAGACCGAGCCTGCAAACGTCAGTGATATTAATCTACATTTTGTGTAGTTTAACTCGATCTGACCAAACGTTGTATTTTTCCGAGTCGTTTATTTCGCGCTTATTATTTTGGTGTGTTAATTTTATTTTTTCGAGCACTTTTTTACCTGACTTTTTATTTCGTTTTTCAAACATTTTTATTTAAATGGTCATTTAATTTATTTAGATTTAATTACACATTTAATGTAAATTTTTATTATTATTAATTAATTTAAATTTTAATTTATTTATTAATATTTTCTTTTGCCCAAAACAAACTCATTTCACAACAAGTGGAACTCTTAACTCAACAAATAAAAGAGTTGAAAGAGCCTTCAAAAGCTAAACAAATAGCTTGTTGTAAGCTTTTCAAGGGCGATCATGACACCGGGTTTTGTCCACCTCCCGGGTTTGAAGAAGTTAATTACATGGCAAATCAAAGAGATTACCAACCGAGGCAACATCAACAATAACAACCACCGTATCAACAACCACAACACCACCAAAATCCACAACAACAAAACTATCAAGGAAACCAAGGGTACCAACCTAGGGGAAACTATCAACATAACCAAGGTTATGGGGGTGGTCCTTCCAATCGTCAAAATCCCTATAAAGCTCAACAACCACCGGTCGTAGCTTCAAAATTGGAAGAGACATTGACACATTTCATGCAAATGTCAATGGTGAATAAAAAAAGTAACGATGCGGCGATTAAAAATATTGAGACTCAAGTTGGTCAACTTGCTAAGCAATTAGCGGAACAACAATCTGGACCATCTTTCTCGGCAAACACACAAACAAATCCTAAGGAGCATTGTAAGGATATAAGGACGAGAAGTGGAAAAGAGTTGGTTGATGAGAGTGAAAAAAGAGAAGGTGAGAAAAAGGATGGCGAGAAAAAAATTGATGAAATTGATGGTGAAGTTGGAGATTGGAGTGAGGGAGAAGTTGAGAAGGAAGATAAAGTGGTTAAAGTTGAAAACAAAACGAATGGTGAAGTTGAAAATAATAAAAGTGAAAAAGCGAAGGTGGATGAAGTGAAGAAAAAAGAGATAGAAACTCTAGAGCATCTAGAGGGAAGGAGGTAGTGAGCACTACTCCGGTCCAAAAGTTACCATATCCACATGCTCCATCTCAGAGAGAAAATGAACGGCATTACGCCTGGTTCATGGATATCTTTAAACAACTCCAAGTTAATATCCCATTTGCCGAAGCTTTGGAGCAAATGCCAAAGTATGCCAAGTTCATGAAGGACATACTCACCAAAAAGCGAAGGTATACGAAGCCGGAAACAGTTGTTCTTGATGCGAAATGTAATGTCATCATCCAAAGGACTCTACCGAGAAAAGAAGTTGATCCGGGGTGAGTCACCTTGCCGTTACTATTGGCGACGTTTATGTTGGAAAGAGGTTAATCGATTTGGGGTCAAGCATCAAACTTATACCTTTATCTATTGTGAAAAAGCTTGGCAACATTGAGATTAAGGTCATCCGTATGACGTTGCAATTAGCCGATAAGTCTACTACTCATCCTCATGGAGTAGCTCAAGACGTATTGGTAAAGGTTGACAAGTTTTTCTTTCCGGTTGATTTTATTGTTATTGATATGGAGGAAGACGATGATGCGCCGCTAATTCTCGGAAGACCATTCATGAAAACCGCTCGTATGATGATTGATGTAGACGATGGTTTGATGAAGGTGAGGGTACAAAACGAAGAAGTCACTTTTGACCTTTTTGAAGCAATGAAGCACTCAAATGACAAATGTGATAGTTTCCGGATTGATGTAATTGAAGAAGCCACCTTTGAAGTTGCAAAACATGTTCATGACATAACTCCCATGGAGCTAGACCTTAATGACTCCTTTGAAGTTTTCACTCTTGAAGAAGAAGAAGCTCTTGATGAATGTTTAAGAGAACTCGATAGTCTTAAGGAGTTGCAACCATGGGAAGTGGAGGAGGAAGTCTTGAAAAAGGAGGTCAATGATGAAAACCGAATAATTGAATTGAAGGAGTTACCAAACAACTTGAAGTATGCATTTCTAGATGAAATCGAAGAAAAGCAGGTTATCATTAGCAACCTTTTGTCCAAAAAGGAAGAATCCCGTTTAATTGATGTGTTAAAAAAGAATCAAGAAGCGATGGGTGGACTCTTTCCGATCTAAAAGGAATTAGTCCTTCCTATTGTATGCACACAATTTTAATGGAAGAGGATTTTAAGTCGGTGGCTCAACCACAACGCCGCTTAAATCCTACAATGAAAGAGGTTGTTAGGAAGGAAGTTGTCAAGCTATTGGATGCGGGAATGATTTAACCTATTTCGGATAGCCCTTGGGTGAGTCCGGTGCATGTGGTTCCTAAAAAGGGTGGCATTACCGTTATTCGTAATGAGAAAGATGAGTTGATCCCAACAAAGGTAGCAACGGGGTGGAGAATATGCATTGACTATAGGCGGTTGAATACCGTAACTCGGAAAGACCACTTCCCACTTCCGTTCATGGACCAAATGTTAGAGAGACTCTCGGGACAACAATTATATTGTTTTCTAGATGGCTATTCTAGGTACAACCAAATTGCGGTTGACCCGGCCGATCATGAGAAAACGGATTTCACGTGTCCGTTTGGAATCTTCGCTTACCGCAAAATGCCTTTTGGGTTATGTAATGCGCCGACAACTTTCCAAAGATGCATGTAAGCTTTTTTTGCCGATATTATAGAGAAAACAATGGAAGTTTTCATGGATGACTTTTCGGTGTTTGGTGGTTCTTTTGGTTTATGTTTGGAAAATTTAGAAACCGTGCTTGAAAGGTGTGTGAAGACTAATTTGGTGCTAAATTGGGAGAAGTGCCACTTTATGGTAACAGAGGGGATTGTTCTCGGTCATAAAGTCTCGTCAAAAGGGCTTGAAGTGGATCATGCTAATGTTGATGTGATTGAGAAGTTGCCTCGTCCTACTAACTTAAAGGGTATCTGAAGCTTTTTTGGGCATGCCGATTTCTACCGGCGATTCATCAAAGACTTCTCAAAGGTGGCTAGGCTGTTGAGTAACTTGCTGGCCAAGGACCAGGTATTTCTCTTATCTGATGAATGTTTAAAATCTTTTGAGATTTTGAAATAAAAATTGGTTACCGCTCCAATCATAGTTGCTCCAGATTGGAATTTAAATTTTGAGCTAATGTGTGATGCTAGCGACTACGCTATTGGAGCGATGTTAGGCCAAAGAAAAGACAAAAATTTTCATGCTATACACTATGCAAGCAAAGTTCTTAATGAGGCGCAAATTAATTATGCCACAACAGATAAAGAATTTCTTGCAATAGTGTATGCACTAGAAAAATTTAGGCCTTATCTCATTGGGTGTAAAGTGATTGTTTATACCGACCATGCGGCGATAAAATATCTGCTAACCAAACCGGATTCAAAGCAAAGGCTTATCCGTTGGATCCTTTTGCTGCAAGAATTTGATGTAGAAATTAAAGACAAAAAAGGGTCGGAAAATTTGGTGGCGGATCATTTATCTCGCCTTGTCAATGTGGAGGTGACTACTTTAGAAAAGGAAATTCGAGAAGAGTTTCCTAATGAAAAACACTTTAAAGTTTAAGTGAGACCGTGGTTTGCGGATTTTTCAAACCACAAGGCGAGTGGTTTTGTGCCGCCCGACCTAACTCCTAACCAAAAAAGGAAATTCCTCTCGGATGCCAAGTACTATGTGTGGGATGACCCTTATCTGTTTAAGCAGGGAGGTGATAATTTGTCAAGGTGGTGTGTTGCCGGTGATGAAGCACAAAGTATTCTATGTCATTGTCACAACTCGCCTTACGGCGGACATTTCAATGGGGCTAGAACGACAAATAAATTCCTTCAATCGGGATTTTATTTGCCTTCTATTTTTAAAGACGCAAATGCCCATGCGCAAAGTTGTGACAGTTGCCAACAGAGTGGAGGGATAGGAAAGAGAGACGAGATGCCTCTCCAAAATATCCAAGAGGTTGAACTGTTTGATTATTGGGGTATCGACTTTGTCGGACCATTCCCACCCTCTTTTGGAAATGAATACTTGCTGGTTGCAGTTGACTATGTGTCAAAGTGGGTTGAGGCAATTGCCTCACCAAGGGCGGATTCTAAGACGGTCATAAACTTTTTAAAGAAAAATATTTTTTTCCCGTTTTGGAACCCCCCGAGTGTTGATTAGTGACGGAGGGTCATGTCGCTACTGCGAAAATCGGCGCCGGCTGAACAGAAGAGTCGCCACCGTGCGTTATTTATCCCACGGGAGGGAAAGGAAACGCTCAGAGTAAACCTCGCACAACACGGGAAAGGTATGGTCGTCGCAACCAAAACCTGGGTTCGGGAGTCGGTTACGCAAGGGGAAGGTATTAGCACCCCTCACGTCCGTCGTACTCGACGGGATCCACGCTTGTTTTCGGGTATGGATTGTTATTCTATCTAAACTATAGGTCAAGGGTGAAAAAGAAAATAAAATGAAAATAAAAATGACTCGGCAAAGTATCGCACTTTATGCCTACGTATTCCCGTCTGGAACGAGAAATCAGAGTCAACGTAGTTCGCCTACCTACGGGAAAGGAAGGGAAAGTTGCTCGCTAGGATATCGCATCCTATGCCTACGTACTTTCACACGGCATGAAAGATCAGAGCAAACGTAGTTCGGGCCACGTACGACACAAGCCTGTCTTGATTGTTTTGTCCTTCTGAAAAAGATTTTCTCCTGATTACGGGTCCAAGCGGACAAAAAATGACGTCTTGATGAGTTCACATTCTTTTACGGAAGAAGTGTCTTTTATTGTGTTTGAAATCTTTATGTGTTTTTCTGTTTGTTTTGAGAAAGAAAGAGACAGAACTCTAACCTACGGTTGCGAAGGGAAACAAACTAACCTAATGTTATCATGCATGGGTTAAGACCTAGTGTCTATCATGCTCCTCTCTTGCACAGAGAGAAACAGAGATCCTACGGGATAGGCAGAAACAGAAACAATATCAGATATATACAGTAAAACAGTAAAATGCATGGATGCAACAGCACAAGCGAGGCAAGGGAGTCCCACTCAACCTCGAACCTAGAAAACAATAGGCAAAAGTGAACAGACTTCACTTTCAACCCAACAGGGTAAACAGCAAACAATACAGTCCAGAAAACCAATCAATACATCAAAATGAAATACAGCAATAAAAACAGCACCAGCAGCTCTGAATCAACATCTGGCTCCAAGTAATCTCCAATCAGCTACAGGCTTCAACAAGCATCAGTCTCCATCTTCATGGCCTTCAGACAAGGGCTTTGATCATCTTTCTTCCATCTGCAATGGCTTTTCTTCAAGCTCAAACCTCCAGGATGAGGGATCAGTCACAAGAGTGAATTGGGTGTTAAGCAATCAGTTGACTACCAAGGGTGGTGAACAGACTGCTTCTAACACAAGAGACATTTTCTCTCAAGAGTTCTATCTCATAGACACTATCACCAAGCCTCCCAAAGGAAGGGGGTGAGTGTCTTAGAGAGACTCTGAATCACAGAGAAGAATGGATGCAGACAAGGCAATCCATGTTTGAGAAACAAACTTTTTAATCTAGAGCTCTGCCTAGCTCCTAAACCCTAGTCTCCTCAGCAGCTGCTAGCAAGAAACTCCTCCTCAACTCTGACAGTTGATCTTCAATCTTTGGATCTCCAATGGTCTTCATCTCCTCAAATCTTCAGCTCCCCAGGGCCCCAGACAAACCCAATACCCAAACAAGCAAGCAATAATCCCCAGAGGGCACACCACACCAGTCAATCAGATATACAGACAGTATTAATAGCAGTAGGGGAGTCCTAACTTTTTCTCTAAGGGATCTAATAACTACCCATAGCCCCTATAGTCCCATAACTAATCTAGTTAAATCCTAAGTCCAAAGGGAAATGTAATCAAACTTCTTAAGTTGTCACCTAAAACCCTAGTTTTGTTCATGATGTTCAAACCTATTTTAATCACCTCAAATTAACTTCTAAAAATGGGAACTAAAATATTTCTACCAGTTGAATATCTCATCTAAACAATATAAAAAGAATGACCAAAAAATATTAAAGCATGTGAGAGAACAAAAATCATTAAAATGATGCATGAAATGAAGCTATTTAATATGACATTTATTTAGAAAATATGAAAAAAAATATGAAATAAAAATAAAAATGCAATTTTATTTTTCTATAATATTCTAGACATTTTAATGAAAATATGGTAAAAAGAATGAAGTGAAATGCATTTTTTATGAATTTATTATGAATTTCTAAAAATTGGTAAAATTAACATGAATTAAGAAATTAAATGGAATTAAAAATGAGGGAGGGGGGTATGAATAGGAACCACGCCCAGTTCAATTCTGGATGGGCCACACAGACAGGGGTGCGCTTAGCACTTTTACCAAGGCCCAGTATCACTCTGAATTAGTGAAAAAAAACAAGAAGCGCTGGGGGGTGAGAATAGTGATGGAAACACGTTCAATATGCATTGGGCCTATAACCTGGGGGTGGGGATAACAATACAAACTGAGGCCCGCCCGTTTCAATTAATGAAACGGCGCGTTTTGGCCAAATCATTTCCCTCCACATCTGAAATTGAATAACAGCCATACGATCTTCCCCTAAGTCAAAAGTCTTACGCGAAATGGATGGCTCAGATTATGTCTTCCCCAATGAATCTGAAACCTAGGGTTTCACCATGAATGCCCCCATGCACGAGCTGAACTTCACCTCATCTGTTCTCCTTCTACACGCAATGAAATGCCACGCCATAAACATGAAACCTGCTCAGAATCTCTCCCTCTACAATCCTATAGCACTAGTTTGCTCTGAAACTCACTAGAACTCTCAACCCGATCGATGCAAATCCTGATCACCATAGAAGTACACTGATATGCACCACAACAATTCTCCATCAAACTTAACCTAAACTAGTCTATGCATAATGGAGATCAACCTGCGCTATCAAGCTAAGATTCTAATGCACTAACCTAATAGATTCAAGCCCTAACAGTTTGTTGCACCTATTAACAACCATCACCAAACCTCTCCAAATTCATCCTACTTGTTCTCCTAACCACCTACATTGCCTCTAAACTAACAACAACATGTTAAACTAACTGAATCAAGCAAATCGAATGAAAACATACCTGGTGTAAAAAGCTTGAAAACAGCTATGGAACTCGTGGATCTGAAGCTTCTAGGTGTTGGATCTTGATCAATCCTTGATGTATGTGATTCTGTATGCAATTCCTTGTTGATTCTTGGCTTGAATTATGCTGTCCAATGGAAACTTCAACTTTGATGTTCTTGAAGAAAGTGCTTGAGAATGGATGATTCACACTTGATCCTTGATTGGATGATGATCTATGATGATGATTGAACAAGATTGAATTGATGTGGATGAGAATTGGTGAAGAATTTGTGAGATTTGGAATGAAACTTCAATGTAAAAGAATGAGAAATTTTGTGGAATTCTTGGTGCAAAATGAAGCCAACCCTTGCCAAATTCTCATTTCATGAATATATAGACCCCAAATGAACATTCTAGATCCATCTTGCACATTCCCTTGTTTTCCAACTTTGATCCATTTTGGTTATGTTTCTTCAATTACAAGTAACCAAAGATAACTTCTTTTTTTCCTTCTAAACTCAAAAAAGTGTTTGAACCATTGTTCTTAGAATTGTTTTTCCATTCAAAATCATATATTGGAAGTCTCCATTTGGATTTGTAAATCTCCCAAACCATTTTCCATCTTGAATTTATTCACTTTATAAGCCATTTTAGTTCATATTTTGACCAATTATGCAACTTCATGTTATGAGCTTCTCCAATAACTTGTGACCTTCTTTATAGACTTAAAATCCCATTTGGAGCAAGTTTGATGTTGTAAGTTTTTCCATTTGAGGCCTCCTTGTATGAGTTTTGGACATAGGTTAAAATGACATGTAATTCACAAATGCCCAAAATACCCTTTGCTTGCCAAGACCATAAGTTGAGTTCTCCACATCATATGAAGGCATACTATACCATTCTAGAAAGCTAAGACAATGAGGAACAATTCTTATGTTGACCAAGAATTCATTTGAAATCTCCTTGAGGGGCAAAACTAGCTTGGAAGTCAAGTCACTTTCACAGACAAAAATTCAGACACCTCAGATGACCTGTAACTTGCAAGGACCATAACTTGAGTTCTATAAATCTCCTTGAGGTCTTCCACCACTCAAATTAAAGGTCTTGAGATCCTCTACAAGTTTCATGTTGGCCAAGAAGCCATTTGAAGATAGAATTTTGACTTATCTTGCTTGGAAATTTGACCTAAACTAGGGGATTTTACAGAGAAACCCTAATTTAGTAACTCCTCTTCTCCTTGATTTCTCTTGAATTCTCCTTGGCATATCTCCATATCCTTCTTTATATATCCAATGGTAAACCCCACATCTCTCCAATAGCCTTGAATGCCCTTTAAATCAGTCAATTGACCTAGGGTTGACCTAGGGTTGACCCAGATGAAACCCTAGTTGACTGTCTTCAACTGTAGCTCTTGTGCTCTCATCAATGACTTGTCTCCTTCTCCAAATGACTTTCTAAGTCTCTCATAATGTCTAGATGCTCTCCATGCTTTCACTTCATAGCTCACAACCCTCTTGTTGATCCTCAGATACCCTCAGCTAGGAGATGGACTCAAGGCTTGATCTGCTGAACTCTTTGCTTTCAAATTCTTTCCTGATGACTTGAATGAGATGGAATTAGGATAATAACCTCATGATAAGCCTCTAGAGATGAGAATAATGATTGGTCCCCTGTTGAATGACTTGCTATGCTTATGCTATGCAGATGGTTAGTCTATGTACATGACTCTATATGCAAATGCTAATGATATTGAAACATAAACCAAGGCTAGAAAAGGTTGGGCAAATTTTAGGGTGCAACAGCTGCCCCTATTCAAACGACTTGGACCCGATTGGGTGAATAGCGAACGGCCTTCAAACATTCGCGGTACGAGACGGTTGAATACTAAGAACCCGGAAATTTGCCAACCGCAAAAATGAATTGCGCTCCTGCTTCAGTAACGACACTCATCAGCTGAATCTGACTGTTACAGCAACCCACTGATCTCGCGCGACCGTGCTGGGGATTGTCTTCATCACAGATTGCTTGCTTGTCCACGTTAGGACTCTGTCTGTCGTCAATACGAAGAAATCTCAACTAAAACTTGTCCACGTTAGGACTCCACTTGCTATTAACCCAGAAAACTTCGGTAACTCCGCTGGGGATAGTTCGTCTACTTCCACGTTAGGAGTAACACCTGTCCACGTTAGGAATAACACCGTCCGCGTCTGTCCACGTCAGGACTAACCCTTTCATCTTTCCACATCAGGAAACAATCTTTTTTCCACATAAGGAGAACTATATCACTCTGTCCACGTAAGGACTCCAATACCACTTGACATGTCCGCGTCAGGACTCCCATCTTTTCCACGTAAGGAATAAATTTTCTCTTTCCACGTAAGGAAACCGTTTTTTCTTCCACGTAAGGAATGCTCTTGATCTGTCCACGTAAGGACTCTGATCTTTCCACGTTAGGAATCAAACCTTGATCTGTCCACGTCAGGACTAAACTTTTCCACGTAAGGAAACACCTTCTTAATCTGTCCACGTAAGGACTCCACTCTTTCCACGTAAGGAATTCACTTTTGATATGTCCGCGTAAGGACTCAAATCTTTCCACGTAAGGAATAAACCCGTCTTTTGATACGTCCGCGTAAGGACTACATCGTCCACGTTAGGACCCACTTCTCCCCATTAGGAATAATAGTCTCTTTGATTTGTCCACGTAAGGACACTAATCTCGTCTTGATTTGTCCACGTTAGGACTCAGGCGTCTTCGACCCGCTGAGGAAATAAAACTTGTCCACGTAAGGACTCACACCCTCGACCCACTGGGGAAATAACTTGTCCACGTCAGGATACTAACCCAAAGAGTAATCACTTTTGTCAACGTCATGATCTCCCATTCCACTAATTTCGAGAAACCGAATCTATCCACGTTAGGACTAACGCATCTTACCAATTCAGCAAAACAAACCTGTCCACGTTAGGACACCCACTTCTGAAGAAATCCCGTCAATATAGGAATAAATCGTCCACGTCAGGACTTAGTTCTTCAATGATCCTCACCCACAAACTTCTCAGCACTGACGTGACAGCGACTTTGAGATGAACTCTACTGGGGATGTCTGGAAACCACACTATCGGATGCATGTTCTGATAACTGGCGGTGCCTCTGAAGTTCGAACAAACTCTGCTTGGGGATAAGGAGATTCTTATCCTGGCAACTCTGGTGGGGAAAATGAGAGACATTTGCATAAATGACTCTGCTGGAGACAAAAAGACTCTCATCATGCTAACTCTGTGGGGAATACAGCCCAAAACTGACATTGGATGTCCCATGCCGAGATCTTGAATGCTTGGTGACTTCACTGGGGATATTGAGATGCTACAGAATTATTCCAGCAAAATAAATGCTGGAAGGGTGAAGTCCACCCTGCTGGGAAATTGGGAACTCAAACCACACGTCTTGTTGAAGTGACCCCCTGCTGGGGAATAGCAGATGTGCATAGTATGCTCAGACTTTCTGCCGGGACGTGAACTGATATCACCAGTATCTCTGACAAAATAAATGACAGGAATCACCATCGACTCTGCTTGGGAGAGTCTTAATCTTCGAGTTCCACTGGAAGGAATGAAAACACTTGCAAAGAGAATTCCGCTGGGGACGGGATGATTCTCTTGGGGAAAATTAGCTGACTCCGCTGGGGGAGAGTGCATGACCCTGCGGGGAACTATGAACCTGTCTGAATACAGCCTTATGATCTTGGAATCTCCAGACTCTGCTGAGGACGAATAACTTCTCAGCTCCCTTTGAGTAGGCTACGGCTAGCTGGGGAATTCTATCCTTCTTCAGGAAGAACATGCATGCCCTGCGCGGGGACTGAGTCTTTTGCTATTGCAATCTGTTGATCGCTTTCCTCGTATGGTTATGAAACCTGCAACAACACAAACAAGACAGGACAAGCCTATGCAATCGAATCAATTCAGGTTAATGACGTTACACTCAGTTAATTCAAAGCTTTAACAACTGTTGGCAAGGGCCAGTGATGTTATACTCATGCTAGCTTCATCAAACTTAGGCGTTAGTCATGCACAAAACAGTAAGGAACATTGTCAAATACTGAATAACATATTTTCATTGATTGGGCCCCTGAATGGGCGGAGTTTTTTGTACACGGGGTGTAACTCCTGAAAAGAGGAAGCTACGCAAAGCCAATACATAAGTATGCACAAGAAGCATGAATATTTTGACAAATTAAATTTTGTACACATGTCGGCAACTGGATGCAGATGAACACCACGAACTGATCCTCCCATGACTCGTCCGACTCTAAAGCCTTCCCGGTATCCCCACTTCTGAAAAGATTGTATCCGATAACTGACTCCTCAAATGTATTCTCCCGCATTGATACCCATTGAATTCAAATTCGGACCGCAGTCATTTGCTTTTCACATCCCTAACTTTTGCGTGAACCGCCCTTTACGGGTTTTCAGTTCACCGGGATACCCTTTTTTGCCGAAGCCGCCCAGTGTAGGTTTTCAACTTCGCGGGTGTACATTTTTTCAATTTTATCCCTAACTTTTGCCCGAACCTTTCATTCTGTTTTTGGTTCGCCAGGATGCCCCATTTTTGCCTGGACTCTCTTTTTTCTGTCCAGCGGGTCTATTTTAAGCAAAGTATTTTTTAACTGCGTCCGAATTCACAGGTGACGCAAAGTCTTCTCCGTCCATGGTGGACAACAACAATGCTCCTCCTGAAAAGACCTTACTGACAACGTATGGCCCTTCGTAGTTGGGGGTCCACTTGCCCCTGTGATCTGCTTGCGGCGGGAGAATCCTTTTCAGCACAAGGTCGCCCGTCTGAAAGCTTCGCGGAAGTATCTTCTTGTCGTACGCTTTCTTCATTCGTCTTTGGTACAAACGACCATATGCCAGAGAAGCTAGCCTCTTCTCATCCATCAAACTCAGTTGATTCAATCTATTCGTTACCCATTCTGCCTCGTCCAGCTGAACGTCTCGCAACACCCTCAGAGAAGGGATCTCAACTTCCAATGGTAATACTGCTTCCATTCCGTATACCAACGAGAACGGAGTTGCCCCGGTTGATGTGCGTACCGTCGTACGATAACCGTGCAAAGCGAAAGGTAGCATCTCGTGCCAATCTTTATACGTCACCACCATTTTCTGGACGATCTTCTTGATATTCTTATTGGCCGCTTCGACAGCGCCATTCATCTTGGGTCGGTAAGGGGAGGAGTTGTGATGTTCGATCTTGAAATTCTGACAGAGCTCCTTCATCATTTTGTTGTTCAGATTTGAACCATTATCCGTGATTATCCGCTCGGGAATCCCATATCGGCAAATGATATCTCTCTTGATGAATCTAGCCACCACTTGCTTCGTTACATTTGCGTAAGACGCCGCTTCCACCCACTTGGTGAAATAATCGATTGCTACTAGAATGAACCGATGCCCGTTAGAAGCCGTCGGCTCGATCTTTCCGATCATATCGATTCCCCACATCGAGAATGGCCATGGAGATGACATCACATTTAGAGGACTCGGAGGCACGTGTATCTTGTCAGCATAAATTTGGCACTTGTGGCACTTTCTTGCGAACTTGAAACAATCAGTTTCCATAGTCAGCCAAAAATAACCTGCCCTCAGCAGCTTTCTCGTCATAGCATGTCCACCAGCATGCGTGCCAAAGGCACCTTCGTGAATTTCCTCCATGAGAAGCTTTGCCTCTTTCTCGTCTACACAACGCAACAACACCAAATCGTGGTTTCTTCTGTACAAGACGCCATCCGGGTTCAAATAGAAATTACCCGCTAATCTCCTGAGAGTCTTCTGATCTTGACTGGATGCCCCAGCCGGATACTCTTTATTCTTCAGGAAATTAAGGATATCAAAATACCACGGTTTGTCATCGGATGCTTCATCAATAGCAAATACATAAGCTGGCCTGTCTAACCGAGAGATAGTGATCTGGGGAGCTTCGTTCCAAAAGTTAACCTTGTACATGGAAGACAAAGTGGCAAGAGCGTCAGCCATTTGATTTTCTGCCCGCGGCACGTGATGCAATTCAACCTTGTCGAAGAAAGGCAATAATCTCCTTGCATAATTCATATAATGTATCAAATTAGGCTGCCGTGTCTCCCATTCCCCTTTGATCTGATTCACCACTAGAGCTGAGTCTCCGTATACGTCTAGATGCTTGATTCGCAAATCAATGGCTTCTTCAAGCCCCATTATACAAGCTTCGTATTCGGCCTCATTGTTGGTAACGGCAAAGGTCAATCGGGCAGTAAACGGGATGTGCGACCCGTGCGGCGTGGTGATAATTGCCCCTATTCCGCTACCGTAAGCATTCACAGCTCCGTCAAATATCATCTTCCACTGGGACCCCGGCTCTGGTCCTTCGTCTGGTAACGGCTCTTCACAATCCTTCATCTTGAGATACATGATATCCTCGTCAGGAAAATCAAATCTCATCGATTGGTACTCTTCGATAGGCTGCTCCGCCAGATACTCAGACAGCACACTCCCCTTTATTGCCTTTTGCGAGACGTATTGGATATCATATTCAGTCAAGATCATCTGCCAACGGGCAATTCTACCTGACAACGCCTGCTTTTCGAATATATACTTGATTGGATCCATCTTCGAGATGAGCATGGTTGTATGATTCAGCATGTACTGCCTCAAACGCTTGGCGGCCCAGGCTAGCGCGCAACAAGTTTTCTCCAGCATTGAGTACCGAGATTCACAGTCTGTAAATTTCTTACTCAGATAGTAGATTGCATGCTCTTTTCTCCCCGTCTCGTCGTGTTGACCGAGAACACAACCCATGCTTCCCTCAAGAACCGTCAAATACATTATCAAGGGTCTCCCTGCCACTGGGGGTATCAAAATAGGAGGCTCCTGCAAATACTTCTTTATTTTGTCGAACGCCTTTTGGCAATTTTTGTTCCACGTCACAGCTTGATCTTTCTTCAAGAGCTTGAATAATGGTTCACACGTGGCCGTTAGGTGAGATATGAACCGGGCAATGTAGTTCAATCTCCCTAAAAACCCGCGCACCTCTTTCTCTGTTTTAGGCGTCGGCATTTCTTGAATCGCTTTTATTTTAGCAGGATCGACCTCTATTCCTCTTTCGCTTACGATAAACCCCAGCAGTTTACCCGATCTCACCCCAAAGGTGCATTTATTAGGGTTCAGCCTCAGCCTGAACTTCCTAAGCCTTTTAAACAACTTCAACAGATTCACCAGATGCTCTTCCTCCGTCTGGGATTTGGCAATCATATCGTCAACATAAACTTCGATCTCTTTATGCATCATGTCATGAAAGAGAGTCGTCATCGCACGCTGATATGTTGCCCCAGCATTTTTCAAACCAAAGGGCATCACTTTGTAGCAAAATGTTCCCCACGGCGTTATGAAAGTAGTCTTCTCCATATCCTCTGGCGCCATTTTAATTTGGTTGTAGCCTGAAAAGCCATCCATGAAGGAGAATACAGAGTACTGAGCAGTATTATCAACTAACACGTCAATATGAGGAAGTGGAAAATCGTCTTTTGGGCTTGCTTTATTCAAATCTCTATAATCCACGCACATTCGAACCTTGCCATCTTTCTTTGGCACCGGTACGATGTTAGCAACCCATGAGGGATACTTCGTCACAGCCAGAAAACCAGCGTCCCACTGTTTCTGAACCTCCTCTTTGATCTTCATTGCCATATCTGGTCGAGTTCTGCGGAGCTTTTGTTTGACTGGTGGGCAATCTTCTTTCAGTGGCAGGCGATGCACAACCATATCGGTATCGAGCCCTGGCATATCTTGATACGACCAAGCGAATACATCATTATACTCTCGGAGCATTTCAACCAGTCTTCGCTTGATATCACTTTGCAGTGCAGCCCCGATACGAATATTCTTCTCAACCCCTTCCGACCCCAAATTGATAATTTCGATAACCTCGTCGTGAGGCAGAATGGCTCTTTCCTCTTGCTTCACTAACCAAGACAGTTCTTCAGGAACGTCGCTATCTTCGACAACCTCTTCTTCAGTCTGGAATACCGGGTGCTCGAAGTCGGGACGAGTCATAGGTGGCTCAAGGATGTCATCTGAAAATGTTATCCTGCAAAAGGAATGGTTAAGTGCTTCAAAATGCGTATAAAGCGAATAACCACATTGCCATTTTATTGAAAAATACAAAACAGGAAAGACAGGGATTACAGCATTTGCACATGAAAAAACGCCATTTATTTAATGATTAACGCACAATGTTTATAACAACACAGCCCTAAGCAAATCCTGATGCCCGGGCAAGACATCAGATTATTCAACAATTAATAAAGCAAAGCATTACTGTTTAAACGTCACAGGAACAAGCTCCTGAATAGACCAGTTGCACAGTCCTTGTCCTGGCGTGCTTGGCTGAATCCAGGCATCCATATCACAGTCGCTGTCTCCTTCATCAGACTCTGAAGCAGCGTTGACAGATTCATGACATACTCCACTGGCAGAGATGGTGATTGACTTTCTGAAATGAGGGGCCCCCACGGAAGGAGTTGATGACGACGGTCGGTACCCCAGCCCGAACCGGTCCATTTTCACCGGAATGTCCAATACTCTGCCCCAGCCCTTGGCTTCTCCTGCTTCCACTAGCGCTTGAGCTTCTTTATACGAAGAAACAGCTATCTCTGGCACTTTGCTCGGCTTGGGACCCTTGTTCTTGATGCGCAAACCTTCGAATGCCTGGCATGGTGTCTCGTGGATTTCCCCGTCGACTTCCACATATTTGAACGAAGATAGATGGCTGACCAGGATGTCTTCTTCTCCGCACACGGTGACTACGCTGTCTCCGACCATATACTTTAACTTCTGATGCAGGGTAGACGTGACTGCCCCTGCCCCATGAATCCAGGGTCTTCCCAGCAAGCAGCTGTACGCAGGCTGTATATCCATGATATAAAACTCCGTTGCAAACACTTCCGGCCCCACTTGCAGAGGCAAGGTAATCGATCCGAAGACTGTTCTCCGCGTGCCGTCAAATGCTCTGACTACCAAATCGCTGGGTGTACATAAAATCCCTCGAACATCCAGCTTCATCATCGCCTTCTTAGGCAGCACATTCAAAGACGATCCAGTGTCAACCAATACGTGCGACATTGTCGATCCTCTGCACTCAACAGATACATGTAATGCCATATTATGATCCCTTCCTTTCGGAGTCAAGTCAAAATCAGTAAAGCCCAGACTGTGGCCTGCATTTACATGTGCCAATACTCCTTCTAGCTGATTTACGGAGACATCCTGGGGTACAAAAGAAGTGTCCAGGACTTTCAGCAAAGCGTTCCTGTGAGCTTCCGAACACAACAGCAATGACAGAATAGATATTTTGGAAGGTGTCTGCTGTAGATGCTCCACAATTTTATAATCACTTTTCCGAATTAAGCGCATGAATTCTTCCACATCTTTAGATGCTGCTTCTTTTTCACTTGCTTGAGCCGGAACATTCTCAACTGCTCTCCCTTTTCCTTTCGCTAGCCTTTCGGCCTCCACTTCAGGAGATATAAAGATCCTGCCACTCCTCGTCATGCCTCCTGAACCAACAACATTATCCGCAACCTCCGCTGACTGCTTGTTAACATCAATCTTAATCCCATCACAATACACCTCTAGCCCATATGACCATGGGACTGCTTTCGTGTTCTCATACGGGATCGGCCCGGCCTTAGTTATAGTAATCGGTGGTCGCTGAGCTGGTGCTGCAATAGTGATCGTCTTCCGCGGAATCGTCACTGTGGCCACATCACTCCGATTATCCCCCAATGCCCCTGCAGGCTCGTCAGTTGCCGTTCGATCAAACTGCAATGCACCTTCATCAATTAAGGCCTGAATGCCTTTTTTCAAATCCTCACACCCCTCAGCCAGGGCCCAACAGTCTAAGCAGTACTCATCACATCCTGGGTAAACACCCCCTTGCAACAGTCGGCTTTTTACCTTGCTCAGCGGCGTCTTCAAATCCTCCACATTCATAATCAGATTCAACCCTTCCTCAGTCAGCACGGCGTTCGCCCCATGGTTGGGCATGGGTTTCTGGACTATATTCGGAACAGCCGTTCCGAAGTTGATAGACTTGTTGTCCAAAAGATCCTGCACAACGTGCTTAAAAGCATGGCAACCTTCTATATCGTGGCCCGGGGCCCCAGAATGAAACTCACAATGTCTGCTGGCATCGTAGCCGAACGGGGGAGTTCCCGTTATCGGTGCCAGGGTTCTTTTCTCTACTAGATTCAATCCCAACAATGTCTGCAATAAATCAGCATAGTTAGAGGGAGGCTTCTCGAACACTCTTCTCGGCTTGCCACCCTGGAATCTTCGTTGAGCTTGCTGTGCCCCCTGCTGAGGCTGCTGCTGCTGTGGCATTGGTTGCTGCTGAACCGGTTGTTGGTGCTGAATTGGTTGCTGTTGATATGGGATAGTAACACTCGACACTTGCTGCGGCTGACGATATTGATTTCTTCCCCTGCCTCGGCCTCGGCCTCGGCCTCCAAATACCGCGCTAGCTTCGCCCTGACGGCGCCCACCATAAGCTTTCTTATTACTGCCAGATGCAGTTGATTCATCGACTTGGAACTTTCCTTGCTTAATATTACGCTCAATCTTTTCTCCCATCAGAATCAGGTCTGAAAAGCTAGCCAGAGACGTATGAAACAGCATATCATGAAACAGTCCGGTGAATGTGCCGACAAACATGTCATTCATTTCTTTATCTTCGACAGGAGGACGGACCCTGGCAGCCATATCGCGCCACCTTTGCGCGTACTCCTTAAAACTCTCCCCCTTCTTTTGCGAAAGCCCGGCCAACTGGACCCGATTGGGCGCCAGGTCGCTGTTATACTTGTAATGGGCTACAAACGCCTCCGCTAATTGCTTCCATGTCTTGATATCAGTTGGCTCCAACCCCATGTACCACTCTAGGGAAGGACCCGATAGACTATCCTGAAAGAAATGCATTAGCATTCTTTCATCAGTGGAGTATGCAGACATCTTTCTGTAATAAGCTCGTACATGCACTTTCGGACATGTGTCTCCTTTGTACTTATCGAATGCGGGCGCCTTGAATTTAATTGGCACCCTCAAGCCAGGTACCAAGCCCATAGTTGCCATGTCCAGACCCACAGCGCTTTGATTTAGGACTCCCTTCATTTGCTCTTCCAGCATTCTGATCTTTTGAGAATCATCCATCGGCCCTTCAAAACCTCCTCCTGAGAAGGCGTCCTCCTGTTGATCCTCTTGCCACATACCGTTTCCAGCCCCGTATCCATCATACGCATTATTACGTCCAGCTCTGATCTGGTTCATCCCGGGACCTCGGCCTCTGTTGCCGTACCCTTGAACACCTCCCGCAGGACCATAAGCCATAAATCCAGCACCGTTTCCGTTTCCAAAGCCTCCGTAACCCTGATTGACCATACCATAACCATCTTGCCCAAAGCCTTGAGCATTAAAACCATACTTGCCAGCGTTGTCGAATCCCTGATCATTGAATCCGAACCCAGTATTGACAAAGCCATTGCCTCCGAGATTATCTCCCACATTGACATCACCCAGCCCAGCATTATGGACAGCAGTTTCATTTCCAACTCCGACGTTACCATTCACAGCAGCGGTAGCGTTGTTGACGTTAGCGGCAGGTATATTGACCACGGGCGGAGCCACTGGCGTGGGAGTGCCGTCTCCATGAGCAGTATCAACCCGGACAGACTGATGATCTTCGTTACCATGACCAGCGTTGCGAGCCAACAGAGGCTGGACCATGGCCTGCAAATTCTCTTGCCCTTTTGCTATAGCCTCCATGGTCTGCATGAAGAGGGCGAGCTTCTCGCGCACGTCCTGCATCTCGTTCTGAATCTGGTCCATGATTTTCCGACAGTTGGAGCGTGTAGAATAGCGGTGCGGATGTTGATCTGGAATCCTGCTAAGTACCTGGATCAAAGCAGGAAATAAGACACCATTCAAAGATTACCTGTTATGCAATATGAATATGAATGCAATGCAATGTGTCTGTGCATTAGGGAAGTTCATTCCCCCAGTTCTAGTGCGAAGGTGCCGGTGCAGTGACAGTGCTGACAATAGGAATATCGGAGCTGAATCATAGAAAGCCTCATATATTGCAGAGAGAATCAATAAGCCCAGGGCACAATATCACTGAGAATACAAAGAAGGCATGACCTCAACCAACAATCCTGGTGATGGTCAGCACTATGCGAATAAAGCATACAAATAACTACATGGAATGATCAAATCCTCCCAAAAGTCTGGTACTCCTCTATCAACTTCTTGGTCTCCGGATGGCTTGGTCGATCAAGCAGCCCTTCAACAAGCTGGTTTCTCCTCTTAAGGACACGGCGTACGTCTTCAGCAGTTTCTTCCCATGTTGCTTCTCCGAAGCAATCTTCTAACTTTCTCTTCTGAGACACTGCTTCATCTCTGGATTTGATTGCCTTGTTCAGTGCATGCTGGACACTATACCGGTTCATCACTTCTTCCTCACACTTCTTGATGCTAGACTTCAACTTCTCCTCGAGGTCGGAAATTTGCTGCTTCAGCTTATCTTCCCTCTTCTTGTTGTTAGTGAGTGTAGCATTCCAAGTTTTATTGCAAGAGGATATCTCTCGGTGTGCTGCGTCGAGCGCTTTCTTTTTGGCTTCCAACATGTCATGGGAACTTCTGAACTCTTGCCCCAGACGTTCGCGCTTTTTCTTTTCCTCGGTCAACTCAGCTCCTAATCTGTTTACCAGCTCGATCTGCTGCTGGAAAGCATATACGGCCTTGTTTTTCTCACTGCGCATTTGGGCTAACTCTTGCTCTAACCCTTCATTAATCTTCATCAAGGCTTCTTTCTCCTTCACAACCTGTTCATATGCTTCTCTAGAAACAGTAGTCGGCTCTTCTACCGGAATAGGATCAAGAATTGGTGCATCTGGAAACGGAATCTTCAACTGACTATCCCTCTCCTGAATCCAAGCTCTATAAGGTGCATAGGCCTGACAGTCATTCTTTCCTAACAGCGGCTTCCCTTTGCGGTTAATACGCGTCCAGGCACGTTGCAGCTTGGCTAATAACTCCCCCTTTACGTCACCAGTGAAGTACAGAGATTCCTGTACTTCTTCCTCCTGAGGTGGATTCTTCAGCGCATATCCGAACTGGCGAATGAATAAAGAAGGGTTGTAGTTGATACACCCTTTTCTTCCTATCAGCGGCACATTAGGGTACCCAGAACAACTGAAGATGAGCTCAGATCCCAACAGGTCTCTATCAAACCACTCCATATCTTCCGACGATAGCCTCATCAAACGCTCCGGCCAACCAACTGGAACTGTAGTCTCTGCAGCAGATCTTCCCTTAGGAAGGTGACTCTCAAACCACATACTCAACAAGGGTACACAAAGGTGAACATTCTTCCCTCTTCCCTTCTCATTCTTGTAATACAGTGAGTGGTAGAGATCTCCGAGTAAGGTAGGTACAGGATTACCAGCGGCAAACAAGTAGAAGGCATCGAAGTCCACAAAATCCGGTATATTGGGGAATAAAACTATGCCATAAATGCACAAGGCCAACACAGCATTGAAAGCAACCCAGCACCCACTCTTAGCGTACTCTTGGGCTTTACCAACTAAGAACTGAAATGAGAAGCCTGGAACTCCCCGGGAAACAGTAGTCACAAGTTCAGAAGCATCAACATGCAAGGCTTTTGCCAAATCCTCCGGCTTGGGCTTGGCGTCATAATGCATGAATGGAACCTGGTTCTGCACGGGCAGCTCAACATACTCAGCGTATTCCTCCAAGGTTGGCCCCATAATAAAGTCAGAGAACGTGAAGCACCTCAAAGCAGGGTCGTAGAATTGCATCGAAGCATACAGCCCCTCCAACTCTACCTCTGTAGGTTTGCACACCAATCTCAATAATCTACCATAGCTCATCCGGAAACTCCTACGAACACCCTCATCAGCAAGAGAGATCAACCCCAGTAAAGGAACAATATCAGGCGTAGGCAATTTGTAAGCAACCGTTCTCCGTAAGCTAGTCATGATCAACACTCAAAAGTCTGGGCACTAGAACTAGGGAAATGCAAATGCACCTGCAGCACAGACACACGTTAGTGAAATGCAAATGATAATGGATATGCAGGCAATGCAATGCAAGTAACATTCAACAGGGACCAAAGCTACAGCTGAATAGCCTAAACCCAATCAAGAAAGGTCTCAGATAGACCATCCAGAAGTCATCAAGCCCTGGTCTCAGATAGACCTAAAACAAAACTCCAATACTGGTCTCTGACAGACCTCAAACCCTGACTCCAACTGGCCTCTGATAGACCTCAAATCCAATCTCTAATTGGTCTCTGACAGACCTCAGAACTCTCCAACTGGTCTCTGACAGACCTCAAAACTCATCTCTAATTGGTCTCTGACAGACCTCAGAACTCTCCAACTGGTCTCTGACAGACCTCAAAACTCATCTCTAATTGGTCTCTGACAGACCTCAGAACTCTCCAACTGGTCTCTGACAGACCTCAAAACTCATCTCTAATTGGTCTCTGACAGACCTCAGAACTCTCCAACTGGTCTCTGACAGACCTCAAAACTCATCTCTAATTGGTCTCTGACAGACCTCAGAACTCTCCATAAATAACCAGGATCTCTGATCAAGAAATAAACGGTAGTCTGGAGGTCTAGTTACCTGCATAACCCTGAATCCCCTCACAGGTGGGCGGCCCTATAACTGGCACAAGGTACGGCATCCTATGCGGTCATTGGCGTCACAGACTTTCAGGGTTGATGATACGATTCCCAGAAGGAGTGGCATCATCAATTCCTGAAGAGGCCTCACTCAGCCAACTTCCAAATGATCGGTCCCCAGAGTCGACAATCCAACTAACCAGCCACCCATGCCAACCAAAGGAAGGGGCAGGAGGCCAACCAGAGGAACCTCGTCTGAGTGTAGATTTCATGGGACACCAAAGCAAGCGGGCGCCCACTAATTTCTACTCTAATTCTAGGTGCACTCAAGCCCAGGTCCGGCTTATCTCTCAATATCAGAACACCCGTCACACCCCAGATACAGCAACAATAATCAATATATAAAGCTGAAAATACAAGGTTAGAATATACAATAACTCCATACAAAATCCTCGACGGGAAACAAGCGCTAGGATTGACTCTCTCAAAGGGACGTTGGATCCCAAATGCATAAGAACCATCGCAGTCCTTAGCAGCCAGGGGACGTTGGATCCCCAGCAGAGTCGCCAGCTGTCGCTACTGCGAAAATCGGCGCCGGCTGAACAGAAGAGTCGCCACCGTGCGTTATTTATCCCACGGGAGGGAAAGGAAACGCTCAGAGTAAACCTCGCACAACACGGGAAAGGTATGGTCGTCGCAACCAAAACCTGGGTTCGGGAGTCGGTTACGCAAGGGGAAGGTATTAGCACCCCTCACGTCCGTCGTACTCGACGGGATCCACGCTTGTTTTCGGGTATGGATTGTTATTCTATCTAAACTATAGGTCAAGGGTGAAAAAGAAAATAAAATGAAAATAAAAATGACTCGGCAAAGTATCGCACTTTATGCCTACGTATTCCCGTCTGGAACGAGAAATCAGAGTCAACGTAGTTCGCCTACCTACGGGAAAGGAAGGGAAAGTTGCTCGCTAGGATATCGCATCCTATGCCTACGTACTTTCACACGGCATGAAAGATCAGAGCAAACGTAGTTCGGGCCACGTACGACACAAGCCTGTCTTGATTGTTTTGTCCTTCTGAAAAAGATTTTCTCCTGATTACGGGTCCAAGCGGACAAAAAATGACGTCTTGATGAGTTCACATTCTTTTACGGAAGAAGTGTCTTTTATTGTGTTTGAAATCTTTATGTGTTTTTCTGTTTGTTTTGAGAAAGAAAGAGACAGAACTCTAACCTACGGTTGCGAAGGGAAACAAACTAACCTAATGTTATCATGCATGGGTTAAGACCTAGTGTCTATCATGCTCCTCTCTTGCACAGAGAGAAACAGAGATCCTACGGGATAGGCAGAAACAGAAACAATATCAGATATATACAGTAAAACAGTAAAATGCATGGATGCAACAGCACAAGCGAGGCAAGGGAGTCCCACTCAACCTCGAACCTAGAAAACAATAGGCAAAAGTGAACAGACTTCACTTTCAACCCAACAGGGTAAACAGCAAACAATACAGTCCAGAAAACCAATCAATACATCAAAATGAAATACAGCAATAAAAACAGCACCAGCAGCTCTGAATCAACATCTGGCTCCAAGTAATCTCCAATCAGCTACAGGCTTCAACAAGCATCAGTCTCCATCTTCATGGCCTTCAGACAAGGGCTTTGATCATCTTTCTTCCATCTGCAATGGCTTTTCTTCAAGCTCAAACCTCCAGGATGAGGGATCAGTCACAAGAGTGAATTGGGTGTTAAGCAATCAGTTGACTACCAAGGGTGGTGAACAGACTGCTTCTAACACAAGAGACATTTTCTCTCAAGAGTTCTATCTCATAGACACTATCACCAAGCCTCCCAAAGGAAGGGGGTGAGTGTCTTAGAGAGACTCTGAATCACAGAGAAGAATGGATGCATACAAGGCAATCCATGTTTGAGAAACAAACTTTTTAATCTAGAGCTCTGCCTAGCTCCTAAACCCTAGTCTCCTCAGCAGCTGCTAGCAAGAAACTCCTCCTCAACTCTGACAGTTGATCTTCAATCTTTGGATCTCCAATGGTCTTCATCTCCTCAAATCTTCAGCTCCCCAGGGCCCCAGACAAACCCAATACCCAAACAAGCAAGCAATAATCCCCAGAGGGCACACCACACCAGTCAATCAGATATACAGATAGTATTAATAGCAGTAGGGGAGTCCTAACTTTTTCTCTAAGGGATCTAATAACTACCCATAGCCCCTATAGTCCCATAACTAATCTAGTTAAATCCTAAGTCCAAAGGGAAATGTAATCAAACTTCTTAAGTTGTCACCTAAAACCCTAGTTTTGTTCATGATGTTCAAACCTATTTTAATCACCTCAAATTAACTTCTAAAAATGGGAACTAAAATATTTCTACCAGTTGAATATCTCATCTAAACAATATAAAAAGAATGACCAAAAAATATTAAAGCATGTGAGAGAACAAAAATCATTAAAATGATGCATGAAATGAAGCTATTTAATATGACATTTATTTAGAAAATATGAAAAAAAATATGAAATAAAAATAAAAATGCAATTTTATTTTTCTATAATATTCTAGACATTTTAATGAAAATATGGTAAAAAGAATGAAGTGAAATGCATTTTTTATGAATTTATTATGAATTTCTAAAAATTGGTAAAATTAACATGAATTAAGAAATTAAATGGAATTAAAAATGAGGGAGGGGGTATGAATAGGAACCACGCCCAGTTCAATTCTGGATGGGCCACACAGACAGGGGGTGCGCTTAGCACTTTTACCAAGGCCCAGTATCACTCTGAATTAGTGAAAAAAACAAGAAGCGCTGGGGGGTGAGAATAGTGATGGAAACACGTTCAATATGCATTGGGCCTATAACCTGGGGGTGGGGATAACAATACAAACTGAGGCCCGCCCGTTTCAATTAATGAAACGGCGCGTTTTGGCCAAATCATTTCCCTCCACATCTGAAATTGAATAACAGCCATACGATCTTCCCCTAAGTAAAAAGTCTTACGCGAAATGGATGGCTCAGATTATGTCTTCCCCAATGAATCTGAAACCTAGGGTTTCACCATGAATGCCCCCATGCACGAGCTGAACTTCACCTCATCTGTTCTCCTTCTACACGCAATGAAATGCCACGCCATAAACATGAAACCTGCTCAGAATCTCTCCCTCTACAATCCTATAGCACTAGTTTGCTCTGAAACTCACTAGAACTCTCAACCCGATCGATGCAAATCCTGATCACCATAGAAGTACACTGATATGCACCACAACAATTCTCCATCAAACTTAACCTAAACTAGTCTATGCATAATGGAGATCAACCTGCGCTATCAAGCTAAGATTCTAATGCACTAACCTAATAGATTCAAGCCCTAACAGTTTGTTGCACCTGTTAACAACCATCACCAAACCTCTCCAAATTCATCCTACTTGTTCTCCTAACCACCTACATTGCCTCTAAACTAACAACAACATGTTAAACTAACTGAATCAAGCAAATCGAATGAAAACATACCTGGTGTAAAAAGCTTGAAAACAGCTATGGAACTCGTGGATCTGAAGCTTCTAGGTGTTGGATCTTGATCAATCCTTGATGTATGTGATTCTGTATGCAATTCCTTGTTGATTCTTGGCTTGAATTATGCTGTCCAATGGAAACTTCAACTTTGATGTTCTTGAAGAAAGTGCTTGAGAATGGATGATTCACACTTGATCCTTGATTGGATGATGATCTATGATGATGATTGAACAAGATTGAATTGATGTGGATGAGAATTGGTGAAGAATTTGTGAGATTTGGAATGAAACTTCAATGTAAAAGAATGAGAAATTTTGTGGAATTCTTGGTGCAAAATGAAGCCAACCCTTGCCAAATTCTCATTTCATGAATATATAGACCCCAAATGAACATTCTAGATCTATCTTGCACATTCCCTTGTTTTCCAACTTTGATCCATTTTGGTTATGTTTCTTCAATTACAAGTAACCAAAGATAACTTCTTTTTTTCCTTCTAAACTCAAAAAAGTGTTTGAACCATTGTTCTTAGAATTGTTTTTCCATTCAAAATCATATATTGGAAGTCTCCATTTGGATTTGTAAATCTCCCAAACCATTTTCCATCTTGAATTTATTCACTTTATAAGCCATTTTAGTTCATATTTTGACCAATTATGCAACTTCATGTTATGAGCTTCTCCAATAACTTGTGACCTTCTTTCTAGACTTAAAATCCCATTTGGAGCAAGTTTGATGTTGTAAGTTTTTCCATTTGAGGCCTCCTTGTATGAGTTTTGGACATAGGTTAAAATGACCTGTAATTCACAAATGCCCAAAATACCCTTTGCTTGCCAAGACCATAAGTTGAGTTCTCCACATCATATGAAGGCATACTATACCATTATAGAAAGCTAAGACAATGAGGAACAATTCTTATGTTGACCAAGAATTCATTTGAAATCTCCTTTAGGGGCAAAACTAGCTTGGAAGTCAAGTCACTTTCACAGACAAAAATTCAGACACCTCAGATGACCTGTAACTTGCAAGGACCATAACTTGAGTTCTATAAATCTCCTTGAGGTCTTCCACCACTCAAATTAAAGGTCTTGAGATTCTCTACAAGTTTCATGTTGGCCAAGAAGCCATTTGAAGCTAGCATTTTGACTTATCTTGCTTGGAAATTTGACCTAAACTAGGGGATTTTACAGAGAAACCCTAATTTAGTAACTCCTCTTCTCCTTGATTTCTCTTGAATTCTCCTTGGCATATCTCCATATCCTTCTTTATATATCCAATGGTGAACCCCACATCTCTCCAATAGCCTTGAATGCCCTTTAAATCAGTCAATTGACCTAGGGTTGACCTAGGGTTGACCCAGATGAAACCCTAGTTGACTGTCTTCAACTGTAGCTCTTGTGCTCTCATCAATGACTTGTCTCCTTCTCCAAATGACTTTCTAAGTCTCTCATAATGTCTAGATGCTCTCCATGCTTTCACTTCATAGCTCACAACCCTCTTGTTGATCCTCAGATACCCTCAGCTAGGAGATGGACTCAAGGCTTGATCTGCTGAACTCTTTGCTTTCAAATTCTTTCCTGATGACTTGAATGAGATGGAATTAGGATAATAACCTCATGATAAGCCTCTAGAGATGAGAATAATGATTGGTCCCCTGTTGAATGACTTGCTATGCTTATGCTATGCAGATGGTTAGTCTATGTACATGACTCTATATGCAAATGCTAATGATATTGAAACATAAACCAAGGCTAGAAAAGGTTGGGCAAATTTTAGGGTGCAACAGGTCACACTTTTGAAATTAACCGTTGGAAAAAGTTTTGCAACATTACGGTGTAACGCATAGAGTGGAAACTCCATACCACCCACATGCTAATGGTCAAGCTGAGGTGTCTAATAAAGAGATTAAGAGAATTTTGGAAAAAAAAACGTGTCAAACTCTAGGAAGGATTGGTCGCAAAAATTGGATGAAGCTCTATGGGCGTATCGCACGGCCTATAAAGCTCTAATTGGGCTAACTCCATTTCAATTGGTTTATGGTAAAACTTGCCATTTTCCGGTTGAAATGGAGCACAAGGTGTTGCACCCCAAAATTTGACCAACATTTCTTTACTTAGCTTATGTTTCATTTCAGTCACATTAGCATTATCATTTGCATTTCATTGACATGTATGCAGGACATCAAGAGGTATGATTACCAATTAAGAGCTATACAAGACTATGAAGCTAGCCAAGAAGGTTATTCAAGTGTTCAAGGGTTGATATCTTTGTCAGAGAAGTTAGAAGATCCTTAGAAAGGGTGGTTGAAACCAAGAGTGTGTGCCTCCTAACTTGAGAGTTGTGGAAAGACCTCAGATGATTCTGAAGCCAAGAATGTGGACTTGAAGCCTTGAGAGAGCTTATGAGATGTCTTGAAAGCCATCATGAAGCCTAGATAGGTCATGGTGCAAGTTTAAGAAGACTCAGCCATGAGTGGTGTAATTAGGGTTTGACTGGGTCAACCCTAGGTCAACTGATGATTTGGAGAGGGTTGAGACCTAATCCAAGAGCCATGTGATCATGGACTGATACACTGAGATGTTATGAAGATGATTCCAAGGTCAACTCATCATGATTGAAGAGTTTGAGAAGTTTCAAGCTAGGGTTTCTAAGGCTTGATAGTGTAAAATCCCCTAGTTTGACCCCTATCTTCAAGGCAATTTAACTCAAGATGTGATTGTCATCTCATCTTGCCCCCAACATGAATGTTGTATAGATTGTTCTTAGCTTTAATTTGAGTACTATAAGTCCTTGATAGGATTTGTAGAGCTCAAGTTATGACTTTGACAAGTTACAGGTCATCTGAGGTATGTGAATCTGGGGCCTTGAAAGTTACCCAACTTGCATCAAACGTTTTCCCAAGAAGGATGATTCCTATGAACTTTTGGTCAACATGAATGTTGTTCCTTATCCTCTTAGATTTCTAGAGAGTACTATAAGTCCTTGATAGGATTTGTATAACTCAAGTTATGGCTTTGACAAGTCAATGGCAGTTTGGTCATTTGGAGATTATAGGTCATTTCAAGCATAAGGCCATAACTCCTATTTCCAAGCTTCAAATGGAAAAGTCTTCAACATCAAACTTGCTTAAAATGATGTTCTAAGGCTATTAAGGAGGTCATGAGATGTTGAAAAGGCTTGTAGCTCAAAGTGGTAAAAATGACCTAAAATGAAGGCATGAGTTAAATAAGTCAAAGTTGGAAATTGAAATTTTCAAGCTACACATCCAAACCATGGCATGTAATATATTATTTTGACTCTAGAAAACATTTTAGAAACAATGGTTTAGCCACATTTTTGATTTGAGATCCAATTCATGGACTTGCTTTGGAAAATGGTTACTTGCATATTAAGCAACATTTGCAAAACTTAGAATTGAGGCATGGGCAAGGAACTTGGCAAGCTAAACCATTCCAAAATGTCACTAGGGGAGATTTTGAAAGAGAATAGGATGGTTTTCAAGCTGCAAACAGAATTGAGAATGGCATGATAAGTGATTCAAAATCTCATGACATGAGATATGTAAAATCTCATGACATGAGATATGTAAAATCTCATTGGAAGGATCTAGAGGGTTCTAGATCATCCAAACTTCATCTATATATTGAGTAGAATGCATCCATGGCAGAGGTTGGTGATCATTGAAGGTTTGAGCATAGTTTGGAATTGAGTTTTCATAGATTGCAATTGAAATCGGTTTCATCAATTTCCTCCATTTCCTTCCATTTTCTTGATTGATTCTTCTTCCATGAGTATCAAGGATTGATTCCAGATCATTTCCAAAAAGAATTGGTGGCTAGATCGTGTGGGAGCAAGTGATTTTCAGCACCTGCAACTCTTCATCGTGTTTCAAGATTGAAGCACTTTCCATTGAATCTTTTGCATACAGAAGCAAGGAGGAGGTCCAGAAGATTTGAGGGCTTGAAGTGGAGATTTCGTGCATTTGTTATTCAAGAATTTCCAGGTTTGTAACCTTCTTCCTATAGCTTGACTTAGGCAGAATTAGGTTGAATTATGGTGTTAGATTAGTTGTAGAATGGCCTAGGATGGATTTCAGATGGTTAATTGTTGAATTAGAGACAAAATAGGAAGATCACCATTTTCGGTTGAGATTGGGAGATGATGATTCTTGGGGTTTCAGAAGAAACTAATGGCATGATTGAGTTCGTGGCAAGATTTGGAGTGTGTTTCATGTTTTGACCATTTGCATTGGAGGCTCCTAGAGTGAACTAGGGTTGGGAAAGACGACCGGAGCTCCACCGGTGGTGGCCGGAGCTGGGCGCGAAGCTCAGATGTTTGAAAGGTTGAAGATGACCCTAACACCATTGGATCTTGTTTTGACTTGGACTTTGAGGCTCATCCAACGACCACGTTTTGAAGTTGAATTGTGAAGGAATCTGAAGCATGAAACGCACCGTTTCATTTATTCAAGCGTTTGTGCTTAGTAATCTGAGTGTTATCCACACCCCCTAGCAAGCCCAACCCAGAATTTTAACTGAAAATGATTTCTATTTGCACCGTGTCTTTATTCATTTTTGGTGGATTTCATTATTTTTTTCATTTAATTCATGATTTTTGTAAAATTCATAACTAATTGAATATTAATCCAATCAAATCCATTCTTTTTGCATATTACTCATGATTGAGTCTATTATTGTTTAGAAAAAAAATATTTTCATTTCTGATTTAATTGGAATTTTGTATTTTAATTGATATTAAAATGTTTATGTTTGATGCATAATTTTGTGGAATTTTGTTTGATCTCATGGTGATGATTTTGAGCCTAATTTTTTGTGTGTGATTAGGTTAGACATGTATGATCCCATAGAACTTTTCTCACATTTTTGTGATGAAAATAGGTGTGCTTTCTAGATTGATGTTTAGATGCTTCCTTTTTAGGGTTTTAGGTTGATGCCTTAGAATGTAGGATTTAGTTCTAGGTCCAAATTGATGATTTGATATTTGAAACTAATGTGATAGAGTCATGATTGACATAGGTTCCCATAGTAATTTTTGTAGGATTTTATAATTGGTTTTAGTATTTTAGTTAGGACTAACTTTAGTGCTAAGTTGTAGGTGATCCTAATTTACTAATTCAACTAGTTTAACTCATCTAGTACCCTTAGATTAGGGTTTGTGCTTGATTTGCCTTTGGTTGAAATTGAAGACAAGTTGAAGACAAGGTGAGGATGCTTGAAGTGGCTTGAAGTTTCTTGGAGCTTTGGATTTGTTGGTGCCTGAAGGTGTCTGATGAAGATTAGGAGATAGGACATAGGGAGAGCCTTGTAGTTAGAATGATTTCTTTCACAAACATGGAAAGCCTCTTGTGCTTCCATTCCTCCCAATGACTAAAAGTCCTTCTCAGATATTCACATCCCTCCTTTGGAAGGATGAGTGGCTTTATCTGGGAAGTAGAACTTTGAGGGAACCAGTCTCTCATAAATGATGAACCCTTGCAGGCTTCCTTTGGTTGTCAGTAAGTTGTTTATCATTTCCTCTCACTCTATTCAATCAATTGTATTCTGGTTTGAGTATCTTGAAAGGTGTTGGACTTGAGGATGAAGATGAAGACTTCATTGAAGAGTGTGGAAGAGGGTGATGCCTTGAGCATTGCCATTGCAGCTGAGGCTTGGAAAGCAAGAAGAACAGGTTGATACTTGAATATCCAATTGAGATTGAGTAAAGAATGAGGAATTCCTTGCTTGAAGAATATTGAAGGATGAAGTTGACACTTCTAAGTGATTGAAGACTACTCTGAGAAGCTGAAGCTTGTAGGAAGAGAAGACCTAGTTGAGACTGGTAAAGTAAGAGAGCTGAAGCTTGAAGACTGAGTTGATACTTATGAAGAGGATTCAGTTGAGGTTGAGAGTGGAGCTGAGGCTTGAGGACTAAAGGAAGTTGATACTTACATTGAAGCTTTGAGAGCCTGGAGGAATCAAGTTGATACATGCAGTTAGGAGTGAAGCCTGAAGATGGAATTGAATAAGAAAGCTGAAGCTTGAAGAAGAAGATTAAGTTGAAACTTATGTTTGATGGGTTGAAACCTGGAGAAGCAAGTTGATACTTGGCATGAAGGGTGATTGAAGTCTGAAGACTGGGTTGCTGTTAGAAGAGCTGAAGCTTGGAATTGGGAGAGAGAGTTGTTGACCTGCTTTCTTGTCTGTTTTCTTTGCTGTATTGATATGTCTTGTTTGACTTGTCTGATGCATTAGAATAAGTCCATGATTAGACTGACTTTAATCTAGGAGCATGATTGCACTAGAGGTTGAGTTGCTCCCTCTGCTTGTATTGTTACTGTATGGCTTTGCTTGCGGGTATTGGGTAGAGCCCAACTCCCTTGCCCAGGTGGTTTATTTTGCTTGATAGCATTCCATTTTATTTCATTTCTTCTGTATGATTGCAGTTTACTGTACTTTGCTTGATAGCATGATGTTATTTTCTTCTGTATGATTGCAGTTTACTGTATTTTGCTTGATAGCATGTTGTTATTTCCTCAGTATGATTACTGTTATTCATTCTGGCTTGAGGTTGAGATGAGCTTGTGGAGGCTGATGCCCCACACACATTTCCTCCCTCACTTGCATTGCATGCATTTTGCAGTCGTTTACTGTTTACTGTTTAAGTTGATGCTTCATCTGTTTCTGTGTATCATTGACATGATCCCTTAGGAATCTCACTTCCTTTGATAAGGAAGTTATGATAGAACTTTAGGTTGAAACCTATGCATGACAACTTCTAGGAGTTCCCTGGTTCAAACTTCAACTATAGGATGAATCCTTGGCATGACAACATTAGGACTTGATAGTCTCCCCGTAGTTGAGCCTATTCTCTTCTCATCTCAAAACAGCTTAAAATACAGTAATCATGAATGATTTCTTTCGTACGTTACGAGCCTTAAGCTATATGAGAATGGATTGTTAGAGAGCTTCTTTTCAACAATCTGGATGTTTAGTATGGCACCCTTTGGGTGACATGCGACGCATTCACTCTCGGGTCATAGTCTTTAGTGCGATTGAAATTGCAAACACAATAAAAAACACTTCTTCCGTAAAAGACAGAAAACAAACTTCAAACCTTTTTGCCCCGTGGGCCCGTAATTCAAAGGAAAACTTTTCTGAAGAAAAGAGTGTCGTTAAACTTCAGCGCCAATGCAAACAGGCTTTGTCCCTAACTGCTGGAATTGCTGTTTAACCCGACTCGATAAAACAGATGAATCTGAATCCCCGTAATCCGTATTAGCCCGAACTACGTAAGCTCTGATCTCTCATACCTGTTGAGAGTACGTAGGCACAATACTGACGTATTGGCGAGCCACCTTCCCCGTAACCCGTCGTAGGCCGAACTACGTTGACTCTGATTTCTCATTCTCTGATGAGAATACGTAGGCATAAAGCGCGACGCTTTGCCGAGTCATTTCCTTTTCTGTTTAAGCCAGCCTTGATAGGTAGATAGATAAACCAACTCGTCCAGTAAACACAACAAACGTGGATCCTGTCGAGTACGACGGACGTTAGGGGTGCTAATACCTTCCCCTTGCGTAACCGACTCCCGAACCCAGACAACGGTTGCGATGACCTTGTCTTATACCTTTTTCGTCAGGTTTTTCCGATCGTTTCCTTTCCCGCTCTGAGGGATAAATAACGAAAGGTGGCAACTCTTCTGTTTTGCCGGCACCTTATTTTCGCGGAAGCGACAGCTGGCGACTCTGCTGGGGACTTGATAGTTTCCTGGGATCCAACGTCCCGTATGCGAGTCAGTTTGGGGATCTGATGTCCCCTGCGAGAGTCAATCCTAGCGCTTGTATGATTACTTGTTGGGTTGTGTTTATTTATCGCATTTTATTTCCCGCACTTTATTTTCAGTATGATATGATTATTTGTGCTGTTATGGGAGGGGCATTCTGATGAGTGAGAAGCCAGACCCAGGCTTGAGTGAACATAGCATTAGTTGTGGAAATTAGTGGGCGCGTGCTTGCTTGGCAGACACTAGTGTCTCATGAAATCCACGCTCAGACGAGGTTCTCCCGGTTGACTTCTTTTTCAACCCTTTGGGTTGAGGGGGTTGTTGGTTTGGAGGATTGTCGACTCTGGGGACCGATCATTTGTGATTCAGCCGAGTGAGGCCGCTTCATGAGCTGGTGATGCCACACCTTCTGGGTATCGTATCACCCCTCTTGAATGTCTGTGACGCTGATGAACGCATAGGATGCCGAACTTGAGTCAGTTTAGGTCCATACCTGTGAGCAGGGTTGGGTTCATTGCAGGAAACTTTGACCTTCAGACCACCTAGTTTTCTTGATAGTGGATCAGTTTTGTTGGGATCTGAGGATCTCATCTGCAGATATATGATTGTTCTTGACAAAACAGGTTTTTGATTGGAATCAGAGGACCTTGTCATCAGATATGTATTTGTTCTTGACAGAGCAGATTTTTTGTTGGGATCTGAGGATCTCATCAACAGATGTATGGTTGTTCTTGACAGAGCAGAGTTTTGGTCCTGTATCAGAGGCCCTTACTGTCAGATGTGTGTTCTTGATAGAGCAGATTTGTGGTCCGATACCAGGGTTTTCTTCGTATCAGAGATGGTGGTTGTTCTTGATAGAGCAGGATTATGGTTTTGTTGATACAGAATCTCCACAGCACAGTTGCCTTGATCTCCTGCTGCATGATTGCATTCTACATTGCTTTGCATACCCATTTGCATTTCATTAACGTGTGTCTGTGTTCCAGGTACCGTTTCCCCCGATTCAGGATTTCTTGCCTCTTATTGTATTGTTATGGGTTCTCTGAGGAAGACCGTCGCCTACAGGATCTCGGCCCCTGATGTGGTTCAGCTGACTGGTTTGATTGCTTTAGCAGATGATTCTGTGAGAGATGAGTTCAGAAAATCTTACGGCAAATTGCTCAGTTTGGTTCGTAAACCTTCTGCGTTCGAGTTGAATGGGTTGCACACTCTGCTGCAGTTCTACGATCCTCCGTTGCGATGCTTTACTTTCCAGGATTTTTTTCTCACACCTACGTTAGAGGAATATGCTGATTTGTTAGGTGTGCCTATCAAGAGGCAGATGCCCTTTGTTCATATGGATGTTGAGCCTGATCTGGCTAGTCTAGCTCCGTCACTTCATCTGGATGCTTCCGAGTTGGTATTGTCTAGTTGGAACAAGGTTCCCGGTTTCTCCTTGCAGTTCTTGGTGGGAAAGGCTCAGCAGTGCGCCAAGGACGGATGTTGGGTCGTGTTCAACGCCATCCTCGCTCTGTGCATATATGGCATCATTCTGTTCCCCAATATGCCCGATTTTGTAGACTTCGACGCCTTTCGCATCTTTGCTTCAGGGAATCCAGTCCCTACCTTGATAGGAGATGTCTACCATTCCATCCACTACAAGAATGAGAACAGAAGGGGCAAGAATGTCTCGTGCTGTGTGCCCTTGCTTTATAAATGGCTTGATAGTCATCTACCCAAGAGGGGTCCCTTTGTTTCGTCTGCAACCACGGCTGAGTGGTCTGAGCGTTTGATGAGTCTATCAGCGGAGGATATTGACTAGTTTGACAGAGATAGGTTGGGTACCGAGATTATCTTCAGCTGCAGCGGGTTTCCGAACATGCCTTTGATCGGCAGGAAGGGCTGCATAAACTATAATCCGTCTTTGCTGGTGCGACAGTTCGCGTATGCTTTGAGAGCTCCGTCGAAGGATGAAGAGGTGCAAGAATCTATGTACCTCACTGGTCTTCTAGAAGGGGATATGTTATCTAAGCTTCAGCGCGCTTGGAATGGTATCAGTAAGAG
Source organism: Lathyrus sativus (assembly GCA_963859935.3). NCBI lineage: Eukaryota > Viridiplantae > Streptophyta > Magnoliopsida > Fabales > Fabaceae > Lathyrus > Lathyrus sativus. The sequence continues at coordinate 571,272,107 of OZ012735.1, read as the reverse complement.
GGGAAAACCATTGCTGGGGAGAAGCAATAATCAAGCCTACCCTCCGTATGTGACATGGATCAGAGCCAGAGCAGATGCTATAGGGATTCCGTTTCCTCCTGCCAAGCCAAAAAGCCCTCCAGTGATTGAAGAGCCTACTACCGTGCCCATTCAGCAACATAATTAGGTGTTAGCTGAGCGAGATGAATTAAAGAGGGCAAATGAAGAACTGGAGAAAGAATTGGCTCAGCTCTGAAGTGAGAGAAACGAAGCTGTTCATTCCTTCAAGAGGCAGACAGAGCTGGTGAACCAGCTAGGAACAGATTTGATTAAGCAGATAGCTGAGCGTGAGCACATGGGTCAGGACTTCAAAGCTGTCAATGATGTACTGGACACGAAGAAGCAGCACTTGGACGAAGCATATCGGAGGATATCCAAGTTCAACCAGCACTAGAAAGCCTCCCTAGCCACCAGGAAAGAGCGTGAGGATAAGCTGATGCAACAGATTTCCAAGCTGAAAGCCCAGGTGAAGGCTAATGAGAAGAGGTTTGATGAAGAAACCGCTCGCAGATATGCCGCCGAAGGCCAGCTCAACAGAGCTCTCGCTAACCTGAAGAAGCGCAAACTGACGTTTGAATCCAAGAAGCGGAAGTTAGAAGATTTTTTCGACGAAGGAGCATGGGAAGATTCGGTCGAAGGTATTCAGTATACCATTATGCAGAGGGAGCTACTCGTCGAAGGGTTGCTCACTCGTCCTGATCATCCAGAAACGAAAGGGTTGTTAGAAGAGTTTCGCGCCCGGCGCCGTACTTGACTACATTTGTATTCCTTTTGTTTTGATCGTTGTTATGTGCTGACCATCACCAGGCTTGTTGGCTGAGGTCACGCTGTTGATTCATCTTGTATTCACTGACGTGGTGTACCGCCTGGATGGGCTTTCTTTCTATATACGAGATTGTTATTTCCATGATTGGACTCGGACTTCTTATTATTATCAGCACTGGCACTCAGGCACTAGGATCGGGGGAGATCTCCCTAACGCACAGATACACGTTTGCATTTGCATAACGAGCACTTTGTCGTTTTTTCCTAACCCTTTTGTGTTTCCAAGTTGTTTCAGGTTGTTCCAGGATTGATCAGAGACCTATCCACCATTATCCGACCAGAGGAAATCAAACCAGAATCATGGAGCAAGTGCAAACTGATGTTCAGGAACTCCGCGAAAGAATGGACCGCTTCATGGAGCTCATGCAAGCGGTCGCCAATGGCCAGGATCAGCTCAGAACCTTGGTTCAGCCTCTGATTTCAAGGGTCGATAGCAATGGCGTACTCCATGGTGGGACCGTGCCTATCCCTCAACCAGTTGAAACTCCTAAGAATGGCGTCCCCATGACCGGGGGGAATGGCAGTGCCAACGGCAATGTGATAGCTAACATGGGACTCAACGGTAATACGACAGGCGTCGGTAATGGGAATTTGGAAGCTAACGTCAATGTTGGGCTGGGCAACGGCAATGCAGGTGTAGGAAATCTATTTGGGCCTTAGCCGTGGTTAGAAGATCGTCAAGACGATGTGTTCTCTCAGAGAGGTGCTGAAGGTGAGCTGACTGCTGAAGCACGTCTAAGGTTCAAGGCACTCGAGGATAAGATGAGAAATATCGAGAACCAGAACACCCTGGGCGTTGATATGTCCAAGTTGGGACTGATTGCTGATTTCAAGGTGCCTCCCAAGTTCAAGGTACCTGACTTTGAAAAGTATAAGGGCACCACTTGCCCTCGCGTCCACCTGAGATCGTATTACAGAAAAATGTCCGCTCATTCTGAGGACGAGAAGTTGCTGATGCACTTCTTTCAAGACAGTCTTTCCGGGCCATCCCTCGAGTGGTACATGAGTCTGGAGCCTACTAGTGTGCGCACGTGGAAAGACCTTGCTGAAGCATTTGTGCACCACTACCAATACAATAGCGACTTGGCCCCAAACCGAGTCTAACTGCAGAATCTGTCGCAAAGGAACAATGAAGGGTTTAAGGAATACGCCCAGCGGTGGCGTGAATTGGCAGCCAGGGTTCATCCGCCGATGGTTGAACGCGAGCTTGTGCAGATGTTTGTAGCCACCCTCCCAGGGGTTTACTACGAGAAGTTGGTCAGTGGTATGTCTGGAACATTCTCATATCTCATTATCACGGGTGAGCACATCGAAAATAGGATCAAACTCGGGAAAATTCAAGGTGAGTCATCCTCAGCTGGAGGAGGCGGAAAGAAACCTTATAGTGGCAAAAGACGGGAAGGAGAAGCGAGCACTGTGACCAACGCTCGAAGGAAGGGTAAAGGCTCTCACCAACAGGTGGCCAGTATAACTATCCCGGCGGTTCAACAGCCACAGCAGCAGGAGCAGTAGCAGCAGCAACAAGGGTACAAAAAGTATCAGAATAGGGCACCTCTGTCGAGCCGTCACATCGAGACGCCGCACATGTCGTACGCGCAACTATTGCAGACTTTGCTTCAGCTACAGTTGATCCAGAAGAGAACGCTGGCTCCTTTGACAGGGGCACCACCGCCAGGTTATGACGCAAATGCAACTTGTGAGTTTCACTCAGGGGCACCAGGCCACACAATAGAGAATTGCAAAGCCTTCAAGCACAAGGTGCAGGACATGGTGGATGCCAAGATCATCAACTTTTCAGATAATGTGCCAAATGTCACGAAGAACCCTATGCCGAACCATAGGGGAGGTGGAGTAAACGCCATTATTGAAGACGAGAACTTGGATGTGTTGACTGACGTCAGAAATATGAAGACGCCGCTTAGCTTCGTTAAGGCTAAGTTGATGAAAAGGGGTTTCTTTCTAGGTTGTCGAGAAATGTGTATGGGCTGTGCGACACGTTCTGATGGATGTGAACAGTTGGTAGAAGGAATTCAAAGTCTGATGACTGAAGGTATTTTACAGTTTAGCCGGAGGGCCGAATGTGGATCAGGGGAGGTAGTGCTGAAGCACGATGATGAGGTCGCCACCATCACCATCCCTCGCCAGACGATAACTATTTCTGCGCCCAGGCCGCCCACAATTACTATCACCAAAGCTGGGCCGATACCCTTCAAGAGCACTAATGCTGTCCCGTGGCATTATGGGGCTGAAGTCTACTGCAACAGACAGAAGTTGGAGCTAGAACTGTTTGGGTCGACTGTGGAGAACCTTGCGAGAATCAGTGGTATTACTCGCAGCGGAAGAGTGTTTGCACCACCAGAGGTCGTGGCGGATAGAGCAGTCAGAGCTGATGCGGCTGATAAACGTAAAAGTAAAGTCGTTGAAGAGATCCCGCGTGGGGCAGAAAACGACTTTCTTGTTAAAGATGCCGAGGAGTTTATGCGGTTGATTAAAAAGAGTGACTACAAGATTGTGGATCATCTCCATCAGACACCCTCGAAGATTTCTATCCTGAACTTGTTGCTGTGTTCTGAGGCCCACCGCAACGCACTGCTGAAGGTGTTGAACGCCGCATATATACCGCAAGAAATATCGGTAAATCAGTTAGAAGAGGTCGTAGCCCACGTAAATGCTGGAAATGGGCTAGGGTTCACTGACCTAGAGCTGACGCCGAAAGGGAGGAACCACAATAGCGCCCTGCACATCTCGATAGAGTGTAGGGGAACGATTATGTCGCACGTGTTGGTGGACACGGGTTCGTCGCTTAATGTTCTTCCGAAGAAGGCATTAATGAAGTTAGATACTCGTGGAGTGATTTGCACACCCAGTGATCTGGTTGTGAAGGCGTTCGATGGGACTAAACGCCATGTTTTCGGGGAGGTGACCCTGCCAATCCAAGTCGGGACAGAAACGTTCGACGCGGTCTTTTATATTATGGACATCATGCCTGCTTACAGCTGTCTCTTGGGTCGGCCGTGGATCCATGCTGCTGGTGCCGTGACCTCCACGTTGCACCAGAAACTCAAATATGCTGTCGGGGGTAGCATCGTAACTGTTTGTGGCGAGGAAGACATAATGGTGAGCCATTTGTCGTCCTTCAAGTATGTTGAGATGGATGGAGAAATCCATGAGACTCTATGCCAAGCGTTCGAAGCTGTCAAAGTGAAGGACGTAGCTCCTGTAGTCACTGAAAAGCCAGAGATGACTCTCTCCTCATTCAAGGAAGCCCGGGCCGTTGTCCAATCTGGATCTACCCCAGGCTGGGGGCGAATTTTGGAGATACCTAACAAGCAAGATAAGTTTGGGTTGGGATATTCTCCTGGAGCTGAAGCTTCTTCTTCTAGCAGTGCGTCGCGAGGTAAGGGGCCGATCCAGTTTACCAGTGGCGGAGTGATTTTTGAAAGCATCAATGCAGTGTCTGAAGACAGCGGAGATAGCGACTGTGACCTCGACTCTTGAATCCAGCCAAGCAAGCCAGGCGAGAGCCTTACCAACTGGTCCGTCAAGGATATGATCCAGATGACAAGCGAAGAGTAATGATTTACTTTTTCCAATCATTGTACAACCCTATGTCCTACCCAGGGCATAGTGGTTTTATTGTCAGGGCCTTGTTGGATTATGTACATGCATTTTGTTAATAAATCAAAGGCGTTTTCTTCGTATTCAAATATTATGATCTCTGTTATTCCTGTTTTATATTTGTTTTGAAAAACAATAAAATGGCAATGGGGTTTGTGCTAACCTGCATATCCTTGTTTTAAGCTTAACCCTTGTTATTGCAGGATCCACATAACAGATGACATCGACTCTGGACCTTCTACGACTCACTTCGACTTCGATTGCCCGATCTATCAAGCCGAAGAAGAGATTGATGAAGATGAAGACCTTCCCAAAGAGTTGGACCGCTTGTTGAAACAAGAAGAGAAGTTTATTCTGCCTCATGAAGAAGAGATCGAGATTGTGAATCTGGGTTCTGAAGAACTTGTCAGGAACGTCAAGATAGGGGCTGCATTGCAGAGTGATGTCAAGCAGAGATTGGTCGAGATGCTAAGAGAGTATAGTGACGTCTTTGCTTGGTCATACGAAGATATGCTCGGACTTGACACTGACATCGTGGTCCATCACTTGCCGCTGTGAGAAGATTGTCCTCCGTTAAGCAGAAGCTTAGGAGGACACGACCGGATATAGCCGTTAAGATCAAAGAAGAAGTGTAGAAACAGCTTGATGCTGGCTTCTTAGCGGTCACTACTTACCCTCCGTGGGTCGCCAACATAGAGCCCGTACCGAAGAAGGACGGTAAGGTGCGCATGTGCGTCGATTATCGGGATTTGAATAGGGCGAGCCCTAAAGATTATTTCCCGTTGCCTCATATTGATGTGTTGGTCGACAATACAGCTCAGCTCTCCGTGTCTTCGTTCATGGATGGCTTCTCCGGTTACAATCAGATCAAGATGGCGCCGGAGGACATGGAGAAAACTACGTTTATCACTCCCTGGGGAACATTCGGCTACAAGGTAATGCCTTTTGGTCTGAAGAACGCAGGGGCCACTTACCAACAAGCAATGGTTACTTTGTTTCATGATATGATTCATCATGAGATTGAAGTCTATGTTGATGACATGATTGCGAAGTCCCAAATGGAGGAGGGACATCTGGTCAATTTGCTGAAGCTTTTTGAGAGGCTTAGGAAGTTCAGGTTGAGGCTGAATCCTAACAAATGTACTTTCGGAGTACGGTCCGGAAAACTACTAGGGTTTATCGTGAGTGAAAGAGGCATCGAGGTTGATCCTGCGAAGATTAAAGCGATACAAGAAATGCCAGTTCCAAAAACAGAAAAAGAAGTTTGTGGTTTCTTGGGCAGAATAAACTATATTGCAAGGTTTATTTCTCAGCTCACGACCACGTGTGAACCGATGTTCAAGCTTTTAAAGAAAGATCAGGCGATTACCTAGAATGAGGATTGCCAGAAGGCATTCGATAAGATAAAGCAGTATCTGCAGGAACCTCCAATCTTGATACCCCCAGTGGCTGGAAGACCCTTAATCATGTACTTGACAGTTCTTGAGAATAGTATGGGGTGTGTTCTCGGTCAGCACGACGAGACGGGCAGAAAGGAGCATGCCATTTACTACTTGAGTAAAAAGTTCACGGACTGTGAATCTCGTTACTCAATGCTGGAAAAGACGTGTTGTGCACTAGCCTGGGCGGCCAAATGTTTACGACAATACATGCTCAATCACACCACCATGCTAATTTCGAAGATGGATCCGATCAAGTACGTCTTCGAGAAGCAAGCGCTTTCGGGCAGGATTGCCAGATGGCAAATGGTGTTGACGGAATATGACATTCAGTACGTTTCCCAGAAGGCCATCAAGGGAAGCGTATTGTCTGATTACCTTGCCGAACAGCCGATCGAGGATTATCAGCCGATGAAATTTGAATTCCCTGATGAGGATATCATGTTTCTCAAAGCGAAGGATTGCGATAAACCGTTGCCCGACGAGGGGCCAGACAGGAAATCCCAGTGGAATTTGATATTCGACGGGGCGGTTAATTCCTATGGAAGTGGCATCGGGGCGATCATCACGACCCCCCATGGATCCCACATCCCGTTCACTGCGAGACTGTTGTTTCCATTCACCAATAATGAAGCGGAGTACGAAGCATGCATCATGGGTCTAGAAGAGGCAATTGATTTGAGAATCAAGAACCTAGATGTATATGGTGACTCGGCGCTTGTGATCAACCAGATTAAAGGGGAGTGGGAGACTCGTCAATCGAATTTGGTGTCGTACATGAATTATGCCAGAAGGCTACTTCCTTTCTTTGATCGAGTGGAACTCCATCATGTGCCCAGGGCCGAGAATCAGATGGCTGATGCCTTAGCCACGTTGGCTTCGATGTATAAAGTCAATTTTTGGAATGAAGCTCCAAGAATTGTCCTTTCCCGTCTTGATAGACCTGCATTCGTCTTTGCGATCGAGGAAGCCTCCGACGGCAAGCCATGGTTCCACGACATCCAGACCTTCCTTATGACTAAGGAGTATCCTGCGGGAGCGTCAACCCAGGATAAGAAGACTCTGAGGAGGCTGTCTGGAAATTTCTATCTCAATCCTGATGGAGTTTTGTATAAAAGAAACCACGATCTCGTGCTACTCAGATGTGTAGATGAGAAAGAGGCGAGTATGCTCATGGAAGAAGTCCATGAAGGCACATTTGGTACGCACGAGGGTGGGCATGCTATGACGAGAAAGATCCTGAGAGCAGGATACTACTGGCTGACGATGGAATCAGATTGCTTTAAATTCGCGAAGAGATGTCATAAATGCCAAATTTATGCTGATAAAGTTCATGTGCCGCCGTGCCCGTTAAATGTCATGTCCTCCCCGTGGCCGTTCTCCATGTGGGGCATCAACATGATAGGCAAGATCGAGCCCACTGCATCTAATGGTCATCGCTTCATTCTAGTAGCCGTCGACTACTTCACCAAGTGGGTGGAGGCAGCCTCATATGCTAATGTGACCAAGCAGGTGGTGGCTAAATTCATAAAGAGGGATATCATCTGTCGTTACGGAATTCCCGAGCGGATCATTACTAATAATGGTTCGAATCTGAATAACAAGATGATGAAGGAGCTGTGCCAGAGTTTCAAGATTGAACACCACAACTCATCTCCTTACCAGCCGAAGATGAATGATGCCGTTGAAGCGGCCAATAAGAACATAAAGAAGATTGTTCAGAAGATGGTTGTTGTTGCGGTGAAAATTGGATATCAAGCTATTAAATTAACTTGAATCTTAATTCTTTTTACAATCGGTCTTTAATTTATCCAAAGGATAGGTCTAAAGAAAGAAAGAACCTTTTTCGCGATGTAACGACAACGCTTAAGAGATTCGGGGATTTGGGGGTTGGTTATATCTAGGGAAGGTATTAGCACCCTAAATATCTGTAGTACTCTACAGGAACCTTTTGTTTAATTAATTGCTAAGTTTTTGAATTGTGCACTATGGTTTTAGGATTGGGAATTGAGATAAAATACATAAAAGGCCTAAGTGTTTTTCTAAGTTTGCTCGCAAAGGCATCGCACCTTCTGCCTACGTATCCTGACTAGGATAGAATCAGAGCAATCGTAGTTCACCTCACAAGGGAAAAGAACACTTGATGATGATCAAGGTTCAAAGGGGAACAAACATGACAATGTTTGTGTGGAGTTTGACAAAACTCCCTAATCTAAGTTGAAGGGGAAGTAAGAAGTCATGACGATGATTCTTACACAGAGTTGACGAACTCTTTCCTAGGGTTCTAGTTGAAGAACACTCCTAGTATGGGTGGGTTTCTTAGACTTCAAGCAAAGTCTAAAGGCTTCTAATATAGGGTTGAGGTGACTTAACAAAGTCAAGAGGTTTAAGATTTTGGTCCAAGACATTGACAGTCAAATGGACAGACTTTCCTTTGGAGGGGGAGATAGTGGGCAACTGGATGAAAGCTAACAAGTTTCATCACTTGGGGATAAAATAAATACAAACATTATATTAAAGCATTCATGGTGACAACCAATGAAAAGATTAAGGATGAAAAGCAATGATGGCAATCAAAGCAGATGATTAGTACGAAAACTGTGACGACAGATCGCACCTGGAGTACAATTAACAAACAGATGAACTAAGCATGATAATAATTCAAAGTAAAAAAACCTAGGATATTGGATAACATGTATAGGCATGAGAACAATCAATTTTCACAAAGAAAAACAAGTGGAACCCTTTAAACTTTTATCTGCAACAGCTAGGGTTAGTATTGTCAATATGACAAGTTGCACATAGTCAAACATGGTGAAAAATTAATCAAACATGGAAAATAAAATTATGACATGAAAGTACACATTAAAACAAACACAATGAAAAAATAATGGGTGAAAAATGATAAAAAATGAGAGAGTTATGATTTTTTGAAGTTTCATGTGAAAAATGAAAAAAAGTGGCAACAAGGGTTATCACCAAGGATCGAACCCATGCCAAGTACAATACGCGCGCAAGTTTCAACCGCTGGGGCGGCCATACATCCATTAATTAAAGCGCAATGATAAATATATAGAGTATGTTCTCTTGTTTTGCTGGGCCAAATGTGAGGCCTCCCATCATTTTGCAAAAGTATCCATAACTTTCTCATTTCTTAGTAATTTTCTTCAAATTTTATATGTATTTTGGGTAGAATTTCATGAGGAATAGGATGGCATTGGTGGTTTTTGAAAATCACTTCTCTAATGAAAAACTCGATAGGGGGTTGTATTATGCTTCAAATTTTGCAAATTGTCATGCACAACCATACACAGTCATTTTAAATCCATACAAAGCACACATACACTTCAGTTGAATGATATCTAAACAAGCAAGGACACTTTCGTGGCCAGAAATAATTGACTGTAGAAAATCACACTCAAGTTGCAAATGGTCAAAAACAAACATGCATGACAGTTGGGCATTCTGCGTTCAAAAGTAACACAAACCAAAGCAACCTTGTGAACACCTCTCAAACATGGTTTTAATTATGTGTATGTGGAAAAATTGGAACTGGAACAAGTGTGTGGATATTTGGTTTTCAAATTGCAACTGGTGTGTGTTATGTTTCATAAATTTCAATTTGACATGAACAGCTTTATACAGTCATATTAAATCCAAATAAAGCACACATACATGACATTTAGGTGATGATAAATCAATCCAAAACACATTCATGGTCATAACTGAGCTGCTATAAAGAATCACATGTGATTTGCAAAGAAATACATAAGTAACATGCATGAGCTATGACAGTTTCAAGTTCAAGGCAGTACTGGGTAAAGCAAGCTTTCATGCACATGTATTACATGATTAGAAGTGTGTGTATGTGAAAAAATCAAAACTGGAATGGTTGTGTAGTGATGTGGCTCTCAAAGTGCTTTTCATGAGTGTTATGTGCATGAAGAGGTGCAGGTTTGTGTTCAATCAGTTTTCAAATTCATGTGATCATGCAAAACATATCATGAATGACAAGTATGAAGTGTACAACATGTGTTTTTGGTGAAAATAAGTTGGTGCAAGAAAGTGGTATGTGAGGTGTTGCTTTTGTTTTTGGTATGATCATGATATTCATCTTTGTGCACAAACAGTTTGAAAATAAACATACATACAATATCCAAATGCACATTTAAAACATGTTCACCAAATGAAAAATGGTCTTCCAAGACTTATGCAACAAAAAGCTTTCCAGCTGCCTTTGAGGTTTATGACAGCAGATGAAACCAACATGTGATGTTTTGAGGTATGCCCTTAATTTCAACCAACATCCATAACACAATAAGACCAAACAACCTACTAGCCATCAAACTCTAACAGTAGCTTTGTAAAGAATGGTAAACACAACAATACACTGCATCCAAAATAGTTATAAGGCCCACTGAGGGCACAACTATGAACCAAATCCAATTTCAAAATCAAAGCATACATGAGCTAGCAAACTGACTGCCCCTAGCAGTAATTGGTACAATACCAAGGATGTCAATTCCAACTGATCCTCCTTTCCTTAACTACCTCAGCAGGAATGAATACTACTAATAGAATGCAAGATGAAACTGAAACATCAATGAGTGAGTGAAACTCAACTGTCACAGCTAGGGGGCAAGTTCAAGTTAGTTCCTCAACTTCAATTCTCATCCAACAACATTTGGAATAAATACAGGAAACAAAAGCTGATAAAGTTGATCACCAACTCAGGTTGTATCCATATTACCATAAAAAAAACTGAACAAGCCACATCCTGAACTTGAGTCTCATATCAGCCCTCCCTTTTTGAGCCCTTCACAACACAAATGATTTATCCTTATCACATGGACTGGTCAGCTAGTCTGTTACTGTCAGTTTAAGCATCTTCAATGTTTTAGACATCCAGCCTGCCATGGAGCCAATCAAGCACCCTTGACAGCCCCATCTCAACACACTAAATCAACTCAAACAACACCAAAGCACCAACCAGCTCTCAATTCTTTCTAGGTTTAACACAGGCCTTATGTTTATAGACTGTAGACCTCCATTTCATTTCATGTCTGAGCAGTTACAAATGTACTCTTTAAGTGACATTTATTCAAACCCTACCTTGGTAAGTCAGTGGTGTGTCATTTACTCAAATGGATTCTTTAACATCACTGATAGCATGGCAACCTCTCTCCTAGCCTGAAACTTATCACTGGTTGATAACTTCCCAAAAAGGGTCTGTGATTTGTCAGCAAGCATTTCAATTCTTTCTTTAACTAAAAATTCAAAAGAAGCACGATAGTACCAACTTCCCTTTCCCAAAACCAAACTGCAGACTACCACCTTGAGTTCACTCTTAACAACTTATACAGCTGCAGTGTTTAGATCAGAAGAAGATCTTCCCTCTGTTGCAGAGCAAAGGGTCAAACTATGGACAACAACCTCTCATCCCTTTTTTCATTCTCCTCTCCCCAGTACATAGACTATAACCAGACCAAATGCTTATCTATTTCTCATCAAAGCATTCTGTACCAAATCTTCACCTTTTTATGACAGCTTTGTGTTGAATTAAGTTACCAAGTGGCAGAGTCAAAACAACCCTTCCCCTCCAAAATCAACTATGGCACTAGCTTAGAAAGGCTATATACACAGATCAGATAACTTGCACTAATGTATCAAAACAAGGAAAGGCATATTGATTACAAACAGAGAAAACAACACATGACAACATAGTTATCCTTCTCATCAAAACCAGACATAAGTCACCCTTTTTCTTAGCATGACAAGGCAAATGTTTAATCATCCAACTCAAAAACTGTCCTTGACAGTAGGTTTAACAAAATCATCATATAAAAAACATGGTAAGGCAAACTCCAACACACATGATGACAATCAATAGAACCTCATCATTCATCAAAAGTAAATATCATGGAAATCAAACTAGGTGTTCATAATCTCAAACTTGTTCAAAATGCTCAAAATGAAAAGTCATGAATGAATGATGAAAAAGCCAATAAGAAACAAATACATACCTCTTGTAGACCCTTATGAGCAGGCTATATCAGTTGAGAAAACCAGAGATTTTGAATTCACCTCTTTGCCTTTTTGCACTTTGCTTCAAACTTAAGAAACAACCACTTATGATGCCAAAATGAGAATTATGAATCTCCAATGGTTGCTAAGGGTCTTGACAGCTAAGATATGTTGTATGTGAGGTGTCTAAGTGATCACAACCTCAAGGAAAGGTTTAGAACTCACTTTGGTGGTTCTTGTAGCTTTTGGTCAAAGTAAGCTAGGTAGGAAATTGACTTTTTGATTTTTGAAGTTTCTGGGTGATTCAAAGGGCTAGACACCTCCCATATGATATTTAGAGAGTGTATGGAGGGTTGTTGGGGTGTTTGAAATGGTAGAAATGATTTTGAGCAAATTTCACTTCATGACCATTTTTGGTGTTTTCATGGATTTTGGTGTTTTTGAGGATTTGAAGCAAGGAGTGGAAATTGAGATAATAGAGATTCTCTATGGTTTTTATCATATGAATTGTGTTGGAAATGAGGTGAGGGAGCTCTCCTTTTATAGAGAAAGTGATTGAGGTGCTTGCTAGGGAGATTTCTTCAACATGAAGTAAGCTTTGGATATTTTGAACCAAACCTCCCTTGGAGGGTTTTCCACCTAATTCTGATGAAAATCCAATTTGTCCATGTTCTTTGATGATTTTATGATGTTTGTAGCAGGCTAGGATCATAGGGAAGGGGCTGGTACAGCTTTTTACTTTCCACCTCATGCTTGGAAATTTCAACTTGCCAACTTGCTCCACTTGCAAGGCAATGAACTTCAAGCTTTGATTTTGTGATATTCTGCATAATTCTTTCTTGTATCATGTTACATACATCTCATACATCAGATACAATAAGTTAGATCAAGAAAAATTGGCAATTTTGGTGAAAGAAATCAATCTTGAAAATTCAGCCAATGTGGGACTTAACATGTGAAACCTCCAACTTTGCACCTATGTAACTTTCTGCTCATAACTCCTCTTGAGATGTTCTAGTACAATTTAGAAATCCCTCACATAGCTCCAAAACATTCATGTTTGCCAAGAAATCAAACTCCAATTGGAACTAGGTGAAAAACCCCCTCAAAGTTGGCTGCACACAAGCTTTTAAAGTGAAAATAACAGAAATTTTCTAAGTTATTTTCCCTTCTAGGAATGTTTTTGCTTCTATCTCAAAAAGTATGCATTTTCTGGTTGTGGACTAGTATGGGACTTTTGTAGGACTTGTCAAGAGCTTCCAAATGAGATTTGAACCAACTCAATTGGATGTGTGGTTAAGGAGTTATGGTTTAGCCCTTTTCAAAACCCTAATTTCCCGATTTCTCAATGACTCTCTCATCCTTGATCCAATGATCATGAAAATTGATATGCAAGTCCATTATGACATAAGGAACAACTTTGATTCACAACTTGGATTCCAATTCTCAAAATTTGAGGAGTTGACTTTTCGGTCAACCGTACGATCGATCGGTGCCGATTGAGTCGCCTGTTGACATTCTGGACATCCTGAGACTTTGATACTTCTTGAATAGTCTTTAATAGTCTATATGAACCTCATGGACCTCAATCCCACCATCAAAACATCTTCCAACATCAAAGTCAAATCACAGTTGACTTTTCACTAGTTAAAAACCCTAATCGGGGCCTCCTGACTGCTCTGTTCTTGATTATGAAATGATTTCTTCAAATCGACTTTTCATTTGACTTTGATATCATCTTTGATTTCATTCCATGATTAAATTGGCCCAAATCATTGGTTGATCATTCCTCGGTTGTTTTGAATTTGTCGGTGCGAAAACCCTGATTCATCTGTAACTTGACAATAATGAACTTGCACTGATTTAGGGTTAGATAATTCATGATCATGCTTCTAAAAATGATAATGAGAATCTAAGGGGTCAAAATTTGGGGTACAACAGTTGCCCCTATTTATATATCTTCACTAGATGGGGAACGAGAGATGACAATCTTCGTTAAATCGTAGTGAAAGGTATTTAAATATAGATAACCGAAAATTTTGTCCCTTAGATCCGATGCCATGCTAAAGGACAAGTTATGATATGCCATGCACTCTAAATGATGTTTTATGATGCTTGAATGCAAATAACATAGACGCAACGATAACAAAAGGAACAGTAAAACAAACAATGACAAATACAAGGACTCGACACTGGGGACTCGTACTGAAAAACTAAATCAACAGTTCAGACATGACTGATAGCGTAAGAAGGAAAACTTCACATGGGGAAGAGACAAATCCAATAAAGATGACAATCTTATTGGAACAGAGGTACTCCACCGGGGAGAAGAATAGACTTCTACTGGGGAAAAGGATATACTTTTACTGGGGAAATGAAAAATTAATTCCATCGGGAAAAGAGAATCAGGATTCACCGGGGAAGCGAAAGACTGGATACAACCTTACTGGGGATGATCAGATGAGGAACTTCCTATAGTGAAGAGTTCAAACGGGATCTTCAGGAATGGACTAGAATCAAAACTAATCACACACGGAGGACACTAATGACGACTAAATCTCCAGGACTTGACTGGGAACATGGATTACTGGGGATACACCCTCAGTTTCTGCAAATAGTTCACATAATGCTGGTAATTAATAGACTTCCTGGGGAATTGGTAACGACCAGAATTCCAAGCGATGCCAGTGACGACTGGTCTTTTAATGGTGATTGGTGATGACCAAATCAGGGTATCAATGACAATTGGTTATGAAACAATGCCAGTTACGACTGGATTCTTAAGGAAGATGGTGACGACCATGCTGGGGAATACCAATGACAATTGGTTATACAAAAAATGCTAGTGATTACTAGATCTTCTAGCTGGGGATTAGTGACAACCAAACTGAAACAAATTCCTAATAACGATTGGACTCTAGATGATGATACCAGTTACGACTGGGTTTCAAAGGGAAAAATTGGTTAAAACCTCAAGATACCAATGACGATTGGATTTAGGCAGTGCCAGTGACGACTGGACTTCATGGGGAGAGTTAGCAACAACTAACAAGATACCAATAATAATTGGAACAATATCAGTGACGACTGGATTTCCCGGGGAAAGGTTGGTAACGACCAAACCAAGAGGCGCAAATGACAATACGACTTTTAAACAGTGCCAGTGACGACTGGACTTATACGTGACTTTGTTAGTGACGACTAACGAGATACCAATGACGATTGGATTTAGACAATGCCAGTGACGACTGGGCTTTAGAAGGACATGGATGGTGACGACCAAATGAATACCAACGACAATTGGTTAAAATGCCAGTTACGACTGGACTTATACTTGGAAATGAAGCAAGTAATAACTTAGACTTCACGGGGATTGATAGATGTCACCGACTCGGGGAACAAACGAATCACACTGATCCCATGATGAGGGGTGTACGTAGACTTGGGAAATAAACCCGAAGACCTACTAGGGAATAGAGCTTGTAGGTAGATTTTGCTGGGGTGAATTCAAACAGATGTCCAGAAATACTTCGTTGGGGAAAGAACCTTCATATCATCATAAGAAATTATGAGGGTTAATCTTCAATCTTGGTAACCATACATGGCCAAAGGACTCTTTGTCGCTCAACTTGCTAGCATTTCATTGGGGAACGTAAATTCCAACCGTGTATCAAGACTCCTGCTACCCTGAAGTTTCGGGGAAGTATAATTTTCCTCGAGTCTTTCCACAAGTTAAAACATTTTGTAAAACCTTTCCAAGTTATTATTTTTTTATTTTTCAAAAATTTGGACTTTAATGCTTTCAAAAACAATCGAACGGTATTTTGCATAACACAGAAAATAAGGAATTGATAATTTGCACAAGAAAGAAAGGCTCAAAAGGCTGATTTTATTTAAAGGATGAAATCTTGCCAATGGCAATATTCCATGGAAATTTTTACAAGTAAAATGGCAAAAGTGGATAAGGTTACATTGAATCCTGTGACCTAACTATCCCTAAAGACTAGAATTCTCCAAGATCCTTGCTTCTGACGAGAGCTGTTGAGATGAATCTTTGTTGAGTCTGCAGTGTTGATGACTTTGTCTGATGCAGCGAAACGCCTTTGTCCCTAATTTTGCCTGGATTGCCCTTTCGGGTTTTCAATCCACCGGGACGCTCATTTTTGCCTAAGCCGCCCTTTCGGGTTTTCAACTTAGCGAGCTTTTTGATTTCTTTTCTCTTTTTTCTTTTCTTCTCCTTTTTTTTCTTTTTTACCCTAACTTTTGCATAAACCGTTCTTTTGGATTTTCCGGTTTATCGGGTACTTTTTAGGCGTAATATTTCCGAACTGCGTCAGAGTTTATCGGGTGTGTGAGTTGTTCTCCGTCCATGGTAGTAAGGACTAGTGAACCTCCGGAGAATATTGTCTTCACAATAAAGGGGCCATCATAATTAGGCATCCACTTCCCTCTTGCGTCTTTGTGAACTGGTAAGATTTTCTTGAGCACAAGTTCTCCTTCGCGGAACTCTCTGATACGGACCTTTTTATCGAACGCCCTCTTGATTCTTTTTTGATACAACTGGCCGTGACACATCGCAGACATGCGCTTTTCATCAATGAGATTCAGCTGATCAAATCTTTCTTTAATCCATTCTGCCTCTTCTAACTTGGTTTCCATGATGACTCTGAGGGATGGTATCTCGACCTCGATGGGAAGAACTGCGTCCATTCCATATACCAGAGAAAAGGGGGTTGCCCCTGTGGAAGTGCGGACGGAGGTTCTGTATCCGTGCAGGGAAAATGGTAGCATTTCATGCCAATCTTTGTAGGTTTTAACCATTTTCTGCAAGATCTTCTTGATGTTTTTATTTGCAGCTTCCACAGCTCCATTCATCTTTGGACGGTAAGGGGAAGAGTTGTGGTGTTCGATTTTGAAGTCCTCACATAATTCTTTCATAACTTTGTTGTTCAGATTGGTGTCGTTGTCTGTTATAATTCTGCTTGGGATCCCGTAGCGACAGATGATCTCCTTTTCGATGAAACGAGCCACCACTTGACGTGTAACATTGGTGTAAGATACAGCTTCAACCCATTTTGTGAAATAGTCGATAGCAACCAGAATGAAACGGTGTCCATTTGAAGCTTTTGGCTCAATTGCCCCAATCATGTCAATCCCCCACATAGAGAAAGGCCATGGCGACGACAGTACATTCAACAGTGTTGGAGGCACATGCATTTTATCTGCGTAGATCTGACATTTGTGACATTTTCTGGCGTACTGAATGCAGTCGGTTTCTAAAGTTAACCAATAATAACCAGCCCTCAAGATCTTTTTGGACATGGCGTATCCGTTGGCGTGAGTACCAAACATTCCTTCATGAACATCTTTCATTAACAAGTCCGCTTCTCTTTTGTCAATACATCTGAGTAAGACCATATCATGATTTCTTTTGTATAGTACACCATTGCTGAGGAAGAATTTGGATGCTAATCGTCTCAGTGTTTTCTTGTCAAGTGCCGTAGCATCTGTGGGATATTCTTGCTTCAACAGATAATTCTTTATATCATGATACCAGGGTTTGCCATCGGTTTCTTCTTCGATCATTTGACAGTAAGCAGGTTCTGTCTTGCGTTCAATTTTGATAAGTGTGCCATCATTGACATCTTTAGTTTTCCACATTGAGGCCAGCATGGCTAAGGCGTCGGCAATGTGATTATCTGCTCTTGGAACATGTTTAAAGGTGATTTCATCAAAATACTTGATTGTTTCAACAATATAAGCTCTGTAAGGGATCAGGTTTTCATGTCTTGTCTCCCATTCGCCCGTGACTTGGTAGATAACTAAAGTTGAGTCTCCACTGACTTCGAGATTTTTGATTTGGAGATCAATGGCTGCTTCGAGACCAAGGATACATGCTTCGTATTCAGCAATGTTATTTGTACAATCAAAGTCTAGTCTGGCTGTAAACGGAGTGTAACCACCTTCAGGATTCATTAAGACTGCACCTACGCCATGTCCGCTATAATTGGAGGAACCGTCGAACATCATTTTCCACCAATTATCTGTCTGTTGGCCTTTGTCAGAATTTGTTTCTTCACAATCTTTTACTAACATGATATCTTCATCCGGAAAATCAAACTTCAGAGGTTCATAATCTTCGACAGGTTGATCTGCGAGATATTCTGATAACACACTGCCTTTGATAGATTTCTGAGCCACATATTGAATATCATATTCTGATAGTAGCATATGCCACCGGGCAAGTCTTCCGGTTTGTGCAGGTTTCTCAAAGATGTACTTTATTGGATCCATTTTCGAGATCAATAAAGTGGTGTGATAAATCATATACTGCCTCAAACGCTTAGCGGCCCATGCTAAAGCACAACAAGTCTTTTCTAGGAGGGAGTATCTGCTTTCACAATCAGTAAATTTCTTGCTCAGATAATAAATGGCATGTTCTTTCCGTCCGGATTCGTCTTGTTGGCCCAGAACGCAACCCATTGAGTTTTCAAGTACTGTCAAATACATAAAGAGAGGCTTTCCCGGAACAGGTGGTATCAAAATTGGAGGTTCTTGGAGATAACCTTTGATTTTATCGAACGTTGTTTGACAATCAAAATTCCATACAACTGTTTGTTCCTTTCGTAACAACTTGAAGATTGGTTCACAGGTAGGGGTCATATTGGAAATGAACCTGGATATGTAATTCAACCTTCCAAGGAAGCTTCTAACCTGATTTTCGGTCCGCGGAGCTGGCATGTCTTGGATGGCACGGACTTTGTCTGGATCCACTTCAATCCCCTTGTGGCTGACAATAAAACCGAGTAATTTTCCTGATCTGACTCCGAAAGTTCACTTTGCGGGATTCAACCTCAACTGATATTTCCGGAGTCTTTTGAATAACTTCAACAAATGTTCTAGATGGTCTTCTTCATTTTGAGACTTGGCGATCATGTCATCCACATATACTTCTATTTCTTTGTGTATCATGTCGTGGAACAAAGCCACCATAGCTCTTTGATAAGTTGCGCCTGCATTTCTTAAACTGAATGGCATAACCTTATAACAATAGGTGCCCCATGGAGTGATGAAGGTTGTTTTTTCCATGTCGTCAGGATCCATTTTGATTTGATTGTAACCAGAGAAACCGTCCATAAAGGAAAACACTGCAAACCGAGCTGTATTATCTACCAAAGTATCAATATATGGTAAAGGGAAGTCGTCTTTTGGACTGACTTTGTTTAAATCTCGATAATCCACACACATCCTTACCTTTCCATCTTTCTTTGGTACAGGAACAATGTTGGCTACCCATTCTGGATACTTGGCCACTGCAAGGAAGCCTGCATCAATCTGCTTTTTTACCTCATCTCTGATTTTAAGAGCCATGTCGGGTCTGGTTCTTCTGAGTTTCTGTTTAACCGGATGGCATTCAGGTCAAAGTGGTAACTTGTGAACCACTATGTCTACCTATAAAGATTGGCACGAGATGTTGCCATTTGCATTGCACGGTTATCGTACGACAGTACGCACATCCACCGGGGCAACTCCTTTCTCCTTGGTGTACGGTATGGAAGTTGTCCTACCGTTAGAAGTAGAGATCCCTTCTTTGCGAGTTTTGGTTGACGTGAAGCTCGACAAGGCAAAATGGATTGAGAACCGACTGAACCAACTCAGCCTGATGGACGAGAAGAGGTTAGCATCGATTGCGCATGGTCGTCTGTACCAAAGCCGAATGGAGAAGCTTATGATAAGAAGGTGCGTCCTAGAAGCTTTCAGACGGGTGATCTCGTCCTGAAGAAGATTCTTCCTCCATACTCCGATCATCGGGGCAAGTGGACTCCCAATCACGAAGGTCCGTACGTCGTCAGCAAGGTCTTCTCTGGAGGAGCTTTATTGTTATCCACGATGGATGGTGAAGATTTTGCATCCTCGCTGAACGCGGACGCAGTTAAAAAATACTTTGCTTGAAAGCGACCCGCTGGACAGTAAAAAGAGAGTCCAGGCAAAAATGGGGCATCCCGGCGAACCATAAAAAAGGAAAAAGGTTCGGGCAAAAATTAGGGATATAAATTGAAAAAATGTACACCCGCAAAGTCGAAAACCCGGATGGGCGACTTTGGCAAAAAAGGGTATCCCGGTGAACTGAAAACCCGCAAAGGGCGGTTCACGCAAAAGTTAGGGATTTGAAAAAGCAAATGACTGCGTTCCGCGTGTGGACTTTCATTGTTAGTGGTTTGGAAGACCTGAGGGCCGTTTATCTGAATCAATCTCTTCTGAAGCTGAAGCGTCGGAGAAGTATCGAAGTCGAGTGGGTCATAGAGGGATCAACTCATGGTGTTCGTCTACGCCTCGTTGCCGACATGTGTATATACTGATGTACATTTATGTTTTATTTTTGCGCGGCTTCCTCATTCCTGGAGCTTGCATCTATTGTAAAACATTTTTACCCATTCAGGGGTTCGTTATCAATAAAATGTATACTATTCAACAATTCTGTTTGTCTGTTTAGCATTTATCTGTTTTGTTTGCGAAAAAGAACGCTGATGTTTTTGACAAAATGCGCATACATAAACTTACTGGCCTAGGCCACTGATTGTTGAAACAATGAATTACTTGAACATTGTCACAAGATGATAACCTTGATAGGTCCCTTTGAGAAGGGTATCTCGTCTGTTTGTTTGTGTTGTTACAGGTATAGCAGATGCCAGACAGCACGCCGTGCGCGTCCCCAAGCAGGATGATTCCTCCTTCTCCAGCAAAGTTCAGCAGCCTCTCCCCGCAGAGTCTGAACGTGAGATCGTAAGGCATTAATGTGTCCCCCCAGGCAGAGAAGATTCTCCCCAATCAGATGTATCCCGAAGGGTCGTCATCTCCCTAGCTGAGTCACATACTGAAGTGTGCAGCAATTGGAAGTTCCAGACTGAAGTCTTCAGCCGAATTGAAATTCCCCGCAGAGTGGTACGCTCCCCGGTAAGCATGATGATTCCTTCTTCCCCAGCCGAGTTTGCAGATCCCCAAGGGAGTCGAGGCCTTGGACGGCGTTCGGGCCATGATTGGTTTTCCCCAGTAGAGTGGTGAATAGCTGACGCTATGTTCCCCCCCCCCCCCCACGCCGGAGCCGTTATCGCCAGGGAAGTAGCTGCGAATGTCGTGCAGTTTATTTCTGCGGTTGACATCGCTCTCCTCAGCAGGTCCAGGTTCTCGTAGAGCTTCGTTCCCCTGCAGCAATCAACTGAAGTTTGCTTCCCCACGGAGTCCGATTGATATTGACGTGACCCTTTTTCTCCTCAGCAGGATGATTCCTTCCCCTATCAGAGTGGTTCTTTCTCCTTGACAGGAGGATTCTCCTTTCAGCATTTATTTTGCCGACAGGATCGCAGCATTTTTGCATGACATTTTGCATGAATGCATAGCATTTCCACCGTGTGGAGCATTGCGCCATTGTCAAAGCATACGCATACTAAACATGAGCTAGGTCGTTACCTTTCTTGTTTTGTAGGTGTTCCTCCGCAGGTCGGTTGCTCGAGATGATTCTTGAATTCTCCCCACCGAAGTCGCTTGCTCAAGATGGATCTTGAATTCTCCCCCAGCAAAGTCGTTTGCGTAAGATGATTCTTAAAATCCCCGATGCAGTCGCCAGAGTTGGTTGCTCACGTTGATGCTTAGAGTTCCCGGCAGAGTGTTTGCTCAGGATGATTCCTGAAATCTCCAGCAGAGTTATCGGTTCAGGATGATTCTTGAAATCCCCGTGGAGTTATTTGTCCAAGATGATTCTTGATGTCCTCATTGGATTTGAATTGCCCAGAATGATTTCTGGATCCCCGAAGCAGAGTTACTTGATAGTTCTCCAGAATCCCCAGCGGAGATGCGTCATCCCCAGCCGGTTCCTAAACAGCAAAGTTGAAATTCCCTGAAGACTTGATGATTTAAGTCCAACCGTATTGACGAAGCAGTTCTCCCAGCTGATGCGGAGCGCCTAACGACAGAAGTTTGAGTATCCCCAATCGGTTCATGATTGACTGAGAATTATATTCCCGACTTACTGATGAAGTTCGGCTGACGCCCAAAAATTTCTTTGAATGCCTGATGGCATGATTAACTTGATCGGTGACCTGATGAATCCCGAGGAACCCTGATGCCCGACGGCATGATCAACCATGTACTACCGGTTACCGTGTGACCAATCCCCCAGCTGGTTGTCGTGCAGCTAGCATTTCAGTTTTCGAAGATTTGTTCTCGTCAGAGTACCGTGTACTTGTGCAGTTGGCAAATTTCCGGGTTTGTCGGTATTCAACCGTCTCGCACCTTGATTGGTTGAGAGTCGTTCGCTTCTCACCCAGTCAGGTTCAAGCCGTTTGAATAGGGGCAGCTGTTGCACCCCAAAATTTGACCAACATTTCTTTACTTAGCTTATGTTTCATTTCAGTCACATTAGCATTATCATTTGCATTTCATTGACATGTATGCAGGAGATCAAGAGGTATGATTACCAATTAAGAGCTATACAAGACTATGAAGCTAGCCAAGAAGGTTATTCAAGTGTTCAAGGGTTGATATCTTTGTCAGAGAAGTTAGAAGATCCTCAGAGAGGGTGATTGAAACCAAGAGTGTGTGCCCCCTAACTTGAGAGTTGTGGAAAGACCTCAGATGATTCTGAAGCCAAGAATGTGGACTTGAAGCCTTGAGAGAGCTTATGAGATGTCTTGAAAGCCGTCATGAAGCCTAGATAGGTCATGGTGCAAGTTTAAGAAGACTCAGCCATGAGTGGTGTAATTAGGGTTTGACTGGGTCAACCTAGGTCAACTGATGATTTGGAGAGGGTTGAGACCTAATCCAAGAGCCATGTGATCATGGATTGATACACTAAGATGTTATGAGGATGATTCCAAGGTCAAATCATCATGATTGAAGAGTTTGAGAAGTTTCAAGCTAGGGTTTCTAAGGCTTGACAGTGTAAAATCCCCTAGTTTGACCCCTATCTTCAAGGCAATTTAGCTCAAGATGTGATTGTCATCTTGATCGCGACTTTCTATGTCTAATACAACCTAACTGCAAGTGCACAGTCTATCGCATAGTAATAATAGATATCGATCCCACAGGGACTCGTAATCAAACTAGTGTTCTCGGGAGTTACTATGTTTAGCTAGGTAGATAATGTTTGAGGGAATAAGATTGTCACTAAAGGGAACTAAGAATGTTAATTAAAGTATAATTAATTGAATCGATAAGCAGTAATTATATTCTTTGGGGATTTGACAAGTTACCGGTATACGAAATATTTTTTAGAGTTTATTTAAGCCGAAAATGGTGATCTGAAGACTCTCGCCTCACGATGGTTATTGACGCTAATCATAATTCTAAGGGGCAAACGTACGCTTTCGTGTCCCATTCGGGGTTAAAATTATTTTTTGGAAATCTCTAAGTTCTAATTCATTTTAAAGTGCTTTCGCTGTTATTAAAATGAATGACTAGTGTTTACTATCTGGTCTTGCCGCAGCTTTCGCTTGTTGGTTCGTACCTTAATTAATTTCCCACTTTCGTGGCAAAACTACTTTTAAATAAGTTCTCGCTTTCGCGACGAAGTTTATTTAGTAAACTAATTTTAAACACTCAGACCATAAACGACTTTTGAAAAAGACAATTTTCAACCGGTTATTATCAAATCCCTTCCGAATTATTATTACATATCGATTACTTCGATTTAGCTAGACATGGATTCGGGAAAGGTAAAACATAAATAAAAACAATAAATAATAGCATGCATCATAATAAAAACTGGAATTACGATTAAAATGAGAAACCTGTAAATATTCCAATTGACCTTTGGGCAGATCCTCCACAAATGTTGGCAGGATTCTGGTCTTTGTGCCAATTGATCGTACAACGGAAATAAGAATTACAGAAGGAATGAAAGGAATGCAGAAAAAGAAAAGAGAAACAAATAAGAATATTAAAAACTAGAAAGGTTGCTCTGAAGATAAATTGGCAGCACTTCGTTGTCTGAATGCGGCTCCCTTTCTCTGCTCCCCTTCTTCCCCTTTTATAGAAATGGAATTCTAACGGTTATAACTTGAAGAAGGTGGACTTTGAGGCAGAATTATCAGGGAGTAGTGGTCCACTATTTGGGACTTGGAACTGCTTCTTTCACGTGCATTTGAAGTGGGGTGTTTTTTCCTGCATGACGGTCGTCACAATGTGTGACGGTCGTCACCCGCGTGACGGTCGTCATGGAGCTGTGACGGTCGTCACAACAGCAAAATCAGCATTTTGCGCTTTTCATGATGTTTTCATCCGGTTTTCGTCCATATTTCATCTGAGATTGCTTCTTTTCTTCATATTGCCTTGTTTAGACATGATCATCAAATACCTGTAAAACATCAGACAAATAACATGGAAATAACCCGAAATCGGATCGAAAACAGTTAAACTTTAGTTGAATTATGCATCAAAATATATATACGATTTCGTGTTATCACATCTCATCTTTCCCCCAACATGAATGTTGTAGAGCTTGTTCTTAGCTTTAATTTGAGTACTAGAAGTCCTTGATAGGATTTGTAGAGCTCAAGTTATGACTTTGACAAGTTACAGGTCATCTGAGGTATGTGAATCTGGGGCCTTGAAAGTTACCCAACTTGCATAAAACTTTTGCCCAAGAAGGATGATTCCTATGAACTTTTGGTCAACATGAATGTTGTTCCTTATCCTCTTATTTTTCTAGAGAGTACTAGAAGTCCTTGATAGGATTTGTAGAACTCAAGTTATGGCTTTGACAAGTCAAGGGCATTTTGGTCATTTGGAGATTATAGGTCATTTCAAGCATAAGGCCATAACTCCTATTTCCAAGCTTCAAATGGAAAAGTCTTCAACATAAAACTTGCTTAAAATGATGTTTTAAGGCTAGAAAGAAGGTCATGAGATGTTGAAAAGGCTTGTAGCTCAAAGTGGTAAAAAATGACCTAAAATGAAGGCATAAGTTAAATAAGTCAAAGTTGGAAATTGAAATTTTCAAGCTACACATCCAAACCATGGCATGTAATATTACATTTTGACTCTAGAAAACATTTTAGAAACAATGGTTTAGTCACATTTTTGATTTGAGATCCAATTCATGGACTTGCTTTGGAAAATGGTTACTTGCATATTAAGCAACATTTGCAAAACATTAGAATTGAGGCATGGGCAAGGAACTTGGCAAGCTAAACCATTCCAAAATGTCACTAGGGGAGATTTTGAAAGAGAATAGGATGGTTTTCAAGCTGCAAACAGAATTGAGCATGGCATGATAAGTGATTCAAAATCTCATGACATGAGATATGTAAAATCTCATTGGAAGGATCTAGAGGGTTCTAGATCATCCAAACTTCATCTATATATTGAGTAGAATGCATCCATGGCAGAGGTTGGTGATCATTGAAGGTTTGAGCATAGTTTGGAAATGAGTTTTCATAGATTGCAATTGAAATCGGTTTCATCAATTTCCTCCATTTCCTTCCATTTTCTTGATTGATTCTTCTTCCATGAGTATCAAGGATTGATTCTAGATCATTTCCAAGAAGAATTGGTGGCTAGATCGTGTGGGAGCAAGTGATTTTCAGCACCTGCAACTCTTCACCTTGTTTCAAGATTGAAGCACTTTCCATTGAATCTTTTGCATACAGAAGCAAGGAGGAGGTTCAGTGATCGTGTCCAGAAGATTTGAGAGCTTGAAGTGGAGATTTCGTGCATCTGTTATTCAATAATTTCCAGGTTTGTAACCTTCTTCCTATAGCTTGACTTAGGCAGAATTAGGTTGAATTAGGGTGTTAGATTAGTTGTAGAATGGCCTAGGATGGATTTCAGATGGTTAATTGTTGAATTAGAGACAAAATAGGAAGATCACCATTTTCGGTTGAGATTGGGTGATGATGATTCTTGGGGTTTCAGAAGAAACTAATGGCATGATTGAGTTCGTGGCAAGATTTGGAGTGTGTTTCATGTTTTGACCATTTGCATTGGAGGCTCCTAGAGTGAACTAGGGTTGGGGAAGACGACCGGAGCTCCACCGGTGGTGGCCGGAGCTGGGCGCGAAGCTCAGATGTTTGAAAGGTTGAAGATGACCCTGACACCATTGGATCTTGTTTTGACTTGGACTTTGAGGCTCATCCAACGGCCACGTTTTGAAGTTAAATTGTGAAGGAGTCTGAAGCATGAAACGCACCGTTTCATTTATTAAAGCGTTTGGGCTTAGTAATCTGAGTGTTATCCACACCCCCCAGCAAGCCCAACCCAGAATTTTAACTGAAAATGATTTCTATTTGCACAGTGTCTTTATTCATTTTTGGTGGATTTCATTATTTTTTTCATTTAATTCATGATTTTTGTAAAATTCATAACTAATTGAATATTAATCCAATCAAATCCATTCTTTTTGCATATTACTCATGATTGAGTCTATTATTGTTTAGAAAAAAAATATTTTCATTTCTGATTTAATTGGAATTTTGTATTTTAATTGATATTAAAATGTTTATGTTTGATGCATAATTTTGTGGAATTTTGTTTGATCTCATGGTGATGATTTTGAGCCTAATTTTTTGTGTGTGATTAGGTTAGACATGTATGATCCCATAGAACTTTTCTCACATTTTTGTGATGAAAATAGGTGTGCTTTCTAGATTGATGTTTAGATGCTTCCTTTTTAGGGTTTTAGGTTGATGCCTTAGAATGTAGGATTTAGTTCTAGGTCCAAATTGATGATTTGATCTTTGAAACTAATGTGATAGAGTCATGATTGACATAGGTTCCCATAGTAATTTTTGTAGGATTTTATAATTGGTTTTAGTATTTTAGTTAGGACTAACTTTAGTGCTAAGTTGTAGGTGATCCTAATTTACTAATTCAACTAGTTTAACTCATCTAGTTCCCTTAGATTAGGGTTTGTGCTTGATTTTCCTTTGGTTGAGATTGAAGACAAGTTGAAGACAAGGTGAGGATGCTTGAAGTGGCTTGAAGTTTCTTGGAGCTTTGAATTTGTTGGTGCCTGAAGGTGTCTGATGAAGATTAGGAGATAGGACATAGGGAGAGCCTTGTAGTTAGAATGATTTCTTTCACAAACATGGAAAGCCTCTTGTGATTCCATTCCTCCCAATGACTAAAATTCCTTCTCAGATATTCACATCCCTCCTTTGGAAGGATGAGTGGCTTTATCTGGTAAGTAGAACTTTGAGGAAACCAGTCTCTCATAAATGATGAACCCTTGCAGGCTTCCTTTGGTTGTCAGTAAGCTGTTTATCATTTCCTCTCACTCTATTCAATCAATTGTATTCTGGTTTGAGTATCTTGAAAGGTGTTGGACTTTAGGTTGAAGATGAAGACTTCATTGAAGAGTGTGGAAGAGGGTGATGCCTTGAGCATTGGCATTGCAGTTGAGGCTTGGAAAGCAAGAAGAACGGGTTGATACTTGAAGATCCAATTGAGATTGAGTAAAGAATGAGGAATTCCTTGATTGAAGAAGATTGAAGGATGAAGTTGACACTTCTAAGTGATTGAAGACTACTCTGAGAAGCTGAAGCTTGTAGGAAGAGAAGACCAAGTTGAGACTGGTAAAGTAAGAGAGCTGAAGCTTGAAGACTGAGTTGATACTTATGAAGAGGATTCAGTTGAGATTGAGAGTGGAGCTGAGGCTTGAGGACTAAAGGAAGTTGATACTTACATTAAAGCTTTGAGAGCCTGGAGGAATCAAGTTGATACTTGCAGTTAGGAGTGAAGCCTGAAGATGGAATTGAATAAGAAAGCTGAAGCTTGAAGAAGAAGATTAAGTTGAAACTTATGTTTGATGGGTTGAAACCTGGAGAAGCAAGTCGATACTTGGCATGAAGGGTGATTGAAGTCTGAAGACTGGGTTGCTGTTAGAAGAGCTGAAGCTTGGAATTGGGAGAGAGAGTTGTTGACCTGCTTTCTTGTCTGTTTTCTTTGCTGTATTGATATGTCTTGTTTGACTTGTCTGATGCATTAGAATAAGTCCATGATTAGACTGACTTTAATCTAGGAGCATGATTGCACTAGAGGTTGAGTTGCTCCCTCTGCTTGTATTGTTACTGTATGGCTTTACTTGCGGGTATTCGGTAGATCCCAGCTCCCTTGCCCAGGTGGTTTATTTTGCTTGATAGCATTCCATTTTATTTCATTTCTTCTGTATGATTGCAGTTTACTGTACTTTGCTTGATAGCATGATGTTATTTTCTTCTGTATGATTGCAGTTTACTGTATTTTGCTTGATAGCATGTTGTTATTTCCTCAGTATGATTATTGTTATTCATTCTGGCTTGAGGTTGAGATGAGCTTGTGGAGGCTGATGCCGCACACACATTTCCTCCCTCACTTGCATTGCATGCATTTTGCAGTCGTTTACTGTTTACTGTTTAAGTTGATGCTTCATCTGTTTCTGTGTATCATTAACATGATCCCTTAGGAATATCACTTCCTTTGATAAGGAAGTGATGATAGAACTTTAGGTTGAAACCTATGCATGACAACTTCTAGGAGTTCCCTGGTTCAAACTTCAACTATAGGATGAATCCTTGTCATGACAACATTAGGACTTGATAGTCTCCCCGTAGTTGAGCCTGTTCTCTTCTCATCTCAAAACAGCTTAAAATACAGTAATCATGATTGATTTCTTTCGTACGTTACGAGCCTTAACCTATCTGAGAATGGATTGTTGGAGAGCTTCTTTTCAACAGTCTGGATGTTTAGTATGGCACCCTTTGGGTGACATGCGACGCATTCACTCTCGGGTCATAGTCTTTAGTGCGATTGAAATTGCAAATACAATAAAAAAACACTTCTTCCGTAAAAGACAGAAAACAAACTTCAAACCTTTTTTCCCCGTGGGCCCGTAATTCAAAGGAAAACTTTTCTGAAGAAAAGAGTGTCGTTAAACTTCAGCGCCAACGCAAACAGGCTTTGTCCCTAACTGCTGGAACTGCTGTTTAACCCGACTCGATAAAACAGATGAATCTGAATCCCCGTAATCCGTATTAGCCCGAACTACGTAAGCTCTGATCTCTCATACCTGTTGAGAGTACGTAGGCACAATACTGACGTATTGGCGAGCCACCTTCCCCGTAACCCGTCGTAGGCCGAACTACGTTGACTCTGATTTCTCATTCTCTGATGAGAATACGTAGGCATAAAGCGCGACGCTTTTCCGAGTCATTTTCTTTTCTGTTTAAGCCATCCTTGATAGGTAGATAGATAAACCAACTCGTCCAGTAAACACAACAAGCGTGGATCCCGTCGAGTACGACGGACGTGAGGGGTGCTAATACCTTCCACTTGCGTAACCGACTCCCGAACCCAGACAACGGTTGCGATGACCTTGTCTTATACCTTTTTCGTCAGGTTTTTCGGATCGTTTCCTTTCCCACTCTAAGGGATAAATAACGAAAGGTGGCGACTCTTCTGTTTTGCCGGCACCTTATTTTCACGGAAGCGACACAAGGCCTTATGGGCCTTAAAATTTTTGAATTTTAATAATGAGTTGACCGGTGAAAAGAGGAAGGTGCAACTTCTTGAGTTGGAAGAGATGCGCAATGTCGCATACCACTTGTTGCACCCCAAAATTTGCCTAACCTTTTCTTACTTGGCTTTTGTTTCATTGCATTAGCATATCATTGATCTAGCATTTGCATATCATAGCATTATTCATTTAGCATGGGATCAAGTGTGTTGTGAGGCCTTGTTCATGGATAGGGTATATGGATAGAGCTCATGGAGTGCCTTGAGAGTTATGGTGGAGCTCAGTCAAGTCATTATGCCAAGTGTGAATAGCCACAGTTGAGAAGGTGTTGCAATTAGGGTTTTCATCTAGTCAACCCTAAGTCAACTAAGCAATTGAAGGAGATTAAGACTCAATTCTAAGCCTTTGTGATCATGGAAGTTTGTGTGGAGATGCTTGAGATGTCATTCCAAGATCAATTCAAGAAGAATTCAAAGTGTGAGGAGTTGTTAAACTAGGGTTCTCAGGGTAAAATCCCCTATTTAGTGCCTGACTTCAAGACCACTTATCTCAAGATACATGTTTAATATAAACTTTTGTCCAACAGGGAACTTGTAAAGCATGTTCTTAGCTTTAATTTGAGTACTAGAAGTCCTTGATTGGATTTGTAGAACTCAAGTTATGGTCCAGACAAGTTACAGGTCATCAGATGAATGTGAAATTTGTCTACAAAAGTCAACCAAATTCTAAGGAACTTTTGACCTAGAATAATTTTTCTCATCAAATTGTTTTAAACAAGAAAGTTGTAGGTCTTGATCTTAGCTTTCCAAATTGTACTAGAAGTCTTCCATCTGATTTGTAGAACTCAAGTTATGAGGTTTACAAGTCAGGGGTATTTTGGGAAAGTAAGATTATAGGTCATTTGGCATTATAGGTCATTTTCTCTATCTTGCACACTTAAAATGAAGTTTTTTCCAACACAAAACTTGCTCAAATGGGATTTTTAGGTCAACCATGTATCCATGAGGCTTTGATTTGGCTTATGGTAGGAATTGGTGTGAAGAAATTTGACAAAAGTGGAATTTAAAGGCCTTTAAGGGAAAAAATCCAAATTAATTCATATGTGTTCAAACCAATGCAAATGAGTTCTCATTTTGATCAGAAAAATCATTTGGAGCATAATGGCAATATTAGAAAATTCATTTGGGGCATATTCCATGACATTTCACTTTGTTACTTCATGAATAAGTAACACATCAAAGGTTGGTCATATGATGCAAACATTACAGATGAAGCTTCTTGGAGAAGGAATTGGCTCAGATTCGTGTACACCATAGTTGAATTTTCAAGCAAAAGTGAAAAGTTGGATCTCACTGTTTGGGCTTTCCATGGGCCTCTAGAATCTTCCAGTTCACTCTATATAAGTTCAGAAAGAAGTTAGGATCAAGGTTGGTGATCATTTGCAGTTAGAGCCAGAGATTGCAGAGTGAATTTTCAAGTTTCAAGTGAGAAATCGAATTTCAATTCTAGAGAAAATCAAGGCAATTCTTGGATTCTATCATCTTTATCCTTCATCAAGGAACGATTATGCATCATCTTGGAGTGAGAATCACAGTGGAAGTGCCTCAATTCGAAGCTACAAACCAAGTATGTACATTTCAAAATTGCAATGATTCTAGGGTGATCTAGCTTGATTTGATATGTGGTTAAGCTTTACGAATATGCCTAGGTGGTTTTAGGATAGAAATTTGGAATTTAGAGATGATCCAAGGTGTGACATGAATTCTGTTAGAGCTTATAACTGTCTGATTCGAGAGTTTTAGCATGATTGGAATGGCTTATGATGATCTATGATGAATAGGGAGAAGATATGTGGCTTTAATTGGAGGTTTGATGAGATTTCAGGATGTGACATATTTTAGGATTGCAATCGTGTTTCAAAACCTAGTGGGAATTAGGAGAAATGGAGATTCGATTTGAGATCAGCATGAAAAACTGAGAAGATCGATGTAAGGTTTGGTTGGTTTTGATGACCTGCAACTCTGAGTTCACCAGAGAAGACGGTGGCGTGGCCACCGGACCACCGTCTGGTTCTCCTGAGTTTGTTTCCCTCCATCTGAGTTTAAAATGAAGACGATGAACAAGATCCGTTGGATTGAAGTGAAACAAAGACTAAGTCCTTTCATCCAACGCACGTGGTTTGCTCTCAGACTTGGACTTTGACCAAGTGAAATGATGCGCTTCATTAATGTGCTGGCGTGTGGATAGCCCTTAGATGCTTTGACAAAGTCCATTGATCCAACACTCCCCTTATTTTCCTGGCATTTTATTTTTGTTAATTGATTTTTTGGATTTATTTTAAATGCTTTTCCCTTTTTAATTCATAATAATTTCAATTTTGATCAGAAAAATAAAATAAGAATATGTGCATGCTTTAGATTTAATTTCTGATTTTTTGACATGCTTAGATTTCATTTTCATGCAATTTTCAATTTTATTTGATTTTTTGCATTTTCTTTAATTCCTTAATTTTGGCATATTTTCTCATTTTTTTGCTGATTTTTGTATGGTTGTTTGGTGTAGAATTTGAGTGAGATTTTTGGCTGGCTGCTAGTATAGAGATGCATGATCCATTAGGAATTATTTCATATTTTTTAGATGAATTTAGGTTCTGTTTTGGATTAGGTTCCCATGACCTTCCATTTAAGGGTTCCCCTTTTGATAACTCTAAGTTT
The DNA here is from genome assembly GCA_963859935.3 of Lathyrus sativus. Classification (NCBI taxonomy): domain Eukaryota; kingdom Viridiplantae; phylum Streptophyta; class Magnoliopsida; order Fabales; family Fabaceae; genus Lathyrus; species Lathyrus sativus. The sequence goes on along the minus strand of OZ012735.1, from coordinate 571,239,960 downwards.
AGGAATTCTTTAGTGGCTTTCCCCTTTGATTTAGGCCCTGACCTTTTGACTATAAGTCCCTAACACATGTAGGTTCCCTTAGAAAATCTTATAGGATTTTAGAAGTAGTTTTGGTATTTTAAATAGATCTAATACTTAGGCTAGTTTTAAGATGCTTTTAACATAACACTTGCACTAGTTGGACTCAATGGTGGACTTTAGTTCATAATAGGTTTGCTAATCTTCTTTGCGTAGTGCTTTAGACATATACAGTCTTCTGTTTGCTTGATTGTGGTGCTTGGTCTTGGTGTTTAGACCTCCTTTTAGTAGCTTTCTTGTAGCTTACTCAATTAGGGTTTAGGAAGAGCTTTAGTCTTGATTTCTCTTTCTTCAAATAAACATGGATTGCCTTGATTGCTTTCTGAAGGTGAGAAAATTACTTAGAAGGGGGGGTTGAATAAGTAAGACAAATAATCAGAGATTTAAACACAATTATTTTTATCCTGGTTCGCTGAACTCAACTACTCCAGTCCACCCTCTCAAGAGTGATTTGCCTTTCTCAGTCAAGGACTTAATCCACTATTTAATCAAACAGATTACAATAGTAACACCTAAGAACAACTGCTCTTAGTCTTCTCAAGAGCTACTGATCCCAACTGGATCCTCTTAAGTAAAACCTTTTACAAACAATGTAAAACTATTACAAGAGTAAGAATGCTTCTAAGAAGCTGTTATCACAACTGTGATATTTCTCTTAAGTTTAAGAACAATGTTACAACAAAATATACTATAAGAGCTTTGAAAGAATTGCTTTGATGAGAGATTTTTGCAAGTAGTTCGATGCTGAAGAAGATGGAGTGGACTTCTTTATATACGCACTTAGATCCATGAAGTCTTCTCAACGTTGAAGGTTGTGCTGAAAAGCCTGGAGCCTTTTGTCTTTACATTGGAGGCTGTGCTGAAAAAGCCTGATGCCTTTTGTCTTCACTTTGCAGAAACTTTCCTTAGAATGGAATGCATAGATAAAACCTTTTTGTCTGTGTTCTTGTGTCTAGCACAAAAGAGGAAAGAGCTGTTGAGATATGCCAACGTACATATTTAAATCTTCTTCACTAAATAAGTTCAGCTTTCAACATTAGAGTCTGAATCTTCAGAATCTCCAAAGTAGAGATCTTCTGGATCTTCAAAGTCTTTGGATGTTCTTCAGATTGTGCTGAATCAGAGTATGTGCAGCTTGTATGCTTGAGCGTGTAATTCTATCAGAGCAGAGTCTTCTATATCAGATTCTCAATACTTAAGCAGCGCAGTATCTTCAGAGTCATCTGATGACTAAGCTTCTGATCTCTCAGAGTCTTCTATTCTTTAGAGGCTCCTGCTTCAGAATCTTCAGTAGACAGCATTCAGATTCTTCTGGGAGCAGCGTTCAGATCTTCATTTAAGATACTCTTGAACCTTTGAAGCCTTTCATAATATCATTGTTCAGATCTAAATTTGCTCTTTTAAGAATATTTTCTTTAGTACCTGTAGCAAATAGTCTAGAACAAAGTTAGAGTATATAATTCTTGAATACAAAATTCATAAGTGTTATCATCAAAACATAGAGATATAACTAAGAAACAATCTGTGTTCTTATAATCTCCCCCTTTTTGATGATGACAAAACATGAGAAATTTTGTTCAATAAAAAGTATGAATTATAACTCCCCCTGAGATTAACAATCTCCCCCTGAAATAAATACTCTAATAAAAGAAAACACTTCCCTTTTTGATTAAGTATATTTCAGATTCAGAGCCTGATGAAAGAGGTTTGACTTTCAGAATCAAATCTTGATGCCAGATAGTTATGACTTCCTTCAGTCAGAGCGCCTGGTTATCATCTTGCTTGAATTCTCTTTCAGAGTAAAGGTATCAGAGTAAGATATCAGAGTTGATTGAATACTCAGATTTTCTTTGGAAGATCAGGTTCTGGTTGGAAACGTCTCAAGGTAACTTCAATGAATTATGTCAGATATATCAATGTAATCTGAAAGACTTAAATTCAAAGTAAGTTAATAAAATGTCTGAATTTCAGTTTTAGTAATTGCTTATAGGTTGAATACTCAGATTCTCTTTTTCTCCCCCTTTTTGTCATAATCAAAAAGATTTTTAAAGACAGAAAGATACAGAAGAAAAGAAGCATATAGAAGCAAAAAGATCAACATGCAATTAAACATACCAAATTTCACAGTCAAACAGGCAGAAGCCAAAACGCATAACACAACAAAAAGAAAACAACAAAAGCAGTAACATGTGCAAAAGCGACAAATAAAACTAAGTCTGGCGAGAGGCAATAAGGGTCAGAAGCTCTGTCATTTTGGCAGTTGACTCTTCTTGCTTAGACATCCAGGTCTTGATCTCATCAGTTGTCTTCTCTTGCTTGATAATCCAATCTTTTATATCCTTAACATCATTCACAAGCTCTGTGACCACAGATGAAGAGGGAGCAGATGCAGTAGCAGCAGAGTTCCTTTCAGATTGGTTTTCTTTAGAAGCTTGTTCAACCATTTCAGATTCAGGAACTACTGGAGGAGCATCTTCCAAAAGTAACACATGAGGAGGAGGAGGCATGTTCATCAAAGTTACCTTGATTAATTCTGCAAACTTAGTCTTAGCAAGCTTAGAGCATTTAGCTCTAACTTTTAAGGCAGCTTTGTTGAACATCCAGATGAAGCGCTTCCAGGCAGCATTTGAAACAGTTGGATCCAAACTAGACATGCACACATCCTTTACACGAGTATATTCAGAATCTATCTCCTTTTTGAAAATTTCAAACATAGCATTAACACATGATCCTAGATCTGACTGTTCAGAGGGATTAGGATTAGGAGTGTTAACAAGAGTAGGTTCAGATGGTTGTGGTTGAGGTGATGTTGGTTGAGATGTTTAGATGTCAGATTGAGGGAGTTCAGATGGTTGAGGAATGGTTTTTGTTTCAGATGGATTGGTTTCAGATGGTTGAGGAATGGTTTGTGTTTCAGATGGATTGGTTTCAGATGGTTGAGGAATGGTTTGGGTAGCAGATGTTTGAGTTTCAAATAGTTGAATTTCAGATGGTTGTGGTTGAGGTGGAGAGTTTGGTGGAGTATGAAACATGGAAATGTTAAGATGTTCCTTCATAACACTTTCAGAACGTGCTTGTTTGAGTGACTCTGATTCAAAATCAGATGAATCAGATGATTCACAATCAGAAGATTCATCTGAGTGAACAGATGTTGAAGAAATTATAATTGATTGATTGAGGGGTTCTATATCCAAAATATTGTCAGAAAGATTTGGATCTTCTGATGGAATTGGTTGTTCAGAGTGTTCAGTTTGAACAGTCTCTGGTTGGTTTGGTTCTGAAGTGATTATTTCTGGTTGGAGAATCTCTAATTGGGGATTATCTGGTTGTGACATTGCTGGTTGTGGAATTTCTGTTTGAGGAATTTCCGGTTGAATTGTTTCTGTTTGTGGAATTTCTGATTGAAGTGTTTGAGGTTGGGGAATTTCTGTTTGAATTGTCTTAGGGGGTTCAGATATAATATGAGGTTGGGGTTCAGAGGGAATTGGTACAGAAAATGGTTGTGAATGTACTGGTTCAGATGAGGGTGGTTCAGATAAAGGATTTGCAGATTGTTTGGGTGTTGAAGTTCTTTGTCTAAGGTTTGGAGAGAGTTGCGGTGATGAAAGGGGTGAATGAACAGCAGGTGTAGGATCAGATGTTAATACCTGATGAATAGTGTCTCTAACCTCTTCCAGAGTGGCATCTCTAGAACTGATTCTGGCTTTCTTTGCTCCTTTCTTCTTCTTCCTTGAAACTTCAGATACTTTCCTTTTCTTCTGAACCGATCCTTCTTCAGCTTTCCTCTTACTATGCCTTTCCTTCATCAGATTGGGCATTTCTTCTCCTGGTTTTTGAACAAGATTAGCAGGTAGAGGAATTCCTTCCTTTAGACATTCTGCAATGTAAATCTAGACAAATTCCTTTGGTTCATCTGCACTGAACATTGGAAAGTCTTCTAAAGGTATCCTTCTGCCATGGACCTCCTTAGAGTTTATCTTCCTTAGTTTTCCATTCAGTTCTGAAATGATTTTCATCCTTTTCAGATTGAGTCCATTTATCTCAGATCCAATGATGTAAGACAGATCTTCTGTTATCTTTGCATCTGTCAGATGCTTTACCAGCTTGTTTTCAACAAGGATGTCTGAAATCAGTCTTCCTAGAGGTATCCAAGTTCTAACTTTCCCAGCTTTAGCTCTGACCTCTTCTCTAGTCTCTTTGACATGAGTTAGAAGATGACTGAAGATCAGATAAGGAAGATCCACCTTAACATTCTGGCTGATGCAGTACATGAAATACAGATGTTCTGAACTCACATAGTCTGGTGAGTTGGATGACTTTCTGTGAAAAATTGTACTCATAAATATCTTTGCCCAGATCCTATAGATAGGTTTCAGATCTTTAACCTTACTTGTTGGTGTTCCAGCTACAATGATTTCTTCATATACCTTAGCCATATCAATACGTGAAGAAGCAAGGTTTGAAACTCCATCAGATTCGGTATAACTGAACAGTTGCCTGATCAGTTTCTCAGTAATCACTATCTCCATCCCAAGGACAGATGAGTGAATAAACTTAGGACCAGCGCTAGCGTGAATCCAGAATTCCTTTACAAGAGTTGGGTACACAGGACCCATCAATCTCTCAAAGTATTTCTCCCAGCCTTGAGCTTTAATGGCAGGTGTTAGGTCAAACCCATTTTCCTTTAATGATTCAGGATCAACGAAGCTCTCACACAGAACCTCAAGATCTGCTACTGGAGTAAATAGAGTGCGTTCTGGTTTCTTGTACATTATAGTTTTGTTGGATTTTTCAGCAGTATTTGATGTAGAAGCCATTGATGAAGAAGAAGATCTTGATTTGGGTTTAGGGTTTTGGTAGAGTTTGAAGAGTAAACAGAAACGCATGAGTGTAGTGAATGTGAAAAGTGTGAAAATAGTGTGATAGGTGGTATTTATAGAGAACCAAAAAATCAAGCATTGGGCACAAAAAAAGACACATACGCATGTTTGTACAACATTTAATGAAAGTAATCATTTCACATTAAAATTATGACAGCTGGGGGGAAAACCGAGAAAAATGAGATTTTCAAAGAAATACCTCAAACGTCAATTCAGTTGAGCACTCCATCATTTCAGATACTGAGTGAAACGTGTTTGCTTTGTATGTTCATCTGATGTCTCTCAAGAAATGAAACGTTTCCAACTTTCAGATCTTCTGAGTTTGTTAATTCAGAGTTTCACACAAATAAATTAATTAAAGATAAATGAACAATAATCAGGTGAAATACTTCAGATCATTAAACATTTTGCATCTGAGAAGTTGCCTCTGATAAATATTACTCTGGACAAAAATTCATACAAATATTTTTCAGAATGAACTTAAATCTATCTTCAGCAAGGGGTTTTGTGAAAATATCAGCCCATTGATGATCTGTATCAACAAAGGCTAGATTGATTACACCCTTATGAACATAGTCTCTGATGAAGTGATGTTTAATTTCTATATGTTTAGCCTTAGAATGCAAGATTGGATTTTTTGACAAACATATAACAGAAGTATTATCACAGAAGATAGAAAGATTACTCTCATAGATCTGATAATCTTCTAATTGACTCTTCATCCAGAGCATTTGGGTACAACATCCAGCAGCAGCAATGTATTTTGCCTCTGTAGTTGATAGTGCAATAGTGGGTTGCTTCTTGCTGTACCATGAGATCAGATGACTTCCAAGAAACTGACAGCTTCCAGAAGTGCTTTTACGTTCAACTCTGTCTCCAGCATAATCAGCATCACAGAATCCAACTAATGAAAATTCATCAGATCTTTTGTAACACAGACCCATGTTAGTAGTACCTTTCAGATACCTTAGAATCCTCTTAACAACTGTTAAGTGTGATTCTCTAGGATCTGATTGGAATCTTGCACATAAGCAGACACTAAACAAAATATCTGGTCTAGAAGCAGTCAAGTATAGAAGAGATCCTATCATACCTCTGTAGAGTTTCTGATCTACCTTCTTACTTACCTCTTCCTTACCTAGAGTGCTTGTAGGGTGCATTGGGGTCTTTTCCATTTTACTATCAACCATGTTGAACTTCTTCAGAAGCTCTTTAACATATTTGGTTTGATGTATGTAGTTGCACTCTGGAGTCTGGTTGACTTGGATTCCCAAAAAGAATCTCAATTCTCCCATCATGCTCATTTCAAACTCTTCCTGCATACATTTAGCAAACTCCTTTCCAAGCATAATATTTGCTGATCCAAAAATAATATCATCTACATAAATTTGACAAATCAACAAATCTTTCTTAACAGTTTTCCAGAATAAAGTTGTATCCACTTTTCCTCTAATAAAATTTTTCTTCAGAAGGAAATTGCTCAACCTCTCATACCAAGCTCTGGGAGCTTGTTTTAATCCATAAAGAGATTTCTTTAGTTTAAAAACATGATCTGGAAAGTTTTCACTTTCAAAACTAGGAGGTTGGTGGACATATACTTCCTCTTCTATAATACCATTAAGAAAGGCACTTTTAACATCCATCTGATACAGAGTGATGTTATTTTGTGCAGCAAATGAAATAAGAAGACGTATAGATTCTAACCTTGCCACCGGAGCATATGTCTCAGTGTAATCAATACCTTCTTATTGATTGTATCCTTGAGCAACCAGCCTTGCCTTATTCCTTTCAACTTCTCCATTTTCATTCAACTTATTCCTGAAGACCCATTTTGTTCCAAAAACATTGAATCCTTTAGGTCTAGGAACCAGATCCCAAACTTCATTTCTGGTGAATTGATTTAGCTCTTCTTGCATGGCAATAATCCATTCATTATCTTTCAGATCCTCATCCACAGATGTTGGTTCAATTATTGACACTAAGCCAAACAATGAAGATTCAGATGTTCTGAGATAGGATCTTGTCCTGATTGGATCATCTTTCTTTCCAATAATCACATCTTCTGGATGAGATGCCTTGATTCTGGAAGAAGATCCTCTGACATTTGATCTTTCATAAATGTGTAAGTTGTCCAATTGAGAAGATAGGGGAATAGCATCTGGAGTTGCTTTAGATTCCTTTTCTTTAGCGTTTTCTGCCTCTGATCCTTCAGAGTCTGTGAGAATCACTTCTCTATCTGTAGAATTCTCAAACTGCTTTCGCTTTTAAGAGCCAAGCTTATCATCAAATCTTACATGAATAGATTCTTCCACAATCTGTGTTTCAGTATTGAATATTCTGTAGCCTTTGGAGCGTTCAGAATAACCAAGCATGACACACTTCTGTGCTTTGGAATCAAACTTGTTAAGATTTTCTTTAGTAATAAGTATATAACAAGTACATCCAAAAGGATGAAAATATGAAATAATAGGCTTTCTGTTCTTCCACAGTTCATATGGAGTTTTTTTCCAGAAGAGGTCTTACAGACACTCTGTTCTGAATATAACAAACTGTGTTAATTGCTTCTGCCCAAAAGTGCTTTGCTAGATTTGTCTCATTGATCATGGTTCTGGCCATTTCTTGCAGAGTCCTATTTTTCCTCTCTACAACCCCCATTTTGTTGTGGAGTTCTAGGACAGGAAAAATCATGAGCAATGCCATTTTCAGAAAAATATTTTTCAAAATATTTATTTTCAAATTCACCCCCATGATCACTTATGACTTTTATAATTTTGAAATCTTTTTCAATCTGGACTTGCTTACAGAAGTCAAAGAACACAGAATGTGACTCATCCTTGTGTTTTAAGAACTTTACCCATGTCCATCTACTATAGTCATCAACAATGACTAATCCATACTTCTTGCCTCTGATGGATGCAATTTTCACTGGTCCAAACAGATCAATATGAAGTAGTTCTAGTGGTTTGGAAGTAGAAACAACATTTTTTAATTTAAAAGATGTTTTTGAAAACTTCCCTTTTTGGCATGCTTCACAAAGAGCATCTGAAGTGAACTTCAGATTAGGGAGTCCTCTGACAAGATTAAGTTTATTAATCTGAGATATACGTCTCATATTAATATGGCACAATCTTCTGTGCCAGACCCATTGCTCTTCACTAACAGACAAGAGGCATTTAACATTTTGAACTTTAAGTTCTGAAAGATTTATTTTATAAATGTTGTTTTTCCTCTTACCACTAAATATGATAGAGCCACCTTTTTGACATATAGCTTTACAACATTTTTGATTAAAGGTAATGTCATAACCATTGTCACTTAATTGACTTATGGACAATAAGTTATGTTTTAGACCTTCAACAAGTAAAACATTAGTTATAGAGGGAAGTTTACCATTTCCAATAGTGCCAGATCCAATGATCTTGCCTTTCTGGTTCCCTCCAAACTTCACGTCACCTCCAGATCTAAGTTCCAGGATTTGGAACATAGACCTTTCTCCTGTCATGTGTCGTGAGCATCCAGAGTCCAGGTACCATGATTGGTGTCCTGACTTTGCTGCTAAGAACATCTGCAACAGGAATTATTTTGTTTTTAGGTACCCAGATCTTCTTGGGTCCTTTGGGGTTAGTTGGTTTGTAGGTTTGTCTAAACTTCTGTTTTTCAACATAATGTTTATTCTGACTTTCCTTGGGTTTAAACACATAAGTATTCTTCTCAGAGCTTGTGTGTTTAATGTCATTTAAGTGACCAAATTTAAATTGAGAATACAGAGGTGTCTTCTTGATGAAAAGTTTGTCAACAGATTTTTGGATTACTTCCAGATGAAGATTCATATCCAATACCTCTTCTGTTATTCCCACTAACACCATAGATCATAGAAGCCATCTTGCTTCTGTCTATGCTCTTAGTAAGAAATCTCTGAAAGCTAGAGTCATATTTTTCTAAAATGTTTTCACATGACTTAGTCTCAGATTCAGATTCTTGTTGAGTTGTTTCAAAGTCACTTTTGATTTTCAGATTAATTTCTTTTTACTCAACAAGTTCTGTCTTCAAAAGATCAATCTCAGATTCAATACTGCTTTTCAGCTTCTTGTATTTGAGTTTGATATTGTTATAACTTTTCAGAACTTCTGATAAAACTTTTATCAGTTCTTCTTTAGTAAGTTTAGCCATTACCTCTTCAGCGTCATCACAGATTCAGAATCTGATTCATATCCTGAGGTTCTGAGGTTCCTTCCTCCTGATCTTCTGTGCTGGCCATCAGTGCAACATTTGCACATTCTTCTTCTGATTCAGAAGATGATTCAGATTCATCTGAGTCATCCCATGTTGCCATCAGAACCTTCTTCTTTTTGTCAACCTTCTTCTTAGGTTTTTCTCTTTGAAGTTTGGGGCAATCATTCTTATAATGCCCATGTTCTTTGCACTCATAGCATACAACTTCTTTCTTGCCAGATCTTCTGTGCCCAAAAGATTCCTTTCTATGATCAGATTTTCTGAAGTTGTTGAACTTATTTCCCTTGTGCTTCCAGAGCCTGTTGATCCTTCTGGACAGCATGGATAATTCATCTTCTTCTTTAGAAGAAGATCCTTCAGAGCTTTCTTCAATAACCTGCAAAGCTTTAGCAGATTTATTAGATTTTAAAGCAGCAGATTTACCTTTTTCTTTCTTCTGAGGTTCATCTTCCTCAAGCTCAATTTCATGGCTCCTCAGTGAGCTAATGAGTTCTTCTAAAGAGATCTTGTTCAGATCTTTAGCCATCTTCAAGGAAGTCACCATTGGTCTCCATCTGGTAGGTAGACTTCTGATGATTTTCTTTACATGATCTGATGTGGAGTATCCCTTGTCCAGAACCTTTAGACCAGCTGTAAGGATCTGAAATCTAGAAAACATAGTTTCTATATTTTTAGATTCTTCCATTTTGAATGCCTCATACTTCTGTATAAGCGGAGAGCCTTGGTCTCCTTCACTTGAGAGTTTCCTTCATGAGTCATTTTCAGTGACTCAAACATTTCATGAGCTGTTTCTCTGTTAGTAATCTTTTCATACTTAGTATGAGAGATTGCATTAAGCAATATTGTCCTAGCCTTATGGTGATTTTTGAAATCCTTCTTCTGGGTTTCTGTCATTGATTTTCTATCAATTTTCTTGCCATCCTCATTTGTAGGATGTTCATAACCATTAATGACCAAGTCCCACAAATCAGCATCATACCCAAGGAAGAAACTTTCTATCCTGTCCTTCCAGTAATCAAATTTCTCTCCATCAAACATGGGAGGCTTTGTGCTGATTCTATCCCCTTCATATTTGTTGCAACTGGCTGTATTGGATGTAGAAACATCACCCATAATGACAATCAAATATATACCAAAGTAACTTTTCTCACTTGATCTTTACTGACACGGTTAAGTGATAGCACACGCAGAACCGGAGCTCTGATGCCAACTGAAGGTGAGAAAATTACTCAGAAGGGGGGGTTGAATAAGTAAGACAAATAATCAGAGATTTAAACAGAGTTATTTTTATCCTGGTTCGTTGAACTCAACTACTCCAGTCCACCCTCTCAAGAGTGATTTGCCTTTCTCAGTCAAGGACTTAATCCACTATTTAATCAAACAGATTACAATAGTAACACCTACGAACAACTGTTCTTAGTCTTCTCAAGAGCTACTGATCCCAACTGGATCCTCTTAAGGAAAACCTTTTACAAACAATGTAAAACTATTACAAGAGTAAGAATGCTTCTAAGAAGCTGTTATCACAACTGTGATATTTCTCTTAAGTTTAAGAACAATGTTACAGCAAAATATATTATAAGAGCTTTGAAAGAATTGCTTTGATGAGAGATTTTTGCAAGTAGTTCGATGCTGAAGAAGATGGAGTGGACTTCTTTATATAGGCACTTAGATCCATGAAGTCTTCTCAACGTTGAAGGTTGTGCTGAAAAGCCTGGAGCCTTTTGTCTTTACATTGGAGGCTGTGCTGAAAAAGCCTGATGCCTTTTGTCTTCACTTTGCAGAAACTTTCCTTAGAATGGAATGCACAGATAAAACCTTTTTGTCTGTGTTCTTGTGTCTAGCACAAAAGAGGAAAGATCTGTTGAGATATGCCAATATACATATTTAAATCTTCTTCACTAAATAAGTTCAGCTTTCAACATTAGAGTCTGAATCTTCAGAATCTCCAAAGTAGAGATCTTCTGGATCTTCAGAGTCTTTGGATGTTCTTCAGATTGTGCCGAATCAGAGTATGTGCAGCTTGTGTGCTTGAGCGTGTAATTCTATCAGAGCAGAGTCTTCTATATCAGATTCTCAATACTTAAGCAGCGCAGTATCTTCAGAGTCATCTGATGACTAAGCTTCTGATCTCTCAGAGTCTTCTATTCTTTAGAGGCTCCTGCTTCAGAATCTTCAGTAGACAGCATTCAGATTCTTCTGGGAGCAGCGTTCAGATCTTCATTTAAAATGCTCTTGAACCTTTGAAGCCTTTCATAATATCATTGTTCAGATCCAAATTTGCTCTTTTAGGAATATTTTCTTTAGTACCTGTAGCAAATAGTCTAGAACAAATTTAGAGTATATAATTCTTGAATACAAAATTCATAAGTGTTATCATCAAAACATAGAGATATAACTAAGAAACAATCTGTGTTCTTACACTTTCCATTCTCATCCTATGGTTCAAGGTCCCTATGTGGAAGCCTCATCCTTCCAAGAGGTAGAACCTTTGAGGATGCCTATCCCAGATGTATGGTCGAGTGCCATGATGGATTCCCTTGGTTTCCATCATGCTTCCTATCATCATGCAATCATCTGGATGTTTGATTCTCATCTCTCTGGGTGGATCACTTGAAGCTTGAAGGTGAAGTATTCTATTGAAGATAGCTTGGGCATGGAGATCAGTTACAGACTGTTTGATTGTTTTGTTGTTAGACTGCTTTGTTGTTGAACTGCTTGTCTGCTATTTTGTTTGTTGTGTTTTTTAATTGTTGTGCTATTGCTTGTGTGACTGTTTGGTGTGTTGCATTAGACTAGGCCTCATGTAGATGTTTCTAGGCCTAAGAGCATCCTAAAGGTTGAGTTTCTCCCTTTGCCTGTTTGCATTAGGGGTTGAGTCTGGCTCCCTCTGCTTGACTGTTATTACTTGGCTTTGCTTGTTGGCTTAAGGTTAAGTCTGTCTCCCGTGCCTGTGTTGTGTGTTGCCTCTGGCTTGCTTGCTCTAGAAGTTGAGTTTGGCTCCTTCTGCTTGTGTTGTTGCATTGCATGCATTTTATTTACAGCTATTTCTTTATAGTTATTTCTTTTGCTATTTTTTCCTTTGCCATGTTCCCCTAGGAACTCTGACTTCTCTTGTTCAAGAGAAGTTATGACAGACAATAGGGTTCTAACCAGGTATGATAACATTAGGTAGTTCGCTCCTAACCTCAATCATAGGACCAACTTTGCATGACAACTTTAGGATTGGATTAGTCCCCTTTGGTGTGTCCTTTCTCTTCTCATCTTCAAACAAATCAAGATACAGTAATAAAGGTTAATTGATGTCGTACGCTACGAGCCTTAAGCTGCTTGAGAAAGGGTTGTTAGAGAGTTTCTTTCCAACAACTTGGATGTTGAGTATGGCACCCTTTGGGTGACATGCGACGCATTCACTCTCAGGTCATAGTCTCTAGTGCGATATTAGTTGCAAACATCCATAAAAGATACTTCTTCTAAAAAACAGAAAACAAAAATCAAACATCTTTTTGTCCTCTTGGACCTTTAATCCCTGGAAACCATTTTCATAAGGAGAGTTCTGTTAACTCCCGGTTCTACCGCAAATGGTAAACGCCTAAGTCTCCATCGAGCGAGCTGCATACACCAACTGCTGGAACCGTCTGTTAACCCTGCTCGGATAAAAAAGACAAACTTGTGTCTCTTGTTAGCCCGAACTACGTTTGCTCTAATCTTTCACGCCGTGTGAAAGTACGTAGGCACGAGATGCGATATCTCGGCAAGCTACTTTCCCCCGTAACCCATAGTTAGGCGAACTACGTTGACTCTGATTTCTTGTTCCAGACGAGAATAGGTAGGCATAGAACTGTTGTGTTCTGCCGAGTCATTTTCTTTTCTTTTCAGACCAGACCTTTAGCGTAGATATATAAACCAACCCATCAGATAAACATAACAAGCATGGATCCCATCGAGTACGATGGACGTGAGGGGTGCTAATACCTTCCCCTTGCGTAACCGACTCCCGAATCCAGACATTGGTTGCGATGACCTTGTCTTATACCTTTTTGTCAGATTTTTCCGATCGTTTCCTTTCCCTTTCTGTGGGATAAATAACGAAAGGCGGCGAATCTCCTGTTTTGCCGACACCTTATTTTCGCGGTAGCGACAGCTGGCGACTCTGCTGGGGACTCTGGTTCCCTATGCGAGTCAATCCTAGCGCGTGTGTTTAGCTGTTGGGTTTATTTATCGCACTTTACTTTCTGCATTTTATTTTCAGTATGATATAATTATTATGCTGTTGTGGGAAGGGGCTCTGATGAGTGATAAGCCAGACTCGGGCTTGAGTGTATACCTAGCATTAGTTGTGGAAAGTAGTGGGCGCGTGCTTGCTTTGCATGTACTAGTGTCTCACGAAATCCATGCTCAGACGAGATTCTCCCGGTTGACTTCTTTTCCGGCCCTTTGGGCTTGAGGGGTTGTTGGTTTGGAGGATTGTCGACTCTGGGGACCGATCATTTGTGACTCAGCTGAGTGAGGCCACTTCAAGAGATGATGATGCCACACCTTCTGGGTATCGTATAATCGTTTCTTGAAAGTCTGTGATGCTGGGAAACGCATAGGATGCCATACTTTGTCTGTGTGTAGGATTCATACCTGTGAGCGGGGCCGGGTTATTGTAGGAAACCTTAACCTTCAGACAACCTGGTTTTCTTGACAGTGAATCAGTATTGTTGGTATCAGAGGGTTCTTATCATCAGAGATATGTTCGTTCTCGACAGTGCCTAATTATTGGTGCTCTTCAGAGTTTTGTTATCAGAGTAGTATTGTGATTATGTTGTAGCAGAGCTTTGGTCTCCTCAACAGCGCACTCTTAATCCCTTGCTACATGTTTTCATTTGCATCCGCATATCATTTTGTATAGCAGGTACCGCCAAACCATTGATCTTATTCCTTGTGCTAACCAGTTTGTTGCAGGATATCCAATCAGGAAGATTACAGAAATCCCCACAAGGCTATGGAACAGGTACGAGCAGAGCTGAGTGAGGTCCGAGGCCAGATGAGACAGGTTATGAGGAACATGCAAGAGTTTCGTTCGAACCAGCAGGCACTCAGAGAGGAGAACCAGCAGTTGAAAACTCAGGTGGGTTTGATCATGGAGGTAGTAAGAAAGGTGCTCAGAGAAGAAGGTGAACAGGTACCTAAAGCTGTAGTAGATATGCTCGCTCCGCTTTTGTCCATGGAGCCTGCCCCAAGGTATGATGTGCCTCGAAGACCGGTGGCACGACCTGAGATCCCAGATTTTCCACGTCAGCAACTATCTCTCACTTCCCAAGACACTCCTAAGGCCAGGAAGTATGCGCCGAGGCTGACGCAGCCCGACAGAATTTTTGATAAGATCCCCATGACTTACACTCAGTTGCTGCAAGTCTTACTTCAGTTTCGTTTAGTCGAACTACGGAAGTTACATCCACTAACTGGGACCCCACCACCTGGCTATAATGCAAACGCCCATTGTGATTTCCATGATGGGGCACCCGGACACCACATTGAGAACTGCAAAGCTTTTAAGCACGTAGTTCAAAATTTGATTGATTCAAAGGCCGTTAAGTTCGCGTCGGGCGACACTAGTATAACAGCGGGTCTCCTTCCAAGCATTACAGAAAAGATGGACACTCATAATTTCGTCCCCAAAACTGCATTGGACCCAAAGGATTCCTTGCAATTTATGACTTCTAAATCTCCGTGCCCGCGTCTATTGCCAATTCCAGGGCTAAACCTGAGGATGAGTGCATCCGAGCAAAAGGAGTCCTTGGTATCTCAGGCTCAATCTCCAGATGTTTTGACCGTTCAGAGTCAACAACCCCTAGGGTCCATGCATCAGACATCATCTACCTTCTAGGGTCAACAGTCATATCGCCATCAATAGGGGCAACACGCCCGACGAAGACCAAGGAAATCTGAAAGGCAGTTTACTCAGCTACCGGTGTCATACAGTCAGTTGTTGCTAAATTTGGTCAAAGGTGGGTTGATAGTGCCGAAAGAGACTAATCCAATGATCTCGTTGTATCCTCTAGGTTTTGATATCAGCGCCCGCTGTGAGTACCATGTTGGAGCACAGGGGCATTCAACAAATGACTGCAAGGTTCTTAAGAGCCAGGTTCAGACTCTATTGGACGCCAACAGGTTCTCGTTTACGCCTTAGGGTATTCAGATCAACAACCTTCCTTCATCCAGCCGGGTAAGCACATTAGTTCATGCAGTGGAAGAGTCCCCCGAGAACGAAGGTTCAAAAACCTTTCAGACTGACCTCGACGAGTAAACTCTGAAGATGGCTGCCTCAGTGGAGCAAACAAGTTCAAAAGCCCAGTTCCTAGAAGCTGGCAATCTGCATTTTTCATGTCATTTATTTACATTTGTAGTTTCTTTCTTGTAAGATTGGAAATTTCGTTTGTAAAGCATGTTGTTTTTCAATTGATATTGATAATGAAATAAATATGCATGTTTTGAATTAATCCATTCGCATTCACTCTATTACTTTCTTTTATTTCAAACGCTTGTTTAAATGGAATCCGGGGAGGATGACGAACTCCATCGAAGCGCAAGCTTCCGAATGTATGCTTTTGAATAAAAACCGGTAAATGATGTACATGCATTGTTTCAAATCCCAAACACCGGAGATATAAGGAAGATAATCCCTTGTTAACCCCTTTGAGCCTAGTAGTAGGAGTTTCTTTCTGAAAACGAAAAAAACCCTCAATCTTAACCCGAGGCAGGGTAGGTGTCAGCTAATTTGACCAAGCATTCAAATTACAAAAAGAGTGTCCGTTCGAGGATAGATCACGCCTATATAGGTCGTACCTAAAAATAAAAATAAAAACCACAATGGTTAGGCCTGATCGATCAGGAGTGAAACAGTCCCAATCTCTTTAACAAGTCATACGAGCCAGTGTCATACGATTTGTTCCAAAAAAAGGAGAGAAAGAAAAGAATCGAAAAGGAAAGCCCGCTAAGTCGAATCATGAAAGCAAGCGACTTAGGCAAAAATTAGGGTACCCCGCTGGACTTCAAAATTGAAGAAACTCTAAAGAGTTAGTCCAGGAAAAAGTTAGGGGAAAACGAAAAAACGAAAAACAAAGCGAAAAGGGATTGCGAAAGAAAAATCCTCAAACAAGAACAAAATTGTGTGGCTCCGGACGCCAAAAGACGAAAGGGAGCGACTGTCACTTCGATAAGTGTAATTCCTTGAATTGTCACTCAACCTTTGAAAGGAGAACACTAAGGTCGAATTAGCTGAACGTAGGATCGGAGAACATCACGGAGAATGGGTGGGTTAAAATGAATTTTAAGCCTTTATCTTTTCTTTCATGAACTGTGAACCTGACCATGTTACAACCTTTAAAAGTCCTAATTGAAATAGGTTTGTTTCGAAAGCATACTTCGGTAAAGATCGCATCGGAACTGACTCCTAGAAAGGATTCCCATTACAACACTGTATTAATGTTGACGTGTTAATGAATGATTTTATACATTTTATGCCAACAAACTTTTTTTCCAGTGAACAGGAATGGATTTTGAAAACTACCATATGCATTACATTTGATATGTCTTTTATGCAGAGCAGTTTGTTTTACTAGCGAGTAAGCGCTTGACAGCGGGAAAGTTTCCACGATGGAAAGATTTGATCAAGACAGAATGCAGGAGGCTAGAATATCCCGGTGATCCGGGGCAATCAGGTCGAGATTTGATGAATCTCTCGCAGCCAAGGGTACTACTCCCCACAGATCATCCCATGAGGGGCAAAGTCATGACAAGACTGGGGCAGGTCATCCCGAGAGCGCCAAAGTTATCCTTATCCTGAAGGCGATTAACTTGAAGCGCCTCCGTGAGGTTCGAAGTGCTGAAGCCGTTAGTATCAAACCACCAGAGTACAGAGATCTCAGGTTCCCTTTTGAAAGGATGTGACGAAGATCCCGCAGGCTGGGGCAAAAGCTGAAAGCGAAAGAGCCGTTCCTCTCCATATCTGCAGAATTTGTCAAAAGTTGTTATAGATTCTGGGGCAAGCCATTTCGAGTTTGTGGCACGACATGTTTTTCCAAGTAGGATGACTCATTCTTCCTCAGCAGGTTCGGTCGTGTTTCCCCACGGGTTCTGAACATGAGGCTATGAGCATTGATGTGTCTCCCCGAACAAAGATAGATTCTCCCCGACCAGATGCATCCTAGGCAGGGATCACGTTTCCCCAGCCGGAGTTCCTTAACGTAGGAGCAGGTTCTAGGTGATCTTATTCCTCCCCAGCAGATGGAAGTTGCATGTTATCCCCGGAAGAGTTAGATGCAGGCTAGCAAGCGGTCATGCAGGTATGTGCGTTCCCAGTAGTCGGTCATGAGCACATCCAATCCCCAGTGAAGACTTCATAGAGTACAACCAGGTTGTCGTCGGTTTAGAAGGATCTTCCCCACGCAGGACCGTCCTTTCTGTTCCCCAGGAGGTTGTCTTTCCTCCAATAGGTTGTTCATCCTCTGCAGAGTTTGTAACTTCGGATTTGTTAAGCTATCCCCCAGCAGGATTGTTTCTTCCCCCAGCGGATGTTTGGCTTCGTTCCTCCGACATTTATTTTCCCGGAACGCCCTCTTTGCATTTGCATCGTGCATAGCATCTACCCCAAACGCATAGCATTTCCATTCCGTATGGAGCATTACGCCATTTTTAAACATATGCATTATGAAACATAAGCCAGGTTGGTTACCTCTTTGTTTTCAGGTGTTTTTCCCTGCAGGTAATTGGAATTCTTGTTCAGGATGGTTTTTGGATATTCAGATTTTTGACATGAGATATGTGATGATAACGTTCTTCCTGTCATGTGTCCCTCATCAGAGTTGCTTGATTGAGTTGCTCTCCTTCCCCAGCGAAGTTTTCCTCAGATTACTATTACATCAGCATTAAAAGATTTCAGGGATTAGACCTTTGAAGTCGTTACTTGTTGTCAAAGTAAGTGTCTGGCAGTTGACGTCAGAATTTCCTCAGTAGAGTTTTCCTCGGATTGCTGTTATGTCAGCATTAAAAAATCTCATGGATTAAACCCTCAGAGACGTTACCCATGTTGACGGAGATGTTACCCGTGTTGACGGAGATGTTACCCGTGTTGGCGGAGATGTTACCCGTGTTGACGGAGATGTTACCCGTGTTGACGGAGATGTTACCAGTGTTGACGGAGATGTTACCTGTGTTGATGGAGATTTTTACCCGTGTTCACGGAGATTTTTACCCGTGTTGACGGAGATTTTACCCATGTTGACGGAGTTGTTACCCGTGTTGACAGAGTTGTTACCTGTGTTGATAGAGTTAGCACTCGTGTTGACGGAGTTGGTCCCGTGGAGTTGTTCGTTCAAGTCTTCGGATGCCAGATTAGCGCTTTTATTTAGTGCAATGCTCGTTTCTTCGGAAATGGAAGGTCAAGGATAGTATATTGACATACCGCGCTTTTATTTAGTGCGATGCTTGTTTCTTCGGAAATGGAAGATCCAGGATAGTACATGGATGACGCACTTTATGTAGTGCATGCTCGTTTCTTCGGAAATGGAAGGTCAAGGATAGTATATTGATATACCGCGCTTTTATTTAGTGCGATGCTCATTTATTCAGAAATGGAAGATCCAGGATAGTACATGGATGACGCACTTTACGTAGTGCAAGCTCGTTTCTTCGGAAATAGAAGGTCAAGGATAGTATATTGACATACCGCGCTTTTATTTAGTGTGATGCTCGTTTCTCCGGAAATGGAAGATCCAGGATAGTACATGGATGACGCGCTTTACGTAGTACATGCTCGTTTCTTCGGAAATGGAAGGTCAAGGATAGTATATTGACACACCGCGCTTTTATTTAGTGCGATGCTCGTTTCTTCGGAAATGGAAGGTTAATGATGATATTTTGATATGGTCCTATGATGTCGTGCCCACTTATTGTAGCGTATATTTGAAGTTTTTTTGTTTGGATTCAATGCTTGTGGTGTCACACAGGTGGTTGATGTTGTAATCAGGTTCTGTATCAGATGATTGATCAGTTGTTGCTGTGACAACCAGATTCAATTTTCTGGATATTTTCTTCCCTAAGCAGTTGGTTTAATTTCAACTTTTGGCCAACGTGGAACTTGTAGAGCATGTTCTTAGCTTTAATTTGAGTACTAGAAGTCCTTGATTGGATTTGTAGAACTCAAGTTATGGTCCAGACAAGTTATAGGTCATTAGATGAATGTGAAATTTGTCTGCAAAAGTCAACCAACTTCTAAGGAACTTTTGACCTAGAAGGATGTTTCTCATAAAATTTTGTCCAACATGAAAGTTGTAGGTGCTGATCTTAGCTTTCCAAATTGTACTAGAAGTCTTCCATCTGATTTGTATAACTCAAGTTATGAGGCTTACAAGTCAGGGGTATTTTGGGAAAGTAAGATTATAGGTCATTTGGCATTATAGGTCATTTTCTCTATCTTGCACACTTCAAATGAAGTTTTGTCCAACACAAAACTTGCTCAAAATGGGTTTTTCAGGTCAACCATGTATCCATGAGGCTTTGATTTGACTTAGGGTAGGACTTGGTGTGAAGAAATTTGACAAAAGGGGAATTTGAAGGCCTTTAAGGGGAAAAAATCCAAATTAATTCATATGTGTTCAAACCAATGCAAATGATTGCTCATTTTGATAAGAAAAATCATTTGGAGCATAATGGAAATATTAGAAAATTCATTTGGGGCATATTCCATGACATTTCACTTTGTTACTTCATGAATAAGTAACACATCAAAGGTTGGTCATATGATGCAAACAAGGACTCAATTTGATCCCTACACTCTCCACAGTCCACAAGCATTACAGATGAAGCTTCTTGGAGAAGGAATTTGCTCAGATTCGTGTACACCATAGTTGGATTTTCAAGCAAAAGTGAAAAGTTGGATCTCACTGTTTGGGCTTTCCATGGGCCTCTAGAATCTTCCAATTCACTCTATATAAGTTCAGAAAGAAGTTAGGATCAAGGTTGGTGATCATTTGCAGTTAGATCCAGAGATTGCAGAGTGAATTTTCAAGTTTCAAGTGAGAAATCGAATTTCAATTCTAGAGCAAATCAAGGCAATTCTTGGATTCTATCATCTTTATCCTTCATCAAGGAATGATTATGCATCATCTTGGAGTGAGAATCACAGTGGAAGTGCCTCAATTTGAAGCTACAAACCAGGTATGTACATTTCAAAATTGCATTGATTCTAGGGTGATCTAGCTTGATTTGA
Organism: Lathyrus sativus; assembly: GCA_963859935.3. Taxonomy (NCBI): domain Eukaryota; kingdom Viridiplantae; phylum Streptophyta; class Magnoliopsida; order Fabales; family Fabaceae; genus Lathyrus; species Lathyrus sativus. The sequence continues at coordinate 571,219,512 of OZ012735.1, read as the reverse complement.
TATGTGGTTAAGCTTTAGGAAGATGCCTAGGTGGTTTTAGGATAGAAATTTGGAAGTATAGAGATGATCCAAGGTGTGACATGAATTCTGTTAGAGCTTATAACTGCCTGATTCGGGAGTTTTAGCATGATTGGAATGGCTTATGATGATCTATGATGAATAAGGAGAAGATATATGGCTTTAATTGGAGGTTTGATGAGATTTCAGGATGTGACATATTTTAGGATTGCAATCGTGTTTCAAAATCTAGTGGGAATTAGGAGAAATGGAGATTGGATTTGAGATCAGCATGCAAAACTGAGAAGATTGATGTAAGGTTTGGTTGGTTTTGATGACCTGCAACTCTGAGTTCACCGAAGAAGGCAGTGGCGCAGCCACCGGACCACCGTCTGGTTCGCCTGAGTTTGTTTCCCTCCATCTGAGTTTAAAATGAAGACGATGAACAGGATCCGTTGGAAGTGAAACGAAGACTAAGTCCTATCATCCAACGCACGTGGTTTGCTCTCAGACTTGGACTTTGACCAAGTGAAACGATGCGCTTCATTAATGTGCTGGCGTGTGGATAACCCTCAGATGCTTTGACAAAGTCCATTGATCCAACGCTCCCCTTATTTTCCTGGCATTTTATTTTTGTTAATTGATTTTTTGGATTTATTTTAAATGCTTTTCCCTTTTTAATTCATAATAATTTCAATTTTGATCAGAAAAATAAAATAAAAATATGTGCATGCTCTGGATTTAATTTATGATTTTTTGACATGCTTAGATTTCATTTTCATGCAATTTTCAATTTAACTTGATTTTTTGGCATTTTCTTTAATTCCTTAATTTTGGCATATTTTCTCATTTTCTTGCTGATTTTTGTATGGCTGTTTGGTATAAATTTTGAGTGAGATTTTTGGCTGGCTCCTAGTATAGATATGCATGATCCCTTAGGAATTATTTTATATTTTATAGATGACTTTAGGTTCTGTTTTGGATTAGGTTCCCATGACCTTCCATTTTAGGGTTCCCCTTTTGATAACTCTAAGCTTAGGAATTCTTTAGTGGCTTTCCCTTTTATTTAGGCCCTGACCTTTTCACTATAAGTCCCTAACACATGTAGGTTCCCTTAGAAAATCTTATAGGATTTTAGAAGTAGTTTTGGTATTTTAAATAGATCTAATACTTAGGCTAGTTTTAAGATGCTTTTAACATAACACTTGCACTAGTTGGACTCAATGATGGACTTTAGTTCATAATAGGTTTGCTAATCTTCTTTGGGTAGTGCTTTAGACATATAGAGTCTTATGTTTGCTTGATTGTGGTGCTTGGTCTTGGTGTTTAGACCTCCTTTTAGTAGCTTTCTTGTAGCTTAATCAATTAGGGTTTAGGAAGAGCTTTAGTCTTGATTTCTCTTTCTTCAAATAAACATGGATTGCCTTGATTGCTTTCCATTATCATCCTATGATTCAAGGTCCCTATGTGGAAGCCTCATCCTTCCTTTGGAAGGATGTGTGGCATATCACAAGAGGTAGAACCTTTGAGGATGCCTATCCCAAATGTATGGTTGAGTGCCATGATGGATTCCCTTGGTTTCCATCATGCTTCCCATCATCATGCAATCATCTGGATGTTTGATTCTCATCTATCTGGGTGGATCACTTGAAGCTTGAAGATGAAGTCTTCTCTTGAAGATAGCTTGGGCATGGAGATCAGTTACAAACTGTTTGATTGTTTTGCTGTTAGACTGCTTTGCTGTTGAACTGCTTGTCTGCTATTTTGTTTGTTGTGTTTTGTGATTGCTATGATGTTGCTTGTGTGACTGTTTGGCGTGTTGCATTAGACTAGGCCTCATGTAGATGTTTCTAGGCCTAAGAGCATCCTAAAGGTTGAGTTTCTCCCTTTACTTGTCTGTATTAGGGGTTGAGTCTGGCTCCATCTGCTTGGCTGTTATTGCTTGGCTTTGCTTGTTGGCTTAAGGTTGAGTCTGTCTCCCTTGCCTGTGTTGTGTGTTGCCTCTGGCTTGCTTGCTCTAGAAGTTGAGTTTGACTCCTTCTGCTTGTGTTGTTGCATTGCATGCATTTTATTTACAGCTATTTCTTTACAGTTATTTCTTTTGCTGTTGCTTTCCTTTGCCATGTTCCCCTAGGAACTCTAACTTCTCTTGTTCAAGAGAAGTTATGACAGGCATTAGGGTTCTAACCAGGCATGATAACATTAGGTAGTTCCCTCCTAACCTCAATCATAGGATCAATTTTGCATGACAACTTTAGGATTGGATTAGTCCCCATTGGTGTGTCCTTTCTCTTCTCATCTTCAAACAAATCAAGATACAGTAATAAAGGTTAATTGATGTCGTACGCTACGAGCCTTAAGCTGCTTGAGAAAGGGTTGTTGGAGAGTTTCTTTCCAACAACTTGGATGTTGAGTATGGCACCCTTTGGGTGACATGTGACGCATTCACTCTCAGGTCATAGTCTCTAGTGAGATATTAGTTACAAACATCCATAAAAAATACTTCTTCTAAAAAACAGAAAACAAAGATCAAACATCTTTTTGTCCTCTTGGACCTTTAATCCCTGGAAACCATTTTCATAAGGAGAGTTATGTTAACTCCCGGTTCTACCGCAAAAGGTAAACACCTAAGTCTCCTTCGAGCGAGCTGCATACACCAACTGCTGGAACCGTTTGTTACCCCTGCTCGGATAAAAAAGACAAACTTGTGTCTCTTGTTAGCCCGAACTACGTTTGCTCTGATCTTTCATGCCGTGTGAAAGTACGTAGGCACGAGATGCGATATCTCGGTGAGCAACTTTCCCCTGTAACCCGTAGTTAGGCGAACTATGTTGACTCTGATTTCTCATTCCAGACGGGAATACGTGGGCATATAACTGTTGTGTTCTGCCGAGTCATTTTCTTTTCTTTTCAGACCAGACCTTTAGTGTAGATAGATAAACCAACCCGTCAGATAAACACAACAAGCATCGATCCCATCGACTACGATGGATGTGAGGGGTGCTAATACCTTCCCCTTGCGTAACCGACTCCCGAATCCAGACATTGGTTGCGATGACCTTGTCTTATACCTTTTCGTCAGGTTTTTCCGATTCTTTCCTTTCCCGTTCTGTGGGATAAATAACGAAAGGTGGCGACTCTTCTGTTTTTCCGGCACCTTATTTTCGCGGTAGCGATACCACTCAAGTTGGTTGTACAAAGAGAAAGTTAAGGAATACCATGATAAGAAGCTCCGTAAGAAGGAATTTGCGCCGGGGCAGCTTTTACTATTGTTGAATTCTAGGTTAAGATTGTTCCCTGGCAAATTAAAGTCAAAGAGGTCCGGACCATTCCGCATTAAAGAGGTAAAAACCTTCGGGGAAGTTTTCATTGAGGATATGGAGAAAAAGGACAGCTGGATGGTAAATGGCCAGCGTTTAAAGATCTATCTCGGCGGTCATGTGGACCGAGAAATTTGTGCTTTTCTTCTTGATGTTCCGGCTTGAGCATCATGGACCGTCGAGCTTATCCGACGTTAAACAAGCGCTTGTTGAGAGGCACCTCAATATTGTAAGTATTTAATGTTTTCTATTGTGTGTTGTGTGTTCTATGTGTTGTATACTTTTTGTTGGACTAGGCTTGTGCTTGATATGCTATGAAAATTGCAAATCCTGTCATGCTTGCTAGAAGCTCACGAGGCGAGCATGTAGCGAGTGTTCGCTGGCTATTCGCTTAGCGAACCTTGCGAAACTGGCAGTTTTTAGTTCTTTTGGTGGGCCACTCACGTAGGCCCAATTGTATTTTATTTTGATTTGTTTTGGTCTAACACGGTTTACATTCACTCTCTCACTCACAAAAACTTTCACCCTCACGGTTTCTCATATTGCACAAGTTATTTTCCCACAAATTCCTTGCAAACCCTAATTGCTTCAAGTTCTCTCTTCTCTGCTGCATCAGGTTTGCCCATCTCCTTTCTCTTTGTTGTTTACTGTTGACATTGTTTGTGATTGAGGGATTTAGGTCAACTTTTGCATGTAGGAATTTGAGCATATTTTAGGTTGCATGTATTCAAAGAACATTCCTTATAATTATAAATCTGTTATTTTGTGGTACTGTGCTAGACACAACTTGCATTGGTGATTTCTAGGGACCAGCAGTGGCTGTTTTTGAAACTTTCGCAGTGTTTGCTAGCAGCTTGCTAGGCGAGTCTGTAGCGAGCATTCATTAGCAGCTCGCTAAGCGAAGCTGTAGCGAACATGACAAATCCTAAGTTTTTATGTTGCTGATGACTAATATCTGTTGCTGCTGTGTGTTGTGTTTTTTATGTTATGTGTGCAGATGGCCTCAGGTAACTTTGGAAAGAAAAGAAAGGTCTGAAACACATCACGACCAGTTCCAATTCAGTTTGATAATGATAAGTTTGTCGGGGCGAAACAAGCTACCCGCTTCATGGCACTGCAGAAGCAAAAGATTCTTCCGGAAAGAAGGTTCACCATTGACCCGGAAGGAGAATACAGAACATTTGCAGGGTTGATAGGGAATTTTGGTGTCCCCAACCGATAACTACAACATAGATGTTGTGCGCAAGTTCTATGCTAACGCACTTCCTGATGATGCTGATGAGCCGTTCACTTGGTCTTCAAGAGTGTTCGGTCCTCAAATTGCTTTTGATAGGGACTCCATAAACCGTGTGCTCGGCGAACCACTCCACTTGGGTGAGAATGAATTGGACACCTACACTCGGAACTTGAGGCTTCACCTACCAATTGATGATATTTCTGCCGCTCTCTTGTTGGAAGGGAAGAGTGTAGAAAGGAACCATTCTGGAGAAGCTGTGAGGTTTCGCAGAGAAGACATGAACCCATTAGCTCAGCTGATTTTGATGTTGGTTCTATCGAACATCAAACCCAAGTCGCATACCTCAACAGTGCCAATCCCAGTGGCACGTCTTGTTCACGCTATTCTTACAAATGTGCAGATCGATGTAGCGGGAATTATTGCAAGAGAGATGAAGTCGATTATAGAGAGCGGGCTAAAGCCTGGGGGCGAACTGATTTCCCCCTTGATTTTCCCTGTATTGTTATGGCTTTGTGATCTCAGACTCAGATGAAGCTTCCTGCCCAAAGTTTGGTTAAGATTCCTGCTGCTGTTGATGATAATTATGTGAAAAAATATTGCAGGGCAAAGAATTATAGAGGTGGTGCATCTGTTGGTGATGCCGAGACTACTGATGGTCTCGGTGGTTTTTCTCAAGGGTTTGACCCTTTCCAACAGGCAGTATGCAACTACAATTGGGATTGGATGGCGGCGACACAGCATGCGATGGTTGAGATTCATGACTCAATGCAGGTGTTACAGCTCCAGATTCGTGACCCCTCCACAGAGCGTCCTATGATGACACGTGAGCAGTTTATGCAGCACGCGAGCTGGCCTTTGGACAGGCCTGTTTTTGGAGAGGGGGCTGGTGCGAGTGGTCCCGGTGCTGATGTTGGTGATGCTGATGATGATGAGGTTGAGGGTGAAGAGGATTCTGATGATGACAGATCAGAGGAGGAGGGGTATGAGTCCGAGGAAGACTAATCTTTGATTTTTATCTGTTTCAGTTTACTGTTTTGTTTTTGTTTCTAGATATTTTATTTTGTTGTCTGATATTTTGGGTTGTACTATTGGGGTGTTTTGTCCCCCAGGCACATTTCTATTTCTTTAATTTCAGTTATGATTAATAGTTTTTCATTTAATTTTGTTTTTAATAATTTTTTGTGGATAGGTTGTTGTCAAAACCTTCTAGATTGGTTGCTCTCTGAAAGAAGTATCCAATGAAGGTACATCCGAGCTTGGATGGCAATGATAACAAAAATTAACAAGCGATTAAAGCAAAGGTACATGGTTACCTTCAGTTAGAAATCTAGAATGCATGCGGAACTTTGTTCTTTTTGTAATAAAATATTGTTTTTTTTGCAACATAATTGAATGAATGAGTCACTTAGGTTTTAGAACCACAAATTGTGAGGATACCTCCATTATGTACTTAAATGCTGGATTCTGATAAACCGTGTTGATTCATTTAATTCATGTTCTGTCTTTTATTATTATGAATTTGTGGAAGTTAGTTGAAATGATCAAGGCACTTGTTTCTTTCGAGCACAACTAGTTCCAGATGCAAACTTACCCATGAGTTGAGAGAGTATTCATGAAACCCTTTTGAGCTTAAACAGTTGAATATCGGCTTGGAATAAAGCGAGACTTCAAAAATATTTTTTCTTGAAAACCTGAAAAAAAATTTATTATTGTTCTTGTGCCGTAAAAAGTAAAGAACATTCACTTTTGAAGAAAGTAGAAGATAAGTTAGGGAGAACGAAAATATAAGTGGGTAATTTACCACAACTCATGAAAAACCAAGCAAGCATTGAAAAGAATTGTGAAAAAAAATACTTGTTTTATGAACATGGTGTAGAAAGAAAATGATCAAAAGAAAAGAATAATCCTGAATGCTTGCTTGGAAGAAAAATATTGAAAAATTGAGTTGTGGAACAAGAGTTGTGAAGGTTTCAAATGAGTATCAAGATTGAACGAAGTTTGAATGTGTGAATTGTTGTACAAGTGAATGTCTCTTTTGCATCAGCAAATTCATTTCAATGGCTTTAGATATGTCCTTTGTTTGTAAACCCGACCAAGCTACAACCGGAAAAGACCTTAGTGATCTTCGTACTTCCATATTTTCATTTATAATTGCTAGACATTATATGAATTGAATTGATTTTTAAATTGTTTATTAGAGAGTGAAATTGTCCCCGCGCTTGCATGTGCGAAATTTCTTCAATGCTTATAAAGGAGAGATAGGGTGATTCATTCAAGATATCATTGTTGTGAATTGATAAATGTTTTGTATTGCTTTAAGGTTTTAGTTCTTGTGCATTGTGTTGTTGTAACCGTTGGAAACGCGTGTATGGTTGAGTCGCTTGTATTTGAGCCATTTGATCCGAGTTCGGAAAATCCTTTCTCTTTAAGCAAATCCTCTAGATCTTCAAGAGGCATACTTTGCTTGAGGGCAAGAAATATTCTAGTTGGGGAGAGTTGTTAGATGCCCAATTATGCTTATTTGAGCTATCAAATGTGGGAATCTTTCTCTCCTTTTTGTCCTAAAAATGTATTAAACCGCCTCACTTTTGTTGATTATGCATCATTGTGTTAAAAGCTTTTGGTACCTTTAATTTGTGTGCTATTGTGCAGGATTTGAGCTTGAAAGAATATAATTTGAATACACAAGAGAGTTGACAAAGGAATCAAGCAAAGAAGAAGAGTAAAGGCTGGTTCGCTAGGCGAACACCTGGCGAGTGAGTAGCGAGTGTTCGCTGCAGCCTCGCCTTGCGAGCTGTTAGCGAACACTCCCAGACTTGGGCAGAAGCATTCTTGACATCATTCACTGGTAGCGAGCATATGGCGAAAGACTCTCTAGGCGAGCTCCCAGCGAGCACCTAGCGAGCAATTCCAGAATCAATCAAGCATCCTTCACTGGCTGGTTCGCTGCAGCGAAGACATAGCGAAGCTAAATAGAAGCATAACGGTAGTCCTTGCTAGCATGTTCGCTAGGCGAGGCTGTAGCGAGCGTTCACTAGCAGCTCGCCTAGCGAGAAGGTAGCGAACGTGCCCATATTTTCCACTATCTATAAATAGCAGGGACTACTTTTTGAACTTATCTTTCTTTTACTTGTTTTTACATAGTTTTGCTAGAGAGTGAGATTTTGTGCCCTAGAACCCTTTTGGCTCTCATTTTCTTCATCTCTTAACATATTGCAACAAAAATAAGGTGGATTCTCATCCAAGTTGGATCATTCGACCCGGATGTTCATCAACCTTCTTCCGAAACTTCTTTTGTAAGATACCAAGGAAATGAGTGGCTAAGTTCTTTATTTTGTCAAGGTTAGATGTAGGTGATCATTAAGCTTTGTATGTATATGGATGATCCTCATTTGTAAAACTCTTTGATGATTAATATATGGTGAAAACCTTGTTTTATTTACAACCTTTTGTGTTGGTTCTTGATTGAAAGATATTTTCCAACTCTTGACCTAGGTTTTCATCCATCTCCTTTCTTGAGCTAGAAATAGTCTTGAATGTTGTTGTTCACTAAAATGTTAAACCTAAATGTTGTCATTTTGATAGATTGTGTGAGAAATCAACAATGGATCAAAATGGGAAATATCACAATGTGATTTAGAGATAATCATATTGGGAGGATATTATGAATGTGTTTATCATTAAAAAGAGTTTATGCATTGTTGATCAAACATATACATGCAAAGTGATTACCAAACCCCAACTTTGATAATCTTTATTTAAATCGTAAAACCAATATTTTACAACATTTCTTACTTTTATGCAAAGCTACCGTGACTTAAAACTAAACCCCCTTTTTGTTACTATAAAGTTACGAATTTATCAACTGTCGAACAACGGCAATATCTCCTATTCCCTGTGGAGACGATAACAAAAACCCGACACTTTACCACTGTTCTAACATTTATATGAATTGTTGAAGTAAATGATGCGTTCGCAAGTGCACGGAAATATCGAAGTAATATAAAAGATTGTCGAACCCACAGAGACCAATGTCAATCTACCGTTATCTATTATTACGGCGTAAAGCTAAGGCTAATGGAATTAGGAAAGTTGAATGCGAATGAAATTAAATGCAAAGGAAATAAAGATAATTGGTTTAAAGAAAAAGCGGTAAAGGGATATCGGTCTGCAAGGACTTAGTTATCGGGGATTCGACAGGTCACCGGTGCTCTTAAATCTTTGCAAACACTTTTCAGGAGAAAATACTAGTTTAAAGACCTTTGTCTCACGATGGTTGTTGACTCGGATCATAATTCTAAGGCGGAACGTATGCTGTCGCTATCCCGTTCGGGGTTAAAATTACTTTTTGAAAAACATTAAGTTCTAATCCCTTTTAAAGCTTTGTCGCTGTTTTTAAAATGAATGCCTAGTTTTTACTATCTGATCCTAGCCTCAGATGTCGCTTGTTGGTTCGTACCTTTATGAATTTCCCACTTTCGTGGAGAAACTACTGTAAATAATTTCTCGCTATCGCGACGAAGGTTTATTAAGAAATTAAGATTAAAAACTACGGCCAGAAAGGTTGTTTGTAAAAAGGGAAGGTACCGGTTACTATCGAATCCTGTCCTACTAATTCGGTTACATACCGATAAAACTAATTTAGCTAGACATGATAACTAATGCAACCGGAAATAGACATAAACAACTGAATAATAAAGCATGCATTATGACAGAAATAAAGTAGTAATTCAATTAATAAAAACCTGTAAATTGTACTAATCAAATCCTTGGGTAGTCCTCCACAATGTCGGCAGGATTCTACTTTGGCAAGAAGTAAAAGGTACAGGAACGAATAAAACCATACAAATGGGAATAAAAGGAAAAGGGAACGGGAAAATAATGCAAGAACGTAAATTCAACTTCAATTGGTAATTTTGGCAGCACTCCGATACGTCGAAGGCTCCCCCCTAAACTGTGAATCTAAGGCCTATTTATAGGAGATAGATCCTTCTTCAACTTCCAAAGACCATGGGTGAGTTATGGAGGGAATGGGAGTAACTTCCAGTAGTGGGCAGTGAGTGGAGAAAGTGTAGGAAGAAATCTTAGAGAGAGTGATTGTGGCAAAAACTGATTTGAACGTTAAATGATATTTCGTCTGCGTGACGCTCGTAATGGAACGTGACGCTCGTCATACGCATGACGGTCGTAAAGGACCTATGACGACCGTCATATCAGTAAAATCCATTTTTTCTGTTTTTCTTCTCTCTTTTCCTTCCATTTCTTCTTCTTTTCTTTCTTTAATCCAAATTCTCCCCAATCTGCAAAACGAAGTAAATTAATCATATAATAGAACATAAATCAAGATAAATTAATAATAGTCACAAATAAATGCATGTAAATCCAGCCAAATAAACGATATGATTTTGCATTATCAAACACCCCCACACTTAAACCATTGCTTGTCCTCAAGCAATCAGCCAACACGTTAAAAAGAAATAAATATAATTTGAAACAAAGACACAGTGAGACTCTAATCATACGTGGCTGCTAGGATAATGTTATATCGACAGGTACTAAATATCAATACCAAGGATACCATAATGACACAATATCAAAAACTCCCTACTTATGCAAACTAACCTGAGTCATGCCATTATAACTCAACCTATGCCTCATGCTCTCTTTCACCCCATTTCATTCTAATGCAATCACATTAAGCCTGTTATCCATACACATTCATGGCAAGTAAACTTGTTAATGACTATGATCTCATTGATATTTCATTTTTCTTTGCAAACATGCTTAAGCATCAATTGAACTTAAAGGGTTTGTACCGTTGGGCTAAGTGATCGGGTGAGGAGCACCTAACTTAGAAGGAACAAGTCTTTTTCTTCATAAGTTTTCTTCTTATTTTAAACTAGAGATCATACACTTATTTGCATCGGTTTCTTACTTAGTGTGGTTGGGATGGTGCTGACTGCTTAAATAAACTACTTAGGGATTACTAAAAGAACTGGAGCTTTAAGGTCTCGGCATAATGTGTACTCAAGTTGATTTTGCATATTTAGGGGGTTAAGGGTGTCAGGATGATATCAATTTTGTCAAAACTTTCCCAAGTTTTTCTAACATAGCCTAAACAGCCTATATACTTTTAGAGTACCATGTCATGAATCAAAAAGTTTTTGTTGGAGGTTAAAATTTTGAAATTTTGGGGAAGTTTGAATAACAGGCGAAAACCACGCATAAAGACTCGACAGCACATGCAAAGACTTTGACATATTAGAAACAATAGTAAATCAAACTAAAAAGCGATAAAGTGAAAGCGGTAGAGTTCCTCCCCCACACTTAAACCAAACATTGTCCTCAATGTTTTAATAAAAGGTGGAAAAAGGAAAATAGAACATGTATGAATGCTACTGCGTGCTAAATCCTCTATGATCTTGCTCTTGATGTCCATGTCTTTGTTGATCACTTCTACTTCGGCGACGAGCATTTTGAGATGCCTTCGTTTGTGTAATTCTTGCACCACTCATCATATTACTTACTTCCAGAGGAAGTACTCATCATCAGTGTCACCAACAGCAGCGACACTCGTAGGAATGTCTGTGGGCACAGCTCATCGTCATGTAGAGAGTTTTCTCCTAGATATAGCTAAAGCGTAACAAGCGATACATTTCTTGATTTTCTGCAAATGTAAACAAACAAATTAAAATAAAAGCCTTGTGGGTTGCCTCCTACACAGCGCTTTGTTTAACGTCGATAGCTCGACGGCTAAGGAGTGCAAGTACTCAAGGTGGTTCTTTCGAGAATGGTTCCTCGATCGAGCTTTGAATAGTCTTCGGTTTCCATGGCCACTTATCAAGCCATCGCTCATATCCCTCACCTTTTCGTTTCTTTCTTTTGTAGGGTGGTTTATTGTTTTGAACGTGTGGTGGTGGTTCTGGATCTATCCTGCGTATCAGCTTTTCAAATTTGGGCTTAGTTATTTCGTCCACAACCTCAAAAGTTAATCGTACCCTTTTAACAGTAATAATGACCTTAGTTTCACAGTCCTCGAATTTTCTTTTCCTATGAGGGACCTTAGACAAAGGTGCATTGGTGTGGGTATTTTCCAGTACCTCTACATATGTTTTGGATTGGGAATCTACCTTGGCTTCCGCAACCAATTGTGAGAAAGAATTAGGTGGGGTATAGGGAGGAGGAGCAACAATAGGTGCTTCCTTCTCTACCTCTTCGAAAACCTTCCTTTCGGGTGGTGTCGGTGGATTTTTCTCAATAATTATACTTTTCTCACCAAAACTCTCCTCAGGCTCATGACCACTCTCCCTAGGATTTTCTAATTGTTCTTCATTAATGATTGCTACAACATTCACATGTCCTTCTGGGAAGGGTCCTAGAGGTGTCAGTGTAAGCAGGGAAGTTTGAATCTCCAAAGTCTCGCTGTGAGCTGCGAGGGAATCGACCATATTGCTCATCTGCTTGAGATTTTCATTAATTTAGAGATGTTGTTTACTAAAATCTTCATTTTGGAGAGTTTGTGTCTCCACAAAGCGTTCCATCATAGATTCTATCCTGGAGTGAGTAAGCGCCGCATCGAATTATTCTAGTAATAGTTCGAGGTTGGATGTGTCGAAATCTTGCGATTCCTCACAATATTGAGAGTCTTCATTGTAGAGGGAATATGGGTGAGAATGCGTCGGATTGAGATCTTCTAATAATATTTCGAGGTCAGATTTAGGCGGAGCTTGTGGTTCCTCAAAATACTGGGGGTGGTAGCTATAATAATGGGGATGGTAGTTATAAAGGAAATTTGGGTTATACATAGTAATTGAGATAAGAGTGTCTTAGTCTATACTATGCAACAACGGAATTACAATATTGATTGTTGGTCCCCAGCAACGGCGCCAAAAACTTGATGCGTCCGCAAGTGCACGGAAATATCGAAGTAATATAAAAGATTGTTGAACCCACAGAGACCAATGTCAATCTACCGTTATCTATTATTACGGTGTAAAGCTAAGGATAATGGAATTAGGAAAGTTGAATGCGAATGAAATTAAATGCAAAGGAAATAAAGATAATTGGTTTAAAGAAAAGGCGGTAAAGGGATATCGGTATGCAAGGACTTAGTTATCGGGGATTCGACAGGTCACCGGTGCTTTTAAATCATTCCAAACACTTTTCAGGAGAAAATACTCGTTTAAAGACCTTTGCCTCACGATGGTTGTTGACTCGGTTCATAATTCTAAGGAGGAACGTATGCTGTCGCTATCCCGTTCGGGGTTAAAATTACTTTTTGAAAACCATTAAGTTCTAATCCCTTTTAAAGCGTTGTCGCTGTTTTTAAAACGAATGCCTAGTTTTTACTATTTGGTCCTAGCCTCAGCTGTCGCTTGTTGGTTCGTACCTTTATGAATTTCCCACTGTCGTGGCGAAACTACTGTAAATAATTTCTCGCTGTCGCGACGAAGGTTTATTTATAAATTAAGATTAAAAACTCCGGCCAGAAAGGTTGTTTGTAAAAAGAGAAGGTACCGGTTACTATCGAGTCCTGTCCTACTAATTCGGTTACATACCGATAAAACTAATTTAGCTAGACATGATAATTAATGCAAACGGAAATAGACATAACCAACTGAATAATAAAGCATGCATTATGACAAAAATAAAGTAGTAATTCAATTAATAAAAACCTGTAAATTATACTGATCAAATCCTTGGGTAGTCCTCCACAATGTCGGTAGGATTCTACTTTGGCAAGAAGTAAAAGGTACAGGAACGAATAAAACCATACAAATGGGAATAAAAGGAAAAGGAAACGGGAAAATAATGCAAGAACGTAAATTCAACTTCAATTGGTAATTTCGACAGCACTCTGATACGTCGAAGGCTCCCCCCGTAAATTCAACTTCAATTGATAATTCCTTCTTCAACTTCCAAAGACCATGGGTGAGTTATGGAGGGAATGGGAGTAACTTCCAGTAGTGGGCAGTGAGTGGAGAAAGTGTAGGAAGAAATCTTAGAGAGAGTGATCGTGAGAAAAACTGATTTGAACGTTAAATGATATTTCGTCTGCGTGACGCTCGTAATGGAACATGACGGTCGTCATACGCATGAAGGTCGTAATGGACCTGTGACGACCGTCATATCAGCAAAATCCATTTTTTCTGTTTTTCTTCTCTCTTTTCCTTCCAATTCTTCTTCTTTTCTTTCTTTAATCCAAATTCTCCCCAATCTGCAAAACGAAGTAAATTAATCATATAATAGAACATAAATCAAGATAAGTTAATAAATATCACAAATAAATACATGTAAATCAAGCCAAATAAACGATATGATTTCGCGTTATCAGTAAACATAAGTGTAAATGTTTATGTGGAAATGTTGTGAGTTGTGAAGCATGATTGGTGAATATGCTTAGTTGTGTAGATATACATTGTGAGGTATGTGATGAATTGTGATGAGTTACGGTGAGAAATATGTTATGTGTATTCTATGTTGGTGTATATAGATATATAATTATATGCATTGTTTGTTATGATAATGTTTCTCACCCTTCTGCTGTATTATGATGCTATATGAGGCATTGCAGAGTAGGTTTGCTGGAGGTCTTTTGTGAAGTGTGGTTTCATTCTTTTTGGTCAGATGGCTCTGATATGTAGCACTAGGTAGTTAGGAATTATTTTGATTCTTTTGTGATACATCTATGTACGTATCTGTTGGTGAATGTTTTGTAAACATGACTTATGACTTGAATTAAACCGTTGATGTATATAATGTTTATATGAATGACGTGATTCAATGTTTAGATGTTTCCTCTTTTATTCTAAATCGTGATATGTGGGTTTTAAGGACTAAGTTCCTTTGTGGTGATTTACCCTTTGTTGCATATCCTTATGAGAAAGTGTTGTATGTGTTTTGAATTTCCTGGATAATGTGACGTGCCTCTTTTATACCATGTGTTAATTTATACTCTGATGAAAATTTTTATTAAGTGCCTAAATGATTTAATTGTTTATTTGGGGGTATAGAAAGGGGGTGTTACATTAAGTGGTATCAGAGCCAGTGTTGAGTCAGTTGTGTCTGTCTTGTTGTTGTGTTGGTTGAACGGTTGTTTAACCTTGTTGTTATTTTTGGGAATCATCAGAATATGGCTGGTCGTAATAACAATGTTATGGTTGCGGCGTTGGAGGCTATGGCCAGGACGGTGCAAGGTGCACCGAATGCGAACGCTAATGATGAGTTTAGAAAGAATCAGCCGCCGGTATTCAAGGGGAGGTTTGATCCGGACGGTGCTAGATCTGGTTGAAGGAGATTGAGAGAACCTTTAGAGTTATGGGATGTGCTGAAGGAAACAAGGTGAGACTTGGAACTCACATGTTGAGAGAAGAGGCCGACGACTGGTGGTTCGGTATGAGACAAGTTCTTGAGGTAGATGATGAAGAAATAACTTGGGATTTATTTTGCACCGAATTCTTGAGAAAGTATTATCCTAAGAGTGTAAAGGGGAAAAAGGAAATGGAATTTCTTGAGCTGAAGCAAGGCAATATGTCTGTGGTGGACTACACGGCTAAGTTTGTGGAATTAGTTCAGTTTCATCCTCATTATGCAGCGGTTACGGCGGAGTTCTCTAAGTGCATTAAGTATGAGAATGGCTTGCGTCCTGAGATAAAGCAAGCGGTGGGATACCAAAGAATACGAAGATTTTCGGACTTGACCGAATGTTGTAGGATTTTTGAAGAGGACAGCAAGGCTCGATCTACTCATTATAAGAGTTTGAGTGAGAAGAAGGGCAAGCAGCAAGTAAAGAGTGGACCTTATGTGACGCCTGTTGATAAGGGCAAGTATAAGGGGAACTTTGACAGGAGACCCGGAGGAGGAAGTTCTGGTGCGGTCAAATGTTATAAGTGTGGCGTGATGGGCCACAAATATTTTGAATGTGGGAAGTCTGTGGAGAAGTGTGCTAATTGTGAAAGTCTTGGACATGCCACTTCAGGTTGTAGAAGGAATGTGGTAAAGTGTTTTAATTATGGGGAAGTTGGTCATATTAGTACCAAGTGTACCAAACCAAAGCAAGCTTAGTCGGATGGAAAAGTATTTGCATTAGCAGGTTCAGACACTACTAATGCAGATCGCTTGATTAAAGGTACATGTTTTATTACTAATATGCCTTTAGTTGCTATTATTGATACTAGAGCGACTCATTCGTTTATTTCTCTTGAGTGTGCTAACTGTTTGGGTTTGTGCATGGTTTCTTTGAGTGGAGACATGGTTATTGAGACTCCCGCTTCGGGGTCGGTAACTACTTCCTTGGTGTGTGTAAGTTGTTCTTTGACCATGTATGGTAAAGACTTCATTATGGATTTAGTGTGTTTGCCGTTGGAAGGTTTGGACGTGATCTTGGGTATGAACTGGTTGCAATTTAATAGAGTTCATTTAGATTTCTATCACAAGTTAGTAAGGTTTCCTTCTTTGGAAGATGATGAAGGTGAGAGTTTTCTATCCCCTAAAGAGTTGAAGAAACTTTTAGCGGACGAAGCTCAGTTGTTCGGCTTGTTTGCATCGTTGTCTGTGGAGAGTAAAGTTGAGCTTGATGTGTTTCTAGTGGTGTGTGATTTTCCAGAAGTGTTTCCGGAGGAGATTGCGGATGTGCCGCCGGAAAGAGAAGTTGAATTTTCTATTGATCTAGTTCCCGGTACTAGACCGATTTCGATGGCACCGTATCGTATGTCAGCATCGGAGTTGGTAGAGTTGAAGAAGCAGTTGAATGATTTGTTGGATAAGAGATTTGTAAGACCAAGTGTTTCTCCTTGGGGTGCGCCGGTATTGTTGGTAAAGACGAAGGATGGGAGTATGCAATTATGTATTGATTATCGGCAGTTGAATAAGGTGACAATTAAGAATAAGTATCCGCTTCCAAGAATCGATGATTTGATGGACCAATTAGTTGGAGCGCGTGTTTATAGCAAGATTGATCTGAGATCGGGTTATCACCATATTCGGGTTAAGGAGGAGGATATTCTAAAGACGGCTTTTAGGACACGGTATGGCCATTACAAATATTCTGTGATGCCATTCGGAGTTTCTAATGCGTCGGGTGTGTTTATGGAATACATGAATCGTATTTTTCATGAGCAGTTGGATTGTTTTGTGGTTGTGTTCATCGACGACATTTTGATTTACTCTAAGTCTCAAGAGGAGCATGAAGAACATTTGAGGATTGTGTTACAGATTTTGAAAGAGAAGCAATTGTATGCTAAGTTGTCAAAGTGTGAATTTTGGTTGTTGGAAGTGAGTTTTCTCGGGCATATTATTTCTGGTAATGGTATAAGTGTGGATCCATCCAAGATTGACGCGGTAATGCAATGGGAGACTCCTAGATCGGTTACAGAGATTCAAAGCTTTTTGGGTTTGGCAGGTTATTATCGGAGGTTTATTGAAGGATTTTCGAGGTTGGCACTTCCGTTAACGCAGTTGACTTATAAGGGAAAGGATTTTATTTGGGATGTTGATTGTGAAAAGAGTTTCATTGAGTTAAAAAGAAGATTGACAACAGCGCCAGTCTTGATTTTGCTGAATCCTACGGAACTTTTTGTGGCTTATTGTGATGCTTCCTTGACAGGTTTGGGTGGTGTGTTGATGCAAGATGGAAATGTTGTGGCTTATGCTTCGAGATAGTTGAGAGTGCATGAAAAGAATTACCCTACGCATGATTTGGAATTAGCGGTCGTGGTGTTTGTTTTGAAAATTTGGAGGCATTATCTTTATAGTGCAAGATTTGAAGTTTTTAGGGATCACAAGAGTTTGAAGTATTTATTTGATCAAAAGGAATTGAATATGAGGAAAAGGAGGTGGCTAGAGCTTTTAAAAGACTATGATTTTGGTTTGAATTACCATCTGGGTAACGCAAATGTGGTGGCCGATGCCTTAAGTCGGAAGTCGATGCACATGTCTACATTGATGATGAAAGAATGAGAACTTTTGGAGAACTTTAGAGATTTGAGTTTGGTTTGTGAAATGACGCCAAGAAGTGTGAGACTTGGTATGCTTCGTATTATGAATGATTTTCTTGCAACCGTATGTGAAAAGCAGAAGTTGGATATGAAGTTCGTTGATTTGATGACAAATGAGAATGAGGATTTCAAGGTTGATGATTTTGGAGTTTTGAAATTTCGTGGTCGTATTTGTATTCCCGATGATGCGGAGTTGAAAAGGATCATATTGGAGGAAGGACACCGGAGTAACTTAAGTATTCATCCGGGAGCGAATAAGATGTAACAAGATTTGAAGAAAATCTTTTGGTGGTCCGGATTGAAGAGAGATGTAACTCAGTTTGTGTATGCATGTTTGACTTGTCAGAAGTCTAAGGTAGAACATCAGAAGCCTAGTGGATTGATGCAACCTTTGGATATTCTAGAGTGGAAATGGGATAGTATGTCGATGGATTTTATTACGGGATTTCCGTATACGCAAAGAGGTCATAATACTATTTGGGTGATTGTTGATAGGCTTACTAAATCTTCTCATTTCGTTCCGATTGATATTAGTTATCCTTTGGAGAAGTTAGCCGAGGTTTATGTTCGTGTGGTTGTGAAGTTGCATGGAGTTCCTAAGAGGATTATATCGGATAGAGATCCTAGATTTACTTCAAGGTTTTGGGAGAGTTTGCAAAAGGCTTTGGGTTCTAAGCTAAGAGTGAGTTCGGCTTATCATCCGCAAACAGATGGTCAAACCGAGAGGACGATTCAGTCGTTGGAGGATTTGTTGTGTGCTTGTGTGCTAGAGCAAGGTGGTGCTTGGGATAGTTATTTAGCGTTGATTGAGTTCACCTACAATAACAGTTTTCACTCAAGTATTGGTATGGCTCCATTTGAGGCTTTGTATGGTCGGAGATGTCGAACACCTTTGTGTTGGCATGAAACTGGTGAGAAGTCGGTTGTTGGGCCGGAGATGGTACAACAAACGACTGAGAAGGTGAAGTTTATTCGGGAAAATATGAGAGCTTCTCAGAGTAGGCATAAGAGTTATCATGACAAGAGGAGGAAAGATCTTGAGTTTCAAGAAGGCGACCATGTATTTTTTAGAGTTACACCGGTTACGGGTGTGGGTCGAGCCTTGAAGTCGAAGAAGTTGACTTCTCGTTTTATTGGTCCGTATCAGATTATTGCACGAGTGGATGTTGTGGCGTATCGTGTGGCGTTGCCTCCGAATCTTTCCAATATGCATGATGTGTTCCATGTTTCGCAACTTCGGAAGTATGTTCCGGATTCGTCACATGTGATTCCTATGGACGAGGTTGAAGTAAGAGATAACCTTACTGTTAAAGTTTTACCGATTAGGATTTTGGATCGTGAAATTAAGGAGCTAAGAGGCAAGGATATTACGCTTGTGAAAGTAGCATGGGGAGGTCCTGCGGAAGGCAAAATGACTTGGGAATTGGAGAGTAAGATGCGAGGGTCGCATCCGGAATTGTTTGGATCAGGTAATATTTTCGAGGACGAAAATTTCTAAAGTGGGGGAGAGTTGTAACGCCCCGATTCTGAATTTCCCATTTTTGTTGAGTCTTTCGATTTATTTGATTGATTATTATTTCATTTGTGAAATTTGAATATTAATATGTTAAGTGTACATATTATGATATTGTATTATTCGGAGAGTTTTGGGAATTAATTAGAGGGTGTTTTAGATAATCCTTAATTAGTTGTTATTTGAGAGAAATAGAATAGAAAGAGTATAAGTGGAAATAAAGAGAAAAGAAAAGAGATAGAAAGAAATAGAAAGGAAAGAAGAGAAAAGAGGAGGAAGAGGAGAAAAACCTAGACCCATCAAGAATCAACTTCTAAGCTTCGATTAATCAGGTAAGGGTGTGAAACTTTATTATTCTTTCGATGTGTATGATTATGTATGTTTTGTTGATTTGATTTTGGATTGGGGAGAGTATTGCTAATTTTCCATTTTTAGGTCGAATTTTATTTAATCGGTAGAAACCGAGTTTTAACGGTTAAAAATGAGAATAAGTGGTAAAGTTTAGTCGAGGAATGTTAGACTAAGGCGGTTGAAACTGGTTTGGTGAGAATCGGTTGATTTTGGAGAGATTGGGCGATTTTGACAGTTAGGGATTTCTGAGTTTGTAGATTCGCTAGCATTCGCTAGGAGAATGGGAGCGAAGGTTCGCCAGGCGAATCCCAGCGAGTGGGTAGCGAACCAAGTCAGTAGCCCAACTCTATCTTCGCTAGTGAGTTCGCCAGGCGAAGGAGGCGGCGAGAGGCTTCGCCAGGCGAGTGTGGTAGCGAGTGGTAGCGAACACTTCCAGTAGCTACTGTCTGTCTTCGCCAGCGAGTTCGCCAGGCGAGTGTGGTAGCGAGTGGTAGCGAACACTTCCAGTAGCTACTGTCTGTCTTCGCCAGCGAGTTCGCCAGGCGAGTGTGTTGGCGAGCATTCGCCAAATGATTTTCCAAGCGAAGGTCGAAGAATGTGACAATATTTTATTTTATTTCCTGTGCTTTCCATCCAATTGTCGATTGTTTGGTTTAATTATGTTTAATCCTTATCTGAATGGATAGTTTGTATGCTGTTGTGATGTGATGTGTTGTGGGTAGCCGTAAGGCGTGAATCCTAGATTGTGAATCATGGAGTGTGGAATATGGCCGTTTGGCATTATTAACGTGAATGTGTGTAAATTGTATGTGCTGGTATGAGGTGAAAATGCATAATTATACATTTGTGAATATGTATGCATTTCAAGAGTATGTTGGGTCATTTTGCATGTGAAGCATCATGATTGCATTCTTGTGTGTCTAATCCCGCGTAGGATTTGCAGAAACCTCGTGTGCCCTTGTGGGGTGTGAGCGATGGTTTAATTTTGATCCCTAGTAGGATCTACAGAAACGATCATGTGCCCTTGTGGGGTGTGAGCGATGCCTTATATTTGATTCTGTGGAGAATCTGCAGAACGATTGTGTGCCCGTATAGGGTGTGAGCAATCGGATTGTGTGCTTGTGTGGGGTGTGAGCAATCCTGAAACATTATGTGCCCATGTGGGATGTGAGCGATGGGTGAACATCGTAGGCCCGATGGGGAGTTACTTCGGTAACGAGCGATGGTTCCATTTGGTTCTTCAATTCAACTTGCTGAATGAGTCGGTACCGTATTTGCATCTGCATAGAGTCGTGAGTCGGTCTCTATGAGTTGCATTATCATCTTCATATGATGTATTGGTGTAATGAACATAATTGTGTATGTTTATGTGAATTGTTGAAGGAAACATAAGTGCAAATGTTGTGAGTTGTGAAGCATGATTGGTGAATATGCTTAGTTGTGTAGATATACATTGTGAGGTATGTGATGAATTGTGATGAGTTGCGGTGAGAAATATGTTATGCGTATTCTATGTTGGTGTATATAGATATATAATTATATGCATTGTTTGTTATGATAATGTTTCTCACCCTTCTGCTATTTTATGATCCTCTATGAGGCATTGCAGAGTAGGTTTGCTGGAGGTCTTTTGTGAAGCGTGGCTTCATTCTTTTTGGTCAGCTGGCTCTGATATGTAGCACTGGGTAGTTAGGATTTGTTTTGATTCTTTTGTGATACATCTGTGTACGTATCTGTTGGTGAATGTTTTGTAAACATGACTTATGACTTGAATTAAACAGTTGATGTATATAATATTTATATGAATGAAGTGATTCAATGTTTAGATGTTTCCGCTTTTATTCTAAATCTTGATATATGGGTTTTAAGGACTAAGTTCCTTTGTGGTGATTTACCCTTTGTTGCATATCCTTATGAGCAGGTGTTGTATGTGTTTTGAATTTCCTAGATAATGTGATGTGCCTCTTTTATACCATGTGCTAATTTATACTCTGATGAAATTTTTTATTAAGTGCCTAAATGATTTAATTGTTTATTTGGGGGTATAGAAAGGGGGTGTTACATTCAGCCTATGTTTGGGGTAGTTTTCTCTTATCTCTTTCGTTTTATGTTCATAAAAACTTTTTATTGATTTTGTTTGTTTTAGTTTTAAGAAATATTTTTATTAATATGTTATGTGTTTAGAAATCTTTTTTGGTATTTTTGTCAAAACAAAGCCTTTTTAAAATAAAAAATGACAAAATTTTATTAAAAAAATATAACAAGCATTTTATCTTAATGTTTGTGATTGATTTTCTTTTACTTTGTTTATATAGATTTATGTGGATTATTTAATTTTATGATTTATTTATTTTGTTTGTGATTATTTAATTATCATTATTGATTTTATTTTCCATTAGCTAGAAAAGATAATTAATTGAATAATAGATAAAATACAACAACAAAAAATATAAAATCAACTTTTTTAAAAAAATTAAATAATAAATACTCGATCCAATGTCGAGACACTTTTTCTTAAGTCAAAACCAACGGGTTCATTTTATTTTCGTGCTTGTGCTTATTTCTTTAATTGGGTTGACTTATAATCTTTTCATTTCATCCCCATCCGACAAAATGTACCCCGTTCCCATTAAGTGTAATAATTTTATCGCTTTCATCTGGATCGTATTTTAATCTTTTATACATCTCTCACTTACACGCTCAAACCATTTTCATACTAATTATTGATTCAATATTGAGCCCTTTTTCGAAACACCTTTGTAAGTCGATTGTTTCTATGAGCGCCATCAACCAAACCCAAAACATTCTTGATTCATATATCAAGTCATGCCCTAACTTGTAAGTCGACTGCTTTTTGGCATCGCCATCAAACTCATGCACACACTTACACTTTTTTCTTTGGTTGTGATTTCGTTTACTAGGAGCATCCGTAGGGACTAGGAATCGACCTAACTTTTTCTCAAACCCTTTATCCAATGTCAAGCAGTTACTTCCCTCATAAGTTTGTTGCATTTTGCAATCGCCACCACTCAAGTTCGAACCTCGATCTTTTATCGAGTACTTTTTTCCTTCAAACTAAAATCTCCTACTTTTCTAAAAAATACAAAAATACTTTAATCATATTGCTAATCTGTTTCGGAAACCTTAATAAAAACACATACCTCCTTTTCAACCTAATCTTAAGTTTAGAGTTTCTTAACTCTATGTAGATGTTCTGACATAGACACTTAATTATCCCCCCTGGAATCTTGACCATAGTCAAGAGTGACTCACCCTTATTAAGGGGAACTACGAATGCTCTGATTCCATTTCCGTCAGGATACATAGGCACAGGATGAGACTTCTTGGCAAGCATTCTTAGAAATAAACCCCTAGGTCTCTTACCCTTAGCAAACAACAAATAACATAATAAAACAAGAGGTTCCTGTAGAGTACTACAGATACTTAGGATGCTAACACCTTCCCTAGGTATAACTAACCTCCGAACCTTAGATTCTCTATTTTTGCATTGCATTGCATACTCATGGGTTATTTCAATCTTTTTCCCTTCCCTTGGAAAAATTAAAGACCGATGGTGAAAAATGATTTGCGATTCAAGTTAACCAATATCTTGATATTCGATTCTCACCACGACAAGGATGTCCTTTGCAAACCTCAGATACGTATATTCCATATTTACATATGAAGTTTAAAAACGTCATGTATCAATTTTGTAGCGGTGAGAAACTTAAGATTAAATTATTGGTTAGCTTAACTCACAAAAGCAAGAGTCTGCACTGCACTTTATTGTCTCCATAGGAATGGTATAAGAGCGAATAAAACCCACAATTTTTTATGAAAAACTAATCAAACAAAGAGAAAATGGTAAGGGGGTTGATAATGCAATGGGAATGTGCTAGCACCCAAAATATCTATAGTACTCTATAGAAACCTCTTGAAAATCTATGTTTGACTTAAAAAGGTTGTTTGCAAAAGATTTGGGAGATGAGAAGAGAAATATCTTTTAGGTTTTTTTGTTTGACAAGAGTTCTTGAACCTCGTGCCTACTGTAACACCCCAAAATTTTCCCATCCTTTTTATTATATCTTGGCTTATATTTCATTTCATTTTGCATTGGCATTTATACATAACATTGATCTTAGATAGGGGATTAAGGTATCTTATCCAACAAACAAGAGAAGAGATTCATCTTCAAAACTGAATCAAGAGTTCATGCTCAACTTTGCGGAAATCTCAAGTCACAAGGTCTTCATCATCATCAAGACATGTCACTCAACCACTTGAATCAAGAACACAAGCATTGATTCTCCTCCTCCTATCTTGTGGGCAACTAGATTAGAGTTTTTGTTCAAAAAGCATATATGGCTAGTTTTTTGAGCAAGACATGATTCTAAAGCTCAACACGCACATTAAGGGTGCTCTACATGGATTATATGTCATCACAAGCCATCGCAAAAGCTTCAATCAGTAGAAATGATCTTAGGGTTTTCATTTAGTCAACAAAAGTCTATTGTGATTCAAGGGGGTCACAATATTGTATCTCAAGATCAGTCAAGGGTGTTCTTGATTTGTTTTGTCTTTCTCTTTCTTATGCCTGTTTCTTTGTCTAGGCTGACGCTGGAGGTTTGAAAACTACTCCACCCAACTCTCCTTCGCCGACCTTTCCCTTGAACAGCCAAGGTGAGCCCACTTATCATCCTACATCTGATTTAGGTTCTGCTATGAGTTCTCTCGTTGAGATTTATAAACCTGAATTTACCACAATTCCTCTTTCAATTACAAAAACAACAACCCAACAATCTCAAAGCAATGGATCCGACCATGAAGAAGACAATATTCCGCCTAATCCTGGTGTAACAAATGATGAAGAGACTCCTATGGAGGACGATGCAAACATGGCTAACACAAACAGTTCTCCTTTAAATCAAGCGATGGCTGCTGATGAAAAAACCACAAGGGAAGATGATGTCGTCGAAGATAAGACCATGCATCAATCAGAACTTGATGAGTCTAGCGGCGAAAGCACGGAAGACGAAATGGAAGAAGATGCGACAGAAGATGGTAAAAGCAAGGAAGCAAAACCTGAGGAAAGTTTAGTTGATGGACCTGCCACTGTTGAAGTGGCTGAAACTAACACCGTTGTTGTTCTTAAGGAAAGTGAAGTAGTTCCCACCAAGGGTGAGGAAAATCTTACCAAGGCAAAACTTGATTCCTTGAAGGTCTCCAACCCTCGATAGTACATCAAACTCCTCCTGAGTCAGCGAGGCAATTCTTCTGGTAAAGCCCCTAGCACTTCGACTTCTAAAGGCCAAGTCTTGAGCCACCCAATTGATAGAATTCTCGAGAAGATCAAGGGGAAAATCTTCAAAGGGGATCTCTTCTCCCTTTTGCAAATGGGCGCTGTCCACCACCTTTCCTTGAAGACTCTCCTACAACAAGTGGATCTTACATCGATCTCTCCCGAGGCTGCTAGCATCATCCAAGAGATTGGTACCTTAATCGACCAAGTCCATAAGGACTTTCGACTTCTGCCCTAAATTGAGAATGATCTTTCAACGAAGGTCGGTAGTGAAGCCGCTTCTTAGACCGCTATCGCTGAGTCTGAACAAAAAATTGTAGAATTGGAAGAGAGAAAAGAGAAGAATCAACAAGAGATCACCGCAAACGAGAAGAGCATTGCTTGTTGGGAGCGCAAAATCAAAAAGCTTCGCAACAAAATAACAAAAGCTAAGAAGAATAATGCTGAATTATCTTCCTTTGACGATTCTTCTTTATTAACTGAACTTGACCATGCTGTCAACTTTGCTGAGGAAGCTCGTCGTTTGGAAACAGAAATTGCTCAATTGAGAATCGACAAAGCCTTATGTTAGAAACGCCTTGAGCTTCAAAAGTCAAACTATTTTAAGATGCGGGCCAATCTCCCTTTTAAGTCTGTTGAGACATTTTGTA
Organism: Lathyrus sativus; assembly: GCA_963859935.3. Lineage (NCBI taxonomy): Eukaryota > Viridiplantae > Streptophyta > Magnoliopsida > Fabales > Fabaceae > Lathyrus > Lathyrus sativus. The sequence goes on along the minus strand of OZ012735.1, from coordinate 571,194,150 downwards.
ATAGCTTATCTTTTGATGGCCTTTGTAAGCCATAGTTCTTATTTCAAGTTGTACGGTACTGAGCCATTTTAGCATATTACATTAATACCATTTATGGCTTCGTTTTATATTAATCGTTATTCCGTTGATATTTTTACCTCTTGAAGCGCAAGCTTATATTTTTTCAAATATTTGCCATTAATTTTTAATATTCTCTTATCTTCGTTTAGCTCTTCCACTTCGTACGCTCCATTGAAAAAGACTTTCGAAACTTAGAATGGGCCTTCCCATTTTGGGGACCATTTGCCTAGGGACCTAACCTTTTGATCCATAGGCTGGATTACCATCCACACCAAATATCCAACCAGAAAGGCTTTCGCTTTAACCTTCTTGTTATATGACTTGTCCACTCTTTTCTTTTTCCTTCTCAAAAGTTCCAGAGCTTTAAGTCTTTCCTCATCCAGGTCCACTAACTCGTCGAGCATCATATCCCAATAGATTTCCCGTGGGATTTCGTGATGTCTCTGAATCCTAACTGATTGTATATAGATCTCGACCGGCAGCACTGCATCATGGCTAAAGGTCAACCGATATGGAGTACTATTGGTTGCTTCCTTAGGGGACGTTCGACATGCCCATAGGACTTGGTCCAACATTTTATGCCAATTTTTTGGCTTGCTCCCAATCTGCTTTTTTATCATACCAACCACTACCTTATTTGCTACCTCAACTTGGTTAGAAGCTTGAACTCCATTTCTTTGGCGAACTCCTGCATTTTCCAACCCGTAAACACTGACCCTTGATCCGTCGTTATTGTTTCCAGCAGCCCAAATCTATAAATGATATACTTCTGAATGAACTCGATGACATCCTCTTGATCTACTTTTGGCAGAGGTATCGCTTCAATCCATTTGGTGAAGTAGTCTATCCCTACTAGGATATACTTTTGGTTTTTGGAAGACGCAGGTCGAATCTCTCCTATCAGGTCCAAAGCCCATCCTCTGAGTGGCCATGGCTTGACTATGGAGTGTAACTCACTTGCTCGAACATGTTGTATACCGATGTGGACTTGGCATTCCTGGAAACCTTTGGCGAACTCAATACAATCTTTCAGTATCGTAGGCCAATACATACCTTGGCAAAACAGTAACCATTTCATCTTATGGCCTACCTGGTGTGCCCTACATGTCCCACTGTGGACTGATGACAATGCCAGGTATGCCTCAGATTCACTAAGGCATTTAAGAAAAAAATCCCTCAGAGGTTTTCTTGAATAACTCGTTTCCTAGAAGAACATAGCTTAGTACTTGATACTTCACTTTTTGTTTTGTGGCTGCTGAAGGGTTCTGAAGGTATTCTACCAAAGGTTTCCTCCAATCTTTGTCTATCAAACCTTTGACTGTAAAAATTTCGAAAGTTTCTTCATCAGCGTAGCCAAACTTTGTCACTTCCAGGTCTGATGGTTGCAGACCTACAGACACTACCTTACCCCTGGCTTCGATTACTTCTTGCAAGTATTCTTTCGAAACCCTATATCCTGACGTAATTTGCGCCAAATCGTTGGCCACCTAATTGTGTAGTCGTGGTATATGCCAAATAGTAAACACTTCGAATTTTTTGAGTAACCTATTGGCTATTACGAAGTACATGATGAGATTTTATTTGACACATTTGTACTCCTTTGTTAACTGTTTTACAACCAACTCTAAGTCTTCAATTATTTCGACTTGAGTTGCCCCCAATTCTAACAAAATTTCAAGTCCGACTATTAAGGCTTCATACTCAGGTGTGAGTCTTGAATTTTGTTGGAATTTTGTCAGGCGAAATAATCAACAGACCCATGCCTGTTCCGTTCTTATGGATGGAACCATCGAAGTACAACTTCCAAGGCTCTAGCTCGATAATGTTTAGGGCATTTTCATTTATGGAGTGATCGACAATAAAGTCTGCCACTATTTTCCCTTTAACTGCTTTTAGCGATCTATAAGTCAAAGAATACTCAGGTAATGCTAATGCCCACTTACCAATTCGACTATGCAAAATAGGCTTGGATAACACATATTTAATAATATCGAAATGCGAAGAGACATACATATCAACTGGTTTTATATATTGCTTCAACTTTGTACACGAGAAATACAAACATATGCATAGTTTTTCTATCTCACTATATATAGTTTCTGTATCATTCAAAACCCTTCTAAGGTAGTAAATAACCCTTTTGACGCCATTCTCATCCTCTTGAGCCAACATGCTCTGTAGTGTCTTGTCTGATGCTGCTATGTATAATCTCATGCTCTTGCTTCTACAGGGTGGCGAAAGGACTGGAGGACGAGTCAAATAGTCTTTGATCTTGTCAAAAGCCTCCTGTTGATTTTTCCCCATTCAAACCTTTCTTTAGTGACTCGAAGCAATGGTGAGACGGTCTGTGTTTTGCCACTTAGGTTTGATATAAATCTTCTCTAGAAGTTTATTTTACCTATCAACGATTGTAGTTCCTTCTTGTTCGATGGCGCTTTTGCTTCCATAGTGGATTTCGTCTTGTTCTGGTTAATTTCGATCCCCTTTTTGTGGACCACAAAACCTAAGAAATCTCTCGCCTGCACACAAAATGCGCACTTTAGAGGGTTCATCTTGAGACCATACTTCCTCATACTTATGAAGGATTGTTGCAGATGATCTATATGATCTTTTCCTAACACGGATTTCACCACAATTTCATCAATATATATCTTCATGAATGACTCAATATAATCATGAAAAATTGAATTCATCGCTCGCTGATATGTTGCCCCAGCGTTCTTCAAGCCAAAAGGCATCACTACCCATTCGTAAGTGCCTAAAGCCCCTGGACAACGAAATGCTGTTTTGAGAACATCATCTTCTGCAATGAAAATCTGGTTATAGCCAGAGTATCCATCCAGCATGCTAAGATACTCATGGTCGGCGGCAGAATCGACTAACATCTCCGCCACCGGCATCGAATATTCATCTTTAGGGGTTGCTAAATTTAGATTCCTAAAGTCTATGCATACTCTTAAAGATCCATTTTTCTTAATGACTGGTACAATATTGGCTAGCCATTCGACATACCTGGTCGTGCGGATGAACCTACATTGAAGGAGTCTTTCGACTTCTTCCTTTATTTTCGAGAGAATTTTTGGAGCGAAGCGTCTTGGGTTTTGCTAGATTGGCTTCTTCAGGTTTGATCAGCAATCTATGTTCCACTAAATCCCTCTTCAAACCATACATCTCATCATAATCTCAGGCAAAACGGTCTTTGTATTCCAACAACAACTGGATAATTTCGACCTTGAGTTGCGAGTCGAGATTGGCACCGACGCACGTTGGCCTCTTGACCATTCGTTCTCCTAGATCCACTTCCTCCAATGGGTCTTGTGCGAGCATCTTGACATCGTTCGCCAGGGGATCCTTCTCGAAACCCATAGGCTCTTCGTCATAAATAACATCGAGCCTTTGGTCTTTGTGTTGAATCTTATCAGGTGATTTGGGATCGAAACCTTTACCAGGGCCTCTTTGACAAGATTCCTCATTGGCTTTTTCAACCATTTTGTTGTTGACAGCCTCCAAGGCCGCTTGTAGTTTTGTTTCGGCCACGTAGGCCAAACATTTTTGAAGCGCTACGGCTTCAGTCATCATTACTGAATTCGCTTCCCCATCCAGTGGGCTCTACCGAAGCCATGCCAAGGTATGAGGGTCTCTCACTTGGCACCTCTTTATCCTAGCGGAAATCATCGACGGGGTGCAGATAAAGTAAGCAGTATACTTCATCATTTGGCACAAACTCGAAATCCTCCGGAACACACAGACCTATGCTGGCCAGGTGCTTGTCGAATTGTCTTCGGTTAACGTGGTTTATGGGTGCCTTAAAGTATCCTTGGTCAGCTTCGATATTTTCCACGATCCCATCTAGTCTCCATATGACAATTCTTTGATTCATTGAAGATGTTAATGCCCCAATTCCATGGATCCATTCCCGCCCAAGCAACAGATTGTAGTTAGCCATTGTTTCTACCACCATAAAGACGGTTGGTCGTGTAACCGTCCCGACTGTGACGTCCACCTGTATAACTCCCATGGTCGAACCTACTTTGCCTTCGTAGTTTGACAAAATCATGTTGTGTGGTTTCGTATCGGTATCATACTTGTCGATTATGTTCAACAAGAAATGTGGCATCAGGTTTACTGTTGTGCCACACTCCACCAGAATCTTATTAATTGGGACGTTTTCCACTTTCGATGTGATATAAAGAGGCTTTAGATGGTTTTTCATTTCTTCTGTGGTCCGTTCAAAAAAGGCATTTTGTTCTTCGACACAACTATTATTCATAACATAGTAACACACAGGCTTGTGTGTCGCCATCTCCCAATCTGTGTAAGTATCCAAATTTGCGACTATTGTTATTCTGTCAAACTCCCTAGGCATCACCGACACTACATTAACCAGCAATTTCAAGGAATCATCGGAGTCGGAATCGAAATTATCGGTCATTTCATCGTCGACTCCGACTGGATTTTTCTGCTCTTTGACCTGAGCAGGAAATAATCCGCATCCCACAGGTGCTTTTCCAAATGTCTTTGACTGTCCCTCTTTATTCTCGACAGGGGCAATAGTACTGGATTATGCCTGGTTCTTCAGTGAGCTTTCCCTGAAGGCTTTCCTCTTGCGCTGCTCCCGTCTCCACTGTGACCGAGACATAGGATTCTTTCCTTTGTAATTCTTAGATACGTGGGCAGTTCTTGAAGACTGGAACTCTTTTCGATAAGTAACTGAAGATCCTCGATTTACCTCAAAGTTTTTCCACCTCTGTTGTCCTTGCTGTCTATCTTTGTTTTGGTTTCATCCACTTACCATTAGCAGTTTCAACAATGGGTTTGAAACTGGTGGGCTTAGTTTTCGGGGCCCTGATGTGAGACTCAGATCTCTTTCGAAAGTAGAATATAGGCGTCTCTCTATTTTGTTTGAATTTTCGTGTTCCTTCCAGTTTTTTGGCAGCTTTCTTGTCGAAGATGGCACTACATCGAGGGCATAAGATCACACTAGACCCTTTCCCTTGCCAACGGTGGAGAAAATCGACAATTGACTCTTCTTGTCTTGGGTAAGCCTCTTTAGTGAGTTCCTCCTGGCAGTTCGATTTGCTATCCCCTATGGTTTCATGTTGGGTGATTTCTAACATATTAATTTCGACCCCTTCGACCAGATTCAGCTTCCTCAAGCCTAACTCCAAACCTTCAGTAGCCTGGTCCATTTTGACGAAGTGATCAGCAGTTTCCTTAGTCACTATTTCCCAACTTGGATTACCCATGTCATTTGAACTTGGATTATCATCAACCTGATCGAGTTCATCAGTAGTCATCTTTACACAATCCTCTTGTCTGAAACCCATGATAACCTTTTCCATTACAACCCCATTCGCTAGATCATCAGTAACCTCTAACATGTTAATCGAAAAGTCATAGCCAGTAGTGGCTTCAACAATGTTAGTCTCCAACGGCTCTGTATAATGGGCATCTGCCATTTGCAGGGGTCTGTATCGACCTTCATTTGGTTGTTGGCCTTCTCCCCGAATTTCATACGTCCCTCTTGAATTGCATTTTGAACGAGATCCCTGAAAAGAAAATATTGAGACTTTTTATGACCCAAAAAATTATGGTATTTACAAAACCCTCTTTTTTCCTTTGTTCTAAAGACGGTATTTTAGCACCGGGTGGTACTATCATTTGCCCATCGTTTACTAACAAATCGAAAATTTCATCATATTTCGTGATGTCAAAAGTATACGTTTTCTTTGCGAACCTATCATTCTTTTCAGATTCAAAAAAATTCTTTCCCTATGGGGGAGCTAGTACTTTGCAAGAATAAGGGGGACCTTGTTTATGTTCAGCGAGATCTACTTCGCTTTCGTCGAAATATAAGGGATCTTCGCATACCCCTTTGACATTTTCATTGTATTCGACAAAAGCTACTTTCTTGCTTTTATTGAAGTTAACCTTTTCGTCTTTATGTCGTTCCAGTTGTCGGACTCTATCGGCTAGTTGAGCCATGTCCCTTAGTTACTGGGTGTCCAACTTCTTTCTAATGGAATAGTCGAGACCTCCAGCGTCCATTTCGACCAACTCATGTTCAGGCACCTGTGTGAAACATCTGGCCTTAAGTAATTGAAACCTATTAAGGTACTATTCGATTGGCTCGGAAAACTTACACTTCACACTAGCTAGTTCCTTTAGACTAATCTTGGTTTGGCCCATGTAGAACTGTTCATGAAATAAACGCTCTAGATGGGTCCAATTACACACTGTATTGGGAGAGTTAGTGTTGTAAACCAAGTGAAGGCATTTTTAGTGAGAGAACTTGGAAAGTATTTTATTCTAAGACTCTTGTCATTTGCTATTTCTCCGGCCTCTATTTGGAGACTTTTTTTTTGTTTTTTTCCATTGAACTTAGGATGTGTCTTTCTCTGATATGTAGCATTGGGTCGGGATGTCTACAAGTGGAACTTTTATGTTCTAGTTTTATAGACATGATGTCACTATATTGTTATTGTTTTTTCATTTTAGATTTTAGCTACTTAAGATCATTATTTCCACTGCATTATAGTTTTGGTTGCATTTATTGGTGAAATAACCTGTGTTGTAGAGAAAAATGTTAATCGATGTTCTATGATGAAATATGGCACCCTTGCAGTGATTTACTCTGATTTATTTATCTTTAAATAATTAATTTATTCGCGAGTACATTAAGGGGTCAAAAGGGTGTTACATTAGTGGTATCAGAGCTGGTCCGCCTGTCCGTCCAGGTTTTTGTATGATGTCATTCCTTGTTAGTCGATGAGTGTGTGTACACTGTCAATGAATTGTTCCTTCTAACATTGTTGATGGTTTGTATAATGGCAGGGAGAAATGATCGTGCTATTGTTGACGCGTTGGAGTCGTTTGCTCAAGCAATGGCCCAGAATGCACAGAACAATCAGAATGGAGGGGCTTTCGATGAGTTACATGCTTTGGGGAAGTTTCAAAGGAACAATCTGCCAACTTTCGTGGGCACCCATGATCTAGAGAACGCACATAAGTAGCTTATAGTGATTGAGAAGACCTTCCGAGTGATGGCATGCACCGACGCTCATCAGGTACAATTTGGTACTCATATGTTGTCGGAAGAGGTTGAAGATTGGTGGGATAACACCCGTTAGAGATTAGAAGATGTTGGTACTGAGATAGCTTGGGTTGTATTTAAGAAAGAGTTCTTAGACAAGTATTTCCCTAAGGATGTTTATGGTAAGAAGGAGATAGAGTTCCTTGAATTAAAGCAAGGAAACATGTATGTGGCGGAGTATGCTGCAAGATTTGAGACGCTGGTGATGTTTTGCCCACATTACAACCGTGTTGATGCTGAGATTTGCAAATGCCTTAAGTTTGAGAATGGGCTGAGACCAGAGATCAAACAGGGTATTGGATACCAACAGATTCGTAGGTATGCTGAATTGGTGGATAAGGTTACAATCTATGATGAGGATAGCATAACTCGATAGGCTTACTACAAACATCTTACTGAGAAGAAAGAGAAAGGGCAGCTTCGAGGAAAACCTTATGTGACTTCAGCTGACTGATCGCGACTTAGTATGTCTAAATGATTCGTGACTACAAGTGCACAGTGGGATCGCGTAGTTTTAAAGATTATCAAATCCAAAGGACCAAGAATCGATCTTACCGTTATCTAATGCTACTACTTAAATTTAAGGCTAACGGATTTTTTTTAGGTTGAAATTCAAGAAAGTAAATGTAAATTACAATATGATTTAAATCAAGATATGACGAAATATCAGTATGTAGTTTGTCAATCATCTGGGATTCAATCATTCATGGTGTCGCTACCGCGAAAATAAGGTGTCGTCAAAACAGAAGAGTCGCCACCTTTCGTTATTTATCCCACAGAAAGGGAAAGGAAACGATCGGAAAAAACCTGATGAAAAGGTATAAGACAAGGTCATCGCAACCATTGTCTGGGTTCGGGAGTCGGTTACGCAAGGGGAAGGTATTAGCACCCCTCACGTCCATCGTACTCGATGGGATCCACGCTCGTTGGTTTGTCTACGGGTGAAAAACAATCTAGCTATGGCTTCTAAGTCTAAACGGAAAGAACTGACTCGATAGAGCATCGCGCTCTATGCCTACGTATTCCCTCGTGCAATGAGAAAGTCAGAGTCAACGTAGTTCGGGAAACTACCGGGGGATTTGCTCTCCGAGATATCGCATCTCGTGCCTACGTACTTTCACACGGCATGAAAGATCAGAGCAAACGTAGTTCGATCTAACTATGGGTCGAAAAGGTGTTATCGATCATGCGGGGGTGAGAGAAAGGATTGACGATACTAGCGTACGCATTCTAGCAGTTAGGTGTATGTTGCTCGCTCTTTGGAGACTTAGGCGTTACCTGTTTGCGGTAGAACGGACATAGTATGTCGGGTTTAGAGGTACGGGGACCTACGGGAACTAGAACCACGGTCTGGTGTCGATTGCGCTAGGGCAAGAGAAAGGGAACATCAGTTGTCAGCGGAAGAATAAAGAATTTAGTTGTTAGTGTGCTCGCTAGGATGTGGCATCCTATACCTACATATTCTTGTCTGGTATGAGAAATTAGAGCAGTTGTAGTTCAGCTAACTATAGCAAAATGGGAAAAGGGAAGAGGGAGCTCGCTAGGATCATCGCAATCCTATGCCTACGTACTCTTGTCTGGTACGAGAGATCAGAGAAAACGTAGTTCGGCTGCTACGGAAAACAAGTCTCGATTGCACGGGGGCAAGAGAAGGGGGTCTCAACCGCCTGAATGCGAGAGAAAAGGGTTTCGATCGCGTGGGGGTGATAACAAAGTGGAAGCAGCCATAAACACGCCTAAACGGGAAGGAACTCGGGACACACACACAAGAACCTAAGGCGTAGGAGCGAGTGCACCGTATGTCACCCAAAGGGTGCCACACTAAACACTCTAGACGATTGATGGGAGACCGCTCAATTGCCATTTCCTACGTATCTAACGCCACGACTCACAACCCTCGACGGTTGCATGAAGACTTGAATAAGAAAGATGAAATCGAATGAAGCGGCTCCATTGGTCCTCGACATGTGCGCAAGCTCCATTCCAATCTTCTCCTCTCTGGATCCTTGATGAGGACGTTTGAATCAGAACCAATGTAATGCTTAGACCATCATGATTTGACTTATACGATAAATCAAACTCTAAGAGGTAGCGTGTTGATATCTGTGTCAAAGACAAGATAGAGAAATGATATTGAAAACCATTCTCCAATTGAATCATGTCACACGACCTGGCAAAAATAAAATCAAAGTAAAATCGGATAGCAGAAAAGAAATGAGGAGGGAAATCCAATAACAAAATGGAAATAAAATTCTACTCCTAAAATTGAAAATAAATCCTAATAGAAAATACCCTAAAGAAATTATAAGGAAATTGCATAATAGAAAATAACCTGAAAATTCTATACAAAATTCTATACTATCCTAAAAGAAAAATAGAATATAAATTAAAATCTATTACAATCAAACATCTAATACAAACAAAAAATTAGAAATAAAGGGAAGTGGGGTACAGCCTGAATAGGGGTGTAAAGCAGCAAAAACAGAACTCGGCCCAGCCCACAATACAACAGCTAGCAAAAAAATAAAAACAAAAAACAAGGGGGGAAACTAGGGGGTGCGTTTGTTGGGGACGGAGTGTAGTCAGAGATCACTGGGCTTAGAGCCTGTAGGCCCAAAACAACACGCAGCAGCAAAGGCAATCCAAAGGGGGGAGGTGTAAGTGAAAAACGGGGGGGTGCGAGCCCAAAAAAATGAACGTTAGGCCACAGGCTCAACCAACCCAAAGGAGGGGGGTATCCTCGTCTTCCTCATTCCTTCTGGCCAAAAAAAACCCTAGAACGATTTCTCTCCTCTCACAATCTCATCCTCCGCCGGTGCTTCATCCTCCTCTTGTCTCAACTCTTTCTCTTGAATCAAACAAACAAACCTAACTCGCAAAATCTAACATCAAACAAACAAGATCCGTGAAGCTTTTGCTGATGTTATCGCGATAGAGCTTGATGTTGTGGATGGATTGCTCATGGTGGATGATGAATATGTTGTTGAAGGTCCTTGAGAAGACGCGTTGCGGATGAGAAGATCAGGGAAGAAACGATAATGACGGACATTACGAAGGTGATGAAGATCTTCTGAAAAACTGTTGATGATCAAGAACGGAGTCGAATCTGTGGTGAAGTTGCACGTTAGTTTATTGAAGATTTGGATTGTCTGAAGGAGTTAATGGGTTGATAATGCAAGTTAATGGTGAGTCAAGATCTATGGTGAAGTTTGTGGATCCAGATCTGAAGTTGTGAGGATGAAGAAGTTGAAGATTGTTTGTTGAGTTGTTGGATCTTGAAGTTTATTGAAGATCTGAAACGAAAAGTTCATGGACACTTGAAGAAAGTATGTCGAATGATTGGAGGTGATGAAGATCGGAAGGATATGTTGTTGTGTTGAATGTTCTTGAAGAACGAAGATCTGGAAAATCTTAATGAAGATTGTTGATGAGTTGATGAAAAAACTGGAAAACAAGATGAAGATCTTGAAGGAATTCTGGAAACGATGGATGACTGTGATGAAGGTGTCTGGGAAAAGATGAACACCAGATGAACTTGGATGAATATCTTAAAAAAATTTGTGAGAAGATTGAATGTTCTGGGAAGAAATCAAGAAGGTTTCTTGAATTTCTGGAAAAGGTGATTGAAGAACTGATGAGCAACGATGAAGGCTTTCTTACGATTCTGGAAAAAGCTTTGATGAATGATGAATGTGTGAGGAACACGGTGGGGAAGATGAAGATTCCGGTGTGTAGTGGAGTTTTCCAGTGACGGTTACAAGCTCCGGTGATGGTTACCGGTGAGATAGCCGCCGTGTGATTTCTCCGGCGAGGAGATTCAGCGAGTTTGCATGCCGACCAGTGAGGGATTTGAAGTGGGAGAACACATGGCAGCTGGAGAGAAGTGAGAGGGTGAGTGGGACGCGTGGAATCCATGTAGAGAGAAACGTGGCTCTTGTCGCTACCGCGAAAATAAGGTTCCGGCAAAACAGAAGAGTCGCCACCTTTCGTTATTTATCCCTCAGAACAGGAAAGGAAACGATCGGAAAAACCTGACAAAAAGGTATAAGACAAGGTCATCGCAACCGTTGTCTGCATTCAGGAGTCGGTTACGCAAGGGGAAGGTATTATCACCCCTCACGTCCATCGTACTCGATGGGATCCACGCTTGCTATGTTTATCTGACGGGTTTATTTACTATCTACCTATCAAGGCTGGTCTGAAAAGAAAAGAAAATGACTCGGCAAAGCGTCGCACTTTATGCCTATGTATTCTCATCAGAGAATGAGAAATCAGAGTCTATGTAGTTCGACTAACTACGGGTGATGGGGAAGGTGGCTCGCCAATACATCAGTATTGTGCCTACGCACTCTCAACAGATATGAGAGATCAGAGCTTACGTAGTTCGGGATAATACGGTTTACGGACATTCAGATTCATCTGTTTTTCGAGTAGGGTTGACAAACAGTTCCAGCAGTATGGTATACGCAGCTCGACCCTTGGAGACTTAGGCGTTACCGTTTGCGGTAGAACTGAGAGTTAACGACACTCTTTTCTTTAGAAAAAACTTCCTTTGAATTATGGGCCCACGGGGCAAAAGGTTTGAAGTTTGTTTTCTGTCTTTTACGGAAGAACTGTTTTTTATGGATGTCTGTAGTTTGTACAGCACTAGAGACTATGACTTAGGAGCGAATGCGTCACATATCGTCCAAAGGACGTATACTAAACATTCTAGACGATTGAGAGGAGGCAGCTCAATTATCATTACCCAAGTAGCTTAAGGCTCGTAACGTACTTGTACTAACTTGCCTTTATTACATTTTTTACTATTGTTTTGAGATGAGAAGAGAGCGAACTCTATGGGGAGACTATTAATTCCTAATGTTGTCATGCCAAGGATTCATCCTATGGTTGAGGTTTTGAAACAGAGAACTCCTAGAAGTTATCATACATAGGTTTCAACCTAAAGTTCTAATCATCACTTTCTTATCAAAGGAAGTGAGATTCCTAGGGGATCATGTCAATGATATACAGAAACAGATAAAGCATCAGCTAAACAGTCAACAACTGTAAATAAAATGCATGCAATGCAAGTGAAGGAGGAAATGTGTGTGGGGCATCAGCCTCCACAAGCTCATCTCAACCTCAAGCCAAGTATGAACAACTGCAAACATAAAGGAAAATATAATTCCATCAAGCAAATCATAAACCACACAGGCAAGGGAGCGAAGCTCTACCGAATACCAGCAAGCAAAGCCATACAGTAAAAATATAAGCAGAGGGAGAAACTCAACCTCTAATGCAATCATGCTCCTAGCTTACAATAATCTAAACATGAACTTATTCTAATGCATCAAGCAAATCAAACAAGGGAGAGAAACCATAATGAACGACAAGGAAGTCATCTTAGGCTGCATTAGGTTAGAGGTATATCAATACCAGAGTCCATCATGGGCTCAACCTCTTGAAGAATGCACAGAATCCAACCAAAGGAAGGATTAGGCTCTCACAAGAGGGATCTTATGTCAATAGGACAGAAAAGACTGGGTATTAGTCCTAGATATCAATCTAAGGATAACTGATTGTAGTGCATCAACACAGAATGTCCATCTCAGGATCAACCTGTTGAGGAATGCACAGAATCCAACCAATGGAAGGATTAGGCTCTCCCAAGAGGGATCCTAATAAAAGGACTTTGAGATAGATGACAGCGTATAAACCAAGGGAATATACCATGCCAAGAATGTCAGTCCAAGGCTCAAACTCCTGAGGAATGCACAGAATCCAACCAAAGGAAGGATTAGGCTCTCCCAAGAGGGCTCCTCATCAAGACTTGAAGGATAAAGATAGTACAAACCAAAGGAATGTACTATACTGGGGAATGTCAATTCAAAGCTCAACCTCCTGAGGAATGCATATAATCCAACCAAAGGAAGGATTAGGCTCTCCCGGGAGGGTTCCTCTTCAAGACTTGAATGAAGAATGTAGGGCAAAGCCCAAGGAAGACACATAGGGGACAGGAGGAAACACAACACTCCAAAGAAACCCTACAAACTAGCTACAAGGTTCACCTAAGCTAGGGGCATCAAAATCTCTATCAAAGCTATGGAAAAGTTCTAAAGGGATATCTACCTACTTACCAATCTATCAAGAAAGGACCATACTATTTAGAATCATCTAATGGCCAATTACAAGGTTAACCTATGAAGTTCTCTAAGTTTGGATCACCTAAACTGAAGTTAATTTGTAAAATGGGAACTAATTGGAAATTACTCCTAAAAATTCTAGGAAAAATATCATATCATCCTACATGTATCCACATGTTATAGTCCAAAAATCAGAAGTTAAACCTAAGTCTAAAAGGTTCAACCTAAACCTAAAGTTCAAGGTACCTCAAAGGTATTCAATCATGAACACTCCTAAACCACTATGCTAAAACCTCATTTAAAATTATCTAAAAATCATGATAAAAATAACAAGACAACATCAATGTGTACTCAAACATCATACAAAAAATCAAGATCAAATTCGAAACCATGAGGGAGAAAGAAAATGGACAAGATCATAACATCATTATTTCAACATTAAACACATATTAAACTAAAAATATGCAATAAAATGAAAATGCATGAAAAATGGAAAATAAAATCATGACAAAAATATAAACATTTTAAATTGTATCTACAATTTTTATTAAGATTTAATATCACATTTTACTATTTTTTGGGAATTAAAATCAAACAATATGAAACAAGAATTAAAAGAAAAAGAAAATTAAAAGAAATGGATGAGGGGTACAATCAGCAACACAAATTCAACTAAGGTGCTTGGGTCCAGGTAAAGTGGGGGTGCATTGAGTAACTGGGCACTAGGCCCTTCTGAGTATCAACTCAGTCAAGGAAAATAGTGCCAGGGAGGGGTGCACTGAGTAAGGATTTGCCTTGTAAATCCCATTGGGCCTGGATGGAGGGGTGGGGATAGAAAGAGATGCTAAGGCCCAACGCCTTGTGAATTCATTCAGTTCACTTCAGTTCACAAAAAATAAAAGAAAAAGAGGCACGCGAGGTATCGAACCAATGCGTTTTTGGTGTATGCAGCGAAGAACAAAAGCCTGCGTAATTCTTAATCAAAACGCTGCGTTGCAAGGGGGAGGGTACGTGGCTCAACGTGAGCGCTCGGATGGAAGCCTGAGTCAAACTTTCACACACGAATGGACGGTCAAGACTTCGTCTTCTTCATTTTAAATTTTTGCAACCTCTCAACCTGCCCGCGCAAAGGCCATCGCCGGTGGCTTTTCCGGCCACCATCACGCAACCCTAACTTCCTCTACATACCACCAATCGCCACGAGTTCTACATGAATCTTGTCCTAAATTTCACCAGCAAATCAACCATACCACTCATTCATTCTAAAAACGCAAGGTTCGCAAAATAACAATCTCAACCGAAAATGGTGTCAACCCTAAATTGTCTCTAATCATGCAATTCTTGATCCTAAATCCAACTACACTTCATCCTGATCCTAACCACATACGTAATGTTATCTAAAACAGCCTAAATTATACATAATCAAGAAATTCACCAACCTGACTTTGAGCTTTCAACAAAGATGGTTCTTGCACGATTCAGCCTCCACAAAGGTGCAGATTCACTCCAAGATGTATGTAGAAGGTGATGAAATCCTCAATTTGCTTTAATATGCTCTTGAACTCCAAAATGAAATTTCAATTCCAAGCTTCCTTCTTCACTTCTCTCCAATGGCTTCTCCACGAAAATGAGCACTAGAAGCTTCCAAATCTGTTCTAAATCACATTTATAATCTGTTTCAATGAGTTGGAGGCCCAAACTAAGCCCATTTATGAATTTTGGATTTTCATTTTCCTTCCAAATTTTCAATGTTGATATCCACCTTTAAGCCTTGTTCATACTCCAAAATCATTCCAAATCATTCACTTAAGCCTTGTGGAATATAATGAAGTGGTTTCCATCCCTTGATTTCAATCTATGGAGTATGTGGGATATGTTTCTTATTTGTGAAGCAACCTTCCAAATGGCCATGTCATGGACTTCAAATCAAAAATGTAATAATTCCAATCTCTTTAGAATATCAATTCCATTCAAATTGACTACAAATTTGACTTGAAAATATGTTATTTCCAATTATTTTGAATTTTCACCTTTTAATTCATTAAAATGGCCTTTGTATGAACTTTCTTCCACCAATGTTTGATATAATCCATATCAATGGACTCTTGATACTTGGACAAGCTAAAAACATCATTTTGAGAAACTTTCATGTTGAACAAAAATTCATTTGAGGCTTGCAAGATGGTGAAATGGACTTATGGTTCAAAGTGACCTGTAATGCCCAAATACCCAAAATACCCTTGACTTGTCAAAGCCATAACTTGAGTTCTACAAATCCAATCATGGACTTCTATCACTCTATGGAAAGATAAGAGGATAAGGAACAACATTCATGTTGACCAAAAGTTCATAGGAATCATCCTTCTAGGGAAAAAGTGTCATGCAAGTTAGGTAACTTTCAAGCTCCAAATTCACATACCTCAGATGACCTGTAACTTGTCTGGCTCATAACTTGAGTTTTATAATCCCTACCAAGGACTTCTAGTACTCAAATTAAAGCTAAGATCATGCTATAACACAATCATGTTGGGGTCAATATGAGATGACAATCATATCTTGAGTTAAATAGTCTTGAAGTCACGGGTCAAACTATGGGATTTTACACTATCAAGTCTTAGAAACCCTATCCTGAAACTTCTCAAACTCTTCAATCATGATGAGTTAACCTTGGAATCATCCTTATAACATCTCAATGTATCAATCCATGATCACATGGCTCTTGAATTAGGTCTCAACCTTCTCCAAATCATCAGTTGACTTAGGGTTGACCCAGTCAAACCCTAGCTGCACCAGTCATGGCTGAGCCTTCTTAATCTTACACAATGACCTGTCTAGGCCTCAAAGTGATCTTCAACACTTCTCATGAGCTCTATCAATACCTCAAGTCCAACTTCATGACCTTAGAATCATCTGATGGCTTCCCACAACTCTCAAGTTAGGAGCCCTACACACTTGGCTTCAATCACTCTCTCTAAGGATCTTTTAACTTTTCTGACAAGGACATCAACCCTTGAACATCTGAATAACCTTCTTAGCTAGCCTCACAGTATTATATAGCTCTTGATTGGTAATCATACATCTTGATCTCCTGCATACATGTCAATGAAATGCAAATGATAATGCTAATGTGAATGAAATGAAACACAAGCTAGGTACAGAAGTGTTGGGCAAATTTTGGGGTGCAACAGCTGCCCCTATTCAAACGGCTTGGACCTGACTGGGTAAGAAGCGAACGGCTCTCAAAAAATCAAGGTAAAAGACGGTTGAATACCAACAAACCCGAAAATTTGCCAACTGCGCAAGTACACGGTACTCTGATGGGAACTAATATTCGAAAACTTAAATAATAGCTGCACGGCAACTAGCTGGAGAAATACTGATCTGAACCTCCGTCAGGGTAATTTTCTAATTTATCTTATATCATTGCATCCTCAAATCATCGAGGGATCACTGGTTACACGGCAACAGGCGATCTTCCAACCGCACAGGTAAACGATACTCCGATTGGTAGGCACGTCTTCAAACTGAGCATGACAGTTGCACGACAATTCTGCTGGGGAATTGGTCACACGGTAATTGGTGGAGGGTCTAATCTCAAATCTCCGTCAGGATGATCATCTGAGTTTGCTGTAGATCTTCGTCCTCAAGTCATCAAGGGATCACCAGTTACACGGTAACTAGTAATGAATGGTTGATTATGCCGTCACGCATTCTGCGTCATAGCAGAAGAATTCCTTATCGTCGCCTATGGACTCATCTTGGGCAAATAACTCCACCGGGGACTTCAAGAATTATCCTGAACCAATAAATTTGCTGGAGATTTCAGGAATCATTCTGAGCAAATACTCTATCGGGGACTCTAAGCATCAACTTGAGCAACCAACTCTGGCGACTTCACTGGGGAATTCAAGAATCATCTTAAGCCATCAACTTCGCTGGGGAATTCAAGAATCATCTTGAGCAAACCATTCTGCGGAGGAACACCTGCAAAACAAGAATGGTAACGACCTAGCTCATGTTTCATATGCATATGATCGTCAATGGCGTAATGCTCCACACGGTGGAAATGCTACGCGTTTAGGGTAGATGCTATGCAATCATGCAAAATGCTATGACCCCATCAGCAAAGTAAATGTTGAAGGGAAAATCCTCCTGTCAAGGAGAAAGAACCACTCTGGTGGAGGAAGGAATCATCCTGCCGAGGCGAAGAAGTCACACCAATCTCAATTGGACTGAACCTAGGGATACGAACTCCAGTCGACTGCTGCAGGGGAACAAAGTTCTACAAGAACCTGAACCCGCTCAACCAGGTATTCAAACCATAAACTGTCGAGGAAATGATATCAATCGCAGAAATAAACTGCACGACATTCGCAGATAGAACTTTCCTGGAGATAACGACTCCGATGGGGAAATACAACATCAGCTATTTAACATTCTACTAGGGAAAACCAATCATGGCCCGAACGGCTTCCAAGGACTCGGCTCTCTTGGGGGGCTGCAAGCTCGGCTAGGGAATAAGGAATCATCCTGCTTGCCGAGAAAATACAACTCTGTGGGGGACTTTCAATTCCGCTGGAGACTTCAGTCTGCGCTATCGAGGGATGAACACTTGTGAATAGTCTCCTACGACAAAACTACACATTGACCCTGTGCTGGGAATGGGCATACGCTTCAACGCATGACTCAGCTGGGGAGATGAGGATCCTGCTTGGGATAAACCCGACCAGGGGGGATCTTCTCTGTTTGGGGAGACATATCAATGCTCGCGGTCCCATGCGCAGACTCCGTGGGGAGACATTGCTGAACTCGCTGGGGGAGAAGGAATCATCCTAATTGGGAACACATACGGTGTACTGCCTGCCATATGCCATACCTGCAACAACACAAACAAACAGACAAGATACCCTTCTCAAAGGGACCTATCAAGGTTATCATCCTGTGACAGTGTTCAAGTAATTCAATGTTTCAACAATTATCGGCCTAGGCCCGTAAGTTTATGTATGCGCATTTTATCAAAAACATCGGCGTTCTTTTTCACAAACAAAACAGACAAATGCTAAACAAGCCAACAGAATTGCTGAATAATATATATTTCATTAATAACGAACCCCTGAATGGGCAAAAATGTTTTACAACAGATGCAAGCTCCTCGAATGAGGAAGCTGCGCAGGTATAATAACATAAATATACATCAGTATATACACAAATGTCGGCAATGTGGTGTAGACGAACACCATGAGTTGATCCCTCTATGACCCACTCGACTTCGATACTTCTCCGACACTTCAGCTTCAGAAGAGATTGATTCAGATAAACGGCCCTCAGGTCTTCCAAACCACTAAACAATGAAAGTCCATACGCGGAACGCAATCATTTGCTTTTTCAAATCCCTAACTTTTGCCTGAATCGCCCTTTCGGGTTTTCGATTCACCGGGATACCCTTTTTTACCAAAGTCTCCCTTCCAGGTTTTCGACTTTGCGGGTGTACATTCTTTCATTTATATCCCTAATTTTTGCCCGAGCCTTTTTCCTTTTTTATGGTTCGCCAGGATGCCCCATTTTTGCCTGGATATTCTTTTTCTTTCCAGCGGGTCATTTTTTAAGCAAAGTATTTTTTAACTGCGTCCGCGTTCACCGGGGATGCAAAATCTTCGCCATCCATTGTGGATAACAACAAGGCTCCTCCAGAGAAGACCTTGTTGACGACGTACGAACCTTCGTAATTGGGAGTCCACTTGCCCCTGTGATCGGAGTATGGAGGAAGAATCTTCTTCAGGACGAGATCACCCGTCTAAAAGCTTCTAGGACGCACCTTCTTATCGTAAGCTTTCTTCATTCGGCTCTGGTATAGACGACCATATGCAATCGATGCTAATCTCTTCTCGTCCATCAGGATGAGTTGGTTTAGTCGGTTCTTAATCCATTCTGCCTCATTGAGTTTCACGTCAACCAAAACTCGTAAAGAAGGAATCTCAACTTCTAACGGTAGGACAGCTTCCATACCGTACACCAGTGAGAAAGGAGTTGCCCCGGTTGATGTGCGTACTGTCGTACGATAACCGTGCAATGCAAATGGCAACATCTCGTGCCAATCTTTATAGGTCACAACCATCTTCTGTACAATCTTCTTAATGTTTTTATTGGCCGCTTCAACGGCGCCATTCATCTTCGGCCGGTAAGGAGAAGAGTTTTGGTGTTCAATCTTGAAACTTTGGCATAACTCCTTCATCATCTTGTTATTCAGATTCGAACAATTATCAGTAATGATCCGCTCGGGAATTCCGTAACGACAGATGATGTCCCTCTTTATGAATTTAGCCACCACCTGCTTGGTCATATTAGCATACGAGGCTGCCTCCACCCACTTGGTGAAGTAGTCGATGGCTACCAAAATGAAGCGATGACCGTTAGATGCAGTGGGCTCGATCTTGCCTATCATGTCGATGCCCCACATGGAGAACGGCCACGGGGAGGACATGACATTCAACGGGCACGGCGGCACATGAATTTTATCAGCATAAATCTGACATTTATGACATCTCTTCGCGAATTTAAAGCAATCCGACTCCATCGTCAGCCAGTAATATCCTACTCTCAGGATCTTTCTCGTCATAGCATGCCCGCCGGCGTGCGTACCAAATGTGCCTTCATGGACTTCTTCCATGAGCATACTCGCTTCTTTCTCATCTACACATCTGAGTAGCACGAGATCGTGGTTTCTTTTATACAGAACTCCATCAGGATTGAGATAGAAATTTTCAGACAGCCTCCTCAGAGTCTTCTTATCCTGGGTTGACGCTCCCTTAGGATACTCCTTAGTCATAAGGAAGGTCTGGATATCATGGAACCATGGCTTGCCATTGGAGGCTTCCTCGATCGCAAAGACGAATGCAGGTCTATCAAGACGAGAAAGGACAATTCTTGGAGCTTCATTCCAAAAATTGAATTTATACATCGAGCCAATGTGGCTAAGGCATCAGCCATCCGATTTTCAGCTCTGGGCACATGATGGAGTTCCACTCAATCAAAGAACGGAAGTAACCTTCTAGCATAATTCATGTACGGCACCAAATTCGATTGACGAGTCTCCCACTCCCCTTTAATCTGGTTGATCAGGAGTGCCGAGTCACCATATACATCTAGGTTCTTGATTCTCAAATCAATTTCTTCTTCTAGACCCATGATGCAGGCTTCGTACTCTGCTTCATTATTGGTGACTGGAAACGTCAGTCTAGCAGTGAACGGGATGTGGAATCCATGGGGAGTCGTGATGATTGCCCCAATGCCACTTCCGTAAGAATTAACCGCCCCGTCAAATATCAATTTCCATTGGGATTTCCTGTCTGGACCCTCGTTGGGCAACGGTTCATCACAATCTTTCACCTTGAGAAACATGATATCCTCATCAGGGAATTCAAATTTCATCGGCTGACAATCCTCGATTGGCTGTTCGGCAAGGTATTCAGACAATATGCTTCCCTTGATGGCCTTCTGGGAAATGTACTGAATGTCATATTCCGTCAACACCATTTGCCATCTGGAAATCCTGCCCGAAAGCGCTTGTTTCTCGAAGACGTACTTGCTCGGATCCATCTTCGAAATTAGCATGGTTGTGTGATTGAGCATATATTGTCATAAACATTTGGCAGCCCAGGCGAGTGCACAACACGTCTTCTCCAGCATTGAGTAACGGGATTCACAATCTGTGAACTTTTTACTCAAGTAATAAATGGCATGCTCCTTTCTGCCCGTCTCGTCGTGCTGACCGAGAACACACCCCATACTATTCTCAAGAACTGTCAAGTACATGATTAAGGGTCTTCCGGCCACTGGGGGTATCAAGATCGGAGGTTCCTGTAGATACTGTTTTATCTTATCAAATGCCTTTTGGCAATCCTCATTCCAGATAATCGCCTGATCTTTCTTTAGTAGTTTGAACATCGGTTCACACGTGGCCGTGAGCTGAGAGATAAACCTTGCAATGTAGTTTATTCTGCCCAAGAAACCACGAACTTCTTTTTTCGGTTTTTGGCGCTGGCATTTCTTGTATTGCTTTTATCTTCGCAGGATCAACCTCAATGCCTCTTTCACTCACGATAAACCACAGTAGTTTTCCAGACCGTACTCCGAAAGTACATTTGCTAGGATTCAGCCTCAACCTAAATTTCCTAAGCCTCTTAAAAAGCTTAAGCAAATTGACCAGATGTCCCTCCTCCGTTCGGGACTTTGCAATCATGTCATCAACATAGACTTCAATCTAATGGTGAATCATGTCATGAAACAAAGTGACCATTGCTCGTTGGTAAGTGGCCCCTGCGTTCTTCAGACCGAAGGGCATAACCTTGTAGCAAAATGTTCCCCAAGGTATAATAAACGTAGTTTTCTCCATGTCCTCCGGCGCCACCTTGATCTCATTGTAGCCGGAGAAGCCATCCATGAACGAAAATACGGAGAACTGAGTTGTATTGTCGACCAACACATTAATATGAGGGAGCGGGAAATCATCCTTAGGGCTCGCCCTATTCAAATCTTGATAATCGACGCACATTTGTACCTTACCGTCCTTCTTCGGTACAGGCACTATGTTGGCGACCCACGGAGGTTAAGTAGTGACCGCTAAGAAGCCAGCATCAAGTTGTTTTTGCACTTCTTCTTTGATCTTAACGGCCATATCTGGTTGTGTCCTTCTAAGCTTCTGCTTAACGGGAGGACAATCTTCTCGCAGCGGCAAGTGATGGACCATAATGTTAGTATCAAGTCCGGGCATATCTTCGTATGACCAAGCAAAGATGTCACTATACTCTCGAAGCATCTCGACTAATCTCTGCTTGACATCACTCTGCAGTGCAACCCCTATCCTGACGTTCCTGACAAGTTCCTCAGAACCCAGATTCACAATCTCAATCTCTTCCTCGTGAGGCAGAATAACTTTCTCTTCTTGTTTTAACAAGCGGGCCAACTCTTTGGGAAGGTCTTCGTCTTCATCAATCTCTTCTTTGGCTTGATAGATCGGGCAATCAAAGTCGAAGTGAGTCGTAGAAGGTCCAGAGTCGATGTCGTCTGCAATGTGGATCCTGCAATAACAAGGGTTAAGCTTAAAACAAGGATATGCAGGTTAGCACAAACCCTATTGCCTTTTTATTATTTTTCAAAACAAATATAAAACAGGAATAACAGAGATCACAACATTTGAATGCAAAGAAAAACGCCTTTTGATTTATTGGTAAAATGCATGTACATAATCAAATAAGGCCCTGACAATAAAACCACTATGCCCCAGGTAGGACCTAGGGTTGTACAATAATTGGAGAAAGTAAATCATTACTCTTTGCCTGTCACTTGGATGGTATCCCTGATGGACAAGTTGTTGAGGCTCTGGCCTGGTTTGCTTGGCTGGATCTAGGAATCCAGGTCGCAATCGCTGTCTTCGCCGTCTTCAGACACTGCGTTGACACTTTCAAATATCACCCCGCCACTGGTAAACTGGATCGGCCCTTTACCTCGCGATGCCCTGTGAGAAGAGGAGGCTTCAGCCGTAGGAGAGTATCCTAACCCAAACTTGTCCTGTTTGTTAGGTATTTCTAGAACATGCCCCCAGCCTGGGGTAGATCCGGCTTGAACAACGGCCCGGGCTTGAACAACGGCCCGGGCTTTCTTGTAACGAAATAACCAATTACAGTAACAAATTATGGGGGGGGGGGGGGGGGTTGGTTTGATGTAGGTTTCTGATTAAGAAGAAAAAGTACTTAAAATAATTGATTATTAAAATAAGTTGTTGTGAAATCAGTGATTAAAGTAACAGATCCACTGCCTCGGTTCTTACTAATCATCGACCGATGAAAATGCAATTTCAGGAATTCTATCCTATTTGATGAAAAATCAGTCAACAAGCGTGGTTGATTTTATGAGAACATGTTCCTCTGGCCGGATTAAGCATACGGTAAATGATAGAGCAAATTAATAGTTAAGTAGAGTTAATCTATGATTAAAATTGGGAACACAGATCAATCAAATTGAATCAATTACACTATATGATAATTGAATTAAGCAAACAACAATCACATGATATAATTGAAAGGAATAGAAATTAAACTGTAATTATCATAACAATCTCAAAGTTTGAACCTGAGTACAGTGAATCCGTCCAAGGAGGATTAGTTCTCCATGCGTTTACAAGCTTTCCCAATAGTTTTTTTTCGTGAATAGTGAATAGGTTTTTTTTGGGCTGTACAACCAGACCTAGACTAAAGAGGATAAAAACCAGAATTCGGGTCATAACCCAACTGGGTCGAAAATATAACCCAGACCCAAAACATGATCCAAAACTAAAACAAATTCCTAATGCTGTAACTTCAAACGAAACTCTGAAATTTTGGGCTCCGAATCTGACTTCGACTCTAACACGAAAATCGCAGCTCTCTCTCTTAGCTTTCCGGCAATTTTTAGAACGCCTCAAACGGACTCCCGGAACTCCAGTTATGATTTTTCTCGCGAAAGCTGCTAAAGCTGAAAAATAAATACGAAAAACAATTAAATGCAAAAATAAAATAAAATATAAAAACACGTTAAAACATAAAAATAAATAAATAAAATCAAAGAAATGCTTGAGTACAAACATGGAAGAACGTGCATCAAAATGCACTGATCAAATTCCCCCACACTTGAACTTTTGCACTCCGAGCAAAATGAAAATAAAACAAAACAAAGAAAGCACAAACACATCAACAGTTACTCATTCCAAGCTGTAAGTCTTCTTCGGTTAAGTTTGCATCGATAGGTACTAATCTTACACATTAAGGATATCGTAGGAACACTAATCCATAATTGTGTAGACATAAACCTCCTGAATATACAAATCAACTTGAATCATGTTATTATGCTGAAGTCTAACTTACTCTTCCTCCTTTTTGCTCTTTTTCATTCAGGCGCAATCACATTAAGCCCGTTATCTCCACACACTCATAGCAAGGCGACCGGTTAGTGACTCTGATCCTTTTTGTTTTGGGTTCTGGTACTTACATGGCATAACCCTTTGCTGACTCAATTGTAGTTGCGGGGGATCAGACTGTAATCCGCCCTACCAAGTTCAGCACCAGAAACCGCTGAACCAACTAACGAGTAATAAAAAAAATTCAACTTTTTCTTTTCTTTTCTTTTTCTTTTTTTCTTCTTTTTATTTTTTTCTTTTCAATTTGATTACTCACTTATATTCATCGGCTTCCCTGCGTAGAGTGTGTATGAGATGGTGCTGACTGCTGAAATAAACTACTCAAGAGCTGTCAGAGAATGAAAATTCAAGGCTAAACCATAATAAGAATTCAAATCAATTTCCATAAGCAGGAGACTTACGTTGTTAAGACGATACCGATCTTGTGAATTTTTCCCAGGTCTCCGTAAACTAATCTCAAATTAGACTATAGCCTCAAACTTTCAAGAAGATGCATTTTTTTATTTGACTGAAAACAAACAAAACACTAACAAAAACAAGGAAAACAAACAAAACAAAGAAATTATTCTCTCCCCCACACTTAAAATATACATTGTCCTCAATGAAAGAACAGAAATATAAAATAAAAGCGAGGAGAGATAGGAAATGACACACCCGAGGAGTCAAGGTGGATAGATGATCGCATAAGCAGCATTTCCTAAAGAGAGCTCTTCTGCAGTCTCTTCTTCCAAAGTGGGGCTCTCATGGAGTAGCTTTGGGCAGTGACCATTGTTTTTGAAATTTTTAGTAATGCCTTCGTCTTTTATTTCAGGATCAAAGAAGGTCCTTCGATACGTAAATGTGTCGAATGGGCACGTAAACATGATCTCATTTTTCACGTCAAAAATAAAAGGACTAAGGGGTTGTCTCACTAATTTAGCTCCTTCTTTAGGCAGAATCCGATGCATGCACCTGGAAGGGCTAATATCGGGAATGTCCGCCAAGGTCCAACCTATTTCCTTTTTCTGCCTCTTTAAAACCTGCAAAAGCCTACTTTCTTGATTGAAATCAAGGTTAGCTGAAATAATAATAGGAAGCTTATCATTTATGTCTAAGAAGGCATATTTGAGATTTTCTAAGAGAGGTTTGAGTTCTAAAGAAGGGGGTTGCTCAATAGATGGGATGGTCGGGGCAGCAGAAACGTCCAGAGCCTCAACCGCATAAACCACTTCATCGATAACCTTATCCACCTGCAAAATATCAGTCTGCAATGCAGCATTTATCTCGGCACAAGTAGAGCAAACATTAGTGTTAGTGCATACATCATAGGAGAAAATATCATCATAGTCTAGTAAAGACGGGAAATCAGATAAAAACTCGGGAAGTGTATCGTCTACTAAGTCAGAAAGTAACTCAATCTGAAACACTGAATGCTCTTCCATGGGATGTCTCATTGCATCAAAGATTATGGCCAGGATTGCAAATGCAGCAACAAATCCGATAATTCCCACTATGTCCCTATAGGCCAGAATCAAACTCAAAGAAGGAAGATGGTTAAAATAAAATCGAAAAAATCTAAAAACACAAAATTCAACCTAATTAGATCAAATAAGAATTTTGGAAATTTTTTTGGATTTTTTTGAGATAGTGAAAACAGTAAACAATTAATTAAAAATAGAAAAAAGAGGAATTGGCGATTCGAGGGGCCAACTCCTAAACTCTTTTAGAGTTAAGGACTTTTGATCGCACGATTTTTCTGCTTCAAGTTCACGAAACAGATCTAAAAAAGAAGACGATTTGCCCAAAATCTGTTTTTTTTTTTTTTTACTTGGTCTGACGAGAAACAGGACGGCCGAACGCGAAAACGCAAGAAAATACACAAAAATGCAGAAAATTAAAACAAACAAAACCTAAAACTAGACTATTGGCTAAATCAACAAGAATCCCCGGCAACGGCGCCAATTTGATTTGCGGTCGCTCGCGGATCAAAAACGAGTTTGTTGTAAGAAATGTTAGTATAGCGACAGTGACTCGAAATATCGTTCTCAAGGATTCTTGTAACGAAATAACCAATTACAGTAACAAATTATGGGGGGGGGGGGGGGGGGGGTTGGTTTGATGTAGGTTTCTGATTAAGAAGAAAAAGTACTTAAAATAATTGATTATTAAAATAAGTTGTTGTGAAATCAGTGATTAAAGTAACAGATCCACTGCCTCGATTCTTACTAATCATCGACCGATGAAAATACAATTTCGGGAATTCTATCCTATTTGATGAAAAATCAGTCAACAAGCGTGGTTGATTTTATGAGAACATGTTCCTCTGGCCGGATTAAGCATACGGTAAATGATAGAGCAAATTAACAGTTAAGCAGAGTTAATCTACGATTAAAATTGGGAACACAGATCAATCAAATTGAATCAATTACACTATATGATAATTGAATTAAGCAAACAACAATCACATGATATAATTGAAAGGAATAGAAATTAAACTGTAATTATCATAACAATCTCAAAGTTTGAACCTGAGTACAGTGAATCCGTCCAAGGAGGATTAGTTCTCCATGCGTTTACAAGCTTTCCCAATAGTTTTTTTTTCGTGAATAGTGAATAGGTTTTTTTTTGGCTGTACGGCCAGACCTAGACTAAAGAGGATAAAAACCAGAATTCGGGTCATAACCCAACTGGGTTGAAAATATAACCCAGACCTAAAACATGACCCAAAACTAAAACAAATTCCTAATGCTGTAACTTCAAACGAAATTATGGAATTTTGGGCTCCGAATCTGACTTCGACTCCAACACGAAAGTCGTAGCTCTCTCTC
Source organism: Lathyrus sativus (assembly GCA_963859935.3). Taxonomy (NCBI): domain Eukaryota; kingdom Viridiplantae; phylum Streptophyta; class Magnoliopsida; order Fabales; family Fabaceae; genus Lathyrus; species Lathyrus sativus. Next base: position 571,167,114 of record OZ012735.1, on the reverse strand, counting down.
TTAGCTTTCCGGCAATTTTTAGAACGCCTCAAACGGACTCCCGGAACTCCAGTTATGATTTTTCTCACGAAAGCTGCTAAAGCTGAAAAATAAATACGAAAAACAATTAAATGCAAAAATAAAATAAAATATAAAAACATGTTAAAACATAAAAATAAATAAATAAAATCAAAGAAATGCTTGAGTACAAACATGGAAGAACGTGCATCAAAATACAATGATCAACGCCCTGTGAGAAGAGGAGGCTTCAGCCGTAGGAGAGTATCCTAACCCAAACTTGTCTTATTTGTTAGGTATTTCTAGAACTTGCCCCCAGCCTGGGGTAGATCCGGCTTGAACAACGGCCCAGGCTTCCTTGAAGGAAGAGAGAGTCGTCTCTGGTTTCTCAATCATTACCGGAGCCACATCTTTGACCTTAACGGCTTCGAATGCCTGACATAGGGTTTCGTGGATTTCCCCATCCATCTCAACATATTTGAAGGACGACAAATGGCTCACCATTATATCTTCCTCGCCACAGACAGTTACAATGCTGCCCCCGACAGCATACTTCAGCTTCTGGTGCAACGTGGAGGTCACGGCACCAGCAGAATGGATCCATGGCCGGCCTAACAGACAGCTGTAGGCTGGCATGATGTCCATGATGTAGAAGACTGCGTCGAAAGTTTCTGGCCCAACTTGGATTGGCAGAGTTACCTCTCCAAAGACATGACGCTTGGTTCCATCGAAAGCCATCACAACCAGATCACTGGGCGTGCAAATCAATCCTCTCGTATCTAGTTTCATCAATGCCTTCTTTCGGAGAACATTGAGCGATGACCCAGTGTCCACCAACACATGGGACATAACTATTCCCCTACACTCTATCGAGATGTGCAGGGCGCTGTTGTGGTTTCTTCCCTTCGGCGTCAGCTCCAGGTCAGTGAACCCTAACCCGTTTCCAGCATTCACGTGGGCTACTACCCCTTCCAACTGGTTGACCGAGATCTCCTGCGGTACATACGTGGCATTCAAAACCTTTAGCAGCGCGTTGCGATGTGCCTCAGAACACATCAACAAATTTAGAATAGAGATTTTCGAAGGTGTTTGATGGAGATGATCAACGATCTTGTAATCACTCTTCTTGATCAATCTCATGAACTCTTCAGCGTCCTTTATAAGTAAGTCCTTCTCTACCCCACGAGGGGTTTCCTCAACGACTTTACTCTTTCCCTTATCAGTTTTCTCAGCTCTGTCCATTTTGTCAACCACAATCTCAGGTGGAGAAAATACTCTTCCGCTACGTGTGATTCCGCCAGTTCCCACTAGGTTATCCACAGACTTCCCAGATGGTTCTAGTTCCAATTTCTATCCGTTACAGTAGACGTCTGCCCCATAGTGCCATGGGATAGGGTTGGTGCTTTCAAAAGGTATCGGCCCAACCTTGGTGATGGTAATTATGGGCGGCCTGGGCGCAGAAATGGTTATCGTCTTGCGAGGGATGGTGATGGTGGCAATCTCATCATCCTATTTCAGCACTACCTCTCCAGATCCACATTCGGCCCTTCGGCTAAACTGCAAGATTCCTTCGGTCATCAGACTCTGAATCCCGACTATCAACTGTTCACAACCATCAGGACAAGTCGCACAGCCCATACACAATTCTCCACAGCCCGGAAAGAAGCCTCTCTTCATCAGCTTGGCTTTAACGAAGCTAAGCAGTGTCTTCAGATCCTTGACATTAGTCAATAAATCTAAGTTCTCTTCTTCAATAATGGCATTCACCCCACCTCCCCTATGGTTCGGCATAGGGTTCTTTGTGACATTCGGCACATTATCTGAGAAATTGATGATTTTAGCATCCACCATATCTTGCACCTTGTGCTTGAAGGCCTTACAGTTTTCTATCGTGTGGCCAGGTGCCCCTGTCAAGGGAGCCAGGGTTCTTTCTTGGACTAGCTGTAACTGAAGTAGAGTTTGTAATAGCTGAGCATAAGAAATGGGTGGTGTCTCAAGGTGACGATTTGCCAGAGGTGCCCTGTTCTGATACCTTCTGTACCCTTGCTGATTTGGCTGCTGCTGCTGCGGCTGTGGCTGCTGCTGGGGTTGTTGGAATGCAGGGATGGTTATGCTAGCAACCTGTTGGCGCTGACCCTTACCTTTCCTCCGAGTGTTAGACACGGCGCTCGTCTCTCCTTCACGCCTTTTGTTACTGTATGGTTTCTTTCCTCCTCCAGTTGAGGATAGATCAACACCCTGAATTTTCCCCAATTTGATCCCATTTTCAACGTGCTCGCCAGTAATGATGAGATCGGAGAAACTCCCTGACATACCACTGACCAGTTTCTCGTAATAGACCCCGGGGAGAGTGGCTACAAACATCTCAACAAGCTCTCGTTCAACCATCGGCGGCTGAACTCTAGCTGCTAATTCACGCCATCTCTGTGCGTATTCTTTGAACCCCTCATTGTTCTTTTGTGACAAGTTCTGCAGTTGAACACGGTTCGGAGCCAAGTCACTGTTATACTGATAATGGTGTACAAAGGCCTCAGCGAGTTCTTTCCATGTGCACACACTGGTGGGTTCCAAACCCATATACCATTCCAGGGATGGACCGGACAAGCTATCCTGAAAGAAGTGCATCAGCAGCTTCTCGTCTTCAGAGTGAGCGTACATCTTTCGGTAGTATGACCTTAAGTGGACACGAGGGCAAGTGGTGCCCTTGTATTTCTCAAAGTCGGGTACCTTGAATTTAGGAGGCACCTTGAAATCAGAAATTAATCCCAGTTTAGTCATGTCGACACCCATAGTGTTCAGGTTCTCGAAACTCTTCATTTTGTCCTCGAGTGCTTTAAACCTCAGACGTGCTTCAGCAGACAATTCTCCCTCAGCACTCCTCTGTGAGAACAAATCTTCTTGGCGATATTTTAGCCATAGCTGAGTGCCATTAGGCCCATACAGATTTCCATCACCTGTGTTGCCATTACCTAGTCCAGTGTTGCCATTAGTCTCAAAGTCACCATTACCGACGCTAGTCGTATTACCATTGGGCCCGATGTTAGTGATCACATTACCGTTACCACTTCCATTCCCCCCGGTCACGGGGATGCCACCCTGAGGAGTTTCAACAGGTGGAGAGACTGGAACGCTCCCCCCATGAAGCACACCGTTGTTGTCAACCCTTGAGATCAGTGGCTGAACTAGAGTTCAGAGCTGGTCTTGGCCGGTAGCGACCACTTGCATGAGCTCCATGAAGAGGTTCATCCTCTCTCGGAGTTCCTGGATGTCAGTTTGCACTTGTTCCATTGCTCTAGCTTGATTCACTCTGGTCAAGTATCGGTGGATCGGTCTTCGGTCAATTCTGGAACAACCTGCATACACAAAGGGTTAGAAAAACGACAAGATGCTTGTCATGCAAATGCTTCATGCAGATGCAAACGTGTGTCTGTGCCTTGGGGAGATCCCCCCGATCCTTGTTTCCGAGACAAATAAAGTCCAACATCCAATCATGGAACAAAAATCCTCATATATTCATCTGAAAAAGCCCGCTTGGGTAGCGTACAACTGTAATCACATACAACTGAAGCAACAAGGCATGACCCCAACCAACAGACCTGGCGGTGATCAACATATAAAATGTACAAAGAAAATACAAAAAGATCAGGTGCGGCCACGGGTACAAAAATCTTCTAACAACTTCTTTGCAGCGGGATGATCTGGCTAAGTAAGCAAACCCTGGATTAGCAGGTCCCTCTGTCCGATGATATCTGGGAGGTTCTCGGCAACGCTCCTAGAAATACCTCCTTCAGAATGGTTCTCGACTCTACTCCTCTTAGCGTCAACCTGGAGTTGACAATCCATCAGGTTTGCCTTGGCCTCAACCAACTTATACTGGACATCTCGTCGCATTGAGGCTTCAGCCTCTATCTTCTTGTCTTTCACCATAATCTGAGCTTCTAGCTCGGCTACTTGCTGCTTCAGCTTTTCTTCCCGCTCTTTGTATTTGGCTAGGGTGCTGCTCCAGACCTTCTCGTACTGGGTCAACTTCCGGTATAATCTATCCAGATCCTGTTTCTTGGTTGCCAACACGTCATGTACTGACTTCAGATCCAGCCCTAGACGTTCCCTAGCATCAGTTTCTTTGGTCAGATTGGCGCCCAGACGGTTGATCATCTGAGTCTGCTTCTTGCAGGTATAAACAACTTCACTCTTCTCACTCCGGAGCTGAGCGATCTCTATCTCCAGCTCTTCGTTGTCTTTTCGTAGCTCTTCCTTCTCTTGGAGTACCTGGTTGAATTTCTGAATATCAACTATGGTAGGCTCTTTGTACACGGGAGGATACAATGGTTCCACTGCAGGAAACAACATTAGAAACTTGGTGGCTCTTTCTCGGACCCAAGCCACATATGGATCAAAGGCCTTGTTGTTGCTTTTTCCTAGCAAGACTTTCCCCTTTCGATGAATTTTTCTCCAAGCATTCTGTACCTTGACCAAAGTGTCACCTTTAAGCATCCCTGTGATATACAGGGATTCCTATATCTCTTCCTCTTCAGGAGGACCTCGTAATGCATACCTGAATTGTCGTACTAGCAGAGAGGGATTGTAGTTGATACATCCATTCCTTCCGACCAGGGGGACATTAGGAAAGCCACCGCAACTATGTACAATATCTTTGCCCAGTAGATCTCTACCAAACCAGATAATATTGTCAGCAGTCAAACCCATCAAACGTGCAGACCAGGGTGAAGACTCAGCAGAATCAATGAACGGTCTCGTCTTAGGGAGATGGCTAGAAAACCACTTATACAGTATAGGAGCACAACACGCTACATTCTTCCCCTTTCTGTTTTCATTTTTGCTGTGAACCGAATGGTAGACGTCTCCGAGGAGAGTGGGCACTGGATTCCCGGAAGCAAATGTGTGGCAAGCATCCATACTTATAAAGTCTGGATGACTTGGGAACAACATGATCCCATAAATGCAAAGGGCTAAGAAGGCATTGAATACATCCCAGCGGCCCTTCTTGGCAAACTTTCGGGCCTTTTCCATCAGGAAAGGCAAAGGAAAACCATGAACTCCAATCTTTCTGAATACCATCCCTTTCAACTCAGACTCATCTACATGAAGAGCGTCAGTCAACTTACTCAAGTTAGGTTCACCCTCAACTCGGTGATAAGGCATTTTATTCAACAAAGGCACCCCCAACAGGTCAGAGTACTCCTCCAGGGTCGGAGCTAGGACATAGTCTGGAAACACAAAGCATCTGAGCTGTGGGTCGTAAAACTGTAGCAGGGCGTAGAGGCCATTCAACTCGTACGTAGGAAGCTTATACACAATACCCAGAAGTCTCCCATAACTCTTTCTGAAACTCTCCATCACTGTCTTATCAGCCAACGAAATCAAAGCTCGTAATTCTCGGATGTCAGGTGTTGGTAGCTTGTAAGCCAAAGTCTTCTTCAGAGATGTCGTATCTGCCATGAGGATCAAGATCACTAGAACTAGGGGAGAAATATGCACATGCAACACAGACACACGTTAATGATATGAAAATGAGGATGCAAATAATGCAAAATGCAATCATGTAGTAGGAGATCAAGATGACTGTGTTGTTGAGGAGATGGGCCACAATCTGCTCTGTCAAGAACAAACATATCTCTGATGATAAGAACCCCTAATACCAGACCATAAATCTTCTCTTTCAAGAACAAAAACATATTTGATGATGAGAACCTCTGATACCAACAAAACTGATTCACTGTCAAGAAAACCAGGTAGTTTGAAGGCTAAGGTTTCCTGCAACAAACCCGACCCCGCTCACAGGTATGGACCTAAACTGACACAAGCTCGGCATCCTATGCGGTCATCAGCGTCACAGACTTTCAAGAAATGATGATATGATACCCAGGAGGTATGGCATCATCATCTCTTGAAGCGGCCTCACTTAGCTGAATCCCAAATGATCGGTTCCCAGAGTTGAGAATCCTCAGATCCGACAGCCCCTCGAGTCCAAAGGACCGATAAGAAGTCATCAAAGAGAACCTCGTCTGAGTGTGGATTACATGGGAACTGATGCAAGCAAAGCAAGCACGTCCTCCACTAACCCACTCTAATACTATGTAGCTCTCAAGCCTGGGTCTGGCTTCTCACTCATCAGAACACCCCTCCCACAACAGCACAAATAATCATATCATACTGAAAATAAAATGCGGGAAATAAAAAAGCGATAAATAAACACAACCCAACAGGTAAACACGCAAGCGCTAGGATTGACTCTCGTAGGGGATGGGAAACGGTCCCAGCATGGTACAGGAAAAGTCCCCAGGAGCTAAAAGTCCCCATCAGAGTCGCCAGCTGTCGCTACCGCGAAAATAAGGTGCCGGCAAAACAAAAGAGTCGCCACCTTTCGTTATTTATCCCTTAGAACGGGAAGAGAAATGATCGGAAAAACCTGACAAAAAGGTATAAGACAAGGTCATCACAACCGTTGTCTGGATTCGGGAGTCGGTTACGCAAGGGGAAGGTATTAGCACCCCTCACATCCATCGTACTCGATGGGATCCACGCTTGCTATGTTTATCTGACGGGTTTATTTACTATCTACCTATCAAGGCTGGTCTGAAAAGAAAAGAAAATGACTCGGCAAAGCGTCGCACTTTATGCCTACATATTCTCATCAGAGAATGAGAAATCAGAGTCTACGTAGTTCAACTAACTACGGGTGATGGGGAAGGTGGCTCGCCAATACATCAGTATTGTGCCTACGTACTCTCAACAGATATGAGAGATCAGAGCTTACGTAGTTCGGGATAATACGATTTACGGACATTCAGATTCATCTGTTTTTCGAGTAGGGTTAACAAACAGTTCCAACAGTTTGGTGTACGCAGCTCGACCCTTGGAGACTTAGGCGTTACCGTTTGCGGTAGAACTGAGAGTTAACGACACTCTTTTCTTCAGAAAAAGCTTCCCTTGAATTATGGGCCCACGGGGCAAAAGGTTTGAAGTTTGTTTTATGTCTTTTACGGAAGAACTGTTTTTTATGGATGTCTGTAGTTTGTATAGCACTATAGACTATGACTTAGGAGCGAATGTGTCGCATATAGTCCAAAGGACGTATACTAAACATTCTAGACGATTGAGAGGAGGCCGCTCAATTATCATTACCCCAAGTAGCTTAAGGCTCGTAACGTACTTGTACTAACTTGCCTTTATTACATTTTTTACTATTGTTTTGAGATAAGAAGAGAACGAACTCTATGGGGAGACTATCAAGTCCTAATGTTGTCATGCCAAGGATTCATCCTATGGTTGAGGTTTGAAACAGGGAACTCCTAGAAGTTATCATACATAGGTTTCAACCTAAAGTTCTAATCATCACTTCCTTATCAAAGGAAGTGAGATTCCTAGGGGATCATGTCAATGATATACAGAAACAGATAAAGCATCAGCTAAATAGTAAACAACTGTAAATAAAATGCATGCAATGCAAGTGAGGGAGGAAATGTGTGTGGGGCATCAGCCTCCACAAGCTCATCTCAACCTCAAGCCAAGTATGAACAATTGCAAACATAAAGGAAAATAGAATGCCATCAAGCAAATCATAAACCACACAGGCAAGGGAGCGAAGCTCTACCGAATACCAGCAAGCAAAGCCATATAGTAGAAATACAAGCAGAGGGAGAAACTCAACCTCTAATGCAATCATGCTCCTAGCTTACAATAATCTAAACATGAACTTATTCTAATGCATCAAGCAAATCAAACAAGGAAGAGAAACCATAATGAACAACAAGGAAGTCATCCTAGGCTGCATTAGGTTAGAGGTATATCAATACCAGAGTCCATCATGGACTCAACCTCTTGAGGAATGCACAGAATCCAACCAAGGGAAGGATTAAGCTCTCACAAGAGGAATCCAATGTCAATAGGACAGAAAAGACTAGGTATTAGTCCTAGATATCAATCTAAGGATAACTGATTGTAGTGCATTAACACAGAATGTCCATCTCAGGCTCAACCTGTTGAGGAATGCACAGAATCCAACCAATGGAAGGATTAGGCTCTCCCAAGAGGGATCCTAAGAAAAGGACTTTGAGATGGATGACAGCGTATAAACCAAGGGAATATACCATGCCAAGAATGTCAATCCAAGGCTCAACCTCCTGAGGAATGCATAGAATCCAACCAAAGGAAGGATTAGGCTCTCCCAAGAGGGCTCCTCATCAAGACTTAAAGGATAAAGATAGTACAAACCAAAGGAATGTACTATACTAAGGAATGTCAATTCAAAGCTCAACCTCCTGAGGAATGCACAGAATCCAACCAAAGGAAGGATTAGGCTCTCCCAGGAGGGTTCCTCTTCAAGACTTGAATGAAGAATGTAGGGCAAAGCCCAAGGAAGACACATAGGGGACAGGAGGCAACACAACACTCCAGAGAAACCCTACAAACTAGCTACAAGGTTCACCTAAGCTAGGGGAATCAAAAGCTCTATCAAAGCTATGGAAAAGTTCTAAAGAGATCTCTACCTACTTACCAATCTATCAAGAAAGGACCACATTATTTAGAATCATCTAATGGCCAATTACAAGGTTAACCTATGAAGTTCTCTATGTTTGGATCACCTAAATTGAAGTTAATTTGTAAAATGGGAACTAATTGGAAATTACTCCTAAAAATTCTAGGAAAAATATCATATCATCCTACATGTATCCACATGTTATAGTCCAAAAATCAGAAGTTAAACCTAAAGTTCAAGGTACCTCAAAGGGATTCAATCATGAACACTCCTAAACCACTATGCTAAAACCTCATTTAAAATCATCTAAAAATCATGATAAAAATCACAAGACAACATCAATGTGTACTCAAACATCATAAAAAAAATCAAGATCAAATTCGGAACCATGAGGGAGAAAAAAAATGGACAAGATCACAACATCATTATTTCAACATTAAACACATATTAAACTAAAAATATGCAATAAAATGAAAATGCATGAAAAATGGAAAATAAAATCATGACAAAATATAAACATTTTAAATTTTATCTACAATTTTTATTAAGATTTAATATCACATTTTACTATTTTTTGGGAATTAAAATCAAACAATATGAAACAAGAATTAAAAGAAAAAGAAAATTAAAAGAAATGGACGAGGGGTGCAATCAGCAACACAAATTCAACTAAAGCGCTTGGGTCCAGGTAAAGAGGGGGTGCGTTGAGTAACTGGGCGCTAGGCCCATCTGAGTATCAACTCAGTCAAGGAAAATAATGCCAGGGAGGGGTGCACTGAGTAAGGATTGGCCTTGTAAATCCCATTGGGCCTGGATGGAGGGGTGGGGATAGCAAGAGATGCTAAGGCCCAACGCCTTGTGAATTCATTCAGTTCACTTCAGTTCACAAAAAATAAAATAAAAAGAGGCACGCGAGGTATCGAACCAATGCGTTTTTGGTGTATGCAGCAAAGAACAAAAACCTGCGTAATTCTTAATCAAAACGCTGTGTTGCAAGGGGGAGGGTACGTGGCTCAACGTGAGCGCTTGGATGGAAGCCTGAGTCAAACTTTCACACAGGAATGGACGGTCAAGACTTCGCCTTCTTCATTTTAAATTTCTGCAACCTCTCAACCTGCGCGCGCGAAGGCCATCGCCGGTGGCTTTTCCGGCCACCATCACGCAACCCTAACTTCCTCTACAGACCACCATTCGCCATGCGTTCTACATGAATCTTGTCCTAAATTTCACCAGCAACTCAACCATACCACTTGTTCATTCTAAAAACGTAAGGTTCACAAAATAACAATCTCAACCGAAAATGGTGTCAACCCTAAATTGTCTCTAATCATGCAATTCTTGATCCTAAATCCAACTACACTTTATCCTGATCCTAACCACATACGTAATGCTATCTAAAACAGCCTAAATTATGCATAACCAAGAAATTCACCAACCTGACTTTGAGCTTTCAACAGAGATGGTTCTTGCACGATTCAGGCTCCACAAAGGTGCAAATTCACTCCAAGATGTATGTAGAAGGTGATGAAATCCTCAATTTGCTTTGATATGCTCTTGAACTCCAAAATGAAATTTCAATTCCAAACTTCCTTCTTCACTTCTCTCCAATGGCTTCTCCACGAAAATGAGCACTAGAAGCTTCCAAATCTGTTCTAAATCACATTTATAATCTGTTTCAATGAATTGGAGGCCCAAACCAAGCCCATTTATGAATTTTGGATTTTCATTTTCCTTCCAAATTTTCAATGTTGATATCCACCTTCAAGCCTTGTTCATACTCCAAAATCATTCCAAATCATTCACTTAAGCCTTGTGGAATTAATGAAGTGGTTTCCATCCCTTGATTTTAATCTATGGAGTATGTGTGGGATATGTTTCTTATTTGTGAAGCAACCTTCCAAATGGCCATGTCATGGACTTCAAATCAAAAATGTAATAATGCCAATCTCTTTAGAATATCAATTCCATTCAAATTGACTACAAATTTGACTTGAAAACATGTTATTTCCAATTATTTTGAATTTTCACCTTTTAATTCATTAAAATGGCCTTTGTATGAACTTTCTTCCACCAATGTTTGATATAATCCATATCAATGGACTCTTGATACTTGGACAAGCTAATAATATCATTTTGAGAAACTTTCATGTTGAACAAAAATTCATTTGAGGCTTGCAAGATGGTGAAATGGACTTATGGTTCAAAGGGACCTGTAATGCCCAAATACCCAAAATACCCTTGACTTGTCAAAGCCATAACTTGAGTTCTACAAATCCAATCATGGACTTCTATCACTCTATGGAAATCTAAGAGGATAAGGAACAGCATTCATGTTGACCAAAAGTTCATAGGAATCATCCTTCTGGGGCAAAAGTGTCATGCAAGTTAGGTAACTTTCAAGCTCCAAATTCACATACCTCAGATGACCTGTAACTTGTCTGACTCATAACTTTAGTTCTATAATCCCTACCAAGGACTTCTAGTACTCAAATTAAAGCTAAGCTCATGCTCTTCAATAATCATTTTGGGGTCAATATGAGATGACAATCATATCTTGAGTTAAATAGTCTTGAAGTCAGGGGTCAAACTAGGGGATTTTACACTGTCAAGTCTTAGAAACCCTAGCCCGAAACTTCTCAAACTCTACAATCATGATGAGTTAAACTTGGAATCATCCTTATAACATCTCAATGTATCAATCCATGATCACATGGCTCTTGAATTAGGTCTCAACCTTCTCCAAATCATCAGTTGACTTAGGGTTGACCCAGTCAAACCCTAGCTGCACCACTCATTGCTGAGCCTTCTTAATCTTGCACAATGACCTGTCTAGGCCTCAAAGTAATCTTCAACACTTCTTATGAGCTATATCAAGACCTCAAGTCCAACTTCATGACCTCAGAATCATCTGATGGCTTCCCACAACTCTCAAGTTAGGAGCCCTACACACTTGGCTTCAATCACTCTCTCTGAGGATCTTTTAAATTTTCTGACAAGGACATCAACCCTTGAACATCTGAATAACCTTCTTAGCTAGCCTCAAAGTCTTTTATAGCTCTTGATTGGTAATCATACCTCTTGATCTCCTGCATACATGTCAATGAAATGCAAATGATAATGCTAATGTGAATGAAATGAAACACAAGCTAGGTACAGAAATGTTGGGCATATTTTGGGGTGCAACAGTTGTGTGAAGTGGCGTGGCAGTGATGTGTCCTGGAGAGAGAGAGAGAGAGAGAGAGAGAGAGAGAGAGAGAGAGAGAGAGAGAGAGAGAGAGAGAGAGAGAGAGAGAGAGAGAGAGAGAGAGAGAGAGAGAGAAAACGTGTGGAGCTCTTATATGGTGACAAGTGTCACTGAAATAAATTGGGCCCCCAGATATTAGACATCTGGCCCACCAGACTAAAATCTTATTGCAATTAATTCTCTAAACGACTTCAATTAATTGCTTAATGCTAAAGTAATGACTCAATTAAAGACTAATTAAAGACTATTAGTGCTAAACGAAAAATATTAAAATCTGACTAAACTAATTGCTAATTAATCTAATTAAAATTGAATCAAAGACTTAAGACTACTTAAAATCCTAATTAAAATGATTAATATCCTAATGAACATCTAATTAATATTCTAAAAAAAGAATTAAAAATCTATTAAATCTAAAATCTATTATATTCCAATAATTCAAATAAAATCTAGAAAAAGAATTAACTCTATAAATTTTCTAAACCAACCAATTAATACCTATATTAAAATCTAAAAAGAGTTTAAAGTCTATTAAAAATCTATTATATCTAAACAATTCAATTAATCTAAAAGGAATTAAATCTAGAAAGTAAAACCTATTAATTTCTAAACAATTCAATTAATATCTAAAAAAGGAATTAAATCTATTATATCTAAACAAATTCAATTATTCTAAAAAGAAACAAAACCTATTAAATTCTAACAAGAATTAAACCAATCTAAAAAAAGGAATTAAACCTATTAAAAAATAAAAAAATAAACAATTAAAACCTAATAATATCTATTTAATATTCTAGAAAAAGAATTAAGCTATAAACTATTTTAAAATCTATTTAAAATTCTAGAAATTAAGGGGAAAAAACTAGAAAATGCAATAAAAGCCAATTAGAACGATTAAAAAAAGATGCGAGAATATAGAGAAATAAACAGTAAAAACCGGACATCGAAATGTCCTAAAAAACAACAGCAAGAGCTGAAAACACCAGGAAGAGCACAGCTTCCACAACAAAACCTGCTTATTCGAACTGGTTTGAACTGCCTGAAACGCGAGAAGAGGCTGTAATGCCGATAAAGTCAATCTGACTGGGAAATGCAATGAATGCGATATACGGATGCAAAAATGCAAAATGAGTCGAAACATAAGCCAAATAACGAGAAATGGTTGGTCAAATTTTGGGGTGCAACATCTGCCCCTATTCAAACGGCTTGGACCTGAAGGGTTGAAGCGGACGGTTTTCAAACATTCAATGGTAAAAGACGGTTGAATACCAAAGAACCCGGAAATTTGCCAACCTGCAGAAATAAACTGCAAAAACTGGTTGGGGAACAAATATCCTGAAAATTGAATTCGGTTGTCACGACAACAAACTGATCAATCATCTGACAAAGAACAGCTAATTTCAACATCAACCACCTGCGTGATGCCACATGTGTTGAATCAACAATCACTCTTCAAATATGCGCTACAATAAGCGAGAAACGAGCCACAGGACCATATCAAAATGCCATCCTTGACCTTTCGTTTACGAGGAAACGAGCAGGCACTGTGTAAAAGTGTGAATCGTTAGTATCTTTGAGCTTCCATTTCCACAGAAACAGACATACACTAAATAAAAGTGCGAATCTGGCAGCCGAAGACTTGAACGAACAACTCCACGGGACCAACTCCGTCAACACGGGTAACAACTCCGTCAACACGGGTAACATCTCCTTCGGTTTAATCCATGAGATATTTTTATGCTGACGAAATAGCAATCCGAGGAAAACTCTACTGGGGAAACACATCGTCCAAAGATAGATAGGAAGAAAAAAATTTGAATCTCGCATCATCTAATGATAGACGAGAGGAAAATCAATCCAAATCTCGCATCGTCTAATGATAGACGAGAGGAAAATCAATCCAAATCTCGCATCGTATAATGAATGACGAGAGGAACGTATCTGAATCTCGCATCGTCTAATGATAGACGAGAGGAAAACCATATTCAAATCTCGCATCGTTTAATGATAGACGAAAGAAAATGCCATATCCAAGCTCACAACGTCTAAAGATAGACGGAGAAAATTCCTGCTGGGGAAGCACATCGTCAATAGGAACTGACGGGAAGAAAACCTGCTCGGAGGAACACATCGTCAATAGGAATTGACGGAAAGAAAATTTTGTCGTCATCAGATGATTGATGGACAAAGCATAAGCGTCGTATGATCTGAAAATCAAATAAACCATTGAGCTGTCTGAACAAAGCTGCTGGATAAATGCCCCTGAACTGATTGCAGAGTGATTCACGTTGCCACAGAAGGCTGATAGAAAAACTGGCTTATACTTCGCATGCATATGCGTATGTTTGAATTTTTCTATGGCGTAATGCTCCATATAAGATGGAATGATACGCATTTGACAATGAAATGCAAATATGATGATATATGCAAGATACAAATGCAGGCTCGGGCTGCTGGAGAAAAGTTATACACAGAAGGACCATTCCAGCTAAATAAATGCCGGAAAGGATAATAGCACGACTTCCCGACATTCGTCTCACACTTGAAGATTGGCTGAACCTGCTCGAGTAGCTCTAAGTAGCTCTGATAACACGGAGAGGAACAATTCCTTCGCTTTTGATATGCCCCGGTCTGTGGGATCCCTGTGGGGATATTCCTCGAAAGGAGATCTGAAAATCTGTACCCTGATGGTCATAAACTGCCCCATCACTCTAAACCTCTGAGAGATGCTTCGGATCAAATGCCCCTCGGGCGAGAAACAACTTCTGCGCTTTTCTAGGAGTGGCCTGCCCCCGTCTGCAACGACTTTGCCCCTGATTGGCTGATCTGCGGGGAAATACACTGGTTGTCCTCGAGAGATTCATCAAATATCGACCTGACTGCTTCAGAAAAACCGACTTCGGATGGCTGACATCACTAGGGATTACTTGATATAGCTTGCCCCGGTTCACAGAGTATTCGGGCGTTCTGCATCCTATCCTGATCAGAGTTTCCACTGTAGGAAACTTTCCTGTTGTCAAGCGCTTACATGCAAGTAAAACAAGTTGTTCTGCATAAGAGATATATTAATGCATATGACAGTTTTGACATCCAATCTGTTCACTGGAAAAGGAAAAAACAGTTTATGGCATATAATGAACAAATCATTTATCAGAATATCAACATCAGTACCAACATGATAAGAAGAACCCTTTTAGGAGTCAGTTTCGATGCGATCTTTACCGAAGTATGCCTTCGAAACAAACCTGCTTCAATTAGGACTTTTTCCGGTTGTAATGTGGTCAGGTTCACGGTTTTGAAGGAAAGGATAAATGCTCAAAATTTATTTTAACCCACCCTTTCACCTTGATGTTCTCCAATCCTACGTTTAGCTAATTCGACCTTAGCGCTCACTTCTCAGAGGTTGAAAGATAGGAGTGGTAGTTCGAGAAACCATGAGTTTTTTGGAGTGACAGCCGCTCACTTTTCGTCTTTGCCACTTGGGGTCACATGACTTGTATTTCGTTTGAGGATTTTTCTTTCGTAATCCTTTTCTTTTTTTTTTCAGTTTTTCGCTTTCCCCAATTTTTTCCTGAACTGACTCTTTTGAGCTTCTTTTGATTATTAAGTCCAGCGGAATGCCCTCTTTTTTGCCTAAGTCATTTGTTTTCATGTTTTGACTTAGCGGGCTTTTGATTCTTTTTGCTCTTTTTTTTTAACAAGTCGTGTGACACTAGTTGTCTGACTCTTTGGGGAATAATGTGTCTGCCTCACTCCTGACGCTTAACCACTGTGTTTTTTAGGCACGACCTCTAGAGGTGTGATGTATCCTCGAACGGAAACTCCTTTCTGCAATTTGGACGCTCGATCAAATTAGCTAACACCTACCATGCCCCGGGTTAAGATTGAGGGTTTTTCGTTTTCCGAAAGAAACTCCTACTACTAGGCTCAAAGGGGTTGGCTAGGGATTGTCTTCCTTATAACTCCGGTGTTTAGGGATTTGAAACAATGCATGTACATCATCAGCAGGTTTTATTTTCAAAAGCATACAATCAGAAGCTTGCGCGTCTTTTAAACTTCGTCATCCTCCCCGGGTTCCGCTTAACCAAGCGTTGGATATCTGTAAAAAACATTGAGTGAACACGAATGAATTAAATTAAAACATGTATATTAATTTCATTATCAATATCAATTGAAAACAATACAAGTTTTACGAATGCAATTTGCGCTTTAATAGAAAAGAAACTACAAATGCAAAGAAATGACATGATAAAACAGAGATTGCCGACTGCTAGGAACCGGGCTTTCACACTTGATTTGCTGCTGAGCCAGCCATCTTCAGAATTGCTCGTCGAAGTCATCCTGATACTCCTCTGAACATCTGCTATCAGTAAACTCTCCCATGACATTAACCAATACACCCACTTGGCTGGATGAAGGAAGGTCGTTAATCTGAACATCCTGAGGCGTGATAGATATCCTGTTGGAATCCAGTAAAGTTTGAATCTGGCTTCGAAGCACCTTACAGTCATCTGTTGAATGCCCCTGTGCCCCAACATGGTACTCACGACGGGCGTTGGCATCAAAACCTGGAGGGTAAGGCGGGATCATTGGATTAGTCTCTTTCGGCACTATCAGCCCACCTTTGACCAAATCCGGCAACAGCTGACTGTATGACACCGGTAGCTGAGTAAACTGCCTTTCAGGTTTCCTTGGTTTTTGTCCGGCGTGCTGACGCGGCTGACGACGGTATGACTGTCGGCTTTGAACACTTGAAGCGTCTGAACACTGAATGTGAGATGCTAGAGATTCTGAGACAACATCACTTCCTCCTTCCCATTCCTCCTGGGAACTGACAACTGATTCATTCTTATCAACTGGGATATAAGGATTATCTCGAATCTTTCCGCTCTTGAGCCCTCTCTCAACAAGCTCTCAGGTTCTTACCAAGCCCGCAAAGCTTGTACAACTGAACATTATGTCGTAATAACGACCCTTCAGAGTACCCAAGAAGAGGTCAACCATTTCTCTCTCCAGAAGCGGTGGTTAAACACGAGCAGCCAATTCTCTCCATCTCTGCACATACCCCCTAAAGGATTCATTCTCCGCATGAGATAATTCTTGCAAATGCACGTTACTAGGAGCCATATCCAGGTTGTAGTCAGACTGTTTCACGAAGGCATTGGCTAAATCCGACCATGATTTGATGCTATCACACTCCAACTGCATGTACCAATCAAAAGATGCTCCGATCAAACTATCCTGGAAACAGTGAATCATAAGCTTGTCATTGGCGACATGTGAAGTCATTCTTCTGTAGAATATAACCAAATGTAGCTTCAGACAACTATCCCCTTTGTATTTCTCAAAATTGGGCATCTTGAACTTTGGAGGCATCACAAGAGTTGGCACCAGACACATGCTCGCAGCATTCAGGTCAAGAGTATTCTTACTCATCAGGGTAGCAATTTGATCTTCCAACAGCTGGAATCTTCTCATATACTCAATAGTTTGCGGGTTCTCATCATTAACCTTCGAAACCACCCTCTGATGATCTGGCACAGGGAAAGTGAAACGCTGATAATTTGTGTCATGGAGAGAAGATGCATCTTTGTCTCTGACAGGAATCTGCACAGGCTGGGCTTGAGCCACATTATTCACCGGAGTCCTCTGAACATTGTCGTCTCTTCTAGTCATAGCTGTTATGGCTTCCATGAACTGACTTAACTGGTTCTTTAACAACTCAAACTCTGCCCTGGTAACCACCAAGTTCTGCTCTGCTGAGTTCATGATCCTTCTAGAAGCTAACTCAAGTCCAATACGAATTTCGGGAAATCAACTGCAGTTGGACAAAAGACGGGTAAGCTCTCCGTTCCGGCCGAGGATGGATATGCAAGCATGAGATGCACATGAAATACAATGCAAAAATGCAACAAACACGGGATCACAGCCCCCACAAAGCTCTGAATACTACTGCGCTGCTGACGGGATAAGTTCGCTCTGACGAGAGAAAACCAAAATACCGGGTAGGCTAGAAGTCAAGTTTCCTGCAAAAACCCTCCCACTCACGGGTATGGACCTAAACTGACAGAGGTTCGGCATCCTATGTGTTTATCAGCGTCACAGACTTTCAAGAAACGATGATACGATATCCAGGAAAGTGTGGCATCATCATCTCTTGAAGCAGCCTCACTTAGCTGACTCCCAAATGATCGGTTCCCAGAGTCGACAATCCTTAGATCTGAAATCCTTTCAACGGCCCACTGGGCTGGAAATGGAAATCATCTCAAAGAATCTCGTCTAAGCGCAGATTTCGTGGGAACTAGTGCATGCCTAACATGCAGGTTCACCACTAATCGGCTTCTAGTGCTAGGTATATACTTGAGCCTGGGTCTGGCTTATCACTCATCAGAACCCCTCTTCCACAACAGCACAGTAGCAACAGATAATAATATAGTGCACAAAATGTAAATACAGAAATATACAACATACAACACAAAAATAAACACCCATAGACAAGCAAACAAGCGCTAGGATTGACTCTCGCAGGGACGTTGGATCCCCCGATTGACTCGCATAGGAGACGTTGGATCCCTAGGAAACCATCGCAGTCCCCAGCAGAGTCGCCAGCTGTCGTTACCGCGAAAATAAGGTGCTGGAAAAACAGAAGAGTCACCACCTTTCGTTATTTATCCCACAGAAAGGGAAAGGAAACAATCGGAAAAAACCTGACGAAAAGGTATAAGACAAGGTCATCGTAACCATTGTCTGGGTTCGGGAGTCGGTTACGCAAGGGGAAGGTATTAGCACCCCTCACGTCCATCGTACTCGATGGGATCCATGCTCGTTGGATTGTCTACGGGTGAATAACAATCTAGCTACAGCTTCTAAGTCTAAACGGAAAGAACTGACTCGATAGAGCATCGCGCTCTATGCCTAGGTATTCCCTCGTGCAATGGGGAAATCAGAGTCAACGTAGTTCGGGAAACTACGGGGGGATTTACTCGCCGAGATATCGCATCTCGTGCCTACGTACTTTCACACAGCGTGAAAGATCAGAGCAAATGTAGTTCGGGCTAACTACGGGTCGAAAAGGTGTTCTCGATCACGCGGGGGTGAGAGATAGGATTGACGATACTACCGTACGCATTCTAGCAGTTAGGTGTATGCTGCTCACTCGTCGGAGACTTAAGTGTTACCTGTTTGCGGTAGAACGGACGTAGTATGTCGGGTTTAGAGGTACGGGGACCTACGGGAACTAGAACTACAGTCTGGTCTCGATTGCGCTAGGGCAAGAGAAAGGGAACATCAGTCGTCAGTGGGGAAGTCTCGATTGCACGGCAGCGAGAGAACAAAGAAGTTAGTTGTTAGTGTGCTCGCTAGGATGTCGCATCCTATGCCTACATATTCTCGTCTGGTACGAGAAATCAGAGCAGCTGTAGTTCAGCTAACTACAGCAAAAGGGGAAAAGGGAAGAGGGAGCTCGCTAGGATCATCGCAATCCTATGCATACGTACTCTCGTCTGGTATGAGAGATCAGAGCAAACGTAGCTCGGCTGCTACAGAAAACAAGTCTCGATTGCACAGGGGAAAGAGAAGGGGGTCTCAACCACCTAAATGCGAGAGAAAAGGGTTTCGATCGCGCGGGGGCGAGAACAAAGAGGAAGTAGGCATAAACACGCCTAAACGGGAAGGAACTCAGGACACACACGCAAGAACCTAAGGCGTAGGAGCGAGTGCATCGTGTGTCACCCAAAGGGTGCCATACTAAACACTCTAGACGATTGAGGGGAGACCGCTCAATTGCCATTTCCTACGTATCTAACGCCACGGCTCACAACCCTCAACGGTTGCATGAAGACTTGAATAAGAAAGATGAAATCGAACAAAGCGGCTATGTTGGTCCTCAACATGTGCGCAAGCTCCATTCCAATCTTCTCCTCTCTGGATCCTTGATGAGGACGTTCGAATCAGAACCAATATAACGCTTAGACCGTCATGATTTGACTTATACGATAAATCAAACTCTAAGAGGTAGCGTGTTGATATCCGTGTCAAAGACAAGATAGAGAAATAATATTAAAAACCATTCTCCAATTGAATCATGTCACACGGCCAGCCAAAAATAAAATCGGATAGCAGAAAAGAAATGAGGAGAGAAATCCAATAACAAAATGGAAATAAAATTCTACTCCTAAAATTGAAAATAAATTCTAATAGAAAATACCCTAAAGAAATTATAAGGAAATTGCATAATAGAAAATAACCTGAAAATTCTATACAAATTTCTATACTATCCTAAAAGAAAAATAGAATATAAATTCTAAAATATAAAATCTATATTAAAAAATATGCTAAGAAATAATATATAAACTATAATTTCTAAGAAGAAAAAAAATAGAAATTAAACTAAAATCTATTACAATTAAACATCCAATACAAACAAAAAATTAGAAATAAAGGGAAGGGGGTACAGCCTGAATAGGGGTGTAAAGCAGCAAAAACAGAATTCAGCCCAGCCCACAATACAACAGCTAGCAAAAAAATAAAAACAAAAAACAAGGGGGGAAACTAGGGGGTACGTTTGCTGGGGACGGAATGTAGTTAGAGATCACTGGGCTTAGAGCCTGTAGGCCCAAAACAACATGCAACAGCAAAGGCAATCCAAAGGGGGGAGGTGTAAGCGAAAAACGAGGGGGTGCGAGCCCAAAAAAATGAACGTTGGGCCACAGGCCCAACCAACCCAAAGGAGGGGGGTATCCTCGTCTTCCTCATTCCTTCTGGCCAAAAAAAACCCTAGAACGCTTTCTCTCCTCTCACAACCTCAGCCGCCGCCGATGCTTCATCCTCCTCTTGTCTCAACTCTTTCTCTTGAATCAAACAAATAAACCTAACTCGCAAAACCTAACATCAAACAAACAAGATCCGTGAAGTTTTTGTTGATGTTATCGCGACAGTGCTTGATGTTATGGATGGATTGCTCATGGTGGATGATGAAGATGTTGTTGAAGATCCTTGAGAAGACGCATTGCGGATGAGAAGATCAGGGAAGAAACGTTAATGACGGACATTACGAAGGTGATGAAGATCTTCTGAAAAACTGTTGACGATGAAGAACGGAGTCGAATCCGTGGTGAAGTTGCACGTTAGTTTATTGAAGATTTGGATTGTTTGAAAGAGTTAACGGGTTGATGATGCAAGTTAATGGTGAGTAAAGATCTATGGTGAAGTTTGTGGATCCAGATCTGAAGTTGTGAGGATGAAGAAGTTGAAGATTGTTCGTTGAGTTGTTGGATCTTGAAGTTTATTGAAGATCTGGAACAAAAAGTTGATGGACACTTGAAGAAAGTCTGACGAATGATTGGAGGTGATGAAGATCAGAAGGATATGTTGTTGTGTTGAATGTTCTTAAAGAACGAAGATCTGGAAAATCTTGATGAAGATTGTTGATAAGTTGATGAAAAAACTGGAAAATGAGATGAAAATCTTGATGAAGATCTTGAAGGAATTCTGGAAACGATGGATGACTATGATGAAGGTGTCTGGGAAAAGATGAACACCGGATGAACTTAGATGAATATCTTAAAAAAATTTGTGAGAAGATTGAATGTTCTGGGAAGAAATCAAGAAGGTTTCTTGAATTTCTGGAAAAGGTGATTGAAGAACTGATGAACAACGATGAAGGTTTTCTTGCGATTCTGGAAAAAGCTTTGATGAACGATGAATATGTGATGAACACGGTGGGGAAGATGAATATTCCGGTGTGTAGTGGAGTTTTCCGGTGACGGTTACAAGCTCCGGTGATGGTTACCGGTGAGATATCCGCCGTGTGATTTCTCCGGCGAGGAGATTCGGCGAGTTTGCATGCCGGCCGGTGAGGGATGTGAAGTGGGAGAACATGTGGCAGCTGGAGAGAAGTGAGAGGGTGAGTGGGACGCGTGGAATCTATGCAGAGAGAAACGTGGCTGTGTGAAGTGGCGTGGCAGTTATGTGTCCTGGAGAGAGAGAGAGAGAGAGAGAGAGAGAGAGAGAGAGAGAGAGAGAGAGAGAGAGAGAGAGAGAGAGAGAGAGAGAGAGAGAGAGAGAGAGAGAGAGAGAGAGAGAGAGAGAGAGAGAGAGAGAGAGAGAAAGAGAACGTGTGGAGCTCTTATATAGTGACAAGTGTCACTGAAATGAATGGGCCCCCAGATATTAGACATTTGGCCCACCAGACTAAAATCTGGTTGCAATTAATTCTCTAAACAACTTCAATTAATTGCTTAATGCTAAAGTAATGACTCAATCAAAGACTAATTAAATACTATTAGTGCTAAACGAAAAATATTAAAATCTGACTAAACTAATTGCTAATTAATCTAATTAAAATTGAATCAAAGACTTAAGACTACTTAAAATCCTAATTAAAATGATTAATATCCTAATGAACATCTAATTAATATTCTAAAAAAAGAATTAAAAATCTATTAAATCTAAAATCTATTATATTCCAACAATTTAAATAAAATCTAGAAAAAGAATTAACTCTATAAATTTTCTAAACCAACCAATTAATATCTATATTAAAATCTAAAAAGAGTTTAAAATCTATTAAAAATCTATTATATCTAAACAATTCAATTAATCTAAAAGGAATTAAATCTAGAAAGTAAAACCTATTAATTTCTAAACAATTTAATTAATATCTAGAAAAGGAATTAAATCTATTATATCTAAACAAATTCAATTATTCTAAAAAGAAATAAAATCTATTAAATTCTAACAAGAATTAAACCAATCTAAAAAAAGGAATTAAACCTATTAAAAAATAAAAAATAAAACTATTAAAACCTAATAATATCTATTTAATATTCTAGAAAAAGAATTAACCTATAAACTATTTTAAAACCTATTTAAAATCTATTAAAAATTCTAGAAATTAAGGGGAAAAAATTAGAAAAATGCAATAAAAGCCAATTAAATCGATTAAAAAAATATGCGAGAATATAGTGAAATAAACGGTAAAAACCGGACACCGAAATGTCCTCAAAAACAACAGTAAGAACTGAAAACACCGGGAAGAGCACAGCTTCCACAATAAAACCTGCTTATTCGAACTGGTTTGAACTGCCTGAAACGCGAGAAGAGGCTGTAATCCCGATAAAGTCAATCTGACTGGAAAATGCAATGAATGCGATATGCGGATGCAAAAATGCAAAATGAGTCGAAACATAAGTCAAATAACGAGAAATGGTTGGTCAAATTTTGGGGTGCAACACATGGGCGTTATTAGAAGATCAAAATATTATTCTATAAAAAATACTCATTTAAAAGGATTTATCTCACACTCTCGTATTTATTGACTTAGACTATACTCTCAAATCAAAATGAAGGCTCTCGCTCTCTCATTTGCATTTAAAAACACTTTTTGAAAATAATTAAATCCTAATTAATTCTAAAGCACTCTTGCTGTATTTAGAATTAATGTTCAGTTTCAGCTATCCGGTTAGGACCTCAAACTCTCGCTTTATTGATCCTAACCTTCATTACCTTTTTACTCTCGTTACAAAAGTTATTAAGTTTAATAAAAAGAAACCAAGACCAGAGAAATAAATTTGTTAAGTTCACGCCATGAATTATTAAACCCCTTCCGATCGATCGTATTTACATACCGATATTAAACAGTTTAGCCAGACATAGTTTGTAAACAATGCATACATGATAAGAATTAATCATAAGGCAAGACATGATTTAATCTAAGTTTAAAGCATATACAGTAATAATAAGGAAATAAAATAGAACATGGATTAAAATGAAACTGGAAACTGGAAACTGCTGAAACTTTACTTGGAAAAATATGTCGGCACGCTTCGTATTCGATTACAGAAATATGGCCAAAGAAATAATCCTAAAACTAGAATTGTAATAGCCTCCTGGTGTGGAAGAACTATCACTTTTAAAGGTAATACTTTTTGCTTAAAATTCTAAAGAAACAAAATTATAGCACACATTCTTCGACCCCCATTATAGAAACCAACCTTCTTTTTATATCCCGGTAGCTTTTTGAAATTCGGTTCGTTTTTGTGCAATTTGTATGACTGGGTTTAAGGCGAAGAAATCTGGACGTGGAGAAAATATAGGATGGTCGTGGAGAGAAAAAAATGGAGAAAAAATAGTGTATTAGGTCATGGCATCATGGCACTCGCCACCCTTTTCTTCTTTTTGAGTGTGGCAGGCGCCACACTCCTTCACAAACTCACGTGGCAGGCGCCACCCTGCATTAGGTGTGGCAAGCGCCACCCTTTTGTAGTGTGGTGGGTCCCACGTCCATTTCTTTTATATTGTTTTTCTTCTTTTCTTTCTTTTGTAAATTCAATCCACTTCTAGTCAAGGTACCTAAAACAACAAAAATATCGGCATAACAAGACATAAATTATGATAAATCAGAGAAATTGTAACTAAAACTTCATGCAAGTCAAGTCAAATATACTACACAATTTCGCGTTATCACTTAAAAAGGGAAGCAAAAGGCTTTAGATGGGAAGAAGACAAGTGGGGGAGCAACTCTTGCTTCTGTTAAGTGTTACAGATGTGGCGAGCAAGGCCACCATGCTGAGGATTTAAACAATAACATGCTGAGATGTTACAGACGTTGTAAGAGGGATCAACGAGTTACTAAATGCAAGAATGAGGGTCCTACTTGTTTCAATTGTGGTGAACAGGGTCACATCAGTACTCAATGCCAGAAGCCGAAGAAGACTACTGCTGCTGCTCAGACTAATGGCAGAGTGTTTGCTTTGAATGGTGTAGAAGTCCCTAAGAAGGATAACTTGATTCGAGGTACTTGTTTTATTAACAATACGGAGTTGGTTACTGTTATTGATATTGGTGCTACTCATTCATTTATTTCGCTTGAATATGTTAATAGGTTAGGTTTGAGATTGTTTGATATGAATAGTAGTATGGTGATAGAAACTCTGACTAATGGTTATGTTACTACAACTTTTGTGTGTTCGAGATGTCCTTTGACGATATTTAGAAAGAGCTTCGTGATGGATTTGGTGTGTTTACCCTTACACCAAATCAATGTAATCCTTAGAATGAACTGGTTGGAGTTCAACTAGGTCCATATCAGCTGTTATAATAAGATCATGGAGTTTCCTGATTTTGGTGATAATGGAGAGTTGATATTCTTGTCCTCTAAGCAAGTAGGCAAACTTCTAGAAGACGAACCTTCGATGTTTGCACTATTTGCATTGTTGCAATCTGATCGTGAAGCTGCAAGTGTCGAATTACCTTTCGTTTGTGAGTTTCTAGATGTAATTTTAGATGAGATAAGTGATTTGCCTCCAGAGCGTGAAGTAGAGTTCACGGTGGACTTGATACCAGGCATGAGTCTGATGTCAATGGCTCCTTATCAGATGTCTGCTTTCGAATTAGAAGAATTGAAGAAACAATTGGAAGAATTACTTGAAAAGAAGTTTATTCGAACGAGTGTTTCTCCGTAGGGTGCTCCTGCATTGTTAGTTAAGAAGAAAGACGGTAGTATGAGGTTGTGTGTTTATTACATGCAATTGAATAATGTGACTATCAAGAATAAGTATCCACTTCTGAGGATCGACGATTTGATGGATTAACTAGTGGGAGGTAATGTGTTTAGCAAGATTAATTTGAGGTCTGGCTATCATCATATTCGGGTTAAGCCTGATGATATTCTGAAGACAACTTTTAGGACAAGGTATGGTCACTATGGATACACTGTGATGTCGTTTGGTGTATCCAATGCACTTGGTGTGTTCATGGAGTATATGAATTGGATTTTTCATGAGTATTTGGATAAGTTTGTTGTAGTTTTCATTGATGATATACTGGTATACTCGAAATCTGAAGAAGAGTATGCTGAACATTTGCGTACAGTGTTGCAAGTCTTAAGAGAGAAGAAGTTATATGCAAAACTTTCTAAATGTGAGTTCTGGTTGAAGGAAGTGAGTTTCCTTGGCCATGTGATATCTAGTGGTGGAATTGCGATGGATCCTTCTAAGATTGATGATGTCTTACAGTGGGAGACGCTGAAGTCTGCTACGGAAATATGAAGTTTTGTTAGGTTAGCAGGAAATTATCGCAAGTTTATAGAAGGTTTTTCTAAGTTAGCATTACCTTTGACTCAGTTGACTCAAAAGGGGAAAGCTTACATGTGGGATGTTGCATGTGAAGAGAGTTTTGGGGAATTGAAGAAGAAATTGACGATCGCTCCGGTATTGACCTTACCTAATCCGAGTGAGTCTTTTATGGTATATTATGATATGTTGATGATGGGTCTTAGTGGAGTATTGATGCAAAATGGTCAAGTCGTTGCTTATGCTTCGATATAATTGAGGGTTTATGAAAGGAACTATCCTAAGCATGATTTAGAATTGGCAGTTATGGTGTTTGTATTAAAAAATTGGAGACATTATATTTTTGGCTCTAAATTTTAGGTGTTCAGTGATCATAAAAGTTTCAAGTACTTGTTTAATCAGAAAGAGTTGAATATGAGGCAGAGGAGGTGGATGGAATTGTTGAAAGATTATGATTTTGATTTGAGTGGTAAAGAAAAATGATGGCTGATGCATTGAGTAGGAAGTGATTGCATATGTTGATGCTTATGGTTAGAGAATTCGACTTAATTGAGCAATTATGAGATCTGATTTTAGTATGTAAAGAGAATCCTGACAACGTGAAGTTAAGGAATGTTGAAACTAACGAGTGGCATTCTCGATGAAATTAGAGAAGGTCAAAAATCTGATTTGAGATTGGTTGATCCATTGGCCTTGATTAGCCAAGGTAACGAAGGTGAACTCCATATTGATGAGAATGGCGTGATGAGTTTTAGAGACCGTGTATGTGTTCCGGATGTTCCAGAAATTAAGAAGATAAAGGCACTTGAATTCCAAGAGGGAGATCATGTATTTTTTAGAGTTACGCCAGTAACTGGTGTGTTCGAGCTTTAAAGTCTAAAAAGCTCACTTTGTGTTTTGTTGGTCCGTATCAGATTATACAGAGGATGGGAGAAGTAGCCTATCGATTTGCTTTACCTCCGTCGCTTGTGAATCTTCATAATGTATTTCATGTATCTCAGTTGAGGAAATACATTATGGATCTGTCTCACGTGATACAAATGGATGATTTGCAAGTGAGAGATAACCTAACTTCGAAGTGTCACCTATGCAGATAGATAGTCGAGAAATGAAACAACTGTGGAGTAAAGAGATTACCTTAGTGAAGGTATTGTGGGGTGGACTAGCTGGCAAAAGTTGGACTTGGGAGCATGAAAATCAGATGAGAGAGTTGTATCCGACTTTGTTCCCTTCAGATGATTTTCGAGGACGAAAATTCTTTAAGTGAGGGAGAGTTGTAACACCCTAAAATAATTACAATATTAATTTAATTGATTTATTATAATTGTTCATGGTTTTCGGTGAATTTTGATGAAATGTTATGACGCATGGTGTATTTGTATGTTGTTGTGGGATACTGATGAGCTAAGGGAATAATTAGAGTATTTAGAAAATAAGTGATGAAATGGAATTATTTTAGTGATAATAATAATAGATAAGGTGAATAATATCATTTAGATTATTATTGTTAATTAAAATAAAAAGAGGCAGAGCACTAAGGGCAAGGTAGTGTTTTGTGAGGGAATAAGTGAGGATAAGATGGGAAAACCATAATAATGGTCCAAGGGGTAAGAGTGACAAAGAAAAAGAGGGAGTGGAGAAGTTCACTTTGTACGATCGTGAAAGGTTGGAGAAACTGTGAAGGGAGAGCTAGAGCACAGAGAACCAACGAAACCATCCGTAGAACTCAGAGAAAGAAGTCAATTAGTGAGATTTCTAAGGTATGAGGAGTATCACTTACCATTATAATTGATATAGAATTAGAGGTATGTAGGTAGTTGGGGTTCTAGGGGATTTTGGAAGAATTGATGAAATATGATGAAAGTTGGTGACTTTGGAATGTGTAAGAGGAGGGGAATTGATGTAGATATTGTATATAATTTTGTGTTGTTATTGTAGTATGTTGTTATGTGATTGATGTGCATTTTTCAAACTGAAAGGTATTGGAATCACAAGGTAATTTGGGTCTACACCGGTGCAGAATAGCAACTAAGAAGTTGCAGGTTCACAAATTTTTCTAGGCGAGCTTCCTGTGTCGTCAGACGAATAATTTCCGCCCTAACCTTTTCAGGAGAAAGAAGAGGCAAAAAGAGGTTGAAAAACAGGTGCTACAGGAATTTTTATGGGAGAGAGTTTTCACCCCTGCTTCACTGGGAGAACCCCAAGCGAGCAGGAGCAGATGCTTTTTTTATTATTATTTATTTTTTTCTGTTTCCTTTTCTCGTGTGGTCTTATTTCTTTGTTGACCTTGTGCCGCGGGGCAGTTGACAAATTGTGTATTAATGATTTTAACATGATGAAATGTGAAGTATTACGGTGAAATATGATGTAAGCAATTGATGTTATTCTATGATGTTTAGGATGAATTCTCATGAATGCTGATGTAACTTTGACGATCCTATGATGGTGATCACTATGACATTTACATCATGCATTCATAGTATATTTAGGACTTCGGTCCAGTGTTAAGGTTAGGACTTCGGTCCAGTGTTGACTTCAATCTTATTGTGTGGATTGAATTTTTTATAATGTGCTCCGATTCCAAAGGGGAATCAATCCTATGGTGGGGATCTCTGGAGGGTGATGGCCCAGTATCCATAAAATGAATTGGTACCACATGCATGAGTATGGTTGTTGCATTTCATACTATGTGGCATTGCATAACTGTGATAAATGATGTTATTGATGATGTGATTTTAAGTGACGATGATGACTTATTGGTGCTTATTTTGTTGATCCCATTGTACCTGTTTATCTTTTCCTATCTTTTCCTTTATATCTCGTATAATGATTTGTGATTACTCACCCTGCCTATTTGAATGTTGCCTGCATGTGGGTAACATACAAGCAGGATTAGCTCTCTTGGTTCATGAAGGTGTAGCATTTGGAGAGTTTAGTTTTTTCCCATTGAACTTAGGAGGTGTCTTGATCTAATATGTAACGTCGGGTCAGGATGTCTATGAGTGGAACTTTTATGTTCTAGTTTTATAGACATGATGTCATTATGTTGTTACTATTTTGTAGTTTTGGATTTTAGCTACTTAAGACATGATTTCCGCTGCATTGTAGTTTTGGTTGCATTTATTGGTGAAATAACCTGTGTTATGGAGCAGAATGTTAATTGATGTTTTATGACGGAATGTGGCACCCTTGCGGTGATTTACTTTGATTTATTTATCTTTAATGAATTAATTTATTCGCAAGTACATTGTGGGGTAAAAAGGGTGTTACAAAACACGAGTCTTTAAATGTGGTTGTGCTTATTTGTTGGGTTTTTATTGTTGTTCTGAAGTTGGACCGCTGTCGTAGCTGCTGTTTTTGTTTTGTTTTCCTTGTTTCGTTTTGTTCTTGCATGCTCACTTAAGGCTTCCTAGTCCAACTTAATTTTTAATTAAGCTTGGAGTAGGATAGACATTAGGAGTTAATCCATGCATGATAATATTAGGTTAGTCCCTTTTATCCTCAACCTTGGGTCCACTTTTACATACTAACATTAGGATAGATTTTCCTCTCGCATCCCGACCTAAGGACCATTTTGCACGACAATGCCATGACCGAGTTTCCTCTTTAGACCTTTCGTGCGTCTTTTCTCTTTCTCTCTCAAATCAACCTCAAAACACTTAATAAATATGATGAATATTGTGCACCACGAGCCTTAAGTATATGGGAAATGATGAGTGAGGAGTCTCTTCATGCTTCGTCTAGAGTGTTTAGCGTACATCCCTTCTAGGGGCGATCATGCGACACATTCGCTCCTATATCATAGACTTTATTGCAATATGAATCTTAAACCAAATTAATTCACTTCTCTGAAACTCATAAAAAAATTCAATTTATTTTCATCCTCTGGGAATGTTTGTCAAACCATTTTCAGAAAGAGTATATTATTTTTCCGTTCTACCGCAAACAGGCATCGACCCTGACTACTAGAATGGGAACTTAACATCACTCATAAAAAACGCTTAACAATTTGTGAGCCAAACTAAGGCTGTTATGATTTCTCATTCCAGATGAGGATACGTAGGCACAAGACGGTGATGTCTTGACAAGTAACGTTCCCCATGTTCACTCGTAGTCCGTCGAACTACGTTGACTCTGACTTTCCCATTGCATAAGGGAATACGTAGGCATAGGACGGAAAATTCCTATTGAGTCTCCTTTTTGTATTTTCCCTTTTCGTTCTCGTTTTCATTTAGTAGTAGGCTTTATATAACGCACCCTTTGATTAGAACAACAAGTGTGGATCTCGTTGAGTACAACAGACACGATGGGGTGCTAATACCTTCCTCTCGCGTAATCGACTCCCAAACCCAGGATTTGGTTGCGATGACCATGTCTTATCCCTTCTTTGAGGTTTTTTTCGATCGTTTCCTTTCCCTTGTTGGGATAAATAACATTTAGTGGCGAATCTTCTATTTTTTTCCACTGGGTGTTTTTCATAGTTTCGACAGGAGGCAACCCAACCTTTTAATTATTTAATACCTATTCATTTAGTATTATAATTAGAAAAGAGTGAGACTGGATGGAAAGCTTGAAAAAAGCTTTCATTTTTGAAAAACCATGTTGCAGCTCTACTCGCTCAGTTCTACCAGAGGGGGCTTAGTGTGTTCTGCTGCATATCTAAAAATATTTCAGCCTACTTATCCACTTTCACCCAGGTCTTTTGAACCATTTTGGACTTATTTTGTTTTATTTTTAGTAGTAGTTTAATTTGAAGTTGTTAAGTTGTTAGAGAATTATTTTGTGTTTGTCTAATAAGCTTGTGTTTGATTGGCTTGAAGAGTGTCGCTTCCGCGAAAATAAGGTGCCGGCAGAACAGAAGAGTCGCCACCTTTCGTTATTTATCCCTCAGAACGGGAAAGGAAACGATCGGAAAAACCTGACGAAAAGGGTAAGACAAGGTCGTCGCAACCGTTGTCTGGGTTCGGGAGTCGGTTACGCAAGGGGAAGGTATTAGCACCCCTCACGTCCGTCGTACTCGACGGGATCCACGCTTGTTGTGTTTACTAGACGAGTTGGTTTATCTATCTACCTATCAAGGTTGGCTTAAATAGAAAAAATGACTCGGCAAAGCGTCGCGCTTTATGCCTACGTATTCTCATCAGAGAATGAGAAATCAGAGTCAACGTAGTTCAACCTACGACGGGTTACGGGGAAGGTAGCTCGCCAATACAGCAGTATTGTGCCTACGTACTCTCAACAGGCATGAGAGATCAGAGTTTACGTAGTTCGGGAAACTACGGATTATGGGGATTCCGATTCATCTGTTTTATCGAGTAGGGTTAAACAGCAGTTCCAGCAGTTAGGGACAAAGCCTGTTTGCGTTGGCGCTGAAGTTTAACGACACTCTTTTCTTCAGAAAAGCTTTCCTTTGAATTATGGGCCCACGGGGCAAAAAGGTTTGAAGTTTATTTTCTGTCTTTTACGGAAGAAGTGTTTTTTATTGTGTTTGCAATTTCAATCGCACTAGAGACTATGACCTGAGAGTGAATGCGTCGCATGTCACCCAAAAGGTGCCATACTAAACATCCAGACTGTTGAAAAGAAGCTCTCCAACAATCCTTTCTCAGATAGCTTAAGGCTCGTAACGTACAAAAGAAATCATTCATGATTACTGTATCTTAAGCTGTTTTGAGATGAGAAGAGAACATGCTCAACTACGGGGAGACTATCAAGTCCTACTGTTGTTATGCCAAGGATTCATCCTATGGTTGAGGTTTGAAACAGGGAACTCCTAAAAGTTATCATGCATAGGTTTCAACCTAAAGTTCTAATCATCACTTTCTTATCAAAGGAAGTGAGATTCCTAAGGGATCATGTCAATGGTAAACAGAAACAGATAAAGCATCAGCTTAAACAGTAATACAGTAATACAGTAAACGACTGTAAAATGCATGCAATGCAAGTGAGGGAGGAAATGTGTGTGGGGCAGCAGCCTCCACAAGCTCATCTCGACCTCAAGCCAGAATGAATAATAGTAATCATACTGAAGAAATAACATCATGCTATCAAGCAAAATCAACCACATGGGCAAGGGAGCAGGGCTCTACCGAATACCCGCAAGCAAAGCCATACAGTAACAATACAAGCAGAGGGAGCAACTCAACCTCTAGTGCAATCATGCTCCTAGATTAAAGCCTAGATATGAACTTATTCTAATGCATCAAGCAAGTCAAACAAGGCACATCAATACAGAAAAGAAACAAAGAAGAAAGCAGATCAACTCCTCTCTCTCTCTCAACTCCAAGCCTCAGCTCTTCTAACAGCAACTCAGTCTTCAGACTTCAATCACTCTTGACAAATATCAATTTGCTTCTCCAGGTCTCAACCCTTCAACATAAGTTTCAACTTATTCTTCTTCTTCAAGCTTCAGCTTCTTAATCAATTCCACCTTCAGGCTTCACTCTTAACCACAAGTGTCAACTTGATTCCTTTGTTCTTCAAGCTTCAAAGTAAGTATCAACTTCCTTTGTTCTTCAAGCCTCAGCTTTACAGTCAATCTCAATTGAATCCTCTTCATAAGTATCAACTCAGTCTTCAAGCTTCAGCTCTCTTTGCTTTACCAGTATCAACTTGGTCTTCTTCTCCTACAAGCTTCAGCTTCTCAGAGTAGTCTTCAATCACATGGAAGTGTCAACTTTATCCTTCAATCTTTGAGCCTCAGCTCTCCATTCAGTCTTTACTGGGTTTCCAAGTATCAACTTGCTCTTCTTGCTCTTCAAGCTTCAGCTGAAATGGCAATGCTCAGGGAATCATCCTCTTCCATACTCTTCAATGAAGTCTTCATCTTCACACTCAAGCCCAACATCTCTCAAGATACTCAAACCAGAGGAAATCACTTAACTGGATAAGCTAGGATATTAAACTGCTTATTGACCACCAAAGGTGACCTATAAGGGTTTAACATCAAAAGAATGATTCCCTCAAAGGTTCTACCTCCTAGGTACCATCACTTATCCCTCCAAAGGAGGGAGGTGAATACCATGGAAGGACCTTGAATCATGGGGAAGAATGGAGGTGACAGATACCGTCCATGTTTAAGAAAGAACTTAACTAAGTCTAAGCTCTACTTAATTCCTAACCCTAAAACAACAACAAAACAAACAAGCCATCAAGCTCTCAAGCTCCTCAATCAATATTCAAGTCTTCTACTATGCTCCTCCATGCTCCACAAAGCAAGACCAAGCCCACCAAGCCAAGCAAAAACCCACAAAGCAAGGCAAACAAAATACAAGCCCACAAGGGCAACAAAAACAACCATCAACTACAAAAATCAATTAAAAATAGTATACTATTATATTAAAATCTAATATAATTTCTAGGGGATCCTACATGACTACCCTTAATATCCTATATGTCCCAATATCTATCTTGACCTAGAAACCCAAAATTCTAGTGTTATTATGGACCTATGTTAAGGATTGACCTAAATCTACACAACCTAAAGTCATCTAATCAAAACTAATCAAACATTAATCACAAAATTATGGAATAAATGCATAGGGGAGCTAAAGTCCTAATCTAACTATCCTAAAAAGAATGGCATAAAAATATGAAGGGAACTAGCTAAACAAAATTCTACAAATCTACGCATCAACATAAAAGAAATTAAAAAGCTATTAAAAGAGAAAATAAACAAAAAATATTAAAAATGCATGAAATGCAAATATTTTTATTTTATAATTTTCTAGACACTAAGATGAAATAGGAGAAAAAATCCCCATGCAAAAATCATTAATTTTCTATTTAATATGATTTTTCAAAGATTAAAGAAAAATGGAGAAAAAGAAAATAAAATATGAAAATGCTGGTGCAGATAGTAATGGTATGCAGTTCAAATTCCAGATGGGCTCAAAATGGGGGTGTTATTAGTATAAGCGCTAGGCCCAATTATTATCAGAAAATCAATTCAGAAAATATAAAGAAAAAGAAAAGAACACGGTGCAAAGAGTAAAGAAATTCAGTTCAAAACCCAATGGGCCATGAGAGTGGGGTGTGGATATCAATCAAGCCCAATATCCCATTTAATGAAACGCTTCGTTTTGGTATGTCTTCAGACTTCTCTTCAAACGTGAGATTAAATCCCATCCGCACGATCTGGCTTTGGTCAACCAGTCCTCTCTCTATCCAACGGCCATAGCATTGTCTTCTTCCTCCAGCCATGGAAATGGAGGGAAAGCTCCATAGTTGCAGAGCTCAAATACCTAGCTCGGACTCCCTCCAAACCCAACCAAAATCCATGGTTCAAAACCCTAACCTGCTCTAAATTCAACCCTGAATCCAACCATAGCCTTAGAATCAATTGAAATGCCCTTAATCTCTAAACCCGATCCAAGATCCAAACTATGCTCAAACTTCAATTCTAACAATTCTTGAAATTGATTACCTCAGAATGATCACCACCTCACACTGGTTAATTCTTGATATCAAACTCATGTTATAGCTCACTATCCATCGTGTTCTTGATCAAAACAAAAATGGTGTCATTAACTCAAACTTCACCAAATGATCTCAAACTTCCCAGAATCCATCTCCTAATTGTCTCTAACAATTCTAACCTAACAAATCTACCTAATTATGCTTAAATTATGGTGTAGAAGAAAAGTTACAAACCTGTCAAATCTTGAATATCAGGTAGGTCAAAGCTCCACTTCAACCTCTCAAACTCTTCAGAAACCTTCCTTGATTGATGATAAAGCTTCTGTTTGCAAAAGATTGGACCAAGAAAGCCTGAATCTCCAAACCCGATTGTGACTTGCAGCTCCCAAAATCCAAGTGCTAACTCTTCAATTCTTCATGATCTTGCCCTCAATTTGGTATGCACACATTCAGTATGATCAATGAAAGGTGTTGGGATTGAAAGAAGCAATGGTAATGGTGTGGAAAGTGGAAATTGGTTTCAACTTGCAATGGAAGAAATTGAAATGGCTATCTCACTCTCCTCTCTAATCTCTCACCAACCTTGCATCTGAGCAAGTTCTAAACACTATATAGGATGGTTCAGACCCATCCAGAACTTTCTGGAATCATCCAATGAGAATTTGGGATTCTCATGCCATGAGTTTTTGATTTCATCTCATCTCACATGCCATCTCATGTTATACCTCTTGCAACAACTTGTTCTGACCTGAAAATCTCCTTAGATGAGATGTATGAGGTGTTAAGATACTTAGCTAGCTTGTGTATTGAGTTTCCTTGTGTTTTGCATTTGTACCTTAATATGCAAGCAACCATTTTCCAAAGCAAGTCCATGATTTAGGCCTCAAATCAAAAATGTGGCTGAACCATTGTTTTTAAAATGCTTTTTAGAGTCAAAATGACCTATTACATGCCATGGTTTGGATGTGTAGCTTGGAAATTTCAATTTCCAACTTGGACTTATTTAACTTATGCCTCCATTTTAGGTCATTTTTATCACTTTGAGCTACAAACCTTTTCAACATCTCATGACCTCCTTAATAGCCATAAAACATCATTTTAAGCAAGTTTGATGTTGAAGATTTTTCCATTTGAAGCTTGGAAATAGGAGTTATGGCCTTATGCTTGAAATGACCTATAATCTCCAAATGACCAAAATGCCCTTGACTTGTCAAAGCCATAACTTGAGTTCTACAAATCCTATCAAGGACTTCTAGTACTCTCTAGAAATCTAAGAATATAAGGAACAACATTAATGTTGACCAAAAGTTCATAGGAATCATCCTTCTTGGGCAAAAGTTGGATGCAAGTTGGGTGACTTTCAAGGCCTCAGATTCACATACCTCAGATGACCTGTAACTTGCCTAAGTCATAACTTGAGCTCTACAAATCCTATCAAGGACTTCTAGTACTCAAATTAAAGCTAAGAGAAAGCTCTACAACATTCATGTTGTGGGTAAGATGAGATAACAATCACATCTTAAGCTAAACTGCCTTGAAGATAGGGATCAAACTAGGGGATTTTACACTGTCAAGCCTTAGAAACCCTAACTTGAAACTTCTCAAACTCTTCAATCATGATGAGTTGATCTTGGAATCATCCTTATAGCATCTCAATGCATCAATCCATGATCACATGGCTCTTGGATTAGGTCTCAACCCTCTCCAAATCATCAGTTGACCTAGGGTTGACTCAGTCAAACCCTAATTACACCACTCATGGCTGGGTCCCTTTAATCTTGCACAATGAGCTCTCTAGGCTTCATGATGGCTTTCAAGACATCTCATAAGCTCTCTAAAGGCTTCAAGTTCATCCTCATAGCTTCAGAATCATCTGAGGAGCTCCCACAACTCTCAAATTAGGAGGCACACAACCCTGGTTTCAACCACTCTCTGAGGATCTCTTAACTTCTCTGACAAAGATATCAACCCTTGAACACTTGAATAACCTTATCAACTAGCTTCAAAGTCTTGTGGTTCTCTTGATTGGTAATCATACCTCTTGATCTACTGCATGCATGTCAATGAAATGCAGATGATAATGCTAATGAACACAAGCTAGGTAAAGAAATGTTGGTCAAATTTTGGGGTGCAACAGCTGCCCCTATTCAAACGGCTTAAACCTGACTGGGTGAGAAGCGAACGGCTCTCAACCAATCAAGGTGTGAGACGGTTGAATACTAACAAACCCTGAAAATTTGCCAACTGCACAAGTACGCGATACTCTGATGGGAACAAATCTTTGAAAACTGAAATATTAGCTGCACGGCAACTAGCTGGGGGATTGGTCACACGGTAACCGGAAATACATGGCCGATCATGCCGTCAGGCATCAGGACTCCTCGGGACTCATCAGGTGAACAAGTTGATCATGCCATCGGGCATTCAACGAAAACTTTCGGGCGTCAGCCGGACTTCATCAGTAAGTCGGGAATAGAATTCTCGGTCAATCATGAACCAATTGGAGATATCCAACTTCTGCCATCAGGTACTCCGCATCAGCTGAGAGAACGGTCGGACTTCAATCATCAAGTCTTCAGGGCAAGTTTCAACTTCGCTGTTCAGAAACCTGCTGGGGATGACACATCTCCGCTGGGGATTCTGGAGAACTATCAAGTGACTCTGCTTCGGGGATCCAGGAATCATTCTGGATGAATCAACTCTGCTGAGGACTTCAAGAATCATCTTGGACAAATGACTCCGCCGGGGACTTCAAGAATCATCCTGAACCGATAACTATGCTGGAGATTTCAGGAATCATCCTGAGCAAACACTCTGCCGGGGACTCTAAGCATCAACTTGAGCAACCAACTCTGAAGACTGCACTAGGGATTTTAAGAATCATCTTAAGCAAACGACCTTGTTGGGGCATTCAAGAATCATCTTGAGCAAGCGACTTTGTTGGGGAGAATTCAAGAATCATCTTGAGCAATCGATTCTGCGGCGGCACACCTGCAAAACAAGAACGGTAACAACCTAGATCATGCTTACTATGCAAATGCTTCGACAATGGCGCAATGCTCCACATGGTGGAAATGCTATGCGTTTATGATAAATGCTATGCAGTCATGCAAAATGATGCGATCCCGTCAGCAAAATAAATGTCGAAGGGAGAATCCTCTTGTCAAGGAGAAAGGACCCCTCAGATAGGGGGAAGGAATCATCCTGCTAAGGAGAACAAGGGTCACGCCAATCTCAATCGGACTCCACGGGGGAAACAACTTTAGTTGACTGCTGCAGGGGGACGAAGCTCTACGAGAACCTGGACCTGCTGAGGGAAAGCGATATCAATCGCGGGAATAAACTGCACGACCTTCACGGCTGACCTTCCCTGGAGATAACGACTCTGGAGGGGAGATACGGCATCAGCTATTCGACACTCTACTGGGGAAAACCAATCATGGCCTGAGCGGCTTCCAAGGACTCGGCTCTCTTGGGGATCTGCAAACTCGGTTGAGGAAAAAGAAATCATTCTGCTTGCTGGGGAGATTACGACTCTGTGGGGAAACTCAATTCCGCTGGAGACTTCAGTCTTGAACTATCAACTGCTGCACACTTCGGTGAATGACTCAGCTGAGGACATGATGTTCCTTCAGGATGCATCTGATCGGGGAGAGAATCTTCTCTGCCTGGGGAGACATATCAATGCTCACGATCTCGTGTTCAGACTCTGCGGGGAGAGGCTGCTGAACCTTTGCTGGAGAAGGAGGAATCATCCTGCTTGGGGACGCGCACGGCGCACTGTCTGGAATATGCTACACCTGAAACAACACAAACAAACAGACAAGATACCCTTCTCAAAGGGACCTATCAAGGTTATCGTCTTGTGACAATGTTTAAGTAATTCATTGTTTCAACAATCAGTGGCCTAGGCCAGTAAGTTTATGTATGTGCATTTTATCAAAAACATCGACGTTCTTTTTCGCAAACAAAACAGATAAATGCTAAACGGACAAACAGAATTGCTGAATAGTATACATTTTATTGATAACGAACCCCTGAATGGGTAAAAATGTTTTACAACAGATGCAAGCTCCTGGAATGAGGAAGCTGCGCGAACAAAGTAAAAACATAAATATACATCAGTATATACAAATGTCGGCAACGAGGCGTAGATGAACACCATGAGTTGATCCCTCTATGGCCCACTCGACTTCGATACTTCTCCGACGCTTCAGCTTCAGAAGAGATTGATTCAGATAAACGGCTCTCAGGTCTTCCAAACCACTAAACAAAGAAAGTCCACACGCGGAACGCAGTCATTTGCCTTTTCAAATCCCTAACTTTTGCGTGAACCGCCCTTCGCGGGTTTTCAGTTCACCGGGATACCCTTTTTTGCCAAAGTCGCCCATCCGGGTTTTCGACTTTGCGGGCGTACGTTTTTTCAATTTATATCCCTAATTTTTGCCGGAACCTTTTTTCCTTTTTTATGGTTCGCCGAGATGCCCCATTTTTGCCTGGACTCTCTTTTTACTCTCCAGCGGGTCGCTTTCAAGCAAAGTATTTTTTAACTGCGTCCGCATTCACCGGGGATGCAAAATCTTCACCGTCCATCGTGGATAACAACAAAACTCCTCCCGAGAAGACCTTGCTGACAACATACGGACCTTCGTAATTGGGAGTCCACTTGCACCGGTGATCGGAGTGTGGAGGAAGAATCTTCTTCAGGACGAGATCACCCGTCTGAAAGCTTCTAGGACGCACCTTCTTATCATAAGCTTTCTTCATTCGGCTTTGGTACAGACGACCATGCGCAATCGATGCCAACCTCTTCTCGTCCATCAGGCTGAGTTGGTTCAGTCGGTTCGTAATCCATTCTGCCTCGTCGAGTTTCACATCAACCAAAACTCGCAAAGAAGGAATCTCCACTTCTAATGGTAGGATAGCTTCCATACCGTACACCAGTGAGAAAGGAGATGCCCCGGTTGATGTACGTATCGTGGTACGATAACCGTGCAATGCAAATGGCAGCATCTCGTGCCAATCTTTGTCGGTCACAACCATCTTCTGAACAATCTTCTTTATGTTCTTATTAGCCGCTTCAACGGCGCCATTCATCTTCGGCCGGTAAGGAGATGAGTTATGGTGTTCAATCTTGAAACTCTAGCACAACTCCTTCATCATCTTGTTATTCAGATTCGAACCATTATCAGTAATGATCCGCTCGGGAATTCCGTAACGACAGGTGATGTCCCTCTTTATGAACTTAGCCACCACCTGCTTGGTCACATTAGCATATGAGGCTGCCTCCACCCACTTGGTGAAGTAGTCGATAGCTACTAGAATGAAGCGATGACCGTTAGATACAGTAGGCTCGATCTTGCCTATCATGTCGATGCCCCAGATGGAGAACGGCCACAGGGAGGACATGACATTTAACGGGCACGGCGGCACATGAACTTTATCAGCATAAATCTAGCATTTATGACATCTCTTCGCGAATCTGAAGCAATCAGACTCCATCGTCAGCCAGTAATATCCCGCTCTCAGGATCTTTCTTGTCATAGCATGCCCGCTGGCGTGCGTACCAAATGTGCCTTCATGGACTTCTTCCATGAGCATACTCGCCTCTTTCTCATCTACACATCTGAGTAGCACGAGATCATGGTTTCTTTGATACAAAACTCCATCAGGATTGAGATAAAAATTTCCAGACAGCCTCCTCAGAGTCTTCTTTTCCTGGGTTGACGCTCCCTTAGGATACTCCTTAGTCATAAGGAAAGTCTGGATGTCATGGAACCAGGGCTTGCCGTCGGCGGCTTCCTCGATTGCAAAGACGAATGCAGGTCTATCAAGACGAGATAGGACAAATCTTGGAGCTTCATTCCAAAAATTGACTTTATACATCGAAGCCAACGTGGCTAAGGCATCAGCCATCTGATTTTCGGCCGTGGGTACATGATGGAGTTCCACTCGATCAAAGAACGGAAGCAGCCTTCTGGCATAGTTCATGTACGACACCAAATTCGATTGACGAGTCTCCCACTCCCCTTTAATCTGGTTGATTACAAGCGCCGAGTCACCATATACGTCTAGGTTCTTGATTCTCAAATCAATTGCTTCTTCTAGACCCATGATGCATGCTTCGTACTCCGCTTCATTATTGGTGACCGGAAACATCAGTCTCGCAGTGAACAGGATATGGGACCCGTGGGGAGTTGTGATGACCGCCCCAATGCCACTTCCGTAGGAATTAACCGCCCCGTCAAATATCAATTTCCACTGGGATTTCCTATCTGGCCCCTCGTCGGGCAACGGCTCATCGCAATATTTCGCTTTGAGAAACATGATATCCTCATCAGGGAATTCAAATTTCATCGGCTGGTAATCTTCGATTGGCTGTTCGGCAAGGTAATCAGACAATACGCTGCCCTTAATGGCCTTCTGGGAAACGTACTGAATATCATATTCCGTCAATACCATTTGCCATATGGCAATCCTGCCCGAAAGCGCTTGCTTCTCGAAGACGTACTTGATCGGATCCATCTTCGAAATCAACATGGTGGTGTGATTGAGCATGTAGTGTCGTAAATGTTTGGCAGCCCAGGCTAGTGCACAACACGTCTTCTCCAGCATCGAGTAGCGAGATTCACAGTCCATGAACTTTTTACTCAAGTAGTAAATGGCATGCTCCTTTCTGCCTGTCTCGTCGTGCTGACCGAGAACACACCCCATACTATTCTCAAGAACTGTCAAGTACATGATTAGTGGCCGTCCATCCACTAGGGGTATCAAGATTGGAGGTTCCTGAAGATACTGCTTTATCTTGTCGAATGCCTTCTGGCAATCCTCATTCCAGATAATTGCCTGATCTTTCTTTAAAAGCTTGAACATCGGTTCACATGTGGGCGTGAGCTGAGAGATAAACCTTGCAATGTAGTTTATTCTGCCCAAGAAACCACGAACTTCTTTTTCTGTTTTTGGCACTGGCATTTCTTGTATGGCTTTTATTTTCGCAGGATCGACCTCGATGCCTCTTTCACTCACGATAAACCCCAGTAACTTTCCGGACCGTACTCCGAAATTACACTTGTTAGGATTCAGCCTCAACCTGAACTTCCTAAGCCTCTCAAAAAGCTTCAGCAAATTGACCAGATGTCCCTCCTCCGTTTGGGACTTCGCAATCATGTCATCAACATAGACTTCAATCTCATGATGAATCATGTCATGAAACAAAGTTACCATTGCTCGTTGGTAAGTGGCCCCTGCGTTCTTCAGACCGAAAGGCATTACCTTATAACAAAATGTTCCCCAAGGAGTGATAAACGTCGTTTTCTCCATGTCCTCCGGCGCCATCTTGATCTGATTGTAACCGGAGAAGCCATCCATAAACGAAAACACGGAGAACTGGGCTGTGTTGTCGACCAACACATCGATATGAGGCAGCGGGAAATCATCCTTAGGGCTCGCCCTATTCAAATCCCGATAATCGACGCACATGCGTACCTTACCGTCCTTCTTTGGTACAGGCACTATGTTGGCGACCCACGGAGGGTAAGTAGTGACCGCTAAGAAGCCAGCATCAAACTGTTTTTGCACTTCTTCTTTGATCTTAACGGCCATATCTGGTCTCGTCCTTCTAAGCTTCTGCTTAACGGGAGGACAATCTTCTCGCAGCGGCAAGTGGTGGACCACAATGTCGGTGTCAAGTCTGGGCATATCTTCGTATGACCAAGCAAAGACGTCGCTATACTCTCTCAGAATCTCGACCAATCTCTGCTTGACATCACTCTGCAACGCAGCCCCTATCCTGACGTTTCTGACGAGTTCTTCAGAACCCAGATTCACAATCTCGACCTCCTCTTCGTGAGGCAGAATAACTTTCTCCTCTTGTTTCAACAAGCGGGCCAACTCTTCAGGAAGGTCTTCGTCTTCATCAATCTCTTCTTCGGCTTGATAGATCGGGCAATCGAAGTCGAAGTGAGCCGTAGAAGGTCCAGAGTCGATGTCATCTGTTATGTGGATCCTGCAATAACAAGGGTTAAGTTTAAAACAAGGATGTGCAGGTTAACACCAACCCCATTGCCATTTTGTTGTTTTTCAAAACAAATATAAAACAGGAATAACAGAGATCACAATATTTGAATACGAAGAAAACGCATTTGATTTATTAACAAAATGCATGTACATAATCCAACAAGGCCCTGACAATAAAACCACTATGCCCCGGGTAAGGCATAGGGTTGTACAATGATTGGAAAAAGTAAATCATTACTCTTCGCTTGTCATCTAGATGATATCCTTGATGGACCAGTTGGTAAGGCCCTCGCCTGGCTTGCTTGGCTGGATCCAAGAGTCGAGGTCACAGTCGTTATCTCTATTGTCTTCAGACACTGCGTTGATGCTTTCGAAAATCACTCTGCCACTGGTAAACTGGATCGGCCCTTTACCTTGAGACGCGCTGCTGGAAGAAGAAGCTCCAGCTCTAGAAGAATATCCCAACCCAAACTTGTCTTGCTTGTTAGGTATCTCCAAAATTCGCCCCCAGCCTGGGGTAGATCCGGCTTGGACAACGGCCCGAGCTTCCTTGAACGAGGAGAGAGTCATCTCTGGCTTTTCCGTGACTACAGGAGCTACGTCTTTCACTTTGACAGCTTCGAACGCTTGGCATAGAGTCTCATGGATTTCTCCATCCATCTTAACATACTTAAAGGATGACAAATGGCTCACCATTATGTCTTCCTCGCCACACACGGTTACGATGCTACCTTCAACAACATATTTGAGTTTCTGGTGCAACGTGGAGGTCACGGCACCAGCAGCATGGATCCACGACCGGCCCAAGAGACAACTGTAGGCAGGCATGATGTCCATAATATAAAAGATCGCGTCGAACGTTTCCGGCGTGACTTGGATTGGCAGGGTCACCTCCCCGAAAACATGGCGTTTAGTTCCGTCGAACGCCTTCACAACCAGATCACTGGGTGTGCAAATCACTCCACGAGTATCCAACTTCATTAATGCCTTCTTCGGAAGAACATTAAGTGACGAACCCGTGTCCACCAACACGTGCGACATAATCGTGCCCCTACACTCTATCGAGATGTGCAGGGCGCTGTTGTGATTCCTCCCCTTCGGCGTCAGCTCCAGGTCTGTGAAACCTAACCCATTTCCGGCATTTACGTGGACTACAACTTCTTCTAGCTGATTTACCGATATTTCCTACGGTACATATGCAGCGTTCAACACCTTCAGCAACGCGTTGCGGTGTGCTTCAGAACACAGCAACAAGTTCAGAATGGAGATCTTCGAGGGCGTCTGATGGAGATGATCCACAATCTTGTAGTCACTCTTTTTAATCAACCGCATAAACTCCTCGGCATCTTTAACAAGCAAGTATTTTTCTGCCCCACGCGGGATCTCTTCAACGACTTTACTCTTACCTTTATCAGCCGCATCAGCTCTGACTGCTTTATCCACCACGACCTCAGGTGGCACAAACACTCTTTCGCTACGAGTAATACCACTGATTCCCGCAAGGTTCTCCACAGTCGACCCGAACGGTTCCAGCTCCAACTTCTGACCGTTGCAGTAGACTTCAGCCCCATAATGCCACGGGACAGCATTAGTGCTTTTGAAGGGTATCGGCCCAGCTTTGGTGATGGTAATTGTGGGCGGCCTGGGCGCAGAAATAGTTATCGTCAGGCGAGGGATGGTGATGGTGGCAACCTCATCATCTTGCTTCAGCACTACCTCTCCTGATCCATATTCGGCCCTCTGGCTAAACTGCAGAATCCCTTCAGTCATCAGACTTTGAATTCCTTCTACCAACTGCTCACATCCATCAGAACGTGTGGCACAGTCCATACATAACTCTCCACAACCTGGAAAGAACCCTCTTTTCAGCAACTTAGCTTTAACGAAGCTAAGTGGTGTCTTCAGATCTCTGACGTCAGTCAACAAGTCCGAACTCTCGTCTTCGATAATGGCGTTCACTCCGCCTCCCCTATGATTCGGCATAGGATTCTTCGTGACATTTGGCACATTATCGGAGAAGTTGATGATCTTGGCATCCACCATGTCCTGCACCTTGTGCTTGAAGGCTTTGCAGTTCTCTACTGTGTGGCCTGGTGCCCCTGAGTGAAACTCACAAGTGGCATTCACGTCGTACCCTGGCGGAGGTGCCCCTGTTAAGGGAGCCAGCGTTCTCTTCTGGATCAACTGTAGCTGAAGCAAAGTCTGCAAGAGTTGCGCGTACGATATGGGCGGTGTCTCTAGGTGACGGTTCGACAAAGGTGCCCGATTCTGAAACTTTCTGTATCCCTGTTGATTCGGTTGCTGCTGCTGCTGCTGTGGAACTGCCGGGATAGTTATACTGGCCACCTGCTGGTGAGGACCTTTACCCTTCCTTCGAGCGTTGGTCACAGCGCTCGCTTCTCCTTCCCGTCTTTTGCCACTATAAGGTTTCTTTCCGCCTCCAGCTGAGGATGAATCACCTTGAATTTTCCCAATCTTGATCCCATTTTCGACGTGCTCACCCG
This sequence comes from Lathyrus sativus, assembly GCA_963859935.3. Classification (NCBI taxonomy): domain Eukaryota; kingdom Viridiplantae; phylum Streptophyta; class Magnoliopsida; order Fabales; family Fabaceae; genus Lathyrus; species Lathyrus sativus. The sequence goes on along the minus strand of OZ012735.1, from coordinate 571,122,363 downwards.
TGATAATGAGATCTGAGAACGTTCCGGACATCCCACTGACCAACTTCTCATAGTAAACCCCTGGGAGGGTGGCTACAAACATCTGCACGAGCTCACGTTCAACCATCGGCGGCTGAACCCTGGCTTCCAACTCACGCCACCGCTGGGCGTATTCCTTAAACCCTTCATTATTCCTCTGCGACAGATTCTACAGCTGGACTCGGTTCGGGGCCAAGTCGCTATTGTATTGGTAGTGGTGCACAAATGCTTCAGCAAGATCCTTCCACGTGCGCACACTAGTAGGCTCCAGACTCATGTACCACTCGAGGGATGGCCCGGAAAGACTGTCTTGAAAGAAGTGCATCAGCAACTTCTCGTCTTCAGAATGAGCAGACATTTTTCTGTAGTACGATCTCAGGTGGACACGAGGGCAAGTGGTGCCCTTATATTTTTCAAAGTCAGGTACCTTGAACTTAGGAGGCACCTTGAAATCAGCAATTAATCCCAACTTGGACATATCAACGCCCAAAGTATTCTGATTCTCGATATCTCTCATCTTATCTTCAATTGCCTTGAATCTAAGTCGTGCTTCAGCATTCAGCTCCCCTTCAGCACCTCTCTGAGAAAACACATCGTCCTGACGATCCTCTAGCCATGGCTGAGGCCCAAACAGATTCCCGACGCCTGCATTGCCATTGCCCAGCCCGACATTGACATTAGCTCCCAGACTCCCATTACCGACGCCCGTTGTATTGAGTCCCATGTTGGCCATCACATTGCCGTTGGCACTTCCGTTTCCCCCGGTCACGGGGACACCATTCTGTGGAGTTTCAACTGGTGGAGGAGTAGGCACAGTCCCACCACGGAGTACGCCATTGCTATCAACCCTTAAAATCAGAGGCTGAACCAAAGTTCTGAGCTGATCTTGGCCATTGGCGACCGCTTGCATGAGCTCCATGAAGTGATCCATTCTTTCACGGAGTTCCTGAACATCAGTTTGCACTTGCTCCATGATCCTGGTTTGATTAGCTCTGGTCGGATAGCGGTGAATAGGTCTCTGATCAATCCTGGAACCACCTGAAACAACATGTAAAAACCTGGAACAACCTGAAACAACCTGTTAAACACAAAAGGGTTAGGAAAAAACGACAAAATGCTCGTTATGCAAATGCTTCATGCAAATGCAAACGTGTGTTTGTGCGTTAGGGAGATCTCCCCCGATCCTAGCGCCTGAGTGCCAGTGCTGATAATAAGAAGAAGTCCGAGTCCAATCATGGAAATAACAATCTCGTATATAAAGAAAGCCCATCAAGGCAGTACACAACATCAGCGAGTACAAGATGAATCAACAGCGTGACCTCAGCCAACAAGCCTGGTGATGGTCAGCATACAACAATGATCAAAACAAAAGGAATACAAATAGTCAAGTATGGCCACGGGCGCGATAATCTTCCAACAACTCCTTCGTTTCTGGATGATCAGGCAGAGTGAGTAACCCCTCGACGAGTAATTCCCTTTGCACAATGGTGTACTGAAGACCTTCGACCGAATCTTCCCATGCTCCTTCGCCGAAACAATCTTCTAACTACCGCTTCTTGGACTCAAACGTCAGTTTGCGCTCCTTCAGGTTAGCGAGAGCCCTGTTGAGCTGGCCTTCGGCAGCGTATCTGCGAGCGGTTTCTTCATCAAACCTCTTCTCGTTGTCCTTCACCTGGGCCTCCAGCTTGGAGATCTGTAGCATCAGCTTATCCTCCCTCTCTTTCCTGGTGGCTAGGGAAGCCTTCCAGTGCTAGTTGAACTTGGATATTCTCCGACACACTTCGTCCAAGTGCTGCTTCTTCGTAGCCAGTACGTCGTTGACAGCCTTGAAGTCTTGACCCATGCGCTCACGCTCGGCTATCTGCTTAATCAGGTCTGTACCCAGCTGGTTCACCAACTCTGTCTGCCTCTTGAAGGAATGAACGGCTTCATTCCTCTCACTCCTGAGCTGAGCCAATTCTTTCTCCAGTTCCTCATTTGCCCGCTTCAATTCATCTCGCTCAGCTAACACCTGATTATGCTGCTGAATGGGCACAGTAGTAGGCTCTTCAATAATTGGAGGGCTTTCTGGCTTGGCATGAGGAAACGGCATCCCTATAGCATCTGCTCTGGCTCTGATCCAAGTCACATACGGAGGGTAGGCTTGATTGTTGCTTCTCCCCAGCAAAGGCTTTCCCTTCTTACTGATGCCATTCCAGGCGCGCTGAAGCTTAGATAACAGATCCCCCTCTAGAAGACCAGTGAGGTACAGAGATTCTTGTACCTCTTCCTCCTTCGGCGGAGCTCTCAAAGCGTACGCGAACTGTCGGACCAGCAAAGACGGATTGTAGTTGATACAGCCCTTCCTACCTATCAAAGGCACGTTCGGAAACCCGCTGCAGCTGAAGATAACTTCGGTACCCAACCTATCTCTGTCAAACCAGTCAATATCCTCTACAGATAAACTCATCAGACGCTCGGACCACTCAGCTGTGGCTGCAGACGAAACAAAAGGACCCCTCTTGGGCAGATGACTATCAAGCCATTTATAAAGCAAGGGTACACAGCATGAGACATTCTTGCCCCTCCTGCTCTCGTTTTTGTAGTGGACGGAATGGTAGACATCTCCTATCAAGGTAGGGACTGGGTTCCCTGATGCGAAGATGTGAAACGCGTCGAAGTCTACAAAATCAGGCATATTGGGGAACAGAACGATGCCATATATGCACAAAGCGAGGATGGCGTTGAACGCAATGCAACATCCGTCTTTGGCGCACTGCTGAGCCTTCCCCACTAAAAACTGCAAGGAGAAACCAGGAATCTTGTTCCAACTAGTCAATACAAACTCGGAGGCATCCAGATGAAGTGAAGGAGCTAAACCAGCCAGATCAGGCTCAGCATCCATATGAACAAAAGGCATCTACCTCTTGATAGGCACACCTAACAAATCAGCATATTCTTCTAGTGTGGGCGCGAGAACAAAATCCTGAAAAGTAAAACATCTCAACGGAGGGTCGTATAACTGCAGCAGAGCGTGCAACCCATTCAACCCATGCAACGGAGGGTCGTATAATTGCCGTAAGATTTTCTGAACTCATCCCTCACAGAATCATCTGCTAAAGCAATCAAATCGGTCAGCCGAACCACATCAGGGGCAGGGAACTTGTAAGCCACGGTCTTCCTCAGAGAACCCATAACAAGTACAATAGGAGGCAAGAAATCCTGGATCGGGGAAAACGGTACCTGCAACACAGACACACGTTAATGAAATGCAAATGAGTATGCAAAGCAATGAAAAATGCAACCATGCAGCAGGAGATCAAGGCAACTGTGCTGTGGAGATTCTGTATCAACAAAACCATAATCCTGCTCTATCAAGAACAACCACTGTATCTGATAAGAAGAAAACCCTGGTATCGGACCACAAATCTGCTATGTCAAGAACAACCATCTGATAGGGCCATATACATAGGACCATAATTCTGCTCTATCAAGAACAAACGTCTGATAATAAGGGCCTCTGATACAGGACCAAGAAACTCTGCTCTGTCAAGAACAAACATACATCTGCTGATGAGATCTTCAGACCCCTAATCATAAATCTGCTCTGTCAAGAACAAACAACTGATGACCAAAACTCTGCTCTATCAAGAACAAACATCTGATAACGAGATCCTCGGACCCCAGTCATAAACCTGCTCTGTCAAGAACAAATACACATCTGATGATAAGATCCTCTGATCCCAATCTGCTCTATCAAGAACAAATACACATCTGATGATAAGATCCTCTGATCCCAATCTGCTCTATCAAGAACAAATACACATCTGACGATAAGATCCTCTGATCCCAATCTGCTCTATAAAGAACAAATACACATCTGATGATAAGATCCTCTGATCCCAATCAAAAACCTGTTCTGTCAAGAACAATCATACATCTGATGATGAGAACCTTCGGTACCAACAAAACTGATTCGCTGTCAAGAAAACCAGGTAGTCTGAAGGTCAAAGTTTCCTGCAATAAACCCAACCCTGCTCACAGGTACGGACCTAAACTGACTCAAGTTCGGCATCCTATGCATTCATCAGCGTCACAGACATTCAAGAGGGGTGATACGATACCCAGAAGGTGTGGCATCACCAGCTCATGAAGCAGCCTCACTCGGCTGAATCACAAATGATCGGTCCCTAGAGTCGACAATCCTCCAAACCAGCAACCGTCTCAACCCAAAGGGTTGAAAGAGAAGCCAACCGGGAGAACCTCGTCTGAGCGCGGATTTCATGAGACACTAGTGCCTGCCAAGCAAGCACGCACCCACTAATTTCCACAACTAATGCTATGTTCACTCAAGCCTGGGTCTGGCTTCTCACTCATCAGAATGCCCCTCCCACAACAGCACAGATAATCATATCATACTGAAAATAAAGTGCGGGAAATAAAAATGCGATAAATAAACACAACCCAACAATTAATCATACAAGCGCTAGGATTGACTCGCATAGGGAACCGGAGAACCAGAGATTCTGGGTTCGGTCCCCAGCAGAGTCGCCAGCTGTCGCTTCCGCGAAAATAAGGTGCCGGCAGAACAGAAGAGTCGCCACCTTTCGTTATTTATCCCTCAGAACGGGAAAGGAAACGATCGGAAAAACCTGACGAAAAGGGTAAGACAAGGTCTTCGCAACCGTTGTCTGGGTTCGGGAGTCGGTTACGCAAGGGGAAGGTATTAGCACCCCTAACGTCCGTCGTACTCGACGGGATCCACGTTTGTTGTGTTTACTGGACGAGTTGGTTTATCTATCTACCTATCAAGGCTGGCTTAAACAGAAAAGGAAATGACTCGGCAAAGCGTCGCGCTTTATGCCTACATATTCTCATCAGAGAATGAGAAATCAGAGTCAACGTAGTTCGGCCTACGACGGGTTACGGGGAAGGTGGCTCGCCAATACATCAGTATTGTGCCTACGTACTCTCAACAGGCATGAGAGATCAGAGCTTACGTAGTTCGGGAAACTACGGATTATGGGGATTCAGATTCATCTGTTTTATCGAGTAGGGTTAAACAGCAGTTCCAGCAGTTAGGGACAAAGCCTGTTTGCGTTGGCGCTGAAGTTTAACGACACTCTTTTCTTCAGAAAAGCTTTCCTTTGAATTATGGGCCCACGGGGAAAAAAGGTTTGAAGTTTGTTTTCTGTCTTTTACGAAAGAAGTGTTTTTTATTGTGTTTGCAATTTCAATCGCACTAGAGACTATGACCTGAGAGTGAATGTGTCGCATGTCACCCAAAGGGTGCCATACTAAACATCCAGACTGTTGAAAAGAAGCTCTCCAACAATCCTTTCTCAGATAGCTTAAGGCTCGTAACATACGAAAGAAATCATTCATGATTACTGTATCTTAAGCTGTTTTGAGATGAGAAGAGAACAGGCTCAACTACGGCGAGACTATCAAGTCCTACTGTTGTCATGCCAAGGATTCATCCTATGGTTGAGGTTTGAAACAGGGAACTCCTAAAAGTTATCATGCATAGGTTTCAACCTAAAGTTCTAATCATCACTTCCTTATCAAAGGAAGTAAGATTCCTAAGGGATCATGTCAATGGTAAACAGAAACAGATAAAGCATCAGCTTAAACAGTAAACAGTAATACAGTAAACGACTGTAAAATGCATGCAATGCAAGTGAGGGAGGAAATGTGTGTGGGGCAGCAGCCTCCACAAGCTCATCTCGACCTCAAGCCAGAATGAATAACAGTAATCATACTGAAGAAATAACATCATGCTATCAAGCAAAATAAACCACATGGGCAAGGGAGCAGGGCTCTACCGAATACCCGCAAGCAAAGCCATACAGTAACAATACAAGTAGAGGGAGCAACTCAACCTCTAGTGCAATCATGCTCTTAGATTAAAGCCTAGATATGAACTTATTCTAATGCATCAAGCAAGTCAAACAAGGCACATCAATACAGAAAAGAAACAAAGAAGAAAGCAGATCAACTCCTCTCTCTCTCAACTCCAAGCCTCAGCTCTTCTAACAGCAACTCAGTCTTCAGACTTCAATCACTCTTGACAAATATCAATTTGCTTCTCCAGGTCTCAACCCTTCAACATAAGTTTCAACTTATTCTTCTTCTTCAAGCTTCAGCTTCTTAATCAATTCCACCATCAGGCTTCACTCTTAACCACAAGTGTCAACTTGATTCCTTTGTTCTTCAAGCTTCAAAGTAAGTATCAACTTCCTTTGTTCTTCAAGCCTCAGCTTTACAGTCAATCTCAATTGAATCCTCTTCATAAGTATCAACTCAGTCTTCAAGCTTCAGCTCTCTTTGCTTTACCAGTATCAACTTGGTCTTCTTCTCCTACAAGCTTCAGCTTCTCAGAGTAGTCTTCAATCACATGGAAGTGTCAACTTCATCCTTCAATCTTTGAGCCTCAGCTCTCCATTCAGTCTTTACTGGGTTTCCAAGTATCAACTTGCTCTTCTTGCTCTTCAAGCTTCAGCTGAAATGGCAATGCTCGGGGAATCATCCTCTTCCATACTCTTCAATGAAGTCTTCATCTTCACACTCAAGCCCAACATCTCTCAAGATACTCAAACCAGAGGAAATCACTTAACTGGATAAGCTAGGATATTAAACTGCTTATTGACCACCAAAGGTGACCTATAAGGGTTTAACATCTAAAGAATGGTTCCCTCAAAGGTTCTACCTCTTAGGTACCATCACTTATCCCTCCAAAGGAGGGAGGTGAATACCATGGAAGGACCTTGAATCATGGGGAAGAATGGAGGTGACAGATACCATCCATGTTTAAGAAAGAACTTAACTAAGTCTAAGCTCTACTTAATTCCTAACCCTAAAACAACAACAAAACAAACAAGCCATCAAGCTCTCAAGCTCCTCAATCAATCTTCAAGTCTTATACTATGCTCCACAAAGCAATACCAAGCCCACCAAGCCAAGCAAAAACCCGCAAAGCAAGGCAAACAAAATACAAGCCCACAAGGGCAACACAAACAACCACCAACTACAAAAATCAATTAAAAATAGTATACTATTATATTAAAATCTAATATAATTTATAGGGGATCCTACATGACTACCCTTAATACCCTATATGTCCCAATATCTATCTTGACCTAGAAACCCAAAATTCTAGTGTTATTGTGGACCTATGTTAAGGATTGACCTAAATCTACACAACCTAAAGTCATCTAATCAAAACTAATCAAAAATTAATCACAAAATTATGGAATAAATCCAGAGGGGAGCTAAAGTCCTAATCTAACTATCCTAAAAATACTGGCATAAAAATATGAAGGGAACTAGCTAAACAAAATTCTACAAATCTATGCATCAACATAAAAGAAATTAAAAAGCTATTAAAATAGAAAATACACAAAAAATATTAAAAATGCATGAAATGCAAATATTTTGATTTTATAATTTTCTAGACACTAACATGAAATAGGAGAAAAAATCCCCATGCAAAAATCATTAATTTTCTATTTAATATGATTTTTCAAATATTAAAGAAAAATGGAGAAAAAGAAAATAAAATATGAAAATGCTGGTGCAGATAGCAATGGTATGCAGTTCAAATTCCAGATGGGCTATAAATGGGGGTGTTATTAGTATAAGCGCTAGGCCCAATTATTATCAGAAAATCAATTCAGAAAATATAAATAAAAAGAAAAGAACACGGTGCAAAGAGTAAAGAAATTCAGTTCAAAACCCAATGGGTCATGAGAGTGGGGTGTGGATATCAATCAAGCCCAATATCCCATTTAATGAAACGCTTCGTTTTGGTGTGTCTTCAGACTTCTCTTCAAACGTGAGATTAAATCCCATCCACACGATCTAGCTTTGGTCAACCAGTCCTCTCTCCATCCAACGGCCATAGCATTGTCTTCTTCCTCCAGCCATGGAAATGGAGGGAAAGCTCCATAGTTGCAGAGCTCAAATACCTAGCTCGGACTCCCTCCAAACCCAACCAAAATCCATGGTTCAAAACCCTAACCTGCTCTAAATTCAACCCTGAATCCAACCATAGCCTTAGAATCAATTGAAATGCCCTTAATCTCTAAACCCGATCCAAGATCAAAACTATGCTCAAACTTCAATTCTAACAATTCTTGAAATTGATTACCTTAGAATGATCACCACCTCACACTGGTTAATTCTTGATATCAAACTCATGTTATAGCTCACTATCCATCGTGTTCTTGATCAAAACAAAAATGGTGTCACTAACTCAAACTTCACCAAATGATCTCAAACTTCCCAGAATCCATCTCCTAATTGTCTCTAACCATTATAACCTAACAAATCTACCTAATTATGCTTAAATTATGGTGTAGAAGAAAAGTTACAAACCTGTCAAATCTTGAATATCAGGTAGGTCAAAGCTCCACTTCAACCTCTCAAACTCTTCAGAAACCTTCCTTGATTGATGATAAAGCTTCTGTTTGCAAAAGATTGGACCAAGAAAGCCTGAATCTCCAAACCCAATTGTGACTTGAAGCTCCCAAAATCCAAGTGCTAACTCTTCAATTCTTCATGATCTTGCCCTCAATTTGGTATGCACACATTCAGTATGATCAATGGAAGTTGTTGGGATTGAAAGAAGCAATGGTAATGGTGTGGAAAGTGGAAATTGGTTTCAACTTGCAATGGAAGAAATTGAAATGGCTATCTCACTCTCCTCTCTAATCTCTCACCAACCTTGCATCTGAGCAAGTTCTAAACACTATATAGGATGGTTCAGACCCATCCAGAACTTTCTGGAATCATCCAATGAGAATTTGGGATTCTCATGCCATGAGTTTTTGATTTCATCTCATCTCACATGCCATCTCATGTTATACCTCTTGCAACAACTTATCCTGACCTGAAAATCTCCTTAGATGAGATGTATGAGGTGTTAAGATACTTAGCTAGCTTGTGTATTGAGTTTCCTTGGTTTTGCATTTGTACCTTAATATGCAAGCAACCATTTTCCAAAGAAAGTCCATGATTTAGGCCTCAAATCAAAAATGTGGATGAACCATTGTTTTTAAAATGCTTTTTAGAGTCAAAATGACCTATTACATGCCATGGTTTGGATGTGTAGCTTGGAAATTTCAATTTCCAACTTGGACTTATTTAACTTATGCCTCCATTTTAGGTCATTTTTATCACTTTGAGCTACAAACCTTTTCAACATCTCATGACCTCCTTACTAGCCTTAAAACATCATTTTAAGCAAGTTTGATGTTGAAGATTTTTCCATTTGAAGCTTGAAAATAGGAGTTATGGCCTTATGCTTGAAATGACCTATAATCTCCAAATGACCAAAATGCCCTTGACTTGTCAAAGCCATAACTTGAGTTCTACAAATCCTATCAAGGACTTCTAGTACTATCTAGAAATCTAAGAAGATAAGGAACAACATTCATGTTGACCAAAAGTTCATAGGAATCATCCTTCTTGGGCAAAAGTTAGATGCAAGTTGGGTGACTTTCAAGGCCCCAGATTCACATACCTCAGATGACCTGTAACTTGCCAAAGTCATAACTTGAGCTCTACAAATCCTATCAAGGACTTATAGTATTCAAATTAAAGATAAGATCAAGCTCTACAACATTCATGTTGGGGGTAAGATGAGATGACAATCACATCTTGAGCTAAACTGCCTTGAAGATAGGGATCAAACTAGGGGATTTTACACTGTCAAGCCTTAGAAACCCTAGCTTGAAACTTCTCAAACTCTTCAATCATGATGAGTTGATCTTGGAATCAACCTTATAACATCTCAATGCATCAATCCATTATCACATGGCTCTTGGATTAGGTCTCAACCCTCTCCAAATCATCAGTTGACCTAGGGTTGACTCAGTCAAACCCTAATTACACCACTCATGGCTGGGTCTCTTTAATCTTGCACAATGACCTCTCTAGGCTTCATGATGGCTTTCAAGACATCTCATAAGCTCTATCAAGGCTTCATGTTCATCCTCATAGCTTCAGAATCATCTGAGGAGCTCCCACAACTCTCAAGTTAGGAGGCACATAACCCTAGTTTTAACCACTCTCTGAGGATCTCTTAACTTCTCTGACAAAGATATCAACCCTTGAACACTTGAATAACCTTCTCAACTAGCTTCAAAGTCTTGTGGTGCTCTTTATTGGTAATCATACCTCTTGATCTACTGCATGCATGTCAATGAAATGCAGATGATAATGCTAATGAACACAAGCTAGGTAAAGAAATGTTGGTCAAATTTTGGGGTGCAACAAAGAGACATAGAGTGATTGTTTTAAGTTTGAATGCATCGACAAGAAAATGTTATAGTAATGATAAAAGTTTGAAAGGAAATTGAATTGTTAAGGTACATGTTTAATGTTTTTTATAACATAGCATGGATATAAAACTTATGCTTTGTACAAATGCCATGCCATTCATTCTTTTGTAATACTTATTCATGTTTGAATCACTTTAAATAATATCCAAATGTGAGGAGACTTTCCATTATTTACTTACCAATAATTCTTATTTTAACTCGTTTGACTTATATTTAATATTGCATTTGTGTTGAATTGTATGTAAGCATAAAAATAATCAAGGCAATTTTTTAGTATGACCACTTGACCAAAAGTAACCTACCTTGGGAGTGAGTGAGAATTCGTTAACCCCTTTGAGCCTTAGCGTCCGAATCTATATCAATTTTTGAACTGTGGGATTTTTCCTTGGGATGCAAAGAGTTATTCATCATTGAGTTTATATTGGATTCTGAATCTTTTTTTCTTAAACCTTCAACCATGAACTGTGGTTTGAATTTTTACCCCTGCCTTAGAAAGTTTAGGAACATTCACATTATAATGATTGGTTGTATTCAAGTTGAGGAAAAAAAAGGTGGTTTTCTAAGAGGTTGAGAAAGAAAAAGTAAATTTTGGAAAAAGAAAAGAAAATTAAAAATCCTTAAAACAGATTTTTAAAAAAAGCAAAAACTTTATGCTAATAAGTTGTGTTCAAGGGTGTAACAATTGACCAAAGAGAAAAGGGTGAACGAATTTGTGAATTCTTGAGAACTTGAGAAGTGATCACTCTCATGTGTTTAGGCAATTTTTATTTCAATTACCTTGAGAAATGACCCTTCTTTGTTAACCAAGCCATATTACAACCCTTGAAAGTCCTTTTTGATTTGTGCTTTTATGCTTTCAATATGAGTTTTTTATGAATGCATAAGTTGATCAAGATGTTAACAAGATTGTTGGGTATGAGTCAAGTCCCTCATATTTGTTCTTCATCCACTGATGAAGTTGTGTGTTAGGTGTGATTCATATTTGAAAATATGTTGCTTTGAATATTTTGACATGTGTTTTGTGCTTAGAAGTTTTTGCATGATCATGGTGTCATTGTAGTATAATGGTAAGTATTACTTTGATTGTACTTCTGAAATTTGAACCATGCATTTGCTTATGTTTCTAAAAACTTGTTTGGTCACGAATTCTTGGTAGTTGCTATTGTTTATTTAAGCTTGTAAGATTCTTTTTTGAGGACAAACAAAGTTTTATTTTGGGGAGTGTCGCATCGCTGCGAAGAGGGGGCCGGCAAAGACAGAAGAGTCGCCACCGTTCGTTATTTATCCCAAAGAGGGAAAGGAAACGATCAGAGAAAACCTACGAAAAAGGGAGAAGACAGGTCATCGCAACCAAATCTTAGGTTCGGGAGTCGGTTACGCAAGGGGAAGGTATGAGCACCCCTCACGTCCGTTGTACTCAACGAGATCCACGCTTGTTGTCTAAATCTATGGGTGAAAAACTATCTAAAGGCTGCTGCTAAAACGAGGGAAACGGAAAGAACTGACTCGATAGGACATCGCCGCCCAATGCCTACATATTCCCTCGTGCAATGGGAAAGTCAAAGTCAACGTAGTTTGGAAAACTACAGGTGAAGGTGGGGAAAGGTTGCTCGCCAAGACATCACCGTCTTATGCCTACGTATCATCATCTGGTATGAGAAATCAGAGCAAACGTAGTTTCGGCTAACTACGGGAAAACAAGGGTGTTCTCGATCACACGGGGGCAAGAGAAAAGGTTCTGAAACACGCTAGTCTCGATTGCATGGGGGCAAAAGAAGGGGAGATTAGTCGTTAGTTTGAAAGTCTCGATCGCACGGATGCGAGAGAAAAGGGAAATAAGTTGTTACTGTGCTCGCCAAGACATTGCGTCTTGTGCCTACATATTCTTATCTGGCATGAGAAATCAGAGCAGTTGTAGCTCAGCTAACTACAGGAAAAACGGTCTTGATCGCACGGGGGAGAGAGAAAAGGTGATCTCGATCGCATGGGGGCGATAGAAAAGGGGATATCGGTCACACGGAGGCGAGATAAAAGGAGTCCTAGGCTTGGAACGCCTAAACCGGAGGGTCATCGGATCGGGACGCACACGCTAAATTCTAAGACGTAGGAGAGAATGCGTCGCATATCGCCCAAAGGACATACGCTAAACACTCTAGACGAAGTGAGAAGAGGCTCCCCACTCATCATTTCCTACGTATCTAACGCTAACGTCTCACAACACTCGATGGTTGATTAAAAGATTGAATTAGGGAAATTTACCAAACGGAGTGGTTCCGTTGACCCTTGAAATTTCATGCAAGCTTTGATCCAAGCTTCTAATTTCTTCTTTGAAATACGGCTCGAAAGGGTCAAAGTGAATTGAATCGGGTCCAATGTGACGCTAAATCGTCGTAGCTCGACTTATGAATGGAAGTCAAACTATTGGAGGCCGCGTATTGATATCTGTGCTAAGGACATCATATAGAAATGATATTGAGGATCATTCTCCAATTGAATCGTGTCGCATGGACCAAAATCAATGGGATCTCGTCTTAATCGCAAACATAATGTCGATTAATCGAAGGTAGCCTATCGCGATCCCAAAGTAAAGAAAATGACCCAAATTTTCATTTTCCATAGATATGAAATCGAGAAGGTTATCTACTCCGATAAATTTGACACTTACGGGTATAAGACTTCATCGATCGCACAAAGTCAAAATAAAATCGAAAGATGAAGAGAAATGAGGAGAGAAAAAAGGTGGTCTCGGATCCAACATTATTCATCAATAATTTGACTGGTAATGGATTACGGAAGTGTCATCATCGACCCAAAATGCGACAAAATGAAATAAAGTCGAAGATGAGAAAGATGAGAGAAAATGGTCTCGGATTTATCATTTCTCATCAATAATTTGACAGAAAACGATAGAGGTCACTCATCGACCACAAAGAACAAAAGTGAAATAAAATGTCTGATAATAAATGAGAAATAAAATCTAACTTCTAAAAAGAAAATATTTTAAAACTTAAAAGAAAATGATTATAAAGTTCTAAAATAAAATATAAGAGTTCTAAAAGAAATTATATAAAATTTAAAAGAAAATGATTATAAAGTTCTAAAAGAAAACAGAATGGGGTGATAATAGAAAATAGGGGGGTGAGATCCGATTTGAAAGAAACGGGCCGTGAGGCCCAGTCAACCAACAACATAAAAAATAAAAGCAAAAAACAAAAATGAAAATAGGTTCTCCTCTTCTTATTTCGTTCAGACCCCTCTACCTCTTCTCTTCAGTTCATCATCATCATCATAAATTAACACCTCCAGAAAATAAATAAAAACGTTCATCAACACCTTTCACTTTCAAAAACAACCCGGAAATATATTTGCATCTCTCTGTTTACAAAATCCTTTTCTCATCTCCATTTCAACTCGGTTTGGAAATGGCTATAACTATCTTGTGTGTGATTTGTGAGTGAAGTAAGGAAATGGGTCAAAAATGGAGTTGTAAGGTTTTGTTGGTGTTTCCGAAGAAAAAATGAAGGAGGATGAACGGTTGTTGGGAGAGCGGCCCGTTTTTGCTAGATGGGTTAGATGATGATTTTGTTTGGAGATGTTGTGGTTTTGGGTTTTAATGAAGGTTGTTGAACAGTGGTTGAAATCTGGGTCAATGGAGGTGGAGGATTTATGAAGATGGTTTGGAGTTTATCGAAATGGGTTGAAAGATGGTTTGAGTAAGATGTGGTGTTCAAGATGTTTGCACAAATGGGTTTCGAATTCGCGTTTTGGGAGGATGATGAAGGTGGTTTAATGAAGGGTTTGGTTGAGATTGTTGAAGGTTTTGAAATGGTGATGAATGAATGGGGAAGATGAAGGGTTGGTCGTGTGGTTGTTGGCCGATGAACGGTTTTCTCGCGGTGGCTTATTTGCTTTTAAAGGTAGGAAATGAAGTTCTGAAAACGGGTTGAACGTCGGAGAATGGTTGTTGTTGTTCGAAGTTTGGATGGAGTTGTTAGTTATGAAGTGTTCTGCATTTTTATGCGGAAGTGAAGGTGGGTTAAGATGTTGGATGAGATGTGAAGGTTGATGAAAAATGGTGGAAAGTTTGAAATGGAATGGAAAATGGTGGAGGGATTGGTTGGCGAAAATGGTGATGAAGAAGACGATGAATATTAGGAAAGGGAGGATCTGGCGGCTCATAGGGTTCTGAACTTGGGGATGATGAATAGTACTAATATATAAAAAATGGGACACGTGGCCAAGCAGGTTAAGGCTTAATGACTAATTAAATTGATTAATGATGTTGTTAATTAATGGAAAAAAGCTTCATCGTTACTGCTGATGAATAAATTGACTTTGATTAAATGCTTACTCAATTAATTAAATAATAACTAACTAAAATCCTAGTTAAATAATACTAATAATATTCTAAATCTTAATTAATACCTAATAACCAAAACTAACTAATTAAAACTAATTTTAAATAATCTTAATTAATAAAAATCTAATTTCTAAGAATTCCATTATTCTATTCTAAAAAACTAAATATCTATTTCTAAAAACTAATAAATAAATAAATAATATATTTCTCACTCCAATAAAACCAATCTAATAATCTATTTAAAATAAAACTATTAAAAATTCTAATAACTATTTTCTAAAAAACCAATTAAAATTCTATTTAAAAAGTCTATTTAAAACTTAAATTCTATTCTAAACTATTAAAATCTAATCCTAAAAAAAACTAATAAAATAAGAGTTTTAAGTCTGATATTTTAAAAAAAACTAGTAAAATCTATTTAAAAACTATATTCTAAAATTCTAACCAAAATCTAAAGAAAAGGACTATTAAAAAAAATCTAATAAAAAAAATTAAAAATTAAAAATTAAAAAAAAGTAACAAAATCACACAATACCATGGAAAAAGAAACGGAAAAACAGGCGAACACCGAAATGCGCCAAAATTATCAGCACGGACTGAATCACCAAAAAGAGAGTGGGCGAACACCGAAATGCGCCAAAATTATCAACACGGACTGAATCACCAAAAAGAGAGTGACTTTCGCTCGATTTTGACATGAAACTTCTCATTTGAATTGATTTGAATCGCCTTAAATGCGAGCAAAGCGGCTAAAATCCTGATAAATTCAATCCAACTGATAAAATGGACAAGATGCGATCTAAATGATATGCAGATGCAATGCGAAGAAAAAACTCGTCAAAGTTAGAGAACGGGTGGGCAAATTTTAGGGTGCAACAGTTGCCCTTATTCAACCGACTTGGACCTAAAGGGATGAAAAGCATCTGCTTTCAGACATTCAAGGTAAAAGATGATTGAAAACAAAAGAACCCGGAAATTTTCCAACCGCAAAAAGAAACTGTAGAAGCTATGTTGGGGAGAGATGAGCGCATCCATCAAAAATCTAGTCGGGGTTTGGATACCACACAGGCTCGAGAAAAATTACAATATTTTCTGGGGTCTGGATACTGCACAGGAAAAAATAAATCATCGGCCGGGGTCTGGATACCGCACGGGCTTGAGCAAATAAAACCGGTGGAAGCCGGGGTCTGGATACCACACGAGCTAAAGATATAAACCGGTGGAAGCCGGGGTCTGGATACCGCACGGGCTAAAGAAATAAACTGGTATCTGCTGGGGAAACACATCATCAATAGGAATTGACGAAAAAAACATCATATCCAAGAACCACATCGTCTAATGGTAGACAAGAAACAAACCATATTCAAAACTCACATAGTCTAATGATAGACGGGAAGAAACAATATCCGAAGGATCACATTGTCTAATGGTAGACGGGAAGAAAAAATATCCGAACGATCATATCGTCTAAGGGTAGACGGGAAGAAAAACATCCGAAGTCACATCGTCTAAGGGTAGACGGGAAGAAAAATATCCAAAGTCACGTCGTCTAAGGATAGAAGGAAAGAAAAATATCCGAAGTCACATCGTCTAATGGTAGACGGGAAGAAAAATATCCAAAGTCACATCGTCTAAGGGTAGACGGGAAGAAAAATATCCAAACTCACATCGTCTAATGGTAGACGAGAAGAAACATCATATCCAAAAATCGACATCAACTAAGGGTAGACAGGAAGAAACATATCCAAAGAACACCTCGGTGAGCTTTAGAACCACTTCGTCGATCGATGGAAAGAAAACCTGCTGGAGTATGCACATCGTCAATAGGAATTCATGGGAAGAAAACCTACTGGGGATGTCATCGTCATGAGGTTGATGGACAAAGTATGCCTGACGGACGATCTGAAACCCAAAAGGAAGTAAACAGATGAGCTGACTGAACCAGGTTGTTGATATACCACTCTCTTGATTGAAGAGCTGATTCAAGTTTCAATGCAAGGCTAACAAAAACTGGCTTATGCTTCGCATGCATATGTTTGAAATTTTTTTATGGCGTAATGCCCCATATGAAATGGAAATGCTACGCATTTTAGGATGCAATGCAAAAATGATAACTATATGCATATGCAGATGCAGGCTCGGGTTGCTGCGGAAAGCTGGATGTAAAAGAACCACTTCAGCAAAATAAATGTTGAAAAGATGAAGCCAAATCCGCTGGGGATAACTAGATGTGCCAAGAATGATTGGACTTTTGTTGGGGAAGACAGGTGAAACCTGGCGGTGATTAGCTTTTTGAAGGTGAAATTTTTCTAGGTACCAATGGGAATTGGATTTTGGAATGATGCGCCAATAGGGATTGGGCTTTCTGGCGGTTGCCAATAGAAATTGGACTTTAATTTTTCTGTGAGGGGTCAGGTACGGCTAACGCTGGAAAATGTCCTGTCTGAATACAAGGTTGGAAAACGGCTTGTCTGGATACAAGGTTGGAAAATGACTTGTCTGGGTACAAGGTTTATGAAAACAGTTTGTCTGGATACAAGGTTTATGAAAACAGCTTGTCTGGATACAAGGTTTATGGTTGAAGGGTCAGGGGATGGTTAACATGACTTCCCGAAATTCATCTTGAACTTGAAGGTTGACTGAACCTGCTTGAATAGCTCTGAGTAGCTCTGAATATATGGAGAGGAATAGTTCCTTTACTTCTAATTTTGCCCCAGCCTGTGGGATTTCTGTACAAATCTTCCTCGAAAGGAAACCTGGAATCTCCGAACCTTGATGGTTTGATACGAACTGCCTCAGCATTTTGAACTTTGGAGAGGTGCTTCAGATTAACTGGCTTCTGGATAAGGATAGCTTATGTGCTCTTGGGATGACCTGCCCTAGCCTTGAAATGATTTTTGCCCCTGGTTGGATGATTTATGCAGAAGATGCCTCTGACTTCGAGAGATTTACCGAATCTCGACCTGATTTCCCCAGATTAACTGAATCTTCGGATGGATGACTCCCCTTATGTGATCATTTGATGTGACTTGCCCCTGCTCAACGGAGTACTCAGGCACTCTGCATCTTATCTTGATCAAACTTTTCATTGTGGGAACTCTCCTGATGTCAAGTGCTTACTCGCAAGTAAAACAAATCGTTTTGCAAAAGATAATATTAATGCAATGCATATGACAGTTTTGGAATCCAAGTCTGTTCACTGGAAAAAAGTTGGGAATATAGTGAATGAATTACATATCAGAATGTCAATATCAATACTCATAGGGTAAGAAAATCCTTTTAGGAGTCAGTTTCGACGCGATCTTTACCGAAGTATGCTTTCGAAACAAACCTACTTCAATTAGGTCTTTTGAAGGTTGTGACGTGGTCAGGTTCACAGTTATAGAAAGAAAGGATATAAGGCTCAAATTTTGTTTTAACCCGCCCATTCTCCTTGATGTTCTCCAATCCTATGTTCAGCTAATTCGATAAAAGCACTCACCTCTCAAAGGTTGAATGACAGGAGGGATGGTTAAGGAAACCACATGTTTTCAGAGTGACAGTCACTCGCTTTTCGTCTTTGGTGTTTGGAATCACACGACTCGTTATTCCTCATTATTTTTTGTATTTCCCTATTTTTCCTTGACTGACTCTTCTGAGTATATCTTCTGATTTTGAAGTCCAGCGGGATGCCCTAATTTTTGCCTAAGCCACTTGTTTTCAAGTTATCGACTTAGTGGGCTTCTTTTTTTTCTTTTTCTTTTCTCCTTTTTTCTTTTTTTTGAGAACAAATCATGTGACACCGGCTTGTCTGACTTGTTGAAAGGATTGTGATTGTCTCACTCCTTGGTCGGCAACGGATAACCACTGTGGGTTTTTAGGTACGATCTCTACAGGTGTGATTGATCCTCGAACGAGAACACTCCTTCTGCATTTTGGATGCTCGGTCAAATTAACTGACACCTACCCTACCCCAGGTTAAGATTAAAGGTTTTTGTTTTCAGAAAGAAACTCCTACTACTAGACTCAAAGGGGTTGACAAGGGATTATCATCCTTATATCTATGGTGTTTAGGAATTTGAAATAATGTCTGCACATCATCAGCAGGGGTTTTATTCAAAAGCATACAATCGGAAGCTTGCGTCTTTCAACTTCATCATCCTTCCTCGGATTCTGCTTAAACAAGCGTTTGACATCAATAAAAGCATTGAGTGGAAACGAATGGATTTAATCAAAACCTGCATATTCATTTTATTATCATTATCAATTGAAAACAAACAAGTTTTACAAATAAGTTTGCACTTTAACAAAAAAGAAACTACAAATGCAAAGAAATGACATGATAAAAAGATTTCCAGCTTTGGGGAGCTGAGCTTTCCAATATTGAATTGCTACTGAACTAGCCATCTTTAGAATTACTCGTCGAAGTCAGTCTGATACTCTTCTAAACCCGCATGACTAGATGAAGGAAGATCGTTGATCTGAATACCCTGAGGCGTGACTGTGAACATATTGGAGTTAAGCAGAGTCGGAATCTTGCTTCTAAGCACCTTACAGTCTTCAGTTGAATGCCCCTGTGCCCCAGTATGGTACTCACAGCAGGCGTTGACATCAAAACCTGGCGGATACAGAGGAATCTCCGAATTAATCCTCTTCGGCACTATCAATCCACCTTTAACCAAATCCGACAATATCTGACTGTACGATATTGGCAACAGAGTGAAATGCCTCTCTGGCTTCCTTGGTCTTCATCGGGCGTGCTGACGCGGCTGATGATGATATGGATGCTGACTCTGGAGAGGAACGGATATCTAATACACGGACCCAATAGGTTGCTGACTCTGAACACTCGAAGCGTCTGGAAACTGAATCTGAGGTATCGGGGATTTCTAGACGTATTTACTTTATTTCTCCCATCCTTCTTGAGAACTGACAACTGATTCACTTTCATAAACTGAGGTATCTGAAGTGTCTCGAATCTTTCCACTCTTGAGTCCACTCTCAATACGTTCACCCATTATCATCAAGTCAAAAAAGTTTGATGTTCCACTACCAACCATCTTATCGAACTAATGGTCTTGCAAAGTATCCACGTACATGTCAACCAATTCTTTGTCTAAAAGTGATGGTTGAACACGAGAAGCTAATTCTCTCCATCTTTGCACATATCCTTTGAAGGATTCATTGTCCGCTTGAGATAATTCTTGCAATTGCATGCGACAGGGATCCATGTCGAGATTGTAGTTGTATTGCTTCACAAAGGCATTAGCTAGATCTGACCATGATCGGATGCAACCACTCTCCAACTGCATATACCAACTCAATAATGTCCCACTTAGACTGTCCTGGAAACAGTGAATCATAAGCTTGTCATTGTGGACATATGAGGTCATTCTTCTGCAAAACATCACCAAATGCTACTTCGGACAACTATCCCCTTTGTATTTCTCAAAATCTGGCGTCTTAAACTTCGGAGGCATTACAAGACCGGGTACCAAACACATGCTTGAAGCATTCAGATTAAGAGTATCCTGACTCATCAAGGCGTCTAGCTTTTCCTCCAACAGACGACATCTTCTCATAAACTCAACAGTCTGTGGGTTCTAAAGATTAATCTTCGGAATAGCCCTTTGAGAATCTGGCACAGGGAATATGAAGCTCTGATAGTCTGATTCATTGAGAGAAGATGAACCTCTATCTCGGACAGTGGTATGCCTCTCCTCGAGTCATAGCTGTCATGGCTTCCATGAGCTGATCCAACTGAATCTTCATCAATTCAAACTTTGCCCTTGTAACCACTGGATTCTGCTCTCCTGGGTTCATGATTCTTCCAGAAGCTAATTCAAGTCTAATCCGAATGTCAGGAAATCAACTGCGAGTTGGACAAAAGATGGGTAAGCTTCCTATTCCTGGCTGAGGATGGATATGCAAAAATGAGATGCAAATGCAAAATGCTAATGCAACAAACAAAGGATCACAACTTCCACAAAGCCCTGAATAACTGCTTCGCTGCTGATTGGATAAGTTCATAAGTCCGCTCTGAAGAGAAAAACCAGAATACCGGGTTGGTTGAAAGTCAAGGTTTCCTACATAACCCAATCCCTCTCACAGGTATGGACCGAATCTGATAAGGTTCGGCATCCTATGTGGTCGTCAATGTCACAGACATTTGAGAAACAATGATACGTTCACCATTTCTGGTTTGGCATCATAGTCAAACAAAGCGGCCTCACTTAGCTGACTCCCAAGTGATCGGTCTCTAGAGTCGACAGCTTCCAGATCTAACACCCCCTCCCGACTAATGTACAGGATAGGATGTCTTCAAAGAAAATTTCGTCTGAACGCAGATTTCGTGGGAACTAACGCTTGCTTCCGTACAGGTCCTCACTACTTTCCACTCTAATGCTATGGATATCCTCAAGCCTGGGTTTTTCCTTATCTCTCATAGGAACAACCACCCAACAGCACAACAGAAACAGTATAATAATAAAGTGCAGAAAATGTAAATACAGCAATATACAAAATACAAGACACTAATATACACACACCCAAAAACAAGCAAACACGCGCTAGGATTTACTCGCATAGGGGATGGGGAGAGTCCCCAACAGAGTCACCAGCTGTCGCATCGTTGCAAAGAGGGGGTCAGCAAAGACAGAAGAGTCACCACCGTTTGTTATTTATCCCAAAGAGGGAAAGGAAACGATTAGAGAAAACCTACGAAAAAGGGAGAAGACAGGTCATCACAACCAAATCTTGGGTTCGGGAGTCGGTTACGCAAGAGGAAGGTATGAGCACCCCTCACGTCCGTTGTACTCAACGGGATCCATGCTTGTTGTCTAAATCTATGGGTGAAAAACTATCTAAAGGCTGCTGCTAAAATGGGGGAAACGGAAAGAACTGACTCGAGAAGACATCGTCGCCCTATGCCTACATATTCCCTCGTGCAATGGGAAAGTCAGAGTCAACGTAGTTTGGAAACTACGGGTGAAGGTGGGGAAAGGTTGCTCGCCAAGACATCATCGTCTTGTGCCTACGTATCCTCATCTAGTATGAGAAATCAGAGCAAACGTAGTTCGGGCTAACTATGGGAAAACAGGGGTGTTCTCGATCACACGGAGGCAAAAGAAAAGGTTCTGAAACACGCTAGTCTCAATCGCACGGAGGTGAGAGAAAAGGGAAATAAGTTATTACTATGCTCGCCAAAACATTGCGTCTTGTGCCTACATATTTTCATCTGGCATGAGAAATCAGAGCAGCTGTAGCTCAGCTAACTACAGGAAAAACGGTCTCGATCGCATGGGGGCGAGAGAAAAGGTGATCTCGATTGCACGGGGGGAGAGAAAACGGGATCTCGGTCGCACGGAGGCGAGAGAAAAGGAGTCCTAGGCTTGGAACGCCTAAACAGGAGGGAAATCGGATCGGGACGCACATGCTAAATTCCAAGACGTAGGAGCGAATGCGTCGCATATCGCCCAAAGGACATACGCTAAACACTCTAGACGAAGTGAGAAGAGGCTCCCCACTCATCATTTCCTACGTATCTAACACTAACGGCTCACAATACTCGACGGTTGATTAAAAGATTGAATTAGGGAAATTTACCGAACGGAGTGGTTCCGTTGACCCTTGAAATTGCATGCAAGCTTTAATCCAAGCTTCAAATTTCTTCTTTGAAATACGGATCGAAAGGGTCAAAATGAATTGAATCGGGTCCAATGTGACGCTAAATCATCGTAGCTCGACTTATGAATGAAAGTCAAACTATAGGAGGTCGCGTATTGATATTCGTGCTAAGGACATCATATAGAAATGATATTGAGGATCATTATCCAATTGAATCGTGTCGCATGGACCAAAATCAGTGGGATCTCGTCTTAATCGCAAACATAATGTCGATTAATCAAAGGTAGCCTATTGCGATCCCAAAGTAAAGAAAATTACCCAAATGGTCATTTTCCATAGATTTGAAATCGGGAAGGTTATCTACTCCGATAAATCTGACGCTTACGGATACAAGACTTCATCGACCGCAGAAAGTCAAAATAAAATCAAAAGATGAAGATAAATGAGGAGAGAAAAGAGGTAGTCTCGGATCCAACATTATTCATCAATAATTTGACTGGTAATGGATTAAGGAAGTGTCGTCATCGACCCAAAATGCGACAAAATAAAATAAAGTCGAAATAAAGTGACGATGAGAAAGAGATAAAATGGTCTTGGATCTATCGTTTCTCATCAATAATTTGACAGAAAAATGGTAGAGGTCACTCATCGACCACAAAGAACAAAAGTGAAATAAAATGTCCGATAATAAATGAGAAATAAAATTTAACTTCTAAAAAGAAAATATTTTAAAACTTAAAAGAAAATGATTGTAATGTTGTGAAAGAAAATATATGAGTTCTAAAAGAAATTATATAAAACTTAAAAGAAAATGATTATAAAGTTTTAAAAGAAAATATAATATATTCTAATGAAATGTAAAAAGGAAATTAATATATAATATATAACTCATTTACAAAATATAGTACATAATATCAGTCTGTTTTAAAAACTAATATACAATATATTTACACAATAACTAATATATAAACATATCTACATAATGAAATTAATTAAGAAATAAGAAAACAGAATGGAATGATAATAGAAAATTTTTTTTTTTGGGGGGGGGGGGGGGGGTGGTGAGATCCGATTTGAAAGAAACGGATCGTAACTGGAGCAAAAAAGAAAAATGAAAATAGGTTCTCCTCTTCTTATTTCGTTCAAACCCCTCTCTCTCTTCTCTTCAGTTCATCATCATCATCATAAATTAACACCTCCAAAAAAGAAAAGAAAAACACTCATCAACACCTTTCACTTTCAAAAACAACCCGGAAATATCTTTGCATCTCTCTATTTACAAAATCCTTTTCTCATCTCCCTTTCAACTCAGTTTGGAAATGGCTATAACTATCTTGTGTGTGGTTTGTGAGTGAAGTATGGAAATGGGTCAGAAATGGAGTCGTGAGGTTTTGTTGGTGTTTCTAGAGAAAAAATGAAGGAGGATGAACGGTTGTTGGGAAAGCGGACGATTTTTGCTAGATGGGTTGGATGATGATAATGTTTGGAGATGTTGTGGTTCCAAGTTTTAATGAAGGTTGTTGAACAGTGGTTGAAATATGGGTCGATGGAGTGAAGGATTTATGAAGATGGTTTGGAGTTTATCGAAATGGGTTGAAAGATGGTTTGAGTAAGATGTGGTGTTGAAGATGTTTGCAGAAATGGGTTTCGAATTCGCGTTTTGGGAGGATGATGAAGGTGGTTTAATCGAGGGTTTGGTTGAGATTATTGAAGGTTTTAAAATGGTGATGAATGAATGGAGAAGATGAAGGGTTGGCCGTGTGGTTGTTGGCCGATGAACGGTTTTCTCGTGGTGGCTTATTGGCGTTTGAAGGTTGGAAATGAAGTTCTGAAAACAGGTTGAATGTCGGAGAATGGTTATTGTTGTTCGAAGTTTGGATGGAGTTGTTGGTTATGGAGTGTTCTGCGTGTTTCTGCGGAAGTGAAGGTGGATTAAGATGTTGGATGAGATGTGAAGGTTGATGAAAAATGGTGGAAAGTTTGAAATGGAATGGAAAATGGTGGAGGGATTGGTCAACGAAAATGGTGATGAAGAAGACGATGAATAGTAGGAAAGGGAGGATCTGGCGGCTCCTAGGATTCTGAACTTGGGGATGATAAATAGTACTGGTATATATTATTTAAAACTAGTTCTAATTAATCTTAATTAATAAAAATCTAGTTTCTAAGAATTCCATTATTCTATTCTAAAAAACTAAATATCTAATTCTAAAAACTAATAAATAAATAAAAAATCTATTTGTAATTTTAATAAAACCAATCTAATAATCTATTTAAAATAAAACTATTAAAAATTCTAATAACTATTTTCTAAAAAAACCAATTAAAATTTTATTTAAAAATTTTATTTAAAACTTAAATTCTATTCTAAACTATTAAAATCTAATCCTAAAAAAAACTAATAAAATAAGAGTTTTAAGTCTGATATTCTAAAAAAACTACTTTAAAAAAACTAGTAAAATCTATTTAAAAACTATATTCTAAAATTCTAACCAAAATCTAAAGAAAATGGCTATTGAAAAAAATCTAATAAAAAAAATAGGAAAAAAAAAAGCAATAAAATCACACAATGCCATGGAAAAAGAAACGGAAAAACGGGCGAATACCGAAATGCGCCAAAATTATCAGCATGGACTGAATCACCAAGAAGAGAGCGATTTTCGCTCGATTTTGACATGGAACTTCTCATTTGAATTGATTTGAATCGCCTGAAATGCGAGCAAAGCGGCTAAAATCCTGATAAATTCAATATAGCTGATAAAATGGACAAGATGTGACCTAAATGATATGCAGATGCAATGCGAAGCAAAAGCCGATCAAAGTTAGAAAACGGGTGGCCAAATTTTAGGGTGCAACAGGGAGAGTTTGATAAGTGTCAAATTGTGTTAAATATGTGTGTAGTTTTGTGGCACTTATTAACTTGGTTCATTTGATTTTCTTAGGTAAACCTCAACTTTTGTGTACATATTATGTAGTTTAATCACTTACAAGTTATTTTGCATGTTTGTATGCATTTGAGGAGCTTTGAGCATCAAAGAACATGAGCTTTTAGCATCAAAGAACATGAGTTTTGCATTTGAGGATGGGTGTGAAGGTGAGATAATACTCAGAAGGGGGGTTGAATAAGTATGAAAGATTAAAACTTAGAATAAAAACTCAAGTATTTTTATCCTGGTTCGTTGAACTCAACTACTCCAGTCCATCCTTCCTAGAGTGTTTTGCCTTTCTCAATCAAGGACTTAATCCACTATTTAATCAAACAGATTACAATAGTACCACCTAAGAACAACTGTTCTTACTCTTCTCAAGAGCTACTGATTCCAACTGAATCCTCTTAAGGAAATCTTTTACAATCAATGTAAAACTATTACAAGAGTAAGAATGCTTCTAAAAAGCTTTTATCACAACAGTGATATTTCTCTTAAGTTTAAGTACAATGAAATAAGTTCTTAGAAAGAATATGAAAGAATGTGAGCTTGAATGTTTTTGATTTCTTTTCAACAAAACGTCAACTGAAGAATTTGGTGGAGTCTTGCTTTTATAGGCAACTGATCCAAGGTGAGCTTCACGTTGAGAAGAGTGTCCAAAAGGTCTGAGCCTTTTTGTCTTCACATCAAGTGACCTTTCCTAGAAGAAGAAAGCACAGAAAAATCCTTTTTGTCTGTGTTCTTGTGTCTAGCATAAATAAGGAAAGAGACGTTTGATTTACTCCAACGGATATAATCTTCGAATATTTCTTCTTCAGTTTTCAGCAAGTTCATCAGAGTCTGATTGGGTCAGAGTCTTCTAATGATGATCAGAGTCTTGCTGAATCAGAGTCTTCTGCAGCAGGTGTGCTTTCAGCGTGTTTAATATCAGAGCATATTTGAGACAGAACTTCAGTACTGGAAGCTTTAGTACTTTCAGAATCTTCTGTAGAAACTATGCTTTGAAAAGCTTTTCATACAAAATTCTTCTTTGCTTCAGATGCTTCTGACTTGCTTCAGATTCTTCTGGAGCTTCTGCTTCAGATCCTTCTGGAGCTTCTGCTTCAGATCCTTCTGGAGCTACGCTCAGAATCTTCTGTTGGCAGCAATCAGAATCTTCTAATTAATGCATCTGGCGCTTCAGAGTCTAGCTAATTTCTTGTGTTCAATTCTGATTTGCTTCTGGAGTGTTAATTCCTTTACTATCTGCAGTAAAAACTCTCAAGAAAATTTTAGAGTATATAATTCTTAAATACAAAATTTCATAACAGTTATCATCAAAACATGGAGATATTATTAAGAACCAATTTGTATTCTAACAGGGTGTGCACAGATTGGGATGATGATGCTGATGATACACCCCGATGATGACACGTGTCATCATCAAGATTTAACTACTAAAACAAAACCGGCCATGATCCTCACCAGAACAAAATCAAACCCCTCTCTTCAGTCTCACTCAGTTTCTTCTCCTTCTATCTTCTTCCTTATCTTTCTAAAAAAAACAACAATAACCATTTATGGAACCAAATAAAACATAGTGGAGAGTCATGAACCTCACGACGGTGGCGACGAAGACCCACAACGACGCTCATGAGCATCACAGAGACACCACTGTGATACCTCTAGAATCTTACCCGAGTCTCTTCTTACCCTAAACTGACCTTTCCTAATCAAATATCCATCAACAAAAATCAACCGAACTCCATAAATTAAAACAACCTAAATCAAAACCCTATAATCTACCAGGCAAAATCAAATCACAAATAAACACAAGCATCTCAGGTTTAACACATTAGAGAAAGATGAAAACAAGGGTACGAATGGATTAAGCAAGAGATGAAGAAAAATACCTACTCGGAGATGTGTTCGAGGTTACGATTTCGGTGAGGATGTTCAGGTAAACTCCTTTGCTCTCTTGTTTTTTCCTCGTCTCATTCTTCTTCTCTGTGTTACGCTATTGTGGTGACCCAAAGAAATCTCTGATTAGGGTTTACTTGGTGGCCGCCTTAGGATTTTTGTGTGTCTTCAATACTTAGGAAGCTTGCTCCCTGAAATTAGGTTGTATTTATATTGAATAAAATTAGGTTTAGCAGACAAAATATGCAAAATTTCTAGAGACAAAAAACTGCTCTGCTAAAGTTGTTCTTGTTGTAGTTTTTGTCTTTTTTTCCCTTTTCGTGTTAAGGTTTATGTACTATGGTTGCTTGCTGCTCTACTTGTTTTTTCCCTTTCTGTTAATATGAACATGTGGTCCCCCATTTCTTATACTGATACCATGATTTGATGAAAATGAATGAATTTTATGAAAGTGAATATGCAATATGAATTTGTGAATGAATATAGGTATTGAGTCCTGCTTTGGGAAGTTGTTGTTGGTGACATGAATTTGTTGGCCTAGGACCTTTGTTGTAACATTACATGAGTTGGATTTGACATGATTTTAGAATTAATTGAATTGAAACTTATTCTATCACCATGAAATATGTGACTTGAATTTGAAGGTGTGTGGAATCGAATTCTGAAACTGAAGTTTTGTTATGTAAATTAAACCTTGAAAACATGTGATTAATTTTAATGAAGACGCAGTTTCTTTGGTTTAAGTTCTGCAATGATTTTATGTGAACAACATGATGGATTGGCTTTGGTTTGGGGCTTCTTTCTTGTGGTGATAATTGCTTGCTACAAACCATTAACATCTGCGATTAATTGATGTATTCGTATCATTCTGCAGGTTATACATGTGATCACGGGATTCGTTGCAAATTCTCAAAACCATCTTGACTTGGGATGTTCAAAACCTTCCATGAAACTAACTGTGATTAGAGCATGAATGGGTATTGAATCAAATGTTGCTTGTTTGATCTTTGTAGTCGGTTTGGAAACCTAAAGGTTTTGGCAAAGTTTGGCTTATGAAGAGCTTGGAGCATGGATTGCATAATGCTGCAAGTTTTGTGTGCGTGAGATCACAACTTGGACATAGTAGCTTGGGTGATATAAAAGGTGGTGGATGGGTCATGTGGGTAGCATGATATTCATGGGTTTTTTTTTACTTTAAAACTTGTTGTAATTTATTGTAAAAACAAAAAACAAATGAACTCAAGAACTCTTTGGGTATTGTAAATTTCTCAATCTTGATGACCTTGAATTCCATCCAAATGTAAATAATCACACTAAATATCATTATGAATTTTTTTCATCTTGTATCTACTATATCTTTTCATGTTCCTTAAAAACAAATTGAATTTTGCAATTTTGGGTATGACTTGGGATTGTGACTTAATTCCACACTTGCATTAAGCTTGGAGGGGAAGTAGAAAGAACATGAAAATTGAATATAATTGGAATTTGGAAAGGGAATTTGAGATGGTTTTGGAAAATTGAATTGAAGTTTGAAATTTTGGGAAGAAATATGGACTTGAATCAATGAAATTTGAATCTTGAGCATGAAGTTAAAAAAAGAAAAGGATCATGAAATTGAAACATATTTTACATGAATTAGAAAGAGATTTGAAATTGGATCTTAAATTTAGAATGAATTTGTAATTGATATAGACTTGAAATCTAAGATTGACATACTTGCAATAGAATTTAAAATAGAATGAGAATAGAAATTGAAATGGACTTGAGTTGGAAATTTGATTCTTGAATTTGAAATGGAGATTGAATTGAAGTAGAATGGAAGTAGACTTTGAGAATAAATTGAAAATAAAATTCGAATTGGAACATTGAAATAAAAAAAGATTTTAAACTTGAACATGAGTTGAAATAAAAGAATGACACTTGAATTTTTTTAATGGAAATTGCTTGAAGATTAAAAGAATGGCTTATGGAAATTAAAATTTTGACATGGACTTGAAACAAGAATTGGCATGGTGGAATGAATTTGAATATTTATCCTTATAAACTTGAATCTCTATCATAAAAACAACTACTTCAAAGTTTAACATTTTCAACTTGACCAAGGAAGACCTTGAACCAGGTATAAGCGAAAAAAAACTTATTAAAGCTTGTATTCCTCCAAATAATCAATAATAGGCCAAGATAGCTCTAGGTTTCTTTATTCCTAAGTCTTGCAACATATCAAACCCGAATCTCTTTAGGAATATCCAATGCTTTGAAGAGACACACAATCTATCCTTGTCAACCCCTTTGCTTAAAATATTCAAGTATGATGCTACTGGTGAATCTATGGTATGAAATGTTGGGTGAAAAATGAGGGTGTGACACCTATAAAGCACATTGAAGCAAAACACCCAACAAGTACAGACATCTTTAAAGTCTTCTTGTAAGAATGGTGTAGTGTCATTAAACATTTATATATAAAAAGTGAAGAAAAATGAATATCACATGATTTGAAATGATAGCAAACTTGAACATTAAAATGTTATTATAAATATATATACATGATCCCCAAGAATCAACAATGTCGGTAGAGACAATGTTTAATATGTGTTTTATGACAAAAATCTACACTTGTATCCTCCTTTTTGTTACCTCGTCTACAAATTTAAAGATTTTGTGAATATATAGCCTTAAATTCATGTAACTATAGATAAATGAATGTCACAATTGATCCATTTACCGAATGCATGCAAAATGCGGGATTTTTATTTCTAAATCCTTTCAACATATTGTGTTGCTCCATAACTCTGCAATTCAAAATGATTTAAACATATTACACACTAAGGTAAGTACACTACTAAAAAAAGTATATACTATTGAGAAAATATAAACTTACATAGAAATAATATGTTACATCTTTTGGTCAAGTGGTTTGCCTAAGGAACGTAGCGTAACTACCATATTTTTTTGAAGAGAGATGATGATCAATTGTCAATGATCAAGCACAAGCACAATAAGTACTTATTTGGTCAAACATGGAAACTAACCAAAATATAGAAACCAAAATTTCAAAATTACTCACTCATCGATAAAGGGTGCTAAGTAACATTCTTTATTCACCTCACTTAACAAAGATGATATGAATGTTTCAATCACTTTTGAAGAATTATTTGTAATTTGAATAATAAATGGATCCAAGAATCCATAAATATACGATTTGTTTAATTCTATACAAAAACAATGAAGATACCAAAATTGTTAAACTAATTGCAAAAAATAAGTGGGGAAATAGTTTTATAAAAAAACGATGAATGTACCATAATGAGATATTTAGTTTTATACTTACGTGCGCCATAGTTGCAGTATCTCTACGTCCATCCACTCATTTCAAAACATAAAATCCTTTATATCTTTAGGATCGACATACAAAACCTCTAACTCTCAATCATGATCAAATTAAAGACAAATCATATCTTTCTTATCCATAACATGACATACTAATTGGTCAACTAAATGTTCAGATGGAACCAATATGTTATATGGATATCAGTATGAGGAAGCTGAACAACTTCCTTTTGTGCTTGCACCACCTATAACAACTCTTACAAGAAATTGTTCATCGTCTTAATTTTTACACCATTGAACGGTACCTCTCAATCTCTGCATCACAAAAAAATACCGCAACATGAAATAAATTCAACACAATATATCTTACATTTAAGCCCAAACACTAAAATCCTATTTATCTAGACAAAACATTATTTTCACATATCTCAACGAGCTCAGCCATCTCTGTCCTATGGATTTTTCACTTTTGTGCTAACACATCTTCCAAATTCTTATTATAAAATACATACAAATCTTCCAACGTTTTCTTTTACGCTTCGCGCTCACTAGATAAATTCTTCTAAACAATTTTCTCCATCTTTTTCTTTTGCATGAGTGTGCTTTTTCTAGATATATCAAACCATAATCTCAAGTTGATGCCTTCTCAAACACCACGTACATGACCATCATGATCCTTTGTTCTATTTGCTTTGACTAATATATCATGTTGTGGTTGTGTAAAAAATGTACCTTAACTGACCATATCAATCAACAAATCTTACACAAAATGATTAAGATATATTATTACCAAAACAATTTAAATTACACATAACAAATCATACGCACAACAAATCATACTTACAATTTTCTCAATGATTGCTCGTTAAGCATCTGAAATGAACTCTTCAGTTGGTCTTTTATAGAGCCTTCTTTCACTTATCATGTTGTGATGATGGAGATGGACAGCGATCAGAACTCATGGAGTCCTCATCTCCAATTTGTTGTCTTTTTTCATGAATCAATTTTTTCTGAAGTTTCCTATAATCCCCACGAGATAATCTATGGGGGTATTTATTTTTTTCCTTGTTTAACTTTCTTGATTCACTTTCAACATATTATAAACATAGTAAAAATATTAATTTACATGGTTTCATCTATAAAGCGTAAGCATAAAATTATCATAAAATAAGATTACTAAACTAACCAAGAAATCATCAGAACTGCAAGACTTCATAAACATTTTCCAAACCATTTTGACAATATAATTATATTTCACAGTTGGATGCTCAAGATCAACCTTAGGAATTGTTGTGTAGTTACGTGTGAGATGTGACTTAGAGCCCCTCCAACGCTCGCGAGCATTAATAATCCACTTTTTCTTAAACTTATCATCTTGAGTAAACTCAAAAGTCGAGTACAGTTACATTAATAAGTATGTATTAGTAATTATTAAGAATATTATCGAATAGTGTAAATTTAAAAAAAAAAACCTTAACGTATGTCTACATACTTTCTTTCACTCATCAAAATACTCGCTTTCTATGTCTAGGGAACGCAAGTTAACTCCTAAAAATCGAAGAATTTTCACCATAACATGTCCAAGTTAAGGGATTAAACTCGATCAACAATTTATTACCCAAGTTGTAGACTTTTGTTAATCTAGCCATCATTGTAGCACCTCTTTTTTTATTTTCTATTTTCCCTCTATAGTTTGAGATTCATTGTTAAGAGAATAATTTGCATGAGTTTTGGCGCTAGATGAAGAGTCCATCTATGTTCAAAAATAAAATTCATCAACAACATACAAACAACAACAAAAACAACAATTATGTGTCTAATACACATTCATCAACAATAACATAACAAAGGTGTCTCATGCATATTCAACAATAATAATATGTCTAATACACATTCATCAACAACAACATAAACAACGATGTAACAAATATGTCTTATATATATTCAACAACAACAACATATAAACAACAATAATGTGTCTAATACACACTCAACAACAACATAAATAACAATAACAACAACAAAAACATTCAACATCAACATCATTCAACAACAACATTAGTTACCTTATTCAGCAATGTATCCAACTACTTATGATGCATAAAAACTTCAATTTAGACTCTCTGAGTCACTCTCATTTCTCTCACTGGGCACTTCTCTTATGGTAACATGAACATGAACAATAACAACCATAAACAGTAACAACAACATGAACATGAACAATAACCATAAACAACAACAACAATGTAAACATGAACAACAACAGCTCAAATATAAACATCAACAACAAGAACATAAACGTACTGTACATGCAGGGTGAATAGTTTACGACCAAAAATGTGATGAATAAGTAAAAGAGCTTATTATTGTAAGTTTAAGTAAAAGAACATAAACGTACTGATTTTAGAGATGTCACCACGGTCCTTCCATCAACCATCGTAACATAGACACCATTGCATATAAACTGTGTAGTAATGAACACTTGAAAAATGAAAAAAAAATCATACAAAAACTCACAAGAACCAGACACTAGTGGCACATCTTCAAGCATAGAGACGCTATTTAGGGAAAAACATTCAAAGTGGCACATTTCCAAGATTAATGACGCAATTCATACATTTTTCCATTTTGCTAAACAAAGTAAACGTCTAATCACAATGAAGTTAAGTAAAAGCTTAATGATATCCTGCAATTTTCAAAAATTTATAATAAATTGAATAACAATTTTAATCATTTGGGTGCCTACTTTTTGAGAATCTAAGTCATATTTTATACAAATGAAAGGGAAAAACGAAGGCCACTGTTACATGATCATTATTCACCATTGTAAGTTTTTATTTTTACTTTTATGTTGTTAACGTCATTAATCCCTTAAGGATAAATGACTAATTTTCTTAGATTAGATTCTCTTTAAATGATTTTATCCTAAACATGTGCTCTTTGTTTTATAGTTATAATATTTTATTTGAATTGAATATTTTTCCCCTCTACGAAATTGAAAGAACTTATTTAGATGGAACATGAGAATTAACATGGAGATTAATTATGGGGTTGTAATGATTGCTCGTGTTGCGAAAGGAATAATTACGACCAATAGTATAGTTTTATGCATTATAAAATCTTCATCAATTATGATTGAAAACTCATAACATTGATGAGAATTCTTTATAGGAACGGGTTGCCTTCGATTGGATAATCACAAAATCTAAGAGGGTCGGGTTGTAAAATTGTGTTTTGTAAGAAACTTCTCATTTACACGCTATGAAAACTGAAAATTCTGGCAAGCACACGATGGCTATTATTACCAAAGTTATAACATTCACAATGACATCTGCTACTTAACAGCTAATAATCAGTAATAATAAAAGCAGTAAATAATACAGCAATTGTTCACCCAGTTCAGTGTCAACAACACCTACATCTGGGGGCTACCAAGCCAGAGAGGAAAATCACTATTAGTATAATCACTTCAGAGTTAAACCTCCAGTTTACACTCCTCACTTAATCCCTACACAATGACACTTCAACCTAGAGACACTCTAGACCTGAGTATACCCACTCACTCCCCCTCAATCACCACAGTGATATACAATTTACAATTACATAAATCAATATGAAGAAGTACTTCATACACACCTTGATCTTGCTTCACAACTTTGATCAAGGAACTCACACACTCTTGCTTAACAGCTTTGAGTGAGACACTGCTTAGAATCTACCTAACCAATGCAATCATCCACCAGACAATTGCTTGGAGTAAAAGTATTCCTAAGACACACTTTACACGTGAAGACTAGCCTTCTTCACTTCACAAGGACTCTCTAATTTGCACTCTATATTCTTCTATCAAGAGCTGATGTTTAGGATTGCTTCTTCTAATATTTATAGCAGTTGTCCGTCCTTTTGGGCATTGGTGCATAAATTAGGTTTTATCCATAACAAACCTATTTTCAATAATTTGCACGCTTGCCACTTAATTCAGGGACATTATAGTTCTCGTAGGGCTTATAGAAAGTCTCCTGATATCCAGCTTAAGCTCCTATTAAGTTTCCTGGTTTCTAGCTACCAGAAAAACAAACCTGCAATTGATGTCATACGACCCATCTCATGACATTAGGTATGACATTCAGCTTAACTTGCTTTTAGCTAAGTCAACTTACCCTGCACAGACCATATTATGTATGCACTAACATTTGTCATGACATACATACATGCTCTAGTGTATTGCCACAAAATGCAGCCAATCAACAGCACTTACAAACTCCCTCTTTGACATTTTTTTGGCTAAAACACTATGTCATCATATCAGAGATTTACATAGTAGAAGACTTATGATGTGTCCTGTCATGCAGGGAAGTAACTAGCTCAAACCGCTCTGAGTCCTCACAGTTAGCTCTCACTGTTATAGCTCACCTTGCTAACCATCAGTTAATTACCACTATAGATGTCACACTTTGCTGAGTAACACACTGTGTTACTCCCCCTCAAATGATGCATATCCTCTCAGCTGAGCACACAACCTGCAAATAGTCTGCAATCACACATATTCACCCAGTCTGCTCTGGAAGTTATGACCTTCAGGATAACATCCTGAGGTACACACACTTGTGCTACTCCCCCTGAAGAGTTGCACAACACTCTCTGCTCCTATCCTGCAGACACACACAACCAGTTCTAATAGACATTCCTATACACCATAGGAATTCACACATATAGCACATTACTAACAGCACTAGACTGCTGTTATCACATATCTTCTCAGCAGCACTTGTTCTTCCACCTGCTGTTATTATTGCTCTATCTTCTCTCCCCCTTTTTAGCCACAAATTAGGATCCTACTAAATACTTAGCATAGAACACACAGTGTAACATCACAATTGTTAGGGATTACATTACAGCAAAACTGCTCTTTGAAGAGCATCACAAATTCAGGTTATACAAAGAATTCAAATTAGACAGAAACAACAACAGCACAATTTATTACTTCACCAACAGTCTGCGGCACATACTCTTTCCTCAATCTTCTTCATCAGATGAAGAACTGGAGTTACTGTTATTGAAATTGGTTGGGACATTCTCACAACTGTCATTAGCCTCTTCTTTTGACACATTTCCACTATGATCTGCATCTCTTACAAGCCTTTGGATAAGAGCTTCCAACTTGGTTTTTCTGGTAGTAGCTGTACTGATGGTTTCTCCTAACTCCTTACAGGTTTCCTTTAATTCTGTAATCATCATTCTTTTGGAGATCTTAACTTTCTCAGCAGATGTAAACTTCATATATGGAACATGTCTTCCTTCAAACAGTTTAAAGTGAAGTGACAGTTCAGGCTCCCTCTTGCTGACAGCATCACTTGAGTTCAAGATTCCAGGATGTTGATTTAGGATGATCTCACAAATGAGGGAGGGAAATGCAATAGGTAACCTGACAGTACTGGTTGTGGAGTGCTTAACAGTTTGATCAAAAATGTATAGACCAAAATCAAAATTGACTTTGGTACCTATGGCATGAATAATCTTGCCTAGTCCAACAGCAATGGAGGATGTATGGTTGGCAGGCACCCAATTTGTAGCTCCAATTCTATGAAGAATGGCATACTTTACACTGAGCAGTGCTGCAGACAACTTCCCTTTGGATGGCCATGTTGTGACTTGATTTGCAGTGATGATCTTGCAGACCTGGTTGTCTGAAGTCTCCAATTCTGTTGTTCCATCATTTGCTCGCCCCAGATACCTGTTGATCACAGCAGGAGAGAATTGCACACACTTTCCTCTAACAAATACCTTCATGAACTCCTTGTTGTTTCTGCTTGAGATTGGGTCAGGTATGTTTACAATGAACTCCTTTACTAGTCCGTCGTAGCACCTGGAAAATCCAGTGACTGTCTTAAGCAATCCAGCCTTGTTGATGAGTTCTATCACCTCCTTAATCTCCAGGGTGTCCTTCCCTAATTCTCTCTCAAGGGTTGTTCTCCTTTGAAAGACATATCTCTATTTGGTTACACTGTGAATGGAGTGGAAGGAGATGTTGTCCAGAGATGCAGCTGGCATGGGTTTAAGCGGCCTCTTACCCAATGAATGTTTGACATTGAAGATGTCAGGAACATCTCTTATGGCACCAACTTCAAACTTAGGACTGCTCTCAGTGACTTTCCTTTTCTTGGGGGTAGCTTTGCTCTTAAGTTTGGAGGATCCAACATGAGCTCCTTTTCTCTGACTTTTGCGAGAGTTGTCTTTCAGACTAGTTTTGTCTTTTTTTGGTCATTAGTTTTTGAGCTATGCCAGGAGAAACAATCTTGAGGAATTCATCATTGGAAGACACATCAACAACATTGGCAGGAGCTTCATTCAGATCATCATGCTATTTTTCTTCTTGTACTGCACAGTTAGCTAAATTTTCTAGTTTTTCTATGGTAGGGTTAGTCTCATTAGAGGAGAACTCAGAATTGTCCTTATGATTTATATTTGATATTGGAGAAAGATCAACCCTAGGAAGTGGTATGGTGATTGCATGTCCATTATGACCTCTTGGTTTTCATGTAAAGTAGTTGATGATTGGCCTTCACTCCTTCTTCAAAAAATCATACCAGGAGGACTGGCATTCATCACAGAGACGCTCTTGTGCTGAGTAGTGTCAGGCTTGGTAGGGAAGGAGGTATGGTGTTGAGACATTGTAGATGACTTAGGTTGTACCAAAAGGGGCTTTCTGAAGGGGTTATGTGAGATACGGAAGGAGGTGGATTGGCAGAAGAGAACGGATTTTGAAGGGTTTGCTTGTAAAAAAGGAGGGAATTCAATATTTTGACTAATCAGAATATGATTATTTTTCAAAATATAATTCCCTATTAATTGCTAAAATTCATCATTAATAGAGGACCTCAACTTTCTTAGAGAATTTTTAAATTGAGTATCCTTGAGGCCTCTTGTAACCACTTCAGCATCATTTAGGTCAGAATCACCAAATTTTACACCAGCCTTTTGATGTTGACACCAGTTATCACTGAGTATGGCTCTCTTGCACATCACAAAGTTCATACTCTTAATGTCACAGAACAGGGTCATGACATCCTGAGTGACATTGTTTCCTTTATGCAGACCATCTTTCATGGACTCAATCAAATTCCAATACATCAGGTCCAGATTTCTGTGATGTACATTCTTTAGATATGCTATCTTGACTTGCCTACTGTCCTCACATTCATCATATCCTGTTCTCCCATTTGGAGGGCATTTTGGAGTACCTCTTCCTGACTCCTTGGTTGTGGTCTTCTTTATCCTTCGCGATTGTCTGCCTTTCTCCAAGCATATTTGATTCTTCTTTTCTTTATTGACCAATTTAGGTAGGTTACTTCTGGGCTCCGATAAGTAACAATTATTCTTGGATCTAGGTCCCCTCATCACTTCCTTACCTCCTTCATTTATGACCACACACTTATCTTTGGAAAATTGGACCTTTAGACCTTGATCGCATAGCTGACATATGCTTATTAGATTAACAGTCAGTCATTTAACCAGCAAGACATCCCTCAATTTTGGAACTGTAAGACTGTTAAGTCGTCCAACCCCTGTGATTTTTCCTCTAGATCCATCACCAAAGGTTACATGACTTGAGGAGTGAGGTTTGAGTTTAACCAAGTAATCCTCAATTCCAGTCATATGTCTGGAGCAGCCACTATCAAAGTACCAATCCTCTTTGGTTGGCATCCTTAGGGAAGTGTGAGCTGCTAGTGCAAGAGTCTTGGCAACCCATTGTCTTTTCTTGTTAGGCATCTCCTTCTTGGTTTTGGCATTATGATGTCTCTTAACATGTACTCCCTGTCTGGACTTTCTTTGTTGAGGATGACTAGGAAATCCATGTAGCCAAAAGCACACAACTTTAATATGTCCAAGTTTTCCATAGTGGTAACACCTATACCCTTGGAATTGTCTCTTGACTTGATTCCAGTTTTTGTGTGGTGGATGTTGTGACATTGGTCGTGACATCCTTTTTAATTTCTGAATCTCAGGTTGTAATCTCTTGAGTTTCAATACAAGATTTTTTTTATCAACAAATCCTGGTCCATACCTATCTCCTGAGGTCTGGCCAATCTGAAGGATTTCCTCTAGGGTGTCAGTCCCAGAATTGAGCATCCTTATGGATTTTGTCATTTGATCCTTTTTACCTTTCAACTCATTCACTTCACTTCTGAGTGTGTTTATTGTGGCTAGATGCTCTCTCTTTTCAGCTTCTAACTCCTTGATGATTTTCTTCTGTTGCTCTCCTTGCTGATACAGTTATGTGCTTCTGATGGACAGCTTCTTATATGATTCTGATAGTTCATCATAAGTTAGCTCCTCTTCACTTGAATCACCATCAAAAATACATACACTGTTGAGGGCAGTGACATGTTTAGCTGACTCCTCTTCTGATCCACTATCAAAATCTCCATCTGACCAAGTAGCAGTTAGGCCTTTTCCCTTCTTTTTGAGGTATGTGGGACATTTCTTTCTAATATGGCCATATCCCTCACACTCATGACACTGTACTCCTCTGCTTTGGCTGACTTTATATTCATATTTCTCTTTATCAGTAGGCATGCTTTTGATATAAGGTTTAGACCTAACATCTATCCTTTTGACCAGTTTGTTGAACTGTCTTCCAAGCAAGGCAGTTGCTTCAGTCAGATTATCCTCCTTTTCACCATCTTCTGAATCAGCAGTGTTTGAGACAAGAGCTATACTTTTGCTCTTTTTCTCCACAGACTGATCACACATGCCCATCTCAAATGATTGGAGAGAACCTATAAGTTCATCCACCTTCATGTTGCATATGTCTTGGGCTTCTTCAATGGTTGTTAATTTCATAGCAAACCTTTTAGGTAGTGACCTTAGAATCTTTCTTACAAGCTTCTCTTCAGTCATCTTTTCTCCCAAAGCTCATTAGGTGTTTGCAAGTTCAAGAACATTCATGTAAAACTCATGAATGGTCTCATCTTCCTTCATTCTCAGAACTTCAAATTTGGTGGTTAGCATTTGAAGTCTTGACATTTTGACCATGGAAGTTCCCTTATGAGTAGTTTTCAAAGTGTCCCAAACATCCTTTGCCAGTTCACAGTGGTGTACTAGTCTGAAGATGTTTTTGTCTATACCATTGAAGAGTACATTCAATGCTTTAGAGTTCTCAAGAGCTAATGCCTCTTGCTCTTTGTTCCATTCCTCTTCGAGAATTTGCACAGATGTTTCATCCTTGTCAGTCTTCACAGGATGAACCCAGCCAGAGTTTGCAGCTCTCCAGGCCTTATTGTCCAATGATTTTAGGAATGCAATCATTCTAGGCTTCCAATAATCATAATTAGATCCATCCAGAATTGGAGGTCTATTAGTGAAACCTATATCTTTATCCATAGTACCAGAATTTGTTTTCCCTAGATCTCACCCAGATTTAAACAGGCAAGGTGCCTGCTCTAATGCCAATTGAAAATTCTGGCAAGCACACGATGGGTGTTATTACGAAAGTTATAACATTCACAATGACATCTGCTGTTAGAACACAGATTGGTTCTTAATAATTACTCTTTGTTTTGATGATAACTGTTAGGAAATTTATATTTTAATAATTATATACTCTAAAGTTTGTTTGAGAGTTTTACTGCAGATTGAAATTATATTAACTCTCTAGAAGCAAATCAACCTTGAATACAAGAAGTTATTCTGACTCTGAAGCGCCAGATGCACCTTACAGAAGAATCTGTTTGCTCCTCACAGAAGATCCTGAGCGTAGTCTCCAGAAGGATCTGAAGCAAGAAGCTCCAGAACATTCTGTGTCAGAAGCATCTGAAGATAATCAGAAGCATCTGAAGCTGAAGTATCAGAAGTATAGAAGAATATTGATTGAAGAGTTTCTCAAAGCATTAGTCTACAGAAGTTTCTGAAAGTACCTACGCTGCCAAGTGTTGCACCCCAAAATTTTCCCTCACAATACAAGACTTTGTGTTCCAAGAAGGTTCACAAGGTTCACAAAATTCACAATTGGTCAGAAGAGTTGACAATTCCCTCAGACAATGCACCTCCTAAGCAGTGCATCCAAAACTAGGGTTTTGACTTTAATCAGGCTAAATGGACTTCCAAGACTTCAAGTG
This sequence comes from Lathyrus sativus, assembly GCA_963859935.3. NCBI lineage: Eukaryota > Viridiplantae > Streptophyta > Magnoliopsida > Fabales > Fabaceae > Lathyrus > Lathyrus sativus. The sequence goes on along the minus strand of OZ012735.1, from coordinate 571,081,784 downwards.
AGCTTCATAACATCTTATATGTGTATAAGAACCCCCATGTCAAGTTTCAAGACTTTTCTCAAAAGTTTGCTCAGTCAGATGATCAGATAAGTCAAAAGCAGTCAATGCAGTTAAAAGGTCAAACTGAGGTCAATTGTGGTCAAACCAAAGTCAAACTTCATGATTTTTTTTTTGCCAACATCAAAGAGAGGTTGGGTGAGAAATATTATCATAATAACTGTAATACCCCAAATTTTGCCCTAAGATTTGTCGTCGCATTTCATTGCATTTAATCAATTACTAACAAATTTGTGTAGTCGTTTGACTTTTTGCAGGTAAATATCATATGGCATGCATTTTTTTTCTAAAAAGTAAAAATGGCACAATTGGCAGGAGGACATGTGTAAGGAGTTATGAGTGTGAGAGGTTGAGAGTTCGAATCTCACCTTTGTCACTTTTTTTGTTTTTTATTATTTTTACTCCAAATTTTTCTATCTTTCATTAAAAAAATAACAAAAATAGTTTTTTATTATTATTTAATTATTATTTTCGTATTTTAATTAAATCATTTTTTAAAATATTATTTTTTTTCACTTTTTTTTAAATTATTCATAAAAATATCCAAAAAATCATAAAATAAAAAATATTGAAAAAAATTTTGTTCTTTTTATAATATTTTTTATTTTAGGAATCAATAGGATTATTAGTTTTTATTTTAAGTTTATTTTAATTATTTTAAATTATTTAAATTTTATTTTTTCTTAACTAATTATTTAGTTTGGGCTTTAAAATGGGCTTTAGGGACATTATTGACAATTTGGTGTTAACCCTAATTTGTTCCCTATATATACATGTGTTGCCTTGTTGGAAAAAAGGGAGAGAAGGAAAAAAACCTAAGAGGAGTGAGTGCCGTTTGCCGTTATTTAGTTTTCTTCTTCATCCATTACTATTGTTTCTTTTTCTTCATCGTTTACCGTTATTTCTTTTCCTTCATCTATTACTGTTGTTTCTTTTTCTTCATCTTTTACCGTTATTTCTTTTTCTTCATCTATTACCGTTATTTCTTTTTCTTTATCTATTACTGTTACGTTTATATATATATCTAATTTTTAAATTGTTAGAGTTTATATATATAAGATTTTTGATCGAATTATGTCGATACGATGTTTGCACATTTGTGTGCATGACGCGTGACATTTGTGTTAGTTCGATCTGGTTGCGATGATCGCATTTTTGTGTGAGCAATAATACTATTTTTTGCTTAATTTCTTTTTCTTTGCGATAAATTTTGTTTCGTCCGATTTAGATCTGGTTGCGATGAGCGCATTTCTGCGTTAGCAACATTGTTGGGTTATTTGGCACATTTAAAATTCATTATTGCTTTATTATTATCATTATTATTATTATTATTATTATTATTATTATTATTATTATTATTATTATTATTATTATCATTATTTATTATTATTATCATTATTATCATTATTATTACCATTATTATTATTATTGTTATCATTAATTTATTAAAATTTGTTATAATATAAAAATCTGTTTTTTAAAATAAATAACATTAACATCTTTTCCAAATTAATATGAAAACCTATTATTTTTAAGAAAAACTTTTTTTTAGATAAATTTAAAATAATAACTAAAATCTTTTTTTTAAAATAATAACTAGAACCGTTATTTATTTTATTTTATTATTGTTCAATTCAAATTTCATTATCATATTGTATCTGCTCCTCTCATGTAACCTCGCGAACTTAACAATCGCTCTTTAAATTCTGCCTTTAAATTTCTGCTTGCATGGTTTAAATTATGACATTATCTCTCTGTTTGCATGATTCAATTATCTCACGCGTTTACTATTATTTCTGTCACATTGCACACATCCGAAGGTTAGGTCTAACTGTTTGGCCGCCGCGCCAATAGTCCGTAAAACTTCACACATTCAATTTCAAATCCTCAAAACTACAAACTACAAACCCTAATTTTCACAAATGCCTCGCCGCAGGCAAAATTACAATTTTACCCTTAGCATTAGGTCAAAGAGCCGCCGCGCTCATTTTAGGGTTTCCCGCCGTGGAATCCCTAATTTAACCCTAATTACAACTTAACATTTCAACGTAGAGATTTGGAGTTTCTACACTCCACGTAAGCGTGTCCTTAAGATGCGTTTATTCCCCTTGAGACCTTGACCACAGTCAAGAAGTTTCTAACCTCCCTATTGAGGGGAACTACGATTACTCTGATTCCACTCCCGTAAGGATACGTAGGCACAAGATGCGATGTCTTGCCGAGTAAACTTAGAATTAACCCCCTTTATTATTTATTATTGCTTATTTATATTTTATTTATCTTTGCTATTTAATTATTTTGCTTATTATTTTGTAATTGTTTCTTGGATGTAAAGTTGTTTAATTATTTAATTATTATTATGGTTAGTAATTAGGGAGTGTAACAACATGTATGTAATATTAAAATAAATTTAGATCACTTTTAAATAAAGATAATTAAAATAAACACGTCACACACGTAAGTCGATTTTAATCGCCGTCTCACTTCCTAAGGATATCCCTCAAGTTGCCTACGAATAATGGTTAAGTGGGGTGTATAAAGCAAGTCCCTCAAATAAAAAAATCATCAAAGTCCCTTATGGTTGCCTTTACGAATCAAGTCCCTTTCGAAAAATGATGATGGTCCCTTATATGTGCTTATTACACCCCGCAATGACCTTCAAAAATCCAATTGTCCCTCACATGTCCCTTAACATCCAAAGTAAGGACTACCTACTCCATTATAGTAGGGATAGTCTTACTAAAGGAAAGAATGAAGAATAAGAAAGACCTTTAAACATTAGGGTAGGTTACTCCTAGGTGCTTGCTCACTTCAAAACTGTTTCGCACTTAAACAAATTTTCAACAAGCTTTCAAACAAGTTCTTAACACATCCTTACATGGATTATTTATTAACTATTCTGAAAATTTTCTATTCACACACTACAATTTCAAAACAATTCAAAAGTGAGCTTAAGTACCTAAGAGCCCATGGATAACCATGGATGAAAAGGGTGCTAACACCTTCCCTTTTCATAACCTACCCCCCGGACCCAAAATATTCTCTAAGGTCTTTCCTGTTCTTTTTAAACCTTTCCTTATGGATAAAATAAAAGTCGGTGGCGACTCTTGCTATCCGCAACATTGTTTAAAGTCAGTTCTCCCACCGTGTTACAGAACTGGCGACTCTGCTGGGGATCTATTTAAGAGGGGTACCCTTAGGAATTAAGATCACTTTAAATTGTTTGCCTTGTTTGCTTTATTATTATATTGTTGGGGTGCTCTTATGTGTGAAAGGTCCTAACCCGGATCTAGTGTACCTTAGGTAAATGGCAATAGACCAAGGAAACTGTACGACGTATATCGATACGGTTGATCTGGTGGCCATAGTTAGTGCGACTTCTTGGTTGGTGCTTATATTCCTTAAGTCAAGTTGAGGATAATATTGAGGCTGCCATATGTTGTCAATGCACTAACTGACTTTTAGAACCCTAGTTAACTCATCTTGGCCTTTAGAAAGTAGTGAGGTAACCGGCTTTGGTGCAGACTGAAGTTGGTTGACACTCGATACTACGCTCATTGAGATCTTAAACTTGGAGGGTTTTGGTTGGCAAGTAAGTTGCCTTCTGAACAACCACCCTTGTGAAGGATCAATGATATTGAGATCCCTTAGAACCTGGTTACTTTTGTAGGACAGGATGAACCATCTAACTTCAGGGGAGGGTACTTGCCTTCGAACCTCATGCAAGCCTTTAAACCTAGGGCTATGGTGTGACTTGTTTGTGTGTGCCACATGTTTGTGATTGAGCATGACATCATGACATCATCATGCATCATAAGCATATCATTTTCCCTAACCATTTCAAGGACCAAAAGATTTATCTTTGTTCTTTGTTGCAGGTCATGGCTTCTGCTCGTAGAAACACCATCAGGATCAACTTTGTAGGGATACCTGCTAAGCTCAAGGAGTTGGTTTCCCTAGTGCCTGATCATTCCCAGTTCAACAAGAGACATGGTCACTTATTGGATCTAGTTACTTCAGGGTTCAGTGAAGACATGATGAGTGTGCTGTTTCAGTTCTTTGACCCTAAGCACCATTGCTTTACATTTCCTGATTATCAGCTGGTTCCAACCATGGAGGAGTTCTCTAAACTTCTGGGTATACCTGTTCTTGATCAGAAGCCATTCACAGGCTTAGAGAAGGAGCTTAAACCAGAAGTTATTGCTGCAGCTCTACATCTGAAGAAGTCTGACATTGTTCTAGAGACGAGAAGTGGAGTTAAAGGTATTCTTGCCAAGGTATTAGTGGATAAAGCTCAAATGTTCTTGAAGGCTATGAGCTACGATGCTGTTGAGGAGATCTTAGCCTTATTGATTTATGGCTTAGTGTTGTTCCCCAATCCTGATCAGTTCATAGACGTTCATGCCATCAATATATTCCTGAGTCACAATCCAGTGCCTACCTTACTTGGAGACATCCTACATTCTCTTCACACCCGTACTACAAGGGCAAGAGGAACTTTGATGTGCTGCATACCTTTACTTTCTAGGTGGTTTATTTCTCACCTTCCTCGCTCAGTAATGAAGAATGAGCAAGGGTTCAGATGGTCCAAGAGGATCATGTCACTTTCTCACTCAGACATCCATTGGTGCTCCAGATCTATGGAGAATGTCACCATCATTGACCGTTGTGGGGAGTTTCCTAATGTGCCACTTCTAGGCATAAGAGGAGGCATCACCTACAACCCATCTCTAGCTTTACGACAGTTTGGTTACGCCCGGAGCGATGGTCCACATGACATGTTGATTCAGGGCATTGTGTTTGATTACGACAAGGATCTTCAGGGTTACCGTCAGAGATTCATCCGAGCTTGGGGAAAGGTAAACAGGATTGACAGCAAGACACTGGAGCCTAAGTACACTATTCCTATGGAGGCTTATCTCAGATGGGTACGATCTCGTGCTCAGACACTCATGATGCCATATCCTGCCGTCCTACCAGTTACCATGGAACCTGTTGCTGAAGGAGACACAGCTTATACCATCCTTCACCCAGACATGCCTACTGATATGGAAGACTTGCAGAGATCATGGATCCAACTGAAAGAGCAAAGGGATACTTTCGAGGCTCATTACAAAGCAAGTCAAGCAAGGATCCTAGAGCTAACAAAGCTACTTCATGAGGAACGAAACCTCAACTCATACCTCAACACAAAGAGGAAGCGTCCATGGGAGACTTAAAACCCCATCTTTTGTACTTATTTCGTTTTCATTTTTTGTAAGCCTAAAAGGCAAAACAAGTTATTACTAATAAAAAGTTACTTTCTTGTTTGTTTAAGCAAATTTAAATCCTGCAGTCCTTGAAAACATTGCATATGCATTCCCATATCATTGCATCACAGGTTTATAATTATGTACAGGTTTCTCATCTTCTCGCTGTTTATTTCAGCAATGGCTCTTGAACAATCAGTTAAGGATCTCCAGGCACAGAATGCACAGTTCCAAGAGCTGATCCTGAACCTATCTAAGGGGCAGGATGAATTGAAGACACTGCTGGCCAAGAAGACTAAGAAGGCTAGAAGGTCTGCTGGGTTGCTCAACATGGGAAGAAGGTTCAAAGGTCCTGTCAAGACCAAGGAACATGTTGAAGACTATGAATCTGAAGAATCTGAGCAGGAGAGAGGCAGTCTCCACAACACTATGGGGGACTCTGATTCTGAGGCTAACTACTACCATGAGCCTAACGAAGACAAATTCAAGATGCTGGTGGATAGAATGGATGCTATGGAATTACAGAAATCATCTGGGCTGGATTTTGAGGATTTGAGCTTGATATCTGGGGTGGTCATACCCATTGGGTTCAAAGTTCCTACATTTGTTGTCTATGATGGGGTCTCTTGTCCCAAATTGCATCTGAGGTCTTATGTCAGAAGAATGCAACCCCACACTGCTGATAAAAAGTTGTGGATCCATTTCTTTCAAGAGAGTTTATCTGGAGCTCAGCTAGAGTGGTATTATCAGTTGGAGAGTGTCAACATCAGAGATTGGAATGACCTTGCTGAAGCTTTCTACAAGCAGTATCAATACAATGCTGACTTAGCCCCCACTCGCATGCAGCTTCAAAGCATGTCTATGGGTGCCAAAGAAAGCTTTAAGGAGTATGCTCAGAAGTGGAGAGACTTAGCTGGAAGAGTTCAACCCCCTTTGACTGATAGGGAGTTGGTTGATATGTTCATGTGTACGCTGAATGGTCCGATTTACAGTCATCTCATTGGAAGCTCATCATCTGGCTTCACTGAGTTGATCATGACAGGAGAGCGAGTAGAGAATGGTATCAAGAGTGGTAAGATCCAAGTGGGCACTTCTTCATCAGGTGCTGCAAAGAAGCCTCCCACTGGGAAGAAAGAATCTAATGCTGTGTATGGTCAGCCTGATCGTAACAGAAGGCATCAGTCTGTTAGTGCAGTTCATATTTCAAATCCAACTCCTGCAACAACAGAGCAGCCTCAAGGCAACCAACAGAGGGCTAGAAGACAGTTCACGAAGATCAACATGTCAATGGCTCAGGCATTGCAACACTTGTTGAAGGCTGAACTTATTACCCTGAGGGAGGCTCCTCAGAATCCCAATGTTACCTCTCCCAAGTACAATCCCAATGCACGATGTGCATATCATTCAAACTGTCCAGGACATGATACTAATAACTGCTGGGTCTTGAAGAACAAAATTCAGGATATGATTGATGCTGGAGAAATTGAGTTTGATCCACCAGGTACTCCAAATGTGATTACAGCTCCAATGCCAAATCACGAGAAGACTGTCAACGCCATTGATGAAGATATTGATAAAGATCTGCATGTCTATTCAGTTATGGAGTTGAGCACACCATTGTCTGTTATCAAAAAGAGGTTAGTACAAGCTGGGATCTTTCCAGGTTGTCATGAAGATTGTCTATATTGTACCTATAAGCCGGATAGTTGCTTCATTTTGAGAGATGGGATTCAACATCTCATGGATAAATATACTATAGTGTTTGAAAGAAGACCAGCATCCGTAGAAAGTATGGTAGATCATCTGACTCAGGGTAAGAAGATTGAAGAGGTTGACATGGTTGACAAAGTACCACTAAGAATCACTTCAAAGGGTCCCATTAAAATCACTCATCAGGGCCCAATCAAGATTACTGCTGAAGGTCCTGTGAAAGTTGTTGCTGAAGCCAGAGTAGCTCCTCTGATCATTACCACTCCTGGTCCTATTCCTTATACATCTGACAAAGCTGTGCCTTGGCACTATGGGTCTGATGTTTACATCCATGGTGTCAAGCAGGAGCCTTTACCTGATATGCCTGTTGACATTGATAATATTGCTGGATCTAGCAAGATCACTCGTAGTGGAAGAGTCTTCTCTCCTCCAGTTGCTTCTAAGAGTGCAATTACTCCTGCTGTTACTTCCACCACTGATGCTCGGGGCAAGGGTCCTGTTATTGAGCCTGTATCTACTGATGTGCCAGTTGCTGATGACCTCTCTAAGCAGATGGAAGAAGTATTGAAAATCATTCGCAAGAGTGATTATGATATTGTTGATCAGCTGGGGCATACTCCCTCAAAGATTTCTATGCTCTCCCTGTTATTATGTTCTGAGGCTCATGCCAAGTCATTGATCAAGTTTCTAAAGATGGCTCATGTACCCAGTGCAATTTCTGTGGACCAGTTTGAGAATTGTGTTGCTCACCTGACCTATGACAACGGGTTAGGATTTTCTGATGCTGACTTGACCCCTGCCAAGAGGGATCATAACAGGGCCTTGCATATTTCAATTGAATGCAGGGGCACTACCCTGTCTCATGTGCTGATAGACAATGGTTCCTCTCTGAATGTGTTGCCTAAGGAAGTCCTGAACAAGTTGAGTCCTGAAGATACGGTATTGAAGCCCAGTAATATTGTGGTAAAGGCTTTTGATGGTTCTAGAAGAGTAGTGCATGGGGAAATTGATCTTCCAATCAAGGTTGGCTCTCAGGTGTTCACTGCTACATTCTATGTGATGGATATTCGTCCTTCGTACTCATGTCTGCTTGGTCGTCCCTGGATCCATGGGGCAGGTGCTGTGACCTCCACATTACATCAAAAGTTGAGATATCCGGTGAATGGAAAAGTTGTTACTGTCTTTGGAGAGGAAGAATACGTTGTCAGCCATGTAAACACTTTCAAGTATCTGGAAGTAGAAGGTGAATACATTGAAACTCCATGTCAGTCATTTGAAGTGGTTCCCTGGGCTGTTAAGGATTGTGTGACTCCTCCTGCTGTGAAGAAGGTTCCTGTGGTCATCAGAAACCCTCCAACAATGGCAATGGCCTCCCTCAATGATGCAAAAGCTGTGGTGGAAGAAGGTGGTTGTACTATATTTGGGGTCAGCTTCATGATATTCCATACAAGTCTGACAAGTTTGGTTTGGGTTTCACTGCAGAGTCCCAGAAGGCTGTCCGTCGTGCCCGTGCTGTTCGTATCACCAATCAAGGGGTTATCAATGCTGTGGGAGATCAAGATGAAGACTACAACTTGGAGGCATGGATTTTTCCTACTGTGGGTGCTGGACTCAATAATTGGACAGCTGAAGATGTTATCCCTATCTCCTTTAGTCAGGAGTAAATACTATTACTGTGTTATGTTTATAATTTCTAGAACAATTAAAACTTTCAAGCCATGTGCCTTACCCGGGGCACAATGGTGTGCTTGTTACGGGTTGTCATTTCATTTGCATACTTCATTCAATAAAATCAGTGGACGTTTCGTTTTCGTAAATATTGTGTTCCTTGTCTTTCTTTTTCTTTTATTTTTGCTTTATCAGCTATGTGTTCTTACACACACCCACGTCACTAAAATGCAGATCCTCATCCACTCTGGATCCAGTTGATAACAGTTCTACTATTGCCAATTACAATTTCGAGAATCCGATCTATCAAACTGAAGACGGAAACGAGGACGATTGTGAAATACCTGTAGGGCTTGCTAGGTTGTTACAACAAGAAGAGAAAGCTATACAGCCACATGAAGAGCCAGTCGAAGTTGTGAATCTGGGAACTGAAGAAAACAGAAAAGAGGTCCAGATAGGGGCTGATTTAGAGGACAGTGTCAAGAGCAGGTTGATTCAGATGCTACGTGACTATGTGGAGATCTTTGCTTGGTCTTATGAAGATATGCCAGGGTTGGATACAGACATTGTGGTTCACCGTTTGCCAGTGAAAGAAGATTGTCGTCCAAAGAAGCAGAAGGTTCGTCGTATGCATCCTGAAATGTCAGAAAAGATCAAAGCAGAGGTAATGAAACAGTTCAATGCAGGGTTCTTGGCCGTAACTTCTTATCCTCAGTGGGTTGCAAATGTGGTACCAGTTCCTAAGAAAGATGGTAAGGTACGTATGTGTGTAGACTACAGAGATCTGAACAAGGCTAGCCCTAAAGATGACTTTCCACTTCCTCATATTGATATTCTGGTAGACAACACTGCTCAGCATAAGGTATTCTCTTTTATGGATGGTTTCTCTGGTTACAATCAAATCAAGATGGCACCTGAAGATATGGAGAAGACTACATTTGTGACACAGTGGGGCACCTTTTGCTATAAGGTAATGCCATTTGGTTTGAAGAATGCAGGGGCAACATATCAGCGTGCTATGGTGGCTTTGTTTCATGATATGATTCATCATGAGATAGAGGTATATGTGGATGATATGATAGCCAGGTCTCAGAATGAAGAACAACATCTTGATCATCTGCACAAGTTGTTTGAGAGGTTGAAGAAATACAGGTTGAGATTAAATCCAAACAAGTGTACTTTTGGAGTTAGATCTGGAAAGCTCCTGGGTTTCATTGTCAGTGGAAAAGGTATTGAAGTGGATCCTGCAAAAGTGAAAGCTATACGAGAGATGTCAGCTCCCCGTACTGAGAAGGAGGTTAGAGGTTTCTTGGGACGATTGAACTACATTGCAAGATTTATTTCCCAATTAACTACCATCTGTGAGCCAATCTTCAAGTTGTTGAAGAAAGATCAGGTGATGGAATGGAATGATGAGTGCCAGACTGCCTTTGATGAAATCAAGAGATATTTGCTATCAACACTCCAGAACATGTCACAAATGTCAAATCTATGCTGATAAAGTACATGTACCTCCATTTCCATTGAATATGTTGACTGCTCCTTGGCCCTTTGCCATGTGGGGCATTGATATGATTGGTGAGATCAAGCCTACTGCTTCTAATGGGCATCGTTTCATCCTGGTTGCTATTGATTACTTCACGAAGTGGGTAGAGGCAGCTTCATTTGCATCTGTGACTAAGAATGTTGTGGCTCGGTTCATTAAGAATAATCTCATATGTAGGTATGGTATCCCTGAAAGGATTATCACTGACAATGGCTCTAATCTGAACAACACTATGATTACTGATCTCTGTACGCAGTTCAAGATTAAGCATCACAACTCTTCTCCGTATCGTCCAAAGATGAATGGGGCAGTTGAAGCTGCTAATAAGAACATTAAGAAGATTGTACAGAAGATGACTGTTACTTACAAGGATTGGCACGAGATGTTACCATTTGCTCTGCATGGTTATCGTACTACAATACGTACTTCAACAGGGGCAACCCCATTCTCCTTAGTCTATGGTATGGAAGCAGTTCTGCCTATTGAAGTTCAGATCCCCTCCTTGAGAATTATGAAGGATGCAGGCTTGGATGAAGATGAGTGGATTCAGACTCGACTTGACCAGATAAGTTTGATTGATGAGAAAAGGTTAGCAGCAGTTTGTCATGGCCAGATGTACCAGAAACGGATGATCAAAGCTTTTAACAAGAAGGTTAAGCCAAAGGTATATCAGGCTGGTGACTTGGTAATCAAGCGTATCATATTACCACAGGGTGATCCTAGGGGTAAGTGGACTCCAACATATGAGGGACCATTTGTAGTCAAGACAGTGTTCTCAGGAGGTGCCATGATACTGACTACAATGGATGGTGAAGACTTCCCACAAACTGTAAACGCAGACATAGTTAAAAAATACTACGCATAAAAAGAGACCCGCTAGGTTGACAGGCCTAGGCAAAAATAAGGGCATCCCGGCAAACCAAAAGGGTTTGGGCAAAAATTAGGGATATATATATAAAAAGATGTACACCCGGCAAGTCGAAAACCTGAAAAGGCGGCTTGGGCAAAAAAGGGTATCCCGGTGGATTAAAACCTGAAAGGGCAATCTGTAACACCCATTTTAATTATTTAGTCACTTTATTATTATTTTAAAAATTATATGTTGGTGTGCCCTTTGGTGGGGGTGTATTTGATGATGTTTGGTGGGTGTCCCTAATGTGGGAGGACTATTGGTGATATTTTGGTGTGAAATATAATAATATAAAAATAATAGTAACATTGGTGGGGGTGTTATTATTATTATTATATTTATTATATTTGTTACTATTATTAATATTATTATTATTTTGGTGAAATAATAATATTAGTATTATTATATTATTATTATATTATTTTTATTAATATTATTATTATTATTGGTGTGATAATAATATTATTATTATAATTATAATTATTGTTGGGTGTATCACTATTATTATTATTATGTTGAATATTACTATAATATTATAATAGTATTATATTATATTATATTATTATTATTATAATGATTATTATAATTATTATTATTAGAATTATTATTGGGAATATTAGTGGTTGGAATAAGTAAAATAAGAGGTGAAAGGGTTATTGGGAAGTTAGAATGGAAATATGAAAAGTCACGATAGAAACTGTGAGGAAGGAAATATGAAGGGGTAGCAAGGAGATATTAGAAAAGTTGGAATGGAGAGGAAAGGGATTACCATAGGCGTGGGATATTGGTGTGATAATAATAATAGTATTATTATTATTATTATTATTACTATTATTATTATTAGTGTTATTATTATTATTATTATTAAAAGTATTATTATGATTATTGGAGAGATAATAATATTATTATTATTGTTATTATTAATAGTATTATTATTATTAAGATTATTATTATTATTATCATTATTATTATTATTAGAATTATTAATATTATTATTATTACTATTATTATTATTATTATTATTAATATGTGGTATTATTAATATTAGTAAGATTATATTAGTATTATTATTATTAAGATTATTAATATTATATTATTTTATTAGTTATTATTATTGGGATTAGAATAATTAAAAAGGGAAATAGAATATGAGGGGTTAGGAGAGTTACGATACATTTTAGAAAATTGAGAAAAAAGAGCGATAGAAAGAGAGAAGAGGAAAGAACGAGGAAAGTGAAAAAGAACGAAGGAAAAAGGGAACGAAGAACGGAAGAGGAAGGAGAAGGCCAAGAGACTAATTCTAGGAGGAATTCTATCGATCGACCAATTGTCAAGGTAAAGGGGGAGAAATTTGATTGGGAATGGTTTATACATGTATAGGGTAGAGGGGATTCCTTAACCCCGTAGGAATTTATCGTTATATAAAGTTTTATATTGGCATGCTATGATTATTGTTGATGTTGGGGGATTGATGAATGCTGATGATGCATTTTGAGGTATATATATATATGGTGATGATGTTACTGTAGTATTGATCCATTTTGTTGGATTGTTGATGTTACTGTAGTGTTGATAGTAACTAGGAATATAAAGCTGATGAGATTATGTGTTGTTACCGTAGTGTTGCCAATGACCGTGATTATAGCTTTGGGAAAAGTTATGTGTTGTTTCCCTATAGCGTCGTTAATGACTATGGTTAGGACCTTGGTGAGATTCAGAGTGACTCTGAAATGTCGGTAATTTACCGTAATGTCGGTTCTAGAGTAGAAATTATAGGATAATTGGTAAGTATAATATCTATTGGCATGTTTGTGATTGTGGATTGATGTTGATGAATTATTGATTTATATGGTGTTGGTGTAATATATCTATACATATGCATTGTTGTATGATGATATGATCAGGAGGATCGTGTGCACTTAGCGTGCCAGAATATAATAATTATGCATTGGTGTCTTGCATATCATGGTGTTTTGGTGGGATGAATCATGTCTCAGGAGGAGCGTAAGTGATTCATCCGTACTCCTTTGTGGAGAATGGTGGGGGATAGATCATGTCTCAGGAGGAGCGTAAGTGATCTATCCAGGTTCGATTGAATGAACCAATGAGTCGGTACCGCATGCATGGTGTTGAGTTGCATAATTGCATTATAATATGTTATATTGTAATTTGAACAGTAGGTTCGTTATATGGTGTTGTTGGGGTGAATAATTGATGTGTTGGTGTGTTTTACTGCCTTATTACATGTATTACATTACCATTATATTTTTGATCATGATTTCTCACCCCTTGTTGTTGTTGTGGTCTGTGCTTCTTCGGAAGTACAGATAATCCAGGTGCTTAGCTAGCTTGGATATTGGTGTGACTGTCGAGTCTAGGATGCTCTGATACGTAGCACGGGACTTGGGCATTTTTATTGTTTCATGTTGAACTCCTATTTTTTTCCTGCGAACGTATCAAAATTTTTATTTAATTGTATTATTTAAATATTCCGCTGTATTTGGAGAAAAACCTTTTTTTATAAGGAAACGTGATTTTTATGTGATATCCCACTTGGGAAGGAAACTCTGATTTTTATTATGTTATTCATATTTTATTTGTTTTGGGAAGTGGGGTGTTACAATTGGTATCAGAGCAGGTCGGTCCGTCCGGCCAGTGTTGTTGAGTCGAGTTGAGTCTGTCCTTTATGATGTAGTTGAATATCTTTTAACCTGGTGTTGTTATGTTTTGAGAAGTATGGCAGGAAGGAACGATGCTGCATTAGCTGCTGCTATGCAAGCAATGGCGCAAGCTGTTGCTAATCAGAATCAAACTGCAGATGCCCAATTCAGGAGTTTGGCGCAGTTTCGGAGCAACAAGCCGCCAACGTTTGAAGGAGGAATTCTGGACCCAGAAGCTGCTCAGAAGTGGCTGAAGGCAATTGAGAAAATCTTCAGAACTATGGATTGTACTGATGAGCAGAAGGTGAGGTTTGGTACTCACATGCTGGAGGGTGAGGCTGAAGCTTGGTGGGACAATAGTCGCCAAAGATTGGAAGCTGCTGGAACTGCCATTACTTGGGAGGTAGTTCGGAAGGGTTTTCTGGAGAAGTATTTTCCGGAAGATATTCGGAGTGCTAAGGAAATTGAATTCTTAGAGCTGAAGCAGGGTAGTATGACTGTAGCAGAGTATGCTGCTAAGTTTGAGGAGCTGGTGCAGTATTGTCCTCACTATAATGTGGAAGGGGCAATGACTTCTAAGTGCTTAAAGTTTGAGAATGGACTGCGTCCAGAGATTAAGCTGGGGATTGCTTGTCAGAAGATCAGGAGCTATCCTGAGCTGGTAAGCAGGAGCAGGATCTATGATAACGATAACCGGGCAAGGATTGCACACTACAAAGCTGTTAATGACCGTAAGGGTAAGCAGAGGTTTAGTGGTACTCCTTATGGTGTTGCTGCTGATAAGGGAAAACGTAAAGCTGTTGTTGATAAGAAGCCTAGAGATGGGAGAGCATCTGCTGAAGGGAAATGTTTTCGGTGCGGTGGTATGGGACACCGTGCTAATGATTGTCCTAATGAAGCCAAAAAGTGTTTTAAGTGTGGAAAACCAGGTCATGTGATAGCTGACTGCAGAGCAACTATGCCGACCTGTTATAACTGTGGTGAGAAGGGTCACATCAGTACCCATTGTGAGAAGCCGAAGAAGCCTCAGACGTCTCCGGCTGGTGGAAAAGTGTTTGCTTTGGCAGGAACTCAAGCTGCCAGTGATGAGCGTGTTATCAAAGGTACTTGTATTATCAATAATATTCCTTTAACTGCTATTATTGATACGGGTGCAACACACTCGTTTATTTCTGTGGATTGTGTGGAGAGGATAGGATTGGTGCCGTCTACTCTGGAGAGACGAATGACTATTGAGACACCCTCTATAGGTTCAGTGACTACTTCTTTGGTATGCCTGAAGTGTCCGCTGACTATTTTCGGTAGAGAATTTGAAGTGGATTTGATTTGTCTACCACTTGGTAAATTGGATGTTATTCTGGGTATGAACTGGTTAGAGTTCAACCGAGTCTACATCGACTGTTTTCGGAAGGAATTGTTGTTCTTGACCCCTGAAGAGGAAGTTTTAGCAAGTTCTTTGTCTAATAAAGAATTGAGGGCATTGTTGGAAGATGAAACTAGAGTGTTTGCTTTATTTGCAACTTTATCGGTGGATAGCAAAGTGTCAATGGAGGAATTGGCAGTGGTGAATGAATTTCCGGAAGTGTTTCCTGACGACATTACGGAATTGCCTCCGACGCGAGAAGTGGAATTTGGTATTGATCTTGTTCCTGGTACGAGGCCTATTTCTATGGCGCCGTACAGGATGTCTGCAGTGGAATTGGCTGAGTTGAAGTCTCAGATTGGAGAATTGTTGGATAGAAAGTTTATTAGGCCAAGTGTATCGCCGTGGGGAGCTCCAGTGTTGTTGGTGAAGAAGAAGGATGGTAGTATGCGTTTGTGCATCGATTACCGTCAGTTGAATAAAGTGACGATTAAGAATAAGTATCCTCTCCCGAGGATTGATGATTTGATGGACCAGCTGGTGGGAGCTCGTGTGTTTAGTAAGATTGACTTAAGGTCGGGTTATCATCAAATAAGAGTAAAAGAAGGTGATATTCAGAAGACTGCTTTTAGAACTCGATATGGACATTATGAATATGCTGTAATGCCGTTTGGAGTGACTAATGCGCCGGGAGTATTTATGGAGTATATGAACAGAATTTTCCATTCTTATTTGGATCAATTCATTGTAGTGTTTATTGATGATATATTAATTTATTCTAAATCTGATGAAGAACATGCAGGACATTTGAGAATTGCCTTGCAAGTGTTGAAGGAAAATAAATTATTTGCTAAACTGTCAAAGTGTGACTTCTGGTTGAAGAGAGTGAGTTTCTTGGGGCATGTAATATCTGAAGATGGAATAGCGGTGGATCCGTCAAAAGTAAGTGCAGTATTGCAGTGGGAACCGCCGAAGACAGCGACAGAAATTAGGAGCTTTCTGGGTTTAGCTGGTTATTACCGCAGGTTTATTGAAGGGTTCTCTAATTTGGCGTTGCCATTAACTCAGTTGACGAGAAAGAACCAAGTTTTCGTATGGGACGCTGCTTGTGAAGAAAGTTTTGAAGAGTTGAAAAAGAGATTGACTACGGCACCGGTGTTAGTGTTACCGACTCCGAGTGAACCGTTTGTGGTGTACTGTGATGCGTCTAAGATGGGATTAGGAGGAGTTCTTATGCAGAATGGTAAGGTAGTAGCATATGCTTCGCGGCAACTGAGAGTGCATGAGCGAAATTATCCTACTCATGATCTTGAGTTAGCTGCGGTTGTTTTTGTGTTGAAAATTTGGAGGCATTACCTGTATGGTTCAAGATTTGAAGTGTTTAGTGATCATAAGAGTCTGAGATACCTGTTTGATCAGAAAGAGCTGAATATGAGGCAGAGAAGATGGTTAGAATTTTTGAAGGATTATGACTTCAGTTTGAGTTATCATCCGAGAAAGGCCAATGTAGTGGCAGACGCTTTGAGTAGAAAGACAATTCATATGGCAGCTCTGATGGTGAAAGAAATTGAGTTAATTGAACAATTCAGAGATTTGAGCATGGTTTGTGAAACTACTGCAAAGAGTGTAATGTTGGGTATGTTGCAGGTAAATAATGACTTCTTGGATATGATTAGAGAGAATCAGAAGTTGGATGTGAAATTGGTAGATTTGATGCCTGGAGCAGGAAGTGACTCCGATAGTGACTTTAAATTGGATAGTACAGGTGTGTTGAGATTTAGAGGCAGGATTTGTGTACCAGATGATGAGGAACTGAAAAAGCTGATTTTGAGTGAAGGACACCGTAGTAATCTGAGTATTCATCCCGGAGCTACGAAGATGTATCATGATTTAAAGAAATTATTTTGGTGGTCTGGTATGAAAAGAGACATTGCTCAATTTGTTTATGCCTGTTTGACGTGTCAGAAATCGAAGGTAGAACACCAGAGACCTTCTGGATTTATGCAACCGTTGGAAATTCCGGTTTGGAAATGGGATTGCATTTCTATGGACTTTGTTACAGGATTGCCAAATACGGCGAGAGGTTTTGATGCTATATGGGTGATTGTGGATCGGTTAACGAAGTCTGCACACTTTGTGCCAATTAATATTAGTTTTCCGTTGACGAAGCTGGCGGAGATTTATATTCGGGTAATTGTGAAGTTACATGGTGTTCCGTCCAGTATTGTGTCGGATAGAGATCCGAGGTTTACTTCAGAATTTTGGAAGAGCTTGCAAGAAGCTTTGGGTACTAAGTTGAAATTAAGTTCAGCTTATCATCCACAAACTGATGGTCAATCGGAAAGGACTATTCAGTCGCTTGAGGATTTATTAAGAGCTTGTGTATTGGAAAAGGGTGGTGCGTGGGACACTCATTTATCATTGATTGAATTCACGTACAATAATAGTTACCATTCGAGTATTGGAATGGCACCCTTTGAAGCTTTGTATGGGAGGAGGTGTAGGACTCCTCTGTGTTGGTATGAGACCGGTGAGAGTGTGGTGCTTGGACCAGAAATTGTTCAGCAGACTACTGAGACGATTCAGATGATTCGTGAGAAAATGAAAGTGTCTCAGAGTAGGCAGAAGAGTTATCATGATAATCGGAGGAAAGAGTTGGAATTCTGTGTAGGTGATCACGTATTCCTAAGAGTTAACCCGATGACTGGTGTGGGTCGGGCGTTGAGGTCCAAGAAGCTGGATCCTAAGTTTATTGGACCTTATGAAATTTTGCAAAGAGTTGGTGCTGTGGCCTATAGGGTGGCGTTGCCGCCGGAGTTGTCGAATCTACATGATGTGTTTCATGTGTCGCAATTGCGAAAATATGTTTCTGATCCATCTCATGTGATTCAGAGAGATGATGTTCAGGTTCGGGAGAATCTTACTATTGAGACGATGCCGTTGAGGATCGAGGACCGTAAGATGAAACAGCTCCGAGGGAAAGAGATACCTTTGGTGAAGGTAGCCTGGGGAGGTGCTGCAGGAGGCAGTGTGACCTGGGAGTTGGAAAGCAGGATGCGAGAAGCGTATCCGGAGCTATTTCCATCAGGTAATTTTCGAGGACGAAAATAATTAAAGTGGGGGAGAGTTGTAACACCCATTTTAATTATTTAGTCACTTTATTATTATTTTAAAAATTATATGTTGGTGTGCCCTTTGGTGGGGGTGTATTTGATGATGTTTGGTGGGTGTCCCTAATGTGGGAGGACTATTGGTGATATTTTGGTGTGAAATATAATAATATAAAAATAATAGTAACATTGGTGGGGGTGTTATTATTATTATTATATTTATTATATTTGTTACTATTATTAATATTATTATTATTTTGGTGAAATAATAATATTAGTATTATTATATTATTATTATATTATTTTTATTAATATTATTATTATTATTGGTGTGATAATAATATTATTATTATAATTATAATTATTGTTGGGTGTATCACTATTATTATTATTATGTTGAATATTACTATAATATTATAATAGTATTATATTATATTATATTATTATTATTATAATGATTATTATAATTATTATTATTAGAATTATTATTGGGAATATTAGTGGTTGGAATAAGTAAAATAAGAGGTGAAAGGGTTATTGGGAAGTTAGAATGGAAATATGAAAAGTCACGATAGAAACTGTGAGGAAGGAAATATGAAGGGGTAGCAAGGAGATATTAGAAAAGTTGGAATGGAGAGGAAAGGGATTACCATAGGCGTGGGATATTGGTGTGATAATAATAATAGTATTATTATTATTATTATTATTACTATTATTATTATTAGTGTTATTATTATTATTATTATTAAAAGTATTATTATGATTATTGGAGAGATAATAATATTATTATTATTGTTATTATTAATAGTATTATTATTATTAAGATTATTATTATTATTATCATTATTATTATTATTAGAATTATTAATATTATTATTATTACTATTATTATTATTATTATTATTATTAATATGTGGTATTATTAATATTAGTAAGATTATATTAGTATTATTATTATTAAGATTATTAATATTATATTATTTTATTAGTTATTATTATTGGGATTAGAATAATTAAAAAGGGAAATAGAATATGAGGGGTTAGGAGAGTTACGATACATTTTAGAAAATTGAGAAAAAAGAGCGATAGAAAGAGAGAAGAGGAAAGAACGAGGAAAGTGAAAAAGAACGAAGGAAAAAGGGAACGAAGAACGGAAGAGGAAGGAGAAGGCCAAGAGACTAATTCTAGGAGGAATTCTATCGATCGACCAATTGTCAAGGTAAGGGGGGAGAAATTTGATTGGGAATGGTTTATACATGTATAGGGTAGAGGGGATTCCTTAACCCCGTAGGAATTTATCGTTATATAAAGTTTTATATTGGCATGCTATGATTATTGTTGATGTTGGGGGATTGATGAATGCTGATGATGCATTTTGAGGTATATATATATATGGTGATGATGTTACTGTAGTATTGATCCATTTTGTTGGATTGTTGATGTTACTGTAGTGTTGATAGTAACTAGGAATATAAAGCTGATGAGATTATGTGTTGTTACCGTAGTGTTGCCAATGACCGTGATTATAGCTTTGGGAAAAGTTATGTGTTGTTTCCCTATAGCGTCGTTAATGACTATGGTTAGGACCTTGGTGAGATTCAGAGTGACTCTGAAATGTCGGTAATTTACCGTAATGTCGGTTCTAGAGTAGAAATTATAGGATAATTGGTAAGTATAATATCTATTGGCATGTTTGTGATTGTGGATTGATGTTGATGAATTATTGATTTATATGGTGTTGGTGTAATATATCTATACATATGCATTGTTGTATGATGATATGATCAGGAGGATCGTGTGCACTTAGCGTGCCAGAATATAATAATTATGCATTGGTGTCTTGCATATCATGGTGTTTTGGTGGGATGAATCATGTCTCAGGAGGAGCGTAAGTGATTCATCCGTACTCCTTTGTGGAGAATGGTGGGGGATAGATCATGTCTCAGGAGGAGCGTAAGTGATCTATCCAGGTTCGATTGAATGAACCAATGAGTCGGTACCGCATGCATGGTGTTGAGTTGCATAATTGCATTATAATATGTTATATTGTAATTTGAACAGTAGGTTCGTTATATGGTGTTGTTGGGGTGAATAATTGATGTGTTGGTGTGTTTTACTGCCTTATTACATGTATTACATTACCATTATATTTTTGATCATGATTTCTCACCCCTTGTTGTTGTTGTGGTCTGTGCTTCTTCGGAAGTACAGATAATCCAGGTGCTTAGCTAGCTTGGATATTGGTGTGACTGTCGAGTCTAGGATGCTCTGATACGTAGCACGGGACTTGGGCATTTTTATTGTTTCATGTTGAACTCCTATTTTTTTCCTGCGAACGTATCAAAATTTTTATTTAATTGTATTATTTAAATATTCCGCTGTATTTGGAGAAAAACCTTTTTTTATAAGGAAACGTGATTTTTATGTGATATCCCACTTGGGAAGGAAACTCTGATTTTTATTATGTTATTCATATTTTATTTGTTTTGGGAAGTGGGGTGTTACACAATCCAGGCAAAAGTTAGGGATTAAAGCGTATGACTATGTCTCTTTTGGATCACTCATGAAACTGCAACCAGTTGTACTACTTACTCAAGCTCAAACAGATAAAGCTCAATCCAATCGTTTCCGTCTCAACAGCAATAAGATGAGATACTTGAGTGGCAATAGTAGAATTGAAACTCAATAGGATTATTTCCCACATAGCTGATTCTTTTTGTAAAACTTCATGACAAAATTCTCTTACTAGGGTTTATGTCTCCTTGTACAAACTTACCCGTGTATGGGTCACTTTTGATATAAATAAATTCCATCTTTTGAATCCAGATTCACTTTTACCCTATTTACATAAGCGAAACGTCCATTGGTGGTGTTTGAATGTATGTATGTCTTTGAATATGATTGATGTTTACCAGAAATGCATGTATGCTTTTAATATGATTGATGTTTACCAGAAATGCATGAAAATGCAGTAATAGTATTTACTAAGGACGAACGAGGGCAGGATTTCAACGAAGCTTCGCAGGTTCATCTTTACAAGACAGTTACAAACCATCAGTAGGACTAAGCCATTTTCACAAAGTCTAATCTCCCCTGGAATTTATATCCATCTCTTTTATCCTCATACGGATATACGGGAAATTACTTTCCAATAAGGGCACGATGAACGAAGATGGGATGTTATACTTATCCTACTATCATACGAAAACGAAGGTTATCTATACCCTACTATCCCCAACAACGGGAGGTTATCTATACCTTGTTATCCCCAACAACGGGAGGTTATCTATACCTTGTTATCCCCAACAACGGGAGGTTATCTATACCTTGTTATCCCCAGCAGACGGAGGGTTATATATTCTTCAACAACGAATCGGGATTTATTTTCCTTGGCCAGCAGTTGTTATACAAGGATATCCAGACACTTCCAGCAGTGTCATAGCATACATACATCATTTACATCATACCATAACATATATGTCTATAGTACATTACCTAAGTGCATCACGTCATACATGCATACATAAAGCATAAACTAATGTTGTTATACAGAATGCTACCTTGTTTTCAGGTTAATTATCCAACAAACAATCTTATGATCTTTGGGACTGCTTTATTGTAACCTCAGGGTTACTTTATCCTCCTGATGAGCTTCTTATTACTTTGGGACTGCTTTATTGTAACCTCAGGGTTATTTTATCCTCCCGATAGCCTCTCATGACTTCAAGACTGCTTTAGAGCTACTGATTGCTCTATCCTCCTGAAATCATCCTATTACTTCAAGACTGCTTTAGAGCTATTCATTGCTCTATCCTCATGAGGTCATATTACTACTTCAAGACTGCTTTAGAGCTATTCATTGCTCTATCCTCCTGAAGCCATCTAATTATTTCAAGACTGCTTTAGAGTTATCCATTGCTCTATCCTCCTGAAATTACATTATTATTTCAAGACTGCTTTAGAGCTATCCATTGCTCTATCCTCCTGAAATCATTACTTCAAGACTGCTTTAGAGCTATTGATTGCTCTATCCTCCTGAAGACATATCACATTATTATTTCAAGACTGCTTTAGAGCTGTTGATTGCTCTATCCTACTGAAGCCATTCTATTACTTCAAGACTGCTTTAGAGCTATTGATTGCTCTATCCTCCTGAAGCCATTATTACTTCAAGACTGCTTTAGAGCTATTGATTGCTCTATCCTCCTGAGGTCAGATTTATCACTTCAAGACTGCTTTAGGGTTATCATTATTGATTGCTCTATCCTCATGAAGACATGCTGTTACATCAGTATTACTCCAGACTCCTGACAGTTCTCATTATACTACTGAAGAACTTTCCCCTAGTGGCATCTTTAATCCCACTCAATCATGTTCAACCAACCATCAATATCACTCCATGCACTGGTGAGTGCAAATTTTTGGGCTTTTGTGTTCAATCCCCTTCAACCTTCCAGGTTACGACTGGCAAATATACCAATCTAACCCCTCAGGTTTCAGAAAATTGAACAGGGGCAGCTGTTGCACCCCAAAATTTGCCCTCACAATACAAGACTTTGTGTTCCAAGAAGGTTCACAAGGTTCACAAAATTCACAATTGGTCAGAAGAGTTGACAATTCCCTCAGACAATGCACCTCCTAAGCAGTGCATCCAAAACTAGGGTTTTGACTTTAATCAGGCTAAATGGACTTCCAAGACTTCAAGTGAGCTTCATAACATCTTATATGTGTATAAGAACCCCCATGTCAAGTTTCAAGACTTTTCTCAAAAGTTTGCTCAGTCAGATGATCAGATAAGTCAAAAGCAGTCAATGCAGTTAAAAGGTCAAACTGAGGTCAACTGTGGTCAAACCAAAGTCAAACTTCATGATTTTTTTTTTGCCAACATCAAAGAGAGGTTGGGTGAGAAATATTATCATAATAACTGTAATACCCCAAATTTTGCCCTAAGATTTGTCGTCGCATTTCATTGCATTTAATCAATTACTAACAAATTTGTGTAGTCGTTTGACTTTTTGCAGATAAATATCATATGGCATGCATTTTTTTTCTAAAAAGTAAAAATGGCACAATTGGCAGGAGGACATGTGTAAGGAGTTATGAGTGTGAGAGGTTGAGAGTTCGAATCTCACCTTTGTCACTTTTTTTGTTTTTTATTATTTTTACTCTAAATTTTTCTATCTTTCATTAAAAAAATAACAAAAATAGTTTTTTATTATTATTTAATTATTATTTTCGTATTTTAATTAAATCATTTTTTAAAATATTATTTTTTTCACTTTTTTTTAAATTATTCATAAAAATATCCAAAAAATCATAAAATAAAAAATATTGAAAAAAATTTTGTTCTTTTTATAATATTTTTTATTTTAGGAATCAATAGGATTATTAGTTTTTATTTTAAGTTTATTTTAATTATTTTAAATTATTTAAATTTTATTTTTTCTTAACTAATTATTTAGTTTGGGCTTTAAAATGGGCTTTAGGGACATTATTGACAATTTGGTGTTAACCCTAATTTGTTCCCTATATATACATGTGTTGCCTTGTTGGAAAAAAGGGAGAGAAGGAAAAAAACCTAAGAGGAGTGAGTGCCGTTTGCCGTTATTTAGTTTTCTTCTTCATCCATTACTATTGTTTCTTTTTCTTCATCGTTTACCGTTATTTCTTTTCCTTCATCTATTACTGTTGTTTCTTTTTCTTCATCTTTTACCGTTATTTCTTTTTCTTCATCTATTACCGTTATTTCTTTTTCTTTATCTATTACTGTTACGTTTATATATATATATAATTTTTAAATTGTTAGAGTTTATATATATAAGATTTTTGATCGAATTATGTCGATACGATGTTTGCACATTTGTGTGCATGACGCGTGACATTTGTGTTAGTTCGATCTGGTTGCGATGATCGCATTTTTGTGTGAGCAATAATACTATTTTTTGCTTAATTTCTTTTTCTTTGCGATAAATTTTGTTTCGTCCGATTTAGATCTGGTTGCGATGAGCGCATTTCTGCGTTAGCAACATTGTTGGGTTATTTGGCACATTTAAAATTCATTATTGCTTTATTATTATCATTATTATTATTATTATTATTATTATTATTATTATTATTATTATTATTATTATTATTATTATTATTATTATTATCATTATTTATTATTATTATCATTATTATCATTATTATTACCATTATTATTATTATTGTTATCATTAATTTATTAAAATTTGTTATAATATAAAAATCTGTTTTTTAAAATAAATAACATTAACATCTTTTCCAAATTAATATGAAAACCTATTATTTTTAAGAAAAACTTTTTTTTAGATAAATTTAAAATAATAACTAAAATCTTTTTTTTAAAATAATAACTAGAACCGTTATTTATTTTATTTTATTATTGTTCAATTCAAATTTCATTATCATATTGTATCTGCTCCTCTCATGTAACCTCGCGAACTTAACAATCGCTCTTTAAATTCTGCCTTTAAATTTCTGCTTGCATGGTTTAAATTATGACATTATCTCTCTGTTTGCATGATTCAATTATCTCACGCGTTTACTATTATTTCTGTCACATTGCACACATCCGAAGGTTAGGTCTAACTGTTTGGCCGCCGCGCCAATAGTCCGTAAAACTTCACACATTCAATTTCAAATCCTCAAAACTACAAACTACAACCCTAATTTTCACAAATGCCTCGCCGCAGGCAAAATTACAATTTTACCCTTAGCATTAGGTCAAAGAGCCGCCGCGCTCATTTTAGGGTTTCCCGCCGTGGAATCCCTAATTTAACCCTAATTACAACTTAACATTTCAACATAGAGATTTGGAGTTTCTACACTCCACGTAAGCGTGTCCTTAAGATGCGTTTATTCCCCTTGAGACCTTGACCACAGTCAAGAAGTTTCTAACCTCCCTATTGAGGGGAACTACGATTACTCTGATTCCACTCCCGTAAGGATACGTAGGCACAAGATGCGATGTCTTGCCGAGTAAACTTAGAATTAACCCCCTTTATTATTTATTATTGCTTATTTATATTTTATTTATCTTTGCTATTTAATTATTTTGCTTATTATTTTGTAATTGTTTCTTGGATGTAAAGTTGTTTAATTATTTAATTATTATTATGGTTAGTAATTAGGGAGTGTAACAACATGTATGTAATATTAAAATAAATTTAGATCACTTTTAAATAAAGATAATTAAAATAAACACGTCACACACGTAAGTCGATTTTAATCGCCGTCTCACTTCCTAAGGATATCCCTCAAGTTGCCTACGAATAATGGTTAAGTGGGGTGTATAAAGCAAGTCCCTCAAATAAAAAAAATCATCAAAGTCCCTTATGGTTGCCTTTACGAATCAAGTCCCTTTCGAAAAATGATGATGGTCCCTTATATGTGCTTATTACACCCCGCAATGACCTTCAAAAATCCAATTGTCCCTCACATGTCCCTTAACATCCAAAGTAAGGACTACCTACTCCATTATAGTAGGGATAGTCTTACTAAAGGAAAGAATGAAGAATAAGAAAGACCTTTAAACATTAGGGTAGGTTACTCCTAGGTGCTTGCTCACTTCAAAACTGTTTCGCACTTAAACAAATTTTCAACAAGCTTTCAAACAAGTTCTTAACACATCCTTACATGGATTATTTATTAACTATTCTGAAAATTTTCTATTCACACACTACAATTTCAAAACAATTCAAAAGTGAGCTTAAGTACCTAAGAGCCCATGGATAACCATGGATGAAAAGGGTGCTAACACCTTCCCTTTTCATAACCTACCCCCCGGACCCAAAATATTCTCTAAGGTCTTTCCTGTTCTTTTTAAACCTTTCCTTATGGATAAAATAAAAGTCGGTGGCGACTCTTGCTATCCGCAACATTGTTTAAAGTCAGTTCTCCCACCGTGTTACACCAAGTACTGAAGTTCTGTGTCAAAATGCTCTGATGATCAACACGCTAGAAGCACACACGCTGCAGAAGACTCTGATACAGCATAGTTCTGAATCTCATTAGAAGACTCTGATCCATTTAGACTCTGAAGAACTTGCTGAAACTGAAGAAGTATTTTCAAGAATATATCCGTTGGAACTATTCAACGTCTCTTTCCCTATTTGTGCTAGACACACTTACACAGACAAAAAGGATTTTTCTGTACCATCTATTTCAAGGAAAGGTCAGTTGATGTGAAGACAAAAAGGCTCAGACCTTTTGAGACTCTCTTTTCAATGTTCAGCTTGCTTGGTTCAGCTGCCTATAAAAGGAGATCTTCACTTCATTCTTCAGTGCTACACACTTGCTGAAAAGAAATCATAATATTATATAAGCTCTCATTCTTATTCTTCATAGAATCTCATTGTACTTAAACTTAAGAGAAAAATCACAGTTGTGATTAAAGCTTTATAGAAGCATTAAAAACTCTTGTATTTAATTTACATTGATTGTAAAGGATATTTCTTAAGAGGATTCAGTTAGAATCAGTAGCTCTTGAGAAGACTAAGAACTGTTGTTCTTAGGTGATACTATTGTAATCAGTTTGATTTAATAGTGGATTAAGTCCTTGTTGAGAAAGGCAAATCACTCTGGAAGGGTGGACTGGAGTAGTTGTTAAACGAACCAGGATAAAAATAATTGTGTGATTATTTTTAAGTCTTAATTTTCCATACTTATTCAATCCCCCCCTTTCTAAGTATTATCTCACCTTCAGTTGGCATCAGAGCTCCGGTTCTGAGTGTGCTATCACTTAACAGTGTCAGTAAAGATCCAGAGAGATATACTTTGATAAATATATTTATTTGTTATCATGGCTGATAATTCAATGTCAAATATTTACAATAAATATGAAGAGAGGGATAGGATCAGCACCAAACCTCCAATGTTTGATGGAGAAAAATTTGATTACTGGAAAGACAAAATTGAGAGTTTTTTTCATAGGATATGATGTTGATCTATGGGATCTTGTCATAGATGGATATGTACATCCCACAGATGGAGATGGCAAAAAGATTGACAGAAAATCTTAGACAGATTCTCAAAAGAAAGACTTCAGAAATCACCATAAAGCCAGAACCATATTACTGAATGCTATTTCACATACAGAGTATGAGAAAATCACAAACAGGGAGACAGCTTTTGATATGTTTGAATCCCTTAAAATGACCCATGAGGGAAATTCTCAAGTTAAGGAGACAAAAGCTCTGGCTCTGATCCAGAAGTATGAGGCTTTCAAAATGGAAGACTCTGAATCTGTTGAAGCCATGTTCTCCAGATTCCAGATACTCACTGCTGGGCTGAAAGTTCTGGACAAGGGATATTCCACGTCAGATCATGTAAAGAAAATCATCAAAAGTCTGCCCATCAGATGGAGACCAATGGTGACTGCCCTGAAGATGGCCAAAGATCTGAACAAGATCTCTCTAGAAGAACTCATCAGCTCACTGAGGAGCCATGAGATTGAGCTTGAGGAAGACGAACCTCAGAAGAAAGATAAAGGTAAATCTGTAGCATTAAAATCTAACAAAACTGCTAAAGCTTTGCAGGTCATTCAAGAAAGCTCTGAAGAATCTTCTTCTGAAGAAGAAGATGAGTTATCCATGCTGTCCAGAAGGATTAACAAACTCTGGAAGCACAAGGGAAAGAAGTTCAACAACTTCAGAAGATCTGACAACAGAAAGGAATCTTCTAGTCACAGAAGATCTGCCAAGAAAGAAGTTGTGTGCTATGAGTGCAAAGAACCTGGGCACTACAAAAATGACTGCCCCAAACTTCTGAAAGAAAAACCTAAGAAGAAGTTCAACAAAACGAAGAAGGTTCTGATGGCAACATGGGATGACTCAGATGAATGTGAATCATCTTCTGAATCAGAAGAAGAATGTGCAAACGTTGCACTGATGGCCAGGACAGAAGATCAAGAGGAAGGTACCTCAGGATATGAATCAGAATCTGAATCTGATGATGATGCAGAAGAGGTAATGGCTAAACTTACCAAAGAAGAACTCATTAAAGTTGTAACAGAAGTTCTTAAAAGTTACAACAACATCAAACTCAAATACAAGAAGCTGAAAAGCAATCTTGAATCTGAGATTGATCTTCTGAAAACAGAACTTGTTGAGCAGAAAGAAATAAATTTAAAAATAAAAAATGACCTTGATAGAACTCAACAAGAATCTGAATCTGAGACTAAGTCTTGTGAAAATATTTTAGAAAAATATGACTCTAGTTTTCAGAGATTTCTCACTAAGAGCATAGATAGAAGCAAGATGGCTTCCATGATCTATGGTGTTAGTGGAAACAACAGAAGAGGCATTGGATATGAGTCTTCATCTGGAAGCAATCCAAAACCTGTTGACAAGCTTTTCATTAGGAAGACACCTCTGTATTCTCAATTCAAATTTGGTCACTTGAATGACATTAAACACACAAGCTCTGAGAAGAGTACTTATGTGTTTAAACCTAAGGCAAGTCAGAATAAACATTATGTTGCAAAACAGAAGTTTAGACAAACCTACAAACCAACTAACCCCAAAGGACCCAAGAAGATCTGGGTACCTAAAAACAAAATAATTCCTGTTGCAGATGTTCTTAGCAGTAAGGTCAGGACACCAATCATGGTACCTGGACTCTGGATGCTCACGATACATGACAGGAGAAAAGTCTATGTTCCAAAGCCTGGAACTTAGATTTGGAGGGGACGTGAAGTTTGGAGGGAACCAGAAGGGCAAGATCATTGGATCTGGCACTATTGGAAATGGTAAACTTCCCTCTATTACTAATGTTTTACTTGTTGAAGGGTTAAAGCATAACTTATTGTCCATAAGTCAATTAAGTGACAATGGTTATGATATAACTTTTAATCAAAAATGTTGTAAGGCTATTAGTCAGAAGGATGGCTCTATCCTATTTAGTGGTAAGAGGAAAAACAACATTTATAAAATAAATCTTTCAGAACTTAAAGTTCAAAATGTTAAATGCCTCTTGTCTATGAATGAAGAGCAATGGGTCTGGCACAGAAGATTGGGCCATATTAATATGAGACGTATATCTCAGATTAATAAACTTAATCTTGTCAGAGGACTCCCTAATCTGAAGTTCACTTCAGATGCTCTTTGTGAAGCATGTCAGAAAGGGAAGTTTTCAAAAACATCTTTCAAATCAAAAAATGTTGTTTCTACCTCTAAACCATTAGAACTACTTCATATTGATCTGTTTGGACCAGTGAAAACTGCATCCATCAGAGGCAAGAAGTATGGATTGGTCATTGTTGATGACTTTAGCAGATGGACATGGGTAAAGTTCTTAAAACACAAGGATGAGTCACATTCTGTGTTCTTTGACTTCTGCAAGCAAGTCCAGAATGAAAAGAATTTCAAAATTATAAAAGTCAGAAGTGATCATGGTGGTGAATTTGAAAATAAATATTTTGAAAAATATTTTTCTGAAAATGGCATTGCTCATGATTTTTCCTGTCCTAGAACTCCACAACAGAATGGGGTTGTAGAAAGGAAAAACAGAACTTTGCAAGAAATGGCCAGAACCATGATCAATGAGACAAATCTGGCAAAACATTTTTGGGCAGAAGCAATCAATACAGCATGCTACATTCAGAACAGAGTTTCTGTTAGACCTCTTCTGAAGAAGACTCCTTATGAATTGTGGAAGAACAAAAAACCCAACATTTCTTATTTTCATCCTTTTGGATGTATCTATTATATGTTAAACACTAAGGAAAATTTGGGCAAGTTTGATTCCAAAGCACAGAAGTGTTTCATGCTTGGATATTCTGAACGCTCTAAAGGCTACAGAGTATACAACACTGAGACACAGATTGTGAAAGAATCCATTCATGTCAGATTTGATGATAAGTTTGGCTCTGAAAAGCCAAAGCAGGTTGATAACTCTGCAGATAGGGAAGTAGTCTTTATTGACTCTGAAGTTCCAGAAGCAGACAAACTTCAAGTGAAGGAACCGGAAGCAACTCCAGATGCTACTCCCTTAACTTCTCAGATGAATAATCTAAAAATTCCTGAAGAGTCAACTATCAGAGGATCATCATCCAGAATTAAAGCTTCTCATCCAGAGGAGGTCATTATTGGAAAGAAAGATGATCCCATCAGAACAAGATCTTTTCTAAGATCATCTGAGGCGTCTCTATTTGGACTAGTGTCAGAAATTGAACCATCTTCTGTAGAAGAAGCTCTGCAAGACAATGATTGGATTATTGCCATGCAAGAAGAGCTTAACCAATTCAGCAGAAATGATGTATGGGATCTAGTTCAAAGACCTCAAGGATTTAATATTATTGGTACAAAATGGGTATTCAGAAATAAACTAAATGAGAAAGGAGAAGTTGAGAGGAATAAGGCAAGGCTGGTTGTTCAAGGATACAGTCAGCAAGAAGGTATTGATTACACTGAGACATATGCTCCAGTGGCAAGGTTAGAATCTATACGCCTTCTTATTTCTTTTGCTGCACAGAATAACATCACTCTGTATCAGATGGATGTTAAAAGTGCCTTTCTTAATGGTATTATAGAAGAAGAAGTTTATATCCACCAACCTCCTGGTTTTGAAAATGAAAAATTTCCAGATCATGTTTTCAAATTAAAGAAATCTCTATATGGATTAAAACAAGCTCCCAGAGCTTGGTATGAGAGATTGAGTAATTTCCTTTTGGAGAAGAATTTCATCAGAGGCAGAGTGGATACAACTCTATTCTGTAAAACTATAAAGAAAGATCTTATAATTTGCCAAATTTATGTAGATGATATTATTTTTGGATCAACAAATATTATGCTTGGAAAGGAATTTGCTACATGT
This sequence comes from Lathyrus sativus, assembly GCA_963859935.3. Taxonomy (NCBI): domain Eukaryota; kingdom Viridiplantae; phylum Streptophyta; class Magnoliopsida; order Fabales; family Fabaceae; genus Lathyrus; species Lathyrus sativus. Next base: position 571,050,677 of record OZ012735.1, on the reverse strand, counting down.
ATGCAGGCAAAATTTGAAATGAGCATGATGGGAGAACTCAGATTCTTTTTAGGAATCCAAGTTAATCAAACTCCAGAATGCACCTACATACATCAGACAAAGTATGTTAAAGAACTTTTGAAGAAATTCAACATGTCTGACAGCAAGGTGGCAAAGACTCCAATGCATCCTACTAGCTCACTTGGGAAAGAAGAGGTAAGTAAGAAAGTAGACCAGAAGCTCTACAGAGGTATGATTGGCTCTCTTCTCTATCTTACTGCTTCTAGACCTGACATATTGTTCAGTGTTTGTCTGTGTGCTAGATTCCAATCAGATCCTAGAGAATCACACTTGACAGCTGTCAAGAGGATTCTAAGGTATCTGAAAGGTACGTCTAATGTGGGTTTGTGTTACAGAAAATCTGATGATTTCAAATTAGTTGGATTCTGTGATGCTGACTATGCTGGAGACAGAGTGGAAAGAAAAAGTACTTCTGGAAGTTGTCAATTTCTAGGAAGAAATCTAATCTCCTGGTACAGCAAGAAGCAACCCACAATTGCACTTTCAACCACAGAGGCTGAATACATTGCTGCTGCTGGATGTAGCACGCAGATGCTCTGGATGAAAAGTCAACTAGAAGATTATCAAATTTTTGAGAGTAACATTTCTATCTTTTGTGATAATACTTCTGCTATATGTTTGTCCAAGAATCCCATTTTACATTCTAAGGCAAAACATATAGAAATTAAGCATCATTTCATCAGAGACTATGTTCAGAAGGGAATCATAAATTTAGCCTTTGTTGATACAGATCATCAATGGGCAGATATTTTTACAAAACCCCTTGTTGAAGATAGATTCAATTTCATTCTGAAAAATATTGGTATGGATTTTTGTCCAGAATAATATTTATCAGAAGCAAATTGTTCCAGATGCAAAAATGCTTAATTCATCTGAAGAATTTCTTCTGCTTATTTATTCTATTCTGTTTAATATTTCTGATGTGAAAATCTGAACTAATCATCTTTAGAAGATCTGAACGTTGGCTAACGTTTCATTTCTTGAGAGAATTCAGAACAGCATGCAAGCAAACATGTGTCCCACAATATCTGATGAGGTGCCGTGTGCACAACTGAAAAGACGTTTGAGGTGAAATTTGAATAGTAAATATCTTGGTTTTCCCCCCAAAATTGTCAGAAGCATTTATTATTTGAAATGATTTTATTCTCTTCATTTAATGCTGCTCAAACGTGCGTTCTTTCTGTCTTTTGGTGTGCCTATGTGATTAGTATAAATACTTGTTGTGTATTCACTTTCACACTTTTCACTCTCAGAATTTACATGCGTTTTCATCTATTGTTCTCTCTGCATAAAAACTCAAAACCTAAGTGTGTTAAAAAGCATTCTTCAATGGCGTCTTCTTCATCAACAACTGCACAGTTTCAATCCACAATGGCTGCTGTGACTTCAGATAACCTAGGTGCTGCTCCATATACTCCTCCAAAGAGAACTCTTCTCACACCTGTTGATAAATTAGAAGTGTTGTGTGAATCCATGGTTGAATTTGATTCTCTGGCTGACAATGGGTATGATTTTCGCTCCATTGTTAGAGCTCAAGGTTGGGTGAAATACTTTGATAGATTGTTTGGACCAGTTTACCCTCTACTTGTTAAGGAATTCTGGATTCATGCATCTGTGTATCCAAAGTTTATTTTATCATTTGTGCTGGGAAAGAAGATTATCATCACAGAGGATCTGATTAGAAGACTGATTGGTTATGAAGAAACAGATGGTGTTTCACATTTGCCAGCTGGGCGTGTGGATATGGATGAAGTTTATGAGGAAGTTATGACTGCTGGACAAGCCTCTAACAGATTCAAAGATCTGAAGCCTGATTACAAGATCTGGGCCAAGATCTTCATGGGATGCATACATCACAGAAAGTCAACAAATTCCCCAGATTATGTCAACAATGAACAGATCTATTTTATGTACATCCTTAGTCAGAGCAATAAGGTAGATCTTCCTTACATTTTGTTCATGCATCTGTGGAATCACATAAATGCATCTAGAGAATCTGTAAAAGAAAAAGGCCAGAAGATCAGGACTTGGATACCTTTTGGAAGGTTGCTCTCAGATCTTCTCACTGAAAATGGTTTAGTGGCTGCTCTGTATGATGTTGGTGTTACAGAGGAACTAGAGTTCATTATGGGAAAGCCTCTGAACGCTAAAAGCCTTCTGAGACTCAAGATTGTAGATGAACTTACTACTGCTCCAAAGAGGTTAAATATGTCTGATTTGAATAAGAGGGTTCCAGTATCTGACTTTCCTCTATTCTTTGCTGAAGAACCTAGACACATTGTTCTGATGTATATAGAGGAATGCAAAAAGGAAGGAGTGCCTGTTCCAGCCAATGTGTTTCAACTTGTCAAGCAACCACTGCCAGATGCAGGAGAAGAGGAAGAAGAAGAAGTTCCACTTCAGAGGAAAAGATCTCAGCCTGTAGCAGAATCTGAACCTGTCCAGAAGAAGGCTAAGATTGCTGAGAAACCCAAGGATCTTTTAAAGAGAAAGGATTCTGGAGAAGCTGCCTCTGCATCTGCTAAGAGGATTAAACTCAAAGGTACAAAGACTTCTGCTATTTCTAAAACTGTTGTTATTAATGATTCATCTATTAAGTCTGTTCCCAAACCACCTGTCACTCAAACAACATCTGTTGCTGCCCCTAGTTCTGTCTCACCTCAGAAACAAACCACTGCCTCTGTATCAAAACCACCTCAACCCAAAATACAAATCAAACACTTCACTCCACGTCCATCACCAACAGTTCCACAACCATCAATTCCACAACCATCAGTTCCACAACCAACAGAACCACAACCATCAGAACTACAACAAAATTCTGATAAACAAAACTCGGCTCAACCACAAACAGAAAATCAACCAAAAACTTCTGATCATCCAGAAAAACAAACCACAGAAGATCAACCAGAAAAAGACTCTGTCATACCACCATCAAACATTCCATCTTCTGAACCTATTGCACCTGTTTCATCTGAACCACCTTCTCAACAATCTGATATTCCTTCAGAACCATCTCATATCCCTGAGACAGAAGTTCTTGACATCACTCCATTAAAAACAGTGTTTCAAGTTTCTTCTACCTCTTGTACACCTACAACATCCTCCAACTCATCAGAATCAGAAATTCATCCTGATTTTCTGATTAATCCATCTGACAAATACCTTGTACATGAACCTGAACCTGAACCTGAACCTGAATCAACCTTACCTGCTAAAACTACCATTCCAGACCCTATGCCTCCACCTGCAACTTCATCTGAGATGATTGTTCCCACTCCCAATCCATCATCATCTGGAATATCTTGTGCCCAAGTGTCTTCTCTTTATCATAATTTATCTTATGGTTTCAAACTGAAAGATTTTTATGATAGAGTTGAGCCTTCTGAACCTTTGATACCTCTCAAACCAAAACTCAGACAGGCCCTTCCATCTGTAATCATTTCATATATTCAATCTATGAACAATGAAGGATCCTTGGCCACCATATCTGCTACATCTGGTAAAGCTGTTGTTTCAGCTCTGCATCCTGCATCTGATAACACAGTTGCATCTGATAAACCATCAAACTCTGCTTTCATACCATACTCCAATGCATCTTTTGATGTTGTTTACCCATGCACAAGACCTCAACCAACTCTGCTTAATGCTTTAAACAAATCCTTACCTCAAAAACCAGAAATTCCATTCATTCCTTATGTTCCCCCTCCTCTGATTTCCATCTCAAAATCACTGATACCACCCACTCCCAAACCTAAACAGATGACTCTGGAAACCTTGCTTAAACCACCACCCAGACTTAATATTGATCATTTATTTCAAACGTTTTTGCAAGAAATACAGATGTCTTTAGGTACTGTTCAGACGAGATGCTTTGAAACTATGGATGCAAATGAGACTGACATCATCTGGAAAGGGTTTATCAAGAGATTCAACACTGTAGCTTCTAATTTGAAGAACATCTGTTCTGATGATGCAAAGCTCAGAGCTGAAAGAACTCAATTCTGGATTGTAAACAAGACTGAACCTCTGCTTTGTTTGGATGCTCCTCCTCCTCCTCCACCAGAACCAACTGCCAATGCATTGACTATGACTCTGGTAGAACCCTCTTCAGGATCTCCAGACCCTATGGCAATTGACTCTGTTCAGGATACAGAACCTCCATTTCCTTCATCAGAGATAAAGACAGAAAATCCAGATTTTGGAGACAAGATTGCTGCTCTGGAAGCTGGTCAATCTGAAATAAGATCTTGGATGGTGAAGCAAGACAAGAAATCTGAGGACATGTCAGAGTGGATGTCTAAACAAGATGAGAAGAATGAGACAATGACTAAGTGGATGTCAAAGCAAGAGCAATCACAATCTGAGATCACAGACCTATTGAAGATGCTTTTGTCAAAACACTCTTAGATTTTTTTTCTCATATTTGTGCATCTGTTGTTTTGCATCTAAATTTTTATTGTTATATCTTCTGATATTTTCCAATGTACTTTTGCTCTGTTATGATTAAATGAATCAACTTGTTATTCTCCATTGAATTATCTGCTCTTGTTCCTTTTATTTGTCTTTATTAAAAGTTTTTACTTTTTGCTTATGACAAAAAAGGGGGAGAAAATAAAGATCTGAACTATTTAATATAATTTCACTAGAATAAATCTTCAGACATATCTACTCTTTCTAATATCTAAATTGACTATTTCAGAACATTTGATAAGAACACTCTATAGAAGAATCTCTGAGTTTCTCAGATCATTTATCTTTTATCAAACTCTGAATCTCATATCTGCAAGATAGTCTGATCCTTAATTATTACAAAACAAACAAGATCTGACTCTGAAGATTACTCAAAATAAAAAGGGAAGTTTCTATTCCTTTTTCATATTCAACTCAGGGGGAGATTCATCATCTCAGGGGGAGTTATAATTCTTTATGTTCAATTAAATAAAATTTCTGATACTTTTTGTCACCATCAAAAAGGGGGAGATTGTTAGAACACAGATTGGTTCTTAATAATTACTCTTTGTTTTGATGATAACTGTTAGGAAAATTATATTTAAGAATTATATACTCTAAAATTTGTTTGAGAGTTTTACTGCAGATTGAAATTATATTAACTCTCTAGAAGCAAATCTGCCTTGAATACAAGAAGTTATTCTGACTCTGAAGCGCCATATGCACCTTACAAAAGAATCTGTTTGCTCCTCACAGAAGATCCTGAGCGTAGTCTCCAGAAGGATCTGAAGCAAGAAGCTCCAGAACATTCTGTGTCAGAAGCATCTGAAGATAATCAGAAGCATCTGAAGCTGAAGCATCAGAAGTATAGAAGAATATTGATTGAAGAGTTTCTCAAAGCATTAGTCTACAGAAGTTTCTGAAAGTACCTACGCTGCCAAGTACTGAAGTTCTGTGTCAAAATGCTCTGATGATCAACACGCTAGAAGCACACACGCTGCAGAAGACTCTGATACAGCATAGTTCTGAATCTCATTAGAAGACTCTGATCCATTCAGACTCTGAAGAACTTGCTGAAACTGAAGAAGTATTTTCAAGAATATATCCGTTGGAACTATTCAACGTCTCTTTCCCTATTTGTGCTAGACACACTTACACAAACAAAAAGGATTTTTCTGTACCATCTATTTCAAGGAAAGGTCAGTTGATGTGAAGACAAAAAGGCTCAGACCTTTTGAGACTCTCTTTTCAACGTTCAACTTGCTTGGTTCAGCTGCCTATAAAAGGAGATCTTCACTTCATTCTTCAGTGCTACACACTTGCTGAAAAGAAATCATAATATTCTATAAGCTCTCATTCTTATTCTTCATAGAATCTCATTGTACTTAAACTTAAGAGAAAAATCACAGTTGTGATTAAAGCTTTATAGAAGCATTAAAAACTCTTGTATTTAATTTACATTGATTGTAAAGGATATTCCTTAAGAGGATTCAGTTAGAATCAGTAGCTCTTGAGAAGACTAAGAACTGTTGTTCTTAGGTGATACTATTGTAATCAGTTTGATTTAATAGTGGATTAAGTCCTTGTTGAGAAAGGCAAATCACTCTGGAAGGGTGGACTGGAGTAGTTGTTAAACGAACCAGGATAAAAATAATTGTGTGATTATTTTTAAGTCTTAATTTTCCATAGTTATTCAATCCCCCCCTTTCTAAGTATTATCTCACCTTCATCTGCTACTTAACAGCTAATAATCAGTAATAATAAAAATAGTAAATAACACAACAATTGTTCACCAAGTTCAGTGTCAACAACACCTACATCTGGGGGCTGCCAAGCCAGAGAGGAAAATCACTATTAGTAGAATCAATTCAGAGTTAAACCTCCAGTTTACACTCCTCACTTAATCCCTACCCAATGACACTTAAACCTAGAGACACTCTAGACCTAAGTATACCCACTCACTCCCCCTCAATCACCACAGTGATATACAATTTACAATTATAGAAATCAATATGAAGAAGTACTTCATACACACCTTGATCTTGCTTCACAACTTTGATCAAGGAACTCACACACTCTTGCTTAACAGCTTTGAGTGAGACACTGCTTAGAATCTACCTAACCAATGCAATCATCCACCAGACAAATGCTTGGAGTATAAGTATTCCTAAGACACACTTTACACGTGAAGACTAGCCTTCTTCACTTCACAAGGACTCTCTAATTTGCACTCTCTATTCTTCTATCAAGATCTGCTGTTCAGGATTGCTTCTTCTGATATTTATAGCATTTTTCAGTCCTTTTGGGCCTTGGTGCATAAATTAGGTTTTATCCATAACAAACCTATTTTCAATAATCTGCATGCTTGCCACTTAATTCAGGGACATTATAGTTCACGTACCGCTTCTAGAAAGTCTTCTGATATCCAGCTTGAACTCCTATTAAGTTTCCTGGTTTCTAGCTACCAGAAAAACAAACTTGTGATTGATGTCATACGACCCATCTCATGACATTGGGTATGACATTCAGCTTAACTTGCTTTTAGCTAAGTCAACTTATCCTACACAGACCATATTATGTATGCACTAACATTCGTCATGAGATACATACATGCTCTAGTGTTTTGCCACAAAATGCAGCCAATCAAGAGCACTTACAAAAACTGTCACTTACGATTGAAAAATGTTAGTATCTGAGAGGCTGCTTCAGATGAATCGGGTTGCTTTTCAATTAGTTAGTCCAAACATGTTGGAGGTTGCAAAGTTCTAAGACTGTGTTTTGTAAAAGGTCTTAATTAAAACATGGTCATTATATGTTTAGTCATGAGATTTATCACGTCTAGTGGTAGATGATTTGAAAGGGAGGCATATTGAACTTTATCATCTATATCTATTATAATATATTAAAATTGAGCCACAAACTATTTTTTCGAAAGAGGGGCATACTGAACTTTATCATCTATATCTATTATCTATAACATATATAAAGGCAAAACATGATGTTTTGGTGTAGCCTATTTTTTTATACCAATTTTACCCTTTTAATATATAACTCACAATAACTTCCATTAAACCCACTATTATCATCTTTCAAATAACTTTCTATTATTAATTTACTATCTAACTTCATACCATTAACTTTCTACATAACTTTTATTTAAAATTAATATTAAATTAAAAAATATCATTTAAATTTTTACGTGTGTTAATTAAAAAGCGGACAGACAGGCACGCAACTACCCGTCTGAGCGCTAGTAATATATTAAAACTGAACCACAAACTATATTGTTGACGACTCATTCTTTAATATACCACATCATTAAAAATATGATGTGACACTTTTCAAAACACAAAATTCTAAAATTTCTTTTATTCATTTGAGAAAGAAGTGTAACGTTTAATTTATAAATCTCATTTAATTAAGATACTTTTATTTTCATACTCACGAGTCATCTCATTCTATTCCTCTAACTTAAAATCATATATATATATATATATATATATATATATATATATATATATATATATATATATATATATATATATATATATATATATATATATATATATATATATATATATATATATATATATATATATATATATATATTGATTTATTTTCTTTGCATCTCTATTCCGCATGTTATTATAACTTACATACACGTAAAAATTGTGTCCATCATCAATCAAAACTTAAATTATTAAACTTTTATTCTATTTTTTTTATTATGCACATCTATTCTCTAAAATAGCTAAATTAATCAATTTTCAAATGATTCGATAAAATATAATTGTTTATTAAAAATATTGTTATATGTTACAAAATATAACTTCAAATATTAAATCGCATTACAATGCTTTAAAAAATTGTCAAACCATTCATTCAAAATTAACTTATAATTTTTAAATAGACAAACAAATACTTCAAATTATTTCTAAAATATGCTCTAAATTGTTTCAAAAATATTATTTTAAATTATTATTGTAGATAAATATTAGAAAATTAAATCATAAACTTACATCTATTATTTATAATTATTTACATAAAAAAACGTCCTACAATGTATTGATAAATTTTAAATAGTTGAAATCGAATGGTTCAATTGAATTAAACTAATAGTAAACTTTGCAAATTAATGGTATAGTAAAAGGAAAAGAAATGATATAAAAAATATCGGACATATTTTAATTCCCCTATTCATAGTCCAACTCATAGAAACTCATTCAACAATCACATTCACTACTTTTTATACTACAAATTCAATATAAAATAGGAAATATTATCTATGACTTTAATGTTGATTGTCATACATGGTTACATAGAGTGTGACTCGTTTGAATGTGAAACGTCTTTCATTCACGAAATAATTAAGAACAAACATTCTTAGAGATGTTGAAAAAAAAAGGAAATGTAAAAAAAATTATTGAAATTCTTTACACTTATTTCACATTTTATTTTTTTTAGTAAGCAAATTTCACATTTAAAAATTAAATTGTGTTCTGCTATTTACAGTTTTATGATTCAAAAAAGTTTCTTTTCATTTAAAATTTACTATATTTTTATCATCTCCGTCTTACCATCTCATTCACAAAAAATTTATAATGAATACAATCAAAATGTACATTTTATAATATTATTTATAAAAAAAAAAACTCATTTCAACCTTGCGCATCGCGCGAGTCTTAATTTAGTAATAGACAAAATATCATTTTTGTTCCTTTAACTATATTTCGAGGTTTATTTTGGTCCCTTAACTTTAAAAAAGTCCATATTGATCCCTTAACTCTTCAAAATATTTTAAATTAGTCTTTTTTTTCTAATTAGCGATGAATTTAGCGATTGTATTTTGAATTTTTATGTCGCTAATAGGATAAAAAAGACTATTATAGAATGTTTTGAAGAGTTAAGAAACTAATATGAACCTTTTTAAAATTAAGGGGTCAAAATAAACTCCGAGATATAGTTAAAGGCCAAAAATAATATTTTTTCTTAGTCATATATTAAATCTGAATAAGCGAATTACATCATGACACATGCTAACATTTTTATACAATTTGTACCACATCATCCCATAGTCATATGTGACACATCCAAAATCTTATTTTCACTCTTCAAATAAACAAATACAATATGCATTATATATTCCAGGTCACGAGTTCGAACCTTGACAAAGACGAAAAAAATCTCATTTTTAACAAAATTGATCTAACAAGACAACTATTATTCCAACTATTTATATTCTCTTAGAGCAACTTTAATGCAGGGTTGTTAAACCAAAATTCTTTATAACTTACGTTAGTAATAAGGAATTTGCATTACAGTAGTGCTGACATGGCATATGAGATGCTCTAAAACTAGTTTACGTGCTCTACACAAGCAACGTACTCTAACTCATCATTTAACAAAAATAATACATTTTTATTAATTATTTAAAATAAATAATAGATTTTTATTAACCATTTAATACCATGTGGGGTCAAGTTTTGGTTTCTTATAGACAACCACCATTAAAGTAAAAACTACTCAAATCAACTATAAATTTTTTAAATCCTACAAATCACTTTGGATCCACAAAAAGTATCTTAGTTTACCCATTTAGTTTACTCCCACTAAAGATGCTCTTAGACATTAAAATTAAAGTTTTATTTTCTTTGAAATCATAAAATATATGAACACTTAATATTTAAAATAAATATTTTTAATCTTAAAGTATTTATGATTGAAATATATTAACTTATTAACCTAAAAATTAATTACTAACTTATATAAATATATTATTTTCATAAATATATATTACCAAAATAAATTATACTTTATTCTTTTATTTTATAATAGTGTTCATAGAAAGTATAATAAAAATATTGAGAATAATGTAAAAAAAGAGAACACTGTTTTAAAAATTATATAATTTTTCTTTTTGAAATAAATTTTTTTGGAACATTCTTAATAGTAATTTTTGAATTATATATAAAAAAATTAAAAAAAAACTTTAGTATATTTTTTTTATATGGTGTGTCTAAAATAATTTTAGTTCATTTTTATTTTGAAAATTTAAATACTATTGCATTTTTTTTATCATATTACAAACAATAAAGAATACCATCGTGAAAAACAAATTGATTGTTTTAACGTTTAATTTTGGAATCACAATACAAAAAATTTAAATATTATATAATACGTTTATAATTTTCTTTCATATGATGACATTTCCGAGATTCAACTCATTATAATATTATTTTTATTTTAAAGAATATTCTGAAGGAGATAGACTCAATACACATTTTGAATAAAATAATTTGACAATTCTATTATTACTCAAATATACTTATTGTAAGTATATTTGCTCAAATTTTAAAAATTAAAAAGACGGTGAATTCAAACATTATTAACTATTTTTGATTTTTTTTTAAATCATAAAGTAAAAGTTGAAACAAATATCAGTAGTGTCATAAATTTTAAAGACTTACTATTATTAGTTGATATTAAAATATGATAGAATATGCAACACTTTTCAATTATATATTTCACTATTATATTCTTTATATTATGACGACAAGAAAGTTAAAGATAAAGAATAACATTATAGATTTCTCACATGAGTCTAAAAAAGACACAAGAATCAAAATATAAAAAATCACTACAACTAATATCTTTTAGAATCTTATTAAAATTTAAAAAATGTAAATTCTAAATATCACTTTCAACTTATAAACATACTTTTTCTTTCAAGTAAAATGTTTTCATATTGTTGTCTATATTATAATTCATAATAAATTATTATAATATAAATTTTTAACTATATATTTAAAATAAATAAATATAATGAAAATTTAATATAAATTAAATAAAAATTAATTTGTAACCGCACATCGCACTCGTCTTAATTTAGTTATATTTATTAACGGCTGGTCAGCTCTTTATAATCAAACATACAAATCAATCAATCGCGCTCTGTACAACTTCAGTTTACAAGCTCTTCTAGCTGAAATTACATGTCGAATCACCTTGTCGTTATGAGAAGTTTATACAATCTTTGTTGATAAGATAACTTTACTTTGTACATTGAAGTTTTTGTTGGCGCAGATACTTATATACTATTTTTACACCAACACCTCTTTTGTGGCCAACAAGAGTGATTCCAACCAAACACCATTATCATCTGATAAATTTTCAATGCTATTGTATACAAGAGGTTTTTATCATAACATTGAGTTAGAATGATTTTGTTATCATAATTGTATGAGAGATATGCAATGGAACCTATATAGTTTGAACGTGCCCCATGTAATTCAGAATCTTCCACCATTCTAGATTATATTTCTACCCAATGAGCAAAGAGACACTTCATTACATTTCCACTACCTCATTTCTTGATACAATCAATCATGTCAGAGACAAATACTTAGTGAATAGAAGAAAATTTTGTAATTTATAAAACACTTAAAAACAAGTACTACATGATTTTGATGAAAGTGCATGGGCAGTACGTGGATTCCTGAGTAGATTTCTTTCACAGAGATATCAAAACTCAAAACTGAAAGAATAATTGTACAATCTGGTCCCACACCGACCAATATAACCAATGCAAATCAGACGGATGTTTGTAACAAATTTTCTTGGATTCTTTTGAAGTTTATAATAATAGAAACATTTGAGTGGCACACTAACATAGAAATACCATGTGAGATACATAAGTTTTATTGGTTGTCATGTCAATTAAATAATGCATTTGCATCTCTATGATAGATTCTGTGGATGTGACATATTTTGTTGTGGTTATTTTTTAATGGCTTTGAGGATTGACTAGGGAACAGGTTAGGCATCCATTTTGAGAAATCCAATATGGGGTTTGTTGGTTTTCTCAATTTGTGCTCATGATTAATTTCAAGGGTATAAATTTGAGATTGGTATATTTTTACTCTGAAATCCAGCTGGGATTTTACTTTGATTCCTTGTGAACTGTGAAGAATGGAGAAATGTATCATATTGTACATGTTTCTGTACCATGTTTAGGTCAAGGAAAATATAAATTTTGAGACGAGCTAATACATCTAAAACTGTAAATTTAATAATAGAGAGTGATGCATTGGAGAGGATTTCAATTGTATTTACCAAATTAAAAGGTATGGGTTGAGTAATATTTCTAATTTGATTGATATTTTGCAAAGTTTTAGAGAGAATAATAATGATAGATGTATCGCTTTTAAGGGAAAATATTTATATTTTTTAGATGATGAAGTTATGGGAAAGAGTGTGAATGGAGATTAGGAAAAGAGATCCAAATTATTGAAATTAATTTGATTTTATGTCTGAGAGGTAGACTATGAGAGCAGTTTGTGATGTATGATTAAATAGTATCAAATGTACCAACAAAATTTGCACTTAAATTTTATTTAATTAGAGAAGACATATGATAGAGTGTCTATATAGATTTTATAGAAAAACTTTATAAAATAAAGGTGTTAGGATTGCATATATTTGAGATGTCTAAGATATGTATGAAAGAGTATCTACTAGTGTGCAGACACAGGGTGGAGAGATGGTCAATTTTTTTTTTACAATAGCTTTGCATTAAGGTTCAACTCTAAGCTCAACCTTCTTACTTTAATTTTGTATCTACTCACGAAACACATTCAAGAGTTAGCACTAAAAGGCATGATTTTTGCATATGATATAGTCGTACTTGGAGAGTCCAATGAGGATTTAAATGAGAGGTTGGAGACTTGGAAGCGAGATTTAAATGAAAGATTGAGAAATAAAAGAGGAAGTAAAAAATCAAATTCAAGTTGGTGGCTAAAATGGAGAAGAGCTTTAGAGGTTTAATGTGATACAAAGATATCGTTAAAGCAAAAGGGAAATCTATATTGGACTTTGGTAAAACCTACAATGTTGTATTATACGTAATGTTGCACAGTTAAGAATCAACACGAGAATAAAGCAAGTGTGATAGAGATGAAGATATTATGTTGGATGTGTTGTAAGACTAGACATGATGAGATTAAATATGACAATTTTACAGAGTGTTGGGGTATCCCCTACGGTAGAAAAGATATTGAAAAATAGACTTAGGTAGTTTGGACATGTAACTTTTATTATAAAGAAATTATATTAGATGGAGAGTAGTCAAGAAATAAGAGGTATATAAATTGTTGTTCTATGAGATTGACTGTATTAGCTAAAACAACATATGTACAAGATGTATTTTCTGTAAAGACAGCATGTGGAACAAGATGTTATCAAAATTTCATGAAGAAATATGAGTGTGATTGTGCCTGTTTCTAAGAAGATTTGTTCAATCCAAGTTTCTGCTAAAAGCTAAGCAAGATTTTCAGCACATATTGTGTGACATCTTAGGGTAAGGATTAGGTTTAGATCATCTTGAGATTTCTTTCATATGAGTTTTGGTGGTAATTTCTTCAAAAGATGCAAAAGTTTGCTTTAGGAAGATGTTTTTTTATTAATCTAAATCAATTTGGAAAAAATTTGGATTTGATTTTGTCAAAAAAGATTTGATTAGATTTTTCTTGAAGGAAGTTATGTTCATATTTATTGTATTCAATATTTACTCTACAAAGAAGATTTATATTTCATGAAGAGAGTTAATTTGGATGTTCTTATGAAACATATGAAACACGATTTTCTAAACATGTGTGCAGTGTAACATCTGACCCTCGTCAGCAGGCCTTGATAAATATTGTTTGATGCGAAATTTTTTATTATTTTCAATCATATTTGTTTCTATTTTTTAGCAATGCATTTATGTGGATTTGTTTGTTAGAGACTGGTTGTGATCAATTCAATTTAAATGAAAATTTAATTTTGAATTTGAATTATAACAAATCATATATTTTAGAGATTATTTTTGGAAAAACCACTCACAATCAAATATTACATGTTTCTGGATATGATCTTATTCATGGAAAAAAGTATATAGTTAGTATTACTATATAAGGAGACTCAAACCTAGAGTTTGAGATGTGCACATTTTGAAGACTATTTGTCTTAGGGTTTTTACTTTTTGTGTCTTTATCTAAGTTATTGTTGTGCACCACTCTAATGTTTGAGTTCATATCTTAAGGCATATAGTTTGGTTTTAATTTAGTTGTAAAACTTTGTTATAAGATACTAATTCTATAAGTTTGAGAACAAAGTATTTGTGTTAATTGTACATCATGTCATTGTTTCATTCAAAAAGGATAGTAGTGGAGTTGTTTAGTTGAGTTGTATTTAACATTCATCATTGTGTTTATTGATGTTGATCACATGGTATTAGAGATTGAGAGAAAATGAGAGAGGGTTTTAAATAGAAAGAAACTGGGATACAATTTATAAAAAAAGGCATTGAACAATGGCCTTGTTCATCTAAGACACTTTGTACTAATTATATGGAAGAGTGACATTGGTTGGTTGAGCGATGGAGTAGTTGAAGTAAGGTTTAGAGTATAAAAGAAGCTTAAATATGAAATGAGAAAATAGGATTTATATAAAATGTGAAAGATTTTCTTTAAATAAAACTTCAAATATTAAAAAATATGAGAAAACAAATTTTTTAGAAGATGAAAACAAATTACTTATATTGAAATAATTTTTATAATTTATTAACGGATACAGATATCCACGGGTATATGTATCATTAAACTCACATTTGTATCCATTAAAAACAGATATTTAAATATTCATTTATTTTACCGCTGATACTCATTAAGTTATCTGCCCCATATCCGTGGGGGATTTTATCCATGGACACCCACGAGTACGGATTTTTTTGCCATCCATGGATGTTACTATTAAATAAAATGAGAATCTTATGATATTTAACCTTTATGACATGTCAGACAAAATGGTGGAGCATTTTAATCAACAAATGCAGTCTGAATTTGAGTTGAGCATGGTAGAAGATGTTTCCTACTTTCCTAATTTTCATGTAAAGAAAATGAAGGACTACACCTTTGATTCCCAAAGTATATATGCTAGAAGTAGTTGCACTCAGCTGTTGTGAGTAACCTAATGCTCAAAGATAAAAATGAAGATGTCAAACAGGATGTGTCAGACATCATGTATGACATGTTGGTGACTGAGTTTTCACCTCATTGGAAGGATGGGAAATTTTTCCTTATTAATTTTGTAGTGAATATGAAGCTTTTTCAAACAAGTGAATCTGGTACAAATGTTTCAGCAGATGTCTAAGACATGGTGTACTTCATAAGAAAAAAGGTTTGTGGGAAGAGGACTTTTGTGAATGTTGTTGCTACTCCCATGTATAATGTGTCATTCCATTCTGAAATAAGTATTCAGAAGTGGATGTTTTTCTAAGAAGGGTTTCTTGTGAAAAAGAGCTAGGTACATATGTTCTTGATTGTAAATAAATTATAGATCTAATAAAAGATTCTAGGCTAAGGAAGAGTGATACTGATATTGGTCCTTATTATGAATATTTGGTCAAGGAGTTTAGTGTGAACATTATTGTTGAGTGTGATGTTGAAAGCAAAAAGAAGTATATAATGGTGTATGATAGAGGAAAGTGTATGAAGATTTCACCTTCAATTATTAATTAATTGGATAGAAGCAATGTTCCCTATATTAAAAAGATTGACCAAGGAAAAGGAAGCTAAGGAGAAAGAGGAAGTGGCAAGTGAGGATGAAGAAAAACATTATGTTGAAGCACTGATGTATAGTGAAAGTATAAAGCTTCATAGTGATGCTCAGTTGTTGAAGCTAATGTTGAATCATAAAGCTTGTTATCCTAGATTGATGAAGGATATTGAGGTTTAAAATGATGGTATTCCTCATGGGTTGTTAAGTTTCATTTATAAGTTTTTATTTGAATAAGATGTTTCAGACATTATGTCCAACATATGTGTACTAATTGATGAATCTGATTTGATGTTTTATGAAGAAATGTTGGAGCTTTTTTTCACCTCAACCGGTTGTTGCTGCAACTGCTTTTTGGTGTTCCATTGTTGAATGAGGTCTTGTGTTCTTATTTTACGGTACCTAATCTTGATTTGAGGTCCCTTGGTTGGATATTTGTGTCGGTACTCTAAAGTTTGTTATTTTGCTTTGAGCTGGTTTTGTAATGGATCTATAACTTTGGTATTTATGTTGCTACCTTGATGTGTTTATGTACTATAACAATCAAAATATGGTATTCAGATCTAGATATACCTTGATGTTATGTGTTAAGCATTGTTTAACTTATGTCCTTAGATGTTGAAGCATCTAGCCTGTGAGCACGTGCGACCTTATCTACTAACTGCATGGGAGCTTTGGATGATTTTATATGTAGCAACCTCTTCGTTTCTAACTTTTTCTAATGACTTATGTTGTTGCTAATGTTTTCTCTGATTGTGTGTGGTATTTACAAGACATTTGGTTTTCAAACCTTTTCCAAATTGTGGCAAAAAGGGGGATTAATAATCATGTTGGACAATATCACTACTACAAATAATACATTTCATGATAACACTTTCACCCCACCCAGCAGAAAACCAAGGTATAATTCCAGGATGCGCCATGATTTATTTTTTATTTTTTAAAATAATATATATTCCCTCGGATATTGAATATAACCGAGGGAAAAAGTAATCCACGACATGCTTTAAATCCCAACAAAATCAGTTTAAGTGTTATTTATTTTTATTTAATGTTTTATTTAGTAATTAATTGATCTATTCCTTCAGTTAATCTAATAACCGACATGTTAAATTTTCCTATAAAAGCACTCGTTTATTAATTTTTACCCTAAACCTAGCCGTTCCAATCTCGTATACATCATTCTTTGGAAAAGATTGCAAACTTGAAAATATCTACAAGGTCGTGTGTTGTATGTTGTTTTTCTAACACCAACCTTGAATAAAACATTTTTCAGCTTTTGCAATCCATCTCACATAATGATGTTGTTGTTGTTGTTTTCGCCTATCTTGCAAAGCCATTGTTATATTTTGGGATAACCTTCCTATATTGTAAATAAAAGAAAACACTCAATGATTTATTGTTTTCCTCAATTTATAATATTGAGAAATTTATTCCCAAACACCTTGTATATTGCACACAAAGAAGGTGCTGAATGGTAAAAAAATGAAAAAAAGAAACATTATATGTTACTTTCAATTTTTCACCATTCACCATTTTTTTCTGCAAGAGATATATTACCTCGATTTTAATATAAAACTGAGGAGAAATTCCCTAGTTTATTTTATTTTTTAATTAATATTGAAATAACATTTTCCATCGGTTTTAAAAAAGAATTGAGGGGTATGGTTACTCAGTTAACCAACAACAATTTTATGCCCTACGTTCATAAAATAACAATGCCCAAGATATTGTTAACACATCAATTCACTAGAAACCCTTTATATCCAATTAGAATGCAAATACCGCCGCTATATATCTTGGAAATTATCTTGTGAAACGTAAACATTTATAATGAAAGTGTTTTCCACAAAAACATTAATAATGAAAGCTTGGAACAGATCTCGGGAGTGGATTGCAAGTGCAGAAAAAGAATTTGTTGCAAGGTTGGTGTTCTTACATAATATATTATCTTTTTACATAAATATTATATTATGTATCTAACCTTTTATATGTTATATCAGAAATTGGAAGCGTTCAAACCATTTAGCTTGAAAAGTATTGGGTAAATTTAGATTTATTCAAAGTGATGACGATGAATCAAATTTGTCAAAAATTTGTACTTGCAAATTGAAACCAAAACATTGTAACATTAGAATCTTTTAATTTAATATTTTATGTAATTTAATTATTTTGAGTAAACAATATAATTTAATGTTTATTGTAAACAATGAAATTAATATTTAGTGTAAACAATTTAATTTGTATTTAAAAAAAAGTTTTCCCCCTCTCCACTCGATTTTTGACAAAAACTAAGAGGTATGTGGTGGTAGTTTTGAAAATATAAATATGCTAATTGTAGCGGAAAAATGTGAGATTAAGTTATTGATTAACTTAATTCACAAAACAAGAGTCGCTACCGTACTTTTATTTTATCCAAATGAAAGGGAAAAGAGCAATCAAAACCAAAAGAAGTTCTAAAATAAGAACTAAAAAGAACAGAGACATGGTAAGGGGTTGGTTACGCGAAGGAAATGTGTTAGCACCAAAAACGACTATAGTACTTTATAAGAACCTCTTTGAAAATTTAGCATTTCACTTATAAAGTTGTTTTGTTTGCAAAAGATGGTGGTGGTGGGAAGAGAAGTATTTTTTAATAATTTTGTGTTTGACAAGACTTCTTGAGCCTCGTGCCTACGTACCCACAAAGTGCAATGGTGGATTAAAATCTCATAGTTCATGGTAAAAATAACAAAAATGATGTGTTATGATTGATTTTAAAAGGGACAAGACAAAATGTTATTTTAAGTAGAATACTCAACTAGTCACCCACAAGTGTATGAAAATGGACATTTGCATCACTTTTGAGAAAGACTTCAACTTGGATAAAATCAACAAGTATGTCACTAGCTCTCTCAAATTGAAAAGAATCAATACTAATCATAACTATGGAGATAGGAGAATTACATTTCAACTATGAAAATGATTCATGTCTAAACCTTATGAAAAAAAGTTAAATGAAAAAGTGCACAAATGCATAAAATGATTTGAATGAAGTGTTTTTAAAGTCTTTTGAAAATAGTCTTGATATGCTTAAGAACTGATTAGCATTTATTAAGAAAATGAAGTTTGAAAATGCACTTGACAAAGTCAAATTTTATTATGAAGTGGTTATAGTTTGAAAGAATAATTTTTTGAAAAAGAGAGAAGATTTTGAAAATTTAAGAAGAAGGAGAAGATGAAAAAGTTATCCTAAAGTATAAAATAAAAGTTAAGGAAGGAGAGATCTAACCAAGATACAAGCCTTTGACATAAGCAAGCCAAAATTCTCATCCTTTGGACTTAAGTAATCAATATAAGCAATAAGATAAGCAGAGAAAACCAAGCAGATAGAGAACCAAGCATCAGATGAAAACCAAGTCTCCAAGCCAAGTCTTCACAAAAGGTCTCTCAAGGTCAAAGTGCCAAATACGATCCAAGTTCTTAAGATAATACTGCAAAGCATAGGTCAAGGATCCTAATTCTAATTCCATCATCCAAGAGCAAAGGATAGTCACCAAGAAGTCCAAGGATCACTTTAAGAGTTTTTTTACGTGTTTAAACCTTTATTAATGTCTTAAAAGAAAAAGAAAAAAAGTCCAAATGGACAAAGAGAAAAAGGTAATAAACATAAACAAGATAAATAATATGATATGATAATGATAAGCATAAAAAATAAAATCAAAATAATAAAAGCATAAAGGTAAAGAACATAAAGGTAAATGAGCATAAAATAAAAGGCATAAAGTAAAGTTAGTATAATTAAAGGTTAGTCTTAATGAAGATATTTTGTCTTTTAAAGTGATTACTCAACTAATCAACCCAACAAGTATAAGATCTTTGCATCATCCTTTGAGAAGGGCTCCAACTTGGATAAAATTAACAAGTATGCCACTAGCTCCCTTAGGTGGAAAAGAAACTACACATTATGGAGATAGGAGATTTACATCTAAGTTAAAGATGACTCATGTCTAAAAATGGACCAATATGATCAATTTGCATTTAAGAAAAAATTTAGCGCTATGTCAAGAAATCATAACACAATCTATAAGGAAAATCATAATATGGAAGACCGGTCAATAACAATTTATGTACCATACATGTTAGAGATGTGATATAAAGATCACACTCCTAAGACATGTAGCACAAGT
Organism: Lathyrus sativus; assembly: GCA_963859935.3. NCBI lineage: Eukaryota > Viridiplantae > Streptophyta > Magnoliopsida > Fabales > Fabaceae > Lathyrus > Lathyrus sativus. Next base: position 571,030,404 of record OZ012735.1, on the reverse strand, counting down.
TAACATAAAGTTGATCAAGACCTAAGTCAAGAAAAGATGGACCCACTACATCAATCAACCTCTCATAGTACTTTGAGCAATCTTATGCATCAATCCAAAGTACCTCAATTGATCAAATGATCAATCAAATGGTAGATTTGAATTGATGAAAGTTCATGAAGCACCATTCATAGCCTCATGAACAAGGTGACACTCAAAATCCTCCAATTGATCCAAAGAAGAGTGAAAAAGAAAAAGAAAGGGATGAAGAAGAGAGGATCAAACAAAAAGACAAAACCAAATTAGATCGAAGTTATGATCAAGTCATCATCAAAATCAATCATCCATTTTGGTGGATTATGGTGTTTACCCTATCAACACCCAAGATCCATTAATTTTGATGAGACCTATGGTCAAATCAACTAAGATCTAAGCAAACAGAAGTCAAAAAAACGTCAAACAATACCAAAATGCAATAAAATGAATTAATATGCACTAAAATTATTTTTAAAATTAACTTTAAAATAAAAATAAAGATAAAAATGCAAATTGTTGCACCCTAAAATTTGCTCAACCTAATTCATTTGGTTTATGTTTCAATTGCATTGGCATTTGCATATAGAGTCATGTACATAGTCTAATCATCTGCATAGCATAGCATAGCAAGTCATTCAACAAGGGACCAATCACTATTCTCATCTCTGTGAGCCTATCAAGAGGTTATTATCTCATTCAAGTCATCAGAAAGAAATTGAAGTCTAAAGAAGTCATTGGATCAAGCAGTGAATCTATCTCCTATCTGAGGGCATCTGAAGATCATCAAAGAGGTTGTGAGCTGTGAATTGAGCATGGAGAGTATATAGACATCATGGAAGACTAAGAAAGTCATTTGGAGAAGGAGGCAATTCATTGATAAAGTCACAAGAGTTGCAGTTGAAGACAGTCAACTAGGGTTTCATCTAGGTCAACCCTGGGTCAACTCTAGGTCAAATGATTGATTGAAAGGCATTAAGGTCTATTTGAGAGATGTGGGGTTCATCATTTGACATGTAGATAAGGATATGGTGATGTGCCAAGAAGAAATCAAGAGAAATCAAGGAGAAGAGGAGTTTCTAAATTAGGGTTTCTGTGTAAAATCCCCTGATTTAGGTCAAACTTCCAAGCAAGATAAGTCAAAATGCAAGCTTCAAATGGATCCTTGGTCAACATGAAACTTGTAGAGGATCTCAAGACCTTTAATTTTAGTGGTGGAAGACATCAAGGAGAATTATAGAACTCAAGTTATGGTCCTTGCAAGTTACAGGTCATCTGAGGTATCTGAAATTTTGTCTATGAAAGTTACTTGTCTTCCAAGCAACTTTTACCCCTCAAGGAGATTTCAAATGAATTTATGGTCAATATAAGAGTTGTTCCTCATTGTCTTAGATTTCTATAATGGTATGGTATGCCTTCATATGATTTGTGGAAATCTACTTATGGTCTTGGCAAGCAAAGGGTATTTTGGTCATTTGAGAATTACAGGTCATTTCAAGCCTATGCCCAAAACTCATACAAGGAAGCCTCAAATGAAAAACTTCAAAACATCAAACTTGCTCCAAATGACATTTTGAGTCTAGAGAAGTGACCATGAAAGATTGGAAAGGCTCATAGCTCAAGGTTTCAAAATTGGTGAATTTAATGAATAAAAAATGACCTAAAATTGAGATTTTTCATAATTTGGCCAAATGGGATGAAATTATAGGTCATTTTGATTGGAAAAAATGTTTTAAGAACATTGGAAAAAGTGGATTTTTGAGTTTGGTTCAAGATTTAGAAGTTATGCTTGGTTACTTACAAAGGAAGTTACATAATCCAAATCCAAGGGAAAGTGTGCATGGGAAGGTTCTACAAAGTTCTAGAGGTTTCTATTCTTATCTATATATTGCATTGAGAGACTTCATGCCATGGTTGGTGATTCATTGTGATCAAAACACATAGCTATACATCATTCTTCCATTTTGCAAAACCCTCTCAAACTTCATCAAATCTCCATCAATTTCCAAATTTCTTGATTTGATCATCATCAATATCTTTCATAGAGCACATTTCCATCAGAATTTGGTAGAATTGAGAAGAAATCGTGCTATCCAATTCCATCATCCAAGGAGCAAGAACATTGTGATTGCAAGATTCAAGACCTTGGAGCAAGATCTTTTGCATACAGAACTCAGGAGCAAGCTTATTGATCAATTCCCAATCATTGCAAGCATCAGATCCAAGGATTTCTATACCTGTTTTCATCATTTACACCAGGTTAGTTTTCTCTTCGAATTGCTTGAATTAGTTAGAATCATAGAGAGTTATTAGGTTAGAATGGTTAGGCATAGTTAGGTGATTGATTCTGGTGAATTTGAGACCAATCCATGGAGGTTGCCATTGGAGTGCATAATCTATTAGGTTTAGAACTCATAGTTTATGGCAAGATAATCTTGGATAAATAGCTTAGAGTAATCAGCATAATGTGTAGATCATGATAGGGTAAAGATTAGCAAGGTTTGGCATGGTTGATAACAGGTGAAAATGGTGGAACCGAGTTGTTCTACCTATCGGGTTTGAGTTTTGAGCGAGCTTTAGAGGAAAAGGTTATCATGGCTGTGTAGAGGGGAAGGAGTAGAGCAACTTTGCTCTTTGCAGAATTTGTTTTCATGGAGAATTGAGGGCGTATGAGAAGGTGGAAGATCTGGTCCATGAGCTCGTGCATGGAGCTCCCATGGCCGAAAACCCTAACCATTTGGGGAAGAAATGTGAGGACCGTTGGATGTGATCTCCTTGGTTGACTGAAGGTCTGATCGTATGGCCACGATTTAATTGAAATTTGGAGGGAATGCTTCTGAGCATCAAAACTCAGCGTTTCATTTAAACGCACCAATGGGCCTGAATTCCAATGCTAATCCCACCTCCCATTCGCAGGCCCAATCATGATTTCAACTAAAATCTTTACTCACTGCACCGTTTCAGGGTTTTTTTTATTTTTTGATGGTGTTTTCTGATCATTGGGCCCAGACGCGCATTGCTAGGCGCGCCCCCCAGTCTGGGCCCATCCTCATATTTTAACTGATTATGTTACTCATTGCACCCTCATCCAAAATTAATTCATTTTAATTTTTCTTAATTCATTTCATTTCTTTGAAAAATCATAAATCATTGAAAATTGCATGTTTTTAATTGGTTGTTTTTGCATTAGGTTTATAATTCTGTCAAGAAAATTATCATACAAAAAAATTAGCATTTTATTTTATTTTTGTATTTTTAGCATATTTTTCTTTTAAATAGGATTAAATAATGTTTAGTTTAATGCATGAATTTGTTGATTTTAGTTTGATTAGATGCTTTTATATTTTTGATCCATTCTTTTTAGGTTGATTAGCTTAGAGCTTTAGCTTGTATATAAAATTTAATTCATAATATTAGAACTTAATCTTAGATGATTTGTTTAGGTGTGATTAGTGTGATCAAAACTAGGGTTTAGGAGATAGCATAGGTGTAGTGAATCATTTCTTTTAGGAGTTAGAGATTGTATCTTTGGGGGTATGGGACTATAGGGATTATGGGTAGCTAATAGATCCCTTAGAAATTACTAGGTTTCCCCTATTCAACTATTACTATCAGTATACTGTCTGTATTTGCTTGACTGTGTGGTGTGCCCTCTTTAGGGTTATTTCATTTGTTTGTGTGGGGTATTGTGTTTGCTTGGGGATTGGGAGAGCTGAAGACTTGTGATAATGAGTCCATTGGAGATCCAAGAGATTGAAGACCAACTTCCAGAGTTGATGAAGAGTCTCCTTTGCTGGCAGCTGTTGAAGGCTATAGGATTTAGGAGCTAGGCAGAGCTCTAGAGTAGAGAACTTGATTCCCAAACATGGAAGGCCTTGTCTGCCTCCATCCTTTCTCTATGATTCAAAGTATCTTTCAAATATCCACCTCCTTCTTTTGGAAGGATTAGTGAATATATTTGAAAGATAGAACTTTTGAGGGAAAATTGTCTGTATAATGTTAACAGTTAATGAGCCACCCTTGGTAGGCAATTGACTGTTTAACATTCATTTCATCTTGTTGACTGATATTCATCTTGGAGATTAAGACTTGAAGAAAAGCCATTGCAGATGGAAGACTAATGATGGAGACCTTGCTTGAAGGATTGAAGATGAAGACTGAGGCTTGCTTGAAGCTTGTAGCTATTTGGAGAGGACTTGAAGGCAGATGTTGGTGCAGAGCTGCTGTTGCTGTTTCTCTTTTGGCTGTTTTTTATTTCTGATGTATTGATTGGTTTTCCCTGACTGTATTGTTTGCTGTTTAACCTGTTAGGTTGAAAGTGAATGTTGTTCACTTTTGCCTGTTGTTTTCTAGGTTCGAGGTCGAGTGGGACTCCCTTGCCTCGCTTGTACTGTTGCATTCATGCATTTTACTACTTTATTGTATATATGCTATTGTTTCTGTTTCCGTCTATTCCCTTAGGATCTCTGTTTCTCTCTGCGCAAGAGAGGAGCATGATAGACATTAGGTCTCAACCCATGCATGACAACATTAGGTTAGTTTGATTCCCTTCGCAACCGTAGGTTAGAGTTCTGTCTCTTCTTTCTCAAAACAAACAGAAAAACACAATAAGATTTCAAACACAATAAAAGACACTTCTTCCGTAAAAGAATGTGAACTCATCAAAATGTCATTTTTGTCCGCTTGGACCAGTAATCAGAAAAACCCTTTTTCAGAAGGAATAAAAGCAATCAAAACAGACTTGTGTCGTACGTGGCCCGAACTACGTTTGCTCTGATCTTTCATGCTGTATGAAAGTACGTAGGCATAGGATGCGATATCCTAGCGAGCAACCTTCCCCTCCTTTCCCGTAGGTAGGCGAACTACGTTGACTCTGATTTCTCGTTTCTGACGGGAATACGTAGGCATAAAGTGCGATACTTTGCCGAGTCATTTTCTTTTCTTTTAACCCTTAACCCTTAGTTTAGATAGAATAACAATCCATACCCGAAAACAAGCGTGGATCCCGTCGAGTACGACGGACGTGAGGGGTGCTAATACCTTCCCCTTGCGTAACCGACTCCCGAACCCAGGTTTTGGTTGCGATGACCATACCTTTCCCGTCTTTGCGGTAGGTTTACTCTGAGCGTTTCCTTTCCCTCCGTTGGGATAAATAACGCACGGTGGCGACTCTTCTGTTCAGCCAGCGCCGATTTTCGCAGTAGCGACAGCTGGCGACTCTGCTGGGGATCCAACGTCCCCTGGCTGCTAAGGACTGCGATAGTTCCTTATGCATTTGGGATCCAACGTCCCTTAAGCGAGTCAATCCTAGCGCTTGTTTTCCCGTCGAGGATTTTGTATGGATTTATATTTTTGTCATTTACCTTCAGCTATATTATTGTTATTATTGCTGTTTTGGGGTGTGACGGGTGTTCTATGATTGAGAGATAAGCCGGACCTGGGCTTGAGTGCACCTAGAATTAGAGTAGAAAGTAGTGGGCGCGTGCCGGCTTTGCTTGCATTAGTGTCTCACGAAATCTACACTCGGACGAGGTTCTTCTGGTTGACTTCTTTTTCTACCCTTTGGGTCGAAGGGGTTGTTGGTTAGCTGAATTGTCGACTCCGGGGACCGATCATTTGGAAGTTGGCTAAGTGAGGCCTCTTCAGGAATTGATGATGCCACTCCTTCTGGGAATCGTATCATCAACCCTGAAAGTCTGTGACGCCGACGACCGCATAGGATGCCATACCATTGTCAGTTACTAGGACACCTACCTGTGAGAGGGATTGGGGTTATGCAGGTAACTAGACCTTCAGATACCGGCTATTTCTTGATCTGAGATTCTGGGTATTTATGGAGAGGTTTGAGGTCTGTCAGAGACCAGTCAGAGTTATGTTTGAGGTCTATCAGAGACCAGTCAGAGTTATGTTTGAGGTCTATCAGAGACCAGTCAGAGTTATGGTTGAGGTCTGTCAGAGACCAGTCAGAGTTATGTTGTGGGGTCTATCAGAGACCAGTGTTGGAGCTTTGTTTTAGGTCTATCTGAGACCAGGGTTTGAGGAATTCTGGAGGGTCTATCTAAGACTTTTTGATATGGTTCAGGCTTCTCAGCCACGGCATTTGGTCCCTGTTGCATGTACTTGCATTGCATTGTTTGCATAACCATTATCATTGCATCTCATTAACGTGTGTCTGTGCTGTAGGTGCATTTGCATATTCCCTGGTTCTAGTGCCCGGACTTCTGAGTATTAATTATGGCTGGTTTGAGGAAGACAGTTGCGTACAAGTTGCCTACACCTGACATTACTCCCTTACTTGGTCTGATGTCCCTTGCTGATGAGGAGGTTAGAAGAAGTTTCAGAATGAGTCATGGAAGATTGCTGAGATTAGTCTGCAAGCCAACTGCTGTTGAGATGAATGGGCTGTACACCTTGATGCAGTTCTATGACCCTGCATTGAGATGTTTCACGTTTGCTGACTTTATTTTGGGGCCTACCATCGAGGAGTATGTAGAGTTTACTGAGCTACCTGTACAGAACAAGGTTCCCTTTATTCACTCTGCTGCTGAGCCCAAGTTGGAGGACTTAGCTAAGGCCTTGCACATGAACGCTGCTGAACTATTAGTGACTTCTTGGCTTGGGGTTCCAGGTTTCTCTCTTGATTTTCTGGTTGGCAAAGCTCAAGAGTATTCCAAGAACGGATGTTGGGTGGTCTTTAATGCTATCTTGGCTTTATGCATTTACGGAATAGTGTTGTTTCCCAACTTACCCAATTTTGTGGACTTGGACGTTTTCCATCTGTTTGCTGCTGGCAACCCGGTGCCCACTTTGATTGGAGACTTCTATCATTCACTGCACTACAAAAATGAAAACAGAAGGGGAAAGGCTGTTTACTGTTGTGTGCCGCTATTGAACATGTGGTTTAAGAGGCATCTTCCCCTGAAGGGACCTTTTGTGGATAGTGCAACTACGACTGACTGGCCAGAGCGCATGATGAGGCTATCTTCTGAAGACATAGAGTGGTTTGACCGAGACTTGTTGGGGTCTGAGCTTATTTTCAGTTGTTCTGGGTATCCTAATGTTCTGTTGATAGGAAGAAAAGGGTGTATCAATTACAACCCATCTCTGTTCGTTCGCCAGTTCGGATATGCGTTGAAGAACCCACCAAAGGAGGAAGAAGTACAGGAATCTCTGTACTTCACCGGTGATTTGAAGGGAGAGTTACTAGCCAAGCTTCAGCATGCCTGGATGCGTATCAGCAGAAGAGGGAAGCCACTGTTGGGGAAGAATGATTGTCAGGCTTATGCACCCTACCAAGTTTGGATCCAGGAGAGAGCAAGACAATTACTGATGCCATTTCCAGCTGCACCAGTCCCTGTTCATATTCCGGTGGAGGAACCAACTACTGTTACTAGGGAGGCCTACGAGCAAGTTGTGAAAGAAAAAGAAGCCTTGATGAAGATCAATGAAGGGTTAGAGAAGGAACTAGCTCAGATACGTAGCGAGAAAAACAAGGTCGTGCATGCTTTCCAGCAGCAGATCGAACTAGTAAACAGGCTTGGTGATGAATTGACTGAAGAGAAAAAGAAGCGCGAATGTCTGGGGCAAGAGTTCAGAAGCTCCCATGACATGCTGGAGTCCAAAAAGAAAGCGCTCGATGTCGCTCACCGAGAAATCTCTTCTTGTAACAAGACTTGGAATGCTACGCTAACCAACAATAAAAAGAGGGAAGATAAATTGAAGCAGCAAATTTCCGACCTCGAAGAGCAGTTGAAGGCTAGCATTAAGAAGTATGAAGAAGAAGTGATGACCAGGTATAGTCTCCAGAATGCATTGAACAAGGCCATCGAAGGCAGGAATGAAGCTGTGTCTCAGAAGCGGAAGCTAGAGGATCGCTTCGGAGAAGGGGCATGGGAGGAAATCGCTGGTGACGTGCGACGTGTTCTCAAGAGAAGAAATCAACTTGTTGAGGGTCTGCTTACCCGACCAAGTCATCCAGAGACCAGGAAGTTACTAGAAGAGTATCAGGCTTATGAGTGTACTTGATCATTTCATGTATTGATGCTTTATTTGCATAGCGCTGACCATCACCAGGATTGTTGGTTGAGGTCATGCCTTCTTATTGTACTCAGTGGTTTTGTATTCTTGGCTGAATAGTTTTCTTTGCAATATATGAGGCTTTCTATGATTCGGCTCCGATCACCGTATTGCTAGCACTGTCACTGCACTGGCACATTCGCACTAGAACCGGGGAATGACATTCCCTAATGCACAGACACACATTGCATTGCATTCATATTCATATTGCATTTCAGGTGATTATTGGATGGTATCTTATTTCTTTGCTCTGTACCAGGACTTTTCAGGATTGAAGATCAGCGCCCACACCGATACTCCACTCGCACCAATTGCCGAAGAATCATGGATCAAATGCAGAACGAGATGCAAGATATGTGTGAGAAGCTGGCGCTCTTCATGCAGACAATGAAGACTATTGCGAAAGGTCAGGAGAATTTGCAAGCTCTGGTGCAGCCTCTGTTGGTCAGGAATGATGGGCATGGAAATGAGGATCATCAGTCTGTGCGAGTCGACACTGTTCATGGGGATGGTACTCCCACACCAGTGGCTCCACCTGTAGTCAACATACCTGCTGTTAATGTCAACAACGGTACTGCTGCTGGGAACGATAACGTTGGAATAGGGAACGAGACTGCTGTCCATAACGTTGGGCTTGGAGATGTTAACCTGGGTGACAATATGGGAGGCAATGGCTTCGGTAATGCTGGATTCGGCTTCAATGACCAGGGATTCGATAATGCTGGGAAATACGGTTTCAATACTCAAGGCTTCGGGCAGGACGGATATGGTATGACTAATCAGGGTTACGGTGGATTCGGAAATGGAAATGGCGCTGGGTTAATGACTTTTGGACCTGCTGGAGTTGCTCCGGGGTACGGCAATAGAGGGCGAGGCCCGGTAACGAATCAGATCAGAGCTGGCCGTAACAACGGATACGATGGGTATGGAGCTGGGAATGGTAACTGGCAAGAAGATCAGTAAGAGGACGCTTTCTCCGGTGGAGGTTTCGAGGGGCCTATGGATGACTCCCAGAGGATCAGAATGCTAGAAGAGCAGATGAGGGGGGTCGTAAATCAAAGTGCTGTGGGCTTAGACATGTCAACAATGGGTCTGGTGCCTGGCCTGAGGGTGCCAATCAAATTCAAAGCTCCCACATTTGATAAGTATAAGGGGGACACCTGTCCGAAAGTGCACGTGCGGTCATATTACAGAAGGATGTCTGCGTATTCAACTGATGAGAGGATGCTAATGCATTTCTTTCAAGATAGTTTGTCGGGCCGTTCCCTCGAGTGGTATATGGGACTGGAACCAACTCATATAAAGACATGGAAGCAGCTGGCAGAAGCATTTGTAGCTCACTATAAATATAACAGCGACTTGGCACCCAACCGGGTCCAATTGCAAGGATTGTCTCAGAAGAAGGGTGAGAGCTTCAAAGAGTATGCGCAGAGATGGCGCGACATGGCTGCTAGGGTCCATCCCCCTCTAGAAGACAAGGAAATGAATGACATGTTCATAGGAACATTCACCGGCATGTTTTATGACAAGTTGTTTCACACATCTTTGGGCAGTTTCTCAGACTTAATTCTAATGGGAGAAAAGATTGAAAGCAACATTAAACAGGGAAGATTCCAAGCTGAGGAATCTACTGCATCTGGCAGTAATAGGAAGGCTTTTGGTGGGCGCCGTCAGGGCGATGCAAGCGCAGTGTTTGGGGGCCGAGGCCGAGGCCGAGGCAGAGGTCGAAACCAGTATAATCAGCCGCAGCAGGTGGCGAGCGTTACTATTCTGTTTCAGCAACAACCATTTCAACAGCAACAACAGCATCAACAGCCACAGCAGGGGGCACAGCCTGCCCAGCGCAGATTCCAGGGGGTAAACCAAGGAGAGTGTTTGAAAAGCCTCCTTCAACGTATGCAGATTTGTTACAGACACTATTGGGTTTGAACTTGGTAGAGAAGAGAACTCTGGCGCCAATAACAGGCACTCCTCCGTATGGTTATGATGCAAGCAGGCACTGTGAATTCCACTCTGGGGCCCCGGGCCACGATGTAGAGGGTTTCCATGCATTCAAGCATGTCGTGCAGGATCTATTGGATAGTAAGGCTATAAATTTTGGAACGGCAGGTCCGAATATAGTGCAAAAGCCCATGCCCAATCATGGGGCCAATGCCATTTTAACAGAGGAGGGTTTGAATCTGATTATGAATGTCGACGATTTAAAGACACCGTTGTGTGAAATAAAGAGCCGATTATTGCAAGGGGGTGTCTATCCAGGGTGTGACGAGTATTGTTTAGAGTGCTGGACCCTAGCTGGGGGTTGTGATGACTTAAAGAAGGGTATTCAGGCTTTAATAGATGGCGGCACATTGCAGTTTGACCGAGCAGCAATCGAAGAACCTGCAGGGGCATTAGCAGACAAGCAAAGTGATGTGGCCACTGTAACGATTCCTCGGAAGACGATCACCATAACGGCACCGGCCCAGCGACCACCGATCACCATCACTAAGGCCGGACCAATCCCGTACGAGAGCACAAAGGCAGTCCCATGGTCATATGGGTTGGAAGTGTATTGTGACGGAGTAAAAATTGATGTTAATAAGCAGCCAGCCAAGACTGTAGACAACGTTGTTGGTACCGGAGGTATGACAAGGAGTGGAAGAATCTTCATATCGCCTGAGGTAGAGGCTGAGAGGCTGGCAAAGGGGAAAGGAAAGATGGTTGAGAATGTCCCTGTGCAGGCAAGCGAAAAAGCAACGGCATCGAAGGATGTGGAAGAGTTCATGCGCTTGATTCGTAAAAGTGATTATAAGATTGTTGAGCATTTGCAACAGACGCCGTCCAAGATATCTATACTGTCGTTGCTATTGTGTTCTGAAGCTCACAGAAATGCACTGTTAAAAGTCCTGGATACTTCTTTCGTACCCCAAGATGTTTCCGTGAATCAGCTGGAGGGAGTGTTGGCACATGTGAACGCAGGCCACAGCTTGGGCTTTACAGATTTCGATTTGACCCCGAAGGGAAGAGAGCATAATATGGCGCTGCACGTCTCTGTCGAGTGTAGAGGATCAATCATGTCTCACGTGCTGGTCGATACCGGATCGTCTTTGAATGTGCTGCCCAAGAAAGCGATGATGAAACTAGATGTCAGAGGAATCCTGTGCACGCCCAGTGACTTGGTGGTCAGGGCATTTGATGGGACGCGGAGAACAGTTTTTGGATCAATAACATTACCTCTACAGGTGGGGCCGGAGGTCTTCGCAACTGAATTTTATGTCATGGACATCCAGCCTGCATATAGCTGCCTTCTCGGACGACCCTGAATCCATGGGGCTGGGGCAGTCACGTCTACCTTGCATCAAAAGTTGAAATATATGGTGGGGGACAGCGTGGTTACCGTATGCGGAGAAGAAGACATCCTGGTCAGCCATCTGTCATCATTTAAGTATGTGGAGGTCGATGGAGAGATTCACGAAACACCCTGTCAGGCATTTGAAGGGTTGTGCATCAAGGATAAAGGTCCCGGGCCGAGCAAAGTGTCAGAGGTAGCCGTGTCGTCATATAAAGAAGCTCAAGCTCTAGTGGAGACTGGTGAGACAAAGGGCTGGGGCAAAGTGCTGGATATTCCCGTGAAGATGGACCGGTTTGGGCTGGGATATCAACCGTCGTCCTCAACACCTGCTGTGGGGGCACCCCGTTTTAGAGGGCCAATAACCATCACTACTAGTGAAGTATGTCATGAGACCATCAACGCTGCTTCAGAGTCTGACGAAGGAGACAGCGACTGCGATATGGACGCCTGGATTCAGCCGAGCGTGCCAGGACAAGGATTGTGCAACTGGTCTATTCAGGAGATTGTTCCTGTGACTCTTAAACAGTAATGCTTTGTTTTTTTAATTGTTGAACAATATGGTGTCTTGCCCAGGGCATCATGATTTGCTTAGGGCTGCGTTGTTATGAACATTGCGTGTTTATCATTAAATAAAAGGCGTTTTTTCATGTGCAAATATTGCGATCTCTGTCTTTCTTGTTTTGTTTTTACAATAAAATGGCAACATGGTTATTCGCTTTATACGCATTTTGAAGCATTTAACCATTCCTTTTGCAGGATAACATTTTCAGATGACATCATTGAACCACCTATGACTCGTCCCGACTTTGAGCATCCGGTATTTTAGGCCGAAGAAGAGATTGTTGAAGATGGTGACGTTCCCGAAGAATTGTCTTGGTTGGTGAAGCAAGAAGAGCGAGTCATTCTGCCTCATGAGGAGGTCATCGAGATTATTAATCTGGGGTCGGAAGGGGTTAAAAAGAATATCCGAATAGGAGCCGCGCTGCAGAGCGACATCAAGCGAAGACTGGTTGAAATGCTCAGAGAGTATAGTGATGTGTTCGCTTGGTCGTATGAAGACATGCCTGGGCTTGATACAAATATGGTTGTGCACCGTCTTCCGTTGAAAGAAGAATGCCCGCCGGTCAAGCAAAAGCTTCGCAGAACTAGACCAAATATGGCAGTGAAGATTAAGGAGGAGGTTCAAAAACAGTGGGATGCTGGTTTCCTAGCTGTGACAAAATATCCCTCATGGGTCGCTAGCATTGTGCCAGTGCCAAAGAAAGACGGTAAAGTAAGAATGTGCGTAGATTACCGTGATTTAAATAAAGCGAGCCCGAAAGACGATTTTCCGCTTCCTCACATCGATGTGCTAGTTGACAACACTGCTCAATTATCCGTATTCTCCTTCATGGATGGCTTCTCAGGCTATAATCAGATTAAGATGGCGCCAGAGGACATGGAGAAGACTACTTTCATAACGCCTTGGGGAACATTTTGTTACAAAGTGATGCCCTTCGGATTGAAGAATGCTGGGGCAACGTATCAGCGTGCAATGACGACTCTTTTTCATGACATGATGCATAAGGAGATCGAAGTTTATGTTGACGATATGATTGCTAAATCCCAGACGGAGGAAGAGCATTTGGTGAATCTGCTGAAGTTATTCAAAAGGCTTAGGAAGTTCAGGCTGAGACTGAACCCTAACAAGTGCACCTTCGGGGTGAGATCGGGTAAACTGCTGGGGTTTATCGTGAGTGAAAAAGGAATAGAGGTTGATCCTGCAAAAATAAAAGCAATACAAGAGATGCCGACGCCTAAAACAGAGAAAGAGGTGCGCGGGTTTTTAGGGAGGTTGAACTACATTGCCCGGTTCATATCTCACCTAACTGCTACGTGTGAACCATTATTCAAGCTGTTGAAAAAAGATCAAGCTGTAACGTGGAACGAAAATTGTCAAAAGGCGTTCGACAAAATAAAGCAGTATTTGCAGGAGCCTCCTATTTTGATACCTCCAGTGGCAGGGAGACCCTTGATTATGTATTTGACAGTTCTTGAGGGAAGTATGGGTTGTGTTCTCGGTCAAGACGACGAGACAGGAAGAAAAGAGCATGCGATCTACTACTTGAGTAAGAAATTTACGGAATGTGAATCTCGATATTCAATGCTCGAGAAAACTTGTTGCGCGCTAGCCTGGGCCGCCAAGCGTTTGAGGCAATACATGCTGAATCATACAACCATGCTCATCTCGAAGATGGATCCTATCAAATATGTATTCAAAAAGCAGGCGTTATCAGGGAGAATTGCCCGTTGGCAGATGGTCTTGACTGAATATGACATCCAGTATGTCTCGCAGAAGGCTATAAAGGGGAGTGTACTGTCTGAGTACTTGGCAGAGCAGCCTATTGAAGATTACCAATCGATGAGGTTTGATTTTCCTGACGAGGATATCATGTACCTAAAGATGAAGGATTGTGAAGAGCCGTTGCCAGACGAAGGACCAGAATTGGGTTCCAAATGGAAGTTGATCTTTGACGGAGCTGTAAACGCTTACGGTAGCGGAATAGGGGCAATTATCACTACTCCACACGGGTCGCACATCCCGTTTACTGCTCGATTGACCTTTTCAGTTACCAATAATGAAGCCGAATACGAAGCTTGTATAATGGGGCTTGAAGAAGCCATTGATTTGCGAATCAAAAATCTGGACGTATACGGAGACTCAGCTCTGGTGGTGAATCAAATCAAAGGGGAATGGGAGACACGTCAGCCCAATTTGATACCTTACATGAACTACGCAAGGAGATTGTTGCCTTTCTTTGACAAGGTTGAATTGCATCATGTACCGCGAGAAGAGAATCAGATGGCTGACGCCCTGGCCACTTTGTCTTCCATGTACAAAGTCAACTTCTGGAACGAGGCTCCCAGCATTGTTATCTCTCGACTTGACAGACCTGCCTTCATATTTGCCATTGACGAAGCATCCGATGACAAACCGTGGTATTTTGATATCCTTAATTTCCTGAAGAACAAAGAGTATCCGGCTGGGGCATCCAGTCAAGATCAGAAGACTCTCAGGAGATTTGGCGGGTAATTTCTATTTGAATCCGGATGGCGTCTTATACAGAAGAAATCACGACTTGGTGTTGCTGCGTTGCGTAGATGAAAAAGAGGCGAAGTTGCTCATGGAGGAGATACATGAAGGTACATTTGGTACTCACGCTGGTGGGCATGCTATGACGAGGAAGCTGCTGCGGGCAGGTTATTTTTGGCTGACTATGGAAACTGATTGCTTCAAGTTTGCGAGGAAGTGCCACAAATGCCAAATCTATGTTGATAAGATCCATGTGCCTCCGAGTCCTCTAAATGTGATGTCATCGCCATGGCCATTCTCGATGTGGGGAATTGATATGATTGGAAAGATCGAGTCGACAGCTTCTAACGGGCACCGGTTCATTCTAGTAGCAATCGATTATTTCACCAAATGGGTGGAAGCGGCATCTTACGCAAATGTGACTAAGCAAGTGGTGGCCAGATTCATCAAGAGAGATATCATTTGCAGATATGGAATCCCCGAGCGGATAATCACTGACAACGGTTCAAACCTGAACAACAAAATGATGAAGGAGCTCTGTCAGAATTTCAAGATCGAACATCACAAATCCTCCCCTTACCGACCCAAGATGAATGGCGTTGTTGAAGCGGCCAATAAGAATATAAAGAAGATTGTGCAAAAGATGGTGGTGACCTATAAGGACTGGCATGAGATGCTACCTTTTGCTTTGCACGGTTATCGTACGACGGTACGCACATCAACCGGGGCAACCCCGTTCTCGTTGGTATACGGAATAGAAGCAGTACTACCACTGGAAGTTGAGATCCCTTCTCTGAGGGTATTGCGAGATGTCCAACTAGACGAGGCAGAATGGGTGAAAGACAGGTTGAACCAACTGAGTTTAATGGATGAGAAGAGGCTAGCTTCTCTAGCATACGGTCGTTTGTACCAGAGCCGAATGAAGAAAGCATATGATAAGAAGATACATCCTCGGAGCTTTCAGACGGGCGACCTTGTGCTGAAAAGGATTCTCCCGCCGCAGGCAGATCACAGGGGCAAGTGGACCCCCAACTACGAAGGGACATACGTTGTCAGAAAAGTCTTTTCAGGAGGAGCGTTGTTGTTGTCCACCATGGACGGTGAAGACTTTACGTTGCCTGTAAATTCGGACGCAGTTAAAAAATACTTTACTTAAAATTGACCCGCTGTACAGAAAAAGAGAGTCCAGGCAAAAATGGGGCATCCTGGCGAACCAAAAACAGAATGAAAGGTTCGGGCAAAAGTTAGGGATAAAATTGAAAAAATGTACACCCGCGAAGTTGAAAACCTACACTGGGCGGCTTCGGCAAAAAAGGGTATCCCGGTGAACTGAAAACCCGTAAAGGGCGGTTCACGCAAAAGTTAGGGATTTGAAAAGCAAATGACTGCGGTCCGAATTTGATACTGCATTGAGCATTGGTGCGGGAGAATATACTCGAGGGGTCGATTATCGGATACAATCTCTTCGAAAGTGTGGATACCAGGAAAGCATTAGAGTCGGGCGAGTCATAGGAGGATCAGCTCGTGGTGTTCGTCTGCATCCCGTTGCCGACATGTGTACAAATTTAATTTGTCAATATATTTATGCTTCTTGTGCATACTCGTATATTTTTTGTGCGTAGCTTCCTCTTTTAAGGAGTGACATCCCGTGTACAAAACTCTGCCCATTCAGGGGCCCAATCAATAAAATATGTCATTCAGTATTTGATGCTGGTTCTTCACTGTTTTGTGCATGATAAACGCCGAGGTTTAATGAAACTAGCAAGTACATAACGTCGCTGGCCCTTGCCAATAATTGCTAAAACTTTGAGTTAACTGAAAACAATGTCACTAACACTAACCTGAATAGATTTGGTTGTGTAGACTTGTCTTGTCTTGTTTTTGGTGTTGCAGGGTTCGTAGCCGTATGAAGAAAACGATCAAAAAATTGCAGTATGGACCAGAAGCTCGTAGCGAAAGACTCGATCCCCACGTAGGTCGCGCTTCTGAGATAGCATTGTTCCTCACTGAAAAAGGATCAAATTCCCCAGCTAGTCGTAGCTTATCAAAAGGATGTTCTCAAACAAAGTCGTTTATCCTTAGCAGAATTGGCGAATCCAAAATCGAAGGCTGTATTCAGACAGTGTGGTGTCCCCCAGAAGGATTCCCCCATCTCAAGCAGAGTGGTTTATTAATAGTTCCGACTTATGAGTTGTACCCAGGCAGTTTACCCTTCCCAGTAGGGTCATTTACTCTCCCCCAGCGGAGTCAGTTGATTTTCCCCAAGAGAATTGTTTCATCCTCAGCAGAGTTCTCTTTTCAGTAAGTGTTTTCTTTCCTCCCAGTGGAACTCGAAGATTAAGACTCTCCCCGACAGAGTTGGTTGCGCCCTGGCATTTATTTTGCCAGAATACCGTGTGATACCCGTTCACTCTCCAGCAGAAGTTCAATCATACCAGGCGCACCTGCTATTCCCCCAGCAGAGTTGTATTCCCCAACAGGGTTGACTTCACTCTTCCAGCATTTATTTTGCTGGAATAATTTTGTAGCACCTGGTTATTCCCCAGCGGAGTTGGCATTATCTTCAGCATTTATTTTGCTGAAGCGGTTTCCTGTATCCCAGCAGTTCGAGTCTGCATTTGCATTGGCATATAGTGTCATACTTGCATCCACCAAATAAAACCGCGTAGCATTTCCATGTCGAATGGAGCATTGCGTCATTGTCAAACATATGCATTTTGAAACATAAACCAGGTTGGCTAACCGTTTGTTTCAGGTATTGCTCTCTGGCAGGTGGAAGGAGCTCTTGCTCAAATGAATTACCAAACATTCAAGATCTCGATGTGAGACATTCAACGAAAACGTCGGTTTCGGCAATATTCCCAACAGAGTTATCATGATGAATTTCTCCTTGTCCCCAAGCAGAGTTATTTGTCATCAAAGGGTTTCATGAATCAGAATTTCAGAGGCTGCCGCCGGTTATCAGAACAGGCGTCCGGTAGTTTGGTTTTCAAATATCCCCAATGGAGTCAGCCCCAAAGTCGCTGTCACGTCAGTGTTAAGAAGGTTGCGGGTTAGGACCAATGGAGAAATGAGTCTTGACGTGGACAATTTTATTGACGGGTTTTCTTTGTGCTAGAGAAGTGGGGGTCCTAACGTGGACAGATTTATTTCCCCGGATTGACAAGAGGTGCTAGTCCTAACGTGGACAGATTTGATTTCTTGGTATTGATTGAATGTGAAGTCCTGACGTGGACAAAGTTGATTACTCTTCGTGTTGGTGTCCTGACGTGGACCATTTTATTCCCATCAGATATCTTTATTCGTAATGGTGAAATGTGCGTCCTGACGTGGACAAGTTTATAGTTTTTCGTGATGATAAGAGGCGCAAGTCCTGACGTGGACAAATTTATCTCTCTTCGTATTGGTGAAGCGTGAGTCCTGATGTGGACAAGTTTTATTTCCCCAGCGGGTCGAAGATGCGCGAGTCCTGACGTGGACGGCGTTATATTTCTTTGGGTCAACAAACGGTGTCCTGACGTGGACGATGTTACTCCTATGCTGATAGGATTTTCCTCAGCAAGTCGAGATGTGAGTCCTGACGTGGACAAATCAAGATTGTTTCCTTACGTGGAAAGATAGATTGTTTCCTTACGTGGAAAGATGGATTCCTTACGTGGAAAGTTGATTCCTTACGTGGAACGATGTATTCCTTACGTGGAAAGAGGCATTCCTTACGTGGAAAGATGTTATTCACAAGATGGAAAGAAGTTTATTCCTAACGTGGAAGGGTGAGTCCTAACGTGGACGAAGTATTCATAACCTAGAAAGTTTAGTCCTGACGTGGACAGATCCAGACGAAGTCTTAGTCCTAACGTGGACGAAGGTTATTCCTAACGTGGGCAGTTTATTCCTAACGTGGACGATTTATTCCTGACAAGATGCGCTAGTCCTAACGTGGACAATGTATTTTTATGTTGATAGAATCCATTCGTGCTGATGAAATGCAGACGAGTCATCCCTAGCGAAGTCGCCGAGATTCTTTCGTGTCCTAACGTGGACAAATTTTAGTTGAGATTTCCTCGTGTTGACAAAACAGGCGTCCTAACATGGACAAAGTTCTATCCTTGCGATGATAGAATCTTTTTCAGGCTGATGAAAATAATCCCTAGCACGTCGCTAATGAGTCAGTGGGTTGCCGTAATAACCAGATCCGATCGGCAAATGTTGTTCCCCAAGCAGTGGTGCAGTTTATTTCTGCGGTTGGCAAATTTCCGGGTTCTTAGTATTCAACCGTCTCGTACCTCGAATGTTTGAAGGCCGTTCTCTCTTCACCCAATCGGGTCCAAGTCGCTTGAATAGGGGCAGCTGTTGCACCCTAAAATTTGCTCAACCTAATTCATTTGGTTTATGTTTCAATTGCATTGGCATTTGCATATAGAGTCATGTACATAGTCTAATCATCTGCATAGCATAGCATAGCAAGTCATTCAACAAGGGACCAATCACTATTCTCATCTCTGTGAGCCTATCAAGAGGTTATTATCTCATTCAAGTCATCAGAAAGAAATTGAAGTCTAAAGAAGTCATTGGATCAATCAGTGAATCTATCTCCTATCTGAGGGCATCTGAAGATCATCAAAGAGGTTGTGAGCTGTGAATTGAGCATGGAGAGTATATAGACATCATGGAAGACTTAGAAAGTCATTTGGAGAAGGAGGCAAGTCATTGATAAAGTCACAAGAGTTGCAGTTGAAGACAGTCAACTAGGGTTTCATCTGGGTCAACCCTGGGTCAACTCTAGGTCAAATGATTGATTGAAAGGCTTTAAGGTCTATTTGAGAGATGTGGGGTTCATCATTTGACATTTAGATAAGGATATGGTGATGTGCCAAGAAGAAATCAAGAGAAATCAAGGAGAAGAGGAGTTTCTAAATTAGGGTTTCTGTGTAAAATCCCCTGATTTAGGTCAAACTTCCAAGCAAGATAAGTCAAAATGCAAGCTTCAAATGGAACCTTGGTCAACATGAAACTTGTAGAGGATCTCAAGACCTTTAATTTTAGTGGTGGAAGACATCAAGGATATTTATAGAACTCAAGTTATGGTCCTTGCAAGTTACAGGTCATCTGAGGTATCTGAAATTTTGTCTGTGAAAGTTACTTGTCTTCCAAGCAACTTTTACCCCTCAAGGAGATTTCAAATGAATTTCTGGTCAACATAAGAGTTGTTCCTAATTGTCTTAGATTTCTAGAATGGTATGGTATGCCTTCATATGATTTTTGGAACTCTACTTATGGTCTTGGCAAGCAAAGGGTATTTTGGTCATTTGAGAATTACAGGTCATTTCAAGCCTATGCCCAAAACGCATACAAGGAAGCCTCAAATGAAAAACTTCACAACATCAAACTTGCTCCAAATGACATTTTGAGTCTAGAGAAGTGACCATGAAAGATTGGAAAGGCTCATAGCTCAAGGTTTCAAAATTGGTGAATTTAATGAATAAAAAATGACCTAAAATTGAGATTTTTCATAATTTGGCCAAATGGGATGAAATTATAGGTCATTTTGATTGGAAAAAATGTTTTAAGAACATTGGAAAAAGTGGATTTTTGAGTTTGGTTCAAGATTTAGAAGTTATGCTTGGTTACTTGCAAAGGAAGTTACATAATCCAAATCCAAGGGAAAGTGTGCATGGGAAGGTTCTACAAAGTTCTAGAGGTTTCTATTCTTATCTATATATTGCATTGAGAGACTTCATACCATGGTTGGTGATTCATTGTGATCAAAACACATAGCTATACATCATTCTTCCATTTTGCAAAACCCTCTCAAACTTCATCAAATCTCCATCAATTTCCAAATTTCTTGATTTGATCATCATCAATATCTTTCATAGAGCACATTTCCATCAGAATTTGGTAGAATTGAAGAAGAAATCGTGCTATCCAATTCCATCATCCAAGGAGCAAGAACATTGTGATTGCAAGATTCAAGACCTTGGAGCAAGATCTTTTGCATACAGAACTCAGGAGCAAGCTTATTGATCAATTCCCAATCATTGCAAGCATCAGATCCAAGGATTTCTATACCTGTTTTCATCATTTACACCAGGTTAGTTTTCTCTTCGAATTGCTTGAGTTAGTTAGAATCATAGAGAGTTATTAGGTTAGAATGGTTAGGCATAGTTAGGTGATTGATTCTGGTGAATTTGAGACCAATCCATGGAGGTTGCCATTGGAGTGCATAATCTGTTAGGGTTTAGAACTCATAGTTTATGGCAAGATAATATTGGATAAATAGCTTAGAGTAATCAGCATAATGTGTAGATCATGATAGGGTAAAGATTAGCAAGGTTTGGCATGGTTGATAACAGGTGAAAATGGTGGAACCGAGTTGTTCTACCTATCGGGTTTGAGTTTTGAGCGAGCTTTAGAGGAAAAGGTTATCATGGCTGTGTAGAGGGGAAGGAGTAGAGCAACTTTGCTCTTTGCAGAATTTGTTTTCATGGATAATTGAGGGAGTATGAGAAGGTGGAAGATCTGGTCCATGAGCTCGTGCATGGAGCTCCCGTGGCTGAAAACCCTAACCATTTGGGGAAGAAATGTGAGGACCGTTGGATGTGGTCTCCTTGGTTGAGTGAAGGTCTGATCGTATGGCCACGATTTAATTGAAATTTGGAGGGAATGCTTCTGAGCATCAAAACTCAGCGTTTCATTTAAACGCACCAATGGGCCTGAATTCCAATGCTAATCCCACCTCCCATTCGCAGGCCCAATCATGATTTCAACTAAAATCTTTACTAACTGCACCGTTTCAGGGTTTTTTTTTTATTTTTTGATGGTGTTTTCTGATCATTGGGCCCAGACGTGCATTGATTGGCGCGCCCCCCAGTCTGGGCCCATCCTCATATTTTAACTGATTTTGTTACTCATTGCACCCTCATCCAAAATTAATTCATTTTAATTTTTCTTAATTCATTTCATTTCTTTGAAAAATCATAAATCATTGAAAATTGCATGTTTTTAATTGGTTGTTTTTGCATTAGGTTTATAATTCTGTCAAGAAAATTATCATACAAAAAAATTATCATACAAAAAAATTAGCATTTTATTTTATTTTTGTATTTTTAGCATATTTTTCTTTTAAATAGGATTAAATAATGTTTAGTTTAATGCATGAATTTGTTGATTTTAGTTTGATTAGATGCTTTTATATTTTTGATCCATTCTTTTTAGGTTTATTAGCTTAGAGCTTTAGCTTGTATATAAAATTTAATTCATAATTTTAGAACTTAATCTTAGATGATTTGTTTAGGTGTGATTAGTGTGATCAAAACTAGGGTTTAGGAGATAGCATAGGTGTAGTGAATCATTTCTTTTAGGAGTTAGAGATTGAATCTTTGGGGGTATGGGACTATAGGGATTATGGGTAGCTAATAGATCCCTTAGAAATTACTAGGTTTCCCCTATTCAACTATTACTATCAGTATACTGTCTGTATTTGCTTGACTGTGTGGTGTGCCCTCTTTAGGGTTATTTCATTTGTCTGTGTGGGGTATTGGGTTTGCTTGGGGATTGGGAGAGCTGAAGACTTGTGATGATGAGTCCATTGGAGATCCAAGAGATTGAAGACCAACTTCCAGAGTTGATGAAGAGTATCCTTTGCTGGCAGCTGTTGAAGGCTATAGGGTTTAGGAGCTAGGCAGAGCTCTAGAGTAGAGAACTTGATTCCCAAACATGGAAGGCCTTGTCTGCCTCCATCCTTTCTCTATGATTCAAAGTCTCTTTCAAATATCCACCTCCTTCCTTTGGAAGGATTATTGAATATATTTGAAAGATAGAACTTTTAAGGGAAAATTGTCTGTATAATGTTAACAGTTAATGAGCCACCCTTGGTAGGCAATTGACTGTTTAACATTCATTTCATCTTGTTGACTGATATTCATCTTGGAGATTAAGACTTGAAGAAAAGCCATTGCAGATGGAAGACTAATGATGGAGACCTTGCTTGAAGGATTGAAGATGAAGACTGAGGCTTGCTTGAAGCTTGTAGCTGTTTGGAGAGGACTTGAAGGCAGATGTTGGTGCAGAGCTGCTGTTGCTGTTTCTCTTTTTGCTGTTTTTTATTTCTGATGTATTGATTGGTTTTCCCTGACTGTATTGTTTGCTGTTTAACCTGTTAGGTTGAAAGTGAATGCTGTTCACTTTTGCCTGTTGTTTTCTAGGTTCGAGGTCGAGTGGGACTCCCTTGCCTCGCTTGTACTGTTGCATTCATGCATTTTACTGCTTTATTGTATATATGCTATTGTTTCTGTTTCCGTCTATTCCCTTAGGATCTCTGTTTCTCTCTGCGCAAGAGAGGAGCATGATAGACATTAGGTCTCAACCCATGCATGACAACATTAGGTTAGTTTGATTCCCTTCGCAACCCTAGGTTAGAGTTCTGTCTCTTCTTTCTCAAAACAAACAGAAAAACACAATAAGATTTCAAACACAATAAAAGACACTTCTTCCGTAAAAGAATGTGAACTCATCAAAACGTCATTTTTGTCCGCTTGGACCAGTAATCAGAAAAACCCTTTTTTAGAAGGAATAAAAGCAATCAAAACAGACTTGTGTCGTACGTGGCCCAAACTACGTTTGCTCTGATCTTTCATGCTGTATGAAAGTACGTAGGCATAGGATGCGATATCCTAGCGAGCAACCTTCCCCTCCTTTCCCGTAGGTAGGCGAACTACGTTGACTCTGATTTCTCGTTTCTGACGGGAATACGTAGGCATAAAGTGAGATACTTTGCCGAGTCATTTTCTTTTCTTTTAACCCTTAACCCTTAGTTTAGATAGAATAACAATCCATACCCGAAAACAAGCGTGGATCCCGTCGAGTACGACGGACGTGAGGGGTGCTAATACCTTCCCCTTGCGTAACCGACTCCCGAACCCAGGTTTTGGTTGCGATGACCATACCTTTCCCGTCTTTGCGGTAGGTTTACTCTGAGCGTTTCCTTTCCCTCCGTTGGGATAAATAACGCACGGTGGCGACACTTCTGTTCAGCCGGCGCCGATTTTCGCAGTAGCGACACAAATTATACATCAAATCAAATGAGAAATTATCAAGAAAAATCACATAAGTCAGAAACAATATGAGAATGATACAAAATATTTTTGAGAAATTCTTTATGCATAAAAATATTTTTTAATTAATTAAAATGCTTGAAAAAAAAGAAAAAACATGAAAAATATCAAATGATGATAATAAAATATGAAAATTATATCATCAGAAAGAGAAAAATAAAATAAAATTTTAGAAATTATTTTGGTATTTTTTGGATAAAAAATGAAATTACTATGTATTTTTAAAGAAAAAGCAATTTAAAATTTAAAAAAAAATCGGAAAATAAAATAAAGACCAAAACCCCACACGTGTTAGATCAGGCCTCATTAATTGACGTGACATATCCAACGCGCCTTAGATTAGGATGTATGGTGGAAATTAAATTAGAAATAGCATGATAATGCATTTGAAATCATCCAATCAAAATATTTTAATCTGCCAATGTGGAAGACAACTCATATCGTCGTCCTTCCTCTCTTGTCGTCTTCTCTGGTGAGCTCTCACCGGAGAATCCACAAATAGTAAAGATAGATCATAAGACCTATACCATTAGAACCGTCTCATCAAGGTGAACTCAACCTCACTCCCCATTTTCATTTATTGAAAAGGAGTAGAGAGAATTTTGAGGAAATCAGAAGAACACAAAAACAAAAATTAAATGATGCGCAAGAAAAATCAACACCAGCTAGGTTAAGGGAAACATTCAGAAAGCAAAGGACTATATTGTGGTAACTTTTTTGAGTGAAAATGGAGCTTCAAACTACCTTGTCCAAAAACAATCTGAGAAGCTCTGAAACTGGATTTTGTTGGAGCAATTCAGGGACTCTTAGAGCTTGGAATTTATTCCAGAAGCTTTAGAGGAATATGATGAAGCTTATGAAATCAAGAAATGGGAGTGAGAGTGACAGGAAGTTGAAACTCTATTTATAGCTGAAGATGAAGGAATGTTGAGAGAGGTGAGTTCAGTGGAAATTTAATGTAATCGTGTGTACCCTAGGTGATGAAGAAAGTGTGACTTAAATTGGCTCAAAATGCAGCCAAAACATACGTTTTACCACTCAATTAACTTCAATAAACTTGGTTAATCATGTTTATATGTATATCACGTGTTAATTTGACTTGTAATTGAATTTTAGTTGAAGCAAAAATCTTATCATGGTGTAAAACTTCAATTCCAAGTCACCATGTTTGCATCAATTGGGCATCTTGTACAAGAGGCTTTTTCATCCAATTATTTTTGCAATTGATTAACATAATGGAAAATATCACAATGTTCCAAGAAATGTTTCATTTGAATGCTTGAGCAAAAAATTATGGCATGTCAAAGTTGGCATAAAAATCTGGCAAACTAAACTAGAAAATTTCTAAGTCCAAATGGCTGAAAATGACCAACAATGTATCAATAAATTTCATGGTCTTCCAAGCATAATTTGACTTTGACCTTTGAAGAAATATTATAGAGTATATAAAAAAGAGTATTGTGAAAAATAATGAGCTCCATATGTTATAAATTGAAGAAGTTGTGATTCTTGAAAGTTGAGAAAAAGTCACATGAAAATAGACAAAATTTCACTAAGTCCACAAATGACCTATAATTTCTCCAAACTTTTGACGAACGTCCAAGCATAATTGACTCTTGTCATGTAAAGAGAAGTTGGATAGTATATTTAGAAGAGTCATATGCAAAAATAAGCATTCAAAAATATTGAGAATTGAAGGAGTTGTTCTGTTTGGAACTTTGACTTTAAAATGTTGACTTTTAAGTCAAACTTCCTTGAACTAACTTGTGATCTTGATCTTTTCTTGTATTTAAAAGCACATGGATCATCATAAAAACTCAAAATAAGGTTCCCTTGAGTGTACCTTGATTATATTGACCAAAGCTTGAGGTAACTTGTTGATGAAGACATGAAAATAAACACATGAACCTTTGAATTTTCTTGAGAAATAAGCTATTAAACTTTGAGATATCTTTGACCAAAATGAGATTGAATGATGCTTGAGATCAAACACTTTGAGATTAGAAGTCATGACTTGATGAAATAGACCTTGGGAACCAATGGTTGACCATACTTGACTTGAGGGAGCAAAACCCTAGCTGATGACCCGTGCTTGGTGTTCTTGATGCATAACACTACATTGCAAAGAAAAAAAAAGGTATACAAGACATATTTGTTAGGTATTTTGATTAGTAGTTAGTAAAACATAAAGTGTATAAACATAAAGGAGCAAAACACACAAAGAGGTGTTTGGTGATATCTGCAAAGCCAAACCCAAGGATGAGGGGCTAGGGAAGAACCAAGCTTGTGATTTTTATGCATTGTGAAGATGCAAATGAGGTGGTATCTTAGGGGTAAAAATTATGGTATGACACTAATGCTGAGGATCGAACCCATGACCATTTCAACTATCCCTTTAGTTATTCTGAAACTTAGGTGTATAGTTGAGAATTTTCATAATACCCTTCATTACCTCACTTGAAAAACCAAGGTTATATCCTCTTTCGTCTGAGGTGAGATGCGTTATTTGTAGTAGTGTTTGTTTCAGCATGATGTTCTAAGGTGGTGCGTATAGATGTGTATAGGTGGTGTATATTTTGCGTTGAGCTACTTCTTTAAGATCACATCTTGTAAGTCACATTTTGTAAGTTGTTTTAGCCAAAATTTGTCAAAGAGGATATTGTTATTCTATTTGATTGGCTGCATTAGGTAAAATGACATATGTGTGTGTGTGTGTGTGTGTGTGTGTGTGTGTGTGTGTGTGTGTGTGTGTGTGTGTGTGTGTATATATATATATATATATATATATATATATATATATATATATATATATATATATATATATATATATATATATATATATATATATATATATATATATATATATATATATATATAAAAGATATATTTTATGTAAAGGCAACATGTGGAACAAGCCATTCCAACATATGTTTCAACATCCGACCTTAGTCTGTTAGCTAGATTTCATGAAGAAATATGAGTGTGATTGTGTTTATTTTTAAGAAGATGTGTTTAGAAGAATTGTTCAGTCCAAGTTTCTTCTAAAAGTTGATCAAGATGTTTAACACATGTTGTGTGACATATTGTTGTAAGGTTTGGGTTCTGATCATATTCAGATTTTCTTTAGATTTATTTTGGCGGTAATTTCTTTAAAAGATGCAGAAGTTTACTTTTGAAAGAAGTTTGTTTTGTTAATCCAAACCAATTTGGAAAACATTTGGCTTTGATTTTGTCAAAGAAGATTTTATTGGATTTTCCTTTAAGGAAGTTTTGCTTCAAATTCATTGTATCCAAGATTTACTCTACAAAGAAGATTTATATTTCATTAAGAGAGTTAATTTGTATATTCTGGTGCAACATGTGGAACACGATGTTCCAACATGTGTGTAGTGCAACATATGACCCTCGTCTGTAGGTCATGATAGATGTTGTTAGATGCGAAATTTCTAATTATTACTGACTGTTTTAAGTCGACTTGTTGGTTAAAGATTGGTTTATATCAATTTAATATAAATGGAGATTTAAATTTGAATTTGAATCATAAAAAATCATATCTTTTGGAGATTTTTGTGGGAAAAAAATCATAACCAAATTTTCTAAATTTATAGACGTGATCTTATTCAAGGAAAAAAAACTAGAGTTAGCATTTCTATATAAGGAGACTCAAACCTAGAGTTTGAGGTGCGCACGTTTTGAAAACTCTTTGTGTTAGGGTTTCTATTTTTTTAGTCTTTGAGTTATTGTTGTGCATCACTCTAGCGCTAAATTCATATCTTAAGGCATAAATTTTGGTTTTAGTTGAGTTGTAAAACTTTGTTCCAAGATACTAATTATATAAGCTTGAGAAAAAAAATATTTTTGTTAATTGTACATCACACTATTGCTTCATTCAAAAGGCATAATAGTTGGTTGTTTAGTTGAGTTGTATTCAACATTCATCATTGTGTCTATTGATGTTCGTCACTTAGGATTAGTGATTGAGAAATAGTGAGAAGGGGATTCTCATATTCAATGGGAGTCTTAAATACAAATATACTATGGTAGAATTAAGAAGAGGGGAATTGAACAAGGGGCTTGTTCATCTAAGACACTTCATACTAATTCTATAGAAGAGTAAATTTTCTTTCTTAGGTAGAGGGGCCCCCAGATGTAGGTGTGGTTTACACTGAACTGTGTTAACAATTATTGTGTACTTTATTTATTTTATGCTTAATTGTCTTGTATAAATTAATATATCATAACTTGATTGTGTAATTGGTTTTTACTTTATGGGATACATTGTCCTAGACATCGTGTCTGACATCCATCCCTAGAATATGTTATTTGTCATAAACTAGTTGTACACCTTGTCCTAGGCATTTGGTCCAAAATTTGTCCTCCTTAAAATAGAACTTCATATACACCTAGAAAAACTATAAAAAAAAATAGTTATTAAGAAAGATCTTGATATGAACTATTTGATTAGAAGCATGGTCTTTGATAGAACATTATGGAAAAAATTGATCCATGAAGTCGACCTCACTTAGTGGGATGAGACTTGATTGTAGTTATTGTTATTTTTGTTGTTGTTGTTGTTGTTGTTGTTATTTTTGTTTTTGTTTTTGTTGTTGTTTTTGTTTTTGTTGTTGTGACTATTGTTACTGTTGTTATTGTTGTTGTTGTTATTGTTGTTGTTGTTGTTGTTGATGTTGATGTTGTTATTGCTGCTTTTGATGTTGTTGTTGTTGTATAAACTCATTAATTATCAAAAAGATAAGGTAGTAAAGTATGGAGGGGCACATGCTTAGCATATATTGTAGTAAGCTAGAGAGAAAAATACCACAAATCTTTACTATGGGAGATTATGGTAGAAGGACAAACTAGAGGCAAATCACTCATGCATAAGTTTCAACCAGGAAACTCAACTTCCTTACACGTGAAAATTTAATTTTGTGTGGGTCACAGAGAAATTAAGTATGATAGAGGAACACTTCTAAACATGATTGAACATCCAAGAAGATTTTATAAAACATGTTTGTTTTGCTACCCATCTGAAGTTAGTGAAGATGCAAAAGTTGATATTATTCATCTTCAAATTGACTGGACGGGCTAAAGATGTATTAATGTTTTTTCAAGTGGTATTATTGAAACTTAAGATGAGATAGAGGAAATTTTTTTGAGTGTTTCTTTCCATCACCAAATTTTGGGACAAATTGGTGGAAATAACAAACTTTGAACAAGGTAATGTTGAATCACTTTATGAATCATGGGAAAGGTTCAAGTTGTTGTTGAAGAAGTGTCCACATGGTTTGTAGAACATGGCTCATATAAAAATTTTATGGTTTGAGAGCTCAAACTCACATACTCCTTGATGATTTAATTAGAGGCATTATGAAGACCAAGGCAAAAATCTAAGTGAAAGAACTAAAAAAAAACATGTATCATGTACTTACTAATAGTAGTTTTAGGAGAAATGCGATGATAGAGCTTGATACCCGAAATTTCTAGTTAAAAAGTCATAAGTTAATAAGGACTCAAATTAAAGATATCACAAAGACACTAGAAAATTTCAACCTTACATTGTCGATTATTCAATTAATTTTTGAATTATATGGTTTTGTACATTCATATGGGGAGTGTCTCTAAAGCTGAAGTAGAAGAAGAAAATTATATGGTAACTTTCAAAAGGATAATATGTTATCCAACACCTACATTTTAGATAGAAATATCGTCTTAATTTTAGGTGGAGTAAGAATCAAGGCCAAGAATCAAATCAAGCAACCCCTCAAAATCGCAAATAAGAAAATCTTCTTTCTTCGAATAGACTTTATCTCAATTTGTGAAGATGACTCAAAAAACAAAGTAACCATTAAGATAAATTAATAAATCTCCAACATGAATAATGAAGTGCTAATCAGAAATCTAGCAACTTAAACTGATCACTTGGCAAGGCACTTAGCTACTTAGTCAATTAAAGAATTTGATGAAAGCACTCTTGATAACCCAAAGAATGAAAGTTACAAAGAAATTAAATTGAAAAATAGGTTAGTAACATTTTGATCTATAACTCCAATTTACAATAATGACGATGGATAAGTGGATAAACTGTGCTAGTCAGAACTACCATCTTCGGCCCTAATGGAGTGTATTTGAAAAGACTCTAACATTCAAATTAGTAACGATCATAAGTGAGACTTATTTTGGATTATGCTCTCTTTATGCCAATTTAAGTGTTTTGAAATATTTGCATCATGTTTTAGATGAGTTAAGTTGATGTTTAGAACAAGAACAAGTTGTCCAATAGCTTACCTAGAAGTGCTTTCAATATCCAAAACAAAATCTGGATGGTGGAAACTCCTCCATATATTAAAGCTCAACCTTTAAAGGAAATAAGGCTCATTTGAGAAAATTTGATTTCAGTTATTTATTTATTTATTTATTTATTTATTTTATAAAAAATACATTGTCAACAAAGACTATTATTTAGTAAAAGACTTTCAAGAGTCATATTATTATAATGTTAAGGTGATGTGAGGAGTAATTTACCTCCCACTCATTAATTGCATAACCCACCAAAATTTGCATGAAAAAGACTATTGTACTCTTTTAACCTATAAGTAATGGGGATTTTAAAAACAAAAATCATCTCTTCACAACTTTTTCACATATTTACATTTTAAAAAATTGCATCTTTTATTTAACTAAAAAGTTGTACAGCCTATTTAAGTATGTAGAGGTCTTAGCCACGACCATTTTAGTCATTGTTGCAAATATAAAATTAAAATAAATAAATTATAATGCATGTTTTAAAAATATTCAACACTTTTTTTATTAAAAATTGCCTATATTTACATAAAAATATATTTAAAAAATTGCACCATTTTGTTAAACTATATATTTTTGTGACATATTTTCACCGTGATTAAATATAAAAATATTTAAAATAACATATTTCACATGCTTCAACATCATTCTGCTATTTTTTATATAAAAATTTATTCATATTTATCATTTATTGACATAAAAATACGAAGAAAAAAAATATATTTGTATTTAAAATTTATACATTTTTACAGTATATCCACATTATATATGCGTAAAAATTAAAAGAATTTTTTTTTTCATTTTTAATTAAAAGTTAAAAAGGAATATTATTAGTCAATTCAATAAAATGTAGGGCGGGGGTATTAGATGTAAAGAATGAACATATGACCCAAAATATATAAAGCCATAATGGTCCTCCACATACAATAAAAGGTCCACTACTTCTACTTCTCTCTTTTGCTAATATACCCTCTCATGGAATCTTTGCGAATATATAATCATTTTAACAAAAGTATGGTTAAGGCTTTTTTTTTTTTTTAGAAATATGATTTATTCATAAATTTTTCATTTTTTTTAGTACAAACTTTTTCATTATTTATTCTCATATTAAATTGTGAGAGTATTTAATTCCCACAAAAAAAATAACCAACATCTATTTAATCCCCATAGAAGAAGTAATTTCACAATCACACTTTTTATTTTTATTTAAATTTTTAAAAATTTAAAAATTTAAAAATTCTTGAAAACTCGGATGAATAAATTATAAACCGGTTTGAATAAATTTGGGTTTACTATAAAAAAAATATATAAATACCACGTATCACACTAAGTAAATGTTTCTAATTATGCACAACTAAAGCATTACTAATGACTTGAAGAAGAATGGAAAGCATGACTTATCAATAGAAAATTGTGCAATACTAACAAACAAATATTAAAGATCAAGTTAATTCTAAAGTATTGACTAAAGCCCATGAAGTATAGTGAACAAATATCAAAGATCAAATTCTAGTAGACTACTCAATAGGTACTAAGGCAGAAGAAAATTTAGAGAGGTGTATAAGTAAACAATTAGTCAAAATGTATAGGAAAAAAATATATAACAAAAAGAAGTGTGTAAAATTCTCTGTTATTTAATAAAATATATCCCTTTATGATTATGAGGAGCAATGAAACATCCTTTCAAGTTTTACTTTTAAAGAGGACCCTTATGGTAGTTTGAGTATCAAAATTAGAGCTGTTCTCAAAACACACTAATAGAGTTGTTAGATTATTCAAAAAGACTATAATGAATCGGTTGGATTAAGGTATTCTTTTGTTATTAGGCATACTTGTCCTTATATACAACATATGCATATATGCATGGAGTTGTCATCATTACTTAAACAACAAACAATTAATATTTAATACAAAATAAACTATACAATTGACTTATAGACATCATCTGGATTAAGTATATAGACATCATCAATTCTAGAACCCTTAGATATAAGGTCCTTACTTGCCTTATGCTCAATTAAACAACTAAGAATATCAAAAATTATGGTGTACTCTTTGTCGCATAATTGGCTAATGTTAAGTAGGTTGTGTTTAAGCCCATTAACTAAAAGCATGTTTTCAATGGTAATTGTGGAAGTGTTGCGGTGAGAATGGGATATCAAACTATTAATTAGTTTGAATCGCAAATCTTTGATTCACAACCGACTTTGATTTATTCGAAGGAACAGGTCAAAAGAAGGAAAACCTAATTTTTGCATCGTAAATAATGCGGGGAAAGACCTAGGTAAGGGGTTGGTTAAGCTTAGGGAAAGGACTAGCACCCTAAACTTCTGTAGTACTCTACAAGAACCTTTTGTTTATTGTTTACTATTTTTCTTTATTATTTGCTTTAGGTATATTGCTAAGGGTGAAGAGTGACAGAAAAAGACCTAAGGGTTAGTCCTAAGTTTACTCGGCAAGATTCGCATCTTGTGCTTACGTATCTTGGGTAGGGGAAGGAATCAGAGTAATTGTAGTTCCCCTCGAAAGAGAGGTTAGAAACTTCCTGACTGTGGTCAAGGTTTCAATCGGGAATAAGCATTCTTAAGGAAGCGCTTACGTGGAGTTCGGCGACTCCTATTTCTACGTAATTGAATTGAGTTAAAAGGGGTAAAATAGGTATTCCACGGCGGAAAACCCTAAAACGGAGTACGGCGACTCCTTGACCTAATGCTAGGGTAAGGGCATTTTAGTCCACGGCGGGACGCCTAGGCAATTAGGGTTTTGAAAAAGTTCAAAGGTTAGGATAATTGACACGGTGGTCAAACGGCTAGACCTATTCCTTCGAAAGGTTTTTAACGGTAAATGCAGAATAATCAACGGTAATAAGAAAATGCAAGAAAAATGCGAAAGCGGTAAAGGACATGCAAAGCGACGATAACCTCGCGTAGATTACAAACCCAAACAAAAATGCAAAGATAATGACGGAAAAGAAAGCGACGATAGCCTCGCATAATTACAACCGAAACATTGAAATACGAAAAAAAAATCACAGATTAATAACCAGAGACGAATAGGGATCAAATGATGGTCAGCCAAAAATTGAAATGGCCAGCTTAGTAATTCTTTATTTTTGGTTTTTTTATTAACAAAAGAAGAGAATATTTTTATTTTTGAATTTTATTAATAAAAGAACAAGTACTTTTTAATTTCGAAAAAAAGAGCAAATTTAATTTTTTTTAAATATTATTAGTAATTACTACAAAATTCCCTTTCATTTTAAAGAAAGGTTTCAATTCTAACCTAAGAACTCTAATTCTAAAAATTGTTTTAATTTCAATACTTTAATTAAGGAAAACTATTTAATTTTAATGTTTTAATTAAAAAAATGTTATTTCAAAAATGGGTTTTTAAATTAGATGAAGTTAATTTCTAATTTTTATGTATAATTCCCCACTCAAATAAATGAGGTACATACATAATAATAATAATGAATAAAATAGAATAAAATAAAAAAATAAAATAAAAAAATAAAAATAAAATAATAAAAAGGTAAACCACACGGATAAAATGGAGAAAGGGTTTGACTGAAAACACAACTAGGATTTTCATTTCCCCTCTCTTCTTCTTCTAAGCACCGCGGCGCCGGCCATTAATGGCTTGCTTCGAGCTTTTCCTTCGTTTCTTTCATGTGCATGCGGCCCTGGTTGCTTTCGTTCTTCTTCTTCCTAGTAACGGCGCCGCGGCGGACACCATTGTTGGTCCATCTCGAGCTTTTCCTCATCTCCGCTTGCTTGCATGTGGTTTTCATCCTCGTTCTTCGTTACCTGAGAAACAACAAACGGTGATATATACTTGATCCTTACCGGATGATGATAATGGTGATGAACCTCTGAATCCGATCGTGAATTGAAGGTGGTCGGAAGTCGAGCTTTGGGGTTTCCTTGGAGCTCCTTCCGATGGCTTCTTGATTCCAGTTCTTGATAGCTTCTTGATATGACGATGATGATGGAACACTCGTGATTGTTTCTGAATCCTCCGATCTGGGTTGTACGAAAAATCTCTCTTCTTTTGTTTTTTTTTCCGACGGTGATGATGATGAAGCACTTGCTTCTCTGAACCTCCAAAACTTTTTTCTGGGTTTTGGTGGTCGTTGGTTCGTTTAGGATTTTCTCCCCTTTCTGACGATTTATACTGGCGATTTTATATGAATGGTGTTGGGCTGGATCCGTTATTGTTATGACTTTTATGTTTGATTTGCAGGATTTTCGGAGGCTTATGGGTTTGTTGCGATTTTGTCGCGATATTCATGGCTAGAATGTTGACGTTGTTGCGCTTTTGATGATTCTGGGCATTTGTTTGATTTTCCGGATTTGCATGAACATTGTTAGATTTTTGGGTTGACTGTTGGCTTGCAGCTTTTTCGGATTTATCATGAATTTGTTACTTGCTGCTACGTTTGATCCAATTTCAATTCAGAACTTTTCGGAACTTTGTTGGTGGGTTGTTTGGCGAAAGCATTTTTCATGAAAAAGCACTTTTCTCAAAAGCACTTTTCTGAAAATCACTTTTCTGGAAAAATCACTTTTAAAAATTACTGTTTCTCTTTCTCTCTCTCTCGGATACCTTGAATTGAACAGATTATTACCGGATTTACCGAGATCGAGAAATAAAGTCGGGAGTTGGCTTCGACTTCGTCGTTGCCCTCCCGACGTACCCGATGATGAATATTTTCTAAGGTTATCGGAACGATAAAAACACTAACCCTTAACATTGCTTGTTTGTTGTTTACTTGCAGGTTCGGAAAATTCGAAAGTCGGAACATGAAGATCGGATTCGAAGTCGATTTTAGGATAATTTAGAAAATTAGCACTTAGGAACAAATGTAATTTTAATTTGTAATTTTTCCTCATTTTGGATATTGTAATAAAAAATAATAGAATCAATAATAATTCAATTTTTTCTATTAATTTGAATTTCTCGTACCAATCCTCCGATTAATCCAAATCTCTGATAAAACATCCGATTAAAATCTCTAAACTTCTAAATAATTCCGATGAATAACCTCATCCGACTTAATTAGATTAAATTCAAACAGGAAATCCCTCCGATTAAGTTCAACCCAAATAAATCCACTTAACTGAATTCAACTGATTAAATTCCTCAAAATTAATTCATACAAATCAATTCGTCCAAATAAACCAGCCTGACCAACTTCACCTGGTTAAAACTCGACCGATTGAATTCGTCATATAAACTCAATTAACTAAACTTATCCAATGAACAATGCCTGATTAAACTGTGACGTTCCAACTCCGAATTTGACAATTGATCGACTTGCCCGATTTAAATTCTCTGTAACTGCTAAGCTCGACTAATCCCTTTGTAAATTAGTTCATACCGGTTTAACCTGAATCCAGTGATGCCTTAGCACATTCAGCTCTAGATGGCTTATTACTCAAAAGCATTTCTCAAACTCGTCTGACGACTAAATCTCTGCTCTTAATCACTTGAGGAATTCCTGAAGACTACTCAGCTTCATAAATTGTCAGTAAACTGCGAATTAATGATCATTTGCCCTTCACCGCTAGAATTGCGCTCAATGGGATTTTTCCTGCAAAATCAACAGACTACACAAACCTGTTAGTGGTTACTCAAATGCAATGCAAAAATGAAATGGAATGCGAACTGAAACGACTAATCTAAGGGTAAAATTTGGGGTATTACAGGAAGGATTTCCCATAATACATTCTTCTAGAATTTTATCTCTTGTGTTGCCCTTATAGGTGACGTTGCCGCTTTCCTTCTCATTGAGTTTGATGAACATGAAATCATCTCCTGTCATTTGTCTTGGGCATCCGCTACCTAGAAACCATAACCTTTTCGTAGTGACGAGACTTTCCTGCGACAATCAAATAGGAAATTTAGGTCCCTAACTAGTGGGTCCTTTAGGGGTAGTTGAGGAACACTTAGAAATCCATGTCATTCTTCCATTTGGAACTTGAACGTTCCTAATATGAAAAAGAGGTCTAATGTGACTCTTATCACCATAATAATGACAAATAGCTTTTCATGAAATATGTTTTCTAATTCTTCAGTGACATGAGGGGTTTTCTTGAAAACCGTCTCTCTATCACTTGAAGAGGTGGAACAAGTACAAGATTGTGAAGTATCATGAGCTAGTTGTCCTTTGAGATTTTCAATTTTAATTTTGAAAGTTGAACATGTAACACATTCTAATTTTTCTATCCTTTCAACTGAAGTGTCAAAAATGTTATATTGCTCATCAACTAGAGATGTATGCGCTTCCTTAAGAGATTGTAAAGCACGATTAAGATGATTTTTCTCCTCTTCAAGTTTTAAAATCATTTATTTTTTGAGAGAAATTTTCTTGAACGCGTTTATAGAATCCGCATACATGTCATTAAACTCTTTCGACAACTCACGATATGAATATTCATCATCTGATTCAAAAATATATACTTTTGAAATTTCACCTTTCTTATGTGTCATTAAACATAAGATGACACACTCATTATCTGAGCTTGAGAATAAATATGAGGAGGAACTCTCATTCTCTTCTTTCCATGTGATATAAGCTCTACGAGCTTTGTAGCCTTTTGTTTTCATCTTGTAGATTTCCTTCTTGTCGCATCTTCGAAAATACAACTTGGCGAGTGCATCGCACTCCCGTAGATGACTAACAAAGTCGCCGTCGTACTTTATTTATTTCTAAGAACAGGGAAAATAACGATAAAACCCTAATGGAGAAAACAAGGATAAGATGGTCATCACAATCAAATATGTGTTCGGGAGTCGGTTATGCAAGGAGAAGGTATTAACAATCCTCACATACGTTGTACTCAACGGGAACCTCCTATAGTTCTAAGGTTAAAGGTTTTTTAAGGGAATATTTGTTTTATTTTATTTTTTAAAAGATATTTACACAAAGAGATATTGTTTAAAATGATAAAGGAAAAACATTTTTAATTATTGTGCTCGACAAGGTTTCAAAATCTCGTGCCTATGTATTCTAAAAGTGTAGTGAGAAAATCATAGCATCGTAGTTCGTATATAACAATGTGTGTTGGTGGATTTTATAGAGTATGGTTTAAGTTGATTTCTTGTGTTTAAACATTGGCTTATATGCCTTATATGCTCACAGGATGTAGGTTTAAGCGCTCGTTTGTATTTCACGTTGAAATGACTTAACTTATCCTTTTACGAAAATGTTTGGAATAAGTGCACAGGAGCACAAAAGATAATTTGGTGAGTTTGTGTTGATTTTAGATTTTTTGAGTTTTGAGTAACTGATCGATGCGGCGTGCGTCAACCAATCAATCACTCAGAGACATAATAAATGTGCATCCCTCATCCATTTTAATTTGCAAAAAGTTAGTCATTAGTTAGATTTTGAAAATAAGTTTTATTATGTACAAGAGTGTGAGATTATTTACAAGTAAAAGTTTATTTTTGCATTTTTAGAATTAAAATGAAAAGAATGTTTTTTGGTATTTCTTCGAATTAGAAAAAAAAAAAGATATATTTTTGTAAATTTTGAATTTAAATAAAAAAAGAAAGTTTTTTTAGTGAAAGTCTAAATACATTTTTGCTAAAATCTAAAATTAAAAAGAAATTAACATAGTCAGACAACTAAATTAAATATAAAATCTAAATTTAAACAATTAAATAAAATAAAAACAACTAAATTAATTAGCCTAAAACTAGGGGTGTATTAGTTAATGAGGGAGTTTTAATGAAAGTAAATAAAATCTAATGGACTTAAGACCCATGAATAAACTCTAATCGTAATTAAAATAAATAATATAAAAAAGTAAATTAAAAAATCTCATTATTGCATAAGGAGAGGGGCGTCGCCCCCTATATGTTTTCTATTCAAAAGATTTTAAATTAAATAATTACCCACACATGTGCTGACATGTGGCGGCTAATAATGATAAAAAACAAGTAATAAAAATGAAAATGACCAAAACATCCTCTCTCACACCCGTGATGCCATTATCCCCGTAAGTAAAACTAAAAGTTCCTCTACTTCTCTTCCTACGTGAACAAAATGCAAAAAAGGTTTTCTCTTCAATTTTCCTTATCTTTCTTCCTTGCATATTTTTTCTTCTCTCAAGTAGTCAGACAAAATCAAATATAATACAACAACAACAAACATAACCCAAACAACAACAATCATCAATTGCATAGCCATGAAAAAAAAACTAACGAAAAATCGACCGCGCATTAGTGTTTGTCACTAGAAAATTCGCTTTTAGTGATTGAAAATTTTCGGCCACTTTAACAACCGAATTAGCCACCAAACATTTGACTTTGTATTAATAAAATTTTTAAAAGTCGCTAAATCGGTCACCAAATAAAATTAGTCATCGAATTAGTGACTGAAATTTTGTGACCGTAATATTCAGTTTCAAAATATGTTTTTTTAGAAAATTTATTTATTAAAAAAATTCAGTGATCGAAACTTCGGTCACTAATAATTTATGGTTTTATTTTTCAAGTTACAATTTTTCTCTTAATTTTCTCTCATTTTTAAGTTCATCCTAATTTTTAGTTATTAGTCAAAAATTCAAATTTTTATTTTTATAACAAATAAAATATATATTTATATAAAAAATTGATAAAGATAAATTTATTAATTTAATAAAATATATAATTTAAATGATATTATAATAATTTAAATATATAGTAGTTTAAATATGAATCGACAAACTACTATATATTATTATTAGGATATAATAATAAATTGTCAATAATAGGATATATCATAATAATAATGATCATAATAATAATAATAATAATAATAATAATAATAATAATAATAATCGTACTAATAATAATAATAATAATAATAATAATAATAATAATAATAATAATAATAATAATAATAATAATAATAATAATAATAATAATAATAATAATAATAATAATAATAATAATAATAATAATAATAATAATAATAATAATAATAATAATAATAATAATAATAATAATAATAATAATAATAATAATAATAATAATAATAATAATAATAATAATAATAATAATAATAATAATAATAATAATAATAATAATAATAATAATAATAATAATAATAATAATAATAATAATAATAATAATAATAATAATAATAATAATAATAATAATAATAATAATAATAATAATAATAATAATAATAATAATAATAATAATAATAATAATAATAATAATAATAATAATAATAATAATAATAATAATAATAATAATAATAATAATAATAATAATAATAATAATAATAATAATAATAATAATAATAATAATAATAATAATAATAATAATAATAATAATAATAATAATAATAATAATAATAATAATAATAATAATAATAATAATAATAATAATAATAATAATAATAATAATAATAATAATAATAATAATAATAATAATAATAATAATAATAATAATAATAATAATAATAATAATAATAATAATAATAATAATAATAATAATAATAATAATAATAATAATAATAATAATAATAATAATAATAATAATAATAATAATAATAATAATAATAGGAAATTTAGGTCCCTACCTAGTGGGTTCTTTAGGGGTAGTTGAGGAACACTTAGGAATCCATGTCATTTTTTCATTTGGAACTTGAACGCTCCTAATATGAAAAAGAGGTCTAATGTGACTCTTATCACCATAACAATGACAAATAGCTATAGATGAAATACTTTTTCTATTTCTTTAGTGACATGAGGAGTTTTCTTGAAAATCGTCCCTCTATCACTTGAAGAGGTAGAACAAGTACAAGATTGTGAAGTATCATGAGTTAGTTGTCTTTTGAGATTTTCAATTCCAATTTTGAAAGTTTGACATGTAACACATTCTAATTTTTCTATCCTTTCAACTGAAGTGTCAAAAATGTTATACTGCTCATCAACTAGAGATGTATGTGCTTCCTTAAGAGATTGTAAAACACGATTAAGATGATTTTTCTCCTCTTCAAGTTATAAAAATCATTTATTTTTTGACAGAAATTTTCTTGAACGCGTATATAGAATCCGCATACATGTCATTAAACGCTTTCGAAAACTCGCGATATGAATATTCATCATCGAGTTCAAAAATATATACTTTTAAAGTTTCACCTTTCTTACGTGTCATTAAACATAAGATGACACAGTACTCATCATCTAAGCTTGAGAAGAAATATGAGGAGGAACTCTCATTCTCTTCTTTCCATGTGATATAAGCTCTACAAGCTTTGTAGCCTTTTTCTTTTGTCTTGTAGAATTCCTTCTTGTCGCATCTCAGAAAATACAACTTGGCGAGTGCATCGCACTCCCGTAGATGACTAACAGAGTTGCCGTCGTACTTTATTTATTTCTAAGGAAAGGGAAAATAACGATAAAACCCTAATGGAGAAAACAAGGATAAGATGGCCATCACAACCAAATATGCGTTCAGGAGTCGGTTATGTAAGAGGAAGGTATTAACAACCCTCACATACGTTGTACTCCACGGAAACCTCCTATAGTTCTAAGGTTAAGGGTTTTTTAAGGGAATATTTGTTTTATTTTATTTTACAAAAGTTATTTACACAAAGACATATTGTTTACAAATGATAAAGGAAAAACATTTTTTAATTATTGTATTCGGCAAGGTTTCAAAACCTCGTGCCTATGTATTATAAAAGTGTAGTGAGAAAATCATAGTATCGTAGTTCGTATATAACAATGTTTGTTGGTTGATTTTATAGAATAGAGTTTAAGTTGATTTCTTGCGTTTAAACATTGGTTTGTATGCTCACAGGATGTAGGCTTAAGCCCTTGTGTGTATTTCACGTTGAAATGACTTAACTTATCCTTTTATGAAAATGTTTGGAATAAGTGCACAGAAGCACAAAAGATAATTTGGTGAGTTTGTGTTAATTTTAAATTTTTTGAGTTTTGAATAACTAATCAATGCGGCATGCGCCAACCGATCAATCACTCAGAGACATAATAAATGTGCATCCCTTCATCCATTTTAATTTGCAAAAAGATAGTTATTAGTTAGATTTTGAAAATAAGTTTTATTATGTACAAGAGTGTGAGATTATTTACAAGTGAAAGTTTATTTTTGCATTTTTAGAATTAAAATGGAAAGAATGTTTTTTGGTATTTCTTTGAATTAGAAGAAAAAGAGTAACATTTTTGTAAATTTTGAATTTAATAAGAAAAGAATTTTTTTTTTTTTGTATTTTTAGATTTTTAGTGAAAGTCTAATACATTTTTGCTAAAATCTAAAATTAAAAAGAAACTAACATAGTCACACAACTAAATTAAATATAAAATTGAAATTTAAACAATTAAATTAAATAAAAACAACTAAATTAATTAGCCTAAAACTAGGGTTTATTGAAAGTAATGAAAAAGAAAATGACCAAAACATCCTCTCTCACACCCGTGCTGACATTATCCCCATAAGTAAAACTAAAAGTTCCTCTACTTCTCTTCTACGTGAACAAAATGCAAAAAAAAGTTTTCTCTTCAATTTTCCTGATCTCTCTTCCTTGCATATTTTTTCTTCTTCTCTCAAATAGTCAGACAAAATCAAATATAATACAACAACAACAAATATAATCCAAACAACAACAATCATCAATTGCATAGCTATGAATAAAGAAAAAAAAACTAACAAAAAATTGACGACATGGTAGTGTTCGTTACTAGAAAATTCGTTTTTAGTGACTGAAAATTTTCAGTCACTTTAACCACCAAATTAGCCACCAAACTTTGACTTTGTGTTATAAAAATTTTTAAGTCCCTAAATCGGTCACCAAATAAAGTTAGTCACCGAATTAGTGACTGAAATTTTGTGACTGTAATATTCAGTTTCAAAATATATTTTTTTTAAAAAAATTTATTTATTAAAAAAATTCAGTAATCGAAACTTAAGTCACTAATAGTTTTGTGGTTTTACTTTTTAAGTTACGATTTCTCTCATTTTTAAGTTCATCCTAATTTTTAGTTTTTAGTAAAAAATTCACATTTTTATTTTTATAACAAATAAAAAATATACTTATATAAAAAAATTGATAAAGATGAATTTATTAATTTAATAAAATATATAATTTAAATGATATTATAATAATTTAAATATCCTAATAATATATAGTAGTTTAGATATGAATTGACAAATTGTTATTATGCGTCTTAGTGGTAACACATATACTTTACAATTCAAGGTCACGAGTTTGATACTTGTATGTGGCAATTATTTTTATTTTATTTTAATTTGTTTAACACACTAAAAACGGTAGCTAAATCGATCACTAATTCGATCTCAATTTTGATCATTAAAATTCAGTCAACGAATATGTTACTAAAGGTGTAGTTACTTTATTGGTTGCTAAACGTTATAGTGATCGATTTTTAAGTATTTTACGCTCGTGTGGTTTCCAGTTGCGAGGGATAGGGTGGAGCGGCCGGTAAGAGCTTCATTGATCGTGTGTGGAGGTGGAGCATGTTAGAGAAGTAAGGTAGTGCGACGAACACTGCTTCCGACGGTTTTACAGACTCTTGAAACTACTTGATTTTTCAATTGATTCTTCTCATTCTCGATTCTCTTTTA
Organism: Lathyrus sativus; assembly: GCA_963859935.3. Taxonomy (NCBI): domain Eukaryota; kingdom Viridiplantae; phylum Streptophyta; class Magnoliopsida; order Fabales; family Fabaceae; genus Lathyrus; species Lathyrus sativus. Next base: position 570,987,887 of record OZ012735.1, on the reverse strand, counting down.
GTTTTTGTTTTGAGTTGTTATTTTTGGATTGATGTAGTAATCAAACTCCTCTCAAAATAAGAGCTTTTTATTTTTCATATCGAGTCTTTAATAAAAGTTCTCAAAGAAATTTTTTCTTCTTTTTTTTGCTTATTTTTTTGTTTTAATGTGTGTTGTGGTTGTTGTTGATTATAATAGGTTTAGGATGATGGTTTTGTGTTGATGAAGAGAAGGTGATGGTGGTAATGTTATTGTTGTTTGTGATGGTGAATTGTTAATGTTGTGAGAAGTATGGTAATTATAGGTTGTTGATGAAGGAAGTGAAGGTTGGTCTATTGGAGGTAAAATGGAAGATAATGGTGATAATTTGGTTTGTGTAGTTTTTATGTTGTTGGAGAAGAACAAGTGATAGAGATGGATGATTCTTTTTTGTTTAAGATGAAGGTTTGGATGATGTCTTTTTGCTTATGTTTTATTGTGTAAGAGGTATTTTTAATGGGTGTCCGTGATAGTGTGAGAGATATGTCTCATTTATACTAAAAAGAGCAAATGTATCTTTTAATTACAATTAAGACCAATAATTAAGAAAATTAAGAAAATCAAGAAAATGATAGAAAGAAAATAATTGATTGATTTATATGAAACACCAAAAAAAAATTTGAGAATTTTTTACTTATTTAAGAAAGGAAATAATAATAATAATAATAATAATAATAATAATAATAATAATAATAATAATAATAATAATAATAATAATAATAATAATAATAATAATAATAATAATAATAATAGTAAATTTTTATTTTTATTTTTTCCATTTTTGTTTTATTTTTTTATATTTTTTTAAGAAAATAAATTTGAGATTAAAAAAGAAAAAAGAAAATGGTGAAAAGTTTAATTGAAAAAACAAAAAAAAATTAAATAAAAATAAATAAAATATCAACTTTTAAGTTTGGATAAAAATAAAAGTAAAAATAAAGAACAAAAAAGAGGTACAATGGAATTAAACCTAGGACCCTGTGTTTGTCCTCCTTACCACACTACCAACTGAGCTAGCTAACTAATTAAAAGAAAAAGCTTTTAAAAGTTATAAAAAAAGGGGATTTGACCAATATTAGGGGTATGACAGTTGCCCCTATTTAATTACCTTCAACTTGAGAGTATGAATGACGACAGATTTCATGTAATCGTGATGGGAGATGATTAAATATGAGAAGACTCCAAATTTTGTCTATAAAATGAAAATGAACAATTGTTAGTAGGGATATTGGATATCTATGGGGCGGATATTATGATATATGTACCCTCATGTTGGATAAATATGATATCCATATCCGCCCCATATTCATGCGGGTATCCCTTAAACAGGTAATCCACAGTTTTTACGGTATCTATGGATATTTACAGATATCCATGGATAATATTTAAAAATATATATATTTTTAACTTCTTTTAAAGATACAAAAAGTTATTATCACATAACATCCATGCAATTCCTTCTTAATTTAACAATAAAATTTCATCACATTAATTTTCTTCTTATTTACCAAAACATAATTAGATTCAAACATAATATTCATACATTTCATTTTTAACCAAACATATAAAAGATATTGTGATTATGAGTTATGATAGAAGAGAGAACGATAGAGGAGTAGGCAGAGATACACTAATTCGATAGAGGAATAATGACACTATTTGGTTGGATTGTGAAATTGTTTAAATGAGGTATGAAGTATTGAAGAGTTTAAATATGGAATGGCTAATATAATTTGAATGAAATGTGAAAAAATTTCTTATGAGAAAATTAAAAATAAGAAGACTAATTTTTGAATGACTAATTTTTTTTAGAAGATAAAAAAGTAAGGTATAATAAACTGATGATATTTAAATAATTTTTATAATTTATTAATGGATATGGATATCCACTGGCACAAATATCATTAAATCATATCCATATCCACTAACAAATGGATATTTAAATATCCATTTATTTTATCCGTGGATATCCATTAAGGTATCCACCTCATATCTATGACAGATTTTATCTGCGGATATCCACGAGTACGTATTTTTTTGCCATCCCTAATTGTTAGGCCTTTACGAAGTCCTAACTGAATTAGGGATATGAAAATTTAGTATCGACCTAAGAGCGGATACTTAACTACATGAGTTTAGAATGACCACAATGCTTTCGATGTAAGAATGAAATGTTAAATTTGTCATTAGTGTTAGAACCGTTGTTAAAACTGTCATCGATGTAAGAACCAATGCTAAATAAACTACCATGATGTAAGAACCAATGGTAAATAAATTATCATCGGTGTAAGAATTGATATTAAATATATTGTCATCGGGGTATGAATTGATATCTAAACCGTCATTTGTGTAAGAATAAATATTAAGACTGTCATTGGTGTAAGAACCGATATTAAAATTGTCATTGGTGTAAGAACCAATTTAAAATCGTCATCGGTGTAAGAACCCACTTAAAACTGTCATTGATGTAAGAACGGATTTAAATACTATCATCGGTGTATAAACCTATTTAAATATTGTCATCGGTGTAAGAACCACTTTAAAGTTGTCATCAGTGTAAGAGCTGATTTAAAATTGTCATCGGTGTAAGAACAAATTTAAAATTGTCATCGATGTAAGAACCAATTTACAAAAATCATCGGTGTAAGAACCAATTTAAAACTGTCATTGGTGTAAGAATTGAGTTAAATAATATCATCGGTGTAAGAATCAATTTAAAACTGTCATTGGCGCAAGAACTTATTTAAAACTATCATTGGTGTAAGAACCAATTTAAAACTATCATCGATGTAAGAAACGATTTTGTCATCGATGTAAGAACCGATTTAAAACTATCATTAGTGTAAGAACAAATTTAAAATTGTCATCGGTATAAGAGCCGATTTAAAACTGCCATCGGTGTAAGAACTGATTAAAATCGTCATTGCTGTAAGAACTAGTGTTAAAATTGTCACTGGTGTAAGAAACGATGTTAAAATTGTCATCGGTGTAAGAATCGATGTTAAAACCGTCATCGGTGTAAGATCCGATGTTAAAATCGTCATCTGTGTAAGAACAGATGTTAATATTGATATATAATCTAACCTGACTGATGATAAAGTGTTATCATCTATAAGAAGCCTAAATTAACATGGGCCTACCCGGGAAAAAGATTTGAGGACATCCTATGAAGATAGTTCATGGGAAAATTTCTTAGAAAAGACTTGTTAGGGAACTCTACTAAGGATAATTGCTTGAGAAAAACCACTTAAGGACAATTCTCTAAAGCAATTTGAAGGGGATGTGATGTGATATGAGATGAAATGCAGTGAGTTTAGGAAAAAAACTGGGATGAGAGATAAGATCAATATTAACTCGGGGGTTAACACCTAGTATAGAAAATAATTATTGGTGTCGACTCGAGGGGTAACAAGATAACAAATAAGAGGTAATGAGATATCAACTCGGAGGGTCGAGAACAAATCAAGACAATCAATTAACTTGAGAATTGAGAAAATAAAGACAATATCAACTCACGGGTCGAGAATAAATCAAGACAATAAATGAACTTGGGGGTTGAAGAAACACCAAGACAAAACGACATCAACTCGGGGGTTAGAAAATGTAAAGACAAAACAGCATTAACTCAGGGGCCGAGAACGTATCAACTCAGGGGTTGAGGAAATGTAAATACAACAGTATTGACTCAGAGGTCAAGAAAATAAAGACTAAACATCAACTCAGGAGTTGATGACAAACCAAGAAAACATCAACTCAGGGGAAAACATGAATTAATAGTTGGCTATGGAAACATCCCAAAAATGACTATTTCAATAGAAGATTTACCAGGGAAAGCTCTACAATGGAAAAGTTATAAACATGAGTTTTAGGGTAACCTCTGATTGGGGAGAAAAATTCAGCGGATTCGTTGGGGAATATCATCATCAAAACATTGTTGGAAAAGATTCATTGAGGAATAACATCTTGTGAGAATAACACACATGAAATGATGCATAAAGTGTAATGACTGATCAATGCAGGTATGTGTGCCAATTGGTTGGACTTTGAGAGGTTCCAAACGAGGTTGGACTTTTATTTTTCATGCTTATTCTTCAAGGATTCATGTTATAGGAATATGATAGATGGATGTGATGATAAGCATGGCATGACGCTATAGTCAAGTGTTATGTTTTAATGCATGACAAACTTGAGGGTTTTTAATAATGTGGCCCTGAGGTTGGTCGTGAATGGTTAAGGCCTAGAGAGGTTGTTTGTGTAACAGAGCTATTTTTCAAAAGGTGGTAGGGTGTTAAGCCAACATGATTTCTCGATACCTGTGTTGATCTTGAAAGTATGGAGAAGATTTGTCCTGCGGAGAGGACTTGCCCCTCTGTAGCCTATCTTGCTGCAGTCTGTTAGTCCTTTGAAAAGTTTCATTTTAATATGAGTTTTAAAGCATTATTTCCTAATATTTTGATTCTTGAAGTGTTATGCTTTTTATTAATCGGTTCTTGGAATGATTTACCACATATTGACCAGTCTTCAAAGGCTTGACTTTGCTGTGCTTTTAAGTTAGCTTGCCCCAACATAGGCCTTGAAGAGATTCATCCTCGACTAACCGGCTCTTAACATGACTTCTTTTGTTCAAACCTTAGAGCGATTTACCCCGGTAATTGGCTGAGGTTTAGAGGGATTTTCCCTTGATCAATGGAGTCTTCAAGCAATTTTCCCCTGTTGGTAGGGTCTTTGAATAAGTTGCCTGAAAAGGAACTTGGATACCACCGTGTTGTGATATGATCTTGATATGGAATTCCCTAGTAGTTGAATCTTGGAAGGTCTTCCCCTGATTAATAGGGTATGGAGGTAATTTGACCTAGGTTGAAAACTCTTCTAATGTTTTCCCCTAATCAATTAGACCTTCAGACGATCTGCCCTTAATTATAAGGATTTGCTCTTAATCAGCAGGATCCCTAGGTAATTTCCCCTAAACAAAAAGTGTCCTGAAGTGGTATGCCATCAGGCCATTTTTGAAAATTTCTTGATATTAAGTATCAATTTGTGAGTAAAATTGTTCATTTTGAAAATTAATTCTAACGCATTTCTCGTGCATGCACTGAAATCGGAAATTGCTACAAATATGGTGTGTATGGTGGGTTATATTTTTCCATGAGGTTAGCACGAATGAAGATATGGAATTGTGATAGAACAATATAGTTAGCGATGATCAAACAAACATTTAGAGTTAGCTTAACAACAATTTTATTGAGTATGCTTTCATAGTGAACCTAGCTTCAATTAAGTCTTTTGAAGGTTGTAATGCGATTTGGTTATTGGTTTATATATAAGACTCAAAATTTTATTTAACCCACCCATACTCCTTTGATTTTCTCCATTCCTAAATCCAATTAACTCGACGGATGAATTCATTCTGCAAGAGAATTTTGGTAGTCATGATGATGGAGGTAGAGGTAATGGTTCATGCACTAATGAGATTCTTGAGGTGGAAGTCACCTACTTATTTTTACAAGTTGTTTCCATTTTTTTTGCTTTTAATCCCTATTTTGCATGTACTGATTCTTTTGAATTTGCAGTCCATCGGGATGCCCTAACTTTTACCTAAGTCAACCTTGTCATACTTTTGTTGACTTACCAGGCTTTTTTTGAACAATTCTTGTGAGATTTTGTTTTTATTCAGGAAAGTTTATGATGGCCATGTTAATTATTTTTAATTTTATCTTCTCACTACTTCCTTGACGTTGGGTGACGTGTATGATGGGGAAGATGTGCTTTGAAACTCTAATTGAGGTGATTAGATGGAACGATTCTCTTGAGATTAAAATGCATCATTGAATTAATTTTAATCTACCCTAACCTTGGTTAAGATTAAGGTTTTTATAAATGTAAGGAACTACGACTTCAGACTCGAAGGGGTTGACTACAGATTATCTCTTTATTTCTCCAGTGTTAGGGAAGTGAAACAATGTCTTACATCGTCATCCAGGTCTTACTAATGAAAGCATACTTAAGTAAGTTTGGTTATTTTGTTTACATCATTCACCTTATAAGTTTGTTAATAAGTGAAAAGCGAAAAAGGGTTCATACATGGCAAGTGATGGCACAAGAAAGAGTGAATACGAAAGGATTGATTTCAAAAACATGCATGCTCATTTTATTGAAATTACAAATCAAAGCATACAAATTTAAAAACAAACAAAACTTAGAAAAAAAGAAATCACAATTGGAAAAGGCCTAATGATCCTAGGGATGAGCTTCCTTGTTGACCCACTAACTTTAGGAGATGCTTCTTGACATTCTTGCACTTGTCAAAGTAAGGGGTGATCATTCACCAATGAGATTCCTCTTTCGAAAGTAAATTGATTTTTGTTGATCAGGTCTTCGGCCTTGGCCTCTGATTACTTCTCAGCAAGTGTACCACTAGTTTCATAGTAATAAAATATTGAATCTGTAGAGATTTTGTTCGAACAAGACAATAATTGTGCAATGTAAAAGAAAACAATAAATAAGGGGGATTCATGTTTCGGAGTGAAAAACAAAATAAGAGTTTTAAGCAGGAATACTAAGATGATCATGTTGTGTGTCGAATCCCCTTATTCTTTCTCGTTGATGTATGATGCCTTGTATGAATGATCTTATCCTTATAATCGCATGGAAAATTAACATAACCATTATAACTGATCCCTCACGAAATAACTCACTAATCACTACTCGGAGCTTTCTATTCCTAGTCCACCAGCATAAGCAGGATTAGACAATGTACAAAACATTAATTTCTAATGCCACTACTGGGGTCTCTTATTCATATTCAACTAGCGTAAGTAGAACAGTTGTCCCTAGGTCCAACACATAGGCTAAGGGTTAGTAATCCCTATGATCCCAAAATCAGTTTAATAGAGTATCTCAAATAAAAAGCATTAAGAACAATTGGCAATTGAATAAAATAATAATTCAAAGGATCCATACAAAGTTAAATTAACTTATAATCTAACAAGGTTGAATAAGGTTCATCATAACACAATCTAACTTAGAGGAGCTTAGCTGCTCTTTATTCAGAAAACAATACCGCAATTGATAGATGTAAAGGTGAGAAAAATACAAAAGAAGAGGGGTTGAATTATGTTTTATGTTTCTTAACTTTGTCTCTGATCAGAGTTCAGAATCTCAACTGGTGTTTAGATTCTGATTATATGTTGCAGCAGAATGTTAGCAGAAGCAAATAAAAGATAAAGAACACCAAAAGATTTGTATTGGTTCCTCCCAAATGGGAGTAGTCCAGTCCCCTTGCAGCACAAGAGATTTTCACTATAACCAAAACATGATTACAATCGCTTACGCACTTAAGCATAAGACTTTTCTTTGCTCAAACCCTTAGCCCAAGACTTCTTTCTTAAACCCCTCAGGTTCAAGACTTCTTGCTTAGATTTCACGAATCCAAGACTTCCTTTCTCAAGCCCCTCAAGGCCATGACTTCATGCTTAAACCCCTCAGGTTTAAGACTTCCTTCTCAGACTGCAGCTTAAGACTTTCTTGCTCAAGTCCCCCAGACTCAAGAATAACTGCTTAGACATGTATCTGAAGACTTTCTTGCTCAAGTCCCTCAGACTCAAGACTTCTTGCTTAGACACACAGCCTAAGACTTTCCCGCTCAAGCTCCTCGAGCCCAAAAATTCCTTTCTTAAGTTCCAGAAACTCAAGACTTACTTTCTTAGGTTACACGAACCCAAGACTTCTGCTCATACCCTCAAGTATAAGACTTTTACTCAGACTCACGTTCTAAGACTTTCTTGCTTAATTAAATGATCAAGACTTTCAATGCTTTAGCACATAGCAGAAGACTTACTTAGCTCAAGCTTCTCATCAAGAGGCTTTGATGCCCAAGCACACATTAAGAGACTTTATCTAAACTACTAAATAACATATTTAGCATAATAGAGAACAAGGTATAATTGATACAAAATTAGAGGTACAGAGTAGTCATCATAACAAAGACCTAAATCACTTAAGATTTTTAAGATATTCAATCTTTAAGAAATCTTAAGCCTTTATACAATTTACAACATATAACATAAATTTTGCATACTCGATTGTGTTTCTTATTGTTGATCTTGGTATTCCTCCATCCAGATAGAAGTGTGGAATACTTCTATCCTTCTTGGCTTTCTTCTCTCTTTTTTTTCTTTGCTCCTTGTTAAAGATTCAGATTGAATCTTCATATACCTATATAGCAGTTGTAGATGACTAGCCGTTGGAAGACATAACTTGAACAAGTTTCTTTGTTTCTCCATAGTATAAGAGACGTTGAGACGTTGAAGATAGATACACCAAAGTATCTTGATCCATTGTCTAACATGTTTACCATTGCATCTTCCATGAAATCTTGTACTATAGAACCATTGAGAGTAGATATCTGTAAACCATGTCAACACTTCTTGACCCTTATAAACTTAGACTCTACCTGACAAATAGATTTGAAAATGCACGTTGCTTTTTGCGGTAGAGATGCCTTTAGCTTTATTACTAATTCTGAATGATCACTAAAAGCTAATATATTCACTAAGAGTAGAGAGAATGTGTTTCTTCTTCTAATGTTGAAGCCTTCAGCTTCAGAGTCTACCCAGACAATCACTTAGAGAGTGATCTTCAGATTCTGCACCACCAGAAGCTAGTAATTCAATTTCTCTCAAGTGTGTCCTTATATCAGATTCTGAATATATATAGAGAAATTGAAGATTCTGGTGAAAGGATCCTCCAGAATCAAAGCACTTTTAATCATTTCTGAAGATTTCGCTCTGAAAGGATCCTCCAGAATCAAATCTTCTCATCCAGAGGAAATGATTATTAGAAAGAAGGATGACCCCATCAGAACAAGATCCTTCCTCAAATCATCTGGGACATCATTGTTTGGTTTGGTGTCAATTATTGAACCTACCTCTGTGTATGAAGCTCTGTAAGACAATGATTGGATACTTGCTATGCAAGAGGAGCTATATTAATTCACAAGGAATGATGTTTGGGATATGGTTCCAAGACCAAAAGGATTTAATATTATTGGAACGAAATGGGTTTACAGAAACAAGCTAAATGAGCAAGGAAAAGTCATCAGAAACAAGGCTAGAATGGTTGCTCAACGCTACAGTCAGCAAGAAGGTATTGATTACACAGAGACATGTGCTCCTGTGGCAAGGTTAGAATATATACGTTTGCTTATTTCTTTTACTGCATAGAATAACATCACTCTGTATCAGATGGATGTTAAAAGTGCTTTCTTAAATGGTTTAATTGAAGAAGAAGTTTATGTTCATCAACCTCCTGGATTTGAAAATGAAACATTTCCAGAACATATTTTTAAATTAAAGAAATCACTCTATGGATTAAAACAAGCTCCCAGAGCTTGGTATGAAAGGCTGAGTAATTTCCTTCTGGAAAATAATTTTATCAGAGGAAAGGTTGATACCACTCTTTTTCATAAATCAATTAAGAAAGATACTTTAATCTGTCAGATTTATGTAGATGATATTATTTTTGGAACAACAAATATTACACTTGGAAAGGAATTTGCTGAGTCTATGCAGGCAGAATTTGAAATGAGCATGATGGGCGAACTCATATTCTTTCTGGGAATTCAAGTCAATCAAACTCCAGAAGGCACCTACATACATCAAACAAAGTATGTGAAGGAGCTTCTGACGAAGTTCAACATGACAGAGAGTAAGTTAGCTAAGACTCCAATGCATCCAACTAGCACTCTAGGAAAAGAAGAGGTAAGTAAAAAGGTAGATCAGAAGCTGTATAGAGGTATGATTGGCTCTCTTCTGTATTTGACTGCTTCTAGGCCTGATATTCTTTTCAGTGTTTGTCTTTGTGCTAGATTCCAATCAGATCCTAGAGAATCTCACTTAACAGCTGTTAAGAGAATTATGAGGTATCTGAAAGGTACTACTAACGTGGGTTTGTGTTACAGAAGATTTGATGAATTTAAATTAGTTGGCTTCTGTGATGTTGATCATGCTGGAGACAGAGTTGAACATAAAACTACTTCTGGAAGCTGTCAGTTTCTGGGAGGTAATTTGATCTCATGGTACAACAAGGAGTAACCCACAATAGCACTTTCAACTACAGAAGCGGAATATGTTGATCTTGCTGGTTGTAGTACTCAAATGCTCTGAATGAAAAGTCAGCTGGAAAACTATCAGATATATGAGAGTAACATTTCTATCTTTTGTAATAATACTTCTGCTATTTGCCTCTCTAAAAATCCTATTTTACATTCTAAGGCAAAGCATATAGAAATTAAACAACATTTCATCAGAGATTATATTCAGAATGGAATTTTAAGTTTAAATTTTGTTGATACAGACCATCAATGGGCTGATATTTTTACAAAACCCCTTGCTGAAGATAGATTTAAATTTATTCTGAAGAATATTAGTATGGATTTTTGTCCAGAACAAAATTATTATTTAGAAGCAAATTTATTCAGATGAAAAATGATTAATGTCTATACTCTGAAGTGTTGCATCTGTAATTTCTTTTGTTAGCTTATTTATTTTGTGAAACTCTGAACTAACAAGCTTCAGAGGATCTGAACGCTAGCTAACGTTTCATTTCCTAAAGAGTTTCAGAGACACTTAAATATTAAACACGTGTCACATGAAATCTGAAAAGGTGGAGTGTATAAAGTGAGGCGTCGTTTGAGGTACTGTTTGAATTATTACAATTCTCGTTTTCCCCCCACTTTTGTCAAATCTCATTAAATGTTTGAAATCATTATTTTTATTGTTTTAATTAATGTGATTAATTGCTAAGTGTTGTTTGTGTTTTTGTGCCCTAATTTTATCTCTATATATTCCACGATCTCACACTTCTCACACTTTCACTCTCTCTCAAACACTATATGGATGTTTGCCTTCTCCATTGTTTTCTCTTCTCTTCTAAACCTAAAAGAAGATCAGTTCATCTCACAAGTTCTGCTATGGCAACTTTATCATCTTCATCTCAAAAGTTAGCTTCAACAATGGTTGGGGTATCAACATCAGAAATGGGTATTGTTTCATACAAAGAACCAGAGAGAACTCTTACACCTATTGAGAAATTAGAAGTTCTTTGCGAGTTCATGGTGGATTTTGAATGTATTGCAAAAAATGGCATTGATCTTCGTCCAACTGTAACTTTTCAAGGATGGGTTAAGTATTTTGATAGATTGGTTGGTCCAGTTTTTCCTCATTTGGTAAAGGAATTATGGATACATGCAAAGGTTTACCCTAAGTTCATATATTCATCTGTTTTGGGAAAAGAAATCATAATCACCGAAGATATGATTCGTAAACTGATTGGGTATGAAGAAGAAGAAGGTATTGGAAACATCCCTGCAAGACGTGTAGACATGGCTGAAGTGTTCATTGAAGTGTTTACCTCTGGGATGCCTTCAAGCAAGATTAAGGATCTAAAGACACACTACAAGATCTGGGCAAAGATTTTTCTGGGCTGCATTCACCATAGAAAAGCTTCAAACTCTCTAGACTACATTAATACAGAGCAGTTGTATTTTATGTACTGTTTGGGAAGTAATATCAAGGTGGATTTGCCACATCTGTTGTTTACTCATCTGCGGAACCATGTGAACATGTCCAGAGAAGTTATTAAAACCAAACATCAGAAGATCAGGGATTGGATCCCCATGGGAAGATTGATCTCTGATGTACTCACTGAGGATGACTTGATAGCTCATCTGACTGAGGTTGGTCTGACAGAAGAATTAGTTCCAATACTTGGGAAGCCTCTGGATGGCAAAAGCCTTCAAAGGATGAAATTGGTGGAACAACTTTCTTCTGATCCAGTTAAGGTAAACTCAGCTGAAGTACGCAGAAGAAGAGTCCCAGTGGATGACTTTCCATTTTTCACTGCAGAGGAGCCCAAGGAAGCTCTGCTTCATTACATTGCTTCTTGTCTGGCAGATGGCACTCCTATGCCACCTGATCTGATAAAACGTGCTTTTGAACCTGCTCCAAAAGTGATTGAGAAGAAGAGACGCAAGAAGAGAAAAGTCTCTAAAGATGGTCCTTCTGAGAAACCTAATAGTTCTAAAAGAAAAGCCTCTGAATAAGACTCTTCTGAGAAGTCCACTAAGCGTTCCAAACTTTCAGGTAACACTTTTGTTGTTCCTATTTTAGAAACTGTTACAGAGGAACCAATATCTCCAAACCCTCTCTCTTCTGAACATATAGTTTCTTCTGAACCTCCTCCTCCCTATGACCCTATTCCTAGTCCCTCTCCTCAACACACCACTTCTGAACACATTTCATCTGAAAATGTTCATAACTCTGTTCCCTCTTCTCAACCACAACCACAAACATCTCAACACCTATCACAACCCTCTGAATCACAACCTTTTAAACCTCAACCATCTGAACCTCAACCCTCTGAACCACAACCCTCTAAACATAATCCTTCTGAACCTCACCCATCTGACCCTGAACCTGAAATTCTTGATGTTATTCCTCTTATGATTGTTCAGCCTATTTCATCTTAATCATCTGAATCATCTAATTCATCTGATTCATCTGATTCTGCTTCAAGTCTTTCAGATGCCACATCACCCACTCATAACTCTCCTAACCATCCTCAGAAAATTTCCTCTCCTACTCCTATTCCATCTCACACACAAGCTAAATCTTCATTTTTTGTTGAACCTTCTTTCTCATACACCCTTAGGAAATCGTTCGTAGAAGCCTATCTGAAACCAAAACCTAAATCTAAACCAAATGTTGGAACTATTGTCGCTTGCGCAAAAATAAGGTGCCGACACAACAGAAGAGTCGCCACCTTTCGTTATTTATCCCTCAGAGCGGGAAAGGAAACGATCGGAAAAACCTGACGAAAAAGGGTAAGACAAGGTCGTCGCAACCGTTGTCTAGATTCGGGAGTCGGTTACGCAAGGGGAAGGTATTAGCACCCCTCACGTCCGTCGTACTCGACGGGATCCTCGCTTGTTGTGTTTACTTGGACGAGTTGGTTTTATCTATCTACCTATCAAGGCTGGCTGAAAAGAAAAGAAAAATGACTCGGCAAAGCGTCGCACTTTATGCCTACGTATTCTCATCAGAGAATGAGAAATCAGAGTCAACGTAGTTCGGCCTACGAAGGGTTATGGGGGAAGGTAGCTCGCCAAGACATCGCCATCTTGTGCCTACGTACTCTCAACAGGCCTGAGAGATCAGAGCTCACGTAGTTCGGGAAACTACAGTTTATTTCCTGTCTTTTACGAAAGAAGTGTTTTTTTATTGTGTTTGCGATTTCAACCGCACTAGAGACTATGACCGGAGAGTGAATGCGTCGCATGTCACCCGAAGGGTACCATACTAAACATCCAGACTGTGGAAAAGAAACTCTCCCACAATCCTTTCTCAGATAGCTTAAGGCTCGTAACGTACGAAAGAAATCATTCATGATTACTGTATCTTAAACTGCTTTGAGATGAGAAGAGAACAGGCCCAACTAGGAGGGAGACTATCAAGTCCTACTGTTGTCATGCCATGGATTCATCCTATGGTCGAGGTTTGAACAGGGAAATCCTAGAAGTTGTCATGCATAGGCTTCAACCTAAGATTCTATCATCAAATCCTTATCAAAGGAAATGAGAGTCCTACGGGATCATGTCAATGATACACCAAAAGAGACAAAGCATCAGCTTAACAGTAAAATGCATGCAATGCAAGTGAGGGAGGAAATGTGTGTGGGGCTTCAGCCTCCACAAGCTCATCTCAACCTCAAGCCAGAATGGATAACAGTAATCATACTGAAATATAGAACAACATGCTATCAAGCAATAAACAGTAAACTACAATCATACAGATAAAAATGAAATGAAATGCCATCAGGCAAACAAACCACATGGGCAAGGGAGCTGAGCTCTACCGAATACCCGCAAGCAAAGCCACACAGTAACAATACAAGCAGAGGGAGCAACTCAACCTCTAGTGCAATCATGCTTCTAGATTCTACCTATTCTAGATATGAACTTATTCTAATGCATCAAGCAAGTCAAACAAAACACATCAATACAGAAAAAGAAAAGAAAGCAGATCAGCTCCTCTCTCAACTTCAAGCTTCAGCTCTTCCAACAGCAACTCAGTCTTCAGACTCCAATCACTCTTGACAAACATTAGTTTGCTTTTCCAGGTTTCAACCCTTCAACATGAGTTTTAACTTATCTTCTCCTTTAAGCTTCAGCTTCTTGATCAGCTCCACCTTCAGGCTTCACTATCACTCATGAGTATCAACTTGGCTCCTTCAGGATCTCCAAGTATCAAGGTAAGTATCAACTCCCTTTGTTCTTCAAGCTTCAGCTCTTCAGAATCACTCTCAATCACTTAGAGGTGTCAACTTCATCCTTCAGTCTTTACTTCATCTTAAGGGGTCGTCAAGTATCAACTTGCTATTGCTGCTCTTCAAGCTTCATCTGGAATGGCAATGCTCAAGGATTCATCCTCTCCATCATTCTTCATTGAAGTCTTCATCTTCACACTCAAGCTCAGCATCTCTCAAGATAATCAAACCAGAGAAAATCACTTACTGGATAAGCTAGGGGATATTGAACTGCTTATTGACCACCAAAGGTGACCTATAAGGGTTCAACATCAAAGGAATGGTTCCCTCAAAAGTTCTACTTCCTAGGTACCTTACTTATCCCTCCAAAGGAGAGAGGTGTATACCATGGAAGGACTTTGAATCATAGGGAGGAATGGAGGTGAATGATACCATCCATGTTTGAGAAAGAAGTTAACTAAGTCTAAACTCTTCCTAATCCCTAATCCTAAAACAACAAAAGAAACAAAGATCAAGCTCTCAAGCTCCTCAAAGCATCTTCAAATCTTCTACTATACTCCTCAATGCTCCTTAGAACAAGACCAAGCTTTCCAAGCCCACAAAGCAAAGCAAACAACAATACAAACCCACAAGGGCAACACAAACAATCAACCAATACCAAAATCAACTAAAAATAGCATACTGCTATATTAAATCCTAATATAATTTCTAAGGGATCCTACATACCTACCCTTAATACCCATATATGTCCCATAGTCTAATTTGTCCTAAAAACCCAAAATTCTAATGTTATTATGGACCTATGTTGAAGTTTTAACCTAATTCTACACAAACTAATAGCATCTAATCAAAACTATCCTAAAAATCATCACAAAAATATGAAATAAATCCAGGAGGGAGCTAAAACACATCTCTAACTATCCTAAAACGATTGACCTAAAAATATTAAGGGAGCTACCTAAACTAAATTCTACAAAATCATATATCAATATGAAAGAAATAAAAAGCAATTAAAGAAGAAAATATACAACAAATACTAAAAATGCATGAAAGAAAAATGTTTTTATTTTATATTTTTCTAGACAAAAATATGAAATAGGAGAAAAAAATCCCATTAAAAAATATTGATTTTTCCATTTAATATGAATTTTCTAACATTGAAATAAAATGGAGAAAAATAAAATGATTTATGAATGGAGTGGGTGTGAATAGAAATGATATGCAGTTTAAATCACACTTGGGCCCAGAATGAGGGGTTTAAACAACAAAGCGCTAGGCCCATTTACTATACAGAAATTAAATGGAAAAAACATAGAGAAAATCAGAAATCCATGGTGCAAATAGTCATGATATTCAGTTATAAAATGAATGGGCCTCACAAAGGGGGTGGGGATAGAAATAATCACTTAAGCCCAGAATTCCTCTTTAAATGAAACGCGGTGTTTCATTGCTTTCAGCCTTCCCTCCAAAATTCAATTAAACTCAAGCCGTTGGATTAGTCTCCCAGGTCAAGAGTCAGCGCATGATCTGATGGACGAGACTTCATCTTCTTCCTTGGGCTAGGGTTTCTGAAACCTCCATGGAAACCGAACTCGAGAGCACTCATCCTCCTCAACTCGAACTCCTTCAATTCCTCATCAATTCTTAAAATGTAAAACCCTAATCCACTTGAAATTTCATGCTGAACACGATTATGATCTCAAAATCAACTAAAACCTCCTAAATCCATGAACCCGATCCATGATCCAAAATATGCTCAATCATCAATCTTAACAATTCTTGAAACTAAATGTCTCAGATCACTCACCAACTCACCCTGAACACTTCTTGCTATCTAACTCACTCTATATCTCAATATAACAAGAGTTCTTGGTCATCAAAGAAATGAGGTCCCTAATTCAATCCTCACCAATTGCCTTCAAACTTTCCAAAATCCACCACCTATTGGTCTCTAACCATTCTACACTAATAATTCAACCTAACCATGCCTAAATTAAGGTGTAGGAAAGAAATTTCAAACCTGGTAAAATAGAGTGAACAGAGGTAGCAATCCACCAATTCAAGGCTTGAAACTTTCCAAATTCCTTCACTGAGCAATCTTCTAGCTTCTGTATGCAAAAAGAATGGCTGAAATTGCTTGATTCTTGATATTCGATTTTGAAATGCAACCTTGAAATTCCAATCTCCAACTCCTCAGTTCTCCATGGAAATGCTCTCAATTCAATCTGCACAGCTTCAATGTGATGTATGGAAGGTGTTTGTGTGAAAAAGATGAAAGGAAATGAAGAGGAATGAAGAAATTGGATTTGACTTGCAATGGAAGATTTTGGATTTCACTCTCTCTTCTATGCAGCAATTCTCACCAACCTTGCATCTGAGCAAGTTATATTCATCTTATAGAGTGGTTTAGAATCATCTAGAACCCCCTAGAACAATCCAATGAGAAGTTTAACTTTTCATGTCATGGTATTTTGATTTCTCATTCTCCTTACATGCTATCTCATGCCAAGCATCTCATAGCTACCAATTCTGACTTGAATTTATCCCCACATGAGATTTAGGGTGAGTTACAATGCATAACTACCTTGCTTGTTGAGTTCTTTTGAGTTTTGCTATGGTACCTTAATATGCAAGCAATCCAATTCCAAAGCAGCCCTATGATCCAAGCCTCAAATCAAAATTGTGGCTGAACCATTGTTCTTATAATGTCATTTGAAGTCAAAATGACCTATTACATGACATGGTTTGGACTTATAGCTTGTGATTTCCATTTTTCAAATTCACTTTAATTAACTTATGCCTCATTTTTAGGCCATTTTTATCACTTTTTGATATGGGCCTTTTCAACATCTCATGACCTCCCTAATAGCCTTAAAACATCATTCTAAGCAAGTTTGATGTTGAAGATTTTTCCATTTGAAGCTTGGAACTAGGAGATATGGCCTTATGCTTGAAATGACCTATAACCTCCAAATGACCAAAATGCCCTTGGCTTGTCAAAGCCATAAGTTGAGTTCTAAAAATCCTATCAAGGACTTCTAGTACTCTATAGAAATCTAAGAAGATTCTCTTCAACATTCATGTTGACCAAGAATCCATAGGAATCATCCTACTAGGGAAAAAGTTGTCTGTAAGTTGGGTGACTTTCAAGGACCCAAATTCACATACCTCAGATGACCTGTAATTTGTCAAAGCCATAACTTGAGCTCCATAAATCCTATAAAGGACTTCTACTACTCAAATTAAAGCTAAGAACAAGCTCTACAACATTCATGTTGTGGGGAAGATGAGATGACAATCCTTAGAAACCCTAGCTTAAAACTAGGGGATTTTACACTGTCAATCCTTAGAAACCCTAGCTTAAAACTTCTCAAACTCCTCAATCATGATAAGTTGGTATAGTAATCATCCTTAGAGTATCTCAATACATCATTCCATGATCACATGACTCTTGGATTAGGTCTCAACCCTCTCCAAATCATCAGTTGACCTAGGGTTGACTCAGTCAAACCCCAATTCCACCACTCATGGCTGAATCTTCTGAATTCTTGTACAATGACCTCTCTAGGCTTCATGATGGCTTTCAAGACATCTCATAAGCTTTCTCAAAGCTTCAAGTCCATCCTCATAGTCTCAGAATCATCTGAGGAGCTCCCACAACTCTCAAGTTATGAGGCACACAACCTTGGTTTCAACCAATTCCTCTGAGGATCTCTTAAGTTCTCTGACAAAGGTATCAACCATTGAACACTTGAACAACTCTCTTGGCTAGCTTCATATCCTCATATAACTCTTGATGTATAAATAAATGTTGGTCAAATTTTGGGGTGCAACAACTATGTTATCCAGTTTTGAAACAGAGATACAATTATGGTTCGCTAATGTTAGGGAGAAGTGCCTCCGCATCATGAATCCTAATGTTTTTGAAGAACTTTGGGATGCATTCAGAAGAAGATTCAATTTAGTGACTCTGAATCTTAAGGAAGCGTGCTCTGAAGATGCACAAGAACGATTTTCTGAAGCCTTGAAACTTACTCTGCTAAGTGCCAGAAGAACCCTCATTCTGTGTTTGGAAAACACACCTGCTGAAGTTGTGTGTTCTTCTCCTGAAAAATCTGATGCACTTCAGTCTGGTGAAGGTCTTCTGACTGAAGAAGTTACTCTAGAAGCTCTGGTTACTGAAGAAACTCTTGTCTCTGATCAACCATCTATTATGATTTTAGAAAATGCATCTGATTATGTGATTATTCAAGAGTTAACAGATGAGAAAGCTTCTGAAGAAGTGCAAGTCTCTGAAGATGTGAAAGAAAAGCTTGCTCAGTAAGAGGCTGCAACAAGTGAAATTAAGACCTGGATGGTTAAGCAAGAGAAGACAACAGAAGAAATCAAGGACTGGATGGCTAAGCAAGATGAATCTACTTCTAAGATCAAGACTTGGATGGCAAAGCAGGAAGCACAAACTTCTGAGATAACTGAGCTTCTAAAGATTATAGCCTATCGTTCAACTTAATTGTTTTTTGTCTGTGCACATCTATGTTTTTGCTTGTTTTTGTTATCTTATGAGTTTTTTAATGAATACATCTGATTGTTTTTCTTCTGCTTATCTGTTATAATTGTTTTCTTGCTCTGATATTGTTGTCTTAAATGATTTTTTTTTATAAAAAAAATCACTTTTTGATATGACAAAAAGGGGGAGAAAATTGAAATTTTGATAGTTCACATGAACAAATACTAAATGGCAACTCAGACATTTTAAAATATATCTAATCATATATTCAGTGTTTCAGAGCTATAACTACTCATCTGACTAAAAGTAACTCTGAACAATGTCTGAGAGTCCACAATGTGAAGGAAAATCACCACACATCACACGAGTCTGCAAGACATCACTCGATATAGGTTTCGATGATGACGAATTACAACCATGGATGAATTGGCCATTATAAACTCCAACTCTACTAAACAAATGCAACGTATCACCTACCATATCCTTTTATATTTGTCTAAAAACTGTTATAAAAAATATTATATGTGTAGATAAAATATGGTCGTGACAAGAGGCATGAAAAACCACAAGAAGATCAATTTTTACAAGTTTGCAGGGCATGGGTCGACCATAGGGTCGGCGCATGCATCAGTACATTTTTTCACTGGTCAGTGCATGAAGGGATGAGTCGACCATAGGGTCGGCGCATGAAGGAAATACTTTTCAACGGGTCAGCGCACGCCGACTGTATGGTCGACGCATACTGATACATTTTGCAGATTTCTAAAATACGCAAGCTATGCGTCGACACACAGACCTGCTGCGGTCGACCGTTCGCGCAGAACAGTTTTTAAATGATTCCCTCTACTATTTGAAAAGCTGTTATGTCTTTGGTTGGTCTGGTACTATATATACATGTTCAACCACTTATGTCATTTTGAACATTTGATAAAATTGATTCATGTGTTCAAGAATAAGAAAGAGTGAAATAGCTGTCCAAGATTCATCATTTTGCAGATTTCCAAAATACACAAGCTATGCGTCGACGCACAGACCTGCTGCAGTCGACCGTTCGCGCAGAAATACAGTTTTTAAGTGATTCCCTCTACTATTTGAAAAGCTGTTATGTCTTTGGTTGGTCTGGTACTATATATACATGTTCAACCACTTATGTCATTTTGAACATTTGATAAAATTGATTCATGTGTTCAAGAATAAGAAAGAGTGAAATAGGTGTCCAAGATTCATCATCTTCATCTTCAACATCTCACAACACATCAATTACACACAGCCATTTTTGAAGTGGATTGTGAGTGATTAAAGGTGATAAGGTTCGAAGCTTAGATTGGGTAATCAAGTTCGGGTTGAAGCTTGTGACAGGTTCTTTCTTGAATAAAACTGTAATGGTTTTATCCTCCAAGATTGGTTTGAATTTTGAGGGTTTTTGGACGAGTTTCTTCATCAAGGGTCAACCGAGTGAAGGTGATTGTGAAGAGGTGTTCTTCAACAGTCTAGTAGCGGATTCAGTGATAGTGAAGGGAAGATCTCGGGTTCGATTCGTTGTAGTTGAAATCAGTCGGGCCGAAGGTTTAAATAACTGAGGGTTGTTCATTAAGGTGGCTGGAATCGGAGGTCTATCAACAACAATCAGAGGACTTGATTCATCTTGAATCAAGGGGCAAGGAGTGAAAGCAACATTCAACGTCTTGAGATTTCTGTTGTATATTTGCTGTTCAATCCTTGTATAAACTGTTACATTCAAAAGGTGATATCTATTAAATCTATCTCAATTCTAGTTTTAGAATTGAGGGCAGACGTACCCCGAAGCGAGGACGACAGAGGAACTGCCTCACCAAATACTTGTCTTCTCTATTTTTCAGCATTTTCGTTTTAGCTTTAAAATAAGTGATTTTTGTATAAGCACTATTGTCAAACTGTGATATCAATTGAGTAAGAGGTTAAAACTCTATTTTTGAATCCAAAGTACAACAAGAGATTGTACTAGGCTAGTTGGAATCACTTACTCAACATAAATATCACTTGGAGTGTTTTTGCACACCAAGTGTTTGACAAATTGCCTAAACCAAAATTATCTTACTTGAGTATCTAGTTTTGGTTTGCTCTTTAAATCATTGGAACTAGGAATCCTAACAAGTGAATTAGATCATTGATAAGTGTGATTAGTGTTGTGATTCTCGTTTCTATATTGCCATTAATCCAAAGGCTAAACGCATATCCGGTTTTCCAATAACCGTTCGTTTTAGACTATATTTTCCTCGGCCGCTTCTGCACTTAAAACAAATTTTCAAAGCCAATTTTTAAATTGGTAGCGCCGACTCAAATTTTTAATTGGGATCTATTCAACCCCCCCTTCTAGATCCGTGCCATAGTCTAACAAGTGGTATCTAGAACTCTGGTTACTCGGTGCTTCAAATACAACGTTGATAGAAAATGGCTAACGAACCAAAAGGGGCGTACAATAGAGCTCCCGTTTTCAACGGTGAAAACTATAGTTATTGGAAAGACTGTATGCAGGTGCACATAAACTCCATAGACAGAAAAATATGGAACGTTATCCTCAATGGTCCAATAGAAATTACTATGACCAATGCGGATAATGTTGTTGTGCCAAAGCCCGAAGCACAATGGACCGATGACGATGAGAAAAAATACAATTATGATTGGAAAGCCAAAAATATCTTAATCTCCTCATTAGGTGTAGATGAATACTATCGTGTATCCCATTTCCCTACTGCTAAGGCCATGTGGGATTCACTACAAATCGCCCATGAGGGGATGAACGATGTTAAGTTGGCTAGAATCAACACATTAACACAAGAGTTTGATCTCTTTTTCATGGAGCAAGGGGAAACCATTACTGACATACAAAAGAGATTTACTCATCTCATCAATCATTTACATTCATTAGGTAGGCTTGTTTCCAATGATGTTGCTACTAATAAGATCTTAAGATGTCTTAATAGGGAGTGGCAGCCAAAAGTGACCGCCATCAAAGAAGCACATGATCTTACCTTATTAGACTTGACAACATTGTTTGGCAAACTACAAGAGCATGAACAGGTACTCTTGAGCCTAGACCAACGCGAAAAGATGGAAAAGAAAGACAAAACGAAGGTGAGTGAAAAGAAATCGATAGCTCTCAAGACTTCCTCCTCGAAGTCTCAAGCAAAAGAGCAAAGTGATTATTCCTCAAGCGACAAAGAAGAAGAGGACAAGAGCGAAGATATAGGGTTGTTCGTTGAACGGTACAACCGTTACATGAGAAAGAACGACATCCAAAATTCCGAGAAGAACTTTGTAAACTTCCGGAAACAATCGAGGTACTCCAAAGATGATGAATTAAAAGGAAAGAAGACTAGAGGGACGTGCTACAAGTGTGGGAAGCCCGGTCACTACAAACCGGACTGTCCGATGAACAAAAAGGCAAAGGAAAAGGAATCATCAAAGTCATACAAGAAATCATCAAAGCCAAGGAGAGCGTACATAGCTTGGGAAAGCGACGACGACTCTTCCTCCTCTGATGAAAGCTCTAGTGATGAAGAAGAGTCTGTGAATCTATGCCTTTTCGCTCATCAGAAAAATAAGAAAAACCAGGTACGTCACTCTAAATATGAGAAGTCCTCAAATATGTCGCGTTCAGAATTACAAACCGCATTTAATGCTTTACACAATGAAGCAACTGAAGCGTTTAAGAGACTTGCCTCTAATAAAAGAATTTTTACTTACTTAGAGCACAAAGTTAAAGAGCCCGAAAAGAAACTAGAGGACCTTAAGGCTTCCATTGTGGAAGGTAATAAATCGGATTGTGAGGACCATAGAAATTCTTTTGACTTTGGATGTGATACTTGTCATATTTGGCAAGGTGAAGTTAGAAACCTTAAGGCCAAATTAAACAAGGCACTTGAGCCTAAAATTACATTTGCTATTGATAAAAAGTATTTTAGAAAAAGTATGATAAACCCATATCAAAAATATGCATATGTAATTAGGGATCAAGCAAGTAAAAGTGATTCTAAAGTCGATTTTGCATGCTTATATTGTTGCAAGAAAGGCCACTCCATTGGTAAATACCGATTTAGGAGATTTCTGGTTCCTAAAGGCATCTATCAATGGTTGCCCAAACGCAACCATCTTGTCACTAACATATTAGGACCCAATATGTCATTGGGTACCTCCTTTTGCTAATTATGTTTTGATAGGTAAAATGTGTCGAGACCACCGAGAGAAGATGGGTTCTCGACAGTGGTTGCTCAAGACACATGTCTGGAGACATATCCTTATTCATATACTTCGTGGCTAAGAAGAAAGGGTATGTAACTTATGGTGATAACAACCGCGGAGCAATACTAGGTAAAGGTAGTGTAGGTAATCCCTCTTCTACTACGATTTCCAACGTGTTGCTTGTCGAGGGCCTTAAATATAATTTGCTTAGCATTAGCCAATTATGCGACAAAGGATACAATGTATCTTTTTCAAAAGATTGTTGCAAAATTGTGCATGATAATGATAAGAAGAATATGTTTAATGGATTTAGAGTAAACAACGTATATATGCTTGACTTAAATGAAGTATCGTTAACAAGCGACAAATGCCTCATAACTATGAGTGACGAATCATGGCTATGGCATAGGCGTTTAGCACATGTTAACTTTGACTTACTAAATAAGGTAGTCTCAAAAGACTTAATCTTAGGACTTCCCAAAATAAAGTTCACCAAGGATCACCTTTGTGATGCTTGTCAAAAAAGGAAACAAACGAGGATCTCATTTAAATCCAAAAAGATCATTTCAACAACGAGACCTCTCGAACTTCTTCATATGGACTTATTTGGGCCGTCTAGGATTAAAAGTCTAGGAGGAAACTATTACGGGTTCGTAATAGTGGACAAATTTTCTAGGTTTTATTGGACCATCTTTTTAGTAAGTAAGAGTGATACATTCGCCGCTTTTGAAAGGTTTGCTAAGCTTTCCCAAAATAAGTTAAATACAAACATTGTATCAATTAGAAGCGACCATGGAGGTGAGTTTCAAAATCACTTATTTGAAGAATATTGCGGTAACCATGGTATATATCATAACTTCTCCGCTCCATGCACCCCTCAACAAAACGGGGTTGTGGAGCGTAGAAACCGAATTTTGGAAGAATTGGAAAGAACAATGATTAACGAAAGTGGTTTACCGAAATATTTTTGGGCCGACGCCATTAGTACGGTGTGTTATGTTTTGAACAGGGTGCTTATTCGCCCCATTCTAAATAAAACACCGTATGAGCTTTTAAAAGGGCGAAAGCCAAATGTTTCTCACTTGCATGTGTTTGACTGCAAATGTTTTATATTAAACAATGGAAAGGAAAACTTGGGCAAATTCGATTCCAAGGTCGATGAAGGTATCTTTCTCGGATACTCTCAATCGAGTAAAGCATATAGAATATATAATAAACGATTGCTTGCTGTAGAAGAGTCTGTGCATGTTACTTTTGATGAGTCCTATCCGAGAATTGTCGAAAAGGATAGTGATGTTCATGGTGTAGGTACATCTATAGAAGACATACTCAAAGGTGGCAAGACGTGGATTGATCAACCTGACGAAGCCAAAATTGAGGAGGATAAAGATGTACACCATGATGTAACCGAGGAAGTTCATCCGCCTTCAAACGATGATCTCCCTCAAGCTTGGAAGTCTTCCAAAGACCATCCAATTGAAAACATTCTCGGAGACATCACAAAGGGTGTAACAACTCGATCGAAGCTAAGTAATTTATGTTATCACTTCGCGTTCGTTTCACATATGGAACCTAAAAACCCTAAGGAAGCCCTACTCGATGAACACTGGTTTTTGTCAATGCAGGAGGAACTAAATCAGTTCACTAGAAATGAGGTTTGGGACCTTGTCCCTCCTCCGCGAGGTCATCGAGTAATCGGCACCCGATGGGTGTTTAGAAATAAATTGGACGAAAACGGAGTAATAACTCGCAACAAGGTGCGTTTAGTCGCGCAAGGGTATAACTAAGAGGAAGGCATCGACTATGAGGAAACTTATGTGCCGGTTGCCCGACTTGAGGTTATATGCCTTTTGCTTGCCTTCGCCTGTGCGAAGGATTTAAAATTATTTCAAATGGACGTTAAGAGTGTGTTACTTAACGGGTACATAAATGAAGAAGTTTATGTCGCGCAACCTCCTGGTTTTGAGTCTCATGAGTATCCTGATCATGTCTACAAACTGAAAAGAGCTTTATATGGTCTCAAACAAGCTCCTTGAGCTTGGTACGAGAGACTAAGTAAATTTTTACTTGATCAAGGTTACTCAAGAGGAAAGGTTGACACTACTCTCTTCATTAAACTTCAAGGAAAGCATTTAATTCTTGTACAAATTTATGTTGACGATATCATTTTTGGATCTACTAACATGAGTCTCGTGAGAGAGTTTTCTGAGCTTATGCAGGGTGAATTCGAGATGAGTATGATGGGTGAACTCACATACTTTCTCGGTTTGCAAATCAAACAACTGAAAGAAGGAACATTCGTGAGCCAAACAAAATATTGTTTGGAGCTTCTCAAGAGATTTGACATGGCAAACTCAAAAGCCATACACACTCCTATGCCAACATGTGTAAATATGAGTAAAGACGAAAGTGGTAAGGACGTTGAGGTAAAAAGGTATAGAGGTATGATTGGCTCTCTTCTCTATCTTACTGCTTCTCGTTCCGACATTATGTTTAGCGTGTGTATGTGCGCCAGATACCAATCATGTCCTAAGGAATCCGACCTAAAATCTGTCAAATGTATACTTCGATACCTATCTGGTACTCCGAAGTATGGATTGTGGTATTCCAAAGGTAATGATTGCTCATTGGTAGGTTTCTCCGATTCCGATTTTGCCGGTTGCAAATCAGATAGGAAAAGCACCAGCGGTACGTGTCACTTATTTTCAAATTCCTTGGTCAATTGGCACAGCAAGAAACAAGTGTCTGTTGCTCTGTCAACTGCCGAAGCGGAATACGTAGCCGCCGGTAGTTGTTGTGTGCAAGTCCTATGGCTTAAGCAGCAATTATTGGACTTCAATTTAAAACTAGAACGTGTTCCAATATTTTGTGATAATACTAGTGCTATAAACCTTACCAAAAATCCGGTGTTACATTCGCGTACCAAACATATAGAAATTCGACACCATTTTCTAAAGGATCATGTAGAGAAAGGTGACGTTGTCTTTGAACATGTTGACACCAAAAATCAACTAGCGGACATTTTCACAAAGCCGCTAGCCACTGAGCCTTTCTTTCATATTCGTCGAGAACTTGGCATTCTAGACATTTCTGATCGGGTTTAGTGGTTGCTAGTTTCGAATTAATCTGTTTACGACTACACTCTTGTACTTCTAACAAGTTGAGTTTTGTTGCAAGCACAAGTATGGTGTTATCAATTGTTGTCGGTATAAAGGTGATATTGCTCCTCTCTCTCTCTCTCTCTCTCTCTCTCTCTCTCTCTCTCTCTCTCTCTCTCTCTCTCTCTCTCTCTCTCTCTCTCTCTCTCTCTCTCTCTCTCTCTCTCTCTCTCTCTCTCTCTCTCTCTCTCTCTCTCTCTCTCTCTTTAAACATTCATGACTTAAACTAGTATATCGTTTGACTATCATGGTATTTATATATATGACATTTGTTACAAATTCTATGTGTTTTGGATGCAAATTTTATTATGAAAGTGTAAATAGACATCAAGTATGGCATTCTACATGACATAAAATGGAAAACTGAGTTTTTGATCACTATGAGTCGACCAAAACAGGGGCAGCGGTCGACGCATGCTGTATACTTTCAAAATTATCAAAAATCACACAGTATGCTTCGACGCATGCAGGGGTTATGGTCGACGGCTCGCGCAAAAACCCATATTTTTTTTCTTTTGAAAATCGTTTCATCTCTTCACTTCTCCATTAAATGTGCAGTCAAAAGCTACTATGATTTGAAAGTGCATTTTCTTGTAACTTGCATCTAGACATCTATTGTGTCCCCTTGTCTCCTCCCCATTACCAAAACCCTAAACCTTCCTCTATAAAAAGGGATAATTCTCATCTTCTCCAAAATCATCTCCCACTTCTCTCTCCAAAGGCATTACAGTTAATCTCTACAAAATCTCCAAAGATCATCATCAATGGCTTCTCTATTTTGCAAAACTACCGGAAAGAGATCAAGGGCCTCATCATCCGCTTCAGTACCCGTTACCGCTGTCTCACTAGTTCCTCCACCTGCGGTTGAAAACTTCAACAAGAATCTCAGCAAAAGAGCAATCGTTCCGCAGCATGCATTCTACAAGGCAATGGCGGAGCGCATGCACCTCACCCAAATTCTGTCTCTGCTGGAGTTTCAAGGTTTTTTTAACTTTCTGGAGTGCAATACAAAATACAGTGAGGATTTAGTCCGGGTGTTCTACACGAGTCTGCGTGACAACTTTCAAAGTCAATATTTCCACACCTCTGTCGACAATGAACTGGCAAACATAAATTCTGAAGTCTGGAATAAGTATTTTGATTTGACTGTAGTTGTTGATGCACCACCTCTTCATGAGGTAACGGACACTCGCACGGTGTCGGGATACGATTTTAAGAGTGCTCTGAATGACATGCTCAAAAGGCCCTATTCAGATGCTATTGTCAATAGTGATGCCTTTCCTAGAACGGTTACGGTAGGCAAACTCCAAACAGGGGAGCGCATCCTTTAGTGGATTGTCGCTCGCATCCTGCGACCGAAAAAAGGTGGCATGTCCCGAGTCGAACAAGCTGAGGTACATCTCATCTATATTTTGAAACATAAGATCAAAGTAAACTGGCCATATTATATTGCAAGCAGGATTTTTGCTCCGAGAGACTCAGGTCGAGGCACTACTCTAGCCTATGGGTCGTTTATTTCGGAGGTTCTTGCCGCAACAAATGTTGTATACCCAACATTTCCTTGTGTTTCAGTATCCTCTGACAAAGAATTTAGTACCAAAACCTTTGCCATGATGGGATACTTTTGGTGTGATGAACGACAAACATATAAGTTTACCCGTCGAGCAAACATTCCTCGGGTGACTCATGAATCTGATGACAGTTCTGAACAGGAAAGCGAAGAACAAGGTGAATAGGAAGATGATGAAGAAAATACAACGGAAGAGGTACAAGAACCTGTATGCGAGACGCAAGACTATTATCAATCGCCGGTTCAACATGAGATTCCAAATACTGATTGGCTCCAGCACTCAGCTCCATCTGAAGAACAGGAAGAAGGTTACACAAATCAGGGATGGGGTGAGTGCCAGTACACAGGCTGGACCACCCTTGGTAGATTCTATGATCCATACCATGGCTACCCTCAAGATCATCAACCCTCCCAGCACTCGTCACCTCCTCTACCATCGGACAACTCTGAAATACTTAATATGCTGCAGTTCATGCAGTTAGATCAACAGACCTTTATGAGGAGTCAAGATACGCAAATGGAACAGATCAGAGTTGAGCTTCGTACTCAAAATTAATGGTTAAATTCATTTTCAACTAGGATGGATGCCCGCTTTGAAGCTCTTGTTGCATCCCATGAAAGGCAAGACATGGAAATCACTGACAGTCTCCATCACCTAAATATGTCTGTGGAAGCGTCTGTGGATTTCTCGGATCCTCACTGCAATCCAGATGTTGCATATTGGGAGAGGGGTCGGGGATATTAGTTACATAGTTGCATGTTTTCACTATGTATTTTCTGTTATTTCGTGTTATGTTTGTCTGAATATTTCGCCCATTTGCATGTATTCACTTCATTATCTATTTAATTTTAGTTTTTGTTCATTATCACTCTTATGTGTGAAGGATGGTAATTGACTAGCTATCACCTACTGTATGTTTTTGTTAATTGACTAGTTCTTTTTCTCTTTTTGATGTTGTCAAAGAGGGAGAAGAACATGTAGCAAGTGCCAAAGCCAAGCTAGGATGTTCACAACAGTTGATGGTTGTTTGTTTTGCAGCCTCATATTATAAAACAAAGGGGGAGCTTGTGTATACATTGCATATTGTTGCATATTGTTGTGTTTTTGGTTGTATACAGGTTGTCATCATCAAAAAGGGGGAGAATGTGAAGGCAAATCACCACACATCACACGAGTCTGCAAGACATCACTCGATATAGGTTTCGATGATGACGAATTACAACCATGGATGAATTGGCCATTATAAACTCCAACTCTACTAAACAAATGCAACGTATCACCTACCATATCTTTTTATATTTGTCTAAAAACTGTTATAATAAATATAATATGTGTAGATAAAATGTGGTTGTGACAAGAGGCATGAAAAACCACAAGAAGATCAATTTTTGCAGGTTTGTAGGGCATGAGTCGACCATAGGTTCGGCGCATGCATCAGTACATTTTTCCACTGGTCAGCGCGTGAAGGGATGAGTCGACCATAGGGTCAGCGCATGAAGGAAATAATTTTCAACGGGTCAGCGCACGCCGACTGTATGGTCGACGTATACTGATACATTTTGCAGATTTCCAAAATACGCAAGCTATGCGTCGACGCACAGACCTGCTGCGGTCGACCGTTCGCGCGGAAATACAGTTTTTAAGTGATTCCCTCTACTATTTGAAAAGTTGTTATGTCTTTGGTTGGTCTGGTACTATATATACATGTTCAACCACTTATGTCATTTTGAACATTTGATAAAATTGATTCATGTGTTCAAGAATAAGAAAGAGTGAAATAGGTGTCCAAGATTCATCATCTTC
Source organism: Lathyrus sativus (assembly GCA_963859935.3). Lineage (NCBI taxonomy): Eukaryota > Viridiplantae > Streptophyta > Magnoliopsida > Fabales > Fabaceae > Lathyrus > Lathyrus sativus. The sequence continues at coordinate 570,958,287 of OZ012735.1, read as the reverse complement.
ATCTTCAACATCTCACAACACATCAATTACACACAACCATTTTTGAAGTGCATTGTGAGTGATTAAAGGTGATAAGGTTCGAAGCTTAGATTGGGTAATCAAGTCCGGGTTGAAGCTTGTGACAGGTTCTTTCTTGAATAAAACCGTAAGGGTTTTATTCTCCAAGATTGGTTTGAATTTTGGGGGGTTTTGGACGAGTTTCTTCATCAAGGGTCAACTGAGTGAAGGTGATTATGAAGAGGTGTTCTTCAACAGTCTAGTAGCAGATTCAGTGATATTGAAGGGAAGATCTCAGATTCGATTCGTTGTAGTTGAGATCAGCCAGGCCGAAGGTTTGAATAACTGAGGGTTGTTCATTAACGTGGCTGGAATCGGAGGTCTGTCAACAACAATCAGAGGACTTGATTCATCTTGAATCATGGGGCAAGGAGTGAAAGCAACATTCAACGTCTTGAGATTTCTGTTGTATATTTGTTGTTTAATCCTTGTATAAATTGTTACATTCAACAGGTGATATCTATTAAATCTATCTCAATTCTAGTTTTAGAATTGAGGGCAGACGTACCCCGAAGTGAGGACGACGGGCGAACTGCCTCACCAAATACTTGTCTTCTCTATTTTTCAGCATTTTCGTTTTAGCTTTAAAATAAGTGATTTTTGTATAAGCACTATTGTTAAACTATGATATCAATTGAGTAAGAGGTTAAAACTCTGTTTTTGAATCCAAAGTACAACAAGACATTGTACTAGGCTAGTTGGAATCACTTACTCAACATAAATATCACTTGGAGTGTTTTTGCACACCAAGTGTTTGACAAATTTCCTAAACCAAAATTATCTTACTTGAGTATCTAGTTTTGGTTTGCTCTTTAAATCATTGGAATTAGGAATCCTAACAAGTGAATTAGATAATTGATAAGTGTGATTAGTGTTGTGATTCTCGTTTCCATATTGTCATTAATCCAAAGGCTTAACGCATATCCAGTTTTCCACTAACCGTTCGTTTTAGACTATATTTTCCTCGGCCGCTTCCGCACTTAAAACAAATTTTCAAAACCAATTTTTAAATTGGTAGCGCCGACTCAAATTTTTAATTGGGATCTATTCAACCCCCCCCCCCCCCTTCTAGATCCGTGCCATAGTTTAACACACAAGCTTGATCTGACTCTGAAAAGAATACAAGTGCTGAAAGGGAAGTATTTATTTTTTCTAGCAGTATTCATTTCAGGGGGAGATTCATAATCTCAGGGGGAGATATATATTTTTTCTTGTTTTGAACAAAATTTCGTATAGTTTTTGTCATCATAAAAAAGGGAGAGATTGTTAGAACACAGATTGGTTCTTAATATATCTCAATGTTTTAATGATAACATTAATGAAATTTTGTATAGAGAAAATATATACTCTAAGTTTGTTCAAGTGTTTTTGTTTAAGATATCAAATCAATATTCATCTGAAGGCAAAAAGAATTCCTCTGAACATTATATAACGCAAAGCTCTGAGCGTAGAAAGCGCAGCACAGAAGACTTTGAGCAAAGCTATATAAGACTCTGAAGCGCTACCTACAGAAGACTCTGAACGCAAAGTATAAAGATTCGGTATATTCAGAAGACTCTGTGAGAACTCAACGCTGCAACCTACAGAGGCTCTGAGAATCAAGTCAACTCTGATCATTCATTCATGCTAAGCACTTTGCTACATAACTCTGGATAGAGTGACTCTGATAAAGAAGAACATGGAACATCATCAGAGGATATGAGGCAAGATCATTTTTCATATCTGTTCATTTGAAAAGATATTGTTCAAGAAAGATTCGTTGCTAAACCCAATGTCTACCAATGGCACTATTCCTCATTCGTGTATGGCACAGGAAATTAGACAAAAAGGATATGTCTGAACATTCATCTTCTGTGAAGGAAAAGTCAAAGAAGACAAAAGGCAACAGCTGCACGTTCTTTGAAAAATGGATGTGAAGTCTATTTAAGCAAGTCTTCAACATCATTTCAAGATTGACGGAATAAAAAACAATCAAAGAACATATTCAAACAACTTTCTTCAACAAACATACTTGTTTTATTTGTTCTTCATTTTGTGTAAAAATCACAGTTGTGATAATAGCTTTTTAGAAGCACTTAAACACATTGCATTTCATCCTTGTAAAAGTTCCTTGAGAGACCAAGTTGTGGTCAAGATTCTTGAGAAGACTAAGACAGTTTGTCTTAGTGATATCACTGTAATCAGGTTTTGATTTAGAGGATTAAGTCCTTGTTTGAGAAAGGCAAAATCACCTTGGCCGGGTGGACTGGAGTAGTTTGAGTTCAAATGAACCAGGATAAAATAACTTGTCATTTTCTATTATTATAGTTGTTTTTGAAAGCCTTATTCAACCCCCCCCCCCTTCTAAGTGTTTTTCCTACCTTCAGTTTCATATTGGTGGCTATTGACTATACCAAATGGGTTGAAACGACATCATATGCCAATGTGACCAAGCAAGTAGTGGTCCGATTTATTAAGAACTAAATCATCTGCCAGTATGGTATTTCGAGCAAGATTATCATTGATAATTGGCCAAATCTAAATAACAAGATGATGAAGGAATTATGCGATGAGTTTAAGATTAAGCATCATAATTCTTATCCTTACAGACCTAAGATGAATGGGGATGTTGAAGCTGCTATTAAGAATGTTAGTTACATAACTCTATGATTGTCCATGGTTCTATGATTGGCTAAATTTTGGTAAAACACGATTCTGCACTAATGTTAAGAAGGATGTTATAACATCTCCATCTGCTGTGGTGACAGAACTGCTGACATGTGTTTTAAACTGATGTCAAGCTGAATGTTATGACATCCATCTGCTGTCATGACAGAACTCCTGTCATGTGTTTTAAATTAGGATGTCATTACCAATGTCATGACATCACTGTCTGGTACAGCAGGAGCTGATGACAGTACTGTTGTCATGTGTTTTTCTCAGGATGTCATCACCAATGTCATGAAATCATTGTCTAGTACAGCAGAAGCTGCTATCACTTGACAAAAGAGTTTTGGTTTGATGAGAACCTGTTGGATATACCTCATTAGTATGTGCAGGCCAAAGAGATTTATTAGAAACAAAGTGCAGATTTAATTGGTGTTTATAAAAAGGATCTCTGAGACCTTTTTTAGGATACTATAATGTATTTGGTTCCACTGTTATGAAGAAGATTCTGCAGGAGTGTACTGCAGGGTGAGTTTGGTCAGCTAAGAACAAAGTTTGTTGGATGTCATGCTTGATGTTATGACATCAAGCGTATGACATCAGGGTGCGTCTTTAGGTTTACTGTTATATTGCAAGAGGAAACTCAGGCTATACTTCAGGAAACCTATTATGACTCCTTAGCTATCTCAGGCGAGATTCTAGTCAGGGCTGGGCATACCATGAAGCAGCTGTGACCTAATTCGCAGCATCTGAATTATGGAAATTAGGCTAACTTGGTTAAACCTAATGTGTGTTGTTTTTTGATCAGCCCAAGCCCAGTCTGCATCACTATTTAAGGAGGAGCATAAGCAAGGGAAATTAAGCACTTACAACAACAAAAACTTGAGTGTAGAATTAAGGTTTAGGGTTTTGAGAGTCCATTGTGTGTGACCTTGTAAGTCACCATTTGTATCTTTGGATGCATCGTGATAGACATGTTTAGGCTGTTATTTGTACAGTGTTCAGTGTGTCACTCTAAGCTTTTAAGCAAGAGTGTGTTGTTCTTGATTGAAGCTATTAAGCAAAATCAAGTATTGTGACTTAGAAGAGTGTCTTCTAAAGTCTGTCTTTTGTATTGAATTGATTATCACTGCGGTGATTGAGGGGGAGTGAGCGGGGTCTCTTGTCTAGTGGATTCTAGGTAGAAATTACATTGGGTAGAGATTAAGTGAGGAGTTGTAAACAGGGGAGTTTAGCTCTGAATTGATTCTGCTAATAGTGGATTTCCTTCCTGGCTTGGTAGCCCCCAGATGTAGGTGAGGTTGCACCGAACTGGGTAAATAATTCATTGTGTTATTTATCTTTCAGCATTTACAATTCTGCACAATTTAAATGGTTAGATAAATAGTCTATCTGTCTGTTGACGTTACAACAGACGTCATGACATTGGTACAATTTAATGTCATTTAAATTGGTCATGTTCTGTCATTGTTCTGTTTTAGCAGAGATCAATGTTCTTTGCATCTCTTAGAACATATGAGATCTGCATACCAGAAGTTCAAAGAACATTAAGAAGATCATTCAGAAGATGGTTGTTACATACAAGGATTGGCACGAGATGCTCCCTTTTGCTCTGCATGGGTATCATGCATATGTTCGCACTTCAACAAGGGCAACCCCTTTCTCTCTTGTTTATGGTATGGAAGCAGTGCTCTCGATAGAGGTTGAAATCCTTTCTATGAGAGTTTTGATGGAAGCTGAATTGTCTGAGCCTGAATGGTGTTATAGTAGATATGACTAGTTGAAATTGATTGAGGAGAAAAGAATGATAGCCTTGTGTCATAGCCAATTGTATAATCAGAGAATGAAGAAAGCATTTGACAAGAAGGTTCAACCTCGTGTGTTTAGAGAAGGCGACCTCGTACTCAAACAATCTCAACTTTTACCAATGATTCTAGGGGCAAGTGGACTCCTAATTATGAAGGCTCATATGTTTTTAAAAGAGCCTTCTCTAGAGGTGCATTAATTCTTACAACTATGGATAGTGAAGAGTTCACTCGTCCTGTGAATGTCGATGCAGTCATGAAATACTTCGCCTAAAAAAAGAAAAGAATAGCTCGCTAAGTTAAAAACTCGAAAGGGCGGCTTAGGCAAAAATTAGCATCTCGATGGATTGAAAACCCGAAATGGAGGTCTAGGAAAAAATTAGAGAAAAAAACAGAAATAATTGTCCCGGTAGATTGAAAACCCGTGAGGGCAATCTAGGCAAACGTTAGGGATTATGGCAAGTAACTGCATCTAGCCAGTCTTGATCGCTTGAAGCAATTTTTCCTATCAAGGAATTTACTTCAATCATCCCCAACTAAAGTCTCAAGCACAATGGAATTCAAAGTTGTTAGGGAGAATAGTGGTCATTGTATTTCAATGTAGCCTCTTCCATTGTATTTACCATTTTTCGAACTTTGTAATGATCCGTGAAGTTACGCCTTTTGCGGACTACCATTCTATCAAAAAAATTTGGGTTTTTTCCCTTTATTTGCAATTCTTATTTTGTTTCTGTTTACAGAGTTTCATTTTATTTTTGATGATAATTTTTGAAACAAATGTGAATAATTTATTTAAAATTTTGAAAAGTATAAAAACATTTTCCTTTGTTTATGAATACAAAAAGGAACGTTAACAGTAATCCCAAGAATGGTAAAATATTGAAGCCCAAAACTTTGTGTTATCCTCAGCAGAGTTTGTTCTTGTTGATATTCTCCAGAAATAGAGTTTGTATATGTTTTCCTCAGCAGGATTCATTCTTACTCCTCTGGTAGAATTTATTGACAGCTCCCCGGTAGAGTTACTTTGATGTTTATCCAGTAAATTTTGTTGATATTTCCTCAACAAAGTTTTGTTCCTATGGATAACTAGACGAGTGTTATTCAGTTTTCCCCAGCTAAGTTTTGATTCCAATCCTCTCCACCTGAGTATGTTTCCTTCATCCAGCCAGGTTATGGTCAAGCAGTTGAGCAGTTTTGAGGTCCACCTATCCTTGATGTTAATGCCTATGCAAAGATTTGTCCTTGCTGATTCCCAGTGGGAGTTATACATTATTACTTTAGATGTTTTCCAAGAAAAAAGCAATGTTGCTTTCTTTTAAGAAGTGTTGACATAGCAGTCACTTGTCGGGTTTTCTCTCACCTTGTGTTGGGTATTGATTTAAAATTCCCCGCAACTTGACGTTTTGCTATGATGTTAGCTTCTTATTTTCCCCAGCAAGTCCAGGATGTTTCTCTCAGAGTTGGATAGTCCTTAGAGTTCTTTCTTGTATCCCTGAAAGATCTGCGTTATTCCCTAGTGGAATTTATGTAACTGCTTATATGATTACAATCCCTAGCAGATCCTTTATTTTTTCTGCAGCAGACCTTTTCATCCCTTTGAAGTGGATTTCGTATGATTTTTATTCTTATCCCTAGGAAGAGTCAAGAAGATTTACACTTCTCAACCAGTTTGCACTTCTCACCTAATCTCTACCCAATGACACTTCAACCTAGAGACACTCTAGACCTGAGTATACCCACTCACTCGCCCTCAATCACACTACAGTGATATCCAATTCACAATTGTAGAATAAATATGAAGAGATACTTCATACACACCTTGATATTGCTTCACAACTTTGATCAAGGAACTCACACACTCTTGCTTCACAACTTCGAGTGAGACACAACCTAGAATCTACCTATCCAATGCAACCATCCACCAGACAATTGCTTGGAGTACAAGTATTCCTAAACAGAATTCACACGTGAAGACTAGCCTTCTTCACTTACAAATATGTCTACCACAATGTATCAAAAGATACAAAGGGTGACTTACACACAAGGGACTCTCAAACCCTAGACCTTGATTTTACACTCTGGTTGATCTTGATGTGAGTGCTTGTTTTTCTTCTACTTCTGCTCCTCCTTTTATAGCAATGCAGACTAGGCTTATGCTGGTCACAAGTAACAAACATTAGTTTTAACAAAGTAAAACTAATTTCCACAATTCAAGGTGCTTTCCAATTAGGTCATGGCTTTTCATGATATGGTCAGCACTACCTAGAATCTCTCCTGAGATAACTCAGGAGTCATAACAGGTTTCCTGAAGTATAGCCTGAGTTTCCTCTTGCAATATAACAGGAAAAACAAACCCTGCACGTCTGATGTCATATGATCAATGTCATGACATTCAACTTTTACTTACTCTTAGCTGACCAGCTTACTCTGCTGCATACTTCTGCAGAATCTTCTTCATGACTGTAGAAAAAGGCATATTATAGTTTCCTAAAAAGTCTCAAAGATCCTTTTTATGAACACTAATTAAATATGTGCTTTATTTCTAATAACACTCCTTTGGCCTGTACTTACTGATGAGGTATATCCAACACAGTCTCATCAGACCAAACCAACTCTGTCAAGAGATATACACTAGCAGCTCCTTCTGTTGTCATACAGCGATGACAACACACCTCACTTACCACCTGTGAGAAACTTCATCACAACTTAACCTGTTGTGGCTGCACACCTCACTCACCTCCTGTGAGGAACTTCAGCACAACTCAACTTGTTGTGACTACTGCTAACACATAGCAGCTACTACACTCATGACAACCTTAGGATCATACTTTAAGGAGATGACCTTATCAATCCACATAGCAGTAGTGATACTAAGTATGACATCCATGACAGCAGTTATGTCATCAGCTCCTGCTAGCTACTGCTGCCTCCATGACATCCATAACAGCAGTTCTGTCATCAGCTCCTGCTGCACCAGTAGCAATGTCATGAGTCATCAGCTCCTGCTACACCACTACTCCTGTTGTTTCTCACACATGACAGTAGTTCTTTCATGACAGGAGATGGATGTCGTGATGGATGTTACGACATTCAGCATGACATTCACATTAAAACTAACATCCTGCTTAACATCAGTGCAGGATCATGTTTTACCAAAATTTAGCCAATCATAGAAACATGGACAATTCTATATCATAGAACCATGGAACTAACAAATTCTTTCTCTCCCTAAGCGGTATTTGAGCCTTGTAGTAGGATTTATTTTCCTTTGATGGCTTTTGATTTTCTCTTGCAGGATTTCTTTTTTTTAATCCCTAGCAAGATCTCCAATATGTCTCCAGCTTGTTGATATTAACCGAGTATTCAGTGGTGTTGTGATATTTTGTTTGTTAGACGATGGCGCGGATCTAGAAGGGGGTTGAATAGATCCCTTATTAAAAAAATGAGTCGGCGCTACCAATAAAATTGGTTTTAAAAATTTGTTTGATTTGCGGAAGCGGCCCTGGAAAAATTACCGTCTATAACGAACCGTTACTAGAAAACCGGATATGCATTTAGCCTATGGAAATTGATAATGAGTAAAGAGAATCACCACGCTCGTCACACTACCAATTTGATTTAGTTCACTACTTGGTATGACTAGTTCCAATGTCTTAAAATGCAAACAAAATAAATGGACAGCACACGAGAATTTTGGTTCAGACAATTTATCAAACACTTGGCATGCCGAGCACTCCAAGTGATTTCGGCTTTGAGTAAGTAGCTCTAGTTTCCTTGTATAATAAACTATTATACTAGAGTCAAAATTACTTCAGCACTTAGTCAAAACATTCCTAAATTTGATATGATTGTTTGAACGAAAATCACGCAAATATTTAGCAAAATGAAAATATGTAAAGTAAAAGGCACAAGGATTTGATGAGGCAGTTCCCCCGCCATCCTCGCTTCGGGGTACGTCTGCCCTCAATTCTAACAATAAAATTGAGCTCGTATAATATAAATGTAACCTGTTATTTAATCTTTTATACAAGAACAGAATAGCAAATGCACAACCAAACTCCCTTGTTGTTGAAGATGCTTTCTCTTCTTGTCCCTTGATTCGAGTCGAATCAAGTCCTTCAATTGCTTGTGGATGAACCTCCGATTACAGCTCCTTGGTTGGACAACCTTATGCCTTCAACCCCATCCTGGCTGATATCAAACACTTAACAATCAAACCCGAACCCCTCCTTCACAATTCACTGATTACCGCTACTAGATCGACGGAACCCACCGCTCCTCGATCACCTTCGCTCAGCTGAATATATGTTAAAATTCTTACCAAAACCCTTAAATTCAGTGAATCTTGGAGGACATACCCTCAAGGTTTTATTCAATAAAAACCTGCCAATATCTCAACCCGAACCGGGTTCCCAATCAATGGCTTCAGACGTTATCACTTCAAACAAACCATAATACACAACAGAGATTATTGTGTGTGAATGTTGTGGTATGAAATATAGAAGATGAAGATGATGAGAACTAATGACACCTCTTTCACTTTTCTTGTTTTCACAATTGATTCAATTTTTATGAAATGAAATGATCAACTTTCTATTTATATCAGACCAAAAATAACTTATAAAACCACTTTTCAAAAAGATAGACAAACCAAAAATTATGCAGCAAACAGCGAACGGTAGACCTATGCAGAAGGCAACGGTCAACCAGGGCTAACATGTGAAAACAGATTATGCAAAATAAACATCTATGCATCGACCAAAACAGGATTATGCGTCGATGCAAAGCCTGCATTTTTTTACAAACAGAAATGATAACAGTATGCGTCGACCGGTAGGTCGACGTGTGCCAATCTGTGGAAAATGCAAGTTAGAGACACCTTCTATAAGTCGACCGGAGCAGAGGTATGGTCGACTCAAAGACCTATAGTTTCCAAAATTGCCTAAGACACTTAATCATGAGTCGACCGGAACCGAGGTATGGTCGACTCAAAGGCCTGTAATTTCCAAAAATGTCTGGTTTGATGTTTTTGACTCTTCTAGATGCAACCTATAACATACAAATGATGTTTGACTCGTATGACGTCAATTTGATGACACAAAATGCAATAAAATGAAACATGAGAGATAAGGTATGCTATGCCTTAAGGTGATAACGCCAAATATCAATTCTTCCATGCGGTTGCATTTTAACATCATTGAAACACGCATATATAGTATATAAGGCTTTGCCCTCACATACTTCCCCTTTTTAATGATGGCAAAACATGCGAGACCAGCTTGTGTGATGTGCGGCATTATCCTCCCCCTTGCTTAATGCCTTCATTTGCGACGTCTTCATGGTTTTACTATTATCTTGGCACACTCTTCTCCCCCTTTAACAACATCAAAAAGAAAGAGAGACTGGTTAAGAAAAAATGCTCAAATCAAAATATGTACAATAGGTAAAAACAACATTAACAATTATCCATACATGATAACGTCAATGATCAAGAAACCAATAGATAAAATACAACCATGTAACGACAAAACACATAACACTTGTTGCTAAGGGATGACATATAAATTCAAAGTGCAAGTCATTATCACAATTAGAATGTATTTAATACAACAAAAAAGAACAAGACAACATAAAAAGAATGAAATGCAAGTATGCTAAATGCATAGGCTTCAATGTCTCCTCCCCCTGAACTGTTGGCCTCTTCCATGATACAGATATGGTGGAGGCAGGAAAAACAAGCAAATTTTCATATTTATGATCATATAGGCAACAAACGGACATAAATAACCAGCCACAACAAATTTCAAGCATTCAAATAGACAAAATACATATAATAGGTCATAAGACTTGAGCGCAACAACTTCCGGCGACAAGGTATTCCGCTTCGGCGGTTGACAAAGAAACAAAAACCTGTTTCTTTCTATGCCAGCTAACCAAAGAGTTTGAAAATAAGTGACAAGTACCACTGGTACTTTTCCTATCCGATTTGCATCCGGAAAAATCGGAATCGAAGAATCCAACCAAGGAACAATAGTTTCCTTTGGAATACCATAGCCCATACTTTGTAGTACCCAAAATGTATCGAAGTACGTGCTTAACTGCTTTAAGATGGGATTCCTTAGGAGAAGATTGATATCTAGCACACGTGCAAACACTAAACATAATATCAGGTCTAGAGGCGGTAAGATAAAGAAGAGAGCCGATCATACCTCGATATCTTTTTACCTTTACATCCTTACCATTTTCATCTCTACTGAGATTTGCACAAGTTGGAATTAGTGTGTCAATAGCTTTGGAATTTGCCATGTCAAACCTCTTGAGAAGCTCAAGACAGTATTTTGTTTGACTTATAAAAGTTCCTTCCTCAAGCTGCTTAATTTGTAACCCGAGAAAATATGTGAGCTCCCCCATCATACTCATCTCGAATTCACCTTGCATTAGGTTAGAAAACTCTCTCACGAGATTCATGTTAGTTGAATCGAATATAATGTCATCAATATAAATTTGCACCAAAATTAAGTGTTTTCCTTGACGCTTAATGAAGAGGGTTGTATCGACCTTGCCTCTTGAATACCCTTGATCAAGTAGAAACTTGCTTAGGCGCTCATACCAAGCCCTAAGAGCATGTTTGAGTCCATACAAGGAACGTTTTAACTTGTATACGTGATCGAAATATTCATGAGACTCAAAACCCAGAGGTTGGGCAACATAAACTTCTCCATTAATATAACCGTTAAGGAATGCACTTTTTACGTCCATTTGAAATAGCTTAAAAAATTTTGCACAAGCAAAGGCAAGTAAAAGGTGTATAGCCTCGAGTCAGGAAACCGGCGCATAAGTTTCCTCATAGTCAATGTCTTCCTCTTGGTTATACCCTTGCGCGACTAAACGCGCCTTATTGCGGGTTATTACCCCATTTTCGTCCAACTTGTTTCTAAACACCCATCGGGTGCCGATTACTCGATGACCTCGTGGAGGAGGGATAAGGTCCCAAACCTTATTTCTCTTGAACTTATTAAGTTCCTCTTGCATAGATAAAAACCAGTGCTCATCGAGTAAGGCTTCTTTAGGGTTTTTAGGTTCCATTTGTGAAACGAAAGCGAAGTGATAACAAAAATTACTTATCTTAGACCGAGTCGTAACTCCCTTTGATATATCACCGAGGATATTATCGATTGGATGGTCTTTGGATGACTTCTAAGCTGGAGGGAGATCATCTTTTGTAGACGAATGAACTTCCTCGGTTTCCTCATGGCGGTCATCTTTCTCCTCATCAATTTTGACTACGTCGGGTTGATCAATTCCCGGATCGACACTATTGAGTATGTCTTTTGAAGATACACCTGCACCATGAACAACACTACCTTTTCCGACATCTCTCGGATAAGATTCATCAAATGTTATGTGTACAGACTCTTCAACTATAAGTAATCTCTTATTATAAATTCTATAAGCTTTACTTGACTGAGAGTATCCGAGGAAGATACCTTCGTCAGCCTTGGAATCAAATTTTCCTAAGTTTCCCTTTCCATTATTCAACACAAAACATGTACAACCGAAGACATGTAGGTGAGAAACATTCGGCTTGTGTCCTTTTAAAAGTTCATACGGTGTTTTGTTTAGAATGGGGCGGATGAGCACCCTATTCAAAACATAACATGTCGTACTTATGGCGTCGGCCCAAAAATATTTAGGTAATTCACTTTCATTGATCATTATTCTCCCCAACTCTTCTAAAATATGATTTTTTCACTCCACAACCCTATTTTGTTGAGGAGCACGTGGAGCGGAGAAATTGTAATCAATTCCATGTTTACCGCAATATTCTTCAAACAAATAGTTTTCAAACTCACCTCCATGATCTCTCCTAATTAAGACAATGTTTGTGTTTAATTTATTTTGGGAAAGCTTAGCAAATCTTTCAAAGGCGGTGAATGTATCGCTCTTGCTAGCCAAGAATATAGTCTAACAGAATCTAGAAATGTCATCAACTCTTACGAAACCGTAATAGTTACCATCTAGGCTTTTAATTTTAGATGGCCCAAATAAATCCATATGGAGAAGCTCGAGAGGTCTCGTAGTTGAAACGATATTTTTGGATTTAAAAGAGATCCTCATTTTCTTTCCCATTTGGCAAGCATCACGAAGGTGATCCTTGGTGAACTTTATTTTGGGAAGACCTAGGACTAGATCTTTGGAAACTACCTTGTTAAGCAAGTCAAAGTTGACATGTGGTAAACGTCTATGCCATAACCATGAGTCCTTACTCATTGTCATGAGACATTTGTCACTTGTCAAAGATACTTCATTCAAGTATAGCATATAGAAATTGTTTACTCTTAGGCCATTAAACACACTCTTCATTTCATCATTATGCATAATTTTGCAACACTCTTTTGAAAACGATACATTGTATCCTTTGTCGCATAATTGGCTAATGCTAATGAGATTATGTTTAAGACCCTCGACAAGCAATACATCAGATATAGTAGTGGAAGAAGGGTTACCTACACTACCTTTTCCAAGTATTGCACCGCGATTATTATCTCCATAGGTTACATACCCCTTCTTCTTTTCCACGAAGTCGATGAAGAGAGATATGTCTCCTGTCATGTGTCTTGAGAAGCCACTATCGAGAACCCATATTCTCTCGGTGGTCTCAAGACGTTGTACCTATGAAAAACTAATTAACAAGAGTAGGTACCCAATGGCTTATTGGGTCCTAAGTTGTGAGTGACAAAATGGTCGCATTTGAGCAACCATTGATAAATGCCTTTAGGAACCAAAAATCTCCTAAAACGACATTTAGCAATGGAGTGACCTTTCTTGCAACAATATAAATAAGAAAAGTTAACTTTTGAATTACCTTTGCTATCGTGATCTCTTACAACATATTTGTATTTTTGATATGGATTAACCATACTCTTTCTAAAATCAAATTTATCGATGGCAAAAGTAATTTTGGGCTCTAGAGCCTTGTTAAGTTTGGCATTTAGGTTTTAACTTCATTTTGCCAAATGTAACAAGTGTCACACCCAAAGTTAACTACTCTACTTCTTAGATCCTCACAACTTGCTTTAGTACTTTCCACTATGGAAGCTTTAAGTGCCTCAAGTTTCTTTTCGGACTCACGAATCTTTTGCTCTAAGTGAGCAAAGATTTGATTATTTGAGGCAAGCCTTTTAAAGACTTCTTTTGCTTTACAATACAAAGTATTGAAAGTAGATTGTAATTCAAAATGATACATTTTAGAGGAATTTTCATATTTAGCATGTCGTACCTATTTCTTCTTGTTCTTTTGGTGAGCGGAAAGACAAAGATTTACGGATTCATCTTCATCACTTGAGCTTTCATCCTCGGAGGAATCACTATCACTTTCCCAAGCTATATACACTCTCCTTGGATTTGATTGCTTCTTATGTGATCTATTTGTTTCCTTTTCTTTGCCCTTTTTGTTCAAGGGACAATCCGGTTTGTACTGGTCGGTCTTTCTGCAAGTATAACATGATCCTCTTGTTCTGTTTCCCTTAGTGTCATCATTTCTAGAGTACCTAGATTGTTTCTGGAAGTTAACAAGATTCTTCTCGGAGTGTTGGATGTCGTTCTTTTTAACATAGCGGTTGTAATGCTTTACAAACAGTTCCATGTCCTCACTCTTGTCATCCTCTTCGTCATCACTCGAAGTGTAATCACTATGCTCCTTATATTGAGACTTTGAGGAAGAATTCTTGAGAGCAATTGACTTCTTTTCAGAAATTTTTGTTTTATCATTCCTTTCCTTCTTTTCATGTTGCTTTAGGCTTAGAAGCACTTGTTCGTTCTCTTGCAGCTTTCCAAATAATGCTGTAAGATCCAAAATTGTGAGGTCGTTAGCTTCTTTGATGGCGGTTACCTTCGGTTGCCATTCCCTGTTAAGACATCTCAAAATTTTGTTAGTAGAAACATCATTGGCAACTGGCCTACCTAGTGAGTGCAATCTATTGATAAGATGAGTGAATCTCTTTTGCATGCCCGCAATGGTTTCCCCTTGCTCCATGTAAAAGAGATCAAACTCTTGTGTTAGTGTATTGATTCTCGCTATCTTAACATCATTGGTTCCCTCATGGGAAACTTGCAATGAGTTCCACATAGCTTTTGCCGTTAAACAATGAGAAACCTTATAATATTCATCAACTCCTAATGAGGAGATCAAAATATTTTTGGCTTTCCAATTGTAATTATATTTCTTCTCATCACCATCAGTCCATTGTGCTTCGGGCTTAGGCACAATCATATTATTCTCAACCGGTCATATTTATTTTAATTGGACCGTTAAGAATAACATTCTACACTTTTATATCTATGGAATTAATGTGCACCCGCATACAGTCTTTCCAGTAACTGTAATTTTCTCCATTAAAAACAGGAGCTCTATTATAGGCTCCTTTAGGTTCGTTAGCCATTTTCTATAAAGTTATACTTGAAGCACGGAAGTGAACTGGTGCTCCTGATACCACTTGTTAGACGATACACTGATCTAGAAAGGGGGTTAAATAGATCCCTTATTAAAAAATGAGTCGGCACTACCAATAAAATTGGTTTTAAATTTTTTTAAATTTGCGGAAGCGACCGTGGAAAAGTTACCGTCTATAACGAACCGTTACTAGAAAACCGGATATGCGTCTAGCCTATGGAAATTGATAATGAGTAAAGAGAATCACCATGCTCATCACACTACCAATTTGATTTAGTTCACTACTTGGTATGACTAGTTCTAATATCTTAAAATGCCAACAAAATAAATGGACAACACACGAGAATTTTGGTTCAGACAATTTATCAAACACTTGGCGTGCGGAGCACTCCAAGTGATTTCGGCTTTGAGTAAGTAGCTCTAGTTTCCTTGTACAATAAACTATTACACAAGAGTTAAAATTACTTTAGCACTTACTCAAAATAGTCCTAAATTTGATATGATTGTTTGAACGAAAATCACGCAAATATTTAGCAAAATGAAAATGCGTAAAGTAAAAGGCACAAAGATTTGTTGAGGTTGTTCTCCTGCCGTCCTCGCTTCGGGGTACGTCTGCCCTCAATTCTAACAATAGAATTGAGCTTGTATAATACAAATGTAACCTATTGTTGAATCGTTTATACAAGAATATAATAGAAAATGCATAAGCAAACTCCCTTGTTGTTGAAGATGCTTTCTCTTCTTGTCCCTTGATTCGAGTCGAATCAAGTCCTTCGATTGCTCGTGGATGAACCTCCGATTACAGCTCCTTGGTTGAACAACCATACATCTTCAACCCATCCCGGCTGATATCAAACACTTGTCAATCGAACCTAAACCTCTCCTCCACAATTCACCGATTACCGCTACTAGATCGACGGAACCCACCGCTCCTCGATCACCTTTGCTCAGCTGAATATATGTTGAGAAGATTTGTGCCAAAACCCCCAAATTCAGTGAATCTTTGAGGAAAAAATCCTCAAGGTTTTATTCAAGAAAAATCTGCCAAAATCTTAACCCGAACCGGATTCCTAATCAACGGCTTCGGACGTTATCACTTCAAACAAACCATAATGCACAACAAAGATTATTGTGTGTGATTGTTGTGGTATGAAATGTAGAAGATGAAGATGATGAGAACTAATGACACCTCTTTCACTTTTCTTGTTTTCACAATTGATTCAATTTTTATGAAATGAAATGAGCAACTTTCTATTTATATCAGACCAAAAATAACTGATAAAACTACTTTTCAAAAAGATAAACAGATCAAAAATTATGCAGCAAACAGCGAACAGTTGACCTATACAGAAGGCAGCGGTCGACCAGAGCTAACATGTAAAAACAGATTATGCAAAATAAACATCTATGTGAAGGTGAGATAATACTTAGAAGGGGGGTTGAATAAGTATGAAAGATTAAATCTTAGAATTAAAACACAATTATTTTTATCCTGGTTCGTTGAACTCAACTACTCCAGTCCACCCTTCCTAGAGTGATTTGCCTTTCTCAACAAGGACTTAATCCACTATTTAATCAAACAGATTACAATAGTAACACCTAAGAACAACTGTTCTTAGTCTTCTCAAGAGCTACTGATTCCAACTGAATCCTCTTAAGGAAAAACCTTTACAATCAATGTAAATCAAATACAAGAGTATGAATGCTTCTAAAAAGCTTTTATCACAACAGTGATATTTCTCTTAAGTTTAAGAACAAATAATTCTAAGAAGAATATGAAAGAATGAGAGCTTTTAATGTTATGATTTCTTTTCAGCAAAATGTCTAACTGAAGAATTTGGTGGAGTCTTCCTTTTATAGGCAGCTGATCCAAGGAAGCTGAACGTTGAGAAGAGTGTCCCAAAAAGGTCTGAGCCTTTTTGTCTTCACATCAAGTGACCTTTCCTAGAAGTAGAAAGCACAGAAAAATCCTTTTTGTCTGTGTTCTTGTGTCTAGCACAAATGAGAAAAGAGACGTTTGATTTACTCCAACGGATATATTCTTTGAATATTTCTTCTTCAGTTTTCAGCAAGTTCATCAGAATCTGATTGAGTCAGAGTCTTCTAATGATGTTCAGAACTTTGCTGTATCAGAGTCTTCTGCAGCATGTGTGCTTTCAGCGTGTTGATCATCAGAGCATATTTGACACAGAACTTCAGTACTTGGCAACTTTAGTACTTTCAGAAACTTCTGTAGAAACTATGCTTTGAGACACTCTTCATACAATATTTTTCTTAGCTTCAGATGCTTCTGCTTCATAATCTTCTGGAGATTCTTGCTTCAGATCCTTCTGGAGACTACGCTCAGGATCTTCTGTAAACAGCAATCAGAATCTTCTAATGAATGCATTTGGCGCTTCAGAGTCAAGATAACTTCTTGTATACAATTCAGATTTTCTTCTAGAGAGTTAATTTCATTTCAATCTGCAGTAAAACTCTCAAACAAATTTTAGAGTATATAATTCTTAAATACAAAATTTCCTAACAGTTATCATCAAAACAAAGAGATATTATTAAGAACCAATCTGTGTTCTAACACTATGCATCGACCGAAACAGAACTATGCGTCGATGCAAAGCTTGCATTTTTTGATAAACAGAAATGATAACAGTATGCGTCGACCGGTAGGTCGACGTGTGCCAACCCGTGGAAAATGCAAGTTAGAGACACCTTCTATGAGTCGACCGAAGCAGTGGTATGGTTGACTCAAAGACCTGTAGTTTCCAAAACTGCCTAAGACACTTAATCATGAGTAGACCGGAATAGAGGTATGGTCGACTCAAAGGCCTGTAATTTCCAAAAATGCTTGGTTTGATGTTTTTGACTCTTCTAGATGCAACCTATAACATACCAATGATGTTTGACTTGTATGACGTCAATTTGATGACACAAAATGCAAGAAAATGAAACATGAGAGATAAGGTATGCTTATGCCTTAAGGTGATAACGCCAAATATCAATTCTTCATTGCGGTTGTGTTTTGAAATCATCAAAACACACATATATAGTATATGAGGCTTTGCCCTCACATTGTTCACCCTCTGTTTATCCTTTTTGTTTGTTTTGTCAGCATATTCATGCTCATATGCATTGCATTCGCATTCATTTTGTTGAGCGTAGCACTTTTTTTTGCATTGTGCATCTTGCATTTCTTGCGTGTTTTCCTTTTCTCTGGTGTTGTTATCCCCGTAGAGAGTATGCGTGTCCTCTTTCCATTAGAATGTCAACCCTAAGCAGAAAATGCTTATCCTTCCTAATTCCTCACTGAGTTTGTGCCTCGTGGAAGATGTTTGTTTTAGATTTCCTCCTTAGCTTTTATCTGGATGGAATTAATCCCCGGTGAGATATTTCCTCATTAGGTCGAGTCTTGTTTGACCGTTTCTTTCCAGTTTGTTCCTTGATTGAACTTTGGTCTCTTACAGCGGTTGTTTTGGATTTCCCTGGGTTGTGAAACCCTGATGATGAGAAGGCATTTATTTCTCCCTTTTGAGGATTTATTTTCCTCGGCAGAAATCTAATTGTGAATCCCCATCAGAAGATGAAGATTTTAAATTTCCCCAGTCGTGGTTTGATAAAACTCTCTTGGTAATTTTTTTACCTGACAGCAAGTGGTGCTCTATTTATTTGAGAAGCTTGTGTACCCTCACCATATTGACAAGTGGCAATCTCTTTGAGAATCTTGTTTGATATATCAACCTTTTGTGCGACTTCAAGTGGAAATCTCTTTATTTGAGCAACTTGTATGTCCCCAGCAAGGTAAATCACACCCGGTAACAAGTGGAAGCCTCTTTATTTGAGCATCTTGTGTAAACTCCAGAAATTTATTTGTATCTTCGCAATAAATGGTATTTCTCTAGTTCATCCTCAGCAATGAATTTTATTGTGAAATGTCGATCCCTATCCGATCAGCTTTTCCATCAAATGGCATCTCTGTGGAAAAGTCCCATTGAGAAGTTTGGTGTGAAATCCCCAACAGATGGTTGTCTCTTTATTTGAGAAGTTTGTTGTATGATTTAACCTGCCCATATCTCTTTTGAAGATCCCCAACAGAGTTAGTGATCTCTAATTCCTAGCAAATGGCAGTCCCTTCAGCAAAGACAATTTGTATTTGGTCCTTTTTGGAGTTCAAAACTTAATTAAAGAAGAAGGTGACCCTATCTTTATAGTGGAAAATTGTTATCACTCGAATTGGTTCATTATTTGAACGAATGTTTATCTCCTCATATGAGAATCCTGCTATGATCCAGTGAATATTTCATCCCCAATAAATGGTTGTCTCTTTATTTGAGAAGTTTGTTGTGTGATTTGAGCTGCCCAGTGACAGGTAGCTGATAATATATCTCTTCTCCTACCCAGTAATAGGTAGTTGAGTTCTGTTTACCCTACCCAGCGACAGGTAGTTAGTAATATTTCAGTGAGAGTACATTACCTTTATTTTTCTACCCAGTAACCGGTAGCCGGTAATGTTTCTTCACCTTTGAGTATATCACCTCTATTTTCTACCCAATAACCGATATCAGATGATTTTTCTCATTCCTTGTTGGTTGTTTATTCTTGTTTTTACCCAGTAATTGGTAAAAGGTAATCCTTCCTCCCGAGCTTGTTGCCTTTATTTTTCTACCAGTAACTGGTAGCAGGTAACATTTGTCTCCCTTTGGTTAGTTACCCTTATTTTTCTACCCAGTAACCGGTAGTCAGTAATATTTCCTTGTGGTAATATTCCTTCTCCTATCCAGTAGCATGTAGTTGATATTTTGGTTACCCTATTCAGTAACCGGTAGTTGGTAACCTTTTCCTTTAGGTTATTAATCTCGCTAAACTACTCAGTAACTAGTAGTTGACAATATTTCTTTTTCTACCCAGTAACAGGTAGTTGATTATCTCTCGTCAAGTGGATTACTTTTTACCTAGTAATCGGTAATAAGTAATAAATCTCTTTGTTTTCTACCCAGTAACCTGTAGATTATAATTCTTTTGTGTTTATTGCCGTTATTTTCTACTCAGTAACTAGTAGAAAGTATTTTACCTCTTCTCTTCAGTTTGAGTATCTTCTCCCTGTAACCGGAAGTTAGTATCTCTTCCCCATTTAAGTTGATTTCTTTTCTTTATCAGAATGGAATCTTACTCTTTTGTTTTCTCCTACGGAGTCTCTTTTCTTATTTTGCTCTCCAACATTGTTTGTTTGTCTCTTGTGGCATTTTTCTCCCCACAAAGGTCTTGTGTCTGCATACCTTTAGCATAATCATATCATTTTGTGGCCTCTTAGGGCAGCTGTAATACCCTAATTTTTACCTTTAAATCCCACATATCATATGCATCTCATTCCATAAACAAGATCGCAAGGTTTTGTTCTTTTACCTTCCTTTGCAGGTTCGTTCTTAGGAGATCACCGGGTGCCCTTGTTTTCTTGTTTGTTTGATATTTGTTTATGTTTATGTTTACTAACCCTTAATTAAAATCCCCAAAAAAAGTTTTTTTTTCCTTTACTAACTTTTTCAAGAAGAATTTGGATCAAAGATATCAAATACGAGTCCCTCAGCTCGATGAACTTCATCCGAACAAATTCAATGTTGATCTACAAACAATTCAAAATCATCTGATCAAGAGTTTCTCAAGATTTGATTGCTTTCTATTCAATAAATTCAAAGGTTCATGTATTTATTTTCATGTTTTATTTGACAAGCAAAAATAATTGAGTTAGAGCCAAAACAGCATATCAAAAAGCATTTTTTTTTTCACAATTTTTGCATGTGGTAATCAATTACCAGTATTAGGATAATCGATTAACTTGTGCGGTTTTTGTGAAAATTTTTCAAATTCAAATTCTGCCGCATTTTTGGCACCAAATTCAAATATTTCATCATGAGAATATTCTAGATCACTTCCTTTTAATTCCCATACCTCATCATAATTAATTCCCATCATACACCTTCCCTAATCACCACTTGATTTTGATTTTGTCTCCAAATTCAAATTCCAAGCCTAATTTTGGTTCCAAAGCAAACCCCAATCCACCAAAATTTCCAAGCCTAAATTCTATAAATAGAGGCCTCATTTCATTCATTTCACAAACTTTTTATAGCCAAATTCACCTTGTCAAATTTCTTCTTGACTCTCTTTTTTCTCCAACTACAAAATTCACCAAAGCTCTTTCTTCCTTTGAAAGTTAGTAAGTTCATCATTATAACTTACTAACCTTTAAGCTAAACCTTCATCCATTCACTTTTTCATCATCAATTTTTGTAGATCAAGGATTTGGAGTGTGGTTTTTTGAGTTGATTTCAAGAATTTGCAGATTTGAAATGGTAAACTCTTGATCTATCATTGTTGTTCTTGATACATCTTTCACAATATGATCTATTATTGATTCTTATTGCTTGATCATTGGATCTTGCAAATTGTGTACCATTGGTGTTGCTTGCTGTTATTTCACTTGAACTTTCATGCTCAATTGCATCTTTGATCATGAGGTGTTTGAAGAAATGATTGATCAAATTTTGCACACTTTTAAAATGGATTTGTTGTTGTTTTAGCAGTGGTAACTGACTAACTTCCTGAGGGTAATCGATTACACAATGCCTTTTTTGCTTTGTTTTGGGACTGTTTTGGTTCTTTTCTCTTCTTCTTCCATTTCCCTTTGGTTTTTGCTTTGGGAATACACTTTTAAAGGTCTTTTTCCTCTTTATATTCATTGGACTTAGGGTGTAGATGAAGTTGGATAAACATTCACTAATTTAAATCTATCTTTAATATGGATTATTCAATTCATTTTAGGTGCTTTGATTTAATGATATGTTTAGTGCTTTAATCCACCAAGATGAGTGGATGAACTTAAAGATGGAATGACCTTAAAATTGTAATTCAATTTGGCTTTCCCTTTCCTTTTCTCTTTTTTCTTTTAATCGATGAAAATCTTGATATCATTGGAACGCATTTCAAGTTCTTGATGAAGATGAGGTCTTTACCTATTTTCTTTTCGTGCGATATTACTTTCGGAGAGTGATTTGCATATCACTTCTCTAGCACGCATTAACACTAACATTTTTACTGACCGACCTCAGATAGCCGTAGTTTCTATATAAACCCGATTACGATTGCTTAACATAGCGCTAAATTGTCCCTTATTAGAAAATGATTATTCATGGCTCAAACTTATATTTGAAAGTCCAATTATGGTTGATTATTTGTCTTAGGTCCATTACCTATGAAACTTATTGTTAGGAGGCTTTGATTTTATCAATCCTCCAACGAGTCTTCATTAACTTTGGCCTAAGTGCATCATTTGACCACATTGATCATTTGTTATAACAACTAATCACTAACTCACTACCAATATTATTGTACTAATTTTGTTTATGTTTCCTTCTTGCTCCCTATCTCTCATTTATTTTTATGCTCCATTATTATCATCTCATATCATATTATTGTTTATGCTTCCGCTCTCTTTTTCTTTTGTCCATTTGAACCATATCTTGTTCAAAACACTAATAAATGATTAAATCTCTAAAAATACTTGGCGCTCTTAATTTTGTGGTTATGCTCATGGGTGGACTTAGACCTTGGACCACTTGGACTATTCTTGGACCCTTAGACTTAGAATTAGGTCTCTTTCCCTATGCTTGAAGTATTATGGATATTTGTCTTTATTTGACTTGCTTATTTGCTTATGCTTCAAGACGGATGAAATTCTTATTTGACTTGCTATGGAGTTTGCTATCTTTTGGTTAGATTCTTCTTATCTCTAGCTCTTTATTTTGCATTTTAGGGTAGTCACTTCATCTCATCCCCTTCTTAAATTTTCAAAATCTCCTATCTTTTTCAAAAACCTTCTTGTTTTCAAACTTCAAACCGCTTTCATAATAAAACCTTAACTTTTGTCAAGTGATTTTCAAACTTTATTTTCTTTAATAAATGTGAATCAATTTTAATCATATTTTAACCAATTTCAAAAATACATAAAAAGATATAAAAACTCATTCAAACTTCTTGTGCTTTTGTGCACTTTTTCAATTTAAAACTTTTCATAAGTTTTAGATATGAGTCACTTCCATAGTTGAGATATAATTATCCTATTCCCCATAGTATTTAAGATATTGACATTTTTCACTTAGATGTTGAGTGATACACTTGTTGATTCTAATCCAAGCAAAATCCTCCATCTTTAGGTGATGCAAATGTTGTCCTATACTTATGGACCACTAGTCGTAGTTTTCTTCTTAAAATGACGACTTGTCTTTACGTTTAAAAATCAATCAAAATAAACCATTTTTGTTATTTATACCATGAACTACGAGGTTTTGATCCTATATTGCACTTTGTGGGTACGTAGGCATGAGACGATAAGTCTCTCCAAACACGAAAATCTTAAAAAATAATTTCATTCTCATCTACCTAATCTCTTTTCAAACAAACCTTTTCAAACCAAAAAGCATAGATTTTTCAAAGGGCTCCTATAGAGTACTATAGATTTTTTGGGTGCTAACACCTTTCCTTAGCGTAACCAACCCCCTTACCCGTTCTCTGTTTGTTCTTGTTTTAAAACTCTTAGGTTTTGTTCGCTCTTTTTTCTTTCCTTTTTGGATAAAATAAAAGTGAGATAGGGACTCTTGCATTTTTTAGTTAAGTTAATCAATAGCTTACACTCACAAATTTTCCCGCTACATCATTCATCAACATATTTGAAATAATGAAGATTCAATCTCCTTGAAAATTAACATTCCATAATATTTAAGATCTTCATCAACCAAAAAATAAAATAAAAATCGAGATGAAAGCAAAATAGTAAAAGATCAAGTATTTCTTAACAAGATATCAAAAGCAAATTCCAAACAAATATTAAAAAAAAAACTCTA
This sequence comes from Lathyrus sativus, assembly GCA_963859935.3. Classification (NCBI taxonomy): domain Eukaryota; kingdom Viridiplantae; phylum Streptophyta; class Magnoliopsida; order Fabales; family Fabaceae; genus Lathyrus; species Lathyrus sativus. Next base: position 570,934,435 of record OZ012735.1, on the reverse strand, counting down.
AAACAAATAAGGAAAATAAATGAGAAATAAAGAAAAAGAAAAAAAATATGAGTGAGGGAGTGTGTATCCGTGTATCATGGAGGTGTGGTAATGGCATCTTATATGGGCTTAAGCCCAGGAGAACAAGTAAATGAGGTTAAACAACAAAACCAACATCAAGAGGAATATCCTCTTCTTCTTTACGCGAGAAACATCCTCCATTTCTCTCTCATCAGCATTTCAAATGCTCCACCGCCCCGGAGCTCACCGTCGGCAGCGGCGAAACTTCCTTCCGCCACCCCTACATCATTTCTTCAAAACTCTCTCAATAATTGCCTTCCGATTTCAACCAACACAACAAAATTCAAGTAACATCGATGTCGGAGTCACCTTTGTAGTTGAAACAGAGTTGAAGACGAAATCTCAGGTATTCGTTGGATTTGATTTCTCTTCTTCTTCTTCTTCTTCTGAAAGTTGAGCTATGTGTTATGAAGGATTTTTGTTAATTTGCGTGAAAGCTTTGATGTGTGGGTTCACGTTGTTGTTGCAATTTGTTTATGTGTGGTTGATGTGGTTGAAATTTGTTGTTGTTAAATTGAATGAATTGCAGGTTTTGTTTTAATGAAGAAAAGAGTTGGAATGAAGTTACGGTGCTTATGAATTGAGTTGTTGATGAAGCTTGAAGAGGATTGAATTTGAGGATGAATTGACGGTTGAAGGTTTTGGGGAGTTTCTGCAGAGTAGTTCTGGCTTTCAAGCTTGGAGAAGTTTTTAAAATAGGCTGCTATTTATAGAAGAATGAGGTGAAAATTTTGAATTGAAATTGAAGTTAAGTTGATGTCGTTTTTGCTTCACTCATGCGTTTTGTAATTTTCAGGTCGTTTGGCTCGTGTTTTGATTATTTGTTGCAGCTTGGCAACTTGTTTTGCCTTTCTTTCATGTAGCAGCCGCGTTTGCCTCGCGAGCTTGGAGTGTAGTTTTGGCTTAGTGTAAGGCTTCATTGTGTTAGGATCGTGGCTTGTAGTTTGGAATGTGAAGCTTGGTTCGTGTGAACATGCAGCTTGGGCGAAGTTACTTGGCTTTGTTTTTGTTGAAGCTTGTGTGCAGTTGTGTTGATGATTTTTGGATGTTGTTCATTGGCTGCTCGTGTAGTATTCATGAAGCTTGTTTTTCTCTTTTTTTTTTTGTTTCAAACTTGTTGAAAATGGGCTTTCTCTTTCCTTGTTTTTTGTTGTAGTTTTTCCATGTAACATATTATGTAAATGGGTTTTTTTTTATTGGACAATGAACTTTTATTTTTTTTAGAATTTTTATGATGAATGGATTTTTGATTTGGTTTTGGGTTTATGACTTGTTATTTTTTTGCACCCTCCACTCATGTTGAAACTTTGGCCATGAGAATTCTTTAGACTTGCGATTCTTAATCTTTGATAAAAAAACATGACTATCAAGACTTGAATTTCCATGTGAATACCAAAAATCTCATTAGCCAAATTCCACACTTTTGAATTTTCACTTAAAATGAATTGACACTTGAATTGATCTTGAGGAACCAAATTGACCATGAATCTATCTTGGATTAGAATGAATTAGAGTTCTGAGTCAATGAATAAATCTTGAATTAATATTGAATTTGGAATAAATTGGAGCCTTGTATCAATGAATTAATCTGAACTTGGCCACTTGAATCTTGCTGAATCAAAGTCTTCACTATGAAACTCCCTGAACAAGAAAGTTCCTTGAAATCAGATGATTATGAATTGAGATATGAACTTCAATACACTGTACAAAACCCTAACTGAAAATGAACTGGATTCTGATGATTATCAACCATGAAACATTATGGAATTGACACAGTCTGATAGCTTGGAATGAAGCACAATTGTTTAACCAAGATTAGGTCAAACTTAATTGAATCTTAATCATCACTACACACACACTTGCCCTGATAGCCTTGACTGAACCCTGACTCAGCCTTGCAACACATGAGCTTTGACAATAAGAAAAATGCAAACAACAGGCACATGTTTTTGGGTTTTTGAATAAGGGTTAGTAATAATAAACAAACACAAGAGCAAACCTAAAGAAGTGACCAATGGGAGAACTCATGCTTGTGAGTGTGATGAAATGCAAATGATATGATAGGTGGAATCTTAGGGATAAAAATTAGGGTATGATAGATGCCCCTATTTAATCTTCTTGGACCTGAAGGTATGAATAACAACGACTTTCAGACATTCGAAGTAGAAGAGGATAAAATTACATAGTACCCATAATTTTTTTCAAGTAAGAATGGATGTAAAGAGAAAGTTGGTTTATTGGATATGGATTGGTGATGTAGGTCACTTGTTAGGGATTGACATTATCATCTGTCACAACTGCGAAAAACACCCGGCAGAAAAACAGAAGAGTCGTCACCGAACGTTATTTATCCCAAAGAGAGGGAAAGGAAACGATCGAAGAAAACTTGAAGAACGGGAAAAGACAAGATCATCGCAACTAACTCTTGGATTCAGGAGTCGGTTACGCAAGGGGAAGGTATTAGCACCCCTCACGTCTGTTGTACTCATCGGGATCCATGCTTGTTGTCTAATCAAAGGGTATGTTATCTAAAAGCTATTGCTAAATGGAAACGAGAACAAGAGAAAAAGAAAGAGACTCGATAGGACATCGCCGCCCTATGCCTACGTATTCCCTCGTGCAATGGGAAAGTCAGAGTCAACATAGTTTAGAAAACTACGGGTGATGGGGAAGGTTGCTCGCCAAGACATCGCCTTTTTGTGCCTATGTATCCTCATCTGGTATGAGAAATCAGAGCAAACGTAGTTTGGGTAAAAAAAAAACCACAGATTGGTTAAGTGTTTTTTATGAGTGACACTAAGTTCCCATTTCAGCAGTTAGGGTCTATGCATGTTTGCGATAGAACGAAAAAACAACGTACTCTTTTCTGAAAATGAGTTTGAAACATAAATCTCGAAGGATAAAAAGGTTTGAATTTTGTTTGTGAGTTTTAGTTAAGTGAATTATTTTGTTTGAGATTCACGTTGCACTAAAGACTATGACATAGGAGCGAATGTGTCGCATATCACCCAAAGGGTATACACTAAACACTCTAGGCAAGTGAGGAGAAACCCCTAACTCATCATTTCCCACGTGCTTAAGACTCGTAGCGTACAATGCTCATCGTCTTTATTGGATGAGTTAGAATGCGTTTTGAGATGAAAAGAGAGACGCACGGAAGGTCTAAGGGAAGCTCGGCCTTAACGTTGTCATGCAAAGTGGTCCTAAAGTCGGGATGCGAAAAGAGATTTTATCCTAATGTTAGCATGCAAAAGATGGAACTAAGGTTGAGGTTAGAAGGGACTAGCCTACTTGTTATCATGCTTGGGTTGCAATTTTAATGTCTATCCTACTCCAAATTTGACCAGAAATTAAATTGGACTAGGAAACCTAAGGGAACATGCAAAGACAAAGCAAAAAGCAAGGAAACAAGGTAAAAACAGCAACTACAACAGTGCCTCCTGCACAAGACAAGAGTAAAATCCAGAATTCAAGCAAGACAGTCTATAACAGCACATGTTTCAGCACAAAAGTAGGTGTAAAAAGGCAGGCAACAAGCAAGTAAGGCAAGGACAGCATGCAAATTCAAAACAACCACAGATGTGGAAAGTTGGGCAGCAAGTAAGCATAAATGCAATTAATCAAGAGCAAACACCAATCATGGATAGGTATCATGCAAGTATGGACATGTTTCAACAATCAAACATAATTTATCAACAATATTGCATCTATAAGAAATCAACAAGATCAACATGCTCTTCAAATCAAGTTAAACGATCGAACGATCAAACAAGCGCGCAACAAAATGGAATCGGAAACAAATGCAAACGTGCATCAAACATCCAGCAAAGTAAACATTCATGATAACCAACTAACATGATATAAGCAAGCAAAGCATGTGATCATTCATCAATCAAGCAACACTGGCATGTTATGCATTCAAATGGAAACCAGATGTTATGTGTTGAAGAATCAAGATCAAAACTTTAAGAACGATGAAATATGTCAAAAACAATCCACATAAATGCATCATATCATATCATGAAGTTTAAGTGTGAAAAAGATCCTAAACAAACAAGAAAATACAAAAATAAGGCACTCTGTCCAGTGGTAATTGGTTACTGTAATCAGGTAATCGGTTACATGTTGTAAAAACAGCCTGGAACTTGAAATTTATGAATGCTAATTGGTTACCCATATGTGGTAACCGATTACCACTGAACCAAAAACAGAAACACAACCTCCAAAATCAGTTTTCAGCACCAAACAACTTATCCAATCAATCACATGAACATGTAATCAAATAAGCACGAATATATCATCAAGAATCAACGATCAAACATCATGTAAACACAATCAAACATTGAAATCACAAATCAAAAATATCTAAATCATCCAAATGGATCAAAATGCATCAAAAGCCATGGATCTACATTGTGATTATGCAAATAAGTTCAAAACTGAATTAGATCTAGAATTACCAACCTTCAAAGTTAATATTTGCTTTGGTGAGTGTTGATTCACTTGAAATTAACAGATCCAAGCTTGAAACCTAAAGAATCTTCAAGATCCAAGAGTTTCCTTATGCTAGAAATGAAGAACAAGTAAGATCAAGAAAAAATGATCCCAAAAAGCACTTCCAATCTAGCTTCAAAATTCTGATCCCAATCCATACAAAAATTTAATGATGAATTGAAGATAATGGAGATGAATAATGGAGATTTAGCTCTAGAATTCAAGGATTCCAATGAAGAATCAATGAACTCAAGTGGGAAGAGCTTTAACGGAGGTTTTGGGAATGAAAAGGTTGAGAGAAAATTCTCAAGACTGAAGGTGAAATATGAAAATGAAGGTAATTGTGTAAGGTTTGGAGCAAATTCACTTAAATAAGCTCTAGGTTTGGAATCAAAATATGGTTTAGAATATGGATTAGCATTTGGAATGGAAATTAGGAGTGGAACTAGGAATGGAGTGTTTAAAATTTGGAGAGAAATAGTGAAAATTGAAACAATTCTAGATCTTTCCAACGATGATCATGTGAAATTAATGGTTGAAAATGATTGGAAAAATTGCAATGCTGAAAATTCAAATCTCCTGGCAAATTTCGCCCAGGGTAACTGATTACCCATATGTGGTAACCGGTTACCACATTCAAAAATGCACAAATTGGCGCCCAATGGAGGGAATCCCGTATAATCACCCATTGGCACCTGTTATAAGCTATGTTAAGCCTTTGAAACTTTCCCTTGGATATTATAACTATGAGAATACATGGGATAACTTGTACACTGTCTCTTGAGATGAAAATAACCTGCTGAATAAAATAAAATTGTCCGTTCAATCGCTGGGCAAAATATATGCCAGAGCCTCTGATTGCTCGCTGTTTGAACTCTTGCAACGAAAGGGAACCCTGAGCCACAGAAATACCTTGATCCCATGTCTCGAGAACCAATGCTATGATATGAGGAAATGCAAAATTAAAAGAGACAAAAGTCATTTACGGTTAAAACGAAAGGGAAAATTTTGGGGTGCTACAGCTACCCCTATTCAATCGACTTGAAGCTGAAGGGATGATAACAACGACTTTCAAATGTTCAAGGGGAACGACGATTGAATACCAGAAGAACCCGAAATTTTTCAACATGGAGGGATGCAAAACAACGAATACCAACCAAAAGTTAGGATGCGACACGCTGAGGATAACAATCCAAGATGAATAAAACACCAACCAAAAGTTGGAATGAAGCGAAGGATACCAACCAAGAGATGGGATAAACAACCAAAGGATACCAACCAATAGTTGGGATAAACAACCAAATGATACCAACCAAGAGTTGGGATAAACAACCAAAGGATATCAACCAAGAGTTGGGATAAACAACCAAGGATACCAACCAATAGTTGGGATAAACAACCAAAGGATACCAACTAAGAGTTGGGATAAACAACCAAAGGATACCAACCAAGACTTGGTATAAAAACCAAAGGATACCAACCAAGAGTTGGGATAACAATCAAAGGATACCAATCAAGGATAACCTTCTGAGAATAAAAATCAAATCAAGAACCTGCAGGACGTATAATCAACTGAATTACAACCTGAGGGAAAAGACAACTCCACTAGGGACGAAGAGAAGCCTAAACAAACAACTCTATGGGGAAGGATATCTACTAGAAGATAATAAACAAAGGATACCGACCAAAAGATGGGATAAAGGTTACTCCCTAGAGATAAAAACCAAACACTACCAACCAAGAGTTGGAATAACAAAGGCTACCAACCAAAAGTTAGCATCACCGCAACACCGACCAAAGGCGAAATGATGGGGAATAACATCCTGAAAACAGCGACCTTACCGGAGGGCATACCAACCAAAAGTTGGAATACAACGAAAGGTAATAAGCAAGCTACCAACCAAAAGTTGGAATCATTTCAAAACTGCAAGGGATAACATCCAACCCAAAAGCTGAGGAACAAGGATACTAACCAAAAGTTAGGATCACTAGAACACCGACCGAAGGTGAACTCTGAGGGAGAGAGATACCAACTCCAATAGTTTAACCAACAAAGAAAGACTACCAACCAAAAATTGGAATCAACAACTCAAAACAAAGACTGCCAACCAAAAGTTGGGATCATCATCCAGGAAACGAATGTTAGCAACTGTCATAACCCAAAATTTCCCCCTAGATTCCATTATCATTCTAGGTACATCAGGCATGTGTTATCTAACATTAATCTTTTTCAAGTTGATCTTTGTCAAGATGCAGATGAATTAGGGTTTTACATTGTCAAAATCGAGGATCCTATGGATTGATCAATCAAGGTATTGGATTTATCTTCTATAAATCAAGGCCTCATGTCATCAAGAGACTCCCATTTTTATAAGAACGAGTGTCATTTGAGGTTGTTACCAAAAAAACAGAAGCAGTGCAGTGCCCTAATTAGGGTTTTTAGTGGAAAAGTCAACTGAAGTTTGACTTTTAGTCTAAAGAGGTTTTTAAAGCTTGAATCATGACCCATGGCACTCCTATGAATTATTAAAGTCTCCCCAAGAAGTTTTAGAGGCTCAAAGAACCCAGAACATTAAGGATCAATCCTGAAGATTTTAGTTGTTCGGGTCGTCTGTCTGAAAAGTCAACTCTTTGACTTTTAAGGTTTTGACCCCAGTTTGAAGCAAGCAAGTCTTCCAACATCATCATATGCATAAATAGTGAGTTTGGTGAGGATTTAATCAAGGATTGATATATAACTTGCAAATCAAGAAACAAGGGATCATGAAAAAACCCTAATTTGAAGCCAACTTGGAGTGACTACAACTTTCTAACCACACATCCAAATAGAGTGGTTCAAAACTTATTGGAAAGCTCTTGAGGATCCCCTTAAAAGTTTCCTATGGGTTTGAAGGAAAAAATGCTTAGATTTTAAGTTGTGAGCTCATCAAGTTGTGAAGAATTTCAACACTTCGAAAATTTTCATGTTTCTTGGCGTGTAAGTCAACGTTTTCATGTTTCTTGGCGTGTAAGTCAACATGAAAGTTGTAAATAATGTTTGGGGATTTTTAAAAATTACAAGAGAATTTTCTCAAACTTTGCGTTAGGGAGAATCGAAGAAGGCAAGTTAGGCATTTTCCATGTCACAAAACCAAGTTCAGCATTGACATTTTCTTGCATAAACCCTTCAAACCTCTTCTAACCCCTTGATTAAATCATTATTTGATGTGTATGGACCTAATTGAGGATATTAGAATGCATAACCATGAGCAAAAATCAGAATTGAATTAAATGAAATTGTTTAATCATGCAAGTGGCATGAAAGAGAAACTTTTTGCAAGTTCTATCATAACTTAGCAACCACATCATCTTCCCCATCCCTATCAATTCAAGACAATTATTTTTAGGCTATAGGTGATGATAAAACTCATAGAGAGGTGGCTAAAACTCAGAAGCAAGATTTCAAGTTGATCTTGCACATTTTGCCTCCAAAAAGGGCAAAGTTGGCAAGATGAAGTAATCTGCCCATACCACTTGATTTCCAAACTTGCCTATAAATTGAGCCTCCTCCTAACTTCCAAAAAAAACAATATTTAGCTAGAAACCAAACCAAATATCTTCCATTCTTCTGATCTCAACCTTCTTGCAAGTTGAAAACTTGGTCACCTCAAGGCATAAAATCTGCCTTGGCACAAACCCTTCCAAAACTCATTCCAAACATCAAACACCTCTACCAACACTTCACACACATCACAAATGATTTATTGAAGCTTCTCAAACACTCATTTCCACCAGAAAACCTCACTCAAAAAGTCAATTGTCAAAACCCTAAAACTTTGACTTTCTGCACTTTGGAAGCCACAACTCTGTCCATCACTTTTCCAATCTTTCTAATACTTCAAACACCTTCCATATAACTTGTTGGAGCTATCCAATTTATCACCACACTTATGTAACATAATTACCCCCACATTCCACTTTGGAGTTTTTGGTTCATTTTTGCATAAAAAACCATTATGTCAAGGCAGTTGCTTGGAGGAGTTTTGGATCACATGAACATCTCACTTGAGGCATTTTGAAGCTGTTTGGATCATAACATCTCAACTAGACTTCTTATTTTGTGCATTCCCTTGAAGAGGCTACAATAGGTAAGTTCTTAAACTAGCTACTTTTGAAACCATGATATATCTTGATGTACATTAATGTTGAACATGTTTGATATGCATTATAGGTCATGTTTGAACCTTAGCTTGCCACGAAATTTGTGTATAAGGGACTGTCTATATGTTCTTGCTTGCTAGATTTCCTTAAGCTTCATTTTCATATACAACTCATGGTTTCTATTTAGGCATAGATGTGTGTTGGTTATGAACATCATTTATATGTTTTATGTGTCATGTTTGAACATTTGGTTGCTGCTAAAAACTTGTATTCATGACTGTCACCTTGTTCATGCTAAAAACTTTTTTTATGTGCAATCTATTGATTAAGCCCCTCCCTTGGTGTGTGATGTTTGTAAACGTCATCTATATGTTCCATATGTTATATTTGATCACTTCCTTGCTGCTTAAACCATGTATGTTTGGCTGACCACATGTTCTTGCACATAGCTTGCCATTTTCAATGATGTCTTCGAAATTTCCAAATGATGCATGATTTGACCAAGCCATCACCACCATTGGATTCCTTATGAAAAAAATACACAATTTCCTTTTTATTTCACTCAATTTCATTAAGTTTTGAGAAATTTATGACCCTTCATGCAAATCTGCCTAAAAGTTGCCTTGTCATGACTTGATTTTTGCCTTAATTTACCCCATTTTGGACCTCATTTTCAAAAGTGCATAACTTCTTTGATTTTTATCATTTTTGTGATATTCTTTTTGCTAAATTCTCCTTGATATGTATAGTTTTGATGTGTTGAGGAAGAATTCAAGAATTGTTATTTTTGAAACATTTTGGCTCCCTTGAATGACATGACCTTTTTTAGGGTTTTTTCACTTGTTTCATGGGTTTCTTTGGCCTAGTACTTGATTTTTCTTGTATGATTGATCATGTGTGAATCACTTTTGAATGTGTAACATGTTTTTATGTTTTAAAACATTTGGTTTCTTACCTTACCATACTTATTCTTGCCTTTGCAAATGCTTGAACATGAAAACATTGCCTTGAAACTTCTCTGTTGATTTGTGATATGCTTCTTGAAGTTGTAACCTCTTGAACATGATCCCTTAACCTTATATTACTTGTTTATGTGTCTTGTTATTTTTGCACCCCAAAATTAACCAACCTTTTCTTTCTAACTTGGCTTATGTTTCATATCATTTAGCATTTGCATCTGCATAACATTGGTTCTAGATTGGGGATCAAGAGGTTGTATATGTCATTCAAGAGAGAAGATTTCTTGTTCAAGATCAATCAAGGGTATTTGTTCATGTCAAAAAGGATTCTTCATCATCAGATTGGGTATCAAAGCTCCTTGAGAGGAGAAGTGTGTGTATGGGTGTTATCTCCTATCTTAAGGATCATCAGAGGGTCATGAGGTCATCTGTTTAGGTAAGACATGGTTCAAGAGCTCAATGTGCATCTTGAGAGTTCTTTATGGAGTGTGTATGGTCATTCAAATCATCTACAAGAGCCTCAGTCAATGGATAAGAGGTTAGGGTTCCATTAGGTCAACCAAAAGTCAACTATGGGCTTGAGAGGATTCAAGACTTGGTTCTAGGTCATGCAAGCTATGGAAAGTAATCATAGGTCATATCTAATGATATTTTGAGATTAAATCAAGAAGATTCAAGAGTTCAAGAAGTTACTAAATTAGGGTTGCAGATGATTTTCAGTGTAAAACCCCCTCTTTTAGTCTCTAACTTCAAGGACAATTTTCAACATGATACAAGTCTTGTCTCATTTTCTCACAAACATGAGACTTGTTCATCATCTTTCAAGCTTTCTTTTGAGTTCAAGAAATCATCCATTGGGTTTGTACATATCAAGTTATGGTATCAACAAGTTGGCGCCATCAGATGAAGAGATTTTAGAGGTACTCAAAGTCAACTCACTTCCAAGAGATTTTTCACATGGAACCAAGCTCTTCCTCCATTTCAAGTGAACATGAGAGTTGTTCCTCATTGTCTTAGCTTTCCAAAAAGTCATAGAACTCCTAATTATCATGTGTGGAGCTCATATTATGGTCTCCACAAGGCATGGGTATTTTTGGAAACCTAGCCTTAGGTCTTTCATTTCAATGACCAATTCCATGAACTTCATGACCTCTAATCCAATTTTGTGCCACATGAAAATTGTGTCACATTGCCTTAACATCATCATGAAATAAATTTCCATGGCATTGGATGAATTATGTGATCATTTGAACCATAATGAGCATGAAAGGTTGATTTTTGGACATGGTTTGGATTTCTTCCATTACAAGTCATAAAATGAATTGACCTTGGTTTCTTTCGCATTATAATATCATCATATAATTGTCATGATGCTCTTTACCTCATTTGAACCAACATGAATTCACATTACATGCCATTTTTTCAAATTTCATACCTTAAAAAGCGTTGGTTCAAAACTTGGTATCAATGCATTTCCAACTCACCAAATCAATACAATTCATTCCTACACCCCTTAATTGACCATTTGCTGACCATGAATGGAAGGGAAAACACCAAAACCCGTGTGTACATGAAATGAAATTTTTTTGGCAAGATTGGAAAATCAAATGATTCACTCATTAAGGGCCTACATGTGATGCATGAACCCATCATATATAAGTCATAAATCAACCCTAAATGCTCAAAAGGGAGCTTGCTGCGCAGAGAGGAAGATTTCCATCAAAAATTCCATAACTTTCTCTTTCTTCGAATTGCTATCCACACTGAGTTTTTCTTTAAGCTTTGGCTCAAATCATCATCACTAAGGATCAAGGAAGGGATTAGCAGCTTCAAAGCAAAGCTTAGACTGAGTTTGAAGAGCCAACATAGCAGCTCTGTTAGGTATTTTTCCACACTCTAAAGATCTCATTCTAGGCGCCCATTTAAGTTCATTTGGTTTGCATATGAAGTCCTACTTCATGTAGGAAATGTTTGGATAATTTTGGTGTTTGTTTGGTGGAGTTTCAGAATGCGCAACAAATCTTCGTGGCTTGATTTCACCCATTTCTAGGAACCTTTTTCGAAAACTAATAGCATTTTTGGACTTTACATGAAAAAATCTTTGAAATGGTGTAAGGTGTTGACATTTTTATGGAGGTTGGAGGCCTAAGCTCCAGCGACCCTCCCAGAAAAGACGACCGGAGCCCTAGCTCCGGTGTCTGAGGGGGAAAGCTGATGTGGCTGAGAGACCTTTTGAACAGGTGATATGTCACGTGTGTGTGGCCTTGACTTTGCTCGCGTGTCCGTTTGAATCTGACCTGGATAAGTGAAACGGTGCATTTCACTTGAGAGTTTGTTTCTGATGGCTTTGGGCTTTGGTCTATTTGCTAATCCCACCCCACTTTTTAAGGCCCAGACGCGTGTGTGAAGGGATTCAGTGCAATCTATTTTACTTGTTACACCCCTCTTCCTATTTTAATTTATTTTATTTTATTTTATTTGCTATTTCATAATTAATTCATTTTAAATTAGTTTTGTGCTTTATAAAAAATTCCAAAAATATTATTCTGACATTTTAGGATGTTAGGATATTTTTCATTATTTTAATTTTATTTTTATGTTATTTTTAATATTTTTAATGTAATTAATGATTAAGGTAGTTTTATGGTTTATACCTTGTTTTGAACATGATCATTTACCACAATTTAAAAACCCCCTAGGACTAAATTTCCTCTCACACTTGGTGATTAATTGAGGTATTTTTGAGGGTTGGTTTGAGGTATTAATGATCATGATTCAATTGTTTTTTCTTTGACTTTTGTGGACCCTCGATGCTTGCTCGACAAGTTTAATATGTTGCCTTCTTGGACCTAGTTGGTGATGCTTTGACTTGACTCTTGCTTTGAGTTTTTGCACACTTACTTTTGATTGATTCAACTTAGTTTAAGTATTTTATTTGGAATTTATTGGAGTCTTCTTCTATTTTTGGTGATTGCTTCAAGTTCAAGTCATTTTAATCATGTGTATGCATACATTCTTGACCTAGTTTTTGGGATATCATCATGAGTGATCCCTTGAGCACCTCTTAAGCATTGTTAGCTTTGGTTAACATGCTTGAGGTTCTTCCTTGCATGTTTAGAGGTCAATTACATGTGTACCTTGTGCCACAAGTTATGTTTTGATCTTGTCTTTCCACTTGTTTAAAGTGTGAGATGTTTAGATGGACTTTGGTCCTCTAATTGAACTTGATCATTCTTGTGTTTGCCTTCCATTTTGATCTTAAATTTGAAGTATACCATTTGTGTTTCACTTCTGCCCTTGGTGTTGATGCTATTTCATGATGATTTTGTGGTGTTGACTTCACTTTGATTTCTTCATGAACATTTGCACTCTTTTGAGTTTTGTAGATGCTTTTGATTGGCTACATTTTATGGAAAAACATTAATGGATGTATGAATGTCATGACTGATGTTATGACATACATAATGAGGATTCAGCAGGGTAAGTTTAAATAGCTAAGAGTCACTTAAGTTGGATGTCATGACTGAATGTTATGACATCAAGCGTATGACATCAGGGCGCGCAGGTTTTAGTTTTCTGTTATTAGCTCAGGCTATACTTTAGGAAACATTCTAGGAAGCCTAGTTTTCTCAGGCGACATGTTAGGAATGGCTAAGGATAACATAGAAGACCCCTGACCTAATTGGAAAGGCGCAGCTTCATGAAGAGAGGTTTATCTTGGGTAAACCTAATTTCTCCATCATGGCCCAAAGCAAGTCTGCTGCTATAAATAACAGAAGGATCATTTCTAATAGTACAGAGCTTCCGGAGAGAGATTGGAGAGTATGTTTTGTGAGTGAAGAAGTCTAATTGTATCAGTTGTTCTTCACGTGTGTAGTGTATCTTAGGATACTTTTATGCCAAGCAATTGTCTGCTGCATGATTGCTTTGGTTTAGTGTTTGTGAACTGTTTGTTTAGTGTGTCAATATAAGCTTTTTTGCAAGAGAGTTGTGTCACTTGATCAAAGCTGTGAAGCAAGATCAAGGTGTGTTTGAAGTGTGACTTCATTGTCTTTTGCAACTTTGAATTGGTTAATATCACTGCTATGATTGAGGGGGACTGAGTGGGAAACTTTGGTTTAGTATTAGGCTGAAGTATCATTGGGTAAGTCTTAAGTGAAGAGTGCTAACTGGTTGTTTGACTCTGAATTAATTCTACTAATAGTGAATTTCCTCCCTGGCATGGTAGCCCCCAGATGTAGGTGTGGTTGGCACTGAACTGGGTAAACAATTACTTGTGTTATTTACTGTTTTCATTTACAGTTTGTTATTAAGTTCAGTAGTCAGTGTTACAGTGGATGTCATAACATCCATGATAACATCCATTGTTGGGTACCTAGAATTTCAACTCTATTTTGGTGCATTCCTTGGTCTTTAAGTAAATATTTGGTTGAGTTGGCTATGAGTTGGTGGCTACCCCACACTCTTTCCTCCCTCACTTATTTGTTTGTGCTCTTTGTGTAGCACCTTTGCTTCTCATGATGATTGATGGTATTTGGTTGTAGGAGCTTGCTTCTCCCATTTCATCTCATCTCTTTTGACTTGTTTAAGTCTTCCATCTTTGTGACTTGTGTTTGTTTGATTGTTTCATATTTTCATTTGTGTTTTAATCTCATATCTCTCTCTTCATATTTCAAGACTTGTTTAAGTCTTTCATTTCATTTTCATATATGATTGATTATGTTTGGCATGTACTTGTGCTTGTTCACGTGATCCCTTAGTATTTCTAGTCCCTCTGTTTAAGATGGGAGTAGGAGAGACATTAGGCTTTCAGTCATTTGCATGATAACATTAGGTAGTTCCCTTTTTAATCCCAACTTTAGGACCATCTTGCATGACAACATTAGGGTTTATCAGTTCCCCTTAGAGTCTTGTGTCTTCTCTTCTCATCTAAGAACTTCTTAAGACACTTAATAAAGGATAACAATTGTTGTACGCTACGAGCCTTAAGTACATAAGAAATGATGAGTGGGGGGCCTCTTCTCACATTGTCTAGAGTGTTTAGCGTATGCCCTTTGGGCGATATGCGACGCATTCGCTCTTATGTCATAGTCTTTAGTGCAACATAAGTTACAAACTAACTGAATTCACTTCTTCTCATAAAAAACACTAAAATTCTAGTATGCAGATCACATGTGTTGCAAGAACATTGATCTCTGCTCAACAAGGATGAGGATAGACCATGGTCAATTTAAATTTCTTTAAATTGTCCCAATGTCATGATCAATGTCACGACCTCTGTTGTGACATCTGTAGTCTGTCATGCTATTTATCTAACCATTTAAAGTACATAATTGTAAACGCAGAAAGATAAATAACACAGTAATTGTTCACCCAGTTCGGTATCAACAACACTTACATCTGGGGGCTACCAAGCCAGGAAGGAAATCCATTATTAGCAGAATTAATTTAGAGTTAAACCTCCAATTTACACTCCTCACTTAATCTCTACCCAATGCAATTTCAGCCTAGAGACACTCTAGTACCTGAGCATACCCACTCACTCCCTACAATCACACAACAGTGATTTCAAACAATTACAAAAACAGTATGAAGAGACACTTCATATGCACCTTGATCTTGCTTCACAGCTTTGATCAAGGAATTCACACACTTTTGCTTCACAGCTTCGAGTGAGACACAACCTAGAATCTACCTAACCAAAACAATCATCCACCAGACAATTGCTTGGATTACAAGTATTCCTAAACAGACTTTACAAGTGAAGACTAGCCTTCTTCACTTACAAATATGTCTACCTCAATGTATCAAAAGATACAAAAGGTGACTAACACAAGGGACTCTCAACCCTAGACCTCTATTTTACACTCTGGTTTTTCTTGATGTGAGTGCTTGCTTTTCTTCTGCTTTTGCTCCTCCTTTTATAGTCGTGCAGACTGGGCTTGGGCTGTGCAGAAGTAACAAATATTAGTTTTAACAAAATAAAACTAATTTCCACAATTCAAGGTGCTGTCCAATTAGGTCATGGCATGGTCAGCATTGTCTTGAATCTCTCCTGATATAACTCAGGGGTCATAACAAGTCTTCCTAAAATCTAGCCTGATATAACAAAAAACTAAAATGCCTGCACGATTGATGTCATACGATCAATGTCATGACATTCAGTATGACATCCACTATTCTGCAGATTTTTCTTTACACTAGACCTGGCTTCACCCAATCTTCTGCAAAATAATATTAGAAACAATTATATTCAAGTTTCCTAAAAGGTCTCCAAGATCTTTTTATGAATACCAATACAATATGTTCTTGTTCCTAATCCATCTCCTTAACATATTTACTGATGAGGTATTTTCAACATGGTCTCATCAATCCAAACCAATTCTGTCAAGAGATATACACTAGCAGCTCCTTCTGTTGTCATGCAACTATGTCTTGCTTAAAACCCATGACAACACACCTTACTCACCACAACTCACATTGTTGTGGCTGCACACCTCACACTGCCTGTGAGGAACTTCATCAAACCTTAACCTGTTGTGGCTGCACACCTCACACTACCTGTGAGGAACTAGGCTACTGCTACCCCATAATAGTGCCTGTTGTGCCAGACAGCTATGCCATTACTTTGGTAATAACATCCATGATAGCTGTCCTTTCTTCAACCTCTGCTAGCTCTTGCTTGCTCTTGCTGCACTCGACCTTGATGTCAGCCTCTGCTAGCTCTTGTTGCATATATCTCCTGCTGCACCAGCTGTAATGACATCCTGTTTTCAACACATGACAACAACTTTGTTATCAGCTCCTGCTAGCTCCTGCTTCACATAGCTCCTGCTGCACCAGATGTAAACACATGACAACAGTTCTGTCATCAGCTCCTGCTGTTTCTCACACAAGACAACAAATAGATGTCTTGATGAATGTCACGACATTCAGCATGACCTTTACATTAAAACACTCCACATCAGTTCTTTCACCAGCTCCTGCTTGCTTCTTTAGCAATGTCATAACTCTGGTAATGACATCCTGCTTAACATTTGTGCAGTATCTTGTTTTACCACAATTTAGCCAATCATAGAACCATGGACAGTTCTATATCATAGAACCATGGAACTAACAAACTCCCCCTTTGGCAAATTTTGGCTAAAACAACTTATCAGGACATCCAGCAGAAGTTTACACAAACTATCATGCTCCCCCTTGATAGTTGCATCCATCATGGAAGCAACAATGCTTTCCTCATCAGCAGCAGTAGTTTTTCTTTTCTCCCCCTTGGTTTAGTCTAAACTTTTACAACAAATGGAGTACTTGTACATACATAAGCTCAACACAAACTGTACATACAGTCATCTCACCATCTCCCAAGAAATACACAAGCTGCTTGACCTTTAATAAGGACTGCACCACTTAAGCAGCTACACACCAGACAGGTACACATCTTCCCATGTCAGCATCAACATTGCTCCCCCTGAAGGAGAGAACCCAAGCACATGAAGAGTTACTTCATCATCTTCACACAGGCAGTTTTACACCCCTTGATTCACAACCCATACTAGAGCAAATAGCATAGGTAGTTGCAAGATTCCTATCTGGAAGATTTCTCAGCTTTGACAGAAAATCTCCAAGATGTCAGAGTGAAATTCCTTCCTGATGCACAAGATCAAGGCTGATGGTGTCTTGATCTTCATCTTCACCAGTCATATAAAATACTTGGATAGAGGCCCAAATAACTGACTTGATCCATTGTTACCTAATGACAAATCCAAAAGGAATACACTGTCATGTTCACCATGAGCTTGGAGTAGTAACCCAATGTCACAACATCTTGTCTGACATTCTACCTTCTTCAAGTCCCAGATTTGTTTGAAACCACAAACAATCTTAACACATAGCTGCACTCTTACAGCAACAGATCCTGGATAGAAGTATAACTCTCCCATATCAATGGTAACCAGTACACATGAATGGCAAACATAAGACGCATCTCCATGTCTTCAAGAACTCATTCTCTGTTCAACACACATGTTGAACGCATTCACTTACTGCTTGACCCACAAGCAAGTAGTACACCCATCAAACAGAAGCTCTCCCCCTATCTTTGATAACAGCTGCTCCATGGTCATTACATTATCTCTCATGACCAACTCCATGCTTATACAGAGAGAAGGCACCAAACTGATTCACCTCTTCCTAGAGTTACTTGTAGCAGAAAAGACCACTTCTCCACAAGTATTTTGGCCTTCTGCTGAGTACAAGATAGACACCGCATAGGGACTTTATCACATCAGAATGTACTCAATACCTTCACATCATAATCCAAGACAGTCCTTTTACCTTATCATTCTCCCGTATGACAAGATAGAGTACTTCTTAGCGAAGAAGTGAATCACAAGTTCCACAAGAGATCCTCACCTATCAGATGGTTCATATCACAGACACACCATCCCATGGTTCTTTATGTGCCCATACTGGACTTACGGCTGCCTAGTAATCCAACTGAAGATCTTCACAGCTTCACTAGCTTGATCAAATACCTCTCCACAAGGAGGTAATCTTCTATACACAGCTAAGGGCTTCTACCACAAGCTCCAATATGTGCACAGACACAGATCCTCCATTGGTCTTAAACCAATTACCCTTCTTCACATGAGTAATTTGTTCCAAGAACAGCCCCAGAACCTTCTGTGGTCTTCAAATACCTACCCTTCTACACAAGAATAGTTCTCTAAAGGCACACTGCTTAAATAACCAAATGCCACTGTTTGGTTATTCAGCATTTTTCAGAGCTCTAGAAAGTCTGCTAATCCACCAGGCCACTTTGGTCTTCACATTCTTCTTGCTCCAAAGCAAGGCATCTACTCCTTCACACAGATCCCACAAACTGTATGATATGAAGCATTAATTCCATTCATACCTGAGAAGATCAACTTATCTTCAAATGATGTGCCACACCATCACTTGAGGCCTTGAAGTTTCTGCTTGATGTCACAACTTTGGTTAAGACATTCAGCTGGAGAGTTCAGGCTTTCATTCTGCCACTTAGAAGATATCAGTGCATAGGCTTGATATCAAGTTGGAGGCGACAACCTCAATCCTGCTTTGTTGTACCATAACAATTACCTTGAAGTGCATTTGCTTCATGAAACTCCTCTTTAGAGAAACCAAACATGCCAAAGCTTGATTCTTTTAGGGAGGTAGGATCACACAAATCTTTACAAAAGGATTCCCGCTTTCCTTAAGTATAGACTTCTTCAGAAAATCAAAGATACCTGCCGCTTATCCTTGACCTCCAAGCTGAGCAAGGTCATATGCTCCTACGCACTTAGATCAGAAATAAACTGACCTAAGCAGTGCTATCACCAACACCATCTTCTAGACAAGTTTCTTGCCAGGAAACTTTCTAGCTAATAGATCCGGTGCTTCTAGTAGAAACTAGAACACAACTGCTGCACTCCAATACTCTTATAGAGAAGATTGTCTTCATCTTCACTTCCATCAACACTTCATCCTAGCCTTAGTTCCTGCCAAGAACATTACTGGAATGAGTACAGATCCAGCTATATCTCCTTTGATCTATGGATTAACAGAATTCTGCACAACCCATGCTGATGGAATGTCTCAACATCTGGTTGAACTTCAGATCCTTGAAGTAAACCAAGCATATCAGGGCCTGATGCTTGTGCAACAATTGATGAGACATCTTGATCATCAACCAAGAATAATCCATTAAATATTTGAGAATATCTCAAATTGCAATAAATCTTAAATCCTTGTAACAGATCCTTCTCTGAACTTCATAAATAATCAATTAAATACCTGTGTAGACCACAAACAGCTATTGATCTTAAATCCACACATCTTCAGGAATACCAAGGCTTAAACATCAAGGCTGCCACCCTTGACTCAACCTCTCTATGACTTCCTCTGCTGATAGAATCCTTTGTAAGTCATGAGTGGGGAAAATAAATCACCTCCCACACAGCAGACCAGCCCAGGCATACAACCAAGCACTACTGCAAGCACCATCTATCAATCATCTACATAGCCGCCACAACCATGTATCAGACTGAATATAGGCCAATCTTCTCCCAGGGCTACCAGAGTTCTTTCATTAGAAAATTATGCAGCGGAACCACCAAAAGAACTCCTTCAACATGCCCTTATAGGACATCATATAGAAGTAGCCACTCCTTCTTTGGTAACACAATCACCAGGTCATAGAGCTTCTATATCAGAGGGCATCACAGCAGGTACAAGCTCCTCTTTAGCTCCATGAGCAGTAGCTCAGACATTCAGCAAGCTCAACTTCCCCTTGTTCAAAACACCAGAAAGCATCTCCCAAAATCTCATCTAGAACAGACAGGATGCCTTCCCTGATACCAATTGAAATTCTGGTATGCAGATCACATGTGTTCCAAGAACATTGATCTCTACTCAACAAGGATGAGGACAGATCATGGTCAATTTAAATTTCTTTAAATTGTCCCAATGTCATGATCAATGTCACGACCTCTATTGTGACATCTGTAGTCTGTCATGCTATTTATCTAACCATTTAAAGTACAGAATTATAAATGCAGAAAGATAAATAACACAGTAATTGTTCACCCAGTTCGGTATCAACAACACCTACATCTGGGGGCTACCAAGCCAGGAAGGAAATCCACTATTAGCAGAATTAATTTAGCGTTAAACCTCCAGTTTACACTCCTCACTTAATCTCTACCCAATGCAATTTCAGCCTAGAGACACTCTAGTACCTGAGCATACCCACTCACTCCCTACAATTACACAACAATGATTTCATACAATTACAAAAACAGTATGAAGAGACACTTCATACACACCTTGATCTTGCTGCACAGCTTTGATCAAGGAATTCACACACTCTTGCTTCACAGCTTCGAGTGAGACACAACCTAGAATCTACCTAACCAAAACAATCATCCACCAAACAATTGCTTGGATTACAAGTATTCCTAAACAGACTTTACAAGTGAAGACTAGCCTTCTTTACTTACAAATATGTCTGCCTCAATGTATCGAAAGATACAAAGGGTGACTAACACAAGGGACTCTCAACCCTAGACCTCTATTTTACACTCTGGTTTTTCTTGATGTGAGTGCTTGCTTTTCTTCTGCTTCTGCTCCTCCTTTTATAGTCGTACAGAATGGGCTTGGGCTGTGCAGAAGTAACAAATATTAGTTTTAACAAAATAAAACTAATTTCCACAATTCAAGGTGCTGTCCAATTAGGTCATGGCATGGTCAGCATTGTCTTGAATCTCTCCTGATATAACTCAGGGGTCATAACAAGTCTTCCTAAAATCTAGCCTGATATAACAAAAAACCAAATGCCTGCACGATTGATGTCATACGATCAATGTCATGACATTCAGTATGACATCCACTCTTCTGCAGATTTTTCTTTACACTAGACCTGGCTTCACCCAATCTTATGCAGAATAATATTAGAAACAATTATATTCAAGTTTCCTAAAATGTCTCCAAGATCTTTTTATGAATACCAATACAATATGTTCTTGTTCCTAATCCATCTCTTTGACATATTTACTGATGAGGTAGTTTCAACATGGTCTCATCAATCCAAACCAATTCTGTCAAGAGATATACACTAGCAGCTCCTTCTGTTGTCATGCAACTATGTCTTGCTTAAAACCCATGACAACACACCTTACTCACCACAACTCACATTGTTGTGGCTGCACACCTCACACTGCCTGTGAGGAACTTCATCATAACTTAACCTGTTGTGGCTGCACACGTCACACTGCCTGTGAGGAACTAGGCTACCGCTACCACATAGCAGTACCTGTTGTGCCACATAGCTATGCCATTACTTTGGTAATAACATCCATGACAGCTGTCCTTTCTTCAACCTCTGCTAGCTCTTGCTGCACTCGACCTTGATGCCAGCCTCTACTAACTCTTGTTGCACATATCTCCTGTTGCACCAGCTGTAATGACATCCTGTTTTCAACACATGACAACAACTTTGTTATCAGCTCCTGCTAGCTCCAACTGCAAGCTCCTGCTGCACTAGATGTAAACACATGACAACAGTTCTGTCATCAGCTCCTGCAAGCTCCTGCTGTTTCTCACACAAGACAACAAATATATGTCTTGATGGATATTACGACATTCATCATGACCTTTACATTAAAACACTCCACAACAGTTCTTTCACCAGCTTCTGCTTGCTTCTTTAGCGATGTCATAACTCTAGTAATGACATCCTACTTAACATTTGTGCAGAATCTTATTTTACCACAATTTAGCCAATCATAGAACCATGGACAGTTCTATATCATAGAACCATGGAACTAACAAACACAAACAAAAATAAAACCTTTTTTATCCTCGGGATTGTTTCAAACCTAATTTTCAGAAAGAGTATGTTACATTTCCATTCTATCGCAAACAGGCATCGTCCCTAACTGCTGGAATTGAAACGTAACATTTACTCATAAAACTCTTAACCAACCAAAGGTCTAGGTTTTCGGAACTACATTTGCTCTGATTTCTCATACCAGATGAGGATACGTAGGCACAAGACGATGATGTCTTGGCGAGCCCCCCATCACCCGTAGTTTCCCGAACTACGTTGACTCTGACTTTCCCATTGCACGAGGGAATACGTAGGCATAGGGCGACGATGTCCTATCGAGTCTGTTTCTCCCTTTTACCCCCGTTTAGTAGTAGCTTTTAGATAGTTTACACCCATAGATTAGACAACAAGTGTGGATCCCGTTGAGTACAACGGACGTGAGGGGTGCTGTAACACCCCACTTTCCCAAATTAAAATAAAATACGATTAAATCAAATAAATATTAGAGTTTCCCTACAACAGTGGGATGTCACATTCAACAAAATTCAACAAAACATTTCATTAGATGATTTTCAAAATAAAGCAGCGGAAAATTGTCATTAGTACATCATTCTCGGCCATCCACCAATTTACATAAAATATTCATTAAGAAGGTTCACCAAAATAAGATACGTCACATGAATACAACAAATCCAATCATAATAAAGTAAACACCCAAGTACCGTGTTACGTATCAGAGCATCCTAAGACTCGACCCGCACACCACTATCCAAGCTAGCTATGTACCTGGATTATCTGTACTTCCGAAGAAGCACATACCACAACAACAACAGAGGGGTGAGGAAACATGATCAAAATTATCGGTAATAAAATACATGAATAAAAGGCAGTAAATATACAAATCATCACCCCACCAGCATCAAACACGACCTACTGTCCAATCATCATCACAACATATAATAATGCAAGAATGCAACTCAATACCATGCATGCGGTACCGACTCACTGGTTCATTCAATCGAACCCCGGAATAGATCACTTACGCTCCTCTTGAGACATGATCTATCCCCACCATTCTCCACAAAAGAGTACGGGTGAATCACTTACGCTCCTCTTGAGACATGATTCAACTCCGCAATTCTCCACAAAGGAGTACGAATGGAATACTTATGCTCCTCCTGAGACATGGTCCATCCCACCATTCTCCACAAAGGAGTACGGATGAATCACTTACGCTCCTCCTGAGACATGATTCAACCCCACCATTCTCCACAAAAGATTACGGATGGATCACTTACGCTCCTCCTGAGACATGATCCATCCCACCAAAAGACAATGATATGCACGACACCAAATGCATAACACACAAACTCAAGCACACTAAGTGCACACGATCCTCCTGATCACATCACTATACATCATACATACATGTATATATACACCAATCAATTATGTTAATCAAATTAAATAATAGGGAAATTTACATTTGAACACCGAGTACACGCGATCCTCCCGATCATCTCACTATGCATCATATATATATATATATATATATATATATATATATATATATATATATATATATATATATATATATATATATATATATATATATATATATATATATATATATATATATATATATATATATATATATATATATATATATATATATATATATATATATATATATATATATATATATATATATATATATATATATATATATATATATATATATATATATATATATATATATATATATTCTACCCACCAATTAGTTATGTCAATTAAATTCAATATTTCATAATTTCACCTTTCAACACCAGGTACACACTCTTCACCACTAAATTCCATCTCTCTTCCTATCACAACCCAAGGAATCCTACAAAACGAATCACAAAGCAAAACAGCACAAAATCACGTTTTGCTTTCATGCTCGCCGACCCATTCGCCTAACGAGGCCTCAGCAAATGCTCGCTGCCTCATTTGCCTAACGAACCTGCTAGCGAAGGCAAACAGTGGCTACTGGAAGTGTTCGCTACCCAACTCGCCTAGCGAATTCCTAGCGAATGCTCGCTACTAGCTCGCTCAGCGAAGGTGCTGGCGAACGTCTGCGATTTCACAAAACCCTCACTGTTCAGAAATCCATCAGAAGCTAAAACTCATCCGATTCTCACAAAACCAGTCCCAACAGTCTTAGTCTAACATTCTACGACTAATCTACACGACTTATTCTAGATTTTACCCAATAAAACATCAACTCTACCGATTAAATCATTTCCGACCCAAAACGGTAAACTACGTAAAATCACCCAAACCATCCAAACCATTCTTATACAACCACATGCAAGAGGTTCACCATAACAGCAATGATCAGAAACACAACAACATACTAATTACGTTCATCAAATCCCTATGGGGTTAAGGAATCCCCAACTACCCAATTCATGCAATTACCAATCCCGATCCGTTTCTCCCCCCTTACCACGACTAGTTGCTTCGATTGATGAAAAAGTCCCAAGAATCCGACAACTTTGACCTTCTTCTTCTTCCTTTTGTTCTTCCTTCTCAACCTCTCTCTCCACTTGATCGTGTTCTTTGTTTCCTTTTTCTCCAAAACTCACTAATACCCCCTATTAAATCCCTTATTCCTCATTTCTTTTATTCCAATAATAATACTAATAATAATAATAATAATAATAATAATAATAATAATATTATTATTATTATTACTATTAATTATGAAATTATTATCATTATCAATTATATTATATTAATATTAAATGTTATAGTTTATTAAATGATCTCCACAAAGACACGCCGAAATAAAATAACACCGGAAAGATTAAATAATTAAAATGGGTGTTACAACTCTCCCCCACTTTTTATTATTTCCGTCCTCGAAAATTACCTGATGGAAATAATTCTGGATATGCTTCACGCATCCTGATTTCCAATTCCCAGGTCAAACTGCCTCCTGCACCACCTCCCCAAACCACTTTCACCAAAGATATCTCCTTCCCTAGGAGTTGTTTCATCTTACGATCCTCGATCCTCAACGGCATCATTTCGACACTAAGATTCTCCCTGACTTGAACTTCATCATTCTGAATCACATGAGATGGATCCGAGACATACCTTTGAAGTTGCGACTCATGAAACACGTCATGTAAATTCGACAGTTCAGGCGCCAACGCCACCCTATAAGCTACATCACCAACTCTCTGCAAAATCTGATACGGCCCAATAAACTTAGGATCTAACTTCTTGGACTTCAACGCACGACCCACACCAGTCACTGGGTTAACTCTCAGGAGCACATGGTCACCTTCACTGAATTCCAGCTCTTTCCTCCAGTTATCATGATAACTTTTCTGCCTACTCTGAGACGCTTTCATTTTCTCACGAATCATTTGAATTGTCTCAGTAGTCTGCTGCACAATTTCTGGTCCCAATACTAAATTCTCACCCGTCTCATACCAACACAGAGGAGTTCTGTATCTTCTACCATATAAAGCTTCAAACGGTGCCATTCCGATACTATAATGGTAACTGTTGTTGTACGTGAACTCGATCAACGATAAATGAGTATCCCATACGCCACCCTTTTCCAACACACAAGCCCTTAGCAAATCCTCCAACGACTGAATAGTCCTCTCTGACTGACCATTGGTTTGCAGATGGTAAGCTAAACTCAACTTCAACATAGTACCCAAAGCTTCCTGTTAACTCTTCCAAAACTCTGAAGTGAACCTCGGATCTCTATCCGACACGATACTCGACGGAACACCATGTAGCTTCATAATTACTCGAATATAAATCTCTGCTAGCTTCTCCAACGGTAAACTGATATTGATCGACACAAAATGTGCAGACTTCGTAAGTCGATCCACAATTACTCAAATAACATCAAATCCTATCGCCGTATTCGGCAAACCTGTAACAAAATCCATAGTTATACAATCCCATTTCCAAACCGGAACTTCTAACGGTTGTATCATTCCAGAGGGTCTCTGATGTTCCACTTTCGACTTCTGACATACCAAACAGGCATAAACAAATTGAGCTATATCTCTTTTCATACCAGACCACCAAAATATCTTTCTTAAATCGTGGTACATCTTTGTAGCTCCCGGATGGATACTCAAACTACTACGATGCCCTTCACTCAAAATTGACTTTTTCAGCTCGTCATTATCCGACACACAAATCCTGCCTCTGAATCTCAACACTCCTGTACTATCCAACTTAAAATCACTATTCGAGTCACTTCCTACTCCAGGCATCAAATCCACTAACTTCACATCTAACTTTTGGTTCTCTTTAATCATATCCAAGAAATCATTGTTCACTTGCAACTTGCCCAACATCACACCACCTGCCGTAATTTCACAAACCATGCTCAAATCTCTAAACTGCTCAATTAGCTCCATCTCTTTTAACATCAAAGCCGACATATGAATTGTTTTTCTGCTCAGAGCATCGGCTACTACATTCGCCTTTCCTGGATGATAACTCAAACTAAAATTGTAATCCTTCAAGAATTCCAACCATCACCTCTGTCTCATATTTAGCTCCTTCTGATCAAACAGATACTTCAAACTTTTATGGTCACTGAACACCTAAAATCTCGAATCATACAGATAGTGCCTCCAGATTTTTAACACGAAAACTACCGCAGCCAATTCAAGGTCATGAGTAGGGTAATTCCTTTCATGCACCCTCAATTGCTGCGAAGCATACCCCACCACCTTACCATTCTGCATAAGAACCCCTCCTAATCCCATCTTAGACGTGTTGCACCCTAAAATTTGCTCAACCTATTTCACCTGGTTTATGTTTTAATTGCATTATCATTTGCATAGTCACATCATGTACATGGTCCAATCATTTGCACATCATAACATAACAAGTCATCTAACAGGGGATCAAGTGCCATCCTTATCTAAAGAAGCACATCAAGGGGCCCTATTCAAGCTGAAGGACATGCAAGTCATCAAGGAATGGGTTGAAGCTTTGAGGAGATTTGAGTGTCAACAAGTGGATTTCTCTCCTAACTTGAGGTATATTGAGAATCATCAGTGAGATGAGAAGTATGGAATGTGAATATGAGGTGGGTATGGATCCCATGGGAGGCCTAGAGAGCCCTATTGATGCTTAGACAAGTCATGGTATCAAGTTCAAGAACCACAGTTGAGGTGTGTACAAGTAGGGTTTCATCTGGGTAACCCTAAGTCAAGGAGAGCAGAGAAATGACATCAAGCCCTAGATCTAGGTAATGGAAATCATGGATTGATATGTTGAGGCATGTGTATGGATGATTCAAGATCAATTTTAAGAGAATCAAGAGTGGTTGGAGGTGTTTGAGACATGGTTCCTAGGGTAAAATCCCCTGTATAGCACTGGACTTCCAAGCCACATAAGTCAAAATACAAGTTTCAAATGGATTCTTGGCCAACATGAAACTTGTAGAGCTTCTCAATAGATTTAATTTGAGTGCTAGAAGTCCTCAAGAAGATTTGTAGAACTCAAGTTATGGTTCATGCAAGTTATAGGTCACCAGAGGACACTGAAATTTATCTGTGAAAGTTACTTGACTTCCAAGCAACTTTTTCCCTTCAAGGAGTTTTCAAATGGATTCTTGGACAACATAAGAGTTGTAGGGATTGATCTTAGAATTCCATAGAGTACTAGAAGTCCTCAAGAAGATTTGTGGAACTCAAGTTATGATCTTGGTAATCCAGGGGTATTTTGGGAAAGTTGAATTATAGGTCATTTTTCAACATAGGTCAAAATCTCTGTCTTCCACTGCTCAAATGAAGAAATGTCCAACATGAGATGTGCTTAAAATGATGTTTCTAGGTCAGATAAGAAGTCATGGGTGATTGAAATGGCTTGCTTCACAAAATGATCCAAAATGGCCTAAAAAGAATGATTTTTCAAATGATTCAAAGGAGGGAAATTGGGATTTTTGAATTATGAGACATCCACATGGCATATGGGTAGTAATTTTGAATGGAAATTGGATTCTAAACACAATGACATTTCCACATTTTTGAATTGAGGCTTAATTTCATGACTTGCTTTGTATAGTGCTTACTTACATTACAAGTTACAATGCCAAAACAAGAATCAAAGCATTTCAGGCCAAGCCGACTATCCATTCACACTGACAAACCCATTTGCAGTTGGATAGAACATTATTGAGCAAGCTGGAAGCTCAGAATCGTGACTGTAGCATTGGACTTTCATGGCCATGACAGAATTTTGGATAAACAGATTTGGGCCTAAATTGGGTTGCAAAAGCCCAAAAATGGTTTCTATTTAAGCTCTAGAATGTTTCCAGATGAATTTTGGTGCAGAGTTCGTGGAGAGATTGAAGATAGCAAGTTGAGTTTCAAGGGTTCTAACTGAAAACGGTTTTGGAGTTTGGATCAAGATCAAGCCAAATTGAAGTGCCTAGAAGCCTCATCTGGCTCCACTGATCGTGTTTGAAGAGTTGCAAAGCCTGAATCCATCATCTTCTACCTCTGTTGATTCAATTTTCACAGGTATGTAACCTTTGAATTTCCTCTTGATCTAGGCTGAACTAGGGAGATTCTTGCATGTGGTTAGGGTTTAGATGGAACCTAGGTCGTTTCTGGATAGGAATTGGAGCAGTTAGAGACAATCCAAGATGACATGCGATTTCTGTTTGAGCACGAATTGAGTTGATCCTAAGGCTATGAACTGATTTGGATAGATCATTATGATGTACAAAACATGAGGATTATTTATGTGGATTCAATTTTGCAAATGGTGATGGTTGAGCTTTTGGCATATTCTGAAAATGGCTTCGTGTTTTAATTTCCATTAAGAATTGGATGAAATGGATGTGATATTCATGATCCTGGTGATTTTCTGAGTAAGATAGGTATAAGGTTCATCAGTTTTGGTCACCTGAGTTTAGGACCTCATCGGATAAGAAGGTGGAAACCACCGTCTGGAATTTTCCTCAGGTCACCTGAGTTTTTGGGAAGACGATGCCTGAAGTGTTGGATCAGGTTGACTCATTGACTGGGAAGCGTGATCGTGTGGACGTGATTCAATCTTAGATTTCCCTCTATAATCAATACGCTGCGTTTCATTAATCCCAGTCAGCGTGTGACTGGGATGCCATCTGGTCCTCACGTGGACGCGCCTCAATGCTTGGATTGGATTACCAGTCATTTGATCCAAAGGCTCCCATTTAATTCAGCATTTTAATTTCTTTTATGTTGATTTTCTTTTATTTTTAATCCATTTAATTTCTAAAATTCATAATAAATCCAATATTGATCCAAAAAATATTTTAAAAATACCTCCATGATCTTGGATTTATTTGTGATTTTATGAAATTAATAAATCCCATTTCTATCCATTTTTCAATTTAATTTGATTTTTTCCATTTTATTCTTTTCTTTAATTTTACATATTTGCTACATGTTCTTGCTGATTTTCTTGTGATCAATTGGTGAATGATTTTAAGTTGATTCTTGCTGGATTGATTAGAGTAGGGAAGCATGTACCTTTAGAAATTTTATCACATTTTTGTGAATAAATTTAGGCTAGTTTGAGAGGTGAATAGGAGAGGTGTTAGAATTAGGGTTTCAAGACAAATAGTTGTAGTTTTGTGCATAGTTTGAGGATTAAATGGTTGATCTAGGGTTTGGGATTCCTATGGGGTATGGGGTATAGGGTTAGGTTCCCTTAGAAATTTACCTAGGATTTTCTGATAAGCTTTAGCATTTTATCTGATTTTTGCAACTTGTGTGATGATTGTGGGTTTCTCCTCTGGATATTTGGTTTGGTTATGCTTGTGTGGGGCTATTTTGGAGTGCTTTTGGTGGGGACTTTGCTTGGATGACTTGAAGATCAAATGAAGTTTCTTTGGATGGCTTGAAGAAGCTTGGAGTTGAAGTTTTCTCTTTTGTTGGAGTGCTTGTCAGAGGCTTAGGGATTAGGATACATAGGAAGAGCATTAGAGTAGTCTTGTTTCTTCTTTCAAACATAGAGAGCTTATTATGCCTCTATTTCATCCCATGACACAAGGTCCCCCAAAGAAGTTCCATCTCTCCTTAGGAGGGATGTAGAGCATGCTTTGGTTGGGTAGAACCTTGAGGATACCTTTCACTTGCTATGTTAAGATCTTAGTGATTTCCTTGGGTTGTCACTGAGCCTCTTAACATTTCAACTTCATCTATTATTAATTGAATCTCTTCTGGAGTGATTGCATTGAAGATGGAAACCTATTGAAGATGAAGTTCATTGAAGATTGGTGAAGATGAAGCTTGTGCCTGTCAAAACTGGTTGTCTGTTGAAGCTAGGGTTTTGCTGCTTTTTGTTGAAGTTGTTTACTGGTTGAGGTTCATGATTGCTAAAGATGGGGCTTATTGAAGATATGAGCTTATCTAAAGCTTAAAGATTGTTGAAGATTGAGGATGGGGTCTTGCTTGGAGAAGTTGTTACTGTCAACCCTTTGCTGTTAATCAACTGTAGCTGTCAGAGCTGTTGCTGCTTGTGTTGCTTGCTGTAGGAGCTGGATTGTTGCTGGCAGTGCTGGTGTTGGTGTTGTTTTCTTTGGTTGTATTGTTTGTTGGCTTGTTCAGCTTGCCCCATAGGTTTGAAGTGAAACTGTTTCACTTTGCCTATTGTTTTCCCAGGTTCGAGGTTGAGCGGGACTCCCTTGCCTCGCTTGTACTGCTGCATTGCATACATGTTTACTGTTTACTGTATATATCTGTTTCTTTCGCTGTTTATCCCCTAGGATCTCTGTTTCCCTCTGTGCAAGAGAGAAATATGACAGACAATAGGTTTTTATCCATGCATGACAACTTTAGGGTAGTTTTGATCCCCCTTTCCACCCTAGGTTTTTTAGAGCTTCTTTCTCTTCTATCTCAAAACAATTCAAAACACCCTACGCCCCGTACAAAGTCTGGATCCAAGATAGAGCAAAGCAGGTGTGGATGTCGTTTCCTGCAGTATTACCTCCTGCTCCCCTCATGGTTGAGGAGCCAACTACTGTGCCTATTGAGAGGTATGAACAGGTTGTGAAGGAGAAAGAAGAGCTGATGAAGGCCAACGAGAAGCTGGAAGAAGAGCTAATGCAACTCAGGAGCAAAAGGAATGAGGCCGTATATTCCTTCGAGCAGCAAACGAAGCTGGTAAATCAACTGGGCACGGAACTGACTGAACAACGAAAGAAGCGTGAACGTTTGGGGATAGACTTCAAGAGCTCTCATGATATGCTGGAGTCTAAGAAGAAAGCGCTTGATATAGCCCACCGGGAGATCTCTGCATTCAACAAAACCTGGAACGCCACGCTGATCGACAATAAGGAAAGAGAAGACAAACTGAAGTTGCAGATCTCTGAGCTAGAAGGTCAGTTGAAAGCTAGTTGGAAGAGGACGGAAGAAGAGGTTACGCAGAGGTATGATGTCCAGAATGACTTGAACAAAGTCATCAAGCGCAAGAAAGAGTCTGCATCCCAGAAATGGAAGCTAGAAGATTGCTTTGGGGAAGGTGTTTGGGAGGAATCCATTGGTGATCTCCAGCATGTTATCAGGCAAAGAGACTCGCTCGTCGAAGGGTTGCTTGCTCAGCCGAATCATCCCAAGACTAAGAGATTGTGTATGCTTTATGACCAGAAGCGGAAGAATCTTCACGTCACCCGAGGTAGAGGCAGAAAGATTAGCCAAGGGTAAAGCCAAGGTAGCTGAGGGTGGTCCGTCTCAGTCGAATGAAAAGGAAACGTCGCTTAAGGATGTGGAGGAGTTTATGAGGCTCATTCGTAAAAGTGATTACAAAATTGTTGAGCACCTCCAGCAAACGCCGTCAAAAATTTCCATCCTGTCATTGCTGTTATGTTCCGAGGCCCATCGGAACGCTTTGCTGAAGATTCTAGACACGTCGTTCGTTCCTCAAGAAGTTTCTGTTAATCAGTTAGAAGGGGTGATGGCGCATGTCAATGCGGGGCACAGTTTGGGCTTCACAGACTTTGATTTGACTCCGAGAGGGCGAGAGCACAATATGGCATTGCATGTGTCAGTAGAACGCCGGGGCACAGTCATGTCCCATGTTTTAGTAGACACTGGATCTTCCCTGAATGTGCTACCTAAGAAAGCCATGATGAAGTTGGATATCAGGGGGATTATCTGCACGCCCAGTGATTTAGTGGTGAGGGCGTTCGATGGAACGAGGAGGTCGGTTTTCGGATCAATAACATTACCGTTGCAGGTAGGGCCTGAAATATTTGAAACTGAATTCTATATAATGGACATCCAGCCAGCGTATAGTTGTCTTCTTGGGCGCCCATGGATCCATGCTGTCGGGGCAGTCACATCCACGTTGCACCAAAAGCTGAAGTATATGGTTGGGGATAGTGTCGTCACTGTTTGTGGAGAGGAAGATATTCTGGTTAGCCATTTATCTT
Source organism: Lathyrus sativus (assembly GCA_963859935.3). Taxonomy (NCBI): domain Eukaryota; kingdom Viridiplantae; phylum Streptophyta; class Magnoliopsida; order Fabales; family Fabaceae; genus Lathyrus; species Lathyrus sativus. Next base: position 570,901,980 of record OZ012735.1, on the reverse strand, counting down.
CATTCAAATATGTGGAGGTCGACGGCGAAATACACGAAACACCCTGTCAAGCCTTCGAGGGGTTGCGAATTAAAGACAAAGTTCCAGTGCCAAGTAAAATATCAGATGTGGCAGTGTCATCCTACAAAGAGGCTCAAGCTCTAATGCAGGCAGGCAAAACTAAAGGCTGGGGGCAGGTATTAGAGATTCCCGTGAAGAATGACAAGTTCGGGCTAGGGTATCGACCGATGTCGTCAGCGTCATCTTCAGGAGCGCCCAAGTTCAGAGGGCCGATAACAATTACACCAAATGGAGTATGCCATGAGACTATCAATGATGTTTTCGATTCTGAAGACGGAGATAGCGATTGTGATATGGACGCGTGGATCAAGCCAAGCATGCCAGGACAAAGTCTCTGCAATTGGTCTATCCGGGAAACTGTTCCCGTGACAACTAAACAGTAATGATTTGTTTTCTTAATTGTTGAATAATACTGTGTCCTACCCGGGGCATAGTGATTTTGCTTAGGGCCATTTGGTTATGTACATTACATTGTTTAATCATGAAATAAAGGCGTTTTTTCATATACAAATATTGTGATCCCTGTTTTTCCTGTTTTTGTTTTAACAATAAAATGGCAATGTGATTATTTGCTTTGTGTGTGTTTTGAAGCATTTAACCATTTCCTTTGCATGATTACTATTTCAGATGACATCTATGAACTGCCTATGACTCACTTCGACTTCGAGCACCCGGTATTTCAGGCTGAGGAAGATGGAGACGTACCAGAAGAGTTGACCTGGTTATTGAAACAAGAAGAAAGAATCATTCTGCCTCATGAGGAAGTCATTGAGATTATCAATTTGGGGGTCGGAAGAGGTCGTGAGAAACATCCGTATAGGGGCTGCGCTGCAGAGCGACATCAAGCAAAGGTTGGTTGTGATGCTCAAAGAGTACAGTGATATATTTGCTTGGTCGTACGAGGATATGCCCGGGTTGGATACAGATATGGTTGTGCATCGTCTGCCTTTAAAAGAGGAATGTCCACCTATTAAACAAAAGCTCCGAAGAACTAGACCGGAGATGGCTGTGAAAATCAAGGAGGAAGTGCAGAAACAGTGGGATGCTGATTTCCTAGCTGTTACCAAATATCCTTCATGGGTCACTAATATTGTGCCAGTGTCGAAGAAAGACGGTAAAGTGCGAATGTGTGTAGACTACCGTGATTTGAATAAAGCGAGCCCGAAAGATGGCTTTCCACTTCCTCACATTGATGTGCTGGTCGACAATACTGCTCAGTTCTCCGTATTCTCCTTCATGGATGGCTTCTCAGGCTATAATCAGATCAAAATGGTGCCAGAAGACATGGAGAAGACTACCTTCATTACTCCCTGGGGAACATTTTGCTACAAAGTGATGCCCTTCGGGTTGAAGAATGCTGGGGCAACATATCAACGTGCTATGACGACTCTCTTTCATGACATGATGCACAAAGAGGTCGAGGTTTATGTAGATGATATGATTGCCAAATCCCAGACGGAGGAGGAGCATTTGGTTAATCTGCTGAAACTGTTCAAGAGGCTCAGGAAGTTCAGGTTGAGACTGAACCCTAATAAGTGCACCTTCGGGGTGAGGTCGGGTAAACTGCTGGGGTTTATCGTGAGCGAAAAAGGAATAGAGGTTGATCCTGCGAAAATAAAAGCAATACAAGAAATGCCGACGCCTAAAACAAAAAAAGAAGTGCGTGGATTTTTAGGGAGGTTGAACTATATCGCCCGGTTCATATCCCACTTAACTGCGACATGCGAGCCGTTATTCAAGTTGCTGAAAAAGGATCAAGTATTGACCTGGAATGAAAATTGTCAAAAGGCGTTCGACAAGATAAAAGAATACTTGCAGGAACCTCCTGTTTTGATACCCCCAATGGTCGGGAGACCTTTGATTATGTATTTGACGGTTCTTGAGGAAAGTATGGGTTGTATTCTCGGTCAACATGACGAGACCGGACGTAAAGAGCATGCGATCTACTATTTGAGTAAGAAGTTTACTGACTGTGAGTCCAGATACTCAATGCTCGAGAAAACGTGTTGTGCGCTAGCCTGGGCCGCCAAATGTTTGAGGCAATACATGCTGAATCATACAACCATGCTAATTTCAAAGATGGATCCAATCAGATACGTGTTTGAAAAGCATGCACTCTCCGGAAGAATTGCCCGATGGCAGATGGTGTTAACCGAATACAATATCCAATATGTCTCGCAAAAGGCTATTAAAGGTAGCGTTCTGTCGGAGTACCTTGCGGAGAAGCCTCTTGAGGACTACCAATCGATGAGGTTTGATTTTCCTGACGAGGATATCATGTACCTGAAGATGAAAGATTGTGAAGAACCGTTGCCGGACGAAGGACCAGAGTTGGGTTCCAAATGGCAGTTGATATTTGACGGAGCTGTAAATTCCTATGGTAGCGGAATAGGTGCAATTATTACTACTCCTCAGGGGTCGCACATCCAATTTACTGCCCGATTGACCTTTCCCGTTACCAATAATGAGGCTGAATATGAGGCTTGCATCATGGGTCTGGAAGAAGCTATTGATTTGCGAATCAAACATCTGGATGTATACGGAGACTCAGCTCTAGTGGTGAATCAGATTAAAGGAGAATGGGAGACGCGTCAGCCCAATTTAATACCATATATGAATTATGCAAGGAGATTATTGCCTTTCTTTGACAAGGTGGAATTGCATCATGTGCCCCGAGCAGAAAATCAAATGGCTGACGCCCTGGCAACATTGTCTTCGATGTATAAGGTTAACTTCTGGAACGAGGCTCCCCGAATTGTTATCTCTCGGCTCGATAGGCCTGCATTCATATTTGCCATCGACGAGGCTCCCGATGGTAAACCCTGGTACTTTGACATCCAGAATTTCCTGAAGAATAAGGGGTATCCGGCTGGGGCATCTAGTCAAGATCAGAAGACTCTCAGGAGATTGGCTGGCAATTTCTATCTGAATCCCGACGGTGTCCTGTACAAAAGAAACCACGACTTGGTGTTGCTACGTGGTGTAGATGAGAAAGAGGCGAAGTTACTCATGGAAGAGATACACGAGGGTACATTTGGTACACATGCTGGTGGGCATGCTATGACAAGAAAACTGTTGCGGGCAGGTTACTATTGGCTAACTATGGAAACAGACTGTTTCAAATTTGCAAAGAAGTGTCATAAATGCCATATCTATGCGGATAAGATCCATGTGCCTCCGAATCCTCTGAATGTGATGTCATCACCGTGGCCCTTCACGATGTGGGGAATTGATATGATTGGAAAGATCGAGCCTACAGCATCCAATGGACACCGGTTCATCTTGGTGGCAATTGATTATTTCACCAAATGGGTGGAAGCAGCGTTATATGCCAACGTGACCAAACAAGTGGTGGCCAGATTTATCAAACGAGATATTATCTGCAGATATGGAATCCCTGAGCGGATTATCACCGACAATGGTTCGAATTTGAATAACAAAATGATGAAAGAGCTGTGTCAGAATTTTCAAGATTGAACACCACAACTCTTCTCCTTACCGACCCAAGATGAATGGAGCTGTCGAAGCGACCAATAAGAACATAAAGAAGATTGTCCAGAAGATGGTTGTGACGTATAAAGACTAGCACGAGATGTTACCTTTCGCTTTGCATGGTTATCGTACGACGGTCCGCACATCAACCAGGGCAACTCCTTTTTCGTTGGTATACGGGATGGAGGCAGTGCTACCGTTAGAGGTCGAGATTCCTTCCCTGAGGGTTTTACGTGATGTCCAACTTGACGAGGCAGAATGGGTTAAGGATAGACTGAATCAGCTCAGTTTAATGGATGAGAAGAGGCTAGCTTCTCTAGCATACGGTCGACTATATCAGAGCCGGATGAAGAAAGCGTACGATAAGAAGATATGTCCGCGAAGCTTTCAGACGGGCGATCTTGTTTTGAAAAAGATTCTCCCACCACAAACGGATCACAGGGGCAAATGGACGCCTAACTACGAAGGTCTATACGTTGTTAGAAAAGTCTTCTCCGGAGGAGCTTTGTTGTTGTCCACCATGGACGGTGAAGACTTTACGTCGCCTATGAATTCAGACGCAGTTAAAAAATACTTTGCTTGAAAGTGACCCGCTGGACAGTAAAAAGAGAGTCCAGGCAAAAATGGGGCATCCTGGCGGACCGTAAAAAATGAATAAAAGGTTCGGGCAAAAGTTAGGGATAAAATCGAAAAGATGTACACCCGCGAAGTCGAAAACCTGCAAAGGGCGACTTCAGCAAAAAAAGGGTATCCCGGTGAATTGAAAACCCGCAAAGGGCGATTCACGCAAAAGTTAGGGATTGAAAAAGCAAATAACTGCGGTCCGGATTTGATACAGCATTGCTTAGTGGTTTGGGAGTACCTGGAGGCTGTCTATCCTAAAAACAACCTCTTCCGAAGATCGGGTATCGGGAAAGCGCAGAGTCAGGCGAGTCATAGGAGGATCAGCTCATGGTGTTTGTCTGTACCACGTCGCCGACATGTATGCAAATATTCTTTTGTATTTTTATTTATGCTTTTGTGCATATATGTATGTGTGTTTGCGTAACTTCCTCTTTTCAAGAGTTGCATCCGATGTACAAAGCTTCGCCTATTTACAGGCTCAACCAATAAAAAATGTTATTCAGTATTTGATGTTTGTGCTTTACTGTTTGTATGTGGAAAACGCCGATGTTTTGATGAACTCGCATGTGCATAACTTTGCTGGCCCTTGCCAATGATTGATAAAACTTCGAATTGACTGAGGAGATATCGTGGACATTAACCCGAATAGATTTGGTTGTAGAGTGGTTTTGTCTCGTTTGTGTTTTGCAGGGTTCCCACCCTTGGAGCAGACAGTCAGAAAATTGTATCCCCCAGCCAGAGGCTCTGGATGAAGGACTTGACCCTACTTGACGCTATTTCCCCGCAGGTCGCACCTCATCCCCAGAGGTTGAGATGATGTTATCCCTTACCGAAGGAGGGATTATTTTCCCCAGAAGAGTATCCTCATGAAAGTTGTCCACAGGATATCCCCAGCAAGACAAGATCAGTGTCCCATGCAGAGGTTATGCTCCCCAGAGAATCGAGTAGGTGCGCGTTCAATCCCCAGCGGGGAGGATTTCCATGGCGTATAACCAAGATAGTAAGTTCAGAAGGGTTATCCCCACCGAGGATGGTTTTCTTTCTCCCCACAGGTCATCATGCTTTCGTCAGGATGATTATCCCCAGCGGAGTGGTAGTTCCGAGTTTGTAAACTGTACCCAGACAGTTGTCTCCCAGAAGGGTCGCTTATTCCCCCAGCTGAGTTAATCTTCCCAGCAGGTGTTGTTCTTGCCGTCCAGCGGAAGTCGATGTTTAATCTCTCCTCGGCAGAGTTGGTTGTGTTTCTGGCATTTATTTTGCCGGAATACGTTGTGATACCCGTTTATCCCCAACAGGGCGGTATTTGTCCTCAACAGCCGTGTTGATGAAGCAAGCTTGTCAGAGCTTCCCCAGCAGCCTGAACCTGCATTTGCATTTGCATACATTATCATATTTGCATCTACCCAAGAAAAACGTAGCATTTCCATGGCGTATGGAACATTGCGTCATTGCCAAACATACGCATTTTGAAACATAAATCAGGTTGGTTAAACCTTTTGCTTTCAGGTGTGTTTGTCAGCAGGAGTATGAAGTTACAGCTCAGATCTATTACTAGACGGTCGAGGTCTCGCCGTGAGACATGTGATAACGCAGTCCTTGTTATTATTCCCCACAGAGTTACTGGTTGAAGTTTCTCTTATCCGACCAGCGGAGTGTTTTTCTTCAGGTTTGCTGTCGCGGCAGCATGTCAGGGTTTCATGAATCAAGATTTCAGAAGTGGTCACTTGTTGTCGAAACGAGTGTCGGGCAGTTATTTTCAGAATATCCCCAGTGGAGTTAGCTACTACCAAGAATAGGCAAGAAAGCTATAACCAAGATTTGTTTTCGCGTATGAAACAGGCGGATGAACTATTCCTGTAAGAATCAAGCAGATGGACTTTCCCGTATGAAGCAGGCGGATGTGTTTTCCCGTATGAAGCAGGCGGATGAAATTTATTGTGTTCAGGCAGATGGACTTTCATGTATGAAGCAGGCGGATGTGTTTTCCCGTGTGTTCAGGCAGATGGACTTTCCTGTAAGAATCAGGCAGATGTGTTTTCCCGTATGAAGCAGGCGGATGAATTATTCCTGTAAGAATCAGGCAGATGTGTTTTCCTGTATGAAGCAGGCAGATGAATTATTCCTGTAAGAATCAGGCAGATGCGTTTTCCCGTATGAAGCAGGCGGATGAATTATTCCTGTAAGAATCAGGCAGATGCGTTTTCTCGTATGAAGCAGGCGGATGAAATATTCCTGTAAGAATCAGGAAGATGTGTTTTCCCGTATGAAGCAGGAGGATGAATTATTCCTGTAAGAATCAGGCAGATGACTTTTCCCGTATGAAGCAGGCGGATCAACTTTCCTGTATTCAGGCAGATGACTTTTCCCGTAGGAAGCAGACGGATGAACTTTCCGGTATCCAGATAGATTATTCTCCCATGATCGACAGAGTATGTGAGTTGTGTTCCGATATTTGACGAAAGTATTTTCCCCAAGGAAGTCGTCGTGATTTCCTCGTGTTGACGCAATATTACTAGCCCCAGTAGAGTCCTCCTCCAAATCGTTTGTGGGGTGGGCCCAACAAAGTTAGCCAATGCAGAGATACGCAGAGTCTCCTGTGATTAGACAGAAATGTTTCCCCAGCGAAGTCGTCGGGATTTTTCTGTGTTGACGAAATGTAGAGTCCTAACATGGACAAAGTTCTATCCCCGCGAGGATAGAATCTTTTTCGGGTTGATGAAAATGATCCCCAACATGGTCGCTAATTTGTTTTCTCCATATTAACAGATGGCGGAGTTTTAACGTGGACAAAAGACAGGGTGTTTTCGACAAGAGGGAGTTCAAGGCCTGGGGCATTACACAAGCAGTTGACATTGAACTCAGATTTTGATATCAGATGATTGATCAGTTGGTTGCCGTAACAACCGGATTCAGTTGGTGGATGTTGTTTTCCAAGCAGTTTGTGCAGTTTATTTCTGCGGTTGGAAAATTTCCGGGTTCTTGGTATTCAACCGGAAAATTTCCGGGTTCTTGGTATTCAACCGTCTCGTACCTCGAATGTTTGAAGGCCGTTCGCTCTTCACCCAGTCGGGTCCAAGCCGTTTGAATAGGGGCAGCTGTTGCACCCTAAAATTTTCTCAACCTATTTCACCTGGTTTATGTTTTAATTGCATTATCATTTGCATAGTCACATCATGTACATGGTCCAATCATTTGCATATCATAACATAGCAAGTCATCTAACAGAGGATCAAATGCCATCCTTATCTAAAGAAGCACATCAAGGGGCCCTATTCAAGCTGAAGGACATGCAAGTCATCAAGGAATGGGTTGAAGCTTTGAGGAGATTTGAGTGTCAACAAGTGGATTTCTCTCCTAACTTGAGGGATATTGAGAATCATCAGTGAGATGAGAAGTAGGGAATGTGAATATGAGGTGGGTATGGATCCCATGGGAGGACTAGAGAGCCCTATTGATGCTTAGACAAGTCATGGTATCAAGTTCAAGAACCACAGTTGAGGTGTGTACAAGTATGGTTTCATCTGGGTAACCCTAAGTCAAGGAGAGCAGAGAAATGACATAAAGCCCTAGCTCTAGGTCATGGAAATCATGGATTGATATGTTTAGGCATGTGTATGGATGAGTCAAGATCAAGTTCAAAAGAATCAAGAGTGGTTGGAGGTGTTTGAGACATGGTTCCTAGGGTAAAATCCCCTGTATAGCACTGGACTTCCAAGCCACATAAGTCAAAATACAAGTTTCAAATGTATTCTTGGCCAACATGAAACTTGTAGAGCTTCTCAATATCTTTAATTTGAGTACTAGAAGTCCTCAAGAAGATTTGTAGAACTCATGTTATGGTTCTTGCAAGTTATAGTTCACCAGAGGACACTGAAATTTATCTATGAAAGTTACTTGACTTCCATGCAACTTTTTCCCTTCAAGGAGTTTTCAAATGGATTCTTGGCCAAAATAAGAGTTGTAGGGCTTGATCTTAGCTTTCCATAGAGTACTAGAAGTCCTCAAGAAGATTTGTGGAACTCAAGTTATGATCTTGGTAATACAGGTGTATTTTGGGAAAGTTGAATTATAGGTCATTTTTCAACATAGGTCAAAATCTCCGTCTTCCATTCCTCAAATGAAGAAATGTCCAACATGAGATGTGCTTAAAATGATGTTTCTAGGTCATATAAGAAGTCATGGGTGATTGAAATGGCTTGCTTCACAAAATGATCCAAAATGGCCTAAAAAGAATGATTTTTCAAATGATTCAAAGGAGGGAAATTGGGATTTTTGAATTATGAGACATCCACATGGCATATGGGTAGTCATTTTGAATGGAAATTGGATTCTAAACACAATGACATTTCCACGTTTTTGAATTGAGGCTTAATTTCATGACTTGCTTTGTAAAGTGCTTACTTACATTACAAGTTACAATGCCAAAACAAGAATCAAAGCATTTCAGGCCAAGCCAACTATCCATTCACACTCACAAACCCATTTGCAGTTGGATAGAACATTCTAGAGCAAGCTGGAAGCTCAGAATCGTGACTGTAGCATTGGACTTTCATGGCCATGACAGAATTTTGGATCAACAGATTTGGGCCTGAATTGGGTTGCAAAAGCCCACAAATGGTTTCTATTTAAGCTCTAGAATGTTTCCAGATGAATTTTGGTGCAAAATTCATGGAGAGAGTGAAGATAGCAAGTTGCGTTTCAAGGGTTCTAACTAAAAACGGTTTTGGAGTTTGGATCAAGATCAAGCCAAATTGAAGTGCCTAGAAGCCTCATCTGGCTCCACTGATCGTGTTTGAAGAGTTGCAAAGCCTGAATCCATCATCTTCTACCTCTGTTGATTCAATTTTCACAGGTATGTAACCTTTGAATTTCCTCTTGACCTAGGCTGAACTAGGGAGATTCTTGCATGTGGTTAGGGTTTAGATGGAACCTAGGTCGTTTCTGGATCGGAATTGGAGCAGTTAGAGACAATCCAAGATGACATGCGATTTCTGTTTGAGCACGAATTGAGTTGATCCTAAGGCTATGAACTGATTTGGATAGATCATTATGATGTACAAAACATGAGGATCATTTCTGTGGATTCAATTTTGCAAATGGTGATGGTTGAGCTTTTGGCATATTCTGAAAATGGCTTCGTGTTTTAATTTCCATTAAGAATTGGATGAAATGGATGTGATATTCATGATCCTGGTGATTTTCTGAGTAAGATAGGTATAAGGTTCATCAGTTTTGGTCACCTGAGTTTGGGACCTCATCGGAGAAGACGGTGGAAACCACCGTGAACCACCGTCTGGAATTTGCCTCAGGTCACCTGAGTTTTTGGGAAGACGATGCCTGAAGCGTTGGATCAGGTTGACTCATTGACTGGGAAGCGTGATCGTGTGGACGTGATTCAATCTTAGATTTCCCTCTATAATCAATACGCTGCGTTTCATTAATCCCAGTCAGCGTGTGACTGGGATGCCATCTGGTCCTCACGTGGACGCGCCTCAATGCTTGGATTGGATTACCAGTCATTTGATCCAAGGGCTCCCATTTAATTCAGCATTTTAATTTCTTTTATGTTGATTTTCTTTTATTTTTAATCCATTTAATTTCTAAAATTCATAATAAATCCAATACTGATCCAAAAAATATTTGAAAAATACCTCCATGATCTTTGATTTATTTGTGATTTTATGAAATTAATAAATCCCATTTCTATCCATTTTTCAATTTAATTTGATTTTTTCCATTTTATTCTTTTCTTTAATTTTGCATATTTGCTACATGTTCTTGCTGATTTTCTTGTGATCAATTGGTGAATGATTTTAAATTGATTCTTGCTGTATTGATTAGATAATGGAAGCATGTACCCTTAGAAATTTTATCACATTTTTGTGAATAAATTTAGGCTAGTTTAAGAGGTGAATAAGAGAGATGTTAGAATTAGGGTTTCAAGACAAATAGTTGTAGTTTTGTGCATAGTTTGAGGATTAAATGGTTGATCTAGGGTTTGGGATTCCTATGGGGTATGGGGTATAGGGTTATGTTCCCTTAGAAATTTACCTAGGATTTTCTGATAAGCTTTAGCATTTTATCTGATTTTTGCAACTTGTGTGATGATTGTAGGTTTCTCCTCTGGATATTTGGTTTGGTTATGCTTGTGCGGGGCTATTTTGGAGTGCTTTTGGTGGGGACTTTTCTTGGATGACTTGAAGATCAAATGAAGTTGCTTTGGATGGCTTGAAGAAGCTTGGAGTTGAAGATTTCTCTTTTGTTGGAGTGCTTGTCAGAGGCTTAGGGATTAGGATACATAGGAAGAGCATTAGAGTAGTCTTGTTTCTTCTTTCAAACATAGAGAGCTTCTTGTGCCTCTATTCCATCCCATGACACAAGGTCCCCCAAAGAAGTTCCATCTCTCCTTAGGAGGGATGTAGAGCATGCTTTGGTTGGGTAGAACCTTGAGGATACCTTTCACTTGCTATGTTAAGATCTTAGTGATTTCCTTGGGTTGTCACTGAGCCTCTTAACATTTCAACTTCATCTATTATTAATTGAATATCTTCTGGAGTGATTGCATTGAAGATGGAAACCTATTGAAGATGAAGTTCATTGAAGATTGGTGAAGATGAAGCTTGTACCTGTCAAAACTGGTTGTCTGTTGAAGCTAGGGTTTTGCTGCTTTTTATTGAAGCTGTTTACTGGTTGAGGTTCATGCTTGCTAAAGATGGGGCTTATTGAAGATAGGAGCTTATCTAAAGCTTGAAGATTATTGAAGATTGATTATTGAAGATTGAGGATGGGGTCTTGCTTGGAGAAGTTGTTACTGTCAACCCTTTGCTGTTAATCAACTGTAGCTGTCAGAGCTGCTGCTGCTTGTGTTGCTTACTATGGGAGCTTGATTGTTGCTGTCAGTGCTGGTGCTGGTGTTGTTTTCTTTGGTTGTATTGTTTGTTGGCTTGTTCAACTTGCCCCATTGGTTTGAAGTGAAGCTGTTTCACTTTGCCTATTGTTTTCCCAGGTTCGAGGTTGAGCGGGACTCCCTTGCCTCGCTTGTACTGCTGCATTGCATACATGTTTACTGTTTTCTGTATATATCTGTTTCTTTCGCTGTTTATCCCCTAGGATCTCTGTTTCCCTCTGTGTAAGAGAGAAATATGACAGACAATAGGTTTTTATCCATGCATGACAACTTTAGGGTAGTTTTGATCACCCTTTCCACCCTAGGTTTTTTAGAGCTTCTTTCTCTTCTATCTCAAAACAATTCAAAACACAATAATAAGGATAATCGATGTCGTAAGCTATGAGCCTTAAGCTATTTGAGAAAAGGTTGCTAGAGGGTCACTCTTCAGTAATCTGATTGCTTAATGTGTTACCCTTAGGGTGACATACGGCGTAGTGACTCTCAAATCATAGTCTCTAGTGCGTCAGAGATTGTGAACACAATAAAAGAACACTTCTTTCGTAAAAGATTCAAAATAAACATCAAAGTGTCATTTTTGTCCTCTTGGACTCTTAATCAGAGGAAAACCTTTTCAGAAGGATCTAAAAAATAGTCAGACAAATCTGTGTCTTCCATAGCCCGAACTACGTTTGCTCTGATCTTTCATGCTGTATGAAAGTACGTAGGCATAGGATGTTGTATCCTAGCGAGCAATCTTCCCCTCCTTTCCCGTAGGTAGGCGAACTACGTTGACTCTGATTTCTCGTTCCAGACGGGAATACGTAGGCATAAAGTGCGATACTTTGCTGAGTCATTTTCTTTTCTTTTAACCCTTGACCCTTTAGAGTAGATAGAATAACAATCCGTACCAGAAAACAAGCGTGGATCCCGTCGAGTACGACGGACGTGAGGGGTGCTAATACCTTCCCCTCGCGTAATCGACTCCCGAATCCAGGATTTGGTTGCGATGACCATTCCTTTCCCGCCTTTGCGTTAGGTTTACTCTGAGCGTTTCCTTTCCCTCCTTTGGGATAAATAACGCACGGTGGCGACTCTTTTGTCATAGCCGGCGCCGATTTTCGCAGTAGCGACAAGACGCATCACAATACACCACGAAAGGTTCACTCGGATTTGGCAATATTAACACCAGTGCTGTAGTCAATCTCTTTTTCAGTTCCTCAAAGCTCTCTTCACAAGCAGCATCCCACACAAAAACTTGATCCTTCCTCGCCAATTGGCTCAATGGCAACGCCAAACTAGAAAACCCCTCAATAAACCTTCGATAATAACCTGCCAAACCCAAAAAGCTTCTAATTTTCGTTGTTGTCTTTGGCGGTTCCCACTGCGACACTGCACTCACTTTCGATGGGCCCACCGCTACACCGTCACTAGATATCACATGCCCCAAGAAACTCACAGTCTTCATCCAGAACTCACACTTTGATAGTTTAGAAAACAGCTTATTATCTTTCAGCACTTGCAAAGCAATTCTCAAATGCCTGCATGCTCTTCTTTAGACTTAGAATAAATCAATATATCATCAATAAACACAACAATGAACTGATCCAGATAAGAATGGAATATTCAGTTCATATACTCCATAAACACTCCTGGCGCATTAGACACTCCAAAAGGCATTACAGTATATTTGTAATGTCCATAACGAGTTCTAAATGCCGTCTTCTGAATATCACCTTCTTTCACTCTGATTTGATGGTAACCCGACCTCAAGTCAATTTTACTGAATACACGAGCTCCCACCAACTAATCCATCAAATCATCAATCCTTGGAAGAGGATACTTATTCTTAATGGTCACTTTATTCAACTGACGATAATCGATGCACAGGCGCATACTACCATCCTTGTTCTTTACCAACAGCGCTGGAGCTCCCCACGGCGACACACTCGGTCTGATAAACTTTCTATCCAACAATTCTCCAATCTGAGATTTCAATTCATCTAATTCTACTGCCGACATCCTGTACGGCACTATAGATATAGGTCTCGTACCAGGAACAAGATCAATGCTAAATTCAACTTCTCTTGTCGGAGGTAATTCTGTAATATCATCAGGGAACACCTCGGGAAATTCATTCACCACCGCCAACTCTTCCTTCGACGCCTTGCTGTCAACAGATAATGATGCAAATAAAGCAAACAGTTTAGCTTCATCCTCTAACAAGGTCCTCAATTCCTTATTAGACAAGGAATCCGCCAATGCTTCCTCTTCTGGAGTAAGGAACAACAACACCTTCCAAAAACAATCGATGTAGACTCGGTTGAACTCCAACCAGTTCATACCCAGAATAACATCCAGCTTACCAAGTGGCAGAAAAATCATATCCACTCCAAAATTCCTACCGAAAATAGTCAGTGGACACTTCAAACACACCAAAGAAGTAGTCACTGATCCAATAGAGGGAGTTTCAATAGTCACCCGATGCTCAAGAGTAGACGACACCAATCCTAATCTCTTCACACAATCAACAGAAGTGAACGAGTGGGTTGCACCCATATCAATCATAGCAGTCAAAGGAACATTATTGATAAAACAAGTACCTTTGATAGAACGCTCCTCACTGGCAGCTTGAGTTCCTACCACAGCAAATACTTTACCACTGGCCTGAGGCGCCTGAGACTTCTTCGGCTTCTCGCAATGTGTACTGATATGACCTTTATCACCACAGTTATAACAGGTAGGCATAGTAGCCCTCCAATCCGACATCACATGGCCTTGCTTACCACACTTGAAACACTTCTTCACCTCATCCGGATAATCATTAGCACGACGCCCCGCGCCACCACATCGAAAACATTTCACACCAGCAGACGCTCTCCCTTCTCTGGGCTTCTTATCAGCAGCAGCCTTATGTTTTCCCTTATCAGCAAGAACACTGTAAGGAGTATCACCAAATCTCTGCTTACCCTTACGGTCATTCACAACCTTATAGTGTGCAATCCTGGCCCGGTTGTCGTTATCATAAATTATGCTTCTGCTTACCAGCTCAGGATAATTCTTGATCTTCTGACAAGCGATCCCCATCTTGATCTCCGGACGCAGCCCATTTTCAAACTTCAAATACTTGGAAGTCATCGCCTCTTCAGTATTGTAATGAGGACAATACTGTACCGACCCTTCAAATTTAGCAACATACTCTACTACAGTCAGATTACCCTACTTCAGCTCCAAAAACTCTATCTCCTTAGCACTTCGTATATCTTCCGGAAAATACTTCTCCAGAAAACCAGTTCGAATCACATCCCAAGTAATCGCAGTTCCTGCAGCCTCCAATCTCTGGTGACTGTTGTCCCACCAAGCATCAGCCTCTCCTTCCAACATATGAGTACCAAACCTCACTTTTTGCTCATCATTACAACCCATTGTCCTGAAAAGTTTCTCAATTGCCTTCAGCCATTTCTGTGCAGCTTCAGGATCCAAAATTCCCCCTTCGAACGTCGGTGGCTTATTACTCTGAAACTGTGTCAAATCTTTGAATTGCGCACCCGCAGTTTAGTTCTGATTAGCAACCACCTGCGCCATTGCTTGCATAGCAGCAGCCAACGCAACATCATTCCTTCCTGCTATACTGCTCAACCAAAACAACACTAGGTTAAAAGGTACACAACCTCAATCCTACAGACAGATTCAACTACTACACTGGCCAGACGGACGGACCTGCTCTGATACCAACTTGTAACACCCCACTTTCCCAAATTAAAATAAAATACGATTAAATCAAATAAATACCAGAGTTTCCCTACAACAGTGGGATGTCACATTTAACAAAATTCAACAAAACACTTTATTAGATGATTTTCAAAATAAAGCAGCGGAAAATTGTCATTAGTACATCATTCTCGTCCATCCGCCAATTTACATAAAATATTCATTAAGAAGGTTCACCAAAATAAGATACGTCACAGGAATACAACAAATCCAATCATAATAAAAGTACACACCCAAGTCCCATGTTACATATCAGAGCATCCTAAGACTCGACCCGCACACCACTATCCAAGCTAGCTATGTACCTGGATTATCTGTACTTCCGAAGAAGCACATACCACAACAACAACAGAGGGGTGAGGAAACATGATCAAAATTATCGGTAATAAAATACATGAATAAAAGGCAGTAAATATACAAATCATCACCCCACCAGCATCAAACACAACCTACTATCCAATCATCAACACAACATATAATAATGCAAGAAGGCAACTCAACACCATGCATGCGGTACCGACTCATTGGTTCATTCAATCGAACCCCAGAATAGATCACTTACGCTCCTCTTGAGACATGATCTATCCCCACCATTATCCACAAAGGAGTACGGGTGAATCACTTACGCTCCTCCTGAGACATGATTCAACTCGGCAATTCTCCACAAAGGAGTATGGATGGATCACTTACGCTCCTCTTGAGACATGATCCATCCCACCATTCTCTACAAAGGAGTACAGATGAATCACTTACGCTCCTCTTGAGACATGATTCAACCCCACCATTTTCCACAAAGGAGTACGGATGGATCACTTACGCTCCTTCTGAGACATGATCCATCCCACCAAAACACAATGATATGCACGACACCAAATGCACAACACACAAACTCAAGCACACTAAGTGCACACAATCCTCTTGATCACATCACTATACATCATACATACATGTATATATACACCAATCAATTATGTTAATCAAATTAAATAATACGGTAATTTACATTTGAACACCGAGTACACGCGATCCTCCCGATCACCTTACTATGCATCAATCACCTCACTATGCATCATATATATATATATATATATATATATATATATATATATATATATATATATATATATATATATATATATATATATATATATATATATATATATATATATATATATATATATATATATATATATATATATATATATATATATATATATATATATATATATATATATATATATATATATATATATATATATATATATATATATATATATATATATATATATATATATATATATATATATATATATATATATATATATATATATATATATATATATATATATATATATATATATATATATATATATATATATATATATATATATTCTACCCACCAATTAGTTATGTCAATTAAATTCAATATTTCATAATTTCACCTTTCAACACCAGGTACACACTCTTCACCACTAAACGCCATCTCTCTTCCTATCACAACCCAAAGAATCCTACAAAACGAATCACAAAGCAAAACAGCATAAAATCACATTTTGCTGTCATGCTCGCCGGCCCACTCGCCTAGCGAGGCCTCAGCGAACGCTCGCTGCCTCATTCGCCTAGCGAACCTGCTAGCGAAGGCAGACAGTGGCTACTGGAAGTGTTCGCTACCCAACTCGCCTACCGAATTCCTAGCTAATGGTCGCTACTAGCTCGCTCAACAAAGGTGCTGGCGAACGTCTGCGATTTCACAAAACCCTCACTGTTCAGAAATCCATCAGAAGCTCAAAACTCATCCGATTCTCACCAAACTAGTCCCAGCAGTCTTAGCCTAACATTCTACGACTAATCTACATGACTTATTCTAGATTTTACCCGATAAAACATCAACTCTACCGATTAAATCATTTCTGACTCAAAATGGTAAACTACGTAAAATCACCCAAATCATCCAAACCATTCTTATATAACCACATGCAAGAGGTTCACCATAACAACAATGATCAGAAACACAACAACATACTAATTATGTTCATTAAATCCCTATGGGGTTAAGGAATCCCCAACTACCCAATTCATGCAATTACCAATCCCGATTCGTTTCTCCCCCTTTACCTTTACTAGTTGCTTCGATTGATGAAAAACTCCCAAGAATCCGACAGCCTTGGCCTTCTTCTTCTTCCTCTTGTTCTTCCTTCTCAACCTCTCTCTCCACTTGACTGTGTTCTTTGTTTCCTTTTTCTCCAAAACTCACTAATACCCCCTCTTAAATCCCTTATTCCTCATTTCTTTTATTCCAATAATAATAATACCAATAATAATAATAATAATAATAATAATAATATTACTATTAATTATAAAATTATTATCATTATCAATTATATTATATTAATATTAAAGGCTATAGTTTATTAAATGATCTCCACAAAGACACGCCGAAATAAAATAACACCGGAAAGATTAAATAATTAAAATGGGTGTTACAGGTGCTCATACCTTCCCCTTGCGTAACCGACTCTCGAACCCAAGCTTTGGTTGCGATGACCTTGTCTTTCTCCTTTCTCTTAGGGTTTCTTCGATCGTTTCCTTTCCTCCTCTTTGGGATACATAACGTTCGGTGGCGACTCTTCTGTCTAGTTTGCTGGCCCTTTTTCGCAGTTGCGACAGTGATAACCATAACATGTTTAGGGTTTGATTCTTGCCTTTGTAAATGCATGGATGTAAATGTATGACTTGGAACTTCTCTATGAATCCTTGTATGCTTCTTGATGTTGTAACCTCTTGAACATGACCCCTCACACCCTATATTTCTTATTTATGTGTCTTGTTAGAACCATAACATGTTTAGGTTCCATTATTACCTTGGTTGTTACCATGATCTTGTTTACATTCCCCCTGTGAAGTTTTGAATCCATGCTTGAATTTTTGTCACTCTTCTTGCTTATCCATGATTGATTGTTATCAATATGCCTTGAAAATGATTGAATGTTATTACATTGATCTTTGTTTGATTCATATGCCAAGTTGTAACTTGTATGAATGAATTTTGTTTGTTTACCATTGATGAACTTGTTGTTATCACACATGCTTTCATGTTTGCTTTTGTGGTTGTTACCTTCATAACCTTTGAACTTTACCAGGATGTCTTGACTTATGCTTGATGTTTGAAATTTTTGGTCTTGTAAAAACCTTGTTATCATTCTCTTAGATGTTGTTACATCTATGTTTACCTTTGGTTGTAACCATTTGGTTTGATCCTTTCATTGATGTATATTTAGTTGTAACCTTGTTATGTTTATTTCATGTTGTTACATGCTTGCCCTAATCTGTCTTGGTTGTTGCCATGCTATCATACCTTCATCATGTTTGAATGAATGTTTATGTGTATCTTAAATTTTCTAAGTTTATTTCCCCAAAGTGATGAACTTGTTAGTTCTCATCCAGTTGCCTTGTTTATCCCTTATTCCAAAGGAAAGTCTCTCTATTGACTTCACAGTCATAGATAGCTCATTACCTTTCCCCTTGAGTTGGTTAAGTAATTAGGTCCTTTAACTTAGTTAAGTTAGAACCTATATCCATTAGACTTTTGCTTTAAGTCTAAGAGACCCACCCCTTGTTAGGAGTACCCTTCAATTAGAACTTTAGGATATAGTTTGTTAACTCTATGTAAGGATCATTGTCATGATTACTTACTCCCCTCTTGGCTTTTGTCAAAGTCAATCCCCTTGAGTGTTAAACATAGATCTAAAGAATTTTGTCAAACTCTATGCAAGCATTGTCATGTTTTTCCCCCCTTGGAGTCTTGACCATAGTCAAGTATTTCTTAACCTTAGTGAGGAGAACTACGGTTGCCCTGATTCCATCCTAGTTAGGATACGTAGGCATAAGATGAGATATCTTTGCGAGCAAGCTTAGATCTATCCTTAGGTCTTTACCTAGAGGTTTACCCTATCCTCAATCTAATAACCATAGCAAACACTTAGATAGCTTAGCATACATACACATAAAAGGTTCCTGTAGAGTACTACAGATGTCTGGGATGTGAAATACCTACCCTAGGCATAACCAACCCCCAATCCCCGAATCTTTAGCGTTGTTATTACATTGTGCAAAAGGTATTTTCGTTCTTTAACCTTTCCTTTGGATAAATCAAAGCTTGGTGGTGAATTTAAATGAATTAAGATTCAAGTTAATCAATAGCTTGACATCCGATTCTCACTGCAAAACCAACCAAAAGTTGGAATAACGTCAATAAGACGACTAAGTTGGGGATTATCGACCAAGAGTTGTAATCAAGCAAAGGCTACCAACCAAAAGTTAGAATCGCCGGAACACCGATCGAGGGCGAACTGACCATAATGAAGACTACCAACTAAAAGTTGGAATAACAGACTCTGCAGGGGAAACCAAGGACTACCAACCAAAAGTTAGGATAACGTCAACAAATTTTACCAACCAAAAGTTGGGATCAAGCAAAGGCTACCAACCAAAAGTTGGGATTATACCTAAGAGGTGAAGACTACCAACCAAAAGTTGGAATAACAACTCTGCCCGAGAAAAAGGACCTCATTGATGGATTACCAACCAAAAGTTAGAATCGAGGCAAAGGTTACCAACCAAAAGTTGGGATAACTCCCACAAACTGAATATTACCAACCAAAAGTTGGAATAACATCAACAAAACCTTACCAACCAAAAGTTAGAATAACATCCAACAAGCCACTGATTACCAACCAAAAGTTAGGATAACAACTCCACTGGGGTATAGAAGAGGACTACCAACCAAAAGTTGGGGTAACATCCAACCACCAATGGACTACCAACCAAAAGTTGGAATGAAGAAAAGGTTACCAACCAAAAATTGGGATAACATCCACAGGACTTCACGAACTAAGCTGAGGGTTACCAACCAAGAGTTGGAATGACACACCCAGAATAGGCAAGAAATAGAATCAACCGACTCATAACCTGCAAAGAAATACTCCGACGGGGAAAGAGAGGTTTAAACAAATGACTCTGCCGAGGAAAAAGACGCCTAAACAAACGACTCATCTGAGGAAAGAGAAGTTAAACAAACAACTCTATTGAGGAAAAGACATTTAAACAAATGACTCATTCGGGGAAAACCCAAACAAGATGAACAACCAAAAGATCCACCCTGATGAGGATAACAAGCTTCTCCGAAAGAGACAACTGGTACCAAAGGTACCAAACCTGGCTTATTCTTCAGATGCATATGTTTGAAAATGGCGTAATGCTCCATACGAAATGGA
Source organism: Lathyrus sativus (assembly GCA_963859935.3). Taxonomy (NCBI): domain Eukaryota; kingdom Viridiplantae; phylum Streptophyta; class Magnoliopsida; order Fabales; family Fabaceae; genus Lathyrus; species Lathyrus sativus. The sequence continues at coordinate 570,881,874 of OZ012735.1, read as the reverse complement.
AATGCTACGCATATGGGAGAATGCTATGCAAAATGCAAATGCAAAGGATTATAACCCAAAGAAGTGCTGAGAAGACCAACAAACTAACCCTGATGAGGAAAACGCCCTGGATGGCCTTCTAAAAACTTCACCCTGCTGAGGAATACGCCCTGGATGGCCTTCTTGAAAACCTTCACCCTGTTGGGGAATTAAGAACAACACGGAGAAATCCGACCTGGTGAGGATAACAAGCTCTTGCTGAAGGTTCCGCTCTGCTTGGAATACCAGAATAATAACCCGCCCTGCTGGGGATATACAAGTAACAATCCGCCTTGCTAGGGATATCAGAAACTTCTACTGAAGATTCCATCTTGACAAAGAGATGAAAGTAAACTCTGTTAACGATTCCCCTCCATATGGAATGTAATGATCACCTACAAATAACTCCACTCTACTGGGGAACAAACAAACTCTGTGTAAACATCTACCCTAAGGAAAATGAGCTCGTCCCGAAAACTGACCCTGAAAGATGCCAATGACTATTGGACTTTGCTGGAGATACCAAATATTCTGTTGACATACCTATCGAGGGAATCAACACCAACCTCTTCTTGGGGAAGAAGTTCACGAGTACTGATCTTGTTGAGGTGAGGTGCCAGAGCGTCGACTCTGTTGGAGAGTAACACTAAATTGAAATCCACCTTGCTTAGGGAATATCCTTTAACCTTACTCTGCTAGGAATATGCTGAGAATAAATCCACCTGCTGGGGATTAGCCTTCGTGGGGAGATAGAAACTCTGCTCCGCTGGAGTTATGATATACACCTCTGCTGGTGATACCACTTCTGATTCGATAACAGGATTCTATGAGGAAGACAAAATTTCTGCTGTGGGGAAACAAAAATCTTTGTTGAACAAATGTCTGACTGCATTCTATCTGAAGTAGTCAACCCTTCAAACACTCGTTGGGTAGTACAAATCCAATTCGGCTGGGAAATACAACTCTGAAATACTGCTAGGGGAGGAATAATTCACCATGCATTACTGCTAGTACTTCACCGTCAGGGAGAAAAATCTCTACTGAGGAGGGGACCATGCCATCCTGCAACAAACAAGAAACAACAGGATGCCCCCTGTGCGAAATGGCTACCTAGGTTACCATTCATGACACTTATCGTTCAAGAAAATCCCTCGCTTTTATTATGATTTGTAAAGCCTTATATTTTCACCTATAATGTTCATCAAAAATGTCGGACATTTTTGCAAACAAAACAGTAAAAGTAAAAACAAGAAGAAAAAACCTTTTTAACTGAAATGAATATTGTATTGATGAAAGGCCTGTAAATAGGAAAATTACCATTCGGATGCAATTCTTGAAAAGAGGTAATTGCGCAAAAAAAGCAAAAAGAATATATACAAATGTCGGCAATGTGGAAACAGACAACCGCCATGTGTCGATTCAGCTATGACCTGTATGTCTTTGACGTTCGCCAATGTTTCGCCTTCTAAAAAGACTGATTGGACTGATTCCTTTCCTTCGGGATAACCATGTATTGAATAATTTCACAGACCGAAAGCATATCACAGTCATTTGCTTTTAAATCCCTAACTTTTGTCTGGATTTCCCTTTCGGGTTTTCAGCCCACTGGGATACCCATTTTTGCCAAGGTCGCCTTTTCAGGTTTTCAACCTTGCGGGTTCATTCTTATTTTTCTTTTATCTCTAATTTTTGCCTGAACCTTTTCTTTTTATGGTTCGTCGGGATGCCCCATTTTTGCCTGGACTTTTCTTTCTCTGTCCAGCGGGTCTCTTTTTAAGCAAATTATTTTTTAACCACGTCTGCATTCACAGGGGATGTAAAATCTTCACCATCCACAGTTGATAGTAATAAGGCTCCTCCAGAGAAAACTTTTCTTACCATATATGGACCTTCATAGTTGGAAGTCCATTTCCCCCTGTGATTTGTCTAAGGAGGAAGGATGCTTTTCAACATCAAATCACCTGTCCGAAAGCACCGTGGACGCACTTTCTGATCAAAGGCTTTCTTCATCCTACTCTGGTACAACCGACCATGAGCAATGGCTGCCAATCTCTTCTTATCAATCTGGCTCAACTAGTTCAATCTGGTTTGCACACATTCAACTTCGTCAAGCTTCACATCAGACAATACCCTTAAATAAGAAATCTCAACTTCTAGTGGTAGGACTGCCTTTGTACCATACACCAGTGAGAAAGGAGTTGCCCCGGTTGATATACGCATCAAAGTATGATAACAGTGAAGAGAAAAAGGCAACATCTCGTGTCAATCCTTATGGGTTACAACTATCTTCTGCACAATCCTCTTGATATACTTGTTAGTTGCCTCAACAACGCCATTCATCTTTGGACGATATGGAGAAGAGTTGTGATGTTCAATCTTGAAGCTCTGGCACAGTTCCTTCATTATCTTGTTATTTAAATTTGAACCATTTTTAGTAATAATTCTCTCCGGGATTCCATAACGAAAAATGACGTCCTTCTTTATGAATCGGGCGACCACTTGTTTCGTGATATTGGCAAAGGAAATTGCTTCTACCCATTTTATGAAGTAATCAATGGCAACCAGAATGAAGTGATGCCCATTGGAAGTAGTCGGCTTAATATTTCCAATCATATCGATTCCCCCACATAGCAAAGGGCCAAGGAGATGTTAACACATTAAGAGGGATTGGTGGCACATGCACCTTATCACCATAAATCTGGCATTTATGGCATTTTCTGGCATACTTGAAGCAATCGGATTCCATAGTCGTCTAATAATGCCCAGCTCTCAACAGTTTTCTATCCATTGCATGCCCACCAGCATGAGTACCGAAAGAACCCTCATGGACTTCACATTATCAATAGGCTTGCTTCATGTTCATCAACACAATGCAGCAAGATCATGTCAAAATTTCTGTTGTAGAGCACATCATCCATGTTCAGATAGAAATTACCGACTAACCTCCTCAGAGTCTTCCTATCTTTGTTGGATGCCCAAGATGGGTACTCTTGAGTCTTGAGAAAATGCTTGATATCAAAATACCAAGGCTTTCCATCTGATGCCTTCTCAATTGCAAACACAAAGGCGGGCCTGTCAAGGCGTATGATGGTGATAGCTGGAGCTTCATTCTAGAAATTCGCTTTGTACAACGATGATGATGTGGCCAAGGCGTCCGCTATCTTATTCTCAGCCCTAGGCACATGTTGGAACTCAAATCTATTGAAGAACGGCAGCAGTCTTCTTGCATAGTTCTTATAAGGCACCGGGTTGGCCTGACGAGTTTCCCACTCTCTGATTTGATTGGCGACTAACATTAAATTACCATATACATCAAGATTTTTGATCCTCAGACCAATGGCCTCTTCTAAACCCATAATGCACGCTTCGTACTCGGCTTCATTATTGGTGTAGGCGAATGTCAATCAGGCAGTGAATGGTATATGAGAACCGTGAGAAGTTATAATGATTTCCCTGATTCTATTGCCATATGAATTAACAGCTCCGTCGAAAACCAGTTTCCACTGAGTTCCAATCTCGGGACTCTCGTCGGGTAAAGGACCGTCACAATCTTTCATCTTCAAAAACATGATGTCTTCATCTGGAAACTCAAACTTCATCGGCTGATAATCCTTAATCGACTGTTCCGCCAGATATTCTAACAGAACGCTTCCCTTAATGGCTTTTTGGGAAACATGCTAAATATCATACTCTGTTAAAACCATTTGCCATCGGGAAATCCTTCCGGAGAGTGCTTGTTTTTCAAAGACATACTTGATCGGATCCATCTTCGAAATCAATAGGGTTGTATGGTTTAACATATACTATCTCAAACGATTAGCAACCCAAGTGAGTGCACAACATATTTTTTCCAGCATTGAGTATCTCGACTCACAATTAGTGAACTTCTTACTCATGTAATAGATGGCGTGCTATTTTCTACCTGACTCATCGTGTTGACCGAGCACACATCCCATGGAATTATCAAGAACTGTGAGATACATGATCAGAGGTCTCCCTGCATCTGGAGGCATGAGTATTGGAGGTTCCTGCAGATACTCTTTTATTCTTTCAAACGCCTTTTAGAAATTTTCATTCCACCTGACCGTTTGATCTTTTCTTAACAATTTGAATATTGGTTCACAAGTGGCTGTAAGATGAGATATGAACCTTGCAATATAGTTCAATCTCCCCAAGAAATCACAAATTTTTTTTCTTCCTCGGCTCAGGCATTTCTTGTATAGATTTTATTTTGGTAGGATCCACCTCAATACCCCTTTCACTGACGATGAACTCCAGTAGCTTTCCAGATCTCACCCCTAAGGTACACTTATTGGGATTTATCCTCAGCTTGAGTTTCCTTAACCTTTCAAAAAATTTCAGGAGATTGACAAGATGTCCTTCTATAATACCCTAATTTTTACCCCTAAGATCCCACATGTCATTTGCATCTCATCCCACAAACAAAATCGCAAGCTTTGGTCCTCCTTCCCTCCTCTGTCGGTCTGCTTCTGGGGGAAAAGCACCAAGCATTTGTGTATTTTTTATTACTTTCTTTATGCTTGTTTATGTTTACTAACCTCTAACCAAAATACCAAAATATGTTGCAATTCTATTTGTTTTTCTTTTCTGTGTGTTTAAGGTCTTACAAGGTTGTTAAAAAGCAAGGGTATAGCTTGAAGTCAAGTGTGGCTATTCAACTATGATCGATATCATTTAGAAGTTTGACCTAATTTGGGTCAATCCATCACGAGGTTTCTTTAGTTGTAGTTATTTGTGTTAGTGGACTATTCCTCAGGAAATATGTATCCAAGGTCAAGTTGTCTTGTATTGGATTTCATCAAGCTTTCAAGCAGTGTTCTATGAGAAGTTTAGTCCAGGTTATTAGGATCAAATAGACCATCAGACAAAATTGTGTTCATCTGTGGATTTATTTTCCCATATATTGATTCAGGAAAATTTAAAACAAATATGAGCTGGTTGTTGCTTCTTCTTTGTTGTACCCCAAAATTTCACCAACATTTTTTCTTCTTAACTTGGTTTGTGTTTCATTGCATTTTAGCATTTGCATTTGCATAGCATTTTTCTTTACAGGGGATCAAGAGGTGTCTTATGCCATTGAAGATGATGTTCTATTTAGTTTCAAGCTCAAGCAAGAGGTATTTGTGCAAGTCATCAAGTGTTTATCACCATCATGGAAGGGTCAAAGCTCCTTGAAAGGAGAGATTTAGGTGTGAATGTCATCTCCTATCTTCAGGATCTTTTGAGGGTCATCAGAGGACCATCAGAAGTTTATGAGGGAGTGTTCTTGGAAGAGACATGATTTTTAAAGCTCATTGGGTACCTTAGGGATCATTATGGAGCTTGTGCAATCATTTAATTCATCTGCAAGAGCCATAGACAAAGGACTTGGAATTAGGGTTTCATCTGGTCAACTTAAGGTCAACTGTGGACTTGAGAGGTTTCCAAACTGGTTTTCAAGTCACATAAGCCATGGTAAGTCACCTTAAAGCATTTGAGATGTCATGATGAAATCAAATCAAGAGTTCAAGAGGTTACTAATTAGGGTTTTAGATGATTTCAATGTAAAATCCCCTTCTTTAGTGCCTAACTTCAAGGACAATCTATCCTATTATACAAGCTCAATCTAATTTTCATGAAAACATGAGACTTGTAGATCATGTTCTAAGCTTTCTTTTGAGTACAATAACTCATCCATTAAGTTTGTACATCTCAAGTTATGATGCCAACAAGTTAGGGGTCTCAGATGAAGAGAATATTGGTTAACAAAAAGTCAACTCACTTCCAAGGCATTTTTGACCTAGAAGAAAGTTTCTCCTTAACTTTAACTCAACATGAAAGTTGTTCCTCATGATCTTATATTTCCCAAAAGTCCTATAAGTCCTTAATATCATTTGTAAATCTCAAGTTATGGACCTCACAAGGCAGGGGTATTTTGGGAAAGTTCCATTATAGGTCATTTGTCACAATGGTCAACTTCATGAACTTATGTACCTCAAATAAAACTCCAACCAACATGAAACTTGTGCCTAAGAGTCTTATATTCATCATTAAACTCAAGATTCATGGAGATTGTTGAATTATATGGCAATATGGGAGACTTTTAGAGTGAAATCTTGATTTTTGGTCATGGTATGAAATTGGTACATTTTAAGTCATATTTATCACTTATTTTTGAGACATTTTGGTTCATGTATGATCATTTTATGTTTGACTTTGATTTGACTTTTGACGCCCCTCGATAAACCCTTGATAAGGGGGACCACCCTTAACAATGGAATTGTTTGGTGATGCCTTAAGGTGAGTTTCACTTTGAAACTTTGGCTTCTGTTTGCCATTGAATTTGGTTGCTTTGTGCATTTTATTTGGAATTTATTGAATAGTCCTTCTATTTTTGGTGAACCTTGCAAGTCAAGCCACTTTTGAAGGTGTTCATACAAGCTAGTTTGACCTAGTTTCTTTGGGAAATGATTTCTAATGATCCCATATGCATCTTGTGAGTGTTGCTACATGTTTATAACTTGCTCAAGATGTTTGTATTTCATTTCTAGGTCATACACTTGTGTAACTTGTGTCACAAGTTACTTGGAAGTTAGGCAATTTCATTTGATTGTAAGTGTTGAACATGAGATAGAACTTTGGTTCTTCTTCTTGCCTTGGCTTGATCCTTGCTTTTGCTTTGCTTTCCATCTTTGTTTTGAACCCTTTCCTTTTGGTTTCACTTCTATCCCTTGGGTTTTGATCATCATTTAAGACAATTTGGTATCCATGATCATACTTTGAGTTTGTCTTGAATGATGGATCAATCTTTGTGCACTTGTTTGCTCCTTGCTCCTTCATGATCAATATGAGATATTTGGTTGAGATTTTTTACACGTTTCTCGCTGCCCAAGCCCCTTTTCTCCCATCTTCTACTTGATCATGACTTTGCTTTTGTTTTGTGCTTGGCTTTTCTTTAGTGATTGATGTTTGAATGGTTGTAGGAGTGGTAACTTCTCCCATTCCATCTCACTCTTTTTGACTTGTGTAAATCAACTTTGTCTTGATCATTTGCTTGCATCATTTGAGTTTTGTATTTCATCTTTGCATCTTTGCATATCATATTTGCATTGCTCCTGACTTGTTCAAGTCAACTTTTTCTCCTTCTTCATTTCATCTGTGATTGGATTATCTATTGTTTACTTGGTTTTTGCCATGATCCCTTAGGATTCCTAGCCCCTCTATTTAAGATGGGAGTAGGAGAGACATTAGGTGTTCAATCATTTGCATGATAACATTAGGATAGTTTCTTCCCTCTTAATCCCAACCTTAGGAGCATTGTGCATGATAACACTAGGGTTGATTAGTTTCCCCTTAGAGTTTGTGTCTTTCTCTTCTCATCTCATAATCTCTTAAGACACCTAATAAAGTATAATAAGTGTTATACGCTACGAGCCTTAAGTACTTGAGGAATGATAGTTGGGGGGCCTCCTCTCAATCTGTCTAGAGTGTTTAGCGTTTTCCCTTTGAGAGATATGCGACACATTCTCTCTCAAGTCATAGTCTTTAGTGCAACATGAGTTACAAAGTTAACTCAATTCACTTCTTCATAAAAAACATAAACAAAATATCAAACCTTTTTCTCCTTCAGGATTGTTTGGAAAATCATTCTCAGAAAGAGTGTGTTAAGTCTTGGCTCTACCGTAAACAGGCATCGTCCCTAACTGTTGGAACCACTATTTAACCCTACTCAGTTAAAGCACTTGAACCAATATGTGGTCGTGTCAGCCCGAACTACGTTTGCTCTGATTTCTGGTACCAGACGAAGATACGCAGGCACAAGAAGGCGATGTCTTGGCGAGCAACCTTACCCCCTTCACCGGTAGTTTTCTGACCTACATTGACTCTGACTTTCCCATTGCACGAGGGAATACGTAGACATAGAGCGGCGATGCTCTATCGAGTCTCTTTTCTTTTCTTTTGTCCCTGTGAGCCAGCTTTTTGGTAGTTTAACACCCTTTTAGATAGACAACAAGCATGGATCCCGTTGAGTACAATGGACGTGAGGGGTGCTCATACCTTCGCCTTGCGTAACCGACTCCCGAACCCAAGATTTGGTTGCGATGACTTTGTCTTCTCCCTTTCGTAGGTTTTCTCTGATCGTTTCATTTACCTCCTTTGGGATAAATAATGAACGGTGGCGACTCTTCTGTCTTTGCCGGCCCCTCTTCGCAGCGATGCGACAACTGGCGACTCTGCTGGGGACATTTCCCATCCCCTATGCGAGTCAATCCTAGCGCTTGTGTGTTTTACCTTTGGGTGTGTATATATGTGCATTTGTGTTGTATCTGTATTTTATCACATTTGCATTTTACTTTCACGCATTGTATCATGTTATTGCTGTGATGTTTGGTGGGATTGTTCCATTGTATGATAAGCCAAAAGCCTGGCTCAAGTATAACCATAGCATTAGATGTGGAAAGTAGTGATGGACCTGTATGGAGACATGCACTAGTCCTCACGAAATTCGCGCTCAGACGAGATTCTCTTTGATGACTACCTTTCCAGTCTGTTTTGGATAGTTGAGAGGATGTTGGATCTGAGGATTGTCGACTCTGGGGACCGATCATTTGGGAGTCATCTAAGTGAGGCCTCTTCGTTAGACTATGATGTCAAACCAGGAATTGTGAATGTATCATCGTTTCTCGAAAGTCTATGACACTGACTACCGCATAGGATGCCAGACCTTGTCAGAGATAGGTTCATACTTGTGAGTTGGAAGGGTCATGCAAGAAACCTTGACTTTCAACCTACCCGGTTTTCTCGTTAGTGTGAACTTTTGATCTTTGATACAGTGGGGTTCCTTATGTCAGTGTTGTGTTATTTTCTCGCCAAAGCGAAGCGCTGGTTCATTTCCGTCAGCATCACAACAATCTTGATCCCCTGTTGCATTTGCATACTCATTTGCATTTTAACATTGACGTGTATTTGTGTTTCAGGTGCACATTTTCTCCTTGATTCTAGTAATCTAATCCACTGCCAGCATGAAGCCCAACTTGAAGAGAACAATAGTGTACAAATTTCCAACACCAGATATAGGATCCTTGCTCAGTCTGATTTCTGCAGCTGATCACAGTGTGATGGAGGATTTCAAGAAAGACTATGGGAAGATTTTGAGTTATGTCTGCAAAGCTTCTTTGTTTGAGTTAGGAGGGCTTCATACATTGCTTCAGTTCTATGATCCTCAGTTATGATGTTTCACCTTCCTAGGATATGTGTTGATGCCTACTCTGGAAGAATTTGCATTGCTGCTAGGAATCCCAGTTCTGGAACATATGGCTTTCTACCATTCTGAGGCAGAGCCCAACTTGACAAAGTTAGCAAATTCTCTTCACTTGGATGTTTCTGAATTAGATGGAAAGATGAGTTAGAGGAGTGGAGTACCTGAATTCCCATTACCTTTCTTGGTGAGCAGAGCTCATCATTTTGCAAAAGAAGGATGTTGGACTGTCTTCAACACCATCCTGGCTCTCTGTATCTATGGCATAATATTATTTCCGAATATCCCTAATTTTGTTGACTTTGATGCCTTTCATATCTCTGCCTCCAAGAATCCTGTTCCAACACTCTTAGGAGATGTTTCTCATTCTGTCCACTAAAAGAATGAGAGCAGAAGAGGGAAGAATGTTTCCTGCTGTGTGCCTCTCCTGTACAGATGTTTTATTTCGCATCTGCCTAAGTCTGGTCCTTTTGTTGACATCTTTGACACTGCTGATTGGTCAAAAATACTTATGGGTTTAACCTCTGAGAATATTGTTTGGTTTAACAGAGACCTTCTAGGTGTGGAGATTGTCTACAGATGTGGTAGTTTCCCCAATGTTCCTTTGATTGGGGGAAAGGGGGGCATTAATTATAACCCTGCTCTCGCAGTCAGATATTTTGGTTATGCTCTAAGAGAACCTCTAAAGGAAGAAGAAATACAGGAATCTCTGTATTTCACCGGTGTGGTTGATAATGAGACCTTAATCGGATTAGAAAAGGCTTGGGGTAAAATTCACCGTGAAGGAAAATCTTCTTTGGGCAAGAGCCTATGGACCATACGTGGAATGGATCCAAGAGAGAGTTGAGATACTGTTGCTACCCTTTCTAATCAGAGAACCTTTGTACCCCTTGGTAGTTGAAGAACCGACGACAGTTGATGTTCAGAAATACAATCAACTGTGGGCTGAAAAGGAAGAACTACGCAAGGCGAACGAAGAGTTGGAAGATCAAATCAATCATCTTAGAAGGGAAAAGAGTCAGGCCACCCACTCATTCAAGAAGCAGACAGAGATAGTGAACAAGATAGGTAGGGAATTAACAAAAGAGATTCGTGCCCGAGAGCGAGTAGGTCGAGACTTGAAAAGCACCAGTGATATTCTCAAAGATAAAAAGAAGGAGCTAGAAAGAGCACGTTTAGAGATATCAAAGTTCAACGCTCCATGGAACGCTATCCTGAATAACAACAAAGAAAGAGAAGATGGACTTCATCAACAGATTGTCAAGTTGAAGACTCAACTCCGTGTAAAAGATGAGAAAGATCCAGGTGAGTCTTCTCGTCATTACGAATGCAACCGCAAACTATGCGAAGCTCTTACAACGTTGGAGGAGTATAAGTTGAGAGCAGATCTGAAGAGGCCTAAACTTGAAGATGCATTTGGGGAAGGCGCCTGGGAAGATTATGCTCGAGGCTTACAGACCACCATCAGCAGGAGGGAGTTGCTTATCCAGGGATTGATTGCTAGGCCTGATCACCCTGATACGAAGGAGTTGTTGGAGGAGTTTCAGACTCGCTGTCGTACTTGATGTATTTTCATTTTCTGTACTTTGTTGTTTTGTATTCCGACCATCACCAGGATTGTTGGATGGGGTCGTGTTGACTCAGTTGTAGTTCCTTGGTGATGTGCTATGTATTGATACTCTGTGTCTCATTTTATTTATGAGAGAGGGTTTTTGTGGCTCCATCTGTTGGCTCTTCATTCTCCTTTTGTTCTCGTGGAACTAGAATAAAGGGGAAGATTTTCCTGAACCATATTTACATGTCTGTGCCGCTACTGTGAAAAAAGGTGTCGGCAAAGACAGAAGATTCGCCACCTATCATTATTTATCCCAAAAGAGGGAAAGGAAACGATCAGGAAAAACCTAGCGAAAAGGGATAAGATTGGTCATCGCAACCAAATCTCGGGTTCGGGAGTCGGTTACGCAATGGGAAGGTATTAGCACCCCTCACGTCCGTTGTACTCGACGGGATCCACGCTTGGTTGTCTATCTAAATGGTGATTGAAACTATCTAACTAAAGGTCTGGGGCAAAAGAAAAGAAAAAGGACTCGACCGAGCATTTCCACTCTGGGCCTACGTATTCCCGTCTGGTACGAGAAATCAGAGTCAACGTAGTTCGGCTAACTACGGGCAAAAGGTGGGGAAAGGTTGCACGCCAAGACATCGCGTCTTGTGCCTACGTACTCTCAACAGGTATGAGAGATCAGAGCAATTGTAGTTTGGGATAAAAGAACACATGTTTATTCATCTGTTTTATCCGAGTAAGGTTAACAAACAGTTCTAGCAATTTGGTGTATGCAGCTCGACCATTGGAGACTTAGGCATTACCGTTTGCGATAGAACTAAGAGTTAACAACACTCTTATTTATGAAAATGCTTTCCATTGTTAAAGGGTCCAAAGGGACAAAAATGAGTTTGATCATTTTTTTGTCGTTTTTAAGGAGAAGTGCTTTTGAATGAATGTTTGTAATTCATATTGTGCTATAGACTGTGACCTAGGAGTGAATGCGTCGCATATCACCCAAAGGGTGATACACTAAACACTCTGGCCATTAAAGGGAAACCCCTTAATCACCATTTCCTAAGTACTTGAGGCTCGTAACGTACAATATTCATTAGCCTTTATTAGGTGTGTTATAATTGTTTAAAGATGAGAAAGAGAGAGAGGACACAACTAAGGGGAAACTAGACTCAAACCCTAGAGTTGTCATGCATCATGGTCCTAAGGTTAGGTTAAGAAGGGAACTCTATCCTATTTGTTATCATGCAAAGGATTCAACTTAATGTCTATCATCATTATCCTTAAACAAGGAAGTGAGAATTCCTAAGGGAACATGTGAAGAAAGGAAGAAGAAGAAAAACAAAATCATTAAGTAAATGAAATATTTATGTGAATGAATGCACATGCAATGCAACACACAAGCAAAGGGAGGGCACCTCAACCTTTAATGCAAACAAGAAATACACAAAGAGAACATAACACCCAAGCAAGGGAGGAAATTGTGTGGGGTAAAAACCTCCACAACCTCATCTCTACCTTTAAATGCAAGCAAAGTGCACAAACATGCCCTAAGGCTACTAACTTGATCATGGAATGAAATATAAACCAAAAGAGAAGTGGGAGAAGAAGAGAAAACAATCATGTCATTCAACCAAAGTCTCATCATGACTTGTACAAAAATGCACAAAATGTCCTAATGGTTCATCATTCAAGTTAAGCTTCCAATACCTCCAAAGGAGGTATTAAGCAACTTTAAATGATGCTCCAAGGTCCTTGGACAGAGGGAAATGAAAGAGAAGAATGTACATAAAGTATTTGAAAAGTAATGTACAAAAGATTATAGAAGAATCATGTTAAGGAAGTGAAGATCATTCAAGTTATACACATGAAAATCTAAACCTAACTAGGCAAACAAAGGGGAAAGTTCTAGGGATGACCTATGAACTAGTGTAAAGGGAGGGTCCTAAAGGTTCAACCAAAACCCTAATCAAATGGTACTAAAACCATAGAGAAAAATATCATAGAAATCCATAAATGTGTCAAGGATATGCACAAAAGATATCAAGCATTTATATGAAGAAATCATCACAAAATAAAATCAAGAATGCAAGGTATGCAACTTTTAATCCAATTGAAACACTTCCAAATGAGTTATTATAATTAATTGAAAAATGTTTAGAAAAAATAAAACCAAAAATTCCTAAATTTAATTTACATCTTAAAGTGATTAGAAATTATTTTTGTGAGATTTATTGACATTTGGAAGTGTTTTAATTTGATTAAAATAAAATAGATTATGAAATGAGAAAATAATGAAAAAGAAATGAAAATTGGAAAAACGATGGTGCGAACAACAATCAATTCATGTGTATTCTATGGGCTTTGCACGCTGGGGGGGTTCAAATAGGAACTAGGCCAAAGTCCAAAGCAACCGTTTAACGAAATGATGTGTATCAATGAAGCTTTAGATGTGCTCAATTTTGCTTGAAACTGGATGAATCAGAGAATTCGATTTCCACTTTTTCTTGAGCTTTTGCAACTGGTTTCTTGATCAAAATGGCTCTAAATCCCAATATGAGAGTTTGTACATGATACTGAGTTTATATGGAATGGATCTAGATGAAAAGAAAGCCCAATCAAAGCCCAATTCAGTCTAATTGAAATAAAAAATTGTTGGTGTTGTAAGCTTCACATCACGCATGAAACAGATCTTCCAAGGCTTGAAAAATGACTCATCTAGCTTGCTTGTAATATCAATTGATCTAATGGATGGAGATTGTTCCTCAATTTGATCCTATGGTGTTATTTGAAAGTGTTACTTCCATGTGAAGCAAGCTTGAAATTGGTCATGAAAATGCCCTCAATGTGCAATTATGAAATTGTCATTTTGTTTAGTATGCCTTGTGGACTCAAAAAATGCACCAACTTGATTAAAATTGGTTCAAAATGAATTTATTTGATCTTATGACTTTTAATGCTTTTTCATGGAAATTCCTTCACCAATTCTTCAATCCAAGCCAATCCAATGATAACTTGATGTTTGATGATGAAAAAGATGCTATTTGAAGCAAGTTTGATGTTGGAAAAAGGTCCATTTGAGGTGTGCAAAGTTGTGAAATTGACCTATAATAAAAAAGGACCTATAATCAAAGTTTCCCAAAATACCCCTGGTTTGCAAGCTTCATATCTTGAGCTCCACAAATCAGATGAAATACTTCTAGTACTTTTTCGAAAGCTAAGATCATAAGGAAAAACTTTCATGTTTGGGTCAAAGTGAGGAGAAACATCCTTCTAAGTCAAAAATGTCTTTGAAGTTGGTTGACTTTTGTTGACCAAAATCACATTCATCTGATGACCTGTAACTTGCCAGCTTCATAACTTAAGTTTTAGAAATCAGATGAATTACTTCTAGTACTCAAAAGAAAGCTAAGAACATGCTCTACAAGTCTCATGTTGGGGTCAAGATGAGATGAAACTTGTATCTTGAGATATGTGGTCTTGAAGTTGGGCACTAAATAGGGGATTTTACACTGACAAGCTTAGAAACCCTAGCTTAGCAACTTCTCACACTCTTGATTCTTGATGAATTGATCTAGAAATGATATATTAGACATCTCAACACAACATTCCATGATCATAAAGACTTGGAGTTGAGTCTTATACTCCTTTAATCTCACAGTTGACCAGATGAAAACCCTAGCTGCACCACCTTTGACTGTGGCCTCTTACACTGGATATAACTAGTTGCACAAGCCCCTCAATGACCATCAAGACATCCAATGAGCTTATACAATGCTCTCCATCCATAACCATAGACTCCCTATCATCTGATGCTCTTCACATGGCCTCTGAGATTGGAGGTGAACCATATTCATTCATCTGCTCTTTCCAAAGAACTTTGACTTTCCTCTGATGATGATAAGCTCTTGATAGCTTGAACAAGACCTCTTGATTAGGCTTGGAAACTTTGGTAATCTTATCTTGCTAGGCACAATTCTCTTAATCCCTTGTACATGGATAATGGTATGCAAATGCTAATGCTATATGAATGCAATGAAACATAAACCAAGTAAAGAAAAAGGTTGGGCAAATTGGGATGCAACAGTTTGCATTTTGCATCATTTTTCATATTGCATTGTAGGTGTTCCTGGTTCTGTTGACCTTACTTCTTTCAGTGGTTTTCTTAGCACTGTTTCAGGATTGAAGACCGCACCATTCACCGCTATTCAATAATAGGGGATCAGCAAAAAGCCATGGACCAAATTTAACTTGAGCTGCAGGAGTTTTGTGACCATATGGCACAATTTATGGACCTGATGCAAGGGGTCGCCAATGGGCAAGAACAACTAAGAATAATCGTTCAACCTTTGATTGCTAGGGTTGACGAAAGTGGGGTTCTGCATGGAGGGACTACTGATGTTCCTCCTACAGCTGACAATGGCACTCCTCATGCCACTGCCATTCCAACAGGTTTTATTCCTCTGGGCGGAGGTAATCAAACTGGAGTCCATATTCTAGCACCAAAATGTGTTGTACATGGAAATGCTGGTCCTCAATGGGAGGAAGACGAGCAAGACGATATTTTCTCCATGGGAGATCTGGGAGCAGGACTGCAACCGGATGCAGACAGGAGGTTTAAACTGATAGAAGAGAAGATGAGGAACCTTGAAAACCAGAACTCTCTTGGTCTGGACATGTCAAACTTGGGGCTGATCCTCGGTTTAAGGATCCCACCAAAGTTCAAAGTCCCAGACTTTGATAAATACAACAGCACAACATGTCCCAAGGTGCATCTGCGTTCATATTACAAAAAAATGTTCGCATACTCTGATGACGAGAAGTTGTTGATGCATTTCTTTCAGGATAGCCTGTCTGGTCCGTCCTTGGAATGGTATATGGGTTTGGAGCCTAATCGTGTGTAGAGGCTTTCGTCAGACACTATCAATATAATAGTGATCTGGCGCCTAATCGTGTGCAGTTGCAGAATTTGTCATAATGGAATAATGAAGGATTTAAGAAGTACGCCCAGAGGTGGCGTGAACTTGCTGCAAGGGTTCAACCTCCTATGATGGAGAGGGAACTTATTGATCTGTTTGTAGCTACACTGCCTGACGTGTACAACGAGAAATTGGTAGGCAATATGTCTGGTAGCTTTTCCGACTTAATCATTACAGGTGAACGAGTGGAAAATGGGATTAAATTAGGAAAGATCCAAGCGGGAGAAGGGTCCTCATCTGTAGGAGGTAGGAAGAATTTTGGTAACAAGAAAAGAGAAGGGGAGACGAATGCGGTCTCAGGATACAGGGGTAACAACAGAAACAGAAATAGGAATCAATATCATCAACAACAACCTCAGATTGCGAGTATTGTTATTCCGGCAATACAACCACAACAACAGCAACAATGACCACCACAACAACAACAACAAAATTACGCTCCGTGGCAGTTCAAAGATCGTAGGAGGACGATGATTATAAATTTTGACGCACCACCAATGCCATACTCACAATTGTTACAACATTTGATACAGTTGCAGTTAGTTTAGAAGAGAACGCTGGCACCCCTGACTGGCGCACCTCCCTCAGGGTATGATGCAAATGCCAGATGCGACTTTCACTCAGGTGCTCCCGACCATCACATAGACAATTGCAAAGCCTTCAAGCATAAGGTTCAGGACCTTATAGATAGCAAGGCAATCAATTTTATGAATGATGCGTCCAATGTTGTGCAAAATCCTATGCCTAACCATGGAGCGGCTAGAGTAAATGCTATTGTGGAGGAAGAGAGTTTGAATTTGGTGATCAGTGTTGAAGAGCTGGAAACTCCTTTGAGTGTTGTTAAAAGTAGGTTGTTGAAGGGAGGAGTGTTTTCAGGCTGTTTGGAAAACTGTGAAGGCTGTTTGGCTCATCCTGAGGGATGTGAGGACTTGAAAAATCATGTGCAAAGATTAATCAATGAAGGTGTACTAAAATTTGACAGAATTGGCAAAGTGAAGGCTGAGAGGGTGATTGGTCAAGAGCAGGATGAGGTTTCCACAATCTCAATTCCATTTAAAACCATTAACATATCTGCGCCGCTAAGGCCAGCTACCATTATAATCACCAAGGCAGGGCATGTGCCTTATGAAAACACTAAAGCGATCCCGTGGAACTATGGGGCTGAAGTCTTTTGTAACGGCCAAAAACAAGAGCTGAAGGGAACGACGTCTGATTTGGTGGGTAATTTAGTGGGAATAGGCGGAATGACGAGAAGTGGGAGAGTGTTTGCACGTCCATAAGCTAATGTTGAAAGACAGGATAAGGGAAAGGGGAAAGTTGTTGTTGAAGAAGGGTCTCAAGGGGCTGAGAAGAATGCTTTGTTGAAAGACGCGGAGGAATTCATGCGTCTAATTAGAAAAAGTGATTACAAGATTGTGGACTATCTACAACAATCCCCATCAAAAATATAAATCTTATCATTACTACTGTGCTCTGAGGCACATCGGAATGCCCTTCTGAGGATTTTGAACACTGCGTATGTGCCACAAGAGATATTTGTGAACCAACTGGAAGGAGTGAACGCTGGAAATAGATTAGGGTTTACTAATCTGGATTTGACCCCTAAAAGGAGAAACCATAATCACGCCCTGCATATTTCCATTGAGTGCAGAGGGGCTGTTTTATCTCATGTGCTGGTGGATACTGGGTCTTTGCTTAATCGGTTGCCCAAAAAGGCTTTGATGAAGCTGGACACCCAAGGAGTAATATGCACGCCTAGTGATCTAATTGTGCAAGCATTTGAAGGGACAAGGAGGTCTGTGTTCGGAGAAGTAACTCTTCATATCCAAGTGGCCCGGAGGTTTTTAACGATGTCTTCTACATAATGGATATCCAACCAGCATACAGTTGCTTGTTAGGTCGGCTCTGGATTTACTCGGCAGGGGCAGTGATGTCGACCTTGCATCAGAATAGGTCAGAGACCTTGTGTCAGGCGTTTGAGACAGTACAGGTCAGAGAGATGGCGCCAGTTGTGGGCGGAGTTCCTGAGGTCGCTATATCGTCATTCAAAGACGCGCAAGCTGTGGTAAAATCTGAATCATCTTAGGGTTGGGGGCAGGTAATAAATATCCCCAATAAATAAGACAAGTTTGGACTGGGGTACAGCCCGTCGTCTTCTTCTTCGTAGAGCGCGCCATGCTTTAGAGGACCTATCTAGTTTACAAGTGGTGGGGTGATATTTGATCGAATCAATGTTGTGTCTGAGGACGAGGGTGACAGTGACTGCGATATGGATGCATGGGTCCAGCCATGTATTCCTGGACGAAGCCTGAACAACTGGACTATCGAAGAAATTGTCCAAGTGACGCATGAAGAGTAATTATCTTGTTTTTGATTATGTGCAACCCTATGTTCTACTCGGAGCATAGCAGTCTTTGTCTGTAGGGCCTTATTCTTGTCTATGTTTTGAACAATTGTTTTATCATTAATCAAAGGGCGTTTTTGTATTCAAATATCGTGATCCTTGTTTTTATTGGTTTTATTTTTAACAATAAAATGGCAATGTGGTTTGTGTTGTTTGCATATCATTTTAAACATCAAATCATCATCATTGCGGGTTTCACGTAGCAGATGCTGCCGATTCAGACTCGTCTATGACTCGGTATGACTTTGATAATCCAATCTTTCAAGCTGAAGAAGAGATTGAAGAAGACGAAGACCTGCCTGAAGAGCTCGCTAGCTTGCTGAGACAAGAAGAGAAGGTTATTCTGCCTCATCAGGAGGAAAGCGAAGTCGTCAACTTGGGTACAGAGGAAGATAGAAAGGAAGTAAGAATAGGGGCTGCTTTAGAGGATGATGTCAAACAAAGACTGGTAGAAATGCTCCGAGAGTATAAAGATGTCTTTGCTTGGTCATACGAGGATATGCCCGGACTTGATACGGATATTGTGGTTCATCGCTTGCCTCTTCGAGAAGATGCCCACCTGTGAAACAGAAGCTAAGAAGAACCAGACCGGACATGGCAGTTAAGATCAAAGAAGAGGTCCAGAAGCAATTGGACGCCGAATTTCTTGGCGTGACGAATTATCCTCCGTGGGTCGCTAACATTGTACTTGTACCAAAGAAAGATGGTAAGGTCAGAATGTGTGTAGATTACCGTGATCTAAACAGAGCGAACCCGAAAGATGATTTCCCGCTCCCCCACATTGATGTGCTTGCTGATAATACTGCTCAGTATTTAGTGTTTTCCTTCATGGACGGATTCTCCGGATATAACCAGATCGAGATGGCCCCAGAGGAGATGGAGAAAAGGACCTTTATCACGTCGTGGGGGACTTTTTGCTACAAGGTAATGCCCTTTGGATTGAAGAATGCAGCGGAAACCTATCAGCGGGCGATGGTCACTTTGTTTCATGATATGATTCATCATGAGATTGAGGTCTATATTAATGACATGATCGTAAAGTCGCAAACAGAGGAAGAGCATCTGGTGAATCTGTTGAAGCTGTTTGAGAAGTTAAGGAAGTTCAAACTAAGGTTGAATTCGAACAAGTGCACTTTTGGTGTACGGTCAGGAAAGCTATTGGGGTTTATAGTTAGTGAAAAAGGAATTGAGGTCGAACCTGCAAAAATAAAAGCTATACAGGAAATGCCAACACCGAAAACAGAGAAAGAGGTTCGTGATTTCTTGGGTAAAATGAACTACATTGCAAGGTTCATATCTCACCTCACGCCCACGTGTGAACCAATGTTCAAATTGTTAAAGAAATATCAAGCGGTGGTCTGGAATTAAAATTTCCAAAGGGCATTTGAAAAAATAAAAGAATATTTGCATGAGCCTCCGATACTGATGCCTCCAGTGGCTGGAAGACCATTGATAATGTACTTAACGGTTCTTGAGAACTCCATGGGTTGTGTTCTCGGTCAACACGAGGAGACAAGAAGAATATAACATGCCATCTACTACTTGAGTAAGAAGTTCACGGATTGTGAGTCCAGGTACTCAATGTTGGAGAAGACGTGTTGTGCACTTGCTTGGGCCGCCAAACGCCTAAGGCAGTATATGCTGAATCACACAACCATACTGATTTCAAAGATGGATCTAATTAAGTATGTGTTCAAAAAGCAAGCGCTTTCGGGAAGGATTGCCAGATGGAAGATGGTTTTGACAGAATACGATATTCAATACGTCTCCCAAAAGGCTATTAAAGGAAGCGTTCTCTCAGAATATCTCGCCGAGCAACCAATCGATGACTATCAGCCAATGAAGTTTGAACTTCCTGATGAGGATATCATGTTCTTGAAGACGAAAGATTGTGATGAGCCGCTACCTGATGAAGGTCCTGAGTTGGGTTCCCAATGGCAAATGATTTTTGACGGTGTTGTTAACTCTTATGGCAGGGGAATTGGGGCAACCATTACCACTCCCTATGGTTCGCACATACCATTTACTGCTAGGTTAACATTTTCCTGCACCAAGAAAGAAGCTGAATATGAAGCATGTATCATGGGTATTGAAGAAGCGATTGATTTGAGAATCAAAAACCTTGATATTTATGGTGATTCAGCTTTGGTGGTTAATCAAATCAAAAGAGAATGGGAGACTCGTTAGCCTAATCTGATACCTTATATGAACTATGCTAGGAGGTTGTTATGATTCTTTAACAGGGTGGAGTTTCATCATGTGCCAAGAGCGGAGAATCAGATGGCGGATGCCTTGGCTACCTTATCCTCGATGTACAAGGTGAATTATTGGAACGACACTCCGAGAATTGTCATCTCACGCCTTGATAGGCCAGCGCTCATATTTGCAATAGAGGAAGCTTCGGATGGGAAGCCGTGGTATCATGATATCATAAAATTTCTCAAGAATCAAGAGTGTTCGCCTGCAGAATCGAGCCGGGACAAGAAGACCTTGAGAAGATTGTCTGGAAACTTCTATTTGAACAAAGATGATGTACTCTACCGAAGGAACTTTGATTTGGTTCTGTTGAGATACGTGGATGAAAAAGAAGCAGGTTTCCTTATGGAGGAAGTCTACGAGGGTGCCTTTGGAACGCATGTAGGCGGACATGCAATGTCTCGAAAACTGTTGAGGGCAGACTACTGTTGGTTGACTATGGAGTCTGATTGTTTCAAATACGCCAAGAAATGTCATAAATGCCAAATTTATGCTAATAAGATGCATGTGCCGCCAAGTCCTCTAAATGTCATGGCGTCTCCTTTGCCCTTTTCCATGTGGGAAATTGATATGATTGGTAAGATTGAGCCGACCGCATCCAATGGACACCGCTTCATCTTAGTGGCAATTGATTATTTCACTAAGTGGGTTGAAGCAGCTTCTTTCGCCAATGTCACCAGACAAGTTGTGGCCCGATTCATTAAGAAGGACATCATCTGTCGTTACAGAATGCTCGAAAGAATCATTACTGATAATGGTTCAAATTTGAATAACAAGATGATGAAGGAACTGTGCTAGAGTTTCAAAATTGAGCATCACAACTCTTCTCCCTATCGTCCGAAGATGAGTGGCGTTGTCGAGGCGGCCAATAAGAACATAAAGAAGATTGTGCAGAAGATGGTTGTGACCTATAAGGATTGGCACAAGATGTTGCCCTTTGCATTACACGGATATCGTACTTCGGTACGTACTTCAACCGGGGCAACTCTTTTCTCACTAGTGTATGGTATGGAAGTTGTCCTGCCATTGGAAGTCGAGATACCTTCTTTGAGAGTTTTGGTTGACGTCCAACATGATGAGGCAGAATAGGTGAGGAACAGATTGAATCAACTCAGCCTGATGGACGAGAAAAAGTTGGCAGCCATTGCATATGGTTGTTTGTATCAGAGCAGGATGAAGAAAGCTTTCGATCAGAAGGTGCGCCCTCGGAGCTTTCAGGAGGGTGACTTAGTGTTGAAGCGGATTCTCCCTCCACAGACAGATCATAGGGGAAAATGAACTCCCAACTACGAAGGACCATATGTTGTAAGGAAAGTCTTCTCCGGAGGAGCCTTACTACTCTCAACCATGGATGGCGAAGATTTCACATCCCCTGCGAACTCAGACGCATTTAAAAAATACTTTTCTTAAAAAGAGACCCGCTGGAAAGAAAAAGAAAATCCAGGAAAAAATGGGGCATCTCGGCAAACCATAAAAAGAATGGGTTCGGGCAAAAATTAGGGATAAAAAGAAAAAAGAATGTAAATCCGCAAAGTTGAAAACCTGAAAAGGAGACTTTGGCAAAAATGGGTATCCCGGTGAATCGAAAACCCGCAAGGGTGATTCAGGCAAAAGTTAGGGATTTGAAAAGCAAACGACTGCGGTCTGCGTATTGATTCTTCGAGCATAGTGGATTCTGGGAAAACCCGAGGGTCAATTAATCAAGTGAGTCTTTTCAGAAGACAAAGCATTGGAAAAGCATCGAAGTCATGCAAGTCATTGATGAATCGACACATGGTGGTTGTCTGTACCACATTGCCGACATTTTGTATATCTGTTGTATTTTTGTGCTATTTGCGCAATTTTCTCTTTTCAGGAGTTGCATCTGTTGTAAATTTACCTATTTACAGGCCATTTATCAATGAAGTATATATTATTCAGAAAGCTTTCGTGTTTGTTTTAGCTTTCGCTGTTTTGTTTGCAAAAAACGCTTGATGTTTTTTTATAAAACTTTGCACACACAAACTTGTGGGCTCTGCTAATCATGATTAAAACTTTTATTTGCGTGAACGACGTCATAGACAATAACCAAGATAGCTCTTTTTTGTATACATGATACTCTGTTTGTATTTGTTGCAGGGCTCTCATTCTCGAGGTTATTCAAGAAAGTTATCCTCAGCGGATTATGACTAGTTTCTCCCCAGCAGGTTGAGTTTTTGGTTATCCCCAGCAGGTATTTGGGATAATTCCCTCAGCAGTGGGATGAGTTTAGTGTTGTTTCCCCACAGAGTCTATGGTACTGACTCAATTCCCCAAGCAGAGGTTGATGTTGATGAATCTTATCCTTTACCCCTAGCAGAACGGATTTAAATCTCCAGCAGAGTGGAATCCCCGGTATAGTGGAGTAATTCCCCGCAGTTTTCTTTACTCCCCGGTAGAGTCGTATTCTGAAGGGCCATCCAGGTCTGATTTCCCCAGTAAAGTGGATTTGTTTCCCCAGCCAAGTCGTTTGTTCCCTAGAAGAGTTGTATTCTGGTAGGCCATCCAGGGCCATTTTCCTCAGCAGAGATGATTCTGTGATCCCTAGCGGAGCGAATTTTATTCTCAGCAGAAAAGTTTACCCAGGAGGGTTCTCTTCCAGGAAGCAATCCAGGGCTTGTTTCTCTCAGCAAAAGTCCAAATGCACTTGGCACTCGATCATTCCCAGCGGAGTTGGTTCCATTCTCTTCGGCATTTATTTCGCTGGAGTGGTTCCTTTGCATTTGCATTGTGCATAGCATCCTCCCAAACGCATAACATTTCCATTTCGTATGGAGCATTACACCCTATTCAAACATATGCATTTGAATCATAAGCCAGGTTATTACCTCTTGTTTTCAGGTGTATCTCCAATAGACGATGGTTTATCTTTTCAGCCTGCGTGGTATCCAGACCCCAGCTAACACCGGCTTATTTCTTGAGCCCGTGCGGTATCCAGACCCCGGCTCACACTGGTTTATTTCTCGAGCCCGTGCGGTATCCAGACCCCAGCTCACACCGGTTTATTTCTTGAGCCCATGCGATATCCAGACCCCGGCTCACACCAGTTTATTTCTCGAGCCCGTGCGATATCCAGACCCCAGCTCACACCAGTTTATGTCTCGAGCCCGTGCGGTATCCAGACTATGGCTCACACCAGTTTATTTCTTGAGCCCCTGTGGTATCCAGACCCTGACTCACACCAGTTTATTTTATTAGAAGGTGTGGCATTCAGGCCCTGGATAACGTTTATTTCATTAGCCGGCGTGGCATCCAGACCCTGGCTAGTGATGGTGTTCTTTAGCCTGTATGGTATCCAGACCCCGGCTCTCACCGGTTTATTTCTGTAGCTTGTGTAGTATCCAGACCCCCGCTTCCAGCGGTTTTACTTGCTCAAGCCCGTGTGGTATCCACACCCCAGCTTCAACTAGTTCATTTTTTTAGCCCGTGTGGTATCTAGACCCTGGCTAACACCAGGTGTTTTCATTAGCATGTGAGGTATCCAAACCCTGGCCAGTGATGGTTTATCTATTTGCCCGTGTGGTATCCAGACCCCGGCTGACACCGTTTGGTCTTATTAGCATGTGTGGTATCCCGACCCCGGCCAATGATTTATCTTGCCTGTGTTGTATCCAGACCCCGACCAATGATTTGTCTTGCCTGAGTGGTATCCATACCCCGACAGAATGATGTCTATGATGGATGTGTTCATCTTATCACATTTTCCCCAATAGAGTTTATCGGTTACAGTTAATAGTTACAGTTTCTTTACGGTTGGCAAATTTCTGGGTTCTTTGGTATTCAACCGTCTTTTACCTTGAAAGTTTGAAATCTGTTCGCTTTTCATTCCTTCAGGTCCAATTCGTTTGAATAGGGGCAGCTGTTGTACCCCAAAATTTGACCAACCTTTTTTCTTCTTAACTTGGTTTGTGTTTCATTGTGTTTTAGCATTTGCATTTGCATAGAATTTTTCTTTATAGGGGATTAAGAGGTGTCTTGGGCCATTCAAGAGGAGGTTCTCTTTAGTCTCAAGCTCAAGCAAGAGGTATTTTTGCAAGCCATCAAGTGTTTATCATTATCATGGAAGGGTCAAACTCCTTGAAAGGAGAGATTTAGGTGTGAATGTCATCTTCTATCTTGAGGATCTTTTGAGGGTCATCAGAGGACCATCAGAAGTTCATGAGGGAGTTTTCTTGTCTGAGACATGGTTTTTAAAGCTCATTGAGTACCTTAGGGGTCATTATGGAGCTTGTGCAATCATTTAATTCATCTGCTAGAGCCATAGACAAAGGACTTGGAATTAGGGTTTCATCTGGTCAACTCAAGGTCAACTGTGGACTTGAGAGGTTTCCAAACTAGTTTTCAAGTCACATAAGCCATGGGAAGTCACCTTAAAGCATTTTCAATGTCATTATGAAATCAAATCAAGAGGAATCAAGAGTTCAAGAGGTTACTAATTAGGGTTTCAGATGATTTCAGTGTAAAATCCCCTTCTTTAGTGCCTAACTTCAAGGACAATCTATCCTTGATAAAAGCTCAATCTAATTTTCATGAAAACATGATACTTTTAGATCATGTTCTAAGCTTTCTTTTGAGTACAAGAACTCATCCATTGAGTTTGTACATCTCAAGTTATGATGCCAACAAGTTAGGGGTCTCAAATGAAGAGAATTTTGGCTAACAAAAAGTCAACTCACTTCCAAAGCATTTTTGACCTAGAAGCAAGTTTCCTCTCAACTTTAAGTGAACATGAAAGTTGTTCCACATGATCTTAGATTTCCAAAAAGTTCTAGAAGTCCTTAATATCATTTGTAAATCTCAAGTTATGGACCTCACAAGGCAGGGGTATTTTGGGAAAGTTCCATTATAGGTCATTTGTCACAATGGTCAACTTCATGAACTTATGTACCTCAAATACAATTCCAACCAACATGAAACTTATGACTAAGAGTCTTATATTCATCATTAAACTCAATATTTATGGAGATTGTTGAATTATATGGCCATGTGGGAGACTTTTAGAGTGAAATCTTGATTTTTGGTCATGGTATGAAATTGGTACATTTTAAGTCATATTTGTCACTTATTTTGAGACATTTTACAGCAACACATGATCATGAAGAAACTTACCACAAATGGACCAACACAAAATGCCATGAAATTCCTCATTTTGAAATTTTCTTCCATAAAAGTTTTGATTTCAAACTTGAAGTATGGATCAAATACAAAGCCCAAACCAATTCAGCTCACATGTACACTTCACACACTTCAAATTACTGATCTCACGGGGTGTGGAAAAAGGTAAAAACGTGTGTGCATGAGGAAGAGTTTCATTTTGGGCATTTCTTCAAATCACTCTAAACAGCCAACATGGGCCTGCATGGAGTGTCAATACCCATAACATATAAGCTCAGAAAGTTACCCTAATGTTGAGAATAGGTTTCTTGCGTGAAAGGAGAGAAGAGAGATCAAAAAAATTTCCAAACACTTTCCACTTTCGAATCTGGTTTCTGACTCAAAATCAACTGCAATTGAAGCTTGCTTCCTCTTCATCAAAGCACAAGGAGCAAATTCGAAGGAAGAAAGTCAAGCTTGAGTGCATCTGAAGAACCAATGGAGTTGCTCCGTTCAGTAAGCTTCCTTTCCATTTTTCTCTCATGTTAGGCATCAATTAAGAGCATACTGGGATGCATCTGAAGCCCTACCTATGGTAGGCCATGTTTGGATCCTTTAATGGCATGTTTGTGTTGATTTCAGAATGTGCATCTCAATCTTTATACGTTCGATTCTCTTTATCTATGGACTCTTTTTATGATCCATTAGTGGATTTGAGATCCTTGCAACTTCAGCTTTCAAACCATACCAACTATGCTCATGTTTGTTGAGATCTGGTGACTGGTCTCCGACGAGCTCGGCGGAGAAGACGATCGGAGCCCTATCTCCGGCGTCCCAGTCATTTGCCTGTTGGTGCTAACTCATTTTGGTTTGAATGTTTGACTTGTTGGCTTGGCGTGATATCATTGGCTTGACCCAGGTTGCGTGGCGTGTTGACTCCACCTGGGATTAATGAAATGCAACGTTTCATTAATCATGAGTCCTTGGGTAATTTGGGATTCAGTTGATATCCCCACCCCCTTGTTTCTGAGCCCATTTGCAATTTACACGTGATGTAGTTATTTCTGGGTTTTACTGATCCACCTCCCTTGGTTTTCACTTATTTTAATTTCATTTTAATTTTTGTTTTCATTTATTTATTTTAAAAATAGCTCCAATTATTTAAAAATTCCCCAAAAACATTTTTCTATTATTTCAAAGTCTTATTTAATTTTCCATATTTTTATTTTCTGATTTTATTTTATTTTTGTATTTTATTTAGAATTTAAATTTTAAAGGGTTTTATGGTGTATACCTTGTGTTATCTTGATCTTTTGAACCTCAAATTCAAATCCCCTATGATTAAGAATTATTCTCCTTTTAGTGGATGAATTGAAGTGTCTTTGAGGTTGATTTTGGTTCATGTTTGATCATTTTATGGTTGACTTTGAATTGACTTTTGATTCCCCTCGATAAACCCTCAACAAAGTGGAGCACCCTTAACAATGGAATTGTTTGGTGATGCCTTGAGGTGAGTTTCACTTTGGAACTTTGGCTTCTGTTTGCCATTGAACTTGGTTGATTTTTTCATTTTATTTGGAATTTATTGAATAGTCCTTCTATTTTTGGTGAACCTTACAAGTCAAGCCACTTTTGAAGGTGTTCATACAAGCTAGTTTGACCTAGTTTCTTTGGGAAATTATTTCTAATGATACCATATGCATCTTGTGAGTGTTACTACATGTTTATAACTTGCTCAAGATGCTGGTCTTTCATTTTTAGGTCATACACTTGTGTAACTTGTGTCACAAGTTACTTTGAAGTTAGGCAATTTCATTTGATTGTAAGTGTTGAACATGAGATAGAACTTTGGTTCTTCTTCTTGCCTTGGCTTGATCCTTGATTTTGCTTTGCTTTCCATCTTTGTTTTGAACCCTTTCCTTTTGGTTTCAATTATGTCCCTTGGGTTTTGATAATCATTTAAGACAACTTGGTATCCATGATCATACTTTGAGTTTGTCTTGAATGATGGATCAATCTTTGTGCACTTGTTTGCTCTTTGCTCCTTCATGATCAATATGAGATATTTGGTTCAGGTATTTTACATGTTGCTTGCTCCCCAAGCCCCTTTTCTCCCATCTTCTACTTGATCATGACCTTTGCTTTTGTTTTGTGCTTGGCTTTTGTTTAGTGATTGATGTTTGAATGGTTGTAGGGGTGGTAACTTCTCCCATTTCATCTCACTCTTTTTGACTTGTGTAAATCAACTTTGTCTTGATCATTTGTTTGCATCATTTGAGTTTTGTATTTCATCTTTGCATCTTTGCATATCATATTTGCATTTCTCTTGACTTGTTCAAGTCAACTTCTTCTCCTTCTTCATTTCATCTGTGATTGGATTATCTATTGTTTACTTGGTTTTTTCCATGATCCCTTAGGATTCCTAGTCCCTCTGTTTAAGGTGGGAGTAGGAGAGACATTAGGTGTTCAATCCTTTGCATGATAACATTAGGATAGTTTCTTCCCTCTTAATCCCAACCTTAGGAGCATTGTGCATGATAACACTAGGGTTGATTACTTTCCCCTTAGAGTTTGTGTCTTTCTCTTATCATCTCATAATCTCTTAAGAAACCTAATAAAGGATAACAAGTGTTGTATGCTACGAGCCTTAAGTACTTGAGGAATGATATTTGGGGGGCCTCCTCTTAATCTGTCTAGAGTGTTTCGCGTATGCCCTTTGGGCGATATGCGGCGCATTCGCTCTTAAGTCATAGTATTTAGTGCAACATGAGTTACAAACTTAACTCAATTCACTTCTTCATAAAAAACATAAACAAAATATAAAACATTTTTATCCTTCGGGATTGTTTGGAAAATCATTCTCATAAAGAGTGTGTTAAGTCTTGGCTCTACCGCAAACAGGCATCGTCCCTAACTGCTAGAACCACTATTTAACCCTACTCAGTTAAAGCACTTGAACCAATCTGTGGTCGTGTCAGCCCAAACTACGTTTGCTCTAATTTCTCATTCCAGACGAGGATACGTAGGCACAAGACGGTGATGTCTTGGTGAGCAACCTTCACCCGTAGTTTTCCGAACTACGTTGACTCCGACTTTTCCATTGCACGAGGGAATACCTAGGCATAAAGCGGCGATGCTCTATCGAGTCTCTTTTCTTTTCTTTTGTCCCTATGAGCCAGCCTTTTGGTAGTTTAACACCCTTTTAGATAGACAACAAGCATGGATCCCGTTGAGTACAACGGACGTGAGAGGTGCTCATACCTTCCCCTTGTGTAACCGACTCCCGAACCCAAGATTTGGTTGCGATGACTTTGTCTTCTCCCTTTTCGTAGGTTTTCTCTTATCGTTTCCTTTCCCTCCTTTGGGATAAATAATGAATGGTGGCGACTCTTCTGTATTTGTTGGGCCCTCTTCGCAGCAATGCGACATTCTTGTTTCAGCTCAGGTGCGTGCCAGAGGATTTAATCAGGTTTATTTGGCCAAGTATGTGACTATTCTTCAATGATTGAGATGCAAGGGAGGTTTGACCTTAACTTGGTCAAACTAGTCAAGATGGCTTTATTCTTAGATCATTTGCACCATTGAATCTCAAATCATTAAATGATCAAGGCTTATTTCAAGTTTGATCAAAGGCATGTTCAAGAATTAAATCGGGAGCAAGATTCAAGATTTATCCAAATTCAAGTCAAAGTAAAGTCAAGGGTGTGCTTTAATTGTAGGAATGCTACTTTTCATTTGGGCCCATTTTCAAGTTTTCCTCCACTTTTCAATATTCATATCCATTTCATAAACCATTTCTAATATCCAAGATAAATTTCCAAAATATCCATTCAATTTCCATTTTCTTTTATTTTTAGACCAATTCAATGTCTCAAATCCATATTATAAGACCCGTTCCCATTCCAAAATTATAATAAAAAATCATCATGGTCCATTTTTGTTGTTGCTTTTAAGTCCATTTACATTTTAAAACCAAATAAAAAATTGAAATGAGTGTCACCAAAAATCTACAAAGCCCACATGATCAAGCACCTCATGTTATTAAACATGGCCCATATGCTAAGATGGCAATGTAATTTGCAAAACAAAAGCTAAAGCCCATTACATTTGTTACAAACAAATAAAAAAAAATAAGAAAGAAATAAGTAGCCCATAAGGAAGCTACCACAAACCACACGATGGGCCTTTTCGAGTTGTTATTGATGCTTCCAGTTGCAAACACAAGTCACAAACACTACAAGAGAATTAAATCGGCCATCAACTACCGAAAAATGTGAGCCCCACACGAGTCACTATGAAATGCAATCAAACTTCACAAAAAAAGAATTGCAGTAAATGGAATTCCAACATGAAATGATTTGCAAAGGATACGTCACGCACATAAACAAAACCTGAACATATAGTTCAAAACGGCAAGTTGCACAGCATCACGAATATTCAACAAGTTTTCACAATAGCTTCAAATTCATTATTCATGTTGTTATAAATAAAGACTTTACCTCTTTCATTTCCTCAAGCTTTGTAGCCAAAAACACTCTGTTATGAAATTCACCAGAAATTAATTCATCCTCAAAGCTTCAAACTAACCTTTGTTAGAACACAGATTGGTTCTAAATATATCTCATTTTTTTGATGATAACATTAATGAAATTTTGTATAAGAAAATATATAATCTAATTTTGTTCAAGTGTTTTTGTTTCAGATATTAAATAAATATTCATCTGAAGACAAGAGAATCCCTCTGAACATGATTTAAAGCAAAGCTCTGAACAATATAACGCTAAGCTCTGAGCGTAGGAAATGCAACTGCAGAAGAATCTGAAACGCTAGCAGAAGACTCTGAAGCGCAAGCTGCAGAAGACTCTGAAGCGCAAGATGCTGAAGACTCTGAAGTGCAAGCAACACAGAAGACTCTGGAGCGCTACCTACAAAAGACTCTGAGCGCAGAGTACAAAGACTCGGAATATTCAGAAAACTCTGAGAACTTAACGCTGCAAGTACAGAGGCTCTGAATCAAGTCAACTCTGATCATAATTCACGCTAAACACTTTGCTGCAAAACTCTGATAGAGTGACTCTGATGAGAAGAACAAGAAACAACATTAGAGGATCTGATGCAAATATTACTTTTCATATATGTTCATTTGAAAAGGAAGTGTTCAAGAAAGAGACGTTGCTAAAACCAAGGACTACCAACGGTATTATTTCTCTTTCGTGTATGACATAGGATTTCAGACAAAAAGGGAATGTCAAATCAAGACGAAAAGTATTTGTCCTTCCTGTCTACATCCTACAGTACTTTCCTCTACACACTATTGAGAAAGTGTAGTATATAAGGAAGCCTCCATCAACACTTCAAGGTTAAGAAACTTCACAAGATTTTGAAAAGAATAAAAAGAAGCTATCAAAGAAAACATTCAAACAACTTTCTACATAAAACACTAGTTTCTTTTGTTCTTCATTTTGTGTAAGTCACAGTTGTGATAATAGCTTTTTAGAAGCAACTTAAACACATTTGTATTTTACTCTTGTAAAAGTTCCTTGAGAGACCAAGTTGTGGTCAGGATTCTTGAGAAGACTAAGACAATTGTCTTAGTGGAAATCATTGTAATCATGTTTTGATTTAGTGGATTAAGTCTTCGTTTGAGAGAGGAGAAATGACCTTGGTCGGGTGGACTGGAGTAGTTTGAGTTCAAACGAACCGGGATAAAAATAACTTGTTATTTTCTATTGTCATAATTGTTTTTGAAAACCCCTTATTCAACCCCCCCCCTTCTAAGTGTTTTCCTACCTTCAGTTGGTATCAGAGCTCCGGCTCTGAAAGTGCTATCACTTAACAGTGACAGAGAAAGATCCAGGTGGGAAAACTCTGATCTATTATTCTTGATATTATGGCAGAAACTTCAACTTCATACAACAAATATGACAATAAAGATAGAATCAACACAAAGCCTCCAATGTTTGATCGAGAAAAATTTGATTATTGGAAGGATAGAATAGAAAGTTTCTTTCTAGGCTATGATGTTGATATATGGGATTTGGCCATTGACAGATACATTCACCCCACTAATGGTGAGGGCAAAAAGATTGACAGAAAGTCAATGACTGACCAACAGAAGAGAGATTTCAGAAATCATCACAAAGCTAGAACCATTCTGTTAAACGCTATATCTCATACTGAGTATGAAAAGATCAGAAATAGAGAAACAACGTTTGACATGTTTGAGTCATTAAAGATGACACATGAAGGAAACTCTCAAGTGAAGGAAACAAAAGCTCTTGCGCTTATTCAGAAGTATGAAGCCTTCAAGATGGAGGATGAAGAATCTGTGGAAACCATGTTTTCAAGATTCTAGATTCTGACAGCTAGTTTGAAGGTCCTTGACAAAGGATACTCCACTTCTGATCATGTGAAGAAGATCATCAGAAGTCTGCCAAAGAAGTGGAGACCCATGGTCACAGCGCTGAAGCTATCAAAGGATCTCAACAAGATCACTCTAGAGGAACTCATTAGTTCCTTAAGGAGTCATGAGATATAGCTGGAAGAAGACGAGCCTCAGCAGAAAGGTGAGTCTATTGCTTTAAAATCAAATAAAAAATCTGACACGAAAGCTTTTCAGGTACTTGAGGAAAGCTTTGGAGAATCTTCCTCAGATGAAGATGAACTGTCTCTGCTTTCCAGAAGGATAAATCAACTCTGGAAGCATAAGCAAAAGAAGTTCAGAAACTTCAAAAGACCAGAGCAACGTAGCGAATCTTCTGGACACAAAAGATCTGGCAAGAAAGAAGTTGTGTGCTTTGAGTGTAAGGAGCCAGGACACTACAAAAGTGAATGTCCCAAACTTCAGAAGGAGAAACCCAGAAAGAAGTTTGAGAAAAAGAAGAAAGTCCTGATGGCCACATGGGATGATTCAGATGACTCTGAAGCCTCATCAGAGTCAGAGGACGAATATGCAAATGCTGCTCTGATGGCTGACACAGAAGACCATGAAGAAACATCTGAATCTGGATTAGAATCAGATTCAGAGGAGGTATTTTCTGAACTAACCAGAGCTGAGCTAGTTGAAAGCTTATCTGAGATGGTTGAAAACTATAGTAAAATCAGACTCAAATACAAGAAACTTAAGAGCTATCTTGCATCTGAGACTGATCAGATGAATTCATAAATTGCTAAGCTTAAAGCAAATAATTTTCAAATAAAAACTGATTTAGAAAAAGCTCAACAAAAATCTTATTCAGATACTACGTCTTGCTCCAAAAATATTTTAGAAGAGTATGGCTATAGTTTTCAGAAGTTCATGTCCAGAGGTCTAGATAAAAGCAAAATGGCTTCCATGATCTATGGCGTTAGCAGGAACAACAAAAAGGGAGTTGGATATGAATCACCCTCTGGGAAGGATTTAAATCCAAAACCTGTTGATAAGCTGATCATCAACTACACTCCTCTGTACACTCATTTTAAATATGGTCACCTAAATGACATAGAGCACACACGCACAGAACAGATTACTAAAAGCTTTATTAAACCAAAACCTCATCAGAACAGAAAAGTTTTTAAGGAAAAGAAGTTCAGGCAGAACTTCAGACCAACTAACCTCAGAGGACCCAAAAAGATATGGGTACCTAAGGATAAAATAATCTATGTTGCAGATGTCCTTAGCAGCAAAGTTAAGACACCAGTCATGGTACCTGGACTCTGGCTGCTCACGACATATGACGGGAAGAAGGTCTATGTTCCAAAGCCTGGAACTTAGATCTGGAGGAGACGTGAAGTTTGGAGGAAACCAAAAGGGCAAAATCATTGGCTACGGAACAATTGGTAATGGTACCCTCCCTTCTATCTCTAATGTTCTGCTTATTGAAGGATTAACACATAATCTATTGTCCATAAGTCAATTAAGTGACAATGGTTATGATATAATCTTTAATCAAAAATGTTGTAAAGTTGTTAGTCAAAAAGATGGTTCAATCCTCTTTAATGGGAAAAGGAAGAACAACATTTATAAGATAAATCATTCAGAACTGAAAAACCAAAATGTTAAATGCCTTATGTCTGTTAATGATGAGCAATGGGTCTGACATAGAAGATTGGGTCATGTTAGCATGAGACGTATATCTCAGATTAACAAGCTCAATCTGGTCAGAGGACTTCCTAAGTTGAAGTTCAACTCAGATGCTCTTTGTGAAGCATGTCAGAAAGGAAAATTTTCAAAATCTTCTTTCAAATCTAAAGATGTTGTTTCTACCTCTAGACCATTAGAGCTACTTCATATTGATCTGTTTGGACCAGTGAAAACTACATCCATCAGAGGCAAGAAGTATGGATTAGTCATTGTTGATGACTACAGCAGATGGACATGGGTAAAATTCCTGAAACACAAGGATGAGTCACATTCTGTATTCTTTGACTTCTGCAACCAAATTCAAAATGAAAAGAATTTTAGTATTATCAAAGTTAGAAGTGATCATGGTGGAGAATTTGAAAATAAATATTTTGAAAAATATTTTAAAGAAAATGGCATTGCACATGATTTCTCTTGTCCTATAACTCCCCAACAGAATGGAGTTGTAGAACGAAAGAATAGAACATTGCAAGAAATGGCCAGAACCATGATCAATGAGACTAATATGGTAAAACATTTTTGGGCAGAGGCAATTAATACAACATGTTATATTCAGAACAGAGTGTCTGTAAGACCTCTTCTGGAGAAGACTCCTTATGAATTGTGGAGGAATAGAAAGCCTAACATTTATTATTTTCATCCTTTTGGATGTGTTAGTTTTATTTTTAATACTAAGGATAATCTGAACAAGTTTGACTCTAAAGTACAGAAGTGTTTTATGCTTGGATATTTTGAACGCTCTAAAGGCTACAAAGTATACAATACTGAGACACAGATTGTGGAGGAGTCAATTCAT
The DNA here is from genome assembly GCA_963859935.3 of Lathyrus sativus. Taxonomy (NCBI): domain Eukaryota; kingdom Viridiplantae; phylum Streptophyta; class Magnoliopsida; order Fabales; family Fabaceae; genus Lathyrus; species Lathyrus sativus. Next base: position 570,847,370 of record OZ012735.1, on the reverse strand, counting down.
GTCAGATTTGATGATAAGCTTGGCAATCAAAAGCCAAAGCAGTATGAAATTTCTGCAGATAGAGAAGTCCTTCTCACAGACTCTGAAGAATCAGAGGCAGATAGAGTTAAAGTAAAAGAACCAGAAGCTACTTCAGATGCTACCCCCTTAGCTGCTCAGCTGGACAATTTGACCATTTCTGAAGAAACTCCTCTGAAAGGATCCTCCAGAATCAAAGCTTCTCACTCAGAAGAAATGATTATTGGAAAGAAGGATGATCCCATCAGAATAATATCCTTTCTTAAAACATCTGGAACATCATTGTTTGGTTTAGTATCACTTATTGAACCTACCTCTGTGGATGAAGATCTGTAAGACAATGATTGGACACTTGCTATGCAAGAGGAGCTAAATCAATTCACAGGGAATGATGTTTGGGATCTGGTTCCAAGACTAAAAGGATTTAACATTATTGGAACGAAATGAGTTTAAAGAAACAAGATGAATGAGCAAGGAGGAGTCACCAGAAACAAAGCAAGACTGGTTGCTCAAGGCTACAGTCAGCAAGAAGGCATTGATTACACAGAGACATATGCTCATGTGGCAAGGTTAGAATCTATTCGCTTACTTATTTCTTTTGCTGCACAAAATAACATCACTCTGTATTAGATGGATGTTAAAAGTGCTTTCTTAAATGGGTTAATTGAAGAAGAAATCTATGTTCATCAACCCCCTGGTTTTGAAAATGAAAAATTTCCAGAACATGTTTTTAAATTAAAGAAATCACTCTATGGTTTAAAACGAGCTCCCAGAGCTTGGTATGAGAGGCTGAGTAATTTTCTTCTGGAAAATAATTTTATCAGAGGAAAGGTTGATACAACTCTCTTTCATAAATCAATTAAGAAAGACATTTTAATCTTTCAGATTTATGTAGATGATATTATCTTTGGAACAACAAATATTACGTTTGGAAAGGAGTTTGCTCAATCTATGCAGGCAGAATTTGAAATGAGCATGATGGGAGAACTCAGACTCTTTCTGGGAATTCAAGTCAATCAAACTCCAGAAGGCACTTACATACATCAGACAAAGTATGTGAAGGAGCTTCTGAAGAAGTTTAACATGACAGAGAGCAAGTCAGCAAAGACTCCAATGCATCCAACAAGCACTATGGGAAAAGAAGAGGTTAGTAAAAAGGTAGATAAGAAGCTCTACAGAGGTATGATTGGTTCTCTTCTGTACTTGACTGCTTCTAGGCCTGATATACTCTTCAGTGTTTGTCTGTGTGCTAGATTCCAATCAGATCCTAGAGAATCTCACTTAACAACTGTTAAGAGGATTTTGAGGTATCTGAAAGGTACTACTAATGTGGGTTTGTGTTGCAGAAGATTTGATGATTTTAAATTAGTTGGCTTCTGTGATGCTGATTATGCTGGAGATAGAGTTGAACGTAAAAGTACTTCTGGAAGTTGTCAGTTTCTGGGAGGCAATCTGATCTCATGGTATAGCAAGAAGCAACCCATAATAGCACTCTCAACTACAGAAGCAGAATCTATTGCTGCTGCTGGTTGTAGTACACATATGCTCTGGATGAAGAGTCAATTAGAAGATTATTAGATATATGAGAGTAACATGTCTATCTTATGTGATAACACTTATGTTATTTGCCTCTCTAAAAACCCTATTTTACATTCTAAGGCAAAGCATATAGAAATTAAACATCATTTCATCAGCGACTATATTCAGAAGGGAATTTTAAGCTTAAATTTTGTCGATACAGACCATCAATGGGCTGATATCTTTACAAAAACCCTTGCTGAAGATAGGTTTAAATTTATTCTGAAGAATATTAGTATGAATTTTTGTCCAGAATAAAAGTATTATTTAGAAGCAAATTTATTCAAATGAAAAATGATTAATGTTTATATTCTGAAGTGTTGCATCTGATTTCATTTGTTACCTTATCTATTTTTGTGTAACTCTGAACTAACAAGCTTTAGAGGATCTGAACGTTATTTAACGTTTCATATTCTAAAGAGCTTCAGAGGTAAAACAACATCAAACACGTATCACATGAAATCTGAAAAGGTGGAGTGTACAAAATGAGACGCCGTTTGAGGTACTGTTTGAATTATTACAATTCTCGTTTTCCCCCCACTTTTGTCAAATCTCATTAATTGCTGAAATCATTTTCTTATTTTTTAATTAAATGTGATTAACTGCTAAGTGTTGGTTGTGTTTTTTTGTGCCCTAATTTCATCCCTATATATTCCACAATCTCACACGATCTCACACTTTCACTCACTCTCTCACATTTTTATGCATTTTGGCCTTCTCTATTGTTTTCATCTCTTCTTTACTAAATCTAAAAGAAGATCAGTTAATCTCAAAAGTTCGTCAATGGCAACTTCATCTTTTTCATATCAAAAATTAGAATCAACAATGGCTGGAGCATCATCATCTGAAAAGGGAAATGAAACCTACAAAGCACCAGAACCAACTCTTCTAACACCAGTGGATGACCTAGAAGTTCTTTGTGAGTTCATGGTGAACTTTGAATGCATGGCGAAGAACGGTTTTGATCTTCGTTCAACTGTATCGTCTCAAGGTTGGGTGAAGTATTTTGACAGGCTGTTTGGTCCAGTTTATCCTCACTTGGTTAAAGAATTTTGGATTCACGCAAAGGTTTGCCCCAAGTTCATAATTTCATATGTTTTGGGTAAGGAAATCATCATCACTGAGGATTTGATTAGAAAATTGATTGGGTATGAAGAAATGGATGGTGTTACACATCTTTCTGCAAGAAGGGTAGACATGGATGAAGTCCACAGAGAAGTTTTCTCTTCTAGGCAACCTTCAAGCAAAATCAAGGATCTGAAGTTGCATTATAAAATCTGGGCAAAAATCTTTCTGGAGTGTATTCATCACAGAAAATCAACCAACTCTCCAGATTACATCAACACAGAACAATTATACTTTCTGTATTGTTTGGGAAACAATATTAAGGTGGATCTACCACATTTGCTATTTTCTCATCTGTGGAACCACGTTAAAATCTCCAGAGAAGAGATCAGAACAAAACATCAGAAGATCAGAAATTGGATCCCAATGGGAAGACTAATTTCTAATGTACTTACAGAAAATGGATTAGTTGCACATCTGACAGAGGCAGGTCAGACAGAAGAATTGGAAACCACTATGGGAAAGCCTCTGGATGGTAAAAGTTTGCAAAGGATGAGGCTGGTGGAGGAACTTCAATCTAAACCAGTCATGATTGACTCTGCTGCTGTGCATAGAAGAAGAGTTCCAGTGGAGGACTTTCCACTATTTACTTCAGAGGATCCTAGAGAAGCTCTGCTCTACTATATTGAATCATGTCTGGAAGATGGAACTCCCATACCAGTAGATTTGATCAAGAGAGCATCTGAACCTGCTCCAGAAATAATTGAGAAGAAGAGAAGAAAGAAGAGAAAGGTTTCAGAAGAAGATTCTGCAGACCCCAAAAGGAAAGCCTCTGAAGATGGTTCTTCTGTGTAGGCTAAGCGTCTTAAGAAATCAGGTAACACTTCTGCTATTCCTGTTCTGGAAACTATAACAGAAATTCCTGCATCTGAACCTTCTCCTCCTCCCTATGACCCAATTCCCACTCCTTCTCCTCCTTGTTGCACCCTAAAATTTGCCCAACCTATTTCACCTGGTTTATGTTTCAATTGCATTATCATTTGCATAGATACATCATGTACATAGTCCCATCATTTGCATATCATAACATAGCAAGTCATCTAACAAGGGATCAAGTGCCATCCTTATCTAAAGAAGCACATCAAGGGGCCTTATTCAAGCTGAAGAATATCCAAGTCATCAAGAAACGGGTTGAAGCTTTGAGGAGATTTGAATGTCAACAAGTGGATTTCTCTCCTAACTTGAAGTGTATTGAGGGTCATCAATGGGGTATGAAGCATGGAATTATGAACTTGAGGTATGTATGGATCCTATGGGAGGCCTAGATATCTCTATGGAAGCTTATACAAGTCATGGTATCAAGTTCAAGAATCACAGTTGAGAGGTGTACAAGTAGGGTTTCATCTGGGTAACCCTAGGTCAAGGAGAGCAAGGAAAGGGCATCAAGACCTAGCTATAAGCCATGGAAGTCATGGATTGCGATGTTAAAGCATGGGTATGGATGAGTCAAGATCAAGTACCAGAGAATCAAGAGTGGTTGGAGGTGTTTGAGACAGGGTTCCTAGGGTAAAATCCCCTGTATAGCACTGAACTTCCAAGCCACACAAGTCCAAATACAAGTTTCAAATGGATTCTTGGTAAACATTAAACTTTTAGAGCTTCTCAATATCTTTAATTTGAGTACTAGAAGTCTTAAAGAAGATTTGTGGAACTCAAGTTATGGTTCTTGCAAGTTATGGGTCACCAGAGGACATTGAAATTTATCTGTGAAAGTCACTTGGCTTCCAAGCAACTTTTGCCCATCAATGAGTTTTCAAATGGATTCATGGCCAACATAATAATTGTAGGGCTTAATCTTAACTTTAATTTTAGTACTAGAAGTCCTCGAGAAGATTTGTGGAACTCAAGTTATGGTCTTGGCAATCCAGGGGTATTTTGGGAAAGTTGAATTATAGGTCATTTTTCAACATAGGTCAAAATCTCTATCTTCCACTCCTCAAATGAAAAAATGTTCAACATGAGATATGCTTAAAATGATGTTTTTAGGTTAGATAAAAAGTCATGGGTGATTGGAATGGCTTGTATCACAAAGTTTCCCAAAATGGCCTAAAAAGGGAGATTTTTCAAATGATTCAAAGGAGGGAAATTGGGATTTTTGAGATATAAGGCATACACATGGCATATGGGTAGTCATTTTGATTTCTTTTATTCTTTTATTAAAATCCTCAGATGCGCTTACCAGTCAACTGATCCAATGGCTCCCATTTAATCCAGTTTTTAATTTCTTTTATTCTTTTTAATATTTTCTTTTATCCCATTTTATTTCTAAAATCCATAATAAATCCAATATTGATCCAAAAAATATTTTAAAAATACCTCCATGATCTTGGATTTATTTGTGATTTTATGAAATCAAGAAATCTCATTTTTACCCATTTTTCAATTTAATTTGATTTTCTCCATTTTATTATTTTCTTTAATTTTGTACATTTGTTACATGATTTTGTGGATTTTCTTGTGATCAATTGGTGAATGTTTTTTGGTTGATTCTTGTTGAATTGATTATATTAGGGAAGCATGTACCCTTATAAATTTTATCATATTTTTATGAATAAAATTTAGGTTAGTTTGAGAGGTGAATAGGAGAGGTGTTAGAATTAGGGTTTTAAGACAAATAGTTGTAGTTTTGTGCATAGTTTGAGGACTTAATGGTTGATTTAGGGTTTAGGATTCCTATGGGGTGTTGGGTATAGGGTTAGGTTCCCTTATAAATTTACCTAGGATTTTCTGATAAGCGTTAGCATTTTATCTGTTTTTTGCAACTTGTGTGATGATTTTGGGGTTCTCCTTTGGATATTGGATTTGGTTATGCTTGTGTGAGGCTATTTTGGAGTGCTTTTGGCTTGGTCTTTGCTTGGATGACTTGAGGATCAAATGAAGTTGCTTTGGGATGTCTTGAAGAAGCTTGGAGTTGAAGACTTCTCTTTTGTTAGAGGGCTTGTCAGAGGCTTAGGGATTAGGGTTCATAGGAAGAGCCTTAGAGTAGTCTTGTTTCTTCTTTCAAACATAGAGAGCTTCTTGTGCCTCTATTCTATCCCATGACACAAGGTCCCCCAAAAAATTTCCATCTCCCCTTAGGAGGGATGTAGAGCATACTTTGGTTGTGTAGAACCTTGAGGATACCTTTCATTTGCTATGTTAAGATCTTAGTGATTTCCTTTGGTTGTCACTAAGCCTCTTGACATTTCAACTTCATAATTGATTCTCTTCTGGAGTGAATGCATTGAAGATGGAAACCTATGGAAGAATGGAGTTCATTGAAGATTGGTGAAGAGGAAACCTGTGCCTGTCAAAGATAGTTATCTGGTGAAGCTGGGGTTGTGCTGCTTTTTGAAGGTGTTTGTTTGAAGCTGTTTGCTGGTTGAGGATCATGCTTGCTAAAGATGGGGCTTATTGAAGATAGGAGCTTACCTAAAGCTTAAAGATTGTTGAAGATGGATGAGGGGTTTTTCTTGGAGAGTTTGTTACTGTCAACCCTTTGTTGTTAATCAACTGTAGCTGTCAGAGTTGTTGTTGTTTGAGCTGCTTACTGTAGGAGCTGGATTGTTGATGTCAGAGCTGGTTCTGGTGTTGTTTTCTTTATTTGTATTGTTGTTGGCTTGTTCAGCTTACCCCTTAGGTTTGAAGTGAAGCTGTTTCACTTTTCCTATTGTTTTCCCAGGTTCGAGGTTGAGTGAGACTCCCTTGCCTCGCTTGTATTGATGCATTGCCTGCATGTTTACTGTTTACTGTATATATCTGTTTCTTTCCCGTTTATCCCCTAGGATCTCTATTTCCCTCTGTGCAAGAGAGAAATATGACAGACATTAGGTTTTAACCTATGCATGACAACATTAGGTTAGTTTTATTCCCTTTTCAACCCTAGGCTTTTTAGAGCTTCTTTCTCTTCTCATCTTAAACAACTCAAAAATACAGTAATAAGGTTAATCGATGTCGTACGTTACGAGCCTTAAGCCATTTGAGAAAGGGTTGCTGGAGAGTTTCTTTCCAGTAGTCTGACCGCTTAGTGTGGTACCCTTTGGGTGACACGCGACGTAGTCACTCTCAAATCATAGTCTCTAGTGCGTCAGAGATTGCAAACGAACTAAAAAACACTTCTTGCGTAAAAGACTGAAAACAAACATCAAAGTGTCATTTTTGTCCGCTTGGACTCTTAATCAGAAGAAAACTTTTTCAGAATATAAAACAGTCAGACAAGCTTGTGTCTTCCCTGGCCCGAACTACGTTTGCTCTGATCTTTCATGTTGTATGAAAGTACGTAGGCATAGGATGTTGTATCCTAGCGAGCAACCTTCATCTCCTTTCCCGTACGTAGGCGAACTACGTTGACTCTGATTTCTCGTTCCAGACGGGAATACGTAGGCATAAAGTGAGATACTTTGCCGAGTCATTTTCTTTTCTTTTTAACCCAGACCTGTAGAGTAGATAGAACAACAATCCATACTAGAAAACAAGCGTGGATCCCGTCGAGTACGACGGACGTGAGGGGTGTTAATACCTTCCCCTTGCGTAACCGACTCCCGAATCCAGGATTTGGTTGCGATGACCATTCCTTTCCCGTTTTGCGCCAGGTTTACTCTGAGCATTTCCTTTCCCTCCTTTGGGATAAATAACGCACGGTGGCGACTCTTCTATCATAGCCGGCGCCAATTTTCGCAGTAGCGACACTCCTCACACCATTTCTGAACATATTTCTTCTGAACATGTTCATGACTCTGAACCTCAACCACAACCCTCTGAACCACAAACATCACTTCCCTCTGAACCACAAACTTCTGAACCACAAATATCTGAACCTCAACCCTCTGAACCACAACAAGATGAACCAAACCCCTCTGAACCAAATCATTCTGAACCTAACCCCTCTGACCCTGATCATGACATCCTTGACATAAAACCTCTCATGACAGTACACCCTATATCATCTGGATCATCTGACTCGTGAGATTCATCTGATTTATCTGACTCTGACATTTCAGATGTTACCTCACCAACACATCACTCCCCAAACCATTCTGATGATATTCCTACTCCCATTCCCACTCCTACTCAAATTCCCTCTCCTACTCCCATTTCCATTCCTACTTCCCTTCCTCCTCTTTCCTCAGAACAACCCTCATCTTCTGAACCTACACCTTCTGTTGACCCTAATGAATCCTTTTCAGAGGCTCTCCTTAAAACGACACCTAGATTAGATGTTGGGACACTATTATATGGTTTCGAGGCAGAAATGCAGATGTGGTTATCTATTTCTAGGGAAAGACGCCTGAATAGAGTGAATCCTCATGATTCTAAAGTGTTTTGGACTACTTTCAGAAGAAGGTTCAACTCTGTGACTAAGAACCTTCAAGCTGCTTGTTCTGCAGATGCTCAAGAGAACTTTTCTGAAGCTGTAAAATTTGCTCTTCTGGGTGTACGCAAAACTCCTACTCAATTTCTGGAAAACACACCTGCTAAGGTTATGTGTTCAACATCTGAAGAAATTGTTGTACTTCAGATTAGTATAATTCCTCAACCTGAAGAAACTTTTACAGAGGCTGCTATCTCTGAAGAGACACCTGCTTCTGATGAGCCTTCTGATATGGATTTAGACACAACATCTGCTTCAGTGGTCATTCCAGAATCAACAGTTTTGAAGACAGACTCTGAAGAAGTTAAAGTTTCTGAAGACGTGAAGGAAAAGCTTGCTCAGTAAGAGGCTGCAACTTCTGAGATTAAAACCTGGATGGTCAAGCAAGAGAAGACAACTGAAGAGATCAAGACTTGGATGGCTAAGCAAGATGAATCTACGTTTGAGATAAAGACTTGGATGGCAAAGCAGGAAGCACAAACTTCTGAGATAACTGAGCTTCTGAAGATTATAGCCTCTCATCCTTCTTAGTTGTTTTTCTTGTCTGTGCACATCTTTGTTTTTTTTACTTGTTTCTGTTATCTTCTGAATGAATATATCTGATTGCTTCTCTTCTGATTATCTGTTAATTGTTTTCTTGCTCTGATAATTTTTGTCTTAAATGATTTTTCTGAAATCACTTTTTAATATGGCAAAAAGGGGGAGAAAATGGAAATTTTGATTATTCATATAAACAGATACAAAATGATAACTCATACATGATAAAATATAACTAATGTTAAATTAAGTGTTTCAGAGCTAAAAACTTCTCATCTAATAATATTCTTATAATTAACTCTGAACAAGGTCTTGAGAAAGTCTACAAAGCTAAACTCTGAGAAAATCTACAAAGTGAAACTCTGAGAAAATCTACAAAGTTAACTCTGACTCTGGAAAGAATACTAGTGCTGAAAGGGAAGTATCTATTTCTTTTAGAAGTATTCATTTCAGGGGGAGACTCATAATCTCAGGGGGAGATATATTTTTTTTTTTTGAACAAAATTTCGTATAGTTTTTGTCATCATAAAAAAGGGGGAGATTGTTAGAACACAGATTGGTTCTAAGTATATCTCATTGTTTTGATGATAACATTAATGAAATTTTGTATAAGAAAATATATACTCTAATTTTGTTCAAGTGTTTTTGTTTCAGATATTAAATAAATATTCATCTGAAGACAAGAGAATTCCTCTGAACATGATTTAAAGCAAAGCTCTGAACAATATAACGCTAAGCTCTGAGCGTAGGAAGTGCAACTACATAAGACTCTGAAACGCTAGCAGAAGACTCTGAAGCGCAAGATGCTGAAGACTCTGAAGCGCAAGCAACATAGAAGACTCTGGAGCTCTACCTACAGAAGACTCTGAGCGCAGAGTACAAAGACTCAGAATATTCAGAAAACTCTGAGAACTTAACGCTGCAAGTACAGAGGCTCTGAATCAAGTCAACTCTGATCATAATTCATGCTACGCACTTTGCTGCAAAACTCTGATAGAGTGACTCTGATAAGAAGAACAAGGAACAACATCAGAGGATCTGATGCAAAGATTACTTTTCATATATGTTCGTTTGAAAAGGAATTGTTCAAGAAAGAGACGTTGCTAAAACCAAGGACTACCAATGGTACTATTTCTCTTTCGTGTATGACACAGGATTTCAGGCAAAAAGGGAATGTCAAATCAAGACGAAAATTATTTGTCCTTCCTGTCTACATCCTACAATACTTTCTTCTGCACTCTATTGAGAAAGTGTAGTATATAAGGAAGCCTCCATCAACACTTCAAGGTTAAGAAACTTCACAAGATTTTGAAAAGAATTAAAAGAAGCTATCAAAGAAAACATTCAAACAACTTTCTACATAAAACACTAGTTTTATTTGTTCTTCATTTTGTGTAAATCAAAGTTGTGATAATAGCTTTTTAGAAGCAACTTAAACACATTTGTATTTTACTCTTGTAAAAGTTCATTAAGAGACCAAGTTGTCATCAGGATTCTTGAGAAGACTAAGACAGTTGCCTTAGTGGAAATCACTATAATCAAGTTTTGGTTTAGTGGATTAAGTCCTCGTTTGAGAGAGGCAAAATCACCTTGGCCGGGTGGACTGAAGTAGTTTGAGTTCAAACGAACCAGGATAAAAATAACTTGTTATTTTCTATTGTCATAATTGTTTTTGAAAACCCCTTAAACAACCCCCCCCCCCCCCCCCTTCTAAGTGTTTTCCTACCTTCAACCTTCAATCATCTTCAAGCTTCATTCAATCAACCTTCAATATCCTTGAAAATTCATCAATATTGCTCTTCAATTTTTCTATAACCTTCACCACCAAAACAAAGATTCAACCACCCTCTGAACCTTCGCTTCTCTTCAAATCACAAACCATAGTTTCAAAAATCAATTCATCCTTAAAGCTTCGATAACTTTCTTCATATCTGCAAATTCACAAAAATAACTTCAACCTCCATTAACCACCAAAACCGACATTCAATTTCGCAACAACTCGAAGAAAATCACAACGAGTTCAAAAGCTTAGTAGAAGAAGAAAGTGAAAGTTAACGCAGACTCAAAGGATTGAGTACCTGAGGCAGTCGACTTCAATTTTAGCTTCATTGTTGATTCGTAAGCTCCGCTCAATCTCGATTCCATTTTCATAGTTGAGGGATTTGTTTCAAAATTTGTTTGTGCATTCAAAGCAAGCATGATGTAGCGAGACTAGTAACTGGTATGGCAGAGAGTATTGTTTCGCCCAGCGGCTCGATAAAGACAATAGATTTGAATGAGAAAGAAGGGACCGACCATTGTGGAGAAAAAGAAGACGATCAACCTTTTTTTCCTTTCTTTCTGAGTTTTTTTTTTAAAATTCATGTTGTTGATTGATTTGGGCTTTGTAAGCCCACTAATTTTGGGTTTCATTACACCCTAATCATGTGCCATCACCATTTTTTTTATAAACCACCCTCTCATTTTTTTTAAGATTTCTTTAATTGTTCTTTTAATTCATTATTTTTGAACTAATTTCTTCTTAAACCTATTTCTTTTTAATTGTTTTTTTTAATTATGAGATTGATTTACTATTTTTGTTGATTGTGCATTTTTGATATTTTTGGTTAAAACTACTTTTAAAAATCATTTGAATTAACATTTTTGCTTGGTTTTATTTTCTTCTTGATATTTGGATTATTAGTTTAGTTTTTGGTTGGATCTTGATTTTTGAACATGATCTTGTTAATCTCAATGGACCGTGGGCGTTGATAGGAGAAATTCCAAATCTGCCAAGAGAGGTGATTGATATTAATGATGATTTAATCAAATTCAGATTCATTTTGGTCATCTTTCTTCTTCTTTTTCTTTTGATCAATGAAATCTATGGATCATGGATTGTTGGTTGTCAAGGATGTATAATCTTCATTATTTCAAATCTATGGACGAATGATCATTGAGATGATTCTCCGTACTTCGGAATAGTGATAGATTACCTTTGATCAATCGATAAAAAACCTTGATTAAGATGAGATTGATACCTTCTTTTCTTTTCGTGCGGTATTGCTTTCGGAAAGTGATCTACATATCACTTTTCTAGCATACATTGGTACTAACATTGTGGTTGACCGACCTCAGATAGTCGTGGTTTTTACATAAACCCGATTATGATTGCTTAACATAGCGCTAAAGTGTCCCATAATCGGAAAATGATCAATCGTGACTGAAACTTATGTTTGAAAGTCCAAGTATGGTTAGTTACTTGTCTTAGGTCCATTACCTATGAAACTTGTTGTTATGAGGCTTTGATTTTATCAATTCTCTAATGAGTTTTCATTAACCTTGGTCTAAGTGCAAGAGTTAACCATCGTTGATTATTTGTTCTAATAACTAATCACTAACTCACTAACAATATCTTTATATTAATTTTGTTTATGTTTCCTTCTTGCTCCCTATCTCTTTTATTTTTATACTCCATTATTATCATTTCATATCATATCTTTGTTTATGTTTATGTCATTTTTCTTTTGTCCACTTGGACCATATCTTGTTCAAAACACTAATAAAGGATTAAAACTTCTAAAAAACTTGGTGCTCTTAATTTTATGGTTGTGCTCTTGGATCATTCTTGGATCCTTGGACTTAGGATTAGGACTCTTTTTCTATGCTTGGAGTATTGTAGATCTTATCCTTTATTTGGCTCGCTCATTAGCTTATGCTTTAAATCATATGGAATTCTTATTTCGCTAACTATGAAGTGTGCTACAATTTGGTTAGATCCTTCTTATCTCTAACTTTTATTTTTCTTTCTAGGGTAGTCACTTCATCTCCTCCCTTCAAATCGCTTTCACAATAAAACCTTGACTTTTGTCAAGTGATTTTTAAACTTTGTTTTCTTTAATAAATATCAATCAATGTTAATCATATTTTGAAAATTTTCAAAAAGATATAAAAAAAACACTTCACCTCATTCAAATTTCTTGTGCCTTTGTGTACTTTTCATTTTAAAACTTTTCATAAAATTTAGACATGAGTCATTTCCATAATTGAGATATAATTCTCCTATTCCCTATAGTATTTAAGATGTTGACATTTTCCACCTAGATGTTGAGTGATAGACTTGTTGATAATCCAAGAAAAATCCTCCATCTTTAGGTGATGCAAATGTTGTCTTATACTTGTGGGCGACTAGTCGTAGTTTTCTCCTTAAAATGAAGATTTGTCTTTACATTTAAAATCAATCAAAACCAACAAAATTTTGTCATTTGTACCACAAACTACGAGGTTTTGATCCTATATTGCACTTTGTGGGTACGTAGGCATGAGGCGATAAGTCTCCCTAAACACAAAAATCTAAAAAATGATTCTCTTCTCGTCTCCCCAATATTCTTTCAAACAAACCTTTTTCAAACCAAAAAGCGTAAATATTTCAAAGGGCTCCTATAGAGTACTACAGACATTTTGGGTGCTAACACCTTCCCATTGCATAACCAGCCCCTTACCCAGATCTCTATTCGTGTTCTTGTTTTAGAACTCTTTGGTTTTGTTCTCTCTTTTTCCTTTCATTTTTGGATAAAATAAAAGTGCAGTGGTGACTCTTGCATTTTGAGTTAAGTTAATCAATAGCTTACACTCAAGATTTTTCCTACTTTGATTTATTTATCGTTTTTTGTTTGATTTGTTTGTTATTGCGTGTTCTGTTTTGGTACCTGGTGATCTGTATAGTGAGATAAGTCCTATACCTAAACTTGAGTGCACTTATGATAGGAGGGTGGTACAGTCTTGTTGGCTTATGTGGAGTAGTCCTTACTAAGCTAACTTAAGATCCCCCGTCCGGTGGAGGCCCCTTTGGAATTTCTGATGTCTTACAAGTAGTCGTATTTGACATTACTTTTTCCAACCTGGGAGCCTGAGAAGCTGAGGACCTTAGAACCCTTTAACCCATCTTGGCCTTATTAGGACGTGGTGTGGTGGCTATTCAGGTGTAGACTTGAACTAGTTGTTACGTAATACCATACTCAGACGAGTTTCTCTTGAGAATATTGTTGGCCGATGAGTAGTCGTTTAAGCCGATAATATCCAAAAGATGGAATTATGACTCTGGGAACTTTTTAGAACATTGTTATATAGGTGATGATATAAGCTTAGTACATACCATTGTAGGTTGGTTCTTATCCCTGGCTCCATACTCGCGCCGAACCTTTCAACCTGTGTACTTTGTGTGATCTTGTTTTTGGGTGTTACATCTTGCACTTATTCATTCATGGGAATTTTGTTTCAGTCGGTTTTTAAGGATCTTAGAGATTTTCTTTTGAAAACATCTCAGATATTGTCATTATGGACATTGGAAGGAGAAACTCTCAGAAGTACAGTTTCCAAGCTCCCGATCTCATAGATTTGAGAAAGCTAGTGTCCTTGGTAGTTTATCGTTCAGGCTTCAGATCTTGTTATGGGAGACTTTTATTTGTTCTTTCTAACAACATTGAAGATGGAATTCTGAATACCCTTATGCAGTTCTATGATCCTATCTACCGATGCTTTACTTTTCCTGATTATCAACTCATGCCAACCTTGGAGGAGTATGCTTATTTGTTGGATGTATCGGTCTCTGATAAGGTTCCGTATACTGGTTTGGAGGAAGCTCTAAAGCCTCAAGATATTAATGCAATCATCCATTTGACGAAATATGATATTGATTCTAATCTGACGGTTAAGGGAGGCCTCAAGGGTTTGACTTCTAAGTTCTTGATTAGGAAATCCACTTTATTTTCTAACGCTGGTTGCACATTGGCGTTTGAGGCTATATTTGCTTTACTTATCTACGGACTAGTCTTGTTTCCTAATGTTGACAACTTTGTGGATGTTAACGCTATTAGGATTTTCATGATTGGGAACCCTGTTCTGACTTTTCTTGGTGACACCTATTTCTCCATCTATAGTAGGACTTCTAAGGGGAACGATACCATTGTTTGTTGTACACCTCTGCTGTACAACTAGTTCATTTTGCACTTACCACAGTCATTTGTTTTTAGGGAGAACAAGGATTGTTTAAGGTGGTCTCAGAGGATTATGTCTCTTACTCATGCCTATATTACTTGGTCTTCTTATGTTTATGACAATGTCCAGATTATTGATAGTTGTTAGGGACTCTCCAATGTTCCTCTTCTTGGAATACAAGGTGGAATTAACTACAACTCGAGTTTAGCTCGCTGTCAGCTTGGATATATGTTGAAGGATAGGCCTAAAAATATTCTATTAAAGGGTTTATTTTTTCAAGGAGGGAATGACTCTCTTAGTTTGAGGAAAATAATGGCTCATGCTTGGACTAAGATTCATAGGTTGGATAGAGGAGAATTTGAAAGACATGTTTGCACTTCCTTGGAACCTTACACACTTTGGGTGAAGAAGAGAGCTATGGAGCTCAAAATGCCTTATCCTTTTGAGAAACCCATGACTACAGTAGTCACTACACCACTCCCCGTTTCTTCTGATGATGTGAACACTCTTCAAGATGCTTTGGCCATGATGAAGCAAGAGATAGAGATGTGAGAAACTAAGTTTTAAGCTTCTGACAAAGAGAAGATGGAGTTGAAAAAGCAGATGAAGGAGAAAGATGACATGATTAAGTTACTTGAGCAGCGCACGGTGAAGAGACATGCAGAGGATTTATTTTCCTCTACTACTTCATTATCACATCCTCCTACTTTGCGTGCTTGGAAGTGTATCATGGATCAGCTCGTGTTAGAGAAGACCACCATGAAGGACAAGTATAAGAGAGAAATTAAGAGACTCTGAAGGAAGTATCAGTTCGGATCGTCATTAGATGCTCCTTAGAACCTAGCTTTTTATTATTGAATTTTGATATTATGTATCTTGTATTTCCAAGTGTAGCTATTTCCAATATTCAATGAGATGAGATGTTTATCAGTATTTCGAAAAGTGCTATTTATTTATGATGTTTGTAATTGCTTTATATCTTAAAGATCCTTGAAAACTGGTTGAAACATTTGCATTTTGCATTTACATTTGCACCATTGTGCATTGTGTTTTGCCTTTCCCAGGTGTCTTATTATTTCTTTTAGTCTTCGTTGAGCCAAGCTATTGCATTACTACAACACTCAAGCTAACTTCAAGAAAAAGATGGATCATTTACAACAAAAGAACCGCGAGCTTCATGAAGAGGTGACAAATCTGAAGGATAATTTGGAAAGACTGACTGCTGCAATGGAAGCTCTGGTGGCTCCTCAAAATCATCCACCACCGCCTCCTCCTTCCCCTTCAGATGCCTCTCAATTTGACCTTCAGATGCCTCTCAGAAATCACATCTTTTTCTGAGATCGGATCAACATCCATTTCTGTGTCCCCGATTAATGCTTCTCAATATCAGATGCCTACTGGTTCCCTTGGGGCATGCCTTTAAATTATATGCCAGAGGGATATCGACCTCCTGCTTCTGAAGGTCCAAAAGTTTCTGCTGTTATGGTTGTACCACCTCCTGTGGTTAATATTATTCCTAATACTGAGATTCTGGTTGTCCCTACTGTCATACCTGTGCCGCCACCCATAGTTCACACTATGGCTTATGCTGAAGAGAAAATTTTCTACACTACTCTGAGCGAGAGTTTGGATGTTATGGATCGTATGGATGATTTTCAAGATCAGTTTGCTGAGATGCAGAGAGAAATCAGGGCTTTAAGAGGAAAAAAGTTATTTGGAAAGAATGCTCATGAGCTTTGTCTTGTTCCAAATGTAAAGATTCCTGCCAAGTTCAAGGTTCCGGATTTTGAGAAATACAAATGGAACACTTGTCCACAAAGTCATTTGGTCATGTATCCTAAAAAGATGTCTATATATACTGACAACCATTAGATGCTGATTCACTATTTTCAAGATAGTCTTACCGGTGTCGCGGTGAAGTGGTATATGGTACTTGATAGTTCCTAAATCAAGACGTTGAATGATCTCTGTGAAGCTTTTGCCCATCAGTATAAGTACAATCTAGATATGGCGTCGGACCGTGATCAACTTCGCGCAATGTCTCAGAAAGAGAAAGAAACTTTTAAAGAGTACGCATAGAGATGGCGCGAGATTGTAGCTCAGATAAGCCCTCCACTTGAAGAGAAAGAGATGACCAAGATCTTCCTGAAGACTTTGGGTCCATTTTACTATGAAAGGATGGTTGCGAGTGCTCCTAGTGGTTTCACGGAAATGGTTAATATGGGGATGAGATTAGAGGAAGTTATCCATGAGGGACGTCTAATAAAAGAAGGTAGTTCTGGAAGAACGAAGAAGTTTGGTGTTGGGTTTCCTAAGAAACAGGATGGAGAAACTAATTCCATCTCTCAGGAGAGGTCTAGAAGGCGCAGGGTTGTAAACAACAACGGTAGTCGTCGTCAGCAACAAATAGCATCTGTTACGCCCGTATCAGTGTCGCTCCTTCCGCTCAAGCTACTTTAAGTTATCAACCACATTTCCAACAGAAAACAACTCAACAAGGTTGTATGCAGAGGAAAGCACAATTTGACCCCATTCCAATGACGTATATTAAATTATTTTCGGCTTTGATAAAGAAGAATTTGGTTCAGAGTCGTGATCCGCCGGACGTTCCTACTGATATTCCATGGTGGTATAAGCCAGATGCCCATTGTGCATTTCATCAACGTGCCCCTGGACATGATATCGAAAATTTTTATCCCCTGAAATATGAAGTTGAAAAGCTCGTAAAAAGTGGTATTTTATCTTTTGAAGATACCAATCTCAATTTCCAATCAAATCCGTTGCCTATTCATGGTAACGCGGCTGTCAATATGGTATATGGGTGTCCTGGTACATACCGTATTTATAATATTGGTTGGATTCGGAGGTCGCTTATTGAAATGTGTCGTAACCCGAAATTTGACCTCCTTTTTCCCTTTTTGCATAAGCATGTGCATTCGCATCGCTGGCAGACGCATTCTCACTTTTTCTCTGTGATTTTTGTTGTAGGAATATTCAGGTTTTGCAAGCCCGATTAATCATATCCTCTCAAAGATATCACATCATCAAAACAAAGCACAAAATGAAGGTTTCTATGCCTATTCATCAGAGCAAAAGGTCGAAAATCAAAATTGTGGCCACATCACCACTTTTCAAGCAAATATGCAAATTTTGCCTGAAGTAACCGGTTACTCATTTTTAGGCAAAACCAAGTAACTGGTTACTCTATGTAAAAATGCAGTTTTTGCTGCATTTTTTGTGACATCAACTATCACTCTAATTTTGGGGTCTACTTGGTTCTAACATTGTGTGAAACATTCTAGACAATTCTAGAGACTTCGAGAACATACTAAACACTTTAAGGCATTTGCTCCAATACATCATTTCCAATCAAGACCACCATACACCTTTGTTTCCAAGCATGTGGACCATTAGATTTTCAACTTGCATTGGGATGGTTACCGAATCAACTACCTAACTAACTGAGTTAACCTCCAACTCAGTGAGTTGAGCCTAACTAACTCCAAGGCTAGTTCCAAGGCTACATCCAAATCTCACTCCGAACCTAGCAACTCCAAAGCAAAACTCTATATAAGAAAATCACCACCATTTCACAAGGGGGCTAAATCATTTATTCCAAATTCTCCATTGATCACTCTCAATTCTCTCACATTCTCTCTGAATTTTCTACAACATTTGCACATTCTTCTCTATCATCTTCCCAAAACCTCACTAAAGTTCAAATCCTCCATTAAAGAGTAGCAACTTCTTCATTAGAAGTGATTTATCTTGAGCTTAGCCATCATCATCTTGTGATTCTACCTTATTTTCTGGATTTTTATTGGCTTTTGATTCATCTCAAGTGATTACTTCAAGCTTATTCAGTGCAATTTCGTATTTGGAGATTTCGTCGCAATTTGCTCGGTTTCGCTATGGTTCGGTTGCAAATTCTGAATTCTCTGGTTTCCTTTGCATCTTCTCATCATATATCAATAGCAACAACATCCAAGGCAAATCTCAGCTTTGTAGGTTGGTTATCTTTCACTTGATTTACCGTTTCGATCTATTTCGCGCGTTTACGTTGTAGTTCGATCATTTTTCGGTTTTGCTTAATCATGTGATTTCTTGATCTTTTCTCTCTATGTTTTATGCTTTCCATTGATTATTAATTGATGTTTAAGTGCTTTTGAACTTAATTTTTCATGCACAAATGTCAAGCATAGCATGTGGATGATTGGGGAAATCTTTTGGTTGTAAAAAGTGATTTTCGAAAAGCTATTTTTGCCACTGTTACAGTGGTAACCAGTTACTCTTTATAGGATAACTGGTTACTCTGCACAATTTTAGCCTATTTTCTCCATTTTTGAGCAAGTAATCGGTTACCTGCTTAAAGTAACCTGTTACTCAAGGGAAAAATGTCATTTTTTGCCCGTTTTCAAGCTCGTTTGCTATTCTTTCCTCATATAACTTCCATGGCTTGATATGCTTAATATTTGTGGATGTTTTATGAGCTATTCACCTATTCTTTTAAGCATCTATGCAATATTTCAATATGTCATTTTTCAATTCTCGATTATGAGCATTTTCGATACTTTGATCATGACCATTCTTGCATATTTCTTTGAACACTTGCTACATGGTTTGTGATGCATGCTAATTATTTTGGTACTACTTTTCACTTTTATTCATATTTGCATTGAGTTTGTTCCTCTTTGGAATGAACTCAATCTTGTATAATCAATAAATCACCCTTTTGCTTTAATGGTTTTTCATCTCTTTGGAAAATTATTGGCATATTCCCCTTTTGATTGATAAATTGAAACTTCGTTTCGATTAATCGATCCTTCTCTCTTTCTTGTCCTTTAGATCTTCTAGATCTTTGTCCTCCTTCTCTTTTCCCCCGTGGAGTTGAAGGTTTGCAACGCATTAGAGCACTCTACAAATTTGGCGCCATTGTGCTATCAGTTTCGATTCTTGCACCGCACTTTGGTGTTAGAGAAGGAATGAGAGTGGAAAATTCCTACACTCATTCTAACCATTTTGGGTAGGGGACGAATCACCTTGTGCCTAGAGTATTCGTCTCTAACTCCTTACTATGGTATCCCTCTTTCTCTAGTCGAGTCGATCCTTGATCACTTGCACCCTTACCATTCTTTTCTCTCTCGGCCAATCATCATTCTTGGTTTCCCCAGAGATTTGCAATCACTCTTTTCCTTGGTTGATCATTTTTCCTTCAGTTTAAACCTAATTCCCTTCTTCCTCAGCTAAGTCAATCTTTCTTCTTTGGTTTACACAGTCTTCCTATTCTAACTTATTCCCCACCAGAGTTTGCAACCTTCTCTTGGTTCTTTCTCCTTCGTGTTTGGGTCATCACTGTTTAACAATAAAGCACTAAATCCTCTTTTCTCCAGTTATTCACAGTCTGTCTGTTAATACTGAGTTTTTCTCTGGGTTTATCGCCTTCTTCCGAATAATCACCCGATCTTTGGTTGATCACAGTTCGCCCGTTAAAACCAGCTTTTTCTTTGGGATAATCACATTCTCTTGGTTAATCACCTGCCTTTTGGCCAATCACAATCCTCCTGTTTGAACCAATAACCCTTTTCCTCAATTAACCACAGCCCGTCTGTTAAGATACTGAGTTTCTTTTGAGTTAATCACCTTATTTTGATTAATCACTCATTCTTTTCAATTAATCATAGTCCGTCTGTTAAACACCAAACCCCCGCAGTTAGCAACCTTTCTTTGGTTCAAATACTGTCAGCTTTGGGTTAGTAACCTTTATTCGGTTCAAATACCCTTTCCTTTGGTCAAGTACTGTTTGCTCAGTCAATGTGCCATTCTTGGGTCACAGCCTTCGCTTGGTTCTACACCCGTCTCTTGGTTGATCACCGTTTATCAGTTAAAACTAGCTCCTTTATCCTTTCGGTTAACCACTGTTTATCAGTTAATATACCAATTTCCCCTCTGAGTCAAACACCTTTTTTTGGTTCAGTACTCTCTTTCTTTTGTTTCGTCGCAATCTGTCTGTTGACACCAACCTTTTTTCTCTCCCCACAAGTTTTACTCTTATTTTTCTTCGGTTAATCACTGCCTACCAATTAATGCACCGAATCCTCTGTGGATCTTATCTTTGATTCTTGTCCCTTTTCGCCGGCCCTGTCGCCATTCTTCTGTTTTCCCCCTAGTGGAGTTATCTCTTTTCTCCTGCATGTCCCCGCTGAGCTCTTGCCTTGCTTCTCTGTGTTCCTCAGCATAGATTTCTTTCATTTCATTCCTGGTTTCGACACCACTTCTCTTGCATCCCCCTGTTGGGTCTGACTTTCTCTTTTGGTTTTTGGCTTTGACGCCGCCTCTTTCCTTTTTCTTTCCCAGCAGTAGTTCCCCGAACTACGTAGGCTCTGAATTCCTCATTGCACTACAAGGTTACGTAGGCACAAGATTGCAAAATCTTGGTGGGCCACCTTCCTTCGTCTTCTTCCACTCTTCTATCTCTCTGGTCCTTCCAGATCCTCTTCTTTCTTTTCCTTGGTTCCTTGAACTACGGAGCTCTGACTTCCTCATTGCACTATGAGGGTACGTAGGCACGAGGGCCCTAATCCTCCTCGAGCACTTTCTTTCCTTTCTTTCCCTCTCCTTTTCTCTTTTTTTAGCTAGAAGCCTTTAGATAGATAACCCATCCAAGCCTAGAAGTAAGTGAAATGGTTCCTGTCGGGTACGACGGATGCTTAAGATGCTAGTACCTTCCTTTCGCATAACTGACCCCCTTTCCCGTTTCTCTTTCCCTTGGGTTTTATTGATATTTTCCCTGTCCTTTGGGACTAAATAAAGTCCGGTGGCAACTATGTTATATCTTTGAGTGTGCAATTCACCCAGGTATAATCCCACTAGCTACAGCTAGCGACTCTGCTGGGGAGTCCTTGCGCTTGCAAGTTGGGGTCTCGCCTAGTTTTGCTTGCTTTTTCTTGCTTGCTTGGGTGTTTGTCTTTATATTTTATTTTTTTATCTTTATGTTTTATTCGCTTTATTTTATGTTATTTACTGCATTCCTTTACTACTTTAAATATTCATATGCTGCATATTCTAGATATCTGCTATATTCTGCTGTTGTGGGGATCAGTAGATATTATTGGAGAGATAAGTCCTAACACCGGTCTTGAGCATACATATAGACTAGAACGTGGATAGTCATGTCGCCTGCGTTTTGTGTATTGGGTTGTCACGAGATCCACATCCCAGATCGTGATTCGCTTAAAAATACTTATGTTCTACGAGAATTCACTACGGCGGGGGGTTTTCATTTGAGTCCTATGGTTTGGGTGACCTTTCTAGGGACCACCTTGTTGTGTATAGATCATACCTTTGAGTGGGAAATGGGTTTTTTTGCAGAAAACCAAGACTCTTCATACCTTTTATTCTCTCACGCACGTTAGATTTTTGCACCGACACAGAATTACGCAGATATTCAGTTTGTGCAGACTTGGATATTCAGATTTTGCAGATTTGATTATTCAGATTTATGCTTGGCTTTGTGATTTGTGTGTTACATACCATATAACCATTAACATTTTTTCATGTGCATTTTCCAGGTTATTTGAGAGCTTATTCTTTGTTGGCATAGTCATAGACGATGAGTACTGGTTGTAGAGGTATCTTCAGTTACAAGTTTGTGGAGCCTAAGCTGAAGGCTTTGAGGGGTTTGGCATCTTGTCTTGTTGAAGATAACAGGGGTGTTTTCAGAGATAATTATGGGAATCTTGTGCCCATTCTCAACACTGAAGTCAACATTACCGCCATTCATATACTTGTTCAGTTCTATGACCCGCCACTGAGGTGTTTCACGTTCTGGGATTACCAGTTTGCACCTACACTTGAGGAGTACTCTCATATCTTAGGGGTTGAGATCAAGAGTCAGGTTCCATTTGCCTACACCAGCAGTTGTTCAAAGTCTCCTCTTATTGCTGAAGCTCTTGGCCTTAGTAAGAAGTATGTGGAAGATAATCTCAAGACTAAAGGAAAAGGGAATTCGAGGGTTCGCTTCGAAGTTTCTAGTAGACAAGGTTGTTTCTTTTGCCGAAGTGGGAAGCTGGAAGGCTTTCAACGTCGTGTTTGCTTTACTGATATATGAGACTGTCTTGTTTCCGAACATGGAGGATTTCGTTGATCAGGCTGCCATCAGTATCTTTTTGTCCAAGAATTCTGTTTCCACACTTCTTGCTGATACCTATTATTCTATTCATTCGAGGAATGAAAAGAAGAAAGGAATTATCGTATATTGTGCTCCTATGTTGTATCGATGGTTCATGTCTCACCTTCCGCAGAAGGGTCCTTTTGTAGAGAATAACGGGAACCTTAAGTGGTCTCAAAGGATCATGTTTCTCACTGCTAATGACATCTATTGGTATTCTCGAGCCTACGAGGTATCAAGATCATTCTTCGTTGTGGTAAATTCCTCAATGTACCTCTCTTGGGTACAAAGGATGGAATTAACTACAATCCAAGGCTCGCCTTCCGTCAGTTGGGATATTCGATGCTTGACAAACCAGATCATAAGGTAGTGGAAAAATTCATCTTTCATGAAGGGGTTGATGACATGAGTTTGTTGAAGAGATTCAGTGCTGCATGGGTACAGATTCACCACGAGGGTAGAGATGAGTTGGGTAAGAAGAATTATATTGCAAAAGAAGCTTACACACAATGGGTCAAAGAACGAGTTCAAGAGACTTTGCTACCATTTCCTTTCGAGTTTTCTGTACATGTCAAGTTTCCTGAACCTATCATTGTTCTCCCTTCCGAAGTTGATCAGCTCGAGCACGTTATTGAGAAGTTGAAAAAGGATAATGTTGATCTTCGTTTCAACCTTGACAAAGTCACATCTGATAAGGAAAGCTTACAGATGGATCTTCGCCAGAAGAGAGAGCTCATGAGCAAAGAGGTGGAGTTTGAGCAAAACAAGCACCGGAAAGTAGGTGATGCTTTGAAGAGTACTTACGACGGACTTTCCTCAAAGAAGAGACAACTTGCTGATGCTCAGTGTCAAGCCCGTAAGGATGAGTTGAGCTACAAGAAGCAACTTGCAGATCTTCGAGCAGAGTTATCAGAGTACAAGACAAAGCTGCAGAGTGAGCAAGATTGTGCTGACCGGTTGATGAAAGACCTTTCTCAATGTTAAT
Source organism: Lathyrus sativus (assembly GCA_963859935.3). Taxonomy (NCBI): domain Eukaryota; kingdom Viridiplantae; phylum Streptophyta; class Magnoliopsida; order Fabales; family Fabaceae; genus Lathyrus; species Lathyrus sativus. The sequence goes on along the minus strand of OZ012735.1, from coordinate 570,823,634 downwards.
TAGAGCTTGACAAAGTCTTCAGTGATGTCTAGAAGCTTCAGGATCAGATACATCAGGGCCGAGAGGAGATCAACCAATCTCACTTGGAGTGTACTCATTGGGAACATCAGAGTCGTCATTTGCAAGTCCTCTTGGATCAGAAAGAGGCATTTCTACAGGATCTTCTTCAGGGACCTAATAATTCTTTATTACGCAACCTCATGAAGGATGCGAAGTATTAGAGTGAGAGGCACGTTTGTTTAGCCTTATTTGCTGAGCATGCATTAGAGGACCTACCAGGGTTGTTTAGGGATGCTTATGCTGATGTGTTGCCACACCAGACTCCTTGGGCTTTTTCCACTTCTTGTCTGTTTTTAGGGTTGTATTTGATAGGGTTCATGCTGATCTTGTTGTAGCCTAAAAGGACGATATTTGAGTTGTATTGGAGCTTGTACTTCTTTATCTCATTAATCAAATAAAGATTTTTGCTTGCCAATTTATCTTTGTGCCATTACTTATATACTTTATGATTATTGCAAACAAAGATAATGCTCACGAATTCTTAGAATTTAAAACTTTATTTTTGCATACATTGCATTCAATCATATTCATGTGCATGTCCTTCACCTGGAAACCACGCACTTAAACTATCTGTCATTCTTGTAGCAAGACGATGACTCGGCATCGCTATTTCACTAGCTCAAACAAGACCAGAATCATGGCTGACATTGAACAGGAGAAAGCTGCCTACAAGGAGACTTTGGCTTAGTTTCAAGGTCGGATGGATCAGTTCCAAACTAACATAGGTGTTATTATGGACTTCCTTTGTACTCAGAAGAACGCTATTGTTGCTACTTCTGTTGTTGCAACTATTACTGATGCCACTATCGTCACTCCTATGGTGATCCCTACTCCTGCCATCGCTTCTTCCCCACCAATTGTCGAAGTGCCAGTTGAGACTATTGCTCAGCCTGCTGTCAATCTAACTTCTGTTCAACCTGGTTTGAATAGAATGCCTGCTGCCTTCCCGTGGGGAATGGCTCCGAATTTCACACCTCAGATTGCCGATGGTAGTTCTTTTGGTCTATATCAACCTTTCGTTGCGCCTATGCCCAATGGTAATTATGCTGCTTATACTCGGGGCATGGCTACTCCGATTCCACCTCATGTGGTGAATCATGGTGATCGCGAGATTCCTCAGACATAGGTTCTCCAGACTCCTGTGTCTACTGATGTTGAGATTCCTGACGAAGATGAGCATGCATATAGGGTGTCCTCCTATTCATGTTCTGGTTTTGTCTCAGCCTGCTCAAACTATGGTTCAAAATGTTCATTTTATGCCCTTACCCTAGGTATCTTCTGGTGTTGTGGTACTTCCTACTAGTTATCCGTATGGTTTTAAAATGGGTCAAAATGTTGGTCAGATGGTAAATTCTGGGTTGGTATATCCGTCTCAGTTTGCTTTTCCATAAATACTTGCTCCAGCCGCATCATAGCTTCCAAATCATCAGACTCTTGTTAGATATGTTGCCCATAACATACCTGCAGATTACAGGTTGTTGGATGAGAGAATCTATGCAATTGAAGGATATTTTGCCTTTGGTATGGAAACCAAAGACTTGTGTTTGGTTCCCAATGTCGTGCTGCCACAGAAATTCAAGGTTCCCGAGTTGCCAAAGTACAAGGGTTTGAGTTGTCCTTGCAGTCATGTGACCATGTATTGTAGGAAGATGGCATCTTATATTGACAATGATGAACTGTTGGTGCATTGTTTCCAAGATAGCTTGTCTGGAGCTTTTCTAGATTAGTATATGGGTTTGGAACGTAGCAAGATTCGCTCGTGGAGAGACCTATCAGAGGAATTCTTGAAACAATACAAATATAATCTTGATATGGCTCCTACCAGATTGCAATTACAGAATCAGTCACATCGTTCAACTGAAACATTCAAAGAATATGCACAAAGGTTGCGTAAGATGGCTTCTCAGGTGCGACCTGCTCTCTCTGACAATGAATTGGTTGACATTTTCATGGGCACTTTGCAAGGGTTGTATTATGATAAAACGGTAGGTAGTTCTTCGACAAATTTTGCTGATATTGTGACTATTGGTGAAAGGATTGAGAACGGGTTGAAGATTAGTAGAATTGTTGGTTCCGTTGTTCAACAACCAACCAAGAAACCTCAGAGTAGTCAGTCAAATAAAAAGGAAGGTGAACCGAATGCTGTGAGGGCGAAGGCCTCTCCTCAGTATCAAGTTCCCATGGCTCTCATGCCGTATTATCCTTATCCTTATGTTGTTGTTACTCAATATCAACAACCTCCGTATCAGTATCATCCACAACAACAAGTTCAGAATTCTCAAAATCAGAATCAACCTCAACAACAAAAGTCTCAACAAAACAACAGAAATTAGCATTAGAACAAAGATAACAATAATCAGAACAACCGCAAGCGGATGAATTTTGACAGAATTCCTATGCCTTACACAGAGTTGTTTCCTTATTTGATTCATCAAGGGGCAATAGCCCCCAGAAAGATTGCACCTGCAGTTCCTCCTTTTGGTCCGAAGCATAATCCGAATGCATCATGTGCTTACCATGCTGGGTACATATGACATGCTACCAAAGATTGTATTATTCTCAAGGCCAAAGTTCAAGAGCTTATTGATCAAAAAATATTGACATTTACTGAGGAGCATCCCGATATACAGACTAATATGTTGCCTACTCATCGTAGACCCGTGGTTAATATGATTGAGGGGATCGAAGGGCTGAGTTGATTAGAGATGTCGACAAAGTGAAAACTCCAATGATTGTTGTGATCAAGAAGTTGAACGAACAAGGGTTATTGAAAGGTCTTCATGGGAAGTGTCAGATCTATGATGATAATCCTAATCAGTGTCGAAATTTGAAAGGCTGCGTTCAGATCTTGATGAATCGAGGTGTAGTTCAGTTTGCCAGAGCCAAGCCTATGGAAGAGGTAGCTATTATCAAGCCATTCACGATTGTATATAGGAAGGTTCATGTGGAAGCTCCTAAGAAGAAGATCCAGCCTATCACTGTTTGTGTTCCTAAGCCATTCCCGTATCAGAATTCGAAGGAAGTTCCTTAGAAGTATGGTCCAACCTTGTTTTCTAGGGGTCGATAAATCCAGTTCTTAGAGTCGGAAATCGTGAATGTAACTACCACCAGGGGGATAACTCGTAGTGGAAGAGTGTTTGCTCCGAAAGTCGTATCTAAGCCAGTGCAATTTCCAACTACCGTTCCTCCTAAAGAGAAATCTACTTCAGCAACCCCTGTTGGACAACAAGGGGCATCAACTGCAGCATCAGTCCAAGTTACTCTGTCTGCGGATGTCACCAAAAGCAAAGAAGTCATGGATGATCAAGAGTTCCTCAAGTCGATCAAGAAGAGCGACTTTAAGATTGTATATCAACTAGGGCAAACTCCATCAAGGATTTCTATCTTATCTTTGCTCATGAGCTCACCAACGCACAAGTCAGCTTTGTTGAAAGTTTTGAACATCGCTCATGTGATGCAAAACATTCCAGTAGAAAAATTTGACGCGTCGTCGCAAACATAACTGCTAGTCGGTCCTTGGGTTTCAACGAGTCAGAGTTGCCTCTCGAAGGTACTGCCCATAATAGAGCCTTGCACATCTCAGTGACATGTATGGACTCTTTGTTATCTCGTGTTCTTGTGGATACTGGTTCTTCTCTCAATATGATGCCTAAGGGTTCATTGAGTCAACTATTGGTAGAAGGGAGTGAGATGAGACAAAGTGCTTTGATCGTTAAAGCTTTTGATGATTCTCGAAGGCAAGTCATTGGCAAAGTGGATTTACCCATTAAAGTCAGGCCACATTTGTTTACCATTACTTTCCAAGTGATGGATATCAATCCTGCATACAGTTGTTTATTGGGTAGACCCTGGATCCATGCGGCAGGGGTAGTTACACCCATGTTACATTAGAAGCTAAAAATCATGTTTAAAGATCATATGGCCATCGTCTGTGGTGAAGAAGATTTGCTAGTAAGCGAGTTATCATCCTTCCGATATGTCGAGACTGATGAAAGCATAGCTGAAGTGTCGTTGCAATGTCTCGAATTTGAAGATGTCAGCTCCGCTTTTGTCAATTCTAGTAGACTACCAAAAATGGCCATGTCATCTATCAAGAGTGCTAAAGAGACCATTGAAAAAGGTGCCTTGCCTGGCTGGGGGAAAATCCTGGATGTGGTTGAAAAGCATGATCGCTTTGGACTAGGTTATCGTCCTGATTAGCAAGCCAGTTCATGCAGTCATCAGAAAAGCATTTTAACCAAGTTCACAAGCGCCGGATTCCAGGAGAGGGATATTGTGTCAACCATTGACGATGCATGTCCTAGCAGCTGAGGTACAAGCTTTGTAGAAAATGCATGTCGGGCTTCAAGCTCAATAATTGGACATCTACAGTGACTCCTGTGGTTTTTCCTACAAACATGTAATGCATTTTATTTTCTTGTTCCCTCGTCCTCGCCCGAGACGAGTGGATAGCTTGTAAGAGCCTCGCGCTTTTTAAACATTATGTGATCAATAAATAAAAGTTTTTTTGCATTCAAATCATTCTCCTAATTCTTTCTTTATGTTATTTTTCACAAATAAATAAATGGCAAAAGTTTCTTTTATTTTTCACCTTTCAAAGAGCTTCATTCTAAATATAATTCATAAACATGCAGAATAAATAGTTACATTGATAACAACTTGGCAAATGTCCGTTGTAATTCTGGGATTCCAACTAACCAAGCCGAAGAAGATGGTGAGGAAGATTGTGAATTACTGGCTAAACTAGCAAGGCTCCTTGAGCACGCACAGAAAGAGATTCAGCCATACAAAGAGCCAATGGAAGTTGTCAATCTTGGTACTGATGATGTCAGAAAGGAAGTCAAGATTGGGGCATCCTTCACTAAGCATGTACACTCCGAGTTGGTCAAGCTGTTGCAAGAGTATGTTGATGTTTTCGCCTGGTCTTATCAAGATATTCCTGGGTTGGCTACCAACATTGTCGAACATCACTTGCCACTCAAGCCTGATTGTCCTCCTGTCAAGCAGAAACTCAGAAGGACCAGACCCGGCATGACACTTAAAATCAGGGAAGAGGTTACAAAGCAGTTTGACGCTGGGTTCCTAGCCACTTCTGAATATCCTGAATGGATTGCCAACATCGTCCCGGTTCCGAAGAAAGATGGAAAGGTTTGAATGTGTGTAGACTATCGAGATCTCAACAAGGCGAGCCCAAAAGATGATTTTCCTCTCCCTCATATTGATGTTTTGGTACACAACACAACGCAGTTCTCTGTCTTTTCTTTCATGGACAGTTTCTCAGGATATAATCAGATCAATATGTCCCCATCCGATATGGAGAAGACTACTTTCATCACGCCTTGGGGTACATATTGCTACATAGTCATTCCATTTGGTTTGAAAAATGCAGGGGCAACATACCAACGTGCCATGACAACCCTCTTTCATGATATGATCCATAAAGAGATTGAGGTTTACGTGGACGATATGATTGCCAAATCCAGAACTAAAGATGATCATCTGGAACATCTAAAGAAGTTGTTTGACAGACTCTGCAAGTTCAGACTATGGTTGAATCCAGCAAAGTGCACCTTTGGAGTTCGATCTGGCAAACTGTTGGGTTTTATCGTAAGTTAGAAGGGCATCGAAGTTGATCCTGACAAGGTTCTATCAATTCAGAACATGCCGCCTCCCAAAACAGAAAAAGAAGTTTGTGGCTTTCTGGGCCGACTTTATTACATTTCCAGATTCATTTCTCATCTGACGGCTACTATGAACCAATGTTCAAGTTACCAAGAAAAATCAATCGGTCGAATGGAACAATTGTTGCACCCCAAAATTTGCCTAACCTTTTCTTAACTTGGTCTATGATTCATTTCATTTTCTTCTAGCATTTGCATTGCATAGCATTGTTCATTTAGCAGGGGACCAAGAGGTTGTGCATAGTAAGAGAAGGTCACCAAGAGTGTTGAGCCTAAGCAAGGGGTTTTACTCAAGCATGAATGGTCATCAAGTCACCAAGAATTGGTCAAAGCTTTGTGAAAGAGTTGATGGGTGTATGTGGACCAGCTCCTAACTTGGAGGCCAATTGAAGATCATCAAAGGATGGTGGCTTCATGATTATGGATATGGGATGTTGAAGAAGCTCATTGAAGGCTTAGAGAGTCATGTTAGAGTTTATTCAAGTTGTGGTGTCATGTGTAAGAAGCCACCGTCAAGAGTGGTGCACCTAGGGTTTTCATCTGGGCAATCCTAAGTTAATTGTGAAATTGAAGGAGATTAAGACTCAACTCCAAGTATTTGTGATCATGGAATATTGTGTTGAGATGTATAATATATCATTTCAAGATCAAATCAAGAAGGATCAAGAGTGTGAGGAGTTACTAAATTAGGGTTCTCGGTGTAAAATTCCCTATTTAGTGCCTAACTTCAAGACCACATATCTCAAGATACAAGTCTCATCTCATCCTGACCCAAACATGAAACTTGTAGAGCATGTTTCTAGATTTCTTTTGAGTACTATAAGTCTTTCATCTGATTTCTAGAACTCAAGTTATGATGCTGACAAATTATAGGTCATCAAATGAATGTGATTTTGGTCAACAAAAGTCAACCAACTTCCAAGACATTTTGACCTAGAAGGATGTTTCTCCTCACTATGACCCAAACATGAAAGTTGTTCCTCATGATCTTAGCTTTCCAAAGAGTACTAGAAGTCCTTCATCTGATTTCTAGAACTCAAGTTATGAAGCTTACAAGGCAAGGGTATTTTGGGAAAGTAGGATTACATGTCATTTTCATTATAGGTCCATTTCACTATCTTGCACACTTCAAATGAAACTTTTCTCAACATGAAACTTACTCTAAATGGTCCTAATTTCATCTTGAAACACTCACTTGTGAGAGATTTGGCTAGGGTTTGAGAATTGGTGTGAGACTTTTTCATGAAGAAAGATTAAAAAGGGGAAATTGCAATTAATTGATTTTGAACCAAAACAAGTCATGTTTATACTTATCTTGAGTGCCAAGGATGTAACAAACAAGATGCAAGAATTAAATTTGAGTTTTGGTATGGTTTTCACGTGTAATTTCATGGCAACTTTGATTGAAATTTTGACAAACCAATCTCAACCATGTGATCAAACCAAGGGTTGAATGCCATCAACATGATCAAAGTGAAGTTCCAGCAATGATTTTGAATGAGAAACAAGGAGAATTAAGGCTTGTTTCACATGTGCATGAACATGAAAAAGTGGAATTGGGCATTTCACAAATTCACACAATTGAGCTGCAATTGGGCCTCCATTACCCCATATATCCATCATATATAAAGTTAAAATGAATTTTGAGAGGTCATTCATGCTAATTCGTGCTCAGAAAGCTCAATAACAGTTGGAGTAAGCAAGCCAAATTCAAAAATTGTGAATCATAATTGAGGAGTTTTCAAAGCAATTCAAGGTCAAATTCATCTTCCTCAAGCTTCCTTGAGTGGATCTGCAAAGTTTCATCAAGCTTCACCATCATTTCAAGGCTCAGTGGAAGCACTCCACTAGGTAAGCTTCAATTCAACTTTTCTCTCTGTATGTGATGCAATTGAGTGCCATTTTTGCATAATCATGATCTATGAACTGTGTAGATCATTTTTGGATAGTATTTGTTCTTGTTTGTGTTGATTTGTGATTTGAGCTCCAAACTGTTTGGCTTCGATTTGCTCTGTTTATGAACTGAAATTGAAAATGGACCATGGATTCATGTTCTATGTTGCATGAGGCGCGTGCGTGTATGTGATCCCTTGGATGTGTTTACTTTTTGATCCAACGTGCCATAACATGACGTACCGTGCACCTTATTTGACCAGCCTCACCAGATCCCTTGAAGCGCTGCGTTTCACTTAAAACGCACTTGGACCTTGGGCCTCAATTGCTTTTGGCACCTCCCTCAAGCCAGGCTCAGCTGTTTACACGCGTTTTTACTGCTATTTGCACCACTGCCTTTTTTATTTTATTTTTTATTTTTATTTTGAATTTGTTTAGAATTAAATCACTTTAAAATACTTCCAACATTGATAAAATTCACAAAAAATATTTTCTGGATAGTTTGAGATGTCTTTTATTTTATGAAATTTTTAAAAAAAGAATTAATCAATTGGAAGTGTTTTATTTGACCTAATTCTTGACATGTTCTTGTTCCTGTTTGGTTTTTACACTATCCTTTTGATCCAATGACTGAAAATCAATCCTTATATCCATGATAAGTTGATTGATTTTTGAGGACCATTTTGCCCCTGTTTGGTTGGCTTTTGGTTGGACTTTGACCTTGTTTTTGTTGACCCTCGATAACCCTCTCTCAAATTGGTGCATCCATGTGAAACAATTTCTTTGATGATGATTTGAGATGACTTTGGTTATGATTTCTTGGCCACTGTTTGCCAACATGTTTGTGAGCTTGTGACATTTTATTTTCCCCTTTTTGAACCATTTTCCTAATTTTGAGGTAACTTGCAAGTCAAGTTACCCCAAAGGGAGGTTCATACATACACATTAACCTAGTATGCCTTGGATATGACTTTGATGGACACTTTGAGCCCTCAATTCCTTTTGATTCATGTTGCTAACATGTTAAGGTTGTTGGTTGCTCAATTTTAGGTCATGATATTGTGTTTTGCTTATTCAAACTTGTGCTTCTTTTTGAGTTTCCATTTAGGTTTCCTTGTGTAGCATGTTTGCATTCTTTGGTGTGTATGCTTGCATTTTCTTTTGGTTTGTTTGATTTTGCTTTTGAGCACTCTTCTCTCATCCCCTCTTCTGCCCCATGACCTTGGAGTCTCATTTAAGGTGGCTTAGTCCCTCCTTAGGAGGTACTTGAAGCATACCTAAAATGATGAATCCTTGAGGACTCCTTTGTGCTTCTTTTGCACTTTGTTTGTGATGTTTATGGTTGAGTTCATATTATGAGTTCCTTGATGTCCTCATATAGCCTCCCATCCTCACTTTTGTTTTGAGCTTATTTTCCTTTCATTTGATTTGGCTTTTGGCACTTGTGGTTGATGTTGTTTGACTTAGGTCATCTCATCCCACTTTTGGTGCATTTTTGTGTGGTTTCTTCTTATTGTTTGATTTCACTTTGTGCATTTCTTTCTCTCTTCTTCTTTTGTATTCTCATATGCATGCTTGAGGTTTAGATGAGATTGTGGAGGCTACTGCCCCACACATATTTCCTCCCTCACTTTCATCCTATTTGTGCATTCTATGTTTGCATAATTGCATTTTCATGTTATTTCTTCTCCTTTTTCTTTTGTATTTCTTTCCCTTAGGATCTATAATCTCTCTTATTCAAGAGAGGTTATGATAGACCTTAGGTGCTAAACCATGCATGATAACATTAGGTAGTTCCCTTTTGTATCCCAACTCTAAGTCCACTTTGCATGATAACTTTAGGGTTTTGAGTTAGTCCCCTTTAGAAGTCCTTTCTTCTCTTCTCATCTTCATACAATCTTAACATACTTAATAAAGATAATGGATGTTGTGCCATGAGCCTTGTACTTGGGAAATGGTGATTGAGCGGTTGCCTCTCAATTGCCTAGAGTGTTTAGTATACGTCCTTAGGACGATATGCGATGCATTCGATCTTAGGTTTTAGACTTTAGTACAACATACATTATAAACACTCAATAATTAAAACACTTCTTCTCTAAAAAAACACAAAACCACTTCAAATCTTTTTCATCCTTCGGGATCTTAATCAAGGGAAATCTTTTCAGATAAAAGAGTGTTGTTAACTTTTAGTTCTACCGCAAACGGTAACGCCTAAGTCTCCAATGGTCGAGCCACATACACCAACTGCTAGAACTACTTGTTAACCCTACTCGGGCCTAAAAACTTTTGAACCAACCTGTGGTCTTTTTAGCCCGAACTACGTTTGCTCTGATCTTTCATACCAGATGAAAGTACATAGGCACAAGGCGCGATGTCTTGGCGAGCAACCTTCCCCCCTTTCACCCGTAGTTAGTCGAACTACGTTGACTCTGACTTTCCCATTGCACGAGGGAATACGTAGGCACAGAGCGGCAATGCTCTGCCGAGTCTCCTTTCTTTTTCCTTTTGTCCTTTGACCTTTAGCTAGATAGATGATCACCCTTTTATATAGACAACAAAGCATGGATCCCGTCGAGTACGACGGACGTGAGGGATGCTAATACCTTCCCCTTGCATAACCGACTCCCGAATCTAGGACTTGGTTGCGATGACCTCGTATTTTCCCTTTTCGTTATGTTTTTCCGATTGTTTACTTTCCCTCTCTTTGGGATAAATAACGAAAGGTGGCGACTCTTCTATTTTCTGTCATGTGTTTTTCGCAGTTGCGACAACAATGATTGTCAAGAAGCTTTTGACAAGATAAAAAATATTTGCAAGAACCACCGGTCTTAGTACCTCCGGCTCCTGGTAAGCCTTTTATCATGTAGCTCACTGTTCTTGATGAATCAATAAGATGTGTATTAGGTCATCATGACGACACTAGTTGAAAAGAATATTCAATTTACTATATGAGCAAGAATTTCAATGATTGTGAGACCAGATACTCACTATTGGAGAAAACTTGTTGTGCTCTGACTTGGGCTGCTTGACGCCTGAGACAATACATGATTTACCATACTACTTTATTGATATCCAAGATGGATCTGATAAAGTACATTTTTGAAAAGCCTGTTGTCTCTGGACGAATTGCTCGGTGGTAAATGTTGTTGACTGAGTATGACATCCAACATGTTACCCAGAAAGCAATAAAAGGGAGCATCTTGTCTGACTACCTTGCTCATCAGCTAGTGGAATGATATCAACAGATAAAGTTTGACTTTCTCGATGAGGATGTTCTGTTCATCAGAGATTATGAGACTCCAGACCCTGATATATTACAAGAACCAGGGGCACGATGGACGCTCGTGTTTGACGGTGCTGCCAATGCTAAAGGTCGTGGAATTAGTGATATCCTCATCTCTCTGACAAGTTTTCATCTTCCCTTCACTGCCAAATTATTCTTTGAATGTACGAACAATATGGCTGAGTACGAAGCATGCATCTACGGTATTGAAGCAGCAATTGACATGAGAATCAAGATTCTTGAGGTCTACGGAGATTCTGCCCTGGTGATCGGCCAAGTCAGATGGAACTTTGTAACTCGGGATTCCAAGCTCTTGCCACCCGGGCATCCATGTTCAAAGTCAAGTGGAAGAACGAAGCTCCTTCTATCCGCATTGATCATTTGAACAAACCAACACACTATTTAGCAATCGAGGACGAGTCTGATGATAAGCTTTGGTTCTACAACATAAAAAGGTATCTGAAAAATAGGAATATCCCGAGGGTATTACCATCACTTATAAGAAAGCTCTCAGGCGGCTATGCTCCATGTTCTTCTTGAGCGGTGGTGTACTGTACAAGAGGAATTATGATTTGTGTTTCTCAGATGCGTGGATAGACACGAAGAAAACACAACCATAAGGTCCATAGATGAAGGTTGTGAGGGTGTACATGCTAAAGGTCCTGTTATAGCTAAAATGATCCTTCGAGCTGGGTATTATTGGACAACAATGGAGGTAGATTGTTACAACTTTGCCAAAAGATGTCACAAGTGCCAAATCTACGGTGACAAGATCCATGTGCCACCAACTCCATTGAATGTTCTAATTTCTCCTTGGCCCTTCTCTATGTGGGGTATTGATATGATTGGAATGATAGAGCCGAAGACTTTCAACAGTCATCACTTTATTCTAGTTGTTATTGATTATTTCACCAAGTGGGTTGAAGCTACTTTTTATGCAAATGTTACACGCTAGGTGGTTGGCAGATTTATCAAGAAAGAGATAATTTTTTGCTACGGTATTCCTAACAACATTATCACTGACGATGCAAGCAATTTAAATAATAAGATGATGCAAGAGTTGTGTCAAGAATTCAAGATAGAGCACCACAACTCTTCACCCTATCGGCCCAAGATGAATGGCTCCGATGAAGCAGCAAACAAAAACATCAAGAGGATTGTCCAGAAGATGGCCATTACTTACAAGGACTGGCATGAAATGCTTCCCTTTGCATTACATGGCTACAGAACTTCAGTTCATACTTCCACTAGGGCAACTTCGTATTCGCTTGTATATGGTATGGAGGTTGTTCTACCCATTGAAGTCGAAATCCCCTCTCTCAAGGTCATCATGGAAGCAGATCTTGATGAAGCTGAATGGGTTCAATCCAGATACAACCAGCTAAATCTCATCAAAGAGAAGCGTCTGACATCCGTTTGCCACGGTCAACTGTATCAGAGACGTCTCAAGCGAGCTTTTGATAAGAAAGTTCTTCCTCGAGCGTTCCAAGCAGGTGAACTCGTGCTCAAGAGGTACTCTCTTATTCATTCGGATCCACACGGCAAGTGGATTCCTAATTACGAAGGACCTTTTGTTGTCTAGAAAACCTTCTCAGGCGGAGACTTGATCCTCACCACCATGGATGGGGAGGAGTTGCCACATCCCGTGAACTCTGATTCAGTCAAAAAATATTATGCCTAAAAAAATGATGATGAAAGCCCGCTAGATTGGCATCCGCAAGGGCGATCTAGGCAAAAATGGGTGTCCTGATGGGCCAAAAAAAAAAAGAAATGTTAATATAAAAGTTAGGGAAAAATAAAAAAACAATAAAAAAAACCAGCTAAGTTGAAAACCCGAAAGGGCGACTTAGGCAAAAATGGGTATCCCGGTGGACGAAAAAAAATAAAAATGTCCAGGAAAAAATTAGGGATAAAGGCATTTGACTGTAAACACCTGAGCCTATCTTCGTCATGGATAGACCTCAGATGGGAAATGATCACTCAAGTCATCATCAACAGACGCACATTGTTGGAACTCGAACTTACAGAGGATGGTAGCCAATGTTGTAATCAATGCAAAGTCAAATTTCCCATTGCCATTTACCTTTTTGCAATTTTATTGTAAATGTTCTCATTAAGGGTTTTTACATCCTCGTACCCATCTTATGTACAAAAGCTTTTGCATTCAATAAAATTTTCATCCTTCGATTTCTCATTTGTATCTTTTTTAGTATTTTGTTTGTAAATTGAACAATTATTTGTGATCACTTAATACTATAAAGCGTTGAGAATAACAAAAAGCTAAAATCAATCATGAAAACATTATGCATTGCACGCTTTACCAGAAATCCTCAAGGGAAGACGGGTAGTGTTCCTTTTTTATCTTGATCTCCGGTGAACAATATCATAATTAGTTAGGAATGTGGGATGCATTCCTTTTCCCCGACAAGTATCGATTTGGTTCCATGGAATGGTTAGTTCACCACTCCTTTCCTCAACAGAGCCAAAATTTCGCCATCAGACATCAGGTTGGTTCTTTGAAAAGATTCGTCTTCCATATCCTCAGAAGATCCATATTCCCCAAGCAGAGGCTTGTTTGCTTTCCCCTAGTAGAAGCAGAATTTCTTGCAATACCCCAATAGAGCAAGGTTTTCCTTCCCCAACAGTGGTGGTGCTTCATTTTGATCATCTTGACTTTGTTCTTCCCTGTGAAGATTTGGTTAGTTGAAGGGCAGCCATGATTCCTTCGTTCTCCAACTAGGGTCAGCATTGGTTAGAAAGTTCCTTTCTCTCCAGCATTAGTGTTGGTAGTAGTTTGGAAGTCTAAGATTTCTAAGCTTTTTCCCTAGTTGAGGATGTCGAGTTTGTTTTACTACAATCTCTATTTGCTTACAAAACCGCATCCCAACCTTTGCTGCAGCATAGCACGATATTAAGCATCATGTTGAGCATCATAGAATATGCATCATAACATACTCCCTTTGATTGTTATATCTCCCCCAACAGATCTCAACGAAACCTTACTCTTGAGCATCTTTATCTTTTTTCCCATCAGTCGCCATCGGCCAAATCTTTTGAGCTACTCTTTTATTTAATCCTCTTCCACCTCGAATAATCAAAGAGCTAGCGCAATTTAAACATTTAGGTCCAAGAAAATTAAAAAGGGACAGCTTTCGTAACCCAAAATTTGACCTCCTTTTTCCCTTTTTACATAAGCATGTGCGTTCGCATCGCTGGCAGACGCATTCGCACTTTTTCTCTATGATTTTTGTTGCAGGAATATTCAGGTTTTGCAAGCCCGATTAATCATATCCTCTCAAAGATATCACATCATCAAAACAAGCACAAAATGAAGGTTTTTATGCCTATTCATCAGAGCAAAAGGTCAAAAATCGGAATTGTGGCAACATCACCTTTTTCAAGCAAATATGCAAATTTTACCTGAAGTAACCGACTACTCATTTTCTAGGCAAAACCAAGTAATCGGTTACTCTGTGTAAAAATGCAGTTTTTACTGCATTTTTTCTGACAACAACTATAACTCTAATTTTGGGGTCTACCATTTTCTAACATTGTGTGGAACATTCTAGACATTTCTAGATAATTCTAGAGACTTTGAGAACATTCTAAACACTTCAAGGCATTTGCTCCAATACATCATTTCCAATCAAGACCACCATACACCTTTGTTTCCAAGCATGTGGGCCATTGGATTTTCAACTTGCATTGGGATGTTTACTGAGTCAACTACCTAACTAATTGAGTTAACCTCCAACTCAGTGAGTTGAGCCTAACTAACTCCAAGGCTAGTTTCGAGGCTACATCAAAAGCTCACTCCGAACCTAGCAACTCCGATGCAAAACTCTATATAAGCAAATCACCACCATTTCACAAGGGGGCTAAATCATTTTTTCCAAATTCTCAATTGATCACTCTCAATTCTCTCACATTCTCTCTGAATTTTCTGCAACATTTGCACATTCTTCTCCATCATCTTCCCAAAGCCTCACTAAAGCTCAAATCCTCCATTAAAGAGTAGCAACTTCTTCATTGGAAGTGCTTTCTATTGAGCTTAGCCATCATCATCTTGTGATTCTACCTTATTTTATGGAGTTTTATTCGCTTTGGATTCATCTCAAGTGATTACTTCAAACTTATTCGGTGCAATTTCGTATTTGGAGATTTCGTCGCAATTTGCTCGGTTTCGCTACGGTTCGGTTTCAAATTCTGAATTCTCTGGTTTTCTTTGCTTCTTCTCATCATATATCAATAGCAACAACATCCAAGACAAATCTCAACTTTGTAGGTTGGTTATCTTTCACTTGATTTACCGTTTCGATCTATTTCGCGCGTTTACGATGTAGTTCGATCGTTTTTCGGTATTGCTTAATCATGTGATTTCTTGATCTTTTTTCTCCATGTTTATTGCTTTCCATTGATGTTTAAGTGCTTTTGAACTTCATTTTTCGTGCACAAATGTCAAGCATAACACGTGGATGATTGGGGAATTCTTTTGGTTGTAAAAAGTGATTTTCAAAAAGCTGCTTTTGCCACTGTTACAATGGTAACCGGTTACTCTATATAGGGTAACAGTTTACTCTGCACAATTTTATCCTATTTTCTACATTTTTGAGCAAGTAACCGGTTACCTAATTAAAGTAACCGGTTACTCAAGGGCAGAATGTCATTTTTTGCCCGTTTTCAAGCTCGTTTGCTATTCTTTCCTCATATAACTTCCATGGCTTGATATGCTTAATATTTGTGTATGTTTTATGAGCTATTCACCTATTCTTTGAAGCATCTATGCAATATTTCAATATTTCGTTTTCCAATTCTCGATTATGTGCATTTTCGATACTTTGATCATGATCATTCTTGCATATTTCTTTGATCACTTGCAACATGGTGTGTGATGCATACTAATTGTTTTGGTACTGTTTTTCACTTTTATTCATGTTTGCATTGAGTTTGTTCCTCTTTCGAATGAACTCAATCTTGAATAATCAATAAATCACCCTTTTGCTTTAATGGTTTTTCATCCCTTTGGAAAATTATTGGCATATTCCCCTTTTGATTGATAAATTGAAACTTCGTTTCGATTAATCGATCCTTCTCTCTTTCTTGTCCTTTGGATCTTTTAGATCTTTGTCCTCCTTCTCTTTTCCCCCGTGGAGTTGAAGGTTCATACCGCATTGGAGAACTTTACAAATTTGGTGCTGTTGTGTTATCCGTTTCGATTCTTGCACCGCACTTTGGTGTTAGAGAAGGAATGAGAGTGGAGAATTCCTACACTCATTCTGACCATTTTGGGTAGGGGACGAATGACCCTGTGCCTAGAGCAGTCGTCTCTACCTCCTTACTGTGGTATCCCTCTTTCTCCAGTCGAGTTGATCCTTGATTACTTGCACCCTTACCTCCTATTTGGAAGTAGCTTATTTCTTTCAAGCCAACACTCTTTTCTCTCTCGGCCAATCACCATTATTGGCTTCCCCAGAGATTTGTAATCACTCATTTCCTTGGTTGATCAACTGTCCTTCGGTTTAAACCTAATTCCCTTCTTCCTTAGCTAAGTCAATCTTTCTTCTCTGGTTTACACAATCTTCCTGTTCTAACCTATTCCCCACCAGAGTTTGCAACCTTCTCTTGGTTCTTTCTCCTTCTTGTTTGGGTCATCAATTTTTAACAGTCAAGCACTAAATCCTCTTGTCTCCAGTTAATCACAGTCTGTCTGTTAATACTGAGTTTTTCTCTGGGTTAATCGCCTTCTTTCGGCTAATCACCCGATCTTTGGTTGATCACAGCCCGGCCGTTAAAACCAGCTTTTTGTTTCGGATAATCACCTTCTCTTGGTTAACCACCCGTCTTTTGGTCAATCACAGTCCCCCTGTTTGAACCAATAACCCTTTTCCTCAGTTAACCGCAGTCTGTCTGTTAAGATACCGAGTTTCTTTCGATTTAATCACTCATTCTTTTCGGTTAATCATAGTCCGTCTGTTAAACACTGAACCCCTATAGTTAGCAAATTTTCTTTGGTTCAAATACTGTCAGCTTTGGGTTAGTAACATTTATTCGATTCGAACCTTTCCTTTGGTCAAGTACTGTTTGCTCAGTCTATGTGTCATTCCTTGGGTCACAACCTTCGCTTGGTTCTACACCCGTCTCTTGGTTGATCACCGTTTATCGGTTAAAACCAGCTCCTTTATCCTTTCGGTTAGCCATTGTTTATCAGTTAATATACCGATTTCCCCTCTGAGTCAAACACCTTTCTTTGGTTCAGTACTCTCTTTCTTTTGTTTCGTCGCAGTCTGTCTGTTGACACCAACCTTTTTTCTCTCCCCACAAGTTTTACTCTTAGTTTTCTTCGGTTAATCATTGCCTACCAGTTAATGCACCGAATCCCCGGTGGATCTTATCTTGATTCTTGTCCCTTTTTGTCGGCCCTGTCACCATTCTTCTGTTTTCTCCCTAGTGGAGTTATCTCTTTTCTCCTACAAGTCCCCGCTAAGTTCTTGCCTTGCTTCTCTGTGTTCCTCAGCATAGTTTTCTTTCGTTTCCTTCCTGGTTTCGACACCACTTCTCTTGCATCCCCCAGTTAGGTCTGGCTTTCTCTTTTGGTTTTTGGCTTTGATGCCACCTCTTTCCTTTTTATTTCCCAGCAGTAGTTCCCTGAACTATGTAGCCTCTGATTTCCTCATTGCACTATGAGAGTACGTAGGCACAAGATTGTGAAATCTTGACGGGCCACCTTCCTCCGTCTTCTTCCATTCTTCTGTCTCTCTGGTCCATCCAAATCCTCTTCTTTCTTTTCCTTGGTTCCTTGAACTATGGAGCTCTGACTTCCTCATTGCACAATGAGGGTATGTAGGCACGAGGGCCCTAATCCTCCTCGAGCACTTTCTTTTCTTTCTTTCCTTTCTTTCCCTCTCTTTTTCTTTTTTTAGCTAGAAGCCTTTAGATAGATAACCCATCCAAGCCTAGAAGTAAGCGAAATGGTTCCCGTTGGGTACGACGGATGCTTAAGGTGCTAGTACCTTTCTTTCGCATAACCGACCCCCTTTCCCGTTACTCTTTCCCTTGGGTTTTATCGATATTTTCCCTGTCCTTTAGGACTAAATAAATTTCGGTGGCGACTCTGTTGTATCTTTGAGTGTGCGATTCACTCAGGTATAATCCCGCTAACTTCAAAATGCACGCTACTTTGAGTGAATTCCATGATATTAAGCATGATTATGCCGCCTGTTGTATTTGTTCTGTGAACCCCTGTGGGTGTGTGATTGTAAAAAGGGACTTACAAAAGATGATTGACCAGAATTTGATTAAGGTTACTACAAATAGAAATGAAGTTGAGAATGAGGTGAATGTCATAGTTCCACGTTTTAATATCCCTGAGCGAGTTGTAATTTCTTACAATAGTCAGAAATCTGCTGTGACACCTTTGGTTATCCGTTTTCCTGGCCCGGTACCATATGAATCAGATAAAGCCATTCCCTACAAATACAATGCTACTATGTTGTAGGATGGAAAAGAGGTTCCCATTCCTTCTCTTTCCTCAGTTGTGACTATTGCTGATGTAGGATACATAACCAGAAGTGTCGAGTATTTGCTAATGTACCCTCGAAGACAAGTGAAGATGTTATGGGTAAGCAAACTCAGTTGAAGACTTCTGTTGAATTCGGTCAATCAAGTGACGTGAACCAAAAATCAGATAATGATGAGGTTTTGAAATTGATCAAGATGACTGAATATATTATGGTAGATCAATTGTTGCATACACCATCAAAAATATTTTTTTATCTCTGTTAATGAGCTCTGAGGCTCATTGAGAATCTCTGCAAAAAATATTGGAACAAGCTTATGTAGATCATGATGTGACTGTTAACCAGTTTGATAGCATTGTTGCCAATATCATTGCGTGTAATAATCTAAGCTTTTGTGATGAAGAATTAACTGAGCGTGGAAGAAATCATAATTTGGCCCTTCATATTTCCATGAATTTCCAAGAAGATGCTTTATCCAATGTGTTAGTTGATATCGGGTCATCATTGAATGTGATACCAAAATCTAATTTATTCAGATTGTCTTATCATGGTACTCCTATGAGGTTCAGTAGGGTCATTGTGAAAGTCTTTGATGGATCGAGGGAAACCGTGATTGGAGAGATTGATTTCCCTATCAAGGTAGGTATGTGTTTTTTCCAGATTACTTTTCAAGTCATGGATATTCGTCCTGCTTACAGTTGTCTTCTAGGACGCCCATGGATCCATGAAGCCGGAGCTGTCACTTCGACACTCCACCAAAAAATGAAATTTTTCTAGAATGGTAAACTTGTTGTTGTTGGTGAAGAACAGGCTATGTTGGTAAGCAGCTTGTCATCTTTTTCTTATATCGATGCAGAAGAGGATATTGGAACTCCGTTCCAAGCTCTTTTTATGGTTGATAATGATGTTAAGAAGAATGGGGTGTCCATGTCTTCTCTGAAAGATACACAACATGTAATAGAAAATGGCCAAGCTGATGGATGGGGCCGAGTCATTTAAGTTACTGAGAAAAAAGATAGAGCTGGTTTGGGTTTTACATCTAGTTCAACCCGTAAAGAGCTTAAAAGTATTCATGAAGTTTTTCGAAGTGTTGGGTTCGTCCATTACAAAGATCATTCTACAGCTACAATTCTTGAAGATGACCAAGAGGAAGAAATGCCCACTTTGTGACGCGTGGATTGATATGCCAGAATTGGATCGTTGTTGAAGTTCCTACTGTTGTTCATGTTTCAAAGTAATTTGTTTTTGTTTCTTTCAAAAATCCTTTCACTCTGCCCAAGGTGAAATTGAATTTGTGAGAGCCTCGTTTCAAATTTTATCATCACCAATAAAATATTATTCTGTTTATCCATATGTTATTTTCCCTTTTTGCTTTATTTCTGAAAAATGGTAACATAAAAAACCAAAAATATAATAATGTGATAATCACTTTTACCTGCATAAGACTTGCACTTTTTGTTCATACTCTAAAATCAAACATAAATCATTATGCAGAATGATTATTAAACCCATTAAAAATAATGACCATATGCCCTCTCCCAACTTTAAGTTCCCTGTGTTTGAAGCAAAAGAGGAGGATGTTGAAGAAATTCTTGATGAAATTTCTCGATTGCTTGAGCACGAGGAAAAGACCATTCAACCTCATGAAGAGCCGTTGGAATTGATTAATCTGGGATCCGATGATGATAAGAAAGAAGTCAAGATTGGGGCACTGCTTTAGTCAGATGTTAAGAAGAGGATGGTAGAGTTTCTTAGAGAATACGTTGACGTGCTTTCTTGGTCCTATCAAGACATGCCTGGTCTTGATATTGATATTGTCGAGCACCATTTGCCATTGAAGCCTGAATGTTCACCTGTGAAGCAGAAATTGAGAAAAACTCATCCTGACATGGGTGTGAAAATTAAAGAAGAGGTTCAGAAGCAGATTGATGATGGTTTTCTTGTGACTGTTGAGTATCCTCAATGGGTGGTGAAATATTGTGCATGTTCCAAAGAAGGACAAAAAAGTCTGAATGTGCGTTGACTATAGATATTTGAATAAAGCAAGTTCGAAAGATGATTTTCCACTATCACACATTGACCTGCTGGTAGATAATACTGCTAAATTCAATATCTTTTCATTTATGGATGGATTTTCCGGTTATAATCAAATGAAGATTGCACCTAAGGAAATGGAAAAAAACAACATTAATTATACCTGGGGAACATTCTGTTACAGAGTGATGCTCTTGAGTTTGAAAAATGTTGGTGCAATGTACCAGAGAGCTATGACCACTCTATTATTGAAGTTGTTTCAATGCTTGAGAAAGTTTAGGCTTCGTCTGAATCCTAATAAATGCACTTTTGGTGTCCGTTCTGACAAGTTGTTAGGATTTATTATCAGTCAGAAAGGCATTGAAGTTGATCCTGGTAAAGTTAAAACTATTCAGGAAATGCCTGCACCCAAAACAGAAAAACAAGTAAGAGGATTCTTGGGACGTTTGAACTATATCTCCCGATTTATATCCAATATGACTGCCACGTGTGTGCCGCTCTTTAAGCTTCTCCGCAAAGATCAGGGTTGTGTATGGGCAGAAGATTGTCAAAAAGCTTTTGAAAGAATTAAAGAGTATATGCTTGAACCTCCTATTTTGTCTCTTCCCGTGGAAGGAAGACCTTTGATCATGTATTTGATTGTGCTAGAAGAGTCTATGGGTTGTGTTCTGGGTCAACAAGATGAATCTGGAAGAAAAGAATTTGCCATTTATTATTTGAGCAAGAAGTTCAGTGATTGTGAGTCTCGGTACTCAATCCATGAAAAGACATGTTGTGCTTTAGCTTGGGCTGCCAAGCGCCTCCTCCAGTATATGTTAAATTGTAAAACTTGGTTGATATGTAAAATAGATCTAATCAAATATATCTTTGAAAAGCCTGCTTTAATGGGGAGGATTGCTCATTGGTAGATGTTGTTGTCAGAATATGATATCGAGTACTGAACTCAAAAAGTGATAAAAGGAAGTGTTTTGGCTAATCATTTGGCACACCAGCCAATTGATGATTATCAATCTATCCAATTTGATTTTCTTGATGAGGATGTGATGTATCTAAAGGTTAAAGATTGTGAGGAACCATTACCTGAAGAAGGACCTGAGCCTGGATGCCGTGGGGTTTGATTTTTGATGGAGCTGTTAATGAATATGGCAAAGGTATTGGAGCAATTATTGTACCCCTCATGGTTCTCATATTCCTTTCACTGCAAGGTTGGTTTTCACTTACACAAATAATACGACTGAGTATGAAGCGTGTATTATAGGCTTGGAAGAAGCTATTGATTTAAGAATCAAGATCCTTGGTGTATATGGAGATTCAGCTCTGGTAATTAATCAGATTAAAAGGGAGTGAGAGACACGTCAACCTGGTTTGATTCCTTATCGTGATTACACGAGAAGGTTGTCAACTTTCTTCAATAAGGTTGAGTTTCACCATATACCAAGAGCAAAGAAACGAATGGTAGATGCTTTAGCGACTTTACCATGCATGATTGTGGTAAATCATTGGAATGATGTGCCAAAGATTGATGTGATGCATCTTGATAGACCAGCTCATGTGTTTGCAGTTGAAGAGGTTATTGATGATAAACCTTGGTATTATGATATTAAATGCTTTCTTCAGAATCTAGAGTACCCACTTGGGGCATCCAAGAAGGATAAGAAAACTTTGAGAAGATTGGCTGGTAGTTTCTTCTTGAATGATGATGTGATGTATAAGAGAAATTATGACATGATCTTGCTCAGATGCATGGATAAACACGAAGCAGACATGTTGATGAAAGAAATTCATGAAGGATCCTTTGGTACTCATGCCGATGGACATGCAATGGCTAAGAAGATGTTAAGGGTAGGTTACTATTGGCCGACGATGGAATTTGACTGTTGTAAATATGTCAAGAAGTTCCATAAATGCCAAATTTATGCTGACAAAATTCATGGGCCTCCAACTCCTCTCAATGTTATCTTTTCTCCATGGCCTTTCTCCATGTGGGGCATTGATATGATTGGAATGATTGAACCTAAAGCGTAGAACGATCACCATTTCATATTGGTGGCTATTTACTATTTTACCAAGTGGGTCGAAGCAGCATCATATCCTAATGTTACCAAGCAAGTAGTGGTCTGGTTTATCAAGAACCAAATCATCTGTCGATATGGTATTTCGAGACAAATCATCACTGATAATGGGTCGAATCGGAATAACAAGATGATGAAGGAATTATGTGATGATTTTAAGATTGAGCATAATAATTCTTATCCCTACAAACCTAAGATGAATGGTGCTATTGAAGCTTCTAATAAGAACATTAAGAAGATCATTCGGAAGATGGTTGTTACATACAAGGATTGGCATGATATGCTCCCTTTTGCTCTGCATGGGTATCATACATCTTTCTGCACTTCAACGGGAGCAACTCCTTTCTCTCTTGTTTATGGCATGGAAGCAGTGCTCCTGGTAGAGGTTGAAATCCCTTCTATGAGAGTTTTGATGGAAGATGAATGGTGTCAGAGTAGATATGACTAGTTGAATCTGATTGAAGAGAAAAGAATGACGGCCTTGTGTCATGGCCAATTGTATCAACAGAGAATGAAGAAAGCTTTTGAAAAAAAGGTTCGACCTCATGCTAAAAAAGATCTCGACTTTTACTACTGATTCTAGGGACAAGTGGACTCCTAATTATGAAGGCCCATACGTTGTTAAGAGAGCCTTCTCTGGCGGTGCATTAATTCTTACAACTATGAATGGTGAAGAGTTCACTCGTCGTGTGAATGTCGATGCAGTCAAGAAATACTTAGCCTAAAAAATAAAATAACAACTCGCTAAGTTTAAAACCCGAAAGGGCGACTTAGGCAAAAATGAGTGTCTCGGTGGATTGAAAACCCAAAAGGGCGGTCCAGGCAAAATTTAGAGACAAAAAAAGAAATAATTATCCCGATAGATTGAAAACCCGAGAGGGAAATCTAGGAAAAAGTTAGGGATTATGGCAAGTAACTACATCTGGCCATTCTTGATCGCTTGAAGCAGCATTTCCTATCAAGGATTTTACTGGAATCATTTTTCGCTGAAGTCTCAAGCATAGTTGGAATTCAAAGTTGTTAGGGAGAATAGTGGTCATTGTATTTCAATGTAGCCCTTTTCCATTTTACTTACCATTTTTTAAACTTTGTAATGATCCGTGGAGTTATGCCATTTGAGGACTACCATTCTATCAATAAAATTTGGGCCTTTTTTCCTTTGTTTGCAATTCTTATTTTGTTTATGTTTATAGAATTTCATTTTATTTTTGATGATGATTTTTGAAACAAAATGAGAATAATTGATTTAAATTTTGAAAATTATAAAAACATTTTTCTTTGTTTTATGAATATAAAGAGGAATGTCAACGGTAATTCCAAGAAGGGTAAAATATCGAAGTGCAAGCGCTTAGTGTTTCCCTCAGTGGAGTTTGTTCTTGTTGATTTTCTCCTCAGTGGAGTTTGTTGATGTTTTCCTCAGCAGGGTTTGTTCTTGCTCCTCTGGCAGAATTTGTTGACAGCTCCCCGACAGAGTTGTGTTTTTGTTTCTCTAGTAGAGTTTGCTGATATTCCCTTAACAAAGTTGTGTTCCTATGGATAACCAGATGGGTATTGTTCAGTTTTCCACAGCTAAGTCTTGATTCAAATCTTCTCCAGATGAGTATGTTTCCTTCATCCAGCCAGGTTATGATTAGACAGTGGAGCAGTTTGAGGACCACTTCTTCTTGATGTTAATGCCCACATAGAGATTTGTCCTTGATGATTCCCAGTAGAGGTTATGTGTATTTACTTCAAATGTTTATCAAGCAAGGAGCAATGTGGTTACCTTATAATAAGTATTGATATAGCAGTCACTTGCTAGGTTTTCTCTCACCTTGTGTTGGGTATTGATTTAAAAATCCTCCATAATTTGATTTTTTCTATGATGTTAACTTCTTAGTTTCCCTGACAATTCCAAGATGTTTCTCTCAGAGTTGCATAATCCTCAGAGAACATTTTTTGATATCCCCAAAAGAGATGTGTTATTCCCTATTAGAGTTGTGTAGCTGTTTACATGATTATAATCCTCCAGAAAATCCATTATATTTTGCAGCAGATCTCTTCATCCCTTTGAAGTAGATTTCATATGGATTTTTCTTATCCCTAGGCAGAGTTGGAAGGTTTGTGTTGCTATGTTTTCTCTGATAGATCTTTCCCTTGAAGCAGAGTTCATATGATTGTTCCCTCTTATTGGATTATCGATGTTTGAAGATTTATCTTTGGGTTTTCTCCCCAAGCAGTCTCGACCAATATACTTAGTTGGAGAGAGACTTAGTTGCTCAAGCCCCTCAAGCCCAAGACTTCTTGCTCAGACCCACGGTCTAAGACTTTCCTGCTCAAGTTCCACGAACCCAAGAATTCCTGCTTAAACCCCTCAGGTTCAAGACTTCTGCTCAGACCCTCGATTCGAGACTTCCTTACATGGCTCAAGAATCTTAGCGAGAGACTTAGTTGCTCGATCAATATACTTGATTAAGACTTTCAATGCTCTAGCACATAGTAGGAGACTTACACGACTCAAGCATCTTGGTGAGAGAAATCTAAACGGCTAAACAACATGTTCAGCAAAATAGAGAACAAGGTGTACTTGATACAAATATCAAAGGTACAGGGAAATCACAATAACAAAGACCTAAAGCTCTTAAGATTTCTAAGATATTCAATAATTAAGAAATCTTAAGACTTTTACAATTACAACCTACAACAAAAATTCTGCATACTCAATTGTGTTGATAATTGCTAGTCTTGTTACTCCTCCATTAGGTCGATCCTTGTTAAAGATTCAGTTTAAACCTTCAGCTACTTATATAGAATTTGTAGAAGACTAGTCATTGGAGAAATAACTTGATCAAGTGTATTTGCTTTCTCCATTATACAAGAGACGTAAAAGATAGATACACCAAAAGATCTTGATCCATTGTGTAATGTGTTTAGCCATTGAGTTTTCAAAGAGATCCTATATTGTAAAGCCATTGAGAATAGATATCCGTAAAACATGCCAACTTTTCTTGAGCCTTGTGAACTAAGACTCTAGTTGACAAACTAATTTGACAATGCAGCTTACTTTCTGCAGTATGGATAACTTCAGCTTTATCACTAACTCTGAATGATCACCAGAAGCCAATTTACATTCACCAAGTGTAGAGACAATTATGTTGCTTCTTCTGATGCTGAGACCTTTTTCTTTATAGTCTATGTCATACATCACTTAGAGAGTGTTCTTCAGATTCTACACCACCAGAAGCTAGCAGTTCAGCTTCTCTCAATTGTGCCCTTGTATATCAGATTCTGAATATATATTTTTAAGTATTAGAAACTGCATACATGAAACACACATCAAATATAACCATTGTCCTTTTAATACTTTGTTATCATCAAAACCCAAGGAATATATGTCATGAACAAATCTTGTTCTAACAATCTCCCCCTTTTTGATGATGACAAACATAAGTATTTAAAGGACAATGTTGGACAGTTGTAATTTTCTTTGCAACATCAGAGTATGAGGTTTGTAAGCTCCCTCTGAGTCTAATAGTCCAAAGTTGAGTTTTTTAAACCCACCTTAAGTACTAATTTCAATAAAAAGTATTTTAATTTTCTTATTAACATTAGAGTTTGAGGTTTGTAAACTCCCCTAAGTCAAATAGTCCAAAGTCGGGGTTTGTAAGCCCCCCCCCCCCCCTTAGATTTATATTTTAAGAAAATTAAATATAATATTTTAACTTCCTTCGGTAACATCAAAATATGAGGTTTGTAAGCTCCTTATGAGTCTGATAGTCTAAGGTTGAGGTTTGTAAGCTCCTCCTTAGTTCTATATACAAGAAAGTTAAAATGTGTCACCCGGGAAAAATAATCATTATGTACCAAAATTTAAATACAAAAAATTATAAATGACCATTATGTAAAAATAGAATGGGTTTAGTTTCTAATTAAATACTTAGTATCTTTTTCCCCCTTTTGTCACATCAAAAAGAATAAAAAGAGAAAAAAAGAAAAGAATTACAATCATAAATGCATAATAGGCCATCATTACAAGATCAGTTTTCAAGGAAGTGAAAACGATCAAGTAACAAAATCAATAAAGGGTCATGCAATGCATGATAAATATTTATTGGTCATAACAGTCCCAAGAATCAAGCAAAGGGTCTGATTCCGTCGATTAGGTTACTCAAAAGCCATTATAAAAGCAACCAAAACCTAGTTCATTTTCATCAAATTCCATCAATACGTCATGGAGTCATCATCTGAGAGAAATAAAATCTATGTTGCGACAGAAGCCACAGAGAGCTCTACGAATCTGAATATCCAAAACCTTCAAAATCCAGTAGCTTTAAAAGCATCTGCTACTCGGCCTGTGCCCTCTACCATGAACACTTTGGAAATTTTCATCAGTAGTACCTCAACAACCTACAGAAGCAGGTCCTTCGGTAGCTGTGATGAAGCCAAAGAAGAAGTCTGTGGAGAAGACAAGGAGGAAGAGGCTCAATGAGATGTTTCACCATCTTGTTTTCCAAGAGGCAGAAGAAAAGGACATAGATGAAGATGAACCAGATATTGTTTATGGCAACTGCTTCTCCTACAAGGAAATGGATGACTTAGATAGTGATTTGTTCTAAGTTCATACCAATTCCTTTTGTCATATTTATTTTATAATCCTTTAACTTGATCAATGAAGAAGAATTTTTTACCAATTTATTTCTATATACATTGCATGCAAATAATCATTCTATTTTTCCCTTAATGGTTTTCTGATGAAAACATTAATGAAGTAACAAGATAACCATAAGCAACAGTTAACATGTTAACAATACTATTTACAACTGTTAAAAGAATCTTAATAGGCCAGAATACTAGATATCATTTCCAAGAGTCGGTATTTAAAATTGATTTGACTTAATCAATAATAAAATAATGAATACTCAAAGGTAATGAATGTCACGATTCTATAAAAACGCCTTAGCAGACTCACTTTCATAACCACTTGGGTTCCAAAGAGATATTTCAGAAAGATAGCCATGCTTAATGCAGCAACTCAAGCAAACAAGAGTGATGCAACAACTGAAGGATCTACAAGTAACTAGATGGCTTCAGAAGTACACACTTCTTCAGCAACCTTCGCTGAGACACGCAGAAGAAGGAGAAGTTCTAGGTCAAAACGCAGAAATTAACTGAGAAAGGAAGTTGTAGAGTTTGCAAAGGAAGAATGGCAATATTATTTAGACAATCTAGATATGTCAGATGATCCTAAGGAATACCTTAAGGAAAATTTGAATTCCTAGAAAGTCTTAACAATTTTTAATAGCTTCCAATTAATGAGAATCACTACTACGGAAAAGGAATTTAATAATTGCCCTGGGACCGTTGTTGTGTTCTAGAAAGCGTGTGTCATATCACAACGGTTAGTTAATCCAACCGTTGTGATAGAATCTGCTCAGCGTTCAATATCACAAGGTTATTTAATTCAACTGTTGTGATAGAATCTGGTAAGCATTCAATATCACAACGGTTCGTTAATCCAAACATTGAAAAAACTTCCTCTGTTTTAAATATTCATTCTCTGCTTTTCAAATTCTTCCTGTTTTTTATCCTATAACTATTATAACCACATCAGAGAATTTATAACAACTTGTATTTTTGTTAACCATGCATAAAGAGCATAAAAAACAACTAACATTGTGCATCAAAAGCCAAAATTAATATTTACATCAAACACATGTACAATATGTTTAAGTAAAAAGTAATATTCACATCATCAATACATAAAATAAGTCATTAGCACATCTCAATAAATTAATCAACCAGCTGCAGGACCCTTAAGCACATTGTAGATATACGTCCAACATTTACGAAGATCTACAAAGTCCTCAACGAGGAATGGGGTTTCGTCGTTAAACATCTACATAAGAAAGAGAAAAAAAAGAATATCATGCATGATATTAATTCAATAGTCAACTTATATATTAATATATGTAAACATTTTATGACATATATACCTTATCCCATGAATCAACAATGTCGGAAAGGACAATGTTTAACATGTGTTTCATGACATAATACCCACACTCGTAAGGCTCGAGTTGTTTCCTCGTCTCCAAATTTAAGTAATAATTACATGAATATAACTACACATGAATGTAAATGAAAGAAACAGGTAATTAGGCCACTCACTTTAGAAAAGATCCGTGAGGGCTTTCTTCTAACATTGTTCAACATATTCACTTGCTCTACAACACTATACATCTATAATGGCATGTATATTTAACTATATACTTACAGGCACCAAAATTTTAATATCCCTATGTCCAGCCACTTATATCCACCAAGAAAATCCCTTACATCATTAGGACTATAATAGAATAACTCCAAACATGGACAATGTTCTAGCGGGAGAGGTTGCGCATTATTTATCACCGTAATATTCAAGTATAGTATGGTGATTTCATTTTCGTTAGGGTCCATTATGTAATTGTGGTTATCTAGAGGGAGGGGGGGTTGAACAATTACTTCCTTTTGTAGAAGCACGACATACAACACTTCTACTTAGAGTTTGATCATCATCATCATCACCGCTAACATAACGGTGATCTTTATTTGTACGTTGTTCGAGGTTTTCACTTAACCTCTACATCATAATATTCAATTAGAATATAAAACAAAAATAAGCACAATATATATCAAGTAAAGAACTAACATCTCAAGTAAAGCACATACTGAATATAACTCTTGAAACTTTTCCATATCTTTCTCTATTTTTCCCTCTCCTCTTATAACATCCTCTGTTGTTCTTCTAATTGCTTCTCAACATTCTCAATCTTTTGTCTTTGTGCATTAATTTCCTATATTTTGGTAATTTTCATTTGAGACCCAAAGAATGACCTCAAGCCGACACCTTCTCCAACACCACCGACACGCCCACCATGCTCATTTGTTCCGATAGCTTCTACTAATATGTCATGTTGTGCTTCTAGAACAAATGTTCCTTCACGGACCTCCTCAACCAACTTGTCCTACACAACATGAGCAACTACATATATTGTTACCAACGCATTTAAATAAAAAATAACATAAGCAAAACAAATCATACTTATAATTTTCTTAGCAACTACTCTTGAAACCTCAGAGGTGTACTCTCCACTTGGTCTTAATCGAGCCATCTTCCATTTCTCATGTCTTGACGGTGGAGATGGGATATGATCATCTCTTGTTTCTTTATTTTTTCAAGCATGATTCTTTTCTCAAGTTCCCTGTAACCCTCACGAGACAATCTATGGGGGTACATGTTCTTTGCCTTGTTTTGTATTCCTACTTCGGTTTTAACCTATTATTAACATAGTGAAAAATATATATGGTATCTATAACTCATTAGCATAACATTACCGGTTACATAAGACTAGTACTAACCTTTAATACCTCAGAACGATGTATCTTTGCAAACTTGTTCCATTGCTTCTTTGATATAAAACTATATCGAATCCATGGACAAGCAAGACCGCTCTTAGGCTTCCTAATGTAGTCAGTTATGAGTTGTGACTTAAATCCCCTCCAACGAGTACCGGCATAAGATGTCCATTTTTTCTCAACTTTGAGTCATCGGTAAACTCAAAATTCAACTACATTTAAATCAATATATAAGTATGTATTAGAAATTATAGGTAGTGATATCGAATATATGAAAAACTATAGTATGTAATACTTTAACGTCTGTCCATATGCTTTCTTTGACTTGATCATCCACGTGTTTCCAATCATCTATCAGTATACCAACTTTGCTACGTGCAAGAAACATAAGATAACTCTTAAAAGTAGAGTAATGTTCATGATCCACTACTTTGTAGAATGAATCAAACTCGATCAGAAATTTTTGATCTGATGAGTTGCGAACTGATGTGAATTGGGGCATCATTGTGACACCTCTTTGTGATCTTTTTTATTGAGTACCGTTTGTTGCACCCCAAAGTTTGCTCAACCTTTTATTACTTGGTTTATGTTTCATTGCATTAACATGTGCATAGTTATATCATTTGTATATCATGATATCATTCATATAGAAGGGGATCAAGTGTGATTCTTATCAAGAGAAGCCTAGCAAGAGGTTTTATTCAAGATTGAGAAGTTATCAAAGTCACCAGGAAGTGGTTTGGGTGCCTAAGGGTTTAGATGCTTGCATGTGGATTTTCTCCTAACTTGAGGATCAATTGGAGACCATCAGAGGGATGTGAGGTCTTGAATATGAGAAGAGGATTTGTATGGAGCTCATAGAATGCCTAGAGGGCCAGGGGAGAGCTCAATTAAGTCATTGTCAAATGCAAGAGCCACAGTTGAGGGGCAAGCAATTAGGGTTTCATCTGGGCAAATCCTAGGCCAACTGTGCAATTGAAGAGTATCAAAGCCTACTTTTAGGTCATGGAGTTCATGAAATGATATGTTGAGACATTTGTGGTGTTGTGCCAAGATCAAGTCAAGAAGAGTCAAGAGTGTGGGAAGTTGCTAAATTAGGGTTTCAGTGTAAAATCCCCTATTTAGTGCCTAACTTCAAGACCACATAAGTCAAGATGCAAGTCTCAAATGGATCTTTGGCCAACATGAAACTTGTAGAGAATCTCAATACCTTTAATTTGAATATTATAAGTCGTCAAGAGGATTTATATAACTCAAGTTATGGTCCAGACAAGTTACAAGTCCTCATATGCCTCTGAAATTTGTCTGTGAAAATCATCTGACTTAAAAGCTATTTTTGACCTAGAAGGAGGTTTCACCTAAACTTTTGGCCAACATGAAAGTTGTTCCTCATGATCTTAGATTTCTAAATTGTATTAGAAGTCTTCCATCTGATTTGTAGAACTCAAGTTATGAGGTTTACAAGTCAGGGGTATTTTGGGAAAGTGAGATTATAGGCCATTTTCAATCATAAGTCAAAATCTCCAACTTGCACTTGTCAAATGGATTTTTGTTCAACATGGAATTTGTTTAAAATGTGTTTTTTAGGCTAACCAAGAAGTCATGATGGATTGATTGGGCTCATAGCAAGACTTGGTTTGAAATGGCTTGAAAAAGAAAGTTTTAAAAGGATTAAAAGGGGGAAATTCAAATAATTGGTTAAATGACCAAAACATGTCAAGTGAGTACTTGTTTTTAGTGGAAATTGAATTTTAAGCACAATGGCATTATCAGATTTTTGAGTTTAGTCCAATTTTCACAAGTTACAATGTGGTTTCTTCATGTGCAAGTTACACATCCAAATCCTTCACCAAGGCAATTCAGGCTTTTCTTTTGATCTGGATTCATTCACAAGGGATTTTGCAAGTGATTAGAAGATTCTAGAGAAAGCTACACAGCCAGAATACACGACTTTCACATGGCATTTGGAGAGAAAAATCAAAAATCGTGAATTGCTGGATTGGGCTTCATTCAAGCTTCAAAAGCCCACAAACTCACTCTATATAAGCATATCATTGATTCCATACTCAGGTTGGAGCTCATTTCGTGGTGGAAGCTGAGATTGCATTTGAAATTTCAAGGAAGCAAGTGAGAATCGGGTTTTCAATTCCAAGCTAGTTCAAAGCAAATTGAAGGTTGAAGACTCTTCCTCTTGCATCACTGATCGTGTCTGGAGAGTTTTGAAGCAAGAAGCAAGCTCTAGCTACCTCTGTTAGTGGATCTATACCAGGTTAGTAAACTTCAAAATTCCTCTTGATCTAGCATGATGTAGTTAGCAATGAACATGTGATTAGGATCTAATAGAGACATAGGTCGTTTCTGGATTGAAATTGGAGCAATTAGACACAATTTAGGTTGAAGTGCAATTTCTGTTTGGACACGATTT
Organism: Lathyrus sativus; assembly: GCA_963859935.3. Lineage (NCBI taxonomy): Eukaryota > Viridiplantae > Streptophyta > Magnoliopsida > Fabales > Fabaceae > Lathyrus > Lathyrus sativus. Next base: position 570,791,292 of record OZ012735.1, on the reverse strand, counting down.
AGCTTGATCTTAAGGTTTCAATGTGATTTGGATAGATCAGGTTAATCTAGGAAGTGTGAGGATCGTTTCTATGCAATTAGATTATGATTTGGTGATGATGAAAGTTATGACATATTTTGGAGTTTGATTCGATTTGAAATATCTAGAAGGATTCATGGAATTTGGATGTGATATTCGTGATCTACGTAAAAAATTGAGCAAGATTGTTACAAGGTTTGTTTGATTTGGTTGCCTGTAATTCTTACTCACTGGAGAAGACGGTTGTTTCCACCGTGAGAGCCACCGGAGAATGTTCCCCCTCGCCTGAGTTCCAAGGAAGGAGATGAAGTCATGACCATCAGATCTTGTGGAAGATTGACTTATTATGCGCATCGTGTGGCTCATGTTTGATCTGAGGATTTGCCTCCAAGGAATGAAACGCTGCGTTTCATTAATCCTAGTCACCGTGTGACTGGGACGCTCACGTGGACATGCTCTATGCTCTCAGTTTTGCATACTTGGTCAATCCATCCAACGCGCGTGGTTTTATTTCAGATTTTATTTCTTTTAATCATTTTTTATATTATTTTTAATGCTTATTGGTTCCAAAAATCACAATAAATCCATTTTTAATCTGAAAAATATTTTAAAAATATCTCCATGCTCCTGATTAAATTTGTGATTTTCTGGGATCAATAAATTGCATTTTCATGCATTTTTCAATTTTATTTGATTTTTCTCATTTTGTTTAGTTCTTTAATTTTTGCATAATTATTCATCTGTTTTGTTGATTTTGGTGTGATATTTTGGTATTGAATCTGGCTGTGTTTTTTTAGTATGTTGTAGGTTAGATGTGCATGCTCCCTTAGGATTTTTATTAGAATTTTTCAACAATTGTAGGTTCTGTTTTAGGTGAGATGTTTAGAGCCTTCCCAAACTTGTGGTTTACCTTGACATACTTCAACTTAGGAATTTTTTAGTGGACCTAGAAGTTGATTTAGGCTTTAATATTTGAACCCTAGAATGTTAAAACATGCATGTTCCCCTAGAAAATTTATTAGAATTTTGCAACTTAGTTTTCTATTTTAGGTAGAATTTGCAAGTTGGTTGTGCATGTGGTATTCCATCTTTGGTGCCTTGCTTTGTTTGGTCTTGTTGGTGGCTTTGGAGCTTGAAGTGCTTGGATTCCTTTTTGGAGGAGCTTCTGGACATCTTGTAGTTGCTGTGGCTTGGCTTGTGGAGCTTGGATTTGGAGTTTTCTTTCTCTTTTAGGAGCTTTTTAGAAGCTTATAGGATTAAGATTTTAGGAAGAGCCATAGAACTAGTTCTTTTCTTTTCCTCAAAAATAGAATGCATTGTTTGCTTCTATCCTCATCCCATGATGCAAAGTCCTCTTAAGGAAGCTACATATCTCCTTTGGAGGGATGAGTGGCATGCCTTAATGAGTAGAACTTTTGAGGATGCACTTTCTTTCCATGTTGGTTCCTGATGAATTCCTTTGGTCTTCATCATGTTTTCTAGCATTGTAACTTGATCTCAATGATGATTTCTATTCTTGTGGAGCTTAATAGAGCTTGAAGATGAAAAATTGAAGAAGCTTGAAGATAGGAGCTAGCTTGAAGATGAAGATTCTTTGCTGTCAATTCAACTTTGCTGACCAGAGCTGCTGTTGAAGATTGAAGTTGCTGTCTGTAGAAGATTGTTGCTGCTGCTTGGGCTGTTTCCTCTGTTTTTCTTTTGTTGTATTGTTTGTTTGCTTGTGTTGCTTACCTTTAGGTTTGAGGTGGAGCTTGTCTCCCCTTGCCTGTTGTTTTCTTAGGTTTGAGGTTGAGCCGGACTCCCTTGCCTCGCTTGTACTGTTGCATAGCATGCATTTTACTGTTTACTGTTTACTGCTTGTTTTCTTTTGCTGCTTTCCCCTAGGATCTCTGATTTCCTCTGTGCAAGAGGGAATTATGATAGACATTAGGTTTCTAAACCATGCATGATAACTGTAGGTAGATTCTCTTTCAACCATAGTTTTAGGGCGTCTTTCTCTTCTCATCTCAAAACAATTCAAAAATACAGTAATAAGGTTAATTGAAGTCGTACGTTACAAGCCTTAAGCTATCTGGGAAAAGGTTGGTGGAGGGTCTCTCTTCAGTAATCTGGATGTTTAGTGTGGTACCCTTTGGGTGACATACAAAGCATTCACTCATGGGTCATAGTCTCTAGTGCGATGGAGATTGCGAACATCCTAAGAAAAAGTTCTTTCGTAAAAGATTCAAACAAACATTCAAACTCTGTTTTTGTCCTCTTGGACCCTTAATCTGGAAAACCCTTTCATAAAGAGATAAAAAAAACTGTCAGACAAACTTGTGTCTTCCGTAGCCCGAACTACGTTTGCTCTGATATTTCATGCCGTATGAAAGTACGTAGGCAGAAGATGCGATATCTCGGCGAGCAACCTTTCCCCCTTTTAACCCGTAGTTAGGTGAACTACGTTGACTCTGATTTCTCGTTCCAGACGGGAATACGTAGGCATAAAGTGCGATACTTTGCCGAGTCATTTTCTTTTCTTTTTAGGCCAGACCTTTAGAGTAGATAGATAAACACACCCTTAGAGAGAAAACAAGCGTGGATCCCGTCGAGTACGACGGACGTGAGGGGTGCTAATACCTTCCCTTTGCGTAACCGACTCCCGAATCCAGGATTTGGTTGTGATGACCATTCCTTTCCCTCTTTGCGTTAGGTTTTCTCTGAGCATTTCCTTTCCCTCTTTTGGGATAAATAACGCACGGTGGCGACTCTTCTGTCATAGCCGGCGCCGATTCTCACAGTAGCGACAGCTGGCGACTCTGCTGGGGACTCCAACGGTTCCCTATGCGAGTCAATCCTAGCGCTTGTTTTCCTGTCTGGGGTTTTGTATGTATTTATCTTTCTATCTTTACTTTCAGTACTGTATATTATTGTTATTGTGTTATGGGTAGAGGGTTAGTTTGAGAGATAAGCCGGACCTGGGCTTTAGTGCACATAGACTTAGAAGTAGAGAGTAATGCTTAGCCTTCTTTCTTTGCTCGCACCAGCTAGCTACAAAATCTGCACTCAGACGAGATTGTCTTTGATGGCATCTTGCCTGGCCCTTTGGGCTCGACAGGTTGTTGGATTTGAGGGTTGTCAACTCTGGGGACCTATCATTTGGGATTCGACTAAGTGAGGTCTCTTCAAGGGATGATGATGCCACACCTTCTGGGTATCGTATCATCACTCTTGAAAGTCTGTGACACTGATGACCGCATAGGATGTCATACCTCGTCTGCGAGTTAAGTACATACCTGTGAGGGGTAGGTGGGTCTTTTTGCAGGAAAACTCTGGCCTCAGAACACCTGGTTTGTCTCTGTCAGTGAGAATTGGTTGTGAGGGTTCTTTTGTGGTTGGTTTGGTTTGAGGAGAAGATCTGATGGTTCTCAAGTTGCAGTACAGCACAACACAGTTCTTCATCATTGCACTTGATCCCCTGTTACATATGCATCTGCATTTTCATGTTTGCATTTCATTAACGTGTATTTATGTTGCAGGTTTACTTTTTCCCCTCAGATTCCAGTGTTCTTCTTGCCAGACATGGAGTCCATGAAGAGGACAGTTTCTTACAGGTTGCCTTCTCCAGATATCAGTTCCTTGTTGCGGTTGGTTGCTCTAGCAGATCAGAGAGTGAGGGCTGAGTTTAGAGAGTCTTGTGGGAAACTGCTCAGTTTGTTGTGCAGACCTTCTGTGTTTGAGATGACTGGATTGTATACCTTGATGCAGTTTTACGAGCCTCAGTTGAGATGCTTCTTGTTCCCTGATTTTATTTTGTCCCCTACTTTGGAGGAGTATTCTGATATGCTAGGAGTTCCTGTGTTAGATCAGATGCCTTTTATTCAAGAGGATACTGAGCCTGAGTTGGCTAAGCTTGCTGAGATTGTCAATTTAGATGCTTCTGAGTTCCCCGGAGGTTTGGTCAAGCTGAATGGATTTTATGGTTTTCATCTTTCTTGCTTGGTTGAGAAGGCTACGCAGTGTGCGAAGGATGGATGTTAGATTGTCTTCAATGCTATTCTGGCTGTTTGCATTTATGGGATTGTATTGTTCCCCAACTTGCCTGATTTTGTTGACTCAGATGTTTTCTTTATTCTTGCCTTGAAGAATTCGGTGCCTACTCTCTTGGTTGACGTTTATCATTCTATTCACTATAAGAATGAGAAGCGTCGGGGAAAGAATGTTTCTTGTTGTGTATCTCTTCTATACAGGTGGTTTCAGGGACATCTTCCTAAGATTGGACCTTTTGTTGATACTGCTGGTACTTTAGATTGGTCTTCCCGATTGATGGGATTGTGTGCTGAGAACATAGTTTGGTTTGATCGGAACTTGCTCGGAGTGAATATTATATATAGTTGCAGTGGCTTTCTGAACGTTCCATTGATTGGACGGAAAGGTTGTATTAACTATAACCCTTCTCTACTTGTGAGACAGTTTGGCTATGCGTTGAGAGATTCTCCGGTTGAGGATGAGATACAGGAATCTATGTATCTCACGGGTTTATTAGATGGAGATGTTTTGGTCAGATTGAGACATGCTTGGGGTGATATTCACATAAGAGGAAAGACATTGCTTGGCAAGAGTGACAGTCGAGCTTATAATCCTTATCGGCTCTGGATCCATGAGAGAGTTAGGACTTCTTTGATGCCATATCCTGTTGCAGAGCCTTTGTATCTTCTGGTGATTGAGGAACCTACTTCAGTAGAGATTGAGAAGTATAACAAGCTACTGGCTGAAAAGGAAGAGTTGCAAAGAGCAAATGAAGAGTTAGAGAAAGAGATTTTCCAGCTTCGACATGAGAAGAGTGAGGCAACCTTCACTTTGAAGAAGCAGACTGAGATGATTAATAGGTTGGGTTCAGATTTGACTGAAGAGACCAGCAGGAGAGAGAAAGTGGGAGTAGCCTTGAATGGTGTTAGTAGTGTGCTTGCTACTAAGAAAGAGCTTCTGAATAAGGCTTATTCTCGACTTTCCAAATGGGAATTTTTGTGGAATGCCATGCTTACTAGCCGGAAGGAGCGTGAAGATGAGTTGAAGCTGCAGATTTCCTAGTTAGAGGAACAGCTCAGCGCTAAGGATGCGAAGATTGATGAAGAGGCATCTCTTAGACGTGACGTTGAGTTTACAGTGAGCAACATGGTCAAAGAAATGAGGGGTTGTGAACTGAAGGCCGGCTTCAAGAGATGCAGGTTGGATGTGTGTTTTAGCAAGGGAGCCTATGTAGAGGATGCCAAAAAGCTGAGATCCATTGTTAGGCGACACGCATTACTGATACAGGAACTGGTCTCCAGACCAGGTCATCCGGAGACGTTGAGGCTATTGGGGGATTTTCGGGCGCGCCATCCGTCTTGATTTATCTTTGTTTTTCTATTGTAGTATGTTATTCGTGCTTGTATTTTGACCATCGGCAGACTTGTTGGCCGAGGTCTTTTCAGTTGTATTTGGTTTTATCTTTGTACTCTGCTTCTTGGCATTTGTTTATGTATGGGGTTTCTGATTCTGCGCTTGCTTACTTGGGACTCCATTGTCGTTATGGCTTCTTCTCCGGAACTAGAATTGGGGGGGGGGGGGGGGGGAATTAACCTGTTGCATATTTACATGTGTGCATTTGCATCTTCATATTGCATGGCAGGTACTTTTTTGAGCTCGAATCTTATCTCATGCGTCTTTCAGGTTGTTTCAAGATTGACGAACAAAGAACTCACCGGTACGCTACAAGAAGCAACAGTAAGAAGATTATAGACCAGGTACAATCTGAGATGCAGGAGATCCGGGATAGATTGGCCCAATTCATGCAGGCTATGGAGGTTGTGGCTAAGGGCCAGGAACATCTTCAAACTTTGGTGCAACCGCTACTGGCATGAGCAGCTGGTAATACTGAATACAACTCTGTTCGTGTTGAGACCCCTCGCAGGGAGGAAGTGATACCAAATGCTGGTGAGACTGGTACTGGCAATGGCAACGGCAACACTGGTAACGGAAATGCTGATAATAGTAATGGGAACGTGGAAACCAATAGGAATGTTAGTATCAATACTGGTTTCGGTGACAATAATCAGGGTTTTGGCTTTGGCAATCTGGATGGCAATGTTGGCTTTAATAATCAAGGCTTCGGCAACGGAGGGTTTGGTGATAACAATCAAGGTTATGGTAATAATGGCTACGGCAATGCTGGGTTTGGCAATGTGAATACCAATGGTGCTGGGATGGGTCCTTACAATACTGGCTTTGGGACAGCGGCTGCTAATCAAGAGCTCGGCAATCTGAGGTATGACCCTAGGTTTTTCCAAAATGGTCATGGTCATGGTCGCAATGCTGTGTACGCCGGGTATGGTAATGAGGGTCCGTACTGGGACAGAGATCGTCAGGAAGATGCCTTTTCTGGGCAAGGCATGGGTTTTGAGGGTCCCACTGATAATGATCGGAGGATTAAAATGCTGGAGGAACAGATAAGAGGTATAGCCAATCAAAATTCTGCAGGTTTGGACATGGCTACCATGGGGCTGGTTCCTGGGCTGAGGGTTCCATTGAAGTTCAAAGCTCCCACTTTCGATAAATATAAAGGGGATACATGCCCGCGGGTTCATGTGCGTTCATATTACCGGAGGATGTCTGCTTACTCTGATGATGAGAAGATGCTTATGCATTTTTTCCAAGATAGTTTGTCAGGACCATCGCTGGAATGGTACATGGGACTAGAGCCTGCGCAGATCGGAAGTTGGAAAGAGTTGGCTGATGCTTTCGTCAAACACTACCAATACAACAGTGACCTTGCGCCAAATAGGGTTCAGCTTCAATGTCTTTCACAGAAGAACGGGGAGAGTTTCAAGGAGTATGCCCAGCGTTGGCGTGATCTGGCGGCAAGGGTCCAACCACCTATGGTTGAAAGGGAATTGATTGATATTTTTGTTGGAACATTCTCTGGGATGTATTATGATAAATTGCTCAATTGCTCGATGGGTAGTTTCTCTGACATGATACTCATGGGAGAACGGATTGAAAATGGCATTAAAATTGGTAAGATTCAAGCCGGTGAATCGACCTCAGCTGGAGGTGCAAAGAAGGTCTTTGGTGGTAGAAGACAAGGGGACGCCAGCGCAGTGTATGGTGGTCGAGGACGAGGTAGAGGTAGGAATCAGTATATTCAACAACAAGTTGCTAGTGTGACGATCCTTATACCTCAACAACGACAACAACCACAACAACAACAACAACAACAACAAAGGCATAATCCTGCTCAGAGAAGGGTTCAGAATAGGAAGCCAAAGAGGGTATTTGATACACCTCCGTCAACGTATGCAGAATTGCTTCAAACACTGTTAAGTTTGAATCTGGTTGAGAAGAGAACGTTGGACCCGCCCACAGGAGCGCTTCCTTACGGGTATGATGCTAGTAAGCATTGTGAATTTCATTCTGGGGCACCCGAACATGATATCGAGAGTTGTCATGCTTTTAAACACAAAGTCCAAGATTTGATTGATAGTAAGGTCATTAACTTTAGTCATGATGGTCCCAATATTGTACAGCAACCAATGCCGAATCATGGAGCGAATGCGATTCTGACAGAAGAAGATTTGGATTTGGTTATGGACGTAAACAATCTGAAGACGCCTTTAAGCTATGTTAAAAGCAGATTGTTAAAAAGAGGGGTCTTCCCTGGATGTGATGAGTACTGTTTGGATTGTTGGACCCAACCAGAGGGTTGTATTGATTTGAAGAGAGGTATTCATGCCATGATTGATGAGGGAACTTTACAATTTGACCGTACTGCTGTTGAGGAGCCTGGTGAGGTAAGATTTGAAAAGCAGGGTGAGGTCGCAACAATTACAATTCCACGAAAGACTATTACGATATCAGCGCCCGTCAAGCGGCCAACTATCACGATAACGAAAGCAGGGCCCATTCCTTATGAAAGTACGAAAGCCATTCCTTGGAATTATGGGTTGGAAGCTTTTTGCAACGGGGAAAAGATTAATGTGGATAGCCAGCCGGCAGGGGCAGTGGGCAATCTTGTTGGTACGGGAGGCATGACCCGCAGTGGTAGAATTTTCACCTCATCTGAAATCGAGGCTGAGAGGATTGCTAAAGGCAAAGCCAAAGTGAATGAAGGAGGACCTTCCCAGTCGAAAGAGAAAGAAACATCGATCAAGGATGTAGAAGAGTTTATGAGGTTGATTCGCAAAAGCGACTATAAGATTGTGGAGCACTTGCAGCAGACGCCCTCCAAAATTTCAATCCTATCCTTGTTGCTTTGTTCCGAGGCTCATCGGAATGCCTTGTTGAAAATCTTGGACACATCTTTTGTACCTCAGGAAGTAACTGTTAATCAGCTGGAGGGGGTACTGGCGCATGTGAATGTCGGACACAGCCTGGGATTTACTGACTTTGATTTGACGCTTAGAGGTCGGGATCATAATATGGCTTTGCACATTTCAGTGGAATGCTGGGGCACTGTTATGTCGCACGTTCTTATGGACACTGGATCATCTTTGAATGTTTTGCCTAAGAAGGCTATGATGAAGCTAGATATCCGAGGAATCATATGCACGCCAAGTGACTTGGTCGTGAGGGCTTTTGATGGGACCAGAAGGTCGGTGTTTGGGTCCATAACGTTGCCACTCCAGGTCGGGCCAGAAGTGTTTGACACTGTGTTCTACATCATGGACATACATCCAGCTTACAGCTGCTTACTTGGGTGACCATGGATACATTCTGCAGGGGCCGTGACGTCCACGCTGCATCAGAAGCTTAAATACATGGTCGGGGACAGTGTTGTTACTATTTGCGGAGAGGAGGACATTCTGGTTAGTCATCTTTCGTCATTCAAGTACGTCGAAGAGGATAGGGAGATCCATGAGACGCCATGCCAAGCCTTTGAAGGGTTGCAGATCAAGGACAAGTCTCATGTTCCCAGCAAAGGGCCAGAGGTGGCCATGTCTTCATACAAAGACGCTCAGGCAGTGGTTCAGGCTGGAGCAGCCAAAAGATGGGGCCAAGTCTTGGAAATTCCTGTCAAGATGGACAAGTTTGGATTGGGGTATCGCCTGACGTCGTCATCTTCCGCATTAGGCGTGCCAAAGTTCAAAGGGCCAATGGTGATCACTCCAGGTAGAGTCTGCTATGAAACGATTAATGCTGTTTCCGATGCTGAAGACGGAGATAGTGACTGCGATATGGACTCGTGGATCAAGCCCAGCGTGCCAGGACAGAGCCTATGCAACTGGTCTATCCAGGAACTTGTCCAAGTGACTACAAAACAGTAATGATTTGTTTTCTCGATTATTGTATAATCCTGTGTCCTACCCGGGGCATAGTGATTCTGTTTTTAGGGCTACCTGCTTATGTGTGTATTTTCTTTAATCATTAAATAAAGGCGTTTTTCTCATGCAAATTTTGTGATCCTTGTTTTTCCTGTTTTTGCTTTAACAATAAAATGGCTATGTGGTTATGTGCTTTGTTTGCATTATTTGAAACATTTAACCATTCTCATTGCAGGATTCATATTTCAGACGACACCGATCATGAACTTCCTATGACTCGCTTCGACTTCGAGCACCCGATATTTCAAGCAGAAGAAGAGATTGTTGAGGATAATGACTTATCAGAAGAGCTGACTCGACTTTTGAAACAAGAAGAGAGAATCATTATGCCTCATCAGGAGGAAATTGAAATTATCAACGTGGGGTCCGAAGAGGTTGTCAGGAATATCCGGATAGGGGCTGCACTGCAAAGTGATATCAAGCAAAGTTTGATCGAAATGCTTCGAGAGTATAGTGATATTTTTGCTTGGTATTACGAAGACATGCCTGGGTTGGATACTGATATGGTGGTTCACCGTTTGCCATTGCGTGAGGAATGTCCGCCGGTTAAGCAAAAACTCAGAAGAACTAGACCATATATGGCCGTGAAAATTAAAGAGGAAGTTCAGAAACAGTGGGATGTCGGTTTTCTGGCTGTTACAACTTATCCCTCATGGGTCGCCAATATAGTACCTGTACCAAAGAAAGATGGTAAGGTGCGGATGTGCGTGGACTATCGAGATTTGAATAGGGCGAGCCCAAAGGACGACTTTCCGCTTCCTCATATTGACATGCTGGTCGACAACACCGCTCAATTCTCCGTGTTTTCCTTCATGGACGGTTTTTCTGGCTATAATCAGATAAAGATGGCGCCGGAGGATATGGAGAAAACAACTTTTATTACCCCGTGGGGAACGTTCTGCTACAAAGTGATGCCCCTTGGTTTGAAGAACGTTGGGGCAACATATCAGCAAGCTATGACAACACTCTTTCATGACATGATGCATAAAGAGATCCAATTCTACGTTGATGATATGATTGCCAAATCCCAGACGGAGGAAGAGCATCTGGTCAATCTTCTGAAATTGTTTAAGAGGCTTAGGAAATTCAGGTTGAGGCTGAATCCTAACAAGTGCACCTTCGGGGTGAGATCTGGTAAGCTATTGGGGTTTATTGTTAGTGAAAAAGGAATTGAGGTTGATCCTGCGAAGATAAAAGCAATACAAGAAATGCCAACACCGAAAACAGAAAAAGAGGTTTGTGGCTTTTTAGGGAGATTGAATTACATTGCTCGGTTCATATCTCATCTAACGGCCACGTGCGAGCCATTATTCAAGTTATTGAAAAAAGATCAGGCTGTGACCTGGAATGAAGATTGTCAAAAGGCGTTTGAAAAAATAAAAGAATATTTACAGGAACCTCCAATATTGATACCCCCAGTAGCCGGGAGACCATTGATTATGTATTTGACGGTTCTTGAGAAAAGTATGGGTTGTGTTTTCGGTCAACATGACGAGACCGGACGTAAAGAGCATGTGATTTACTACTTGAGTAAAAAGTTCACAGATTGTGAGTCCCGTTACTCAATACTCGAAAAGACGTGTTGTGCGCTAGCCTGGGCTGCCAAACATTTGAGGCAATACATGCTAAATCATACAACCATGCTAATTTCAAAGATGGATCCGATCAAATACGTGTTTGAAAAGCAAGCACTTTTCGGAAGGATTGCCCAATGGCAGATGGTACTGACAGAATATGATATTCAGTATGTTTCTCAAAAGGCTATTAAAGGTAGCATTCTGTCAGAGTACCTAGCTAAACAGCCAATTGATGATTACCAGCCGATGAGGTTTGATTTTCCTGACGAGGATATCATGTACTTAAAAATGAAGGACTGTGAGGAGTCGTTGCTTGATGAAGGTCCAGAGTTGGGTTCCAAATGGCAATTGATATTTGAAGGTGCCTTTAATTCATACGGAAGTGGAATAGGGGCAATCATTACTACTCCCCATGGGTCGCACATCCCATTTACTGCCAGATTGACCTTTCCAGTTACCAACGATGAGGCCGAATATGAAACATGCATTATGGGGCTCGAAGAAGCTATTGATCTGAGAATTAAAAATCTTGATGTGTACGGAGACTCTGCTCTAGTTGTGAATCAAATCAAGGGAGAGTGGGAGACTCGTCAGCCCAATCTGATACCCTATATGAATTATGCAAGGAGGTTGTTACCTTTCTTTGACAAGGTGGAATTGCACCATGTACCACGAGCCGAAAATCAGATGGCAGATGCTCTCGCGACGTTGTCTTCAATGTATAAAGTTAACTTCTGGAATGAGGCTGCCATGATAGTTATCTCTCGCCTTGATAGGCCCGCTTTCATATTCACCATTGAGGAAGCTTCCGATGGCAAACCATGGTATTATGATATCCAGAATTTCCTGAAGAACCAAGAGTATCCGAATGGGGCATCCAGTCGTGATCAGAAGACTCTTAGGAGATTGGCTGGCAATTTCTATTTGAATCCGGATGGGGTTTTGTACAAGAGAAACCATGACTTGGTATTGTTGCGATGTGTGGATGAGAAAGAGGCTAAGTTGCTCATGGAAGAGATCCACGAGGGTACATTTGGCACGCATGCCGGCGGACATGCAATGACGAGAAAGTTATTACGAGCAGGGTACTACTGGCTGACGATGGAAACAGATTGTTTCAAGTTTACAAAGAGGTGTCATAAATGCCAGATTTATGCGGACAAGATTCATGTGCCTCCGAGCCCTTTGAATGTTATGTCATCACCCTGGCCTTTTTCCATGTGGGGAATTGATGTGATTGGGAAAATTGAGCCCACGGCATCCAACGGGCATCGTTTTATCTTGGTAGCTATTGATTACTTCACCAAATGGGTTGAAGCGGCATCGTATGCTAATATTACCAAGCAGGTGGTAGCCAGATTTATCAAGAAGGATATTATCTGCAGATATGGAATCCCGGAGCAGATCATCATTGACAACAGTTCGAATTTGAATAATAAGATGATGAAGGAATTGTGTCAGAATTTCAAGATTGAACATCACAACTCTTCTCCTTATCGGCCCAAGATGAATGGCGCTGTTGAAGCGGCCAATAAAAACATAAAGAAGATCGTTCAGAAGATGGTTGTGACCTACAAATACTAGCATGAGATGTTGCCTTCTGCTTTGCACGGTTATCGTATGACGGTACGCACATCAACCGGGGCAACTCCTTTTTCACTGGTATATGGTATGGAGGTTGTCCTACCATTAGAGGTTGAGATTCCTTCTTTGAGGGTTTTGCGTGATGTCCAACTTGATGAGGAGGAATGGGTAAAAGATAGACTGAATCAGCTCAGTTTAATGGATGAGAAGATATTGGCTTCTCTAGCATATGGTCGGCTGTATCAGAGCCGGATGAAGAAAGCTTATGATAAGAAGGTGTGCCCTCGAAGCTTTCAGACGGGCGATCTTGTGCTGAAAAAGATTCTCTCACCACAATCAGATCACAGGGGCAAATGGACTCCCAACTATGAAGGTCCATATGTTGTTAGAAAGGTTTTCTCTGGAGGAGCCTTATTGTTATCCACCATGGATGGTGAGGATTTTACATCCCCTGTAAACTCGGACGCAGTTAAAAAATACTTTGCTTAAAATGACCCGCTGGAAAGAAAAAGAATATCCAGGAAAAAATGGGGCATCCCGGCGAACCATAAAAAAGGAATAAAAGGTTCGGGCAAAAGTTAGGGATAAAATTGAAAAAGATGTACACCCGCGAAGTTGAAAACCTGAAAAGGGAAACTTCGGCAAAAAAAGGGTATCCCGGTGAATTGAAAACCCGCACAGGGAGGTTCACGCAAAAGTTAGGGATTTGAAAAAGCAAAAGACTGTGATCCGAGTTTGATATTGCATTGCTTAGTGGTTTGGGAGTACCTGAGGGTCGTATATCCAAAACAATCTCTTCCGAAGATCGAGTATCGGGAAAGCGTCAGAGTCAGGCGAGTCATAGGAGGATTAGCTCATGGTGTTCGTCTGTACCACGTTGCCGACATGTATACAAATTTTCTTTGTACTTCTGTGATATTTGTATTTTGCTTGTGCGTAACTTCCTCTTTCCAGGAGTTGCATCCAGTGTACAAAATTTTTCCTATTTACAGGCCCTTTGTCAATAAAGCATGTTATTCAGTACTCGATGCTTGTTCTTTACTGTTTGTTTGTGAAGTTATTCAGTACTTGATGCTTGTTTTTACTATTTTGTTTGTGAAAAATGCCGATGTTTTTGATGAACTTGCATGTACATAAACTTGCTGGCCCTTGCCAATAATTGCTAAAACTTCGAATTAACTGAACGAATGTCACGGATACTAACTGGGATAGAGCTTGTTGTATAGATTTGTTCTGTCTCGTTTGTGTTTTGCAGGGTTCTCACCTTTGAAGCAAACGGTCAAGGAATTTGTGTTTCCCCAGCCAGAGCCCCGTGACAAAGTGATTGTATCGCTCCTCAGCCGATGGAAGTCACGTCTTATTCCAGAGAAGTTTGAGATGGCACTTATCCTTACTGGATGTGGGTTTTGTGTAACACCCCCTTCTATACCCCCAAATAAATAATAAAAAAATTAAGCACGTATTCAAAATTTTATCAGAGTAACGTTTAAAACATGGTATAAAAGAGATATGCCACATCAAACACCAAAACATACAACACCTGCTCTATAAAAGACATGCAACAGTGGGGTAGCTATTAACAGAGGAACTTCGTCCTTACACCCACATTTCAATATATAGAATTAAAAGTGGAAAATCTAAACATTGAATCATTTAAACATGTAATCATATAATTTACATATCACCAAGTTTGATTCAAAATATCGTCATGTTACAAAACATCTGCCAACAGATACATATACACAATGTATCCCAAAAGAATACTATACAAGCCTAACTACCCGGTGCTACATATCAGAGCGAACCGACCAAAAGAAAGAAGCTATACTTCACAAAAAGGATCTCCAGCCATCCTAATCTGCAATGCCTCACGGAGCATTATAAAACAGCAGAAGAGTGAGAAATATTACCGTAATAATCAATGCATATAATCATATATATATATATATATATTCGTAAACATAATAATACATATATTTCACATTCTCACCACTCCTCATCACAATCATCATATGCATCAAAATATATGCATAAACCAATAATGGATAATCGCCAAACATGTTTCTTCATGTACACATCCAAAATTCTCGACTCAATCATTCATACACAACCGTTCTCTCCTATCACGAATCACTTCCACACTATGTGGTTTATACAACTCGTCACTCTCATAATTATCTATTCGAGACTATTGTACATCGCTCGTACCCCACCAGGAACAACCTCCCGGTTATTCTACCCCGGTGTTTACGTTACTAGGAACGACACATAGTCATTCTACCCCAGTAACTACTCCACTAGGAAACATATCAAATCATTCTACCCCAGTGAGTTTCACATTCATACCTTATTAGGAACAACATCAAGTCATTCTACCCCAATGAGTCTCACACTAGGAACGGCATCATTAGCCATTCTACCCCAGTGCGCACCAACACTTGTACTGCATTAGGAACAACATCAAGTCATTCTACCCCAATGCATCCAAGCACTCATATCTCATTAGGAACGACACATAGTCATTCTACCCCAATGAGCTTCTCACTAGGAACGATATTACATCATTCTACCCCAGTGAGTTTCACACTAGGAATGACATCAATAGCCATTCTACCCTAGTGCACCAACACTTGTACTGCATTAGGAACAACATCAAGTCATTCTACCCCAATGCATCCAAGCACTCATATCTCATTAGGAATGACACATAGTCATTATACCCCAATGAGCTTCTCACTAGGAACGATATCACATCATTCTACCCCAGTGAGTTCCACACTAGGAATGACATCATTAGCCATTCTACCCTAGTGCACCAACACTTGTACTGCATTAGGAACAACATCAAGTCATTCTACCCCAATGCATCCAAGCACTCATATCTCATTAGGAACGACACATAGTCATTCTACCCCAATGAGCTCGCCACTAGGAATGATATCTCATCATTCTACCCTAATGCGTACCTCACCGACCTCACATCTATCACATAATGCACACATATTCGCAATATGTTCCCATGCATTCACAATATCGCGCCAATGGCGACGAATTCAATCATATACCTCATGCATTTAATCAATTTAAATAATGCAACATAATTGCCAAACGGCCACAATTCATAATTCATCTCACCATCTAGGATTCACGCCATACGGCTACCCACAGCACATCACAAACAGCATGACTATTCAATTCCAACAAGGATTGAAAACAACCGAACCACACAATCAACATTGGATAGAACCACAAGAAAAACAAAATGCTGTCACGTTCGCTACTGGCTCGCCTAGCGAGTACCTAGCGAACATTCGCTACCTATTCGCCTAGCGAACAAGCTAGCGAAGACAAACAGAAGCCACTGGAAGGCTTCGCTACCAGTTCGCCACAGTGAGGCCCTAGCGAGCAACTCACTACCTCGCTCGTTACCAGCTAGGAGATCCAAATCCATTCTGTCCCAAGTCTGGGACCGTTCACCACAGGCTCGCTAGGCGAGGACCTAGCGAACGTTCGCGACTTGTTCGCCTAGCGAACAAGCTAGCGAGTGTCTGCGAACACCAAACTCCAAACTGTCCAGTATTCATCTGGAGCTCCCGATTCACCCGATTCCAACCAAACTCGTTCCAGTAGACTTAGCCTAATATATCTCGACTAATCTACATCATCCTTTCCAGATTCTAACCGATAAAACTCAGTTTCTACCGATTAAACTTATTTCGACCTAAAATGGAAAAATAGAGAAAACATCCAAACAACTCATACAATCCATACACAATCATATATATTAACAAGATGATGATATTTCACACCCTTACCTTGATGAAATCGATAGCCAAGAGTTGTTCTTGATGAATCCAAGCTTTTCCTCTTTTCTTCTCTTTTTCCCCTCTTCCACTTTCTTTCTCTTCTTTCCTCTTATGTTTTCTATCTTTTTTTTCTCTTCTTTCCACTTCCTCATATATATATCTTTCTCTTTATTTCTTTACAATATATTTCCTCTCTCAAAACATCTATCAATCCATTTAAACAATCATCTAATTATTCAAATAATTAGAATAATCCAAATAAATCAATTAATTAACACAAATAATTAATTATTGAAAATTGGGCTGTTACAACTCTCCCCCACTTTAGGAATTTTCGTCCTCGAAAATGTTACCTCAATGAACCGAGTCGGATACGACTTCCTCATCTCGATCTCTCAAATCCCACTTTCTCTAGTTGGTTCCCCCAACTGTCTTTACCAAAGAAATCTTCATTACCTCGAAGTTACTTCTTGCTCATCAATCTGAACTAGCAATGTCTCAACAGTCAAATCCTTCCTCACTTGTACACCATCTATCTGAATGAATGCACTTGCACTTCCCCAATTAGGCACATACCACATCATGTAAATTCACAATCTACAGCGGTAAGACAATCTAACATGATACTTCTCCCACGCTTCTGTTGCGCCCCTCTGATACCAAGCAACAAAACACGGTGTGTGCTTCCGAGACTTCAAAGCTCGATCCACACCCGTCACCACTGTAACCCTCAGAACATGTCCTTTCTTGGATCTTCTTGATCTTTTCAGTCGTCTCTTACACAATCCTCAGGTCCGAGCACAACATCCTCGCCTGAATCATATCAATACAAAGGAGTCCTACACCTCCTACCATACAAAGCTTCAGATTCCCATCTGACACCATATTCGATGACAGCTCATACAATCTTTATCACTTCAGCGATATACATCTCAACCAGCTCCAACATAGAATGATTAATCCTCATTGGTAGGAAAAGAGCCAATCTAGTCATTCCATCCAAAATCACTCAATTAAAACCATATTCCTCAAATTCTCCGAAAAACTCAACGCAAAATCCATGGGAATACTATCCGATTTCAACTCTGGAATATACAACGGTTACATCAGACCCAACAGTCCCAGATGTTCATTCTTCGACTTCCGACAAGTCTAAACATTACATACAACTAAACCACTTTTCTCTTCATCTATGGCCATCAAAATAATTTCTTCAAATCCGGTTACATCTTTATAGCACTAGGATGGATACTCCATCTACCACAATACTCTTATTCCACTTAATAATATCTAGAACACAATTCTATCACGACATCTCATGATACCATTCCCATTAATACAAAAATCAATCCTTCGACTTAATTCATCAAATTCAACCATCATCATCAGTATATACCAAATCTTCAAATCGATGCATCAGCTACCACGTTGCTCTACCCGAATGGTAATTCAATTTAAAACCATAATCCCTTAGGAGTTCCAATTGTTTTCCTCTGCCTCATATTCAATTCTTCCAATTCAAACCAATACCTTAAGCTCTTGAGATCACCAATTATTTCAAATCTCTCACTAACCAATTGGAGCCTCCAACTCCGGCACAAACACAATAACGACCAACTCTAAGTCACTTGTTAGATAATCCTTCTTATATACTTTAAATTGCCTCCAAGCAACTAGACTTGCTAATGTTGCACTTAACACATCTCTCAATCATATCAACCGAGCTTCTCACAACACAACAATTAATTCTGTCGAGCCCAGCACAACCCATACACGAGTTGTTGACAGCTCTCCAGAAACCCTTTGAAACTCTCCTCACCGCAGCATAAAACTGCTTCTTCTCCCGTACTGATAACTCAAGTTCCTTATGCTCAATATGATCCTCAATTATCTTCTTTGAATATACCAAAATATCATCGGTGAACACAATCATTGCTTCAATCAATCAAGTATGGAGAATCCTCATGCCAAATGGTTACTCGGTTTCGCAAATTGTGGCAAAAACACGCACCACACACTCTGCATCCACTACTAAATCTAAAAATAGTCCATCAATAATTAACTTAATTCCATGCCAATACTTCACCATCATCTAGATCATTGGACTAGCTTTCCAACGCTTCGAACCGTGCGTCATTCCGAGTTACGGTCCTCCCGTTACGACAAAAATACTAAAACAACTTTCTCTGCCCAGGACTTCCTCGCTAGGCGAACATAGTAGCGAGCGTGGAGTCGTTCGCTAGCATGCTCTCTAGGCGAAGACCTGGAGAACATGACAGTACAAAATCTTAATTTCGACCGTTACCTGACTTCCGAGTGTCCGATTTCGATTCCGTAAAAAGCTGTGATCTCGGAATTTGACGTACTGCAACAATTTCACACTTAGAAGACCATACATCACATCCTCGACTCTTGGAATACTTAAAGGCCTTGCTACACCAATCTGCACTCCACGTTTATGCTTTCTTTAACATCCACCGGATGTCACTATCCACCCTTTGCATACTTAACCTCGCAATGACAGTGTTTTCACACGTGTTGCATACAAGGGGACAAACGACACAAGACAACCTGGCCGGATGGACCGACCTGCTCTGATACCACTTGTAACACCCCCTTCTATACCCCCAAATAAACAATAAAACAATTAAGCACGTATTCAAAATTTTATCAGAGTAACGTTTAAAACATGGTATAAAAGAGATATGCCACATCAAACACCAAAACATACAACACCTGCTCTATAAAAGACATGCAACAGTGGGGTAGCTATTAACATAGGAACTTCGTCCTTACACCCACATTTCAATATATAGAATTAAAAGTGGAAAATCTAAACATTGAATCATTTAAACATGTAATCATATAATTTACATATCACCAAGTTTGATTCAAAATATCGTCATGTTACAAAACATCTGCCAACAGATACATATACACAACGTATCCCAAAAGAATACTATACAAGCCTAACTACCCGATGCTACATATCAGAGCGAACCGACCAAAAGAATGAAGCTATACTTCACAAAAAGGATCTCCAGCCATCCTAATCTGCAATGCCTCACGGAGCATTATAAAACAGCAGAAGAGTGAGAAATATTACCGTAATAATCAATGCATATATATATATATATATATATATATATATATATATATATATATATATATATATATATATATATATATATATATATATATATATATATATATATATATATATATATATATATATATATATATATATATATATATATATATATATATATATATATATATATATATATATATATATATATATATATATATATATATATATATATATATATATATATATATATATATATATAATATATTCGTAAACATAATAATACATATATTTCACATTCTCACCACTCCTCATCACAATCATCATATGCATCAAAATATATGCATAAACCAATAATGGATACTCGCCAAACATGTTTCATCATGTACACATCCAAAATTCTCGACTCAATCATTCATACACAACCGTTCTCTCCTATCACGAATCACTTCCACACTATGTGGTTTATACAACTCGTCACTCTCATAATTATCTATTCGAGACTATGGTACATCGCTCGTACCCCACCAGGAACAACCTCCCGGTTATTCTACCCCGGTGTTTACGTTACTAGGAACGACACATAGTCATTCTACCCCAGTAACTACTCCACTAGGAACGATATCGAATCATTCTACCCCAGTGAGTTTCACATTCATACCTCATTAGGAACAACATCAAGTCATTCTACCCCAATGAGTCTCACACTAGGAACGGCATCATTAGCCATTCTACCCCAGTGCGCACCAACACTTGTACTGCATTAGGAACAACATCAAGTCATTCTACCCCAATGCATCCAAGCACTCATATCTCATTAGGAACGACACATAGTCATTCTACCCCAATGAGCTTCTCACTAGGAACGATATCACATCATTCTACCCCAGTGAGTTCCACACTAGGAATGGCATCAATAGCCATTCTACCCTAGTGCACCAACACTTGTACTGCATTAGGAACAACATCAACTCATTCTACCCCAATGCATCCAAGCACTCATATCTCATTAGGAACGACACATAGTCATTCTACCCCAATGAGCTTCTCACTAGGAACGATATCACATCATTCTACCCCAGTGAGTTCCACACTAGGAATGACATCATTAGCCATTCTACCCTAGTGCACCAACACTTGTACTGCATTAGGAACAACATCAAGTCATTCTACCCCAATGCATCCAAGCACTCATATCTCATTAGGAACGACACATAGTCATTCTACCCCAATGAGCTTCTCACTAGGAACGATATCACATCATTCTACCCCAGTGAGTTCCACACTAGGAATGACATCATTAGCCATTCTACCCTAGTGCACCAACACTTGTACTGCATTAGGAACAACATCAAGTCATTCTACCCCAATGCATCCAAGCACTCATATCTCATTAGGAACGACACATAGTCATTCTACCCCAATGAGCTCGCCACTAGGAATGATATCTCATCATTCTACCCTAATGCGTACCTCACCGACCTCACATCTATCACATAATGCACACATATTCGCAATATGTTCCCATGCATTCACAATATCGCGCCAATGGCGATGAATTCAATCATATACCTCATGCATTTAATCAATTTAAATAATGCAACATAATTGCCAAACGGCCACAATTCATAATTCATCTCACCATCTAGGATTCACGCCATACGGCTACCCACAGCACATCACAAACAGCATGACTATTCAATTCCAACAAGGATTGAAAACAACCGAACCACACAATCAACATTGGATAGAACCACAAGAAAAACAAAATGCTGTCACGTTCGCTACTGGCTCGCCTAGCGAGTACCTAGCGAACATTCGCTACCTATTCGCCTAGCGAACAAGCTAGCGAAGACAAACAGAAGCCACTGGAAGGCTTCGCTACCAGTTCGCCACAGTGAGGCCCTAGCGAGCAACTCACTACCTCGCTCGTTACCAGCGAGGAGATCCAAATCTATTCTGTCCCAAGTCTGGGACCGTTCACCACAGGCTCGCTAGGCGAGGACCTAGTGAACGTTCGCGACTTGCTCGCCTAGCGAACAAGCTAGCGAGTGTCTGCGAACACCAAACTCCAAACTGTCCAGTATTCATCTGGAGCTCCCGATTCACCCGATTCCAACCAAACTCATTCCAGTAGACTTAGCCTAATATATCTCGACTAATCTACATCATCCCTTCCAGATTCTACCCGATAAAACTCAGTTTCTACCGATTAAACTTATTTCGACCTAAAATGGAAAAATTGAGAAAACATCCAAACAACTCATACAATCCATACACAATCATATATATTAACAAGATGATGATATTTCACACCCTTACCTTGATGAAATCGATAGCCAAGAGTTGTTCTTGATGAATCCAAGCTTTTCCTCTTTTCTTCTCTTTTTCCCCTCTTCCACTTTCTTTCTCTTCTTTCCTCTTATGTTTTCTATCTTTTTTTTTCTCTTCTTTCCACTTCCTCATATATATATCTTTCTCTTTATTTCTTTCCAATATATTTCCTCTCTCAAAACATCTATCAATCCATTTAAACAATCATCTAATTATTCAAATAATTAGAATAATCCAAATAAATCAATTAATTAACACAAATAATTAATTATTGAAAATTGGGCTGTTACATTTTGTCCTCCCCAAAAGAGTATCCCCAGGAAAACTGCCAAGAGAGTATCCTTAGTGGATCTTGATGTCCCCAACAGAAGAAGGATTATCCTCGCGCAGGACTGTTTTTCCTTCTCCCCAGCAGGTTGTTTTTCCTCCGACAGGATAAACATCATCAGCATAGCTCGTAATTTCAAGCTTGTGAGCCATTCCCCAACAGGATGGTTATCCCCAGCGGAGTTGGTTTCACCTGTCCAGCATTTATTTTGCTGGAATATGTCTGTGGTACCTAGTTATCCCCAGCGGATTTGGTTTTGTCTTTAGCATTTATTTTGCTGAAGCACCTCTTGGCATCTTTGCATTTTGCATATATCATCATATTTGCATCAACCCAAACGCGTAGCATTTCCATGCCGTATGGAGCATTACGCCATTGTCAAACATACGCATTTTGAAACATAGGCCAGGTTGGTTACCTCTTTGGTTTCAGATGTTGTTCCCTGTAGAGGAGTAGGATTCTTGCTCGGAAGGATTTCTAGATATTCAATTTCTCAGCGTGAGATAGGTGATGATAACGTTCATCCCCTAACAGAGTTGCTTGGTTGAGTTTCTTTTCTTCCCCGACAGAGTTCTTCTTAGGTTGTTGTTACGTCAGCGTTAAAAGATTTCAGGGCTTAAACTTTTGGAGTTATCACTAGTGATTTCCCCAGTAGAGTTTTTCCCCACAGAGTTGTTTGGTTAAGTTTCTCGTATTCCCCAGCAAAGCATTCTTCAGACTGTCGTACAACAGTTTTGAAAATCTTGAGAAAGTTACCCGTGTTGACGGAGAGTTTACCCGTGATGGACGGAGAAGTTACCCGTGTTGACGAAGATTTTTACCTGTATTGACAAAGATTTTGACCCGTGTTGACGGAGAGTTTACCCGTGATGGACGGAGAAGTTACTTGTGTTGACAGAGAGTTTACCCGTGTTGACGGAGATTTTTACCTATATTGACAGAGATTTTGACCCGTGTTGACGGAGAGTTTACCCGTGATGGACGGAGAAGTTACCCGTGTTGACGGAGAGTTTACCCGTGTTGATGGAGACTTTTACCTGTATTGACAGAGATTTTGACCCGTGTTGACGGAGAGTTTACCCGTGATGGACGGAGATCCTTACCCGTGTTGACGGAGATTTTACCTATTGTGACCCGTGTTGACGGAGATTTTACCTATTGTGACCCGTGTTGACGGAGTCGTTACCCGTGATTGACGGAGTTGTTACCTGTGTTGACAGAGAGTGTTATCTGTGTTGACGGAATTGTACCTGTACTGACAGTGATTGTTACCCGTGTTGACGGAGTCGTTACCCGTGATTGACGGAGTTGTCCCCAGTGAAGTTGCCAGTGATTGTTATCCGTGTTGACGGAGTCGTTACTTGTGATTGATAAAGATTGTTATTCGTGTTGACGAATTTAGTCTAGTGGTGGACGGAGTTGTACCCATGATGATGGAGTCTCTCTTCGTGTTGACGAAATTTGTCTGGTTGTAGACAGAGTTGTTTCTTGAAAAGTTAATCTGATGCCTGTGGCGTCACACAGGGGGTTGATGTTGAAATCCAAAGTTTTATCAGATAATTGATCAGTTGTTGCCGTAACAACTGGGCTCAGTGTAAGGGATGTTGTTCCCACAAGCAGTTTTCGCAGCTTATTTTTGTGGTTGGAAAATTTCCGAGTTTCTTGGTATTCAACCGTGTTCTACCTCAATTGTTTGAAAGTCGTTTGCTCTTCACCCAGTCGGTTCCAAGCCGTTTGAATAGGGGCAGCTGTTGCACCCCAAAATTTACTCAACCTTTTATTACTTGGTTTATGTTTCATTGCAGTAACATGTGCATAGTTATATCATTTGCATATCATGATATCATTCATATAGAAGGGGATCAAGTGTGATTCTTATCAAGAGAAGCCTAGCAAGAGGTTTTATTCAAGATTGAGAAGTTATCAAAGTCATCAGGAGGTGGTTTGGGTGCCTAAGGGTTTAGATGCTTGCATGTGGATTTTCTCCTAACTTGAGGATCAATTGGAGACCATCAGAGGGATGTGAGGTCTTGAATATGAGAAGAGGATGTGTATTTAGCTCATAGAATTCCTAGAGGGCCAGGGGAGAGCTCAATCAAGTCATTGTGTCAAATGCAAGAGCCACAGTTGAGGGGCAAGCAATTAGGGTTTCATCTGGGCAAATCCTAGGTCAACTGTGCAATTGAAGAGTATCAAAGCCTACTTTTAGGTCATGGAGCTCATGAAATGGTATGTTGAGACATTTGCGGTGTTGTGCCAAGATCAAGTCAAGAAGAGTCAAGAGTGTGGGAAGTTGCTAAATTAGGGTTTCAGTGTAAAATCCCCTGTTTAGTGCCTAACTTCAAGACCACATAAGTCAAGATGCAAGTCTCAAATGGATCTTTGGCCAACATTAAACTTGTAGAGCATCTCAATACCTTTAATTTGAGTATTATAAGTCCTCAAGTGGATTTATAGAACTCAAGTTATGGTCCAGACAAGTTACAAGTCCTCATATGCCTCTGAAATTTGTCTGTGAAAATCATCTGACTTAAAAGCTATTTTTGACCTAGAAGGGGGTTTCACCTAAACTTTTGGCCAACATGAAAGTTGTTCCTCATGATCTTATCTTTCTAAATTGTATTATAAGTCTTCCATCTGATTTGTAGAACTCAAGTTATGAGGTTTACAAGTCAGGGGTATTTTGGGAAAGTGAGATTATAGGCCATTTTCAATCATAAGTCAAAATCTCCAACTTGCACTTGTCAAATGGATTTTTGTTCAACATGGAATTTGTTCAAAATGTGTTTTTTAGGCTAACCAAGAAGTCATGATGGATTGATTGGGCTCATAGCAAGACTTGGTTTGAAATGGCTTGAAAAAGAAAGTTTTAAAAGGATTAAAAGGGGGAAAATTCAAATAATTGGTTAAATGACCAAAACATGTCAAGTGAGTACTTGTTTTGAGTGGAAATTGAATTTTAAGCACAATGGCATTATCAAAATTTTTAGTTTAGGCCAATTTTCACAAGTTACAATGTGGTTTCTTCATGTGCAAGTTACACATCCAAATCCTTCACCAAGGCAATTCAGGCTTTTCTTTTGATTTGGATTCATTCACAAGGGATTTTGCAAGTGATTAGAAGATTCTAGAGCAAGCTACACGGCCAGAATACACGACTGTCACATGGCATTTGGAGAGAAAAATCAGAAATCGTGAATTGCTGGATTGAGCTTCATTCAAGCTTCAAAAGCCCACAAACTCACTCTATATAAGCATATCATTGATTCCATACTCAGGTTGGAGCTCATTTCGTGGTGGAAGCTGAGATTGCATTTGAAATTTCAAGGGAGCAAGTGAGAATTGGGTTTTCATTTCCAAGCTAGTTCAGAGCAAATTGAAGGTTGAAGACTCTTCCTCTTGCATCACTGATCGAGTCTGGAGAGTTTTGAAGCAAGAAGCAAGCTCTAGCTACCTCTGTTAGTGGATCTATACCAGGTTAGTAAACTTCAAAATTCCTCTTGATCTAGCATGATGTAGTTAGCAATGAACATGTGGTTAGGATCTAATAGAGACATAGGTTGTTTCTGGATTGAAATTGGAGCAATTAGACACAATTTAGGTTGAAGTGCAATTTCTGTTTGGACACGATTTAGCTTGATCTTAAGGTTTCAATGTGATTTGGATAGATTAGGTTAATCTAGGAAGTGTGAGGATCGTTTCTATGCAATTAGATTATGATTTAGTGATGATGAAAGTTATGACATATTTTGGAGTTTGATTCGATTTGAAATATCTAGAAGGATTCATGGAATTTGGATGTGATATTCGTGATCTACGTAAAAAATTGAGCAAGATTGATACAAGGTTTGTTTGATTTGGTTGCCTGTAATTCTTACTCACCGGAGAAGACGGTTGTTTCCACCGTGAGAGCCACCGGAGAATGTTCCCCCTCGCCTGAGTTCCAAGGAAGGAGATGAAGTCATGACCATCAGATCTTGTGGAAGATTGACTTATTATGCGCATCGTGTGGCTCATGTTTGATCTGAGGATTTGCCTCCAAGGAATGAAACGTTGCGTTTCATTAATCCCAGTCAGCGTGTGACTGGGACGCTCACGTGGACATGCTCTGTGCTCTCAGATTTGCATACTTGGTCAATCCATCCAACGCGCGTGGTTTTATTTCAGTTTTTATTTCTTTTAATCATTTTTTATATTATTTTTAATGCTTATTGGTTCCAAAAATCACAATAAATCCATTTTTAATCTGAAAAATATTTTAAAAATATCTCCATGCTCCTGATTAAATTTTTGATTTTATGGGATCAATAAATTGCATTTTCATGCATTTTTCAATTTTATTTGATTTTTCTCATTTTGTTTAGTTCTTTAATTTTTGCATAATTGTTCATCTGTTTTGTTGATTTTGGTGTGATATTTTGGTATTGAATCTGGCTATGTTTTTTTAGTATGTTGTAGGTTAGATGTGCATGCTCCCTTAGGATTTTTATTAGAATTTTTCAACAAATGTAGGTTCTGTTTTAGGTGAGATGTTTAGAGCCTTCCCAAACTTGTGGTTTACCTTAAGATGCTTCAACTTAGGAATTGTTTAGTGGACCTAGAAGTTGATTTAGGCTTTAATATTTGAACCCTAGAATGTTAAAACATGCATGTTCCCCTAGGAAATTTATTAGAATTTTGCAACTTGGTTTTCTATTTAGGTAGAATTTGCAAGTTGGTTGAGCATGTGGTATTCCATCTTTGGTGCCTTGCTTTGTTAGGTCTTGTTGGTGGCTTTGGAGCTTGAAGTGCTTGGATTCCTTTTTGGAGGAGCTTCTGGACATCTTGTAGCTGTTGTGGCTTGGCTTGTGGAGCTTGGATTTGGAGTTTTCTTTCTCTTTTAGGAGCTTTTTAGAAGCTTATAGGATTAAGATTTTAGGAAGAGCCATTAGAACTAGTTCTTTTCTTTTCCTCAAAAATAGAATGCATTTTTTGCTTCTATCCTCATCCTATGATGCAAAGTCCTCTTAAGGAAGCTACATATATCCTTTGGAGGGATGAGTGGCATGCCTTAATGAGTAGAACTTTTGAGGATGCACTTTCTTTCCATGTTGGTTCCTGATGAATTCCTTTGGTATTCATCATGTTTTCTAGCATTGTAACTTGATCTCAATGATGATTTCTCTTCTTGTGAAGCTTGCTAGAGCTTGAAGATGAAAAATTGAAGAAGCTTGAAGATAGGAGCTAGCTTGAAGATGAAGATTCTTTGCTGTCAATTCAACTTTGGTGACCAGAGCTGTTGTTGAAGATTGAAGTTGCTGTCTGTAGAAGATTGTTGCTGCTGCTTGGGCTGTTTCCTCTGTTTTTCTTTTGTTGTATTGTTTGTTTGCTTGTGTTGCTTACCTTTAGGTTTGAGGTGGAGCTTGTCTCCCCTTGCCTGTTGTTTTCTTAGGTTTGAGGTTGAGCCGGACTCCCTTGCCTCGCTTATACTGTTGCATAGCATGCATTTTACTGTTTACTGTTTACTGCTTGTTTTCTTTTGCTGCTTTCCCCTAGGATCTCTGATTTCCTCTGTGCAAGAGGGAATTATGATAGACATTAGGTTTCTAAACCATTCATGATAACTGTAGGTAGATTCCCTTTCAACCATAGTTTTAGGGCGTCTTTCTCTTCTCATCTCAAAACAATTCAAAAATACAGTAATAAGGTTAATTGAAGTCGTACGTTACGAGCCTTAAGCTATATGGGAAAAGGTTGGTGGAAGGTCTCTCTCCAGTAATCTGGATGTTTAGTGTGGTACCCTTTGGGTGACATACAAAGCATTCACTCCTGGGTCATAGTCTCTAGTGCGATGGAGATTGCGAACATCCTAAAAAACAGTTCTTTCGTAAAAGATTCAAACAAACATTCAAACTTTGTTTTTGTCCTCTTGGACCCTTAATCTGGAAAACCCTTTCATAAGGAGATAAAAAAACTGTCATACAAACTTGTGTCTTCCGTAGCCCGAACTACGTTTGCTCTGATCTTTCATGCCGTATGAAAGTACGTAGGCACGACATGCGATATCTCAGCGAGCAACCTTTCCCCCTTTTAACCCGTAGTTAGGTGAACTACGTTGACTCTGATTTCTCGTTCCAGACGGGAATACGTAGGCATAAAGTGCGATACTTTTCCGAGTCATTTTATTTTCTTTTTAGACCAGACCTTTAGAGTAGATAGATAAACATACCCTTAGATAGAAAACAAGCATGGATCCCGTCGAGTACGACGGACGTGAGGGGTGCTAATACCTTCCCCTTGCGTAACCGACTCCCGAATCCAGGATTTGGTTGCGATGACCATTCCTTTCCCTCTTTGCGTTAGGTTTTCTCTGAGCGTTTCCTTTCCCTCTTTTGGGATAAATAACGCACGGTGGCGACTCTTTTGTCATAGCCGGCGCCGATTTTTGCAGTAGCGACACCATTTGTTTGAGTTTCATTTGCACAAACCTCATTTGTTTGAGTTTCTTTGCTAGTATGTGATGCAGAACTCGACAAGGTCAACGACTATGTTCAAAAACAACAAAAACAACATGAACAACATGAACATAAACAACAACCACAACATAAACAACAACGACCACAACAATGGAAAATGAAGTTTATTGTAGATGCATGGGGAAAATATTTTATGTACCCGAAACGTGATGACTAAGTAAATGATGTTGGTGTTAGTGTTGGTGTTCTCTTCCTTCCTTATGGCAACGACGGTGTTGGTGTTGGTGTTTTCTTCCTTCTCGACGGTGACAACTTGGTTGAAATTGTGATCGGGATGGTCTTGTCAACCTCCTTGACGATGATCACGAAAATGACAAATACACAGTGAAGAATGGATACTTAACAGACAAGCTAGGATGAACGATGGTGTTTTGGTTGAAATCGTGTATTATTTCACAGTATTGAATGTTAGGGTTTAAGGTTGAAATTGTGTATTGTTTCACAATATTATTTCTATTTTCAATGTAAAAAAGGAAATGAAGAGACAAGCTAACTAGAAGTGTATAACATTATGAAGCTACCACCACGGCCAATACCAACAACCATTATGATATATTACTTTCATA
Organism: Lathyrus sativus; assembly: GCA_963859935.3. Taxonomy (NCBI): domain Eukaryota; kingdom Viridiplantae; phylum Streptophyta; class Magnoliopsida; order Fabales; family Fabaceae; genus Lathyrus; species Lathyrus sativus. The sequence goes on along the minus strand of OZ012735.1, from coordinate 570,762,138 downwards.
GTGAAATTTCATAAGGAAGCGCCAGAGTTTAATTTACAATTAAAAATTTTAAATAAAAAAAAAATATATCACAACGGTGGAACTCACCAACCCTAGTCATAACCCTTTAAGTTTTTTATTTATAAATAAATAAAAAAGAAAAGGCGCGCCTTAACATTAAAGGAATACTATATATGAGGGCGCTGAGGTTCGAACCCATGAAAGCTTTAAGGTATTACCACGGTTGGCTCCTCAACCGTTGTTATATACAAATAATTTTTTAACCAAAAACAAAAATAATATGATAGCGCCTTAGCTTAGAGATGTCACCACGGTATAGGGAAGAACCGTGGTGATCATGGCGTTGTTGTTTACGCGTTTTGTAGTAGTGAATGTTGCATCTTTAGAGTTTTTAATCTTATTTTTTATCCTCTTGAACAACAATATAAATGAATATTTATAACAGTTAAGATGCACAAAACCATGAACAAACTTGGATTAACAATAAGATTTCTTAACACAAAAGGTTTTAACAATTACAAGACATGAATTTGTAGAAGTCGAATATCAGAACCTATCATAGATAGCTTCAAACTTGTCTCTCCATATTTTAGAAGAATCAACCTCTTAACTTATGATAACTCTCTGTTGGACCAGTAGTTCTGAAAGAACTCGTCCGTAAGGAATGAAGAAAGTCTTTCCCTTGTGAAAGTAAAAAACATTCCTCTTCAAATAGTCAAACATAACTTGAGGAAGATCAATCTGGAAGTCTGGATTGACAAGTAGTAGCAAATCCTTTTCAATAGGGTCCACGAGGTCTAGATCCTTATCCTTAGGAAGCAAGTTTGAGTTTAGAATCTGATTGCAAACAATTTCATCAAGACAAATATTTGAGACCAAAGATGTGTTTGATAGATCTACAAAGATGCGCCAAGTAGAAAGATAGTGTTCCCAAACTAGAGTTCTTGGGATTTCTCTAATCTTATTACAATTGATCACATTAGCAATCGGTTTGGAGGTTACTGTTATAGAAACACCAGTCACTTTAGAAAGACTAGCACACTCAGAATTCATCTCAATAATGGAAGCATTAATCCAAAAATCTTTGACAAAACTTGGATAAGCGAAACCACAGAGCATCTCAAAGTATCCATTCCAACTTTGTTCAGACACAGTCTTCCAGAAGTTAAAACCTAGCTTAAGCAACTCATCAAAATCCATAAACTTTTCATTGATGACAACTAGTTGATAAAAAGGAGAATTGACTAGAGAATTCATCTCAAGTTTGGTTTGATCCGCCCACAACTAAAGAAAATAAAAAGAAAAGAAAAGAACTAAACAAAACTCTAAAGGAATAAGAATCTTGTCAGAAAAAAGACACAAGGTTAGAATTAGTAATTTGATCATCTTAATGGTCCAGGCTTTCCAGCTTTTGCAAGGGATTTATGGATTCATGCAAAAACATTTCAAAATTAAATAGTGTCATTTTTTGGCAAAAAGGTTATTATTACGAAAAGGCTCATCTCCGAATTCATAGGCCATGATAGATGTGGTTTCTGGTGTGAGCTTATGGGAAAAACATGTCGTGATACTTCAGAGATGGGCAAAACAATATTTACTGATGGAGATGTTACTGGGAAAATTAAGGATCTTCAATCTATTTTGAGGATTTGGGTAAATATTATCCTGGGATGTTTCAACACTAGAAGAGTAACCAGTTCTATAGACTACATCATCATCAATCAGAAATATGCTCTCTTCTTTATCCATTTTGATACGAAGTTCAATCTTCCTGCCTTTCTCTTTAAATTCATTAGAGATGTAGTGAAGGATTCTAGGAATAGATGTAGAAAGCTAAAGAACTGGATTCCTTTTGGAAGGCTTATTTCAGACATTCTTATGGAGAGCCATTTGATAGACTCTATAATAGTTGAAGAAAAAGAACTAGGGCTGGTATCATCTCGTGGAAGTTTTCTCAACGCCAAAACTCTGAAGAATATGAACTTGATTCCTTCCTTGATGAGTTCAGTTGTTGAAATCCCAAAGGAGGAGATTCTCAAAATAAGGATCCTTTGGTGGGATTTCCCCTCTTCTCCAATCCAGAGTCAGCCAGTTATGAATTCAAAAGAGCCAATAGTGACTCTGAGACTGCTCTTGTTGCTCCTTTGCATGCCCCAAAATCCATCAAGGAGATAAGAAGGTAGAAGAAGAAGAGGAAAAGAAATCAAGGAGATCATAAAATTTTCTAAAAAAGGACTAAGGACACTCCGGCGACATCTTCTGATGCAACAACTGTTGATGTTGATGTCGTTGCTGCTGTTGCTACTGTTGCTACTTGCTCTTCTAAAGTAGATACTACTTCTACCACACTTTAAATTTCTAATGTTAATACTTCATCCATCCCTACATCCATTATAACCCATTCTATTTCATTCATTCTGGAACCTATCACTCCCTCTGCTCCCCAAACCAAAAATCAAAATTTTAATAACTCGATTTGCAACCCATTTGTTCCTATCATCATACCCTCGTCTATTGCTTAACTTTTAACATTTACACCATTTCTCTTGACCACATGTCAAAGAAATGAACTTACTAAACATGGAATCTCTCACCCCCAATCTAAAAATATTCCACCACCACCAAACACATCTCATTCTCGATAACCACACTTCTCAACCACCTATCATTCCTGATAATAAGTCCAAAACTAAACTCATCGTCTACCCACACGGACCCCTCAACCGTTCTTCAATCAAACACCCTCTAAAACAAACATCTGTCTTACTCCCTTGGATGATTTATTTTCTAAGTTTGAAGAAAATTCTTCTGAAAGATTCCATGCTCTCACTGAAGCTTTCATAGTAAATGCAAACTTCTCTGAAGTATGTGATATGACCAAGGATTTTAGAAAATAGATTGCAGCCATCTCTAAAGAGTTGGAGGTTGCCTGGATGAAGAGGCTATGAGGAACTTCAATACCAGCCTCTCTAGAATAGTTGAACATCTACTTTAGAAGGTTCCAGCCACTCTCTTACTCCCAGCTCCAGAAGTGATTCCTCTGCCCCTGTTCAGACTTTTGTAGTTTCGGTTGAGACCTCTGTAGAAGTTGATAATGTTTCTAGCACCAAGGAGATCTCGGGTTCTGAGAACTTACTTTTAAAGAAGCTGGAGTTTCTGGATCATGAGAACTTAGAAGTGAAGGAATGGACTTAAATGATTAAAGGGTTGCCTACAGAGATTCTTTATATACTTCCCAAAAACCCTTCTGAATATTAGTTTTTTTCAAACTTTGTGTTATCTTTCTGTTGTTTATATGTTTTCGTTCTCTATGTACTCGCCTATCTTGTTTAATTAATAAATATTATCCTTTGTTAGGCCTATTTTTTTTCTTTGTCTCGTTATTCTTTTTTATTGATGACAAAGGGGGATAGAGAGTGTTAATGATTTTGATATATTTGTATCCCACTATGAACACCCAAACATGTTTCTAATGTTTCTAACTTGGTAAAATTCAGAGAACTTTGAAAAGTTTATCATTCTGACCGAGTATTTCAGGACTAAGAATTTGAACTAAGGCATTAAACCAAACACATACATGTTCTGATATCAGTACTCTGGACAAATAAAATCAGTGGTATGTTGTACTAAAGTTCTGATATTCATGACCTCGCTCTGATGTCACTCAATAGCTAACAAGGTTCTGATATCAAGCAACATAAATGTTCTGATATGGCTCTGATCTTAGATATCAGAAAGTTCTGATCAAGTATTAATCTGAAGAGAAAGTTATGGTAACCCAACTTATGTCGAAAAAGGAAGTTATTTCTTTCATGCTGAATTAACATGTTTATATATGTTAAAAATATTTAAAATATTGAATTCGAGGGGAGCTTGCAAACCTAACTCTGACATTCTAAGATTGAAAATAAATTTTTCAACAACATAAAATTTTGGGGAGCTTATAAACCTCACTCTGTTATTTTTTATGATTAAATCATACAAAAATTGTTCATCAAAATACATGGTTTTGTCATCATAAAAAAGGGGGAGATTGTTAGACCAAGATTTGGTTCTGCATTTGGCCTTTTTTTAATGATAACAATACATTGATTCTTAGAGAAAAATTTTGTATACTAATAATTATGTTAAGTGTGTAGCTTTTAATCTACAGCTTCTGACTCTGAATCATTGACGAGTGACGTTGTCAGATTCTGAATTAAGCACGCTCTGACTCTGAAGAGAAACAAACAACGTCAAGATCAAGAAAGCTATTAGACAACGATTCTGAAGAAAGTTCATGTTAAAGCCTCTGGTCAAGATTCTAACTAGTGAGCCTCTGAAGGTTTTGTATTACTCAAGACTCTGTGCTCAACACTTGAAGATTCTGAAGAACGAAGTGTTGAAGACTCTGAAGACCGGATGCTGATGAACAGTGTCAAGACTATAAAAACTTTAGTTCTGAAGGTTCTCAATAAGGCCTTTGACTTTTCTAACCATGCTTCAATCATCTACATTCAAAAGCCTCTGATGCTTAGAAGATGGAAAGAATGGATCGTTAGATGAGAGATAAATAGTACCTCATACTATATAAAAGCATTCCTTCTACTACGTGTATTTCGTGGAGTATGGGCATTTATGTTGTAAGGTTTTGTCTCCCACCTTAATGAAGGATATTCAAGGCTCCAACTCATATCTAAAGTTTACCATTCTACCCTCTAACGGATCTTTCCTTGGCTATAAAAGGAAGACTTGAAGAATGGAATGAGCTTCTAATTCACAAGTTATTTGATGCTATTATTCAAGCTTCCACACTCTCTGATATCATTCTTGTGAATATTGTATAGACACACTTAGAACTTTTGTTCATATTGTGTGAATATTTTACCTGTACTAAAATGTTGTGTTAATCTGCTTTGTAGAAGCAATCTTTATAAACAAAGTTGTAAAATATCAAACTTGTTTGAGTGTTTACCTTGAGTGACTAGTGTTTAGTCTATATACTCAAGAAGACGTGGAAGTTTGTCTTTGTGGTGTCTGTAATCAATTTGATTATAGTGGATTAAGTCCTTTTGAGAAGGCGAAATCACCTTGGCAGGTGGACTGGAGGTAGCTTCGTTAATAGCGAACTAGGATAAAAATAACTTGTTATTTTTATTATTATTTTTCTTGTTTGTTGGATTGGTTTTTTAAAATAAATATTTGATTTTTAGAAACCCAATTCAACCCCCCCCCCATCCCAATTTCTTGTGTTTCCCATAACCTTCATAAGCATCAACATTCCTTAGCTAGATTTTGGCAGATACTTAGCACCTTGTCTAACTTGGTTTCTTCTTCCTCAACTGGTTCATATTCCTATTCTTCCTTGAAGAATGAATCTTCTTCTATTTCTATATGCTTGATATGAACCCTAATTTCTTTTAGGGCTGTGTAAGTGATCATATGATTTTTTGAGTCTTATGTTTCTCCCATGGTGTTAATATTGAAAGTGAGCAAAAATATTGTCATTAATTTTCCATAGGGTAGCCCTGCATTTGGGTTTTCTTTGCATCAGATCATGTAGTTGAATATATCTTCTACCCAGTTGGTTGATATTTCTTGGGTTAAAAGCCACAGGGGTATTACATATTCCCTAACTACATAGCCATGGTTTATGGTCCTTGGGATTAGGATTTTAATGAGAAGGTACTGAGAATTCTGTGGATCTATGTGCTTGCAGGTGATGAAGATCCGCATCTAAAGTTTTGATGACGACAATGCATGGCAATAACTTTCAACCTTGATCATGATAGTATAACCAAATCATCTTATGACTCATCAACAAAAGGACTCGAGATCAAAATGTTTATACAATCAGAAACTATCTAGTAAAAGTCTTGAAGTTCTTTGGAGAAAGGTTTAAAGCCTTACCAAGTCATGTCTGTCGGTCTATCTGGGTGAATGAAGTATTCTAAAACTAAGGTATGCTTAAGAGTACTATGGCAACTCACACAGACACTTAAAACATCCTTGAAAATGAGTTTATCCTAAAAATGATTTTTCTAAGCTGTAACCAAGTGATTAAAAATCTGTCTAATTTGGGCTTGCCAATCGATTGTAAAATGAGTTGTCTAATTGATTTGAGCTTTTTGGGCTTGCCAATCGATTATAAATGAGTTGTTTAATCGATTTGAGATTTCTCCCAATTGATTAGATAATCAATTCAGCCCATGGATTATTTTCTTTCTTGGATTTTCCAACCACAATATAAAAGAGGCTCGCCCTCACTTCAAACCACGCCACTTTCCAAGGTTTTCATATTTCTTTGGAATTTAATCTTTCTCCCTCTCTTTGAAAAATATTTTATTCACTTCTAGTTGCCTTAGTGCTACTAAGTGAAGCTCTACTTGTGAGGAAGATGTTTTTTTGTAAGTGGTCGTGCTGGTTGTTTATATTCTCAAAAGTGTGATACCTTTAAGAGATTGAGTTTAGTCCTTGAGATCAAACTATTATAAAATCTCAGTTCTTCGTTTATTAGGATTTTTCGAAAAAAGATTTGTTTTGGTTATTGAGATTAGTCATAAATTTCTAAACGGTTTGATAGTTTATCTTGGGTTCAAAGTTGTCACTTATTTGGGGATAAGCCTGTTAAACTATCTGTTGCACCCCAAAATTTGACCAACATTTATTTGTTCATTGAGTATTTGGAAGTTGATACCTTCATCAGAAAGTTCAAGAGATCTTCAGAGGAAGTGTTTTGAAACCAGGGTTGTGTGCTTCACAGTTTGAAAGTTGTGGGTGCTCCTCAGATGATTCTGAGACTTTGAGAATGAACTTGATGTCTTGAGAAAGCTTATGAGATGCCTTGATAGCCTTCATGAAGCCCAGAGAAGTCATTATGTAAGAATTCAGAAGATTCAACCATGAATGGTAGAATTAGGGTTTTGACTGGGTCAACCCTAGATCAACTGAAGATTTGGAGAAGGTTGAGACTTAATCCAAGGGCCATGAGATCATGGAATGATGCCTAGAGATGTTATATAAAGATGATTCCTAGACCAACTCATCATGATTGAGGAGTTTGAGAAGTTTTGAGTTAGGGTTTCTGAGGATTGTCAGTGAAAAAACCCTAATTTGATCCCTATCTTCCAGGCAGTTTTAGCACTAGATGTGTTTGATATCTCATTTTCCCCACAACATGAACGTTGTAGAGCTTGTTCTAAGCTTTAATTTGAGTGGTGGAAGTCCTTGATAGGAGTTACAGAGCTCAAGTTATGGTTTTGACAAATTACAGGTCAGTTGATGTGTGTGAATCTGGGTCCTTGAAAGTCACCCAACTTCCAGACAACTTTTGCCCTAGTAGGTTGATTCCTATGGTTTCTTGGTCAACATGAATGTTGAAGAGGATGTTCTTAGCTTTAATTTGAGTGGTAGAAGTCCTTGATTGGATTTGTGGAACTCAACTTATGGTTTGAACAAGGCAAGGGTATTTTGGTCATTTGTCAGTTATAGGTCATTTTAACCAATGCCTAAAACTCCTATTTCCAAGCCTCAAATGGAAAAACTCAAAACATGAAAGTTGCTCAAAATGTGATTTTAAGTCTAGGAAGAAGGTCACAAATTGATGAAAAAGCTCATAGCACAAGATTCCATGATTGGTCAAAAATGAACTAAAAATGACTTATAACTTTGAAAAGTTGAAATTGAAAAGTGTTTTGGAAGATCTACAAATCCAAAATAGGTCATCCAATATATCATTTTGATTGGAAAAAACATTTTGAGAAGATTGGTTTAAGTAGAATTTTCATTTGAGGCTTAAAAGATGAGGTTCCTTTGGAAATTTGTTACTTAAGAAAGAAGGCAATGTTAGAAAACCCTACATGAGCAACAAATACACTTGTTTTTCACTCATCCTCATTCAATAACTCACATAAGGACATTTTGAGACCAAATTGAAGGCTTGAAGCATGGGAGATGAGATAACCAACTTCTCATTCAAGGAGAAATTCATGAAACTTCCACATCATTCTAGATGAATCTAGAGACTTCCATGGATTGTTATTTAAAGAGGGCATCAAAGAGTGATGAAAGGTTGGTGAAATTGGAGCCAAGTCAGAGGAGAGAGAGAAGTGCATAGCCATTGGAGAAGTTTCTTCAAGTTGAAGCAAGTCAAGAGATCTTTCACTTCAAGCCACCACCTTCACAACAAGTGCAAACAGAAGGTTCTTCACCATTGTAGGGTCTCATTGAAGCCATTTCAAGCCCTGCAAGCATCCCCTCGAGCCTCACCATTAACTTCTTGACAGGTTCTTCTTCACTCTCTATCTCTTAATTTAATGAGTCTCGATTAGTTTTATAGCCATAGAAAGATTGTGTTAGGGTAGAGGATTAATCCCTGAGAATTAGAGCAAGATTGGTGAGGTTGCATAACAGAACCATGATTCTTGGATCTTCAATAATTAGTTGTTTAATGAGTTTTAATCAGCAAGGATTAGTGTATAATGACCAGGATAGCTTGTAGAGTATCTGTAAATCATTAGGTTGAAGTTTGGTGAAGTTTGATAGCAGTTGACTATGGTGGTGCCATGGTGTTGGTGCTTTCGGTTAGGGCAATTTAGGGCGAGTTATGGAAAACTTTACGTATGGTTGTGTAGGGCTTGAGACGTAGGTGATTTTTTGTGTTGGAGTCGTGTGGAGCCGTGGCCTGTGGAGGGAGATGGAGGAGCTGGAAGATGAGTGCGTGGGATTAGGGTTTCTGAAAACCCTAGGGCGTTTGGAGAAGACGAGCGGATGGCCGTTGGATCAAGTTTCAAAGCTTGACTCATTCTCCCCATCGTGTGGCTGTGAGTGCGTCTGAGAAAGAGAGGGAAGATTTGAAATGTATAAAACGCCGCGTTTCATTTAGAGGGCGCTGGGCCCAGACTTCTATCCCCACCCCCCTTATTTGTTGGCCCAATCCATATAACTAGCGAGGAGTGCTATTCTGACCCCCCCTCCCTTTATTCATTTAATTTGTTTTAATTTCCTTTTTTAATATTTCTGTTTTGTTTAATTCATTAGAAAATGATAGAAAATGATTTTTAAATGCTTCTTTTTTTCATGAGTAGATTAAAATGAGTAGAAAATTATAAAAATAAAATTGAGATTTTATTTTTAGGTTTAATATTTTTAGTAGATTTTCCAATTCAATAGCTTTTTAATTGTTTCATTTTGATATTTGATTTTGTGGGAATTGTTTTAGTACTTTCCATTAATCTTTTTTACCCATTCTTTTTGGTGCAATTAGATGATTAGTCATACTTCCCCATAGGATTTTTTCTAGATTTTTTAGAATTGATCTTGATTAGTTTAATTAGGGTAGACTTAGGATAGTCTAATTAGGGTTTAGAATTGTGCATAGGTGATGATTCCTTTCTTTGATTGAGTTTTATCTTGATTTTTAGGTAGAAACCTTTGTAGATGTTATGAGTAGGTGTTGAGGACCCTTATGAATATTTGTTAAATTTTTTCCCCATTAGTTTAGTATTTTTAGGCATTTTCTGAAGTTGCCTGGTGATTTGGCCTGTTCAGTGGATTATCTGTTCATCTGTGGGGTTCTTTCTGAGGAATTTGATGAAGGGCTTGGGTTGCCTTGAGGATATTGATGGAGAGCATCATGAGGGGAAGCTTGTAGATCAAGATGCAGAGACCCAGAGCTTGGCTGATGCCCTGTTGGTGAGGTTTGAGAGCCTGAAGTTTGAAGGAAGTTCATGGTACTTTCCTGAGGAAGGCACTATGAATGACTTTCATCCTTCCTTCTCACCTCTTTCTTAAGTATCCAATGATGTTGGAGCCAACTTGTGAGTTTAATTTCTCCTGAGGAGGAATGTAAACTGATCACATGTTGTTGAGCCACATGGGATACAACTCCTAAGTGGAAGCCTCCTAGTACTTTCCTGAGGAAGGTCCTATGGGTCTATTCACTTAGTTCCACTAGTTGATCTAGGATTTCTTAAGTATCCAATGATGTTGGAGCCAACTTGTGAGTTTAATTTCTCCTGAGGAGGAATGTAAACTGATCACATGTTGTTGAGCCACATGGGATACAACTCCTAAGTGGAAGCCTCCTAGTACTTTCCTGAGGAAGGTCCTATGGGTCTATTCACTTAGTTCCACTAGTTGATATAGGATTTCCTAAATGTCCAGTGATGTTGGAGCCTGCTTGTGAGTTTAATCTCTCCTGAGGAGGGATGTAAACTGATCACAGTGGTTGAGCCACATAGGGTATGATTCCTGAGTATACACCTCCTAGTGTTCTCCTGAGGAAGACACTATGAGCTTGCTTGCTTAGCTCCCTTTCTTTGGTAAGCTTATTCTGAAGCTTGAAGACTGGGAATGATTTCTCCTGCTTAGGGTTCTGCTTGAGAGTTTTGCTTAGGTTTGTTTAGATTCTGTGATTAGGATTAGGACTAGAGGATGGATGATTCTTTCTCAAGCATGTGTGTTTTGTTTGCCTGATGGCATTTCATTTCCTTTATCTGTTCATTGCTTGATAGCATGTTGTTTGTTTTCAGTATGATTACTGTTATTTCATGACTGGCTTGAGGTTGAGATGAGCTTGTGGAGGCTGAAACCCCACACACATTTCCTCCCTCACTTGCATTGCATGCATTTTACTGTTAAAGCTGATGTTTTTGTCTGTATTCTGTGTATCATTGACATGATCCCTTAGGACTCTCATTTCTTCTGACGAGGATTTGATGATAGACTTTTAGGTTGAAACCCATGCATGATAACATCTAGGAGCTCCCTGTTCAAACCTCAACCATAGGATGAATCCATGGCATGATAACAGTAGGACTTGATAGTCTCCCTCCTAGTTGAGCTGTTTCCTGTAGTTTCCCGAACTACGTTTGCTCTGATCTTTCATACCAGATGAAAGTACGTAGGCATAGGATGCGATGTCCTAGCGAGCAACCTTCCCCACCTTCCCCCGTAGTTAGCCGAACTACGTTGACTCTGATTTCTCATTCTCTGATGAGAATACGTAGGCATAAAGTGCGACGCTTTGCCGAGTCATTTTTCTTTTCTTTTTCAGCCAGCCTTGATAGGTAGATAGATTATAACCAACCCGTCCAAGTAAACAAACAAGCGAGGATCCCGTCGAGTACGACGGACGTGAGGGGTGCTAATACCTTCCCCTTGCGTAACCGACTCCCGAACCCAGACAATGGTTGCGATGACCTTGTCTTACCCTTTTTCGTCAGGTTTTTCCGATCGTTTCCTTTCCCGCTCTGAGGGATAAATAACGAAAGGTGGCGACTCTTCTGTCATGCCGGCACCTTATTTTCGCGCAAGCGACAGCTGGCGACTCTGCTGGGGACAAGACATCTAGGGACTTTTCCCATCCCTTATGCTGGGACCGTTTCCCATCCCCTACGCGAGTCAATCCTATCGTTTGTGTGTTTGCTTGTTGGGTTGCGTTTATTTATCGCATTCTTTACTTCTCGCATCTTTACTTCCCGCATTTTATTTCCCGCATTTTATTTCCAGTTTGATATGATTATCTGTGCTGCTGCGGGAGAGGGATGTTACTGTGAGTGAAAAGCCGGACCTGGGCTTTGAGTACACACCTAGATATAGTTGTGGAGAAGTAGTAGACGAACCTGTCTGTTGAACAGGCACAGTTCCCTACGAAAATCTGCGCTCAGGCGAGATTCTTGCAGAGGTGCTCCTTTCCGGTCCTGAGGATCTGAGGGGAGTCCAGACGTGAGGATTGTCGACTCTGGGGACCGATCATTTGGAAGTCAGTTAAGAGAGGCCTCTTCATGACTTGACGATGCCACTCCTTCTGGGAATCGTATTGTCACTCATGAATGTCTGTGACGCTGACAACCGCATAGGATGCCGTACCTTTGTCCATGGATTAGGTCCATCATACCTGTGAGTGGGTTGGGATATTGCAGGAAACTTTGACCTCCAGACCACCTGGTTTTCTTGACAGTGAATCAGTTATGTTGGGTTCTCAGTTGCAGATATGTTCTTGATAGAGCAAGGATTTGATCAGAGGATCTTATCATCGGATGTTTGTCTGTTCTTGATAGAGCAGGCTTTGATCAGTGTATTATTATCAGAAGTTTGTCCTGGATGGAGCAGATTTTTGAGTGGGGTCTGAGGATCTCGTCAGCAGTTGTTATTTTGTTCTTGACAGGGCAAATTTTGAGTGGGGTTTGAAGATCTCATCAGCAGCTGTGTATTTGTTCTTGAGAGGGCAGATTTGTGATTTGGGGTCTGAAGACTTCTCCAACAGATATTCCTTGATCTTGCATCCAGGGTTTTTCATTATCAGGCCTTCGTTCTTGTCAGAGCAGAATCTTGATCTTGATCCTACCAGATGGTTATTCACAACAGATCAGATCAGTGGGTTTACACCGGGGTTTCCTTCTCAGCAGTGACTGTTGACATCGAATCTCCACAGCAGCCTTGGATATATATTGTTGCATGCCTGCATTTTGCATTAGCTTGCATAATCATTCCATTAGCGTGTGTCTGTGAGGTTGCTGTCTCCATGATTGGGCCTAGATTCTTCCCCTTATTATTATCAGCAGATGCCAGGACCGGGGAAATCCCTCAAGCACACAGACACACGCATGCATTTGCATGAAGCATTCTTGCATGACATACATTCTGTTGCTTTTCCTAACCTTTAATCTTGACAGGTTTTTCAGGTACTCAGGTTCCGAGCTGCTTTCAGGATTGATCAAAGATTCATCCACCGCTACTCGACTCGCGCCAATCAAACGAGAATCATGGACCAAGTACAATCAGATGTTCAGGAGCTTCGTGAAAGGATGGATCGTTTTATGGAGTTGATGCAAGTAGTTGCGAACGGGCAAGAGCAACTTCGTACTTTGGTTCAACCTCTCATCTCCAGGGTTGACAGCAATGGAATTCTTCACGGCGGGGCCGTACCCACTCCTCCTCCTCAAGTGGATACTCCTCAGAACGTTGTTCCTGCTGCCGGGGGCAACGGTAGTGCTAACGGCAATCTTATGAATAATCTCGGACTTAACGCGGCGGGCGCCGTCAATGGTGGGTTGGGAGCCAATGTTAATGTTGGTGCAGGAAATATGGTGGTGCCTCAACCGTGGCTGGAGGACCATCAGGACGACATTTTCTCTCAGAGAGGTGTAGAGGCTGAGTTGACTGCTGAAGCTAGACTCAGGTTCAAGGCACTGGAAGATAAAATGAGAGATATAGAAAATCAGAACACATTGGGCGTTGACATGTCCAAACTTGGGCTGATTGCTGACTTTAAAGTACCTCACAAGTTTAAGGTGCCTATCTTTGAGAAGTATAGAGGCACTACTTGTCCCCGTGTTCATCTCCGATCGTATTACAGGAAGATGTCTGCTTACTCTGATGATGAGAAGTTGCTGATGCACTTCTTTCAGGATAGTCTTTCTGGCCCATCGCTTGAATGGTATATGGGTTTGGAACCCGCTGCTGTGCGAACGTGGAAAGATCTCGCTGAAGCATTTGTTCTCCACTATCAGTATAATAGCGACTTGGCTCCCAACCGAGTTCAGCTTCAGAATCTCTCGCAGCGTAGCAATGAAAGCTTCAAAGAGTACGCCCAGCGGTGGCGTGAATTGGCTGCTCGGGTTCAACCGCCGATGGTTGAGCGTGAGTTGGTACAGATGTTCGTGGCCACTCTTCCCGGAGTCTATTATGAGAAGTTGGTTAGTGGCATGTCCGGGACATTCTCGGCCCTCATCACTTTGGGCGAGCATGTTGAAAATGGTATAAAGATCGGCAAGATTCAAGGCGAATCATCCTCATCTGGAGGAGCCAGCAAGAAACCTTATGCTGGCAAACGCCGAGAGGGCGATGCCAGTGCTGTCTCTAATGCTAGGAGAAAGGGCAAGGGCCCTCAGTCTCAGATCGCTAGCATAAACATCCCAGTTGCTCCCCCACAGCCGCAGCAGCAGCCTCAGCAACAGAATAATCCGGGATATAAGAAATATCAGCATCGGGGTCCCCTGGCAAACCGTCATTTGGAAACTCCTCCTATGTCGTATGCCCAGCTTCTGCAGACGTTGCTTCAGCTCCAACTGGTTCAGAAAAGGACGCTAGCTCCCTTGACAGGGGCACCACCACCCGGGTACGATGCTAATGCTACATGTGAATTTCATTCTGGGGCACCTGGCCATACAGTTGAGAACTGCAAAGCTTTTAAGCATAAGGTCCAGGACATGATTGACGCCAAGATAATAAATTTTTCTGACAACGTGCCCAACGTCACTAAGAATCCGATGCCTCATCATATGGGGGGCGGAGTAAATGCTGTCATCACTGAAGAGAATTCAGACTTGCTGACTGATGTCAGAGATTTGAAAACGCCACTGAGTTTTGTTAAAGCTAAACTGCTGAAGAAAGGCTTCTTTCCCGGGTGTGGGGAGTTTTGTATGGAATGTGCTGCACTTCCTGACGGGTGTGAGCAGTTGAGTGAAGGTATCCAGAGTCTGATGACCGAGGGTATTTTGCAGTTTAGTCGAAGCGTTGAGAATGCGTCAGGGGAAGTCGTGCTGAAGCAGGCGGACGAAGTCGCTACTATCACCATTCCTCGCCACCCTATCACCATTTCTGCACCTCGTCCTCCTACTATTACCATCACCAGGGCTGGACCAATCCCTTTCGAGAGTACCAATGCCGTGCCATGGCATTACGGCGCTGAAGTGTATTGTAATGGCCAGAAGGTAGAGATTGAGCCGCCCAGATCGACTGCGCAGAGTCTTGCTGAGGCCAGTGGTATCACCAGAAGTGGCAGAGTGTTCGCGCCGGCAGAGGGTGCGGCAGAGAAGGTAGTCAGGGCTAATGCTGCTGATGAGGGCAAAGGTAAAGCCGTTGAAGAGGTTCCTGCAGGGGCAGAAAAAGACTTGTTGGTTAAAGACGCAGAAGAGTTCATGCGACTGATCAGGAAAAGTGACTACAAGATTGTAGATCATCTTCACCAGACTCCGTCAAAGATCTCAATTCTCAACCTGTTGCTGTGTTCTGAAGCACACCGCAACGCGTTGCTGAAAGTATTGAATGCTGCATACGTGCCGCAGGAGATATCCGTTAATCAACTTGAGGAAGTGGTAGCTCATGTCAACGCTGGTAATGGGCTGGGTTTTACAGATTTGGAGCTGACGCCCAAGGGAAGAGACCACAACCATGCCTTGCACATCTCGATCGAGTGCAGAGGCACCATTATGTCACATGTCTTAGTAGATACGGGCTCCTCGCTGAACGTGCTTCCGAAGAAAGCACTAATGAAGTTGGATACCCGGGGACTGCTGTGCACGCCCAGTGATCTGGTCGTAAAGGCTTTTGATGGAACCAAACGCCACGTCTTTGGAGAATTGACCCTGCCAATTCAAGTCGGTCCAGAGACGTTTAATGCAGTGTTCTATATTATGGATATCATGCCCGCCTACAGTTGCCTCTTAGGTCGGCCGTGGATTCATTCTGCTGGTGCCGTAACGTCCACGTTGCATCAGAAGCTTAAATATGCTGTTGGGGGCAGCATAGTGACAGTTTGCGGAGAGGAGGACATCATGGTAAGCCACCTGTCGTCCTTCAAGTATGTCGAAATGGATGGCGAGATCCATGAGACTCTTTGCCAGGCGTTTGAGACCGTCAAGGTGAAGGAGGTAGCTCCCGTTGTTGCAGAGAAGCAAGAGGTGAACCTCTCTTCGTTTAAGGAAGCTAGAGCCGTTGTCGAAGCTGGTTCTACCCCAGGCTGGGGGCATGTCTTGGATATACCATTCAAACAAGATAAGTTTGGATTGGGATATTCTCCGGAAGCTGAAGCTTCAACTTCTTCTGGTAGCTCATCTCGTGGAAAGGGGCCGATCCTATTCACCAAGGGAGGAGTAATATTCGAAAGTGTCAACGCAGCGTCAGAGGACAGCGGGGACAGTGACTGTGATCTCGATGCCTGGATTCAACCGAGCAAGCCAGGCGAGCGCCTTCACAACTGGACCATCAAGGAGATTATCGAGCTGACAAGTGAAGAGTAATGATTTGCTTTTTACAATCTTTTGTACAACCCTATGTCCTGCCCGGGGCATAGTGGTTTTACTGTCAGGGCCTTGTTGGATTATGTGTATACATTTTATCAATAAATAAAAAGGCGTTTTCTTCGTAATCAAATATTGTGTTCTCTGTTATTCATATTTTATGCTTGTTTTGAAAAACAGCAAAAGGGCGACGAGGCTCGTGCTAACCTGCATATTCCTGCTTTAAACTTAACCCTTGTTATTGCAGGATCCACGTAACAGACGACATCGACTCTGGACCCTCTACGGCTCACTGCGACTTTGATTGCCCGATCTATCAAGCCGAAGATGAGATTGATGAAGACGAGGACCTTCCGGAAGAATTGGCCCGCTTGTTGAAACAAGAGGAGAAGGTTATTCTGCCTCATGAGGAGGAGATTGAGATCATAAATCTGGGTTCTGAGGAGCTTATCAGGAATGTCAGAGTCGGGGCTGCGCTGCAGAACGATGTCAAGCATAGGATGGTCGAGATGCTTCGAGAGTATAGTGACGTCTTTGCTTGGTCATATGAGGATATGCCCGGACTTGACACAGATATCGTGGTTCATCGCTTGCCGTTGCGTGAAGATTGCCCTCCAGTCAAGCAGAAGCTCAGGAGGACGAGACCAGACATGGCTGTAAAAATCAAAGAAGAGGTCCAGAAGCAGTTGGACGCAGGATTTCTAGCCGTCACCACCTACCCTCCGTGGGTCGCCAACATAGTGCCTGTACCGAAGAAGGACGGTAAGGTACGTATGTGCGTCGATTATCGGGACTTGAATAGGGCGAGCCCTAAGGATGATTTCCCGTTGCCTCATATCGATGTGTTGGTCGACAATACAGCCCAGTTTTCCGTGTTTTCGTTCATGGATGGCTTCTCCGGTTACAATCAGATTAAGATGGCGCCGGAGGACATGGAGAAAACGACGTTTATTACCCCCTGGGGCACGTTTTGCTACAAGGTAATGCCCTTCGGTCTGAAGAACGCGGGGGCCACTTACCAGCGAGCAATGGTAACTTTGTTTCATGATATGATTCATCATGAGATCGAGGTCTATGTTGATGACATGATTGCAAAGTCCCAAACGGAGGATGAGCATCTGGTCAATTTGCTGAAGCTGTTTGAAAGGCTTAGGAAGTTCAAGCTGAGGCTGAATCCTAACAAGTGCACTTTCGGGGTGCGGTCCGGAAGGTTATTGGGGTTTATCGTTAGTGAACGAGGTATCGAAGTTGATCCTGCAAAGATAAAAGCTATCCAAGAGATGCCAGCGCCGAGAACGGAAAAAGAAGTTCGTGGTTTCTTGGGCCGAATAAACTACATTGCAAGGTTTATCTCTCAGCTCACGGCCACTTGTGAACCGATGTTCAAATTGTTAAAGAAAAATCAGGCGATTACTTGGAATGAGGATTGCCAGAAGGCATTCGATAAGATAAAGCAGTATCTTCAAGAACCTCCGATCTTGATACCCCCAGTGGCTGGACGGCCATTAATCATGTACTTGACAGTTCTGGAGAATAGCATGGGGTGTGTTCTCGGTCAGCACGACGAGACGGGCAGGAAGGAGCATGCCATTTATTATTTGAGTAAAAAGTTCACTGAGTGTGAATCTCGATACTCGATGCTGGAGAAGACGTGTTGTGCACTAGCTTGGGCCGCCAAACGTCTACGACAGTATATGCTCAATCACACCACTATGCTGATTTCGAAGATGGATCCGATCAAGTATGTCTTCGAGAAGCAGGCTCTTTCGGGCAGGATTGCCAGATGGCAAATGGTGTTAACAGAATATGATATTCAGTACGTCTCTCAGAAAGCCATCAAGGGAAGCGTATTGTCTGATTACCTTGCCGAACAGCCAATCAAAGACTATCAGCCGATGAAGTTCGAGTTCCCTGACGAGGACATCATGTTTCTCAAGGCAAAGGATTGCGAAGAGCCGTTGCCCGACGAGGGGCCAGATAGGAAGTCTCAGTGGAAGTTGATATTCGACGGAGCGGTTAATTCCTATGGAAGTGGTATCGGGGCTATCATCACGACTCCTCACGGATCCCACATCCCGTTTACTGCGAGACTGACGTTTCCAGTTACCAACAACGAAGCCGAGTACGAAGCATGTATTATGGGTCTAGAAGAGGCAATTGATTTGAGAATCAAGAATCTAGACATATATGGTGACTCAGCGCTTGTGATCAATCAGATTAAAGGGGAGTGGGAAACTCGTCAACCGAATCTAGTGCCGTACATGAATTACGCCAGAAGGCTGCTTCCGTTCTTCGACCGAGTAGAACTTCATCATGTACCCCGGGCTGAAAATCAAATGGCTGATGCTTTAGCCACGTTGGCTTCGATGTATAAGGTCAATCTTTGGAATGAGGCTCCAAGCATTGTCCTTTCGCGTCTTGACAGACCAGCATATGTGTTCGCAATCGAGGATGCCACTGACGGCAAGCCATGGTTCCACGACATCCAGACCTTCCTTATGACTAAGGAGTATCCCGCGGGTGCGTCAACCCAGGATAAGAAGACTCTGAGGAGGCTATCTGGAAACTTTTACCTCAATCCTGATGGAGTGCTCTACAAGAGAAACCACGATCTCGTGCTACTCAGATGTGTAGATGAGAAAGAGGCCAGTATGCTCATGGAGGAAGTCCATGAGGGCACATTTGGTACGCACGCAGGCGGGCATGCCATGACGAGGAAGATCCTGAGAGCAGGATATTACTGGTTGACTATGGAGTCGGATTGCTTCAGATTCGCGAAGAAATGTCATAAATGCCAGATTTATGCTGATAGAGTTCATGTGCCGCCGTGCCCCTTGAATGTCATGTCCTCCCCTTGGCCGTTCTCCATGTGGGGCATTGACATGATAGGCAAGATCGAGCCCACCGCATCCAATGGTCATCGTTTTATTCTGGTAGCTATCGACTACTTCACCAAGTGGGTGGAGGCAGCCTCGTACGCTAATGTGACCAAGCAGGTGGTTGCTAAATTCATTAAGAGGGACATCATCTGTCGCTATGGAATTCCCGAGCGGATCATTACCGATAATGGTTCGAATTTGAATAACAAGATGATGAAGGAGCTGTGCCAGAGCTTCAGGATTGAACACCACAACTCATCTCCTTATCGGCCGAAGATGAATGGCGCCGTTGAAGCGGCCAACAAGAACATCAAGAAGATTGTTCAGAAGATGGTTGTGACGTATAAAGATTGGCACGAGATGCTGCCGTTTGCCTTGCACGGTTATCGTACGACGGTGCGTACGTCGACCGGGGCAACTCCTTTCTCCTTGGTGTACGGTATGGAAGCTGTCCTACCGCTAGAAGTGGAGATTCCCTCTTTGCGAGTTTTGGTTGATGTGAAACTTGATGAGGCAGAATGGGTGACGAATCGCCTGAACCAGCTCAGCCTGATGGACGAGAAGAGGCTAGCATCGATTGCATTTGGTCGCCTGTACCAAAGCCGAATGAAGAAAGCTTATGATAAGAAGGTGCGTCCTCGAAGCTTTCAGACGGGTGATCTCGTCCTGAAGAAGATTCTTCCGCCACACTCCGATCACCGGGGCAAGTGGACTCCGAATTACGAAGGGCCGTATGTCGTCAGCAAGGTCTTCTCGGGAGGAGCTTTGCTGTTATCCACGATGGATGGTGAAGATTTTGCATCCCCGGTGAACGCGGACGCAGTTAAAAAATACTTTGCTTGAAAGCGACCCGCTGGACAAAAAAGAAAGAGTCCAGGCAAAAAAGGGGCATCCCGGCGAACCAAAAACAGAATAAAAGGTTCGGGCAAAAATTAGGGATATATTGAAAAAATGTACACCCGCGAAGTCGAAAACCTACACTGGGCGGCTTCGGCAAAAAAGGGTATCCCGGTGAACTGAAAACCCGAAAGGGCGGTTCACGCAAAAGTTAGGGATTTAAATAAGCAAATGACTGCGTTCCGCGTATGGACTTTCATTGTTTAGTGGTTCGGAAGACCTGAGGGCCGTTTATCTGAATCAATCTCTTCCAAAGCTGAAGCGTCGGAGAAGTATCGAAGTCGAGTGGGTCTTAGAGGGATCAACTCATGGTGTTCGTCTACGCCTCGATTGCCGACATTTCTATATACTGATGTATATTTATGTTTTCTTTTTTGCGCGGCTTCCTCATTCCAGGAGCTTGCCTCTGTTGTAAAACATTTTTGCCCATTCAGGGGTTCATCATCAATAAAGTGCACATTATTCAGCAATTCTACTTGTCTGTTTTGCATTTATCTGTTTTGTTTGCGAATGATAACGCCGATGTGTTTTTTTGATAAAATGCGCATA
This sequence comes from Lathyrus sativus, assembly GCA_963859935.3. Classification (NCBI taxonomy): domain Eukaryota; kingdom Viridiplantae; phylum Streptophyta; class Magnoliopsida; order Fabales; family Fabaceae; genus Lathyrus; species Lathyrus sativus. The sequence continues at coordinate 570,741,809 of OZ012735.1, read as the reverse complement.
CATAAACCTGCGGGCCTAAGCCCATTGATTGTTGAAACAATTAACTAACTAAACACTGTCGCGAGATAATAACCCTGATAGGCCCCTTTGAGGAGGGTATCTTGTCTGTTTGTTTGTGTCGTTGCAGGTATAGCACCCGCCAGAAGATGTGCCGTGCGTATCCCCGAAGCAGGATGAGTCCTCCTTCTCCAGCAGAGTTCAGTAGTCTCTCCTCCGCCGAATCAGAATCAGATAGTGAGCATTGATATGTCTTCCCCAGGTAGAGGTGATTCTCTTCCCCAAGCAGACGCATCCAGAAGGAACGTCACCTCATCAGCTGAGTCAAGCACCGAAGAATGATTTCTCCTCCCCCAGCACCGGGTCGCAAGTGCAGATTTCGAAGAAGTGTTCGGGTGCCGAAGCTCGTGTTTCCCCCAGTAAAGTCGCTGAAGCAGGATTGTTCCCCGCACCGGGTCACAAGTGCAGGTTTCGCAGGAGGCTGTTCATATGCCGAAGGATGCAGTAACTGATGGTGCCAGACTAAGGTCTCCAGCGGAATTGAGATTCCCCACCAGATCCGTATTCTCTCCTGAAGTTGGACGATTCCCTCTTCCCCAATAGAGTATTGGAACGGCTGATGTTGTATTCCCCTGCAGAGTTGTACTCTCCCCCGAAGTCAGATGATTCTTTCTTCCCCAGCAGAATTGAAATTCCCCATCAGGGTCGTACTCTTCAGTGAAGTAGAATGATTTCTCTCCCCGGCTGAGTCCGCAGAAAAGCAGAATCCTTGGAAGTTGATCAGATCATGATCAATTCTCCCCAGCAGAGCATGGAGCAGCCGATGCTGTATTTCCCCAGAGTCGTACTCTATCCAGTAAAGCAGAATGATTTCTCCCTCCTCAGCCGAGTCTGCAGATGTCCAAGGGATCCGAATCCTGGGAAGTGGATCAGATCATGATTGGTTTTTCCCCAGTGGAGTGTTGAACAGCTGAAGTTGGTTCCCCACGGAATAGTTATCCCCAGAAGAGTAGCCGAGACGGCCACGCAGTTCATTCTAGCGATTGATATCAGCAGATCCAAGTTCTCGTAGAGCTTCATCCCCTGCAGCAGTCAGCTGAAGTTGTTCCCCTGCAGCAGTTCGCGGAAGATTGATTCCCCAGACAGAGCCTAATTGATATTGGCGTGTTCACATTCTCCTCAGCAGGATGATTCCTCTACCTGAGTGGTTCTTTCTCCTTGACAGGAGGATTCCCCCCTCGGCATTTATTTTGCTGACGGGATCGTATCATTGTGCATGACTGCATAGCATTCAACACTGCATAGCATTGTGCATGATTGCATGACGCTTAGCATAAATACATATCATTCCCGCCGTGTGGGGCATAGCGCAGCAGCATATGCATCATAAGCATGATCTAGGTCATTATCATCCTTATTGTACAGATGTACTACCGAAAGACCGGTTGCTCAGGACGATTCTTGAAGTTCTCCCCAGCAAGGTCATTTTCTTAGATGGTTCTGAAGACCCCGGTGATCCCCGCAGTCGCTCGCTCAAGATGGTTTTTGAGATCCCCAGCAAAGACTTCGGTTCGAGATGATTCTCAAGTCCCTCAGCAGGGCCATTTGCTTAAGACGATTCTTAAGACCTCAGTACAGCTTCCCGAGTTGTTCGCCTAGTATGATACTTGAGCTCCCCAAAAGCGTCCCCAGTAAGAGTTGCCCAGGAAGATTCCTGGAATACCCAACAGAATGTTTGCTCCAGAAAGGTTATTAGTTCAGGACGATTCTTGAAGACGCCCGATGGATCTGTTTGGTCAAGATGATTCTTGAAGACCAGAGCAGCGTGGTATGTCTGCTCCAACAACGATGTCTAATCTGAAGATGGATTTCGTAAGCGCCCGAAGGCGATATCAGAAGGTTCCGGTGAGTCCAGATTTCCGTGTTGAAGAATCAACAAGTAGCTGAAGACAAGGTTCCAGGGTTGTAGATACAACAGAGTGATTCGTGTGAGTCCGAAGACCAAGTCAGTTGTCCTGAGGTGATGATTGAGCGCGATCAAGTGAATGATACGTCTTCTGATTGAAGTCGAAGATGTTTCTCCAGCTGAAGCGGAGTTTTGCCTGTAGGCAAAGTGTTTGAATCCCCGTGGAGTCATGAGTGGCTCAGGATACCATTTCTCTGACTAAAGTCACAGATTTCTTATGCTGAAGCAAAGGTGCCTGAAGGCAAGGTTATCCCCCAAGGTCGTGAAGGACCTAGGATTCATTATTCGGGCTGAAGGCCGAAGTATATCCCTGACTGAAGTCTCGGATGCTCTATAGCAGAGGTGGAGTTGCCTGAAGGCAGATTCATGTATCCTTGAAGGGCAAGGATCACTTTCTTCAGACTAAGGTCGAGGATACCTCCTGCAGAGTTGCCATCCTTGGAGGCCAAGGATGCTTATCTTCAGAAGTACTTGAAGATCTTTTCTAGCTGAAGCTGGAAGTGGCCAGGGGCCAGGGTTTCATCTATCTTCATAAGTGCTTGAAGATCTTTTCTAGCTGAAGCTAGAGGTGGCCAGGGGCCAGGGTTTCATATATCTTTAATGTTGAAGTTCTACAGCGGGCAATGTGCAGCAGTATTCCGATGTTCGTCATGGTTCTGAGGGTGAACCCCAGATCAGAGTGTACTCGGTTAAGTCTCTCCTTCCCAGCGGAGTAGCTTCAGGTATGTAAGTGTACTTTTTGTTCCATTTACCAGGGGTGAACCCCAGGTCAGATTATGTTTGTTTCAGGCAGCGAGGTTGGATGTTTGTTTGACGGCAATGTCAGATTCCTTAAATCCCCAGCAGAATGATGTTTGTTTCCGGCGGCGACGTCAGATCAGTATCTCTCCAGCTAGTTGTTGAGCAGCTAGTATTGCAGCGTTCAAAGGTTTGTTCCCCGCAGAGTACCGTGTGCTCGTGCAGTTGGCAAATTTTCGGGTTTACCGATATTCAACCGTCTCGTACCTTGATTGGTTGAGAGCCGTTCGCTTCTCACCCAGTCAGGTCCAAGCCGTTTGAATAGGGGCAGCTGTTGCACCCCAAAATTTGACCAACATTTATTTGTTCATTGAGTATTTGGAAGTTGATACCTTCATCAGAAAGTTCAAGAGATCTTCAGAGGAAGTGTTTTGAAACCAGGGTTGTGTGCTTCACAGTTTGAAAGTTGTGGGTGCTCCTCAGATGATTCTGAGACTTTGAGAATGAACTTGATGTCTTGAGAAAGCTTATGAGATGCCTTGATAGCCTTCATGAAGCCCAGAGAAGTCATTATGTAAGAATTCAGAAGATTCAACCATGAATGGTAGAATTAGGGTTTTGACTGGGTCAACCCTAGATCAACTGAAGATTTGGAGAAGGTTGAGACTTAATCCAAGGGCCATGAGATCATGGAATGATGCCTAGAGATGTTATATAAAGATGATTCCTAGACCAACTCATCATGATTGAGGAGTTTGAGAAGTTTTGAGTTAGGGTTTCTGAGGATTGTCAGTGAAAAAACCCTAATTTGATCCCTATCTTCCAGGCAGTTTTAGCACTAGATGTGTTTGATATCTCATTTTCCCCACAACATGAACGTTGTAGAGCTTGTTCTAAGCTTTAATTTGAGTGGTGGAAGTCCTTGATAGGAGTTACAGAGCTCAAGTTATGGTTTTGACAAATTACAGGTCAGTTGATGTGTGTGAATCTGGGTCCTTGAAAGTCACCCAACTTCCAGACAACTTTTTCCCTAGTAGGTTGATTCCTATGGTTTCTTGGTCAACATGAATGTTGAAGAGGATGTTCTTAGCTTTAATTTGAGTGGTAGAAGTCCTTGATTGGATTTGTGGAACTCAACTTATGGTTTGAACAAGGCAAGGGTATTTTGGTCATTTGTCAGTTATAGGTCATTTTAACCAATGCCTAAAACTCCTATTTCCAAGCCTCAAATGGAAAAACTCAAAACATGAAAGTTGCTCAAAATGTGATTTTAAGTCTAGGAAGAAGGTCACAAATTGATGAAAAAGCTCATAGCACAAGATTCCATGATTGGTCAAAAATGAACTAAAAATGACTTATAACTTTGAAAAGTTGAAATTGAAAAGTGTTTTGGAAGATCTACAAATCCAAAATAGGTCATCCAATATATCATTTTGATTGGAAAAAACATTTTGAGAAGATTGGTTTAAGTAGAATTTTCATTTGAGGCTTAAAAGATGAGGTTCCTTTGGAAATTTGTTACTTAAGAAAGAAGGCAATGTTAGAAAACCCTACATGAGCAACAAATACACTTGTTTTTCACTCATCCTCATTCAATAACTCACATAAGGACATTTTGAGACCAAATTGAAGGCTTGAAGCATGGGAGATGAGATAACCAACTTCTCATTCAAGGAGAAATTCATGAAACTTCCACATCATTCTAGATGAATCTAGAGACTTCCATGGATTGTTATTTAAAGAGGGCATCAAAGAGTGATGAAAGGTTGGTGAAATTGGAGCCAAGTCAGAGGAGAGAGAGAAGTGCATAGCCATTGGAGAAGTTTCTTCAAGTTGAAGCAAGTCAAGAGATCTTTCACTTCAAGCCACCACCTTCACAACAAGTGCAAACAGAAGGTTCTTCACCATTGTAGGGTCTCATTGAAGCCATTTCAAGCCCTGCAAGCATCCCCTCGAGCCTCACCATTAACTTCTTGACAGGTTCTTCTTCACTCTCTATCTCTTAATTTAATGAGTCTCGATTAGTTTTATAGCCATAGAAAGATTGTGTTAGGGTAGAGGATTAATCCCTGAGAATTAGAGCAAGATTGGTGAGGTTGCATAACAGAACCATGATTCTTGGATCTTCAATAATTAGTTGTTTAATGAGTTTTAATCAGCAAGGATTAGTGTATAATGACCAGGATAGCTTGTAGAGTATCTGTAAATCATTAGGTTGAAGTTTGGTGAAGTTTGATAGCAGTTGACTATGGTGGTGCCATGGTGTTGGTGCTTTCGGTTAGGGCAATTTAGGGCGAGTTATGGAAAACTTTACGTATGGTTGTGTAGGGCTTGAGACGTAGGTGATTTTTTGTGTTGGAGTCGTGTGGAGCCGTGGCCTGTGGAGGGAGATGGAGGAGCTGGAAGATGAGTGCGTGGGATTAGGGTTTCTGAAAACCCTAGGGCGTTTGGAGAAGACGAGCGGATGGCTGTTGGATCAAGTTTCAAAGCTTGACTCATTCTCCCCATCGTGTGGCTGTGAGTGCGTCTGAGAAAGAGAGGGAAGATTTGAAATGTATAAAACGCCGCGTTTCATTTAGAGGGCGCTGGGCCCAGACTTCTATCCCCACCCCCCTTATTTGTTGGCCCAATCCATATAACTAGCGAGGAGTGCTATTCTGACCCCCCCTCCCTTTATTCATTTAATTTGTTTTAATTTCCTTTTTTAATATTTCTGTTTTGTTTAATTCATTAGAAAATGATAGAAAATGATTTTTAAATGCTTCTTTTTTTCATGAGTAGATTAAAATGAGTAGAAAATTATAAAAATAAAATTGAGATTTTATTTTTAGGTTTAATATTTTTAGTAGATTTTCCAATTCAATAGCTTTTTAATTGTTTCATTTTGATATTTGATTTTGTGGGAATTGTTTTAGTACTTTCCATTAATCTTTTTTACCCATTCTTTTTGGTGCAATTAGATGATTAGTCATACTTCCCCATAGGATTTTTTCTAGATTTTTTAGAATTGATCTTGATTAGTTTAATTAGGGTAGACTTAGGATAGTCTAATTAGGGTTTAGAATTGTGCATAGGTGATGATTCCTTTCTTTGATTGAGTTTTATCTTGATTTTTAGGTAGAAACCTTTGTAGATGTTATGAGTAGGTGTTGAGGACCCTTATGAATATTTGTTAAATTTTTTCCCCATTAGTTTAGTATTTTTAGGCATTTTCTGAAGTTGCCTGGTGATTTGGCCTGTTCAGTGGATTATCTGTTCATCTGTGGGGTTCTTTCTGAGGAATTTGATGAAGGGCTTGGGTTGCCTTGAGGATATTGATGGAGAGCATCATGAGGGGAAGCTTGTAGATCAAGATGCAGAGACCCAGAGCTTGGCTGATGCCCTGTTGGTGAGGTTTGAGAGCCTGAAGTTTGAAGGAAGTTCATGGTACTTTCCTGAGGAAGGCACTATGAATGACTTTCATCCTTCCTTCTCACCTCTTTCTTAAGTATCCAATGATGTTGGAGCCAACTTGTGAGTTTAATTTCTCCTGAGGAGGAATGTAAACTGATCACATGTTGTTGAGCCACATGGGATACAACTCCTAAGTGGAAGCCTCCTAGTACTTTCCTGAGGAAGGTCCTATGGGTCTATTCACTTAGTTCCACTAGTTGATCTAGGATTTCTTAAGTATCCAATGATGTTGGAGCCAACTTGTGAGTTTAATTTCTCCTGAGGAGGAATGTAAACTGATCACATGTTGTTGAGCCACATGGGATACAACTCCTAAGTGGAAGCCTCCTAGTACTTTCCTGAGGAAGGTCCTATGGGTCTATTCACTTAGTTCCACTAGTTGATATAGGATTTCCTAAATGTCCAGTGATGTTGGAGCCTGCTTGTGAGTTTAATCTCTCCTGAGGAGGGATGTAAACTGATCACAGTGGTTGAGCCACATAGGGTATGATTCCTGAGTATACACCTCCTAGTGTTCTCCTGAGGAAGACACTATGAGCTTGCTTGCTTAGCTCCCTTTCTTTGGTAAGCTTATTCTGAAGCTTGAAGACTGGGAATGATTTCTCCTGCTTAGGGTTCTGCTTGAGAGTTTTGCTTAGGTTTGTTTAGATTCTGTGATTAGGATTAGGACTAGAGGATGGATGATTCTTTCTCAAGCATGTGTGTTTTGTTTGCCTGATGGCATTTCATTTCCTTTATCTGTTCATTGCTTGATAGCATGTTGTTTGTTTTCAGTATGATTACTGTTATTTCATGACTGGCTTGAGGTTGAGATGAGCTTGTGGAGGCTGAAACCCCACACACATTTCCTCCCTCACTTGCATTGCATGCATTTTACTGTTAAAGCTGATGTTTTTGTCTGTATTCTGTGTATCATTGACATGATCCCTTAGGACTCTCATTTCTTCTGACGAGGATTTGATGATAGACTTTTAGGTTGAAACCCATGCATGATAACATCTAGGAGCTCCCTGTTCAAACCTCAACCATAGGATGAATCCATGGCATGATAACAGTAGGACTTGATAGTCTCCCTCCTAGTTGAGCTGTTTCCTGTAGTTTCCCGAACTACGTTTGCTCTGATCTTTCATACCAGATGAAAGTACGTAGGCATAGGATGCGATGTCCTAGCGAGCAACCTTCCCCACCTTCCCCCGTAGTTAGCCGAACTACGTTGACTCTGATTTCTCATTCTCTGATGAGAATACGTAGGCATAAAGTGCGACGCTTTGCCGAGTCATTTTTCTTTTCTTTTTCAGCCAGCCTTGATAGGTAGATAGATTATAACCAACCCGTCCAAGTAAACAAACAAGCGAGGATCCCGTCGAGTACGACGGACGTGAGGGGTGCTAATACCTTCCCCTTGCGTAACCGACTCCCGAACCCAGACAATGGTTGCGATGACCTTGTCTTACCCTTTTTCGTCAGGTTTTTCCGATCGTTTCCTTTCCCGCTCTGAGGGATAAATAACGAAAGGTGGCGACTCTTCTGTCATGCCGGCACCTTATTTTCGCGCAAGCGACACTATCAAAGATCATATTATATTAAGTTTCGAGGTCATAACCTTTAAAAGCTCAAAGTTAATAGTTAAACTCTCAAGAATACCTCTTCGGTACATCAATAGGCCAACGTTCGGCCAAACCTGTATAAACTCTAGTGCAACCCTATCCTTTTATTTTATGCAATATACTTTTTAATATTTTATTTCTACTGCAATTAGTTACCTAAAAAGTACCAATACAATCTTAATTGAGAAAAGGTTAAAATGAATCACGACCCCCCCCCCCCCCACCCACCCCTCTTGTGCTTGAAAGTCACCTCTTTAACACATTCTAACATTTGGCTTGAGATGGTGGATCTTAAAGGAATCTTCATCTTTTCCATAGGGTTGATTACTAAGGAGTTGATGGCAGTGGAGTGCTTGAAGATTTTAAATCCTATTTGTTTATTAATAGTGTAAGTTAACCCTTAGTGGGAGGCTCAAAATTTCTCCCAAAATGATCCTTATGAAATGCAATTTTCATTCCTCTTTCATATAATCTTAAGGCATTTCCCATAAATTTCAGATTTAGGTAGAACTCCTTTACTAAGTTTGGGAAGGTCTTGTCTGGAATTTGGGTGAAAAGCTCCTTAAGGGTGGATTGGAAAATTTGGTGATAGGGCTTGCGATTTTTCAGGAGACTTGGTTCTAGGTACCAAGGTTGAATTACCTTTTTGGAAATAATAGTCATTCTTTACTCCTGCTTGCAGTTTATCAAGCTCGGGGTGAAAAGATTTATTCTTGGTGTTTCTCTGGGTTGTTGGCTAGATGAGGTCATGATGATACTTATGGCAAGAGACAACTAAAATTCCTTTTTCAAAATAAAAATCAGATTATGCAAGAGGAAATGAATATGGTAAGAACTTGTTTTGAAAGTATTTTATGATATTGAAAGAATATTGATACTATACACACACACCAAAGGTTTGTTATAAAGTAATAGACAATGTAATTATTAATGCTTAAAGCTTTAAACAAGATGTTTAATGTCTTTAACAATTTTTCAATTGAAAGAAAATCTAATTACGATTCTCACTGAATAATCAACAACAAGATTATTTCGAAAGTCAATTCTAATAAAACCTAAGCTTTTACAAATTAAGACTACGAACAAAATAAACATATGAATCATGCAATTCTAAGCGATGAATCTAACAGCTAAACCAACCATGCAATAAAGGATATATATATAAAGGATATATATATATATATATATATATATATATATATATATATATATATATATATATATATATATATATATATATATATATATATATATATATATATATAGAGAGAGAGAGAGAGAGAGAGAGAGAGAGAGAGAGAGAGAGAGAGAGAGAGAGAGAGAGAGAGAGAGAGAGAATGCAACAGGATATATACTAGTTTGGTGTTATTGTCCTCACAGGCACCTATGTTTAGTCTCTGATGGCGAACTACCTAAAATTTGTTTCTTCCATAAATATGAAATTTGAGTACTGTTTATGTTACAACAATTCAGATAAGCAAAAGATAAGTTATAAAAATCCAATCTATCTTCTTCCTTTCTTCTTGATAGAACTTGTTTGCAACTAGCTACCACCACTAAAACTTTGATCTTTACCAAGATCTTGATCTTCAACCTTTGATGGACTTAAATCTTGATAATTTTTTTTATTTTAACTCAATATAGAAATTACAAACCTTAAATACTTCTCTTTAACAAGTTGACAAATCTACACAAAAACTCCACAATAATGGAGAAAAGCTTCTTTTTCCTTCAAGAAATTTCAGACCTTTGATATTCTCCAAGTTCAAATTCCTCTTTGCAAAAATCTACACACTTTAATAAACAATTAGATCTCAATATTTCCTCACACACACACACACACATAAGAAATTTTTTCCATGAACATGATTAAGATGAATATTTGAGAAAGAAAGAAGTTATGCTTGCAAAGATTTTTCTAATTGGAAATATTTGATCTCACTTGAAAAAATTGGAATGAAAAACATATTTATATATGCAAGAGAGAAAGTGTGAAAAAGGAGTAATATTGAACTAAATGAATATACTCAACAATTTCATGAATCAATTTAGTTGATTCGATTCATGACTTAATTTGAGCAAACATAAAGAAAATGCACTTTATGGCCACTTTCATGAATTGAGTCATGATCTAAGTCAAAGGGCATTGAATTAATTCACGACTTGATTCAAAAGGTACTGACTCAGTTCAAGACTTGATTTAAAATGTGTTGAATAAATTCACGACTTGATTCAAATAGAAGAAAAAAAAGGTATTGAATCAAGTCACGACATGATTCGGGCAAACAAAATGAAAATGACAAATCTAGCTACTTTCATGAATTAATTCATGAATGGATTTACCCAACTTTGAACATTTTTAAACTTATCAAAGTGCATGGAAAATATACTTTAACATGTGTTTGATGATTAATATATCAAAGAAACTCAAAATAAACGATAAACAAAAAAAACAAAGCATCAAAATAACTAAATAACTGATATTCCATCAGAGGGAAATTTCAGAGCTCACACAAGAAAAGATGGAAGAAGAATATGAATGAGACACAAGAAATGGTGAGGATAAGACATCTATTTATAGTGTGCCATCTAGAGATTTAATTTTGTATTCTAGGAAAGCATTTAAGATTGATTATGTTGATTAAAGATGTTAGTTCCATGGTTCTATGATTGGCTAAATTTTGGTAAAACATGATTTTACACTGATGTTAAGTAAGATGTTATAACATCTTCATCAACTGTTATGACAGTACTACTGTCATGTGTTTCAAACAAGATGTCGAGACAGATGTCATGATATCTTTGTCTAGTACAGCAGGCGCTGCTACTTTATATATCTTGACAGAGGTGTTTTAGTTTGATGAGATTCTCTTGGATATACCTCATCAGTATGCACATGTCAAAGAGATCTATTAGGAACAAAGTGCAAATTTAATTAGATTTTATAAAAAGGATCTTTGAGACTTTTTAGGAAACTATAAAATATTTGTTCCTATTTTTATGGAGAAGATTCTGCAGAAGATATACAATGAGAAGATTTGTTATTTGATTTGATTTGATCAAATATGAGTTAATCTTAATTATGAGAAGATTTGGAGTTTAATTTGATTTGATTTGATTTGATCAAATCTAAATTGGTGTTATTTATGAAAAGATTTGAAAAATTATTTGATTTGATTTTATCAAATCTGAGGAAGGTTTTGCTGAAGTCCAAGCCCATACTAGAAAGAGTATAAATAAGGACTTGCTAGACCTAAAGAAGACAAGCATTCACAACAAGAAGATCTTGAGTGCATAATAAAGGTTTAGGATTTTGAGAGTCTTTTGTGTGTGACTTTGTAAGTCACCCTTTGTATCTTTTGATGCATCATGGTAGACATATTTAGGTTGTAAGTCGTTAATTGTAAATTGTTCACTCAAAGCTTGTAAGCAAGAGTGTATTGTTCTTGATTGAAGCTGTTAAGCAAGATCAAGTATTGTCTTGGAAGAGTGTCTTCTAAAGTTTTATTAATTTGTTGTTATCACTGCTATGATTGAGGGGGAGTGAGAGGGGTCTCATATCTAGGAGTGTCCTAGGTAGAATTTGCACTGAGTAGGGATTAAGTGAGGGGTTGTAAACGGGGGAGTTTAGCTCTGAATTGATACTACTGATAGTGGATTTCCTTTCTGGCTTGGTAGCCCCCAGATGTAGGTGATGTTGCATCGAACTGGGTTAACAATTCATTGTGTTATTTATCTTTCTGCATTTAATATTCTGCTCAATTTAAATGGTTAGATAAATTGTTTTGTCAGTCTGCAGATGTTACAACATATGTCATGACATTGTTACTTCTTAAAGTATATCAAAATGCTCGTGTTCTGTCCTTGTTCTATTTTAAGCAGAGCTCAATGTCTCTACATATGTCTAGGACATCTGAAATCTGCATACCATAATTTCAATTGGTATTAGAGCAGGCATCATGTCTGTTCTGGATGAGATCTTGGGACATACTTTCTGGTGTTTTAAACAAGGAGCAGTTGTAGCTGATTTGCTGATCTTGCAAAATGTTTGGGCTACTGATGGGTTCTTGAGGAGTTGTTGCTTATGGAGTTAAGGGGGAGTGTGTGTTTACTCCTGCTTTTGAAGGATTAGGTGTTTCTGCTGTTGTGCTCTCTGATATAGGAGCTTCTGTGACCTGTTGAATGTTTCTGCCAAAGGAGGAGTTAGAGAGATCAGATCATCCATTCTGGTATACTCAAGGGTATTGATGGATGAGGTCAGTGTTCTGGATCGCGAGGAACAACTCTGATGATTGTTCAAGGTTTCTGAGGAGTATCTACAAAAACTGCAGGAGGAATGGCTACTTCTTCTGTATGATGTCCTATAAGATATTCGGATACCTTGTTTAGGGCATGCTAAAGATGTTCTTTTGGTGGTTCCGCTGCATATTTTTCTGATGGAAGAACTCTGGTAGTCCTGAAAGAAGATTGGCATGTCTACTATATACAGTTTGATATATGGTTGTGGCAGGTGTGTAGATGGTTGGAAGATGGTGTCTACTGCTGCTCTGTTCGGTCTGACAGGATGTTGATCCTGCTGGATGCTGTTTTGTTTGGGCTGTTGCTGATTTTTGTTCTACGGGTTGTTGAATGATGTAGCTATGTTGTTTGTGTGTCTGGGTTGTTGCTTGTGTGCTTGGGTTGTTCTGTTGTGTATTACAAGTTGCTGAAGGCTATTTTAGAGAAGATAGTGGAAGGTGATTTATTTTCACCACTCATGACTTGCAAGGGTTCTATCAACAGAGGATGTCATAGGCCGGTTGAGTCAAGGGTGTCAGCCTTGATGTTTCAACATTAAGGATCTGATATTCAACCAAATTTTGAGTAGAGATTCTGCAAAATCTTGTTGATTCAAAGAGTGATGTAGATGATGATCTTGGTACCATTTACATGTGTGTTCGCATTCTTCCTCAGCTTGGACCTACAGAGGCACTCAATTTGTCTAGAAAGTTTCCTAGCAAGGAACTTGTCTAAAAATTGGTGTTAAGGGAATTAAAGATGAAGATTTCATCATTTTGTTGAATTGACCTTGGATCAGTTTATTTCTGATCTAGGTGAAATGGAGAGCAGTAGGTGTCAAGGATAAGTGGAGGTTATCTTTGACTTTCTGAAGAAGTCTCTACTTAAGGAAAGCGTGATTCCTTTTGTAAAGATCTTTTGTGACCCATCCTCTCTGAAGAATCAAGCTTTGGCATGTTTGAGTTCTCTAAAGAGAAGGTTCTGAAGCAAATGCATTTCAAGGGATTTATTGTGGTACAATAAAGCAGAATACAGTTTGCAGGAGCTGCAAGAAGGAATAGATGTTGCAGGTCAAAGTCTTGATGTATCTAAAATGCCTTGCTATGGAGCAAGTAGGAGATGTAACTTGAAGATCAAGTTTGCTTGGTGGATCAGAAGATTTTCTAGAAAGAAGTTGTGTTAACCAAACAGTGGCATTTGGTTATTTAAGAAGTATGCTTGAAGAAAATTACTCTTGTGCAGAAGGGTAGTTGTTTGAAGACCAAAGGAGGTTCTGGCTCTGTTCATGTCTTGGAGCTTATGAAGGATGAGTGCCTTCTTTTGGGAGAAGTATGAGATTTTAATTCCCTCTATGGTATTTGGATTTCTCGTTGGTGAAATTATGCTCTCTGATGATCTTCAGATTGGATTACTATTCAGATAGTAAGTCCAAGTGGTTATTGTATCAAGAACCATAATGTATGGTGTCTGTTATATAATTAGGATGCCCTAACTAATGTTAGAACATCATATTGTCTGCTGAACCTGGGGTTCAGATTGTGGAAGCTGATATTGATGAGGTAAAGACTGTCTTGGATTATGAGGTGTTTATCTTGTTCTCTGACTCAGGGTAAGGCCAGAATACTTGTGGAGAAGTGGTTTCTTCTACTACAAGTAACTCTAGAAAGAAGTGGATCAGTTTGGTGCCTTCTCACTGTATGAGCATGAAGTTGGTCATGAGATATAAATGGTGAACTTGACAATGTATTTTTTTGGTTCTGTCATTGGGTGTCAATGGATCGAATCAGATTTGTACAAGCTTATTGGGAGTAATATAAAGGAGAGAGCATTATGATCTGGCTTCCACTGAAAGGATTTTCGATCAGCAGATTTTTGGACCTCTATCCAAGTGTTTTATCTTGTATTTGTATGACTGGTGAAGATGAAGATCAAGACACCATCAGCTTTGATTTTATGCATATAGAAGGACATTCACCCTGACATCTTGGAGATTTTTCTAGTCTTTCAAAGCTGAATCTGAGTGATCCTGCAGATAGTTATCCTGCGACTACTTTTGCTATTAGGGGGAGGGTTGATTATGCATGACAGGGGGAGCTGTGTACCTGTCTGATGTGTAGCTGCATTGTTGTAGCCTGTACAAAGTTTGTTGATTCTCGGGAAAGCTTGTATTCTTGGACCACTGGTGAGGTCGTAATGTCAGACAAGATGTCTTGACATTATGCTGTCTGGTGTACCTTTCTACCTTGATAATGTGACTATGGGTCTGGCTTTGTGAGGTTGTTGGTTTGAATTAGAACTGTGCTCACTTCTTATGAATTACCTAGGAAACAACATTGGTTATTGTCTGTGAGAATTTATTCTTCTCTGCAGAATATTTGTGTGTCTCAAATTGGGGATTTAAAATCAATTGTTTTGTGGCCTTAGTAAGTAATTAATTGATTATCCTTTTTTTTGGCATGTCAAAGGTGTCACTCCTGAAGGTGCAGCTTCAAACAGGGCAATAACTCAAGATTCAATGACTATGTTCATGGGGTAAAGCTATGTGGAGTTTATACTATGGAGGGTTTTTCTTATTATGGTGAAGCATGGTGTATGATTGCCTGTCATGAAAATGGCCATGGTGAAGAATCGTTTTGTCCTGGCTATTGATGGTCTTGTGGAAAAGGATAGTAGGTAGAAAGTAAAAGGAGAAGTAGTTTATGTTCATGACTTGGTGATTGTAGTCTGACTGATTGATGAAGGAATCATTTCTTAAGGTGCTTAAGAATAACTATTGTATTTGTAATGTCAGATAGGATGTCTGAACCTTATGTCTCTGAGGAAGCTCATGAGAGTTTATTTCTCTCTATGATTTTCTGGTGTTTGTGAAGCTGTTGTTGTGTCTTTCTGAGACCTTCATGTGTATCTTAATGAAATGTATTGAATACTATGGAAATAATAAGTCCTGTGGTTGGTGTCTTAAGAACCAAGGTGAGTGATAAAGGAGTTGATGTCATACTTGATGGCTTGGAATTAGGATTATGATGCTTGATAATCACAATTCAGAAGTGTTTTATCTAATCATGCTGGAGTATGATATGGAGGTAGAGGTCAAGACTACTCTGGATTATGGTGTAAAGTAGTCAATGTGCTAGTTCATTCACTACAAGAAAAACGATGGATTGCGACGGTTATTTTGGCAGATTACGACGGTTAAAACCACCATCAATTACATTCTACGACGGTCGTAGTACCGTCACAGAAACGTGTGTCCCCAGGCTGTTTAGCGACGGTTGCCAAAACCGTCACACCAACTGTCGTTATATTTCACGACGGGCTGGAACTGACCTAAATTGGAGATGGCGACGGTTAAAGACCGTCGTTACTAACCTTTTGATTTTTGTTTTCATTGTTGATTGTGATGCTTTAAAACTGTCGTGAAATACTGTTTATTTTGGCAGGTTACGACGGTTTGAACCGCCAAAATTTGCATGATGGTTTCCCGTGAAATTTCATTTTTATATTCATTATTATTATTGATTGTGACGGTAAATTGTGGCAGTTTGAACCGAGTGAATATTTATTATAAAAAAATTTACCCTCAATATTTTAGCATTATTATAAAAAGATAATAAAAAAATAAATAAATAAATGATGTAATCTTGTGTGTATTTGTATTCTGTCTCTGTTTGAGATATTTTCTCTAAAGAATGTTTAATAAATCTCTATTCTTATTCAATAAATATATTTTTGGTACAAGTTTCTATCAGTGTCATCAAACATTACACATGAAATCAGATAGGATGTTTTCACATATACAATCAGTGACAGCGATCACTAGTTCACATATATATTTGTTGAAGGAAAAGCTGCAGACAGTTGCTAGAAAAAACAAATTTCAGGTGTAATATTGTTTTATAAACTTCACAATCATACAAATCTAATTTGCAATATTTGTCCTATAATCTAAGGTATACTCAAACATATGTAGTTATCATGATAACTAATCTGATGTATGCCACTTTCATGAGCAAAAGCATTAGCTCCCACAAGAGCCTTGTGTGGTTGTAACTGCAAACCAGAGTACTCTTCAACCTATAGGAAACGATAAATACGAAACAAACAATCAACAAGTGTCTTTAAAGGGGGGAAAAGAAACAACAAAATGTTAATCGTAGATACAAAACCATTTTGCTTGTCATATAAATGTGCCTTGTATTGATTCCAGTGTGGAGATTGTTGAAGATATGTCCTCCGCATTTCAGGGCCATCACAACCTTGAAAGAAAGCAAAATAAAAAATGAGTTTCCACATACAAACAAACAATAATCTTACACTACAAGGTCAAGAAATTATGAAAAATTGTAATTTAATTAAAAAAAACTATCAAGATCCACAATAAGGTCAAGAACTTGTTTAAATCATCATAATAAAATTTTGAAGAGACAATTTACATCATCACCATTCCCCTCACTAACTTGCATTATGAAATAAATACGACTTAGTGTATAAAACAAAAAAGTAGTGCAACGTTTCTTATATAGAGATTAATCACAGTAATGAAAGGTCCTGGCCAGAAGTTTACCCTAGTGCAAGAACTAGATCCATAAGTAGATCTGTGTCTTAAAGATCAATCTTGTGGATGTCAAAGGGGATGATTTGTTTAATCCAAGAGAGTTTGAGCCACATTCAATGGAAAGCCATCATATTCAACTGCTTGGTATATCTGTCTTCACAAAAGAATCACACATAAATTATTCATGCAATGTTCCAAATTACGAAGCAACGTATACTACAATCTTTGACATATGTAATTTTATCCAACACTTATGTACAACAGAATCACCAACATGTCACAAAGTAAAAGGTGTTGAATTTAAAAGGAGATTTTGAGCAAGCATGTGCAATCATTCAAACCTAATAATTGGTTGGATATGTAGATGACACTCACACTTCTCTCTTTCTTAAGAAATTCCTTATACTCAGACAAACCCATATCTACCACTGTCAAATGGTCACAATGCTTCCTGTGGCATTGAGTTATACTTTTTAGTTAAGGCACGAGACCTACGAGTTTCTAATATATGGTTTTAAAGCATCCAAGGAACAATGCACATAGAACTAATATGATGGTTGTTAGTAACATAAAACATATAATGTTGGCTATAATTTACCTGCAGAATCCTGCAATTGATAATGCATCAATGCGAGACTCAGTCCCTCTAGCCACCATAACATCTGCATCTCCAAATTGAATTATTCCCATTACATCACTAATAGAATGTGACCCAGTAGCACAAGCAGTGATTGTAGCATGATCTGGGCCCTGTATTCAAGAATAGGGAAATAATACAACTCATGATTAATAATGTCTGCAAGGGTCAGGATAGAAAATATCTAAATAGCTCTTCAACAAAAACCATAATCAACTTTAGTACCTTATTTTTAGATGCTTTTGTTGACATGTGTTAAAACTTATAGTTTTTCTGCAATCGTATCCCGTACTCACTAAACACTTTTATTCGTTGCAGTAGATCCCCATTTGGTTGTTCACCATTTTTCGCTAACATAACTGAGCATATGATAGTTACATCTGAAAGCACTGCTGCTGCTAGCTAAAGACTTAATTCTAAAATCTCTAGAACAACCTGCAAAACATAGGGGAGGCTTATTAACCTTGCTAATGAACAATGTCTTAAGTACAAAAGCATTGAAATTGTTGCTAGTTCTCTAAACAAAGAACTAATAAAGCTTATCACATGAAAACCAATTCATTACAAATATAAAATAAAATGAACAACACAAACCATACATCTCAAATGAACATGCAAGTAAACAAATGATAAACATTTTGAAATGAAAAAAACATAATAAAGTTAAACAAACTTTAAGGTTAACATAACAAAGCTAAAATTAAATAAACAATAACATTTCAATATTATTGACTAATTTTGTTGATTTTGAAGCAACGATTATGTTTGTTATAATTAATTTATCATCGACAACCTCTGCATTCCCATGCTGAAGTAAAAAAAACACAAGTAGCTGCAGAACTTCCTGTCACTAAGTGATTCATATGCAATTATAACTGAGAAATTAGTGCAATAAACTGCAACAATTTTCTGCACAGATGTCGGCAAAAGGCCATGTTTTTGCAGGGATAATAATTGGAGATTAATTTCAGAACACCATGAACTTGAAAAGAGATAATCTTACCAAACCCAATATGATATTCCTAGCTCTTAAAAAGTATATCAAGTGCAGGAGAATAAAAACTCAAAAACTGTTCCCGCAATATCTCATATAAGAGATTCAAACACTTCTAAGAATATTCAATCCACTCAGACCATTCGAATTTATGCCCAATCAAAGCAAGTACCTGAGAAATCGTGGAAGCAACCCACTGAGAGGTTCGGTTATCTATTTAAGAATGTTCATTTCCAACAAACCTCAAGCATTTGACTGTAGAATTGTTGAAAAACAAGAAAGTAAATCTAAAAGCCGATGAAACTACAACAGTGTTCCATGAGTTCCTTCCTGAAGTAAATCCTCCATATCCCCCTAAAACTTAGTAATCAAACTCAAATACATTGTTAAACTAACAACCCAATACTTATGAAATATCAAAAGACTATCCATAATAACCCTCCTATCCGATTTAACAAGGTTAGGCAATAAAGCCCAAACTAGACAAAGATCAACAACATCATGAATATGAGGCTGAAAACAGCTCGAAAACTTCAATTATATCAACATTATAACACCGAGAAGAGTATGAAGTAAAGCTAAAGAATTTATATCATCTTCTAGAAGCACTTGACACGCTTTGAGAATAGGTAAAGCGTAACTTTCAGTTCCACCTACATTGAAAAACTCGTGAAGACCTTGAAGCGTGAGTTTTGTAGCATCAACTGTAGTAGTAACATTGCTAAGTAACAATAACGCCCAACCGATGAAACGATCAACCAAAGTAACAAGTCATAGTTTTGTCTACCATTAGAAGGGAAAGGAATTGATAGATAACGATGCAGAGTTCAAGTTAATACAAGTTGAACAGAAAAATTATTCATACAACAGTAACACGCAACAAAGTAATACATCTAGAATAACATACAAATATAAGCAAATATGTACATGCTAACACACCATATCAAAACAAGATGAGCACACACAACATGCTCATCCAATGCAAGAATAGACTTCAAAATCCACTCAAACTCAACAAGTAACTGAAATAGAGCCGCCGATCCACTAAAAACCCCAAACCGAACAGAATTGTCAATCTGAATCAAACCTCCATTCGATATTAAGCATTGGCATTGATAGAATGAGTTACTTAAAACTAACCCCAAAAGGAACAGAGCATAACATAACACATAGGTAAATTGATTAAAAAAAACCTAAAACAAAAGATAGTTGTAAAGCAAGAGAGTGTGTAAAAATTAACTTATCTCTGTAGAAATGTTTGAGTTGAGCGACACCTTGAAGACCTTTCAGAACAAGTTTTCTAAAATTTCTAGGACCCACAGTGGCATTGTAAGAAATAGTTTACAGTTATACACAAGAGATGAATCGGTAGAGGTGATACACTAGAGATGAATGTTGAAAGTAATACACAAATGGTGAATCGTTGCAACAGTAGATAAAGTAGAAAGGGTTAGGTTAGGTTTTGGAAGAAGAATCAGACAGAAGAAAAGATAATTGATGGGTTTTTGATTATTTGAGAGGGAATGAATTGGGGGAACAAATTTTCCCTTTTCATTTACCACTCAATAAAAAAATTATTTTATAAAATAAAAAATTAACTAAAAAACATAATAAGGACGATTTTAAGATAACTGTCGTGAAAACCGTCGCAATCTAGTTTCTAACTGTCGTGACAACCATCGTAGTCTAAAAATAAGGACAATTTTGTGATAACTGTTGTAAAAAATCTGCGACAGTTGACCCTAATTGTCGTAACAACCGCTGCAATTTAAGAATAAGGACAGTTTTGTGATAACTGTCGCAACTCAAGTGTCATAAAACTCCTTTTTTCTTGTAGTGATTTGCATAAGTTGAAAATAAAACTTAGTGCCCTGATTTGTGCTGAAATCAGAATGCTTGTGGGGAGGTGGTTTCTTCAACTAGAACTGATCTGATTGATAACTTGTGAAGCAAGAAAATTGAGAATTTTGTTTTAGATTGATAACTTGTAAGTATGTCAAGCCGGGTGTGCATGACATCTTGCCTATCCAAGGAGTTATGATAACTTGTGTGGACGCATAAGGCTATTTGTCATATATGTTCTGGGTGGATGATTAGTTCAGGGTGTCAGGATGTATTCTCTAAGAGATATGGTATCTAGATCTGTACGAATCAGGATTGATTTTACAGTGGTTAAGTGAGTTCAGCAGGGGGATTTAAGTCCTTGTCCATGGATTGTTGTTGTAGTGGTTCAGTCTTTATATTGATTGGGGACCAAGCAGTTTGTGTATCTCTTAGGAGGTTGTGAGATGTCAGACTAGATATTCGGATACCATGTGCAGTTTGTCATCTGAAGTCTTGCTTTAAAGCATGGTGATTCTGATTTAATTTTTGGGTTTGGCTCTGATTGATGTGCATCTGAGTTTATATGTGTGTACATTTACTCCAATTTTTGTCAATTTTTGGCTAAAAAGGGGGTATTAAAGTGTATCAAAAGTATCTGTTGTCCTGATGATATGTCACATGTATTGACATGCTGACCAACATTGTGATAGGACTTGGTTACTGCTAAGGAAAGAGTAGTGTGTTGTTATTGCTTGCTGAATGCAACTATTAAGGGGGAGCATGATAGTTTGTGAGGCTGGATGTATTTGATAAAACTATTGTTGTTGCTGATTTATCATGGTATGGATGTTTTAGCCAAAATTTTCCAAATGGGGAGATTGTTAGTTCCATGATTCTATGATTGGCTAAATTTTGGTAAAACATGATTCTACACTGATGTTAAGTAAGATGTTATAACATCTTCATCAACTGTTATGACAATACTATTGTCATGTGTTTCAAACAAGATGTCGAGACAAATGTCATGACATCTTTGTCTAGTACAGCAGACACTGCTACTTTATATCTCTTGACAGTGGTGTATATTTTATAAGTATTTCTTTGCACAACTTCATTAATAATCGTCAAATTCCTAAGTTACAAAGCATACCTGCAAAACACTAAGGTTTCACTTTTGGTGCCCATGTTTTCTAGAGCCCAGGTGCATTAGTTCCAGGAGATCTAAGGTTGTTACCTTTTGATCTTTTCAATTTATCAAAACAAAAAGGTTCTAAGTGACATATTCTCTTACAGTGTGTGCACTTATAAATCGAGCGCTTATTGTCCTTATGATCTATACCTTTCCTAGATTTTTTATCCATTTTAAATCCTACTCCTTTTCTATTTAGGGAAGGTTTTTGACTCGATAAGATTAAGTTAAGATTTTCTTTTCCTTGGGTAAGCTTTCATAGGGTTTCACATGAATCAGTTACTTCTTTTACAAGGCAGTCACACCGTTTACATTCTCCTTTGAAATTTTTAAGCTTAGTTATTTCTATCTTAAAAGAATCATTTATTTCTTTGAGATGTCTTAGATATTCCTTAAGACCTAAGGTGCATTCTCTTAGTTTATCATTTTCTTCTACTAATTGACCACTTATCCTAAACAGTTGAGCATAAGACGGTTTGATACCTGGAATAGTATCTGCCTCGCAAGATTCCTTTTAAGCATATTTCATTTTTTTGTTGGAAGAAGATTCTTTCACATTTCTCACCGAGGTTGATATCTCTCGTCCTCTTCTTTTTTTGGGTATTGAAGAAACTTTTTTGTCTTCTTTGTTATTCCACGAACAAGAGTGTCCTTCATTAGTATAGGTGAATATTAAGGTAGGACTCCTTTGCACTTCATCACTTTCTCAGATGCTTTCTTTTGTAGACACTTACTTGAGTTTATATGAGATGATGCTTGAGTTTATATTCTATTTGGTTGCCATTATTAGATAGTAAAGTCCATCAAACTCTAATACTTAGGTTTGAATCTTTATTCATTTAATAAATTATGATTTACTTTGCTAGAAGGCATTAGAGTCATCATAAATCAGTTGTCATCATCAAAACTTCAACAAAAGATGTTGTCCTTGTTAAAAGAATATCACATGTAAAACAAGGTTGCCTACTAACCATTATTAGATTCAAGCTTTTCATCTATTAGATATGCTAAAGTCTAAACATAGATTTAGGTTGAATATTCGTATAGACTATTGAAACTTAATGTTATCATATTGGTTAATAGGCTGAGAGGTCGTCTATTATGTAATACGATTGATCACATTCTTGACTCAAATACGAGTTGCGATGAGTGCAACGAATAGTAATAATAGTCTATTAAAATTGCATATTATTGATCAAGGATATTACATAAGAGTAGGCTGATAAAATCTAACCCTAACAAATTTCTCAATTGTTAAACACCAAAGTTCACTTTATTTTATTTATTTTACTTTTTGTATTAAAAAACAAACATCTGATAATTCATTCTTATAATCATAAAAACTATTGAACAATTTTTAAAAGACAACGAATCCATATGAGGACGATAAAAATGAATTTGAGTTTGAAGTGTTGTGACTTAACCATAGGTAATTATGCAAGGACTGTTCTTGAAGACTTTCACCCTTACATTGGTGAAGTGATGACATGCTAGAACAAGAATACAGTTAAACAGCTATTATGCCATGGATTGTTCTTCTCTTTATTCAAATTTTTGGAACTGTTGAAGACTTTCACTCTTATATTTTAGTATTGGTGACGACATGCTACAATACAAATTCAGGTTTGTCCTCTTTTTCAGCTTTTATTTTCTTTAACTGTCCCTTGCTTTCTGTGCTATCTATAACTTCATTTATTTGTATTTGTTTTTTAGTTTGATAGTGCTATTTTTACAGTTCATTTTCCTCTTGTTTTATACTTATGTGTAAGAAAAGAAAAAAAAACAAGTTTTACACCAATAAAAATTTATATTGATTAAGGAAAATATATTAAAAGAAAATAATGTTTTTTTTTTCTAAATCATTCTTATTGTGTGTTGGTAAATTTATTTTTATCATAAAAATTAAATGAATAATATTAAACAGTGATGCAAGACAAATAGATGGTAATTTTGAGACCGACATAGTTAATATCACTTTTTAAATTATTAAAAAAAAATTAATTAGTTGAAGGTATTAAAATTAGGGGGTTTCACATGAATTTAAACTAGTTGAAGGATATTAGAATTAAGAGTTTTTACTATAAGTAAATTGAGATTTTCAAATTTTTCAAAGCCTTACGATTCTCTAAAATAAAATAAAAGATGTATTTTTCAAAAGAAAAGCACTTTAAACCCTCTAAACAATTAAAAATAATGGTGTCTATATGGATTTCCTCCTGGCAAAACACATGACAAAAATGTTTGAATTCAAAACAGTGAATATTTGGGAGGGATTGGCATTTAAACGCATTTGAGTGCATCTTGTGGACAAGAACATTTAAGATAAATTATATGAAAAATCGATTTTTCATAAATTTTTAATGTTCTAATCTAAAATTTGTCTATTGTGACGTGAACATGAATGATAATATTTACGAGAGATCTGCTACGAAATTTTTTTTAATCAGGTCTTAATTTGAATTCAACTTTATATTTGCAATGTTAAAACTTTTAGATTGTGTTTTTTTTTAAATTTTTTATCATAGTTCTACTCATCAAGAATTTAATATATGTAATTGTGTGCAAAGAATATATAATTTATATTAAAAAAAGATTAATAAAAATTCTTTTAAATCTGTTGTATATATTTAAAATAATTTTTAAATGTCAAGATTAGTTTGATGAAGACCCACTAAAATAATATTTTTAAATATATTATATTAATTCTTAAATAAAAAAAATTCTCGAGCTTTTTCACTTTTATAAGATTGTTTTCAAATTGTCGACAATATAATCATTTATTTACCAACATAATCCTAATTAAGTACTTGACATTTTTCTACGATTCATAATAAATATTTTAATCAAAATATTAATTAATTCTCTCTTTTGAAAGATAAATTATAAAAGTAATATCAATTATCAGCAAATTCTTTCACAATTAAATTTCTTAATTTTTATGTTATATACCAAAAGTTAAATGGAAATGCACTGACAGTATAAAATTTTTTTATAATTTTATCTAATAAAAATATATTATTATGCTATATCATACAAGTTATTAAGTTATTTAAAATTTTTTTACAGAAATATGAAAAAAATTTACAATGGCATCCAATAAAAATATATTTTTCTATTATATCATATAAGTTATTTAAAATTTTTATTCTGATTTGACAAATACATAATCATCATTAGTTGATAGTGTAAAATTATTTTATAGTCTTATTGCATCATTCCTTTTCTTTTATATCAATAATCTTTATTTAGGATAAAAGATAATAATAGTTTTAAAAAATTTTATGTATTAAAATTGTTAATAATTGATATTATTTTTATAATTAAATTTTAATTTCATTTCTTTAATTAGGACAAATTATTAAATAAAAAAGAAAAGAATAAAAAAGAATAAAAATTTTAAAATCTAATTCATCAAACAATTAGAAGAAAAAAAACAAAGTATAATAACTTAAACTATTCATCAATGAACAGTCATCCATATAAAAAAACTATCAAACTATATTTAGGAAAATAACAAAGTATAATAACTATTAAATATATTAAAATATAAATCCTTTTATTAAATTTATTTGTATTTGGTATCATTTTCACCAAATTTATTCAAACACTTAAACTTTTGTCTCAAAAAAACCAAACACATTTAGCTTTTTATGGAACCAATTGTTCACTATTGTTAGTGTACAGATAGATCCTACATCAGCATCAATGTTCCTTACCACTATTACATTACACTTTTCCCTCTTCATAATTCCCATAATACCCTTTTCTCTCTTTCAGCTTAAGATTATTTTTCCTATGTATAACCTACTCCAAGAAAGTCAATAAATGGCTTCTTAATCTTGTCTCCCAAAATTGTTTCATTGTTTCTCTTTGTTGCAACTGACTCAGATACTGAAACTTCTGACTTTGAATCTGAATAATTGGATTGGTCCACAATCTTCAGCTTTTCCATGGGACCTATAGATGAACCTTTCATTGCACTGAAAATATTGTCAAAACCAAAATCCCTTGCTTCTTGGTTTCTTGCTCCAACTAAACCTAAAAATTGCATAAAGACAAAAAGTTATCGTAGCTTATCATAAATTAAGGCATGAGAGAAGAAATAAAATTTTTAATTTCATAATGTCATAGATAATAGAGATTAGATACGACCGTTTTCGATCGCACTCGCAATTATTTAACGTTCTTAATAATCGAGATTAGATGCGATCGTTTTTTTATCGCAGTCGTAGAGTTTAATATCGTAGATAATCGAGATCTGTGTAACCTTTTTCGATTGCATCCGTTGAAATCGAAAATTCTAAAATTACAATGCAGATTGAATTCACATATTTTATCTAAATTAATTCAATATATATTATAATTTAAAACACGAAAAAAATATGATTAAATATACAACACCTCTGTAATATAGGTGAATTTCGATTTATCTTTTTGTAAAAAAAGTTTGAATCTCTCCCATAAAATGTTAAAATTTTATATTTTTTGTCTCCTAAACATCAAAGTTACCCCTGTAACTTTTTTTTTTGGTTTAACCCAGATTCAATGTTTAAATTCTACATTTAAAGAGATAAGTGAGAGAATAAAAAAATATTACAAAGCTAAAACAAAATTCGCCTATATTATATAGGGTGTTGAATATTTAATCCAAAAAATTATAATTTAAAAATTTTAAAAGAGAAACGTCGTCGATTGTGACCAATGCAATCTATATCAAACTTTCAGAAATATTAATAGTTCTAATATTACAATTCAAGTTAGATCGCGGTTTTAAATCTTCTTTTAAATTTTTTTAACAATTTTGACATGACGATCCAAACCAACGCCATAACAAAAAAAACTATTAAATAGATGAAAACCAGGAAAGTAAAATCATACCCATTTGTGATCTATAGGCTTGGTAATTGAGAAGAGGCCTAGTAGCAAGATTGAGATGAGGGAAAGTTGAGTTAGGCTCATCAATGGTGCTTGTGAGTGATTCATTAGCAACATTATTATTTGAAGCATTTTGAAATGTTGGCCTTTTCTTTCTAGATGAATGCTCCCTTTGCCTCCTAGCCATGATAACATGCCAATGATTCTTCACAGCATTGTCTGTCCTTCCAGGAAAGAGCTTGCAAATGGCTGCCCATCTGTTGCCATAAATTCTATGAGCTTGCAAAAGCTTATACTCTTCTTCCTTGCTAAAAGATGTCCTATTAATTTTAGGATCTAGCTGATTAAACCACCTTAATCTGCAGCTCTTCCCTACATTCAAAAAATAATAATAATAAACTCAAAAGATATATCAAAGCAGTTCGTAAATATGAGGGTTCGAATCCTAATAACTAATTTTGATAGTATTAAAATTCGCAAATCGGCCTCAAATATTATGTTGCATTGCGAATACTCCTTTTATAAAAATATTATCAATGACGTAGTGGATTTCGCTACGCACCAACCACTTGCGTCAGGTTCATTGTATTTTATTGAAATTAAATAAAGTATTTTAGTCAAAAAATTTTTGCAATTTTAATAAAATATTAAAAAAAATCTTGATAAATTTTAATTTTTTAAAATAAAAATGAACTATTAAAAAAATTAAAAAATAAATTTTCAATTTTAATAAAAACAAAAGTTTTGTGTTAAAATTTAGGATTATTATACCTGATCTACCCTGTAGATTTTCAGCAATTGTGTTCCAATTTTGAGGACCATGCTCAGCAACTAGTGCTTTAAGCTTAGCATCTTCATTTGGTCTCCAATGGCCTCTAATAAAAAGATTAGAGTTCATAAATTTTTGTGTTTCATAAAACATATTTTTAGCTTCATTTTCAGCCTCATCATTTTTCAAAAACATGTTTTTTTGACCATTCCCAAAATACCCTTCATTGTTTGGAATCATTTTCAAAGGGTTCAAACTCTCAAAGGGTATTTCAGACCTTTCAGACACTTCATGACCCAAAATGGGAGCAGAAGATGAAGAAGGAACTTGAGATAAAAAAGGAACATTCAAGTCCAAAGATAAACCATAACCATCATTGTTCAAGTTTAGTGAACTCATGGTGAAGAAAATTTTGATTTCTTTTTCTTGTGAAAATGATACAAGTAAAGAAAATAAGCAAAATAAAACAAATCAAAGGATAAGAAATTGAAAAGTAAAGAGATTCAATGACATTGTGAACTCTATCTCTCTCTAACATCCATGGCTTTCTCACATAAGAGAAAGAGAGAGAAAGAGAGAGCTTAGAAAAAAAACACAAGAGAGAGATGAGAGAAATAGTTTTCTTATGAAGTTTAGTTTACATGATTGAGAACAAAGAATGACAACGTTTTAAATAAGAAGAGATAAAGCACAAATAAAAAAAGTTATTTTTATTTTAGTTATTTTATTTATTTATTTTAATTTTTCTAACTAAAAAAATTAGTTAGAGACAAAAAAAGAAAACATAAAAGGATGAGGAAAGAGTAGAGCCCACATGATTTTGTTTACTCTTGCACTCTATTAGAGGAATCTATTTTTCTAATAAATAAAATATTTTTATGTGTAAATATATAAAATATTTTTATTCGCAAATACAGAGACTAATATTAAAATAAAATAAAATTATATCATTAAAAATGATTAAAAAATTTGATGTCGATGATTTTTTATTATTTAACTTAAATATAATATTATTGATTAATGATATATTCATTTCCATATTCGAAGACCACACGCATGGGTTGTGCGTGCAAAAAATTCAAAATAGTAGGTTCAATTAATATTATTGAGCACACGACACGATACATATCTATTAAGTTATTTATTAAGTTGAATAAATTCCAATTATCTCATTCAAATGTTTTTGGGTTTTATATTGAAAAAGAAGATAAAATTACATTAAAAAGAGATAAGATCAGAAGAAAAAAAATAATATAAAGTGTGACATTCATCCCCTTATGAATCGATTTTAGGATAAAGTTATGTTAGAGCATCCATAATTGAAAATTTTCCCCTATTTTGCATTTATCACCTTATTTACATTTCACTTTGTAATTTTCTTTGAGGCAAATAACTATTGTTCAAATATAACGTGTAATATTTTTTGAAAAAAATAATTATTGTTAAAATATAATAATATCAAATTATTAACGGGCCTCTTTAACAAAAAAACATTTGGAATAAAAAAATTACGAAATCCATGAATTCTTACCCAAATTTGAATCGAGGTTTGGTTGACATTAGATTAGATGAAATTGTTTGTCCAAGTGAAAAGCTTGAGAACTCATGGGCTCAGATTCCACGAGTTTAAGGATTTGACTCTTTGCACGTCTTATAAGTGGGAGAAAGTAACTTCATAGAACCTATTTTCT
Source organism: Lathyrus sativus (assembly GCA_963859935.3). Lineage (NCBI taxonomy): Eukaryota > Viridiplantae > Streptophyta > Magnoliopsida > Fabales > Fabaceae > Lathyrus > Lathyrus sativus. The sequence goes on along the minus strand of OZ012735.1, from coordinate 570,713,236 downwards.
AGAGATGTTATACCTCATTTCTAATATATTTCCATTGAGCAAATAGCTTGTCGCGCACGCTAACAACCATAAGTAGTGTGGATTCTTTGGGCTACAAAAACTGTCAAGGATATGCCTGCAAGCCTCGAGTTCTAACTTGTATTCTTCTTTTGAGATTGCAATGGCAAGATGGCCACCCTTGATATATGGTATTGAGATTTGACTTTGAGGGGGTGTTACATACATTGTTTACTGCATCCACGAAGGATTTTGTCACCTTTGTCACCTTGGAAGACAACGGTGGTTCTGAATGTTTCTTTTGAATTGGATCAAAAATGATAGTTCCTGGGAATAACTTATAAGGATGTACTATTACTATTAAAGAAGATTGGGGGAGGGATAATTAGGTCAACAATAACTCCAACATTTTTGAAGCTCCATGAGAGAGGATCACAACAACCTCATTGGCATTCCAACAAAGGGATATTCTTTCACTTGGTTAAATCGCATACATAGTAGTTATTTAATGGAGAAAAGGTTATATAGGGCCTTATGCAATCAATGTTGGTTACTCACAAACTCAATTATGAATCTTTCTACTTTCAATAAGTTAAGATTTGATCACTACCCTTTTCTTTTGGAGGCTAACTTCCCTCTACATCTTCATGCATCGCAATTTAAATTTCTTAGCATGTGAACTTGGCATGACAAGTATGAGGATTTCATAACTAAGTGTTAGGTTGTCTCAATCATTAGTTTCCCTATGTACATTATTAGCAAGAAGTTTCAGTTACTCAAAACAAGTTTCAACACTAGAAATGTATAAGTTTTTGGGAACATTCATATAATGGTTAAAACTTCAACTAAAAAACTAACTACAATCCAAAATCAACTTAGCTTGGATAGAAACAATGATAACCTTATAACTCGAGAAATCTTTTCCCAAAATGATCTTGAGCATGCCCTTGCCAAAGAAGAAATGTCCAAGTTAGAGAAATCCAATGTTAGATGGCATTTGGAGGGGGATAGAAACACTACTTTCTTCCACATATATAATGTCCTTGATGGTTTTGGATGAGTGTTTTTCCGAACTTGGCATATGATCAGAAAAGATGTTTGCAATGCATTTCTTTACAAGTGTATGGATTTTTCTTAAGTTCAATTCCAACACTATCATCATGTTGCCTAAATCAAAATATGTTGATTCCATGGATAAGTTCAAGCCCATAGCCTTAGCCAAATTCAAATTCAAGATTATTTCCAAAATCCTTGTTGGTGGGTTAGCTCTTCTCATGCCATCTTTAGTCTCTAAGGAGCAAAGAAGTTTCATCTGATGTAGATGTATTAAAGATAACATATGTTTAGCATCTAAATTATAAACCATCTATATCCCAAAGATTTTAGAGGCAACCTTGCTCTCAAAGTAGATATGACTAATTCTTTTCACATCGTAAGTTTGAGATTTCTTCTCCATGTTCTTCACAAATTTGGATTTAACCATTTCTTATACCAATGGATTCAAGTCATCATATCTTCACCATATATTTTAGTTTCCATAAATGGTGCTCAACATGGCTTTTTTAACTACACCATGTAATTTAAACAATGAGATCCCTTATTTCCTCTTCTGTTTTATCTTACAGAAGAGTTTCTTAGTAAGAGCATTGCAAAACTTGTTATTAAAGGTTCTCTAAAGCTCATAAAAACTAGCAAAGATACCTACTTTACTTCCCATGTTCTTTATGCATATGACATTCTCATTTTTTTGCACGAGAAATATTTCCAACATTCATCCCTTAATTAGTTTGTTTAATGGGTACTCTCTTGCCTCATGCCAGGTTGTCACAAAGCCAAATCATCCATTTTCTCCAATTTTGTTCCTTCTAGTAGGATTTTCCATATTTTGTTGATGATAGGATTTTAAAGGGGGGGGGGGTGTCGCACCTCAAAAAATCTCTTTTTCGAAAACATACGACCCTCGCGCGAAAGGCGCGGAAATGCGGTTCGACAGAGTCGCCACCGAACTTTATTTTTCCCTAATAGACGGGAGAGGAAAATATCGAGAAAACCTCGCAAAGGCGGAAGGAACACGGCCGTCGCAACCATATTCCTGGGTTCGGGAGTCGGTTACGTGAGGGGAAGGTATTAGCACCCCTCGCGTCCGTCGTACTCGACGGGAACCTCTTAGTTCGAGTTGTGATGGATGTTAGCTAAACTTAATTCTTCTCTTCTCGCTACTAAAGGCTAAAGGGATACGAAAGGGATAAAGACGCTAGAGGAAAGGGGGTGATTAAAGGATAGGGTGCTCGCCAAGGATTGGGGCCCTTGTGCCTACGTATGCTCATTCGGACGAGAATGAGAAATCAGAGCGTCGTAGTTCGACTACGGGAAAGGATGGGGGAAACGGGAGATGTAGGGGAATGTGCTCGCCAAGATCATCGCAATCTTGTGCCTACGTATCTTACATTCAGACGAGAATGAAGAATCAGAGCAGTCGTAGTTCGTGGTAACAACCACGAAAAGAAACGGGATTGAATTGGTTTGAAGTGGGTACGAATGACGATTACTCAAAGCTTAAGAAAGTCTTCTTAGACCTCAAGTAATCGGGAGAGCGAACCAAAGACTTGGAACACTCTCTTTTTCATCTTGAAGATAACGTTGTTTGAATGGGTGAGGTTTGAAATGATGACGACTACTTGAAGCTTAAGAAAGACTTCTCAAACTCTAAACAATCGGGAGAGCGAACCAAAGACTTGGAACACTCCCTTTTTCATTGCAAAAGAAGTTGTGTTTGAATGAGGTTTGAATAAAGAGTTGGAATCAGATGACAATTACTCGAAGCTTAAGAAAGACTTCTTAGTCTCTAAGTAATCGGGAGAGCGAACCAAAGACTTGGAACACTCTCTTTTTCATCGAAAAGAAAGTTGTTTGAGTTTGAAATGGTGTATAAAAGGATGAGATTGGTCGGATTACGAGTACTTGAAGCTTGAGAAAGGCTTCTCGGGTCCAAGTAGTCGGGAGAGCGAACCAAAGACTTGGGACACTCTCTTTTTCATCGTAAAAGAAGTTGTTTGAAAGGTGAGTGAAAGGATGAGTAATTAGAGATGGTTGAATATTATCGAGTTTGTTAATATTATTTAAAGGCGTCAATTGATCGCACACGAATAAGATAACTCGCATCCAAACAATCGAAAGCAAGCTCAAAGACTTGAACCCACTCTTTACACCTTGAAAAAGCATTAAATAATTGTTAATTGATTGATAATTTGTTTCGAAAATCCACTTGACGTTGGATCAAGGGTTTGACTCATTATCGCGTGCAAAGCGTGTTGAAAATGAAATTGTTTGAAAAAAGAGACCGACTTGACTTACGCATCAAGGGTCGAGTTGTAATAGGTTGATGGCGAATGCGTATGAGCACTCGACTTACGGGTTGTTTGAAAGTGGCTCGATGATGAATCGAGGATTAGTTTGAAAATAGTTTGATCCGCTCTAGTCCCTATGGGTGCTCCTAGGAGATAAACTAATAATCAAAGAAATGCGAGACATACATCGGAATGGGAGAGGGATACATGTAAGTTACATGGGATTGCACGAAATAAAGGGGTCTCATTGTCAGGTAGCCCAAGAGAAAGCCGTGTGTGTGCATTTGTGTCCTAAAATACGCCTTGAGAAAAGTCGGGCACGACTCAAAGTTAGGATACCTGCAAATGACCAAAGATCCAACAGTCCACCAATTTGGCTTTTAGGAGTTTCGATAATTTATTAGGTATTTTCGAATATGGGTGAATGAATATGAATAATGAGATATGATAATATGAATAATAATATGATAATAATATTCACGATAATATTTAACGGAAATTAAATTTAATGGTTAGTGAATCGAATCGGGACACAAAAGAATGGATCTCGTCTTAATCGCAAACATAATGCCGATTAATCGAAGGTAGCCTATCACGATCTCAAAGTACGGAAAATGACCCCAATGGTCATTCACCATAGATTTGAAATCGAGAAGGTTATCAACTTCGATACGCGACGCTTACGAATAAAAGACTTCATTGATCCAAAAATCGAAATAAAATCGGAAAAAGAAGGTGGTCTCGGATCCTTTGTTTCACGTCAATAATTTGACGGTTAAACATTGGTAATCTCGTCATCGACCGAAAAAACACGAACTAAATCGAAGGCGAAAGCATAACCAACATTATTTGCAAAAGAAATCTTATAATGAAATTAAAAGGAAAATCTCAATAGAAATTTGGTAAAAAAATTAGTGTAAAGAAATAATTTTTTAAAAAAACTCATTAAAAAAAAATCTTGTTAAGATTCACAATAAAAGAAGATGGGTATGTTGTAAACGGGTGATGTGAAATAGAAATCTTGTAGAATCATCATGGCCTTGTGGCCCATTCATCTAGGATACTCGATAGGTAAGAGAGGTGTGGATCTTGCTGGAGATGTGTGAACCCCAAAATCCACCGTTGGCCCTAAAGCCTATCAGCCGTGTGAATAATAAAAATACTTACATAAAAAAGAGTTAAAAGAAAAAAAAAACAGCTACCGAAACACACATCACCAGAACAAACGTGAACAAAATACATAAGCAAAAGCGAATTTCATCATTCTGAAAAAAACGGGGTACGATGGTTTGAGTCTGAATCAACCAGCTCGAAACAATAGCGCGTGAACCGAACGACACTCCGCAGGCTAATACAGCATAAAACAACACCGTTTTCCTTCGTCTCACCTCAAACACTCGTGGTCTGCTAGATTCAACGATTCTCAGGTTTCAAATAATCTTCTTCAACTCTCTCTTCTTCACAATTTCTTTTCTGTTCTGGTTTGAAAATGGGTTGCAGATTGGGAAAAACTTGTTTGTCGAAGAAGAAGATTGAAGAAAATGGTGATTTGAGGGTTTATGGAAAGAGGAGAAAAGCCGTTTAAAGGAAAGAGTTATTGGGTTTTAAAGGGTTGAAAGTTGAAGAAAGAAGAAGGAATTTTTCGGTTGGAAAAGAGGTTTAGTGTTTTTGAGTTGGAGGTCGAAGGTTGGAGAAGGAGATGGAAGAGAGTTATTTTGAAGATTGAAGGTTCAATTTGGAGAAGAAAACGTCGGCTTTTTGATGAAGGAAGGAGGAAATTTTTAAGATAGGAGAAGAATCAGTTTTTTAGGTTTATGAAGGAAGCGGCGCGTTTTTCAGAATAGGGTTTTCTTTCTTTCTTTCAATCCGAAGCTTTTATATCTAAGGTGAATTACTGATCTCTTGTCATTTTCCCCTTAACTCTGCGTTTTGCAACTTTGTATATTGGTGCCGTTATTGGTTTGTACAAAGTGATGGTTTGTACGTTTTTCTTTGTGTCCCTGTACTATCTGGAAATGGTGGGGCCCGGAGAAAATATGGTTTTGTGGTGTGCTGCTATGTGACTCTGTGTGGGGTAGTCTACTGATGCATTTTCGTCTTTACTTGGATGTTTTGCAGGCCTTTTTGTTACTCATGGTTTGTAGTGCTACAGATACGCGAATCAACGGAGGTACGCAGACAATAGGACGCAAGTCATGGCCACGTGACCACTACTTGATACACCTTTCGTGTGTATGGCTGTGAAATGGTAATAGTGTGTAGTGACTATACCAGTGTTCTCAATTCATGAAATTACGGTGACGGTAACTGGTATCATCACTTTTCTCTCCTTTTTTCTTCAAATATTATTTATCTTTCCGTATTGTTTCCGGTTGAATTCAAGTCACAAATTTTTGTTGTTGTTTGCGTAGGACTTGTTGTGACAACTCGCAGGAACTATCATTTCGCACGGTTGGAGACACATAGAAGCATGACTGATCACGACAGGCGAAGCTAACATTATGCAACAACATGGAACATCATTTTGTGAAACCAGATAAAAACCGTATCTAGGCTACGGCAGAAGCATCATCACGGTGACCATCTAGAGGAGTCGCGAAAACTGATATGCCTACATGGAGTTCACGATAAATAGCCGATTGTGAATTTTTCTTGGCCACTGGGTTTTACAACTCATGACTTGTTGCCTTTTTATTGCCGGTTGTGTTCTGGGATCCCTCATGAGCTTTTCATTAGCTTTGCAGGTTATACGGGCCATATGTTATGCGTGCTGCGACAGACGTGGATGAGATGAATTCCTTGCCCAAGATATGGCTTCACACATTGAGGTTTAGCTTGGAAATCGCAAGCTGTGTGCTCAGCTCGTGTTATGGAATTATCGGCTTCGTGAACGTGAAGGCTGTGGGTCCTTGACAGAAAATATCGGTAGCAGGGCATGTTGTCTTCATTTTTACAATTGAAATCATGCGTTGAGGGCCTGTGAATCAAGGCTAGTGTAATGGCATGATATATACTCATTGGCATGAATGGAATGCAATGGGAGTAAAAACTCATATGCTATTGCTCTCAAGTCTGTAAGTCTCCATCCAAAATCTCAAGTGCGAACGGAAATGCTTCTCATCATAATTGGTGTTAAAATAGACATTCACAACAAGTTTTCTATTGTACAACAGGTATCAGTCTTTCCACTTGGAGTTTTAAGGTTAACAACTTGGAATCTTTGTAACAGCAGGAAGCGCATCAAACTTTGTTCACCTAGTGATTCTGGTGAGGATAATTTGCTTGATGTATACGAGAACCTTCATTTATATTCACGGCCTATAATTGTGCACTCTTTAGCGTAACAACTCATGTATTTTCTTTTCTCTTTTGCAGGTGAGTGCACGGCCATATGTACAAAGTAACGGTTCCGCGGTTCTGCAACTGCTTTGAGTGTGCTGCTCATGATGGTGGAGTGATTGTTGTTGCAATTGAGTATATTGTTGTAGTTGCAACTGCTGCTGCTGGTAGTAATAATGATGCCACATCTGATTGCAGCCTTGGCCATTCTGCATATATCCATATTGATCATTACCTTGCATTGCATGCTGCGATACGTTTGATATGGTACTAGCATGTAATTGGGACTGAGATAAAGAGTTTTGCGTGTCATGCGGGTTATATGAAACTTTGCTGTATTCATTTTCTGCTGCATATTAAAAGTGCATTCCATACTTTGCGTGCAAGACATGGGAAAAAGTGCTTGCGGTATTGTATCACTCGTGACAGGCTTCTTTTTGCTTCACGTCTCAACACGAAGGGCGACATGAATACTTACTGCGTAAGTTGGCCGCCTTGGTTTTGTGGCTGAAGCTGCTGGTAGTGATAACAGGGCTTGCCATGAAAAGGTAAATCGCTCGTCTCTAAGCTTGTTCCATTGTTTTTTTTAAAAACTTCTTCAGCTAATTTCCTCAATTCTTTTTTTATGCGTGACTTGCAAATTCGGAGCGAGAATTGAATAACTTGGATGAGGCCTTCTTCTCAAAGATCTGAATCTTCTAGCAGCAAATGGAGGAACTATCCAACGCACTCGACATTGCAGGCCATGAAATCGGAGAGTTACAAGAAAATTTCAACTTGAACAAAGGCCCCTGAAGCGGCATCTCACCATCACACTCCTTCTCAATCAAAATCGCAGCCTGTGAATCTTCCAAAGCTTGCTCCGTTAACTTGATGTGAAGAAACACATCTTTAACATCAAACCCTGCCTGTGAATAACTAGGAGGCAAGGAATCATAGTGTTCACGAATGTTGGACATAAGCTTCTCAGGAAGCTGGCTACCTGGGTAAAGCTGAGTAAGGTTTCAAACGACAGTTCCCCAAACGAGATTGTTGCTGAGAAGTGTTGTTGTTGGGTTTGGAAGAATCAAGGTTAAGGTTAATATTGAGGGTGTTTTTGAGGGAAGCAATAGCTTCGGAAACATTGCGAGTGAGTTTGTTGAACTTCTTGTGGATAACGGAAGAGTCTTTGTTGTTGTGTTGTGATCGTGAAGATTGGTGGTTGATGTCCATGAGGACTTGTTCTACCATGTCTTCGTCGTATTCACCATAACCGTCACACTAAGATGAGCTTTTGAACTAGACTCCCATATTGTTTTGAATTCAAAATTCATTTTAATCCATTGCTGTCATTTTCAGGTTGTGATTATGAGCACATTATGAGATGAGAATCGACGCGCATACACTAGCTACACGAAGGCTGAAACACCGCAAATTCATGTGCAAGAATATGCATTTTCCTGGACTGATTATGAAGGCATAATATTCCAACATTACACAGTGAGCATCCGGCGCGGTTTGAAGCAACAACTTGCTAGTCTTGGATTTTGGCGTGGCTTGTGGTAAATGGTATGAGGTAAGTAGTGAAATCCCATGTGCTGTTATTTTGTTTTTCATACAAATTGATTTTGCTTCTCTTTGGATTTGCAGGACAAGCTGTACTGGTTTGTGCAGAGTGGTCTGTGTGCATTTGCAGATCTTTGTCTTGGTTTGTCAGTGAAAGAAACCATTAATTGATGTGCAATAGCTGGCAGTATGTGTGGAAAAGATCATATCATGAATGGAAATCAAGAGTTGCGTGTCTTTTTTTTAATGATAATTCGTGGGGACCTCTGTTATGAAGAGAATGCAGGATTCAAGAATCATGGACGTTGGCCTCCTTTTTCAATTAAGAATCATGGATTGTGGATTTTGAAGACAAAACTCAAGATTGAGGCATAAAAATATATATTTAGGAGTATCCACGGCTATTCTTGGTCTTGGATCAGCATTTTAATTTTTTTATAACCTTGTAATGCCTTATCATGACCATAAGTCTCTGTAAACTTAAATTCAGATTGACAATAGAATCCCATCTTGGAACTAACTGCCTGTGCCACTCTTTGGATTTTAACTGATAATGAATGAACCTCTCCTCATGATACTTGAATGATGTTTTGGAGAAAAATCAAATTCAACTTGTAAGAAGGAAACTTAATCTCTTAAACGTAACCTTATGCCAACTTAAACACTTTGAATCATATCCATGGATATTCTCAACTTTTCCTAATTTAATATGAATTTAATTGAAATTCACCTTTTCTAAAAAACTTATCTTCATACCACATTTTCAACAAATGCTATTAATGGCCCTGATCATAATGCATATTCACAACACCCTTTTGATATCCAATGATCTTCAGTTGATAACATACGAACTCTAATACACTTGTCCACAAGATTCCCTTAATTCACATATCTTAGCATTAATTTAGCTGTAAATCCACAAAGCTCGAAACAACCCCTCCAATCACATCTTATAGAAATCAATTGAACCAAATGAAACAAAGTAGGTCACCTTGTACCATGACTCAAACTCGAAATTAATTCATGCCTTATAATTGAATGCATAGAAAGGTTACCAATCCACATAACCACTTGGTATAAGGAAATCTCAAAAGGTAGGACAAATTTGGGGTATGACAGGGGGGTCATGACTTTAAACTACCTAGGTGTTCAAATCTTCAAAGGGGGGTAAAATCATCATATATGTCGCATATTGTAGACAATATCATCTCCAAGATGGCTACTTGGAAGGGTTTCATTCTTTCAATGTCTGGAAGATTTATGCTAGTTAAGTCCATTATTCAAAGTATGATCACTCATACTATAGTTATATGTTCTTGACTTGTTGCATTACTAAAAGACATTGAAATATCCTCTAGGAACTTTATTTAAAGTAGGGGTGTTCGCGGTGCGACGTGGGCGGTTTTGACGCTAAAAATCATCTGAACCGCAAGATAAAAAAGCATGCGGTTCGGTTTGGTTGGTTGGCTTTTAGAAATAAAACGAAACCAATGCAGATTGGTTTGGTTCATTTTTTCACAAAAGTTTTATTGAGCCATACATACACCTATAAAGAACAGCATAACTTTGTGTTTAGCCATTCATACATTACCAAGTAACAACAAAACTCATCATATTTAGACAAAACCTTATCATTAAATATACAAAAATAAGATTATACAAAAGTAGAATGAAAAACATAAAATAGTAACATAAAAAATGTCAAAAATATTATAATAAAAAAGAAATAATAGGAAGAGATGAGAGACTAGAGAAGATGAAAAAGAAAGAACATAAGAGATGCGGGATTAGAGAAGAAATGTGCGATAAAAATGTAATTGGAAGAGAAAATAATAAAATAAAAATGAAAAGATGAAAAATAACGAACATAAGAGATGAGATGTACATGGAAAAAAAGATGATAAGAATGTGCGATACTACTAGGAAAGATTTGAGAAGGTTGAAACTAAAACCTTAAGTCTGAGTAAGAGAATATTTGTAAGGTTAAGGTATAATATGTTTGGGTTTTAGGTTGGATGTGGAATAAGTGAAGTTTGGGTTGTAACATAATGTGGTTTGGTTTGGTTTAGTTTGGTTTGCAAAATACAAACCGCAAACCAAATCGAACCGTGCAGTTTTATTATAAAATGGCCCAAACACATCCGAACCAAATGCAGTTTTTTCCAGTTTTGGTTTGGTTTGGGGATTTCTATTGGGTTGGTTCGGTTTTGAACACCCCTAATTTAGATTCAAGACGTAAACAAGAGAAATTTGGTCATTATTGCATGGAAGAAAATGTGTCGACCTCATCTTAATGGTGGTTTAGGTATGTAATCCATTCCTATACTCAATGAGGAAACCAACCTCAAGCATGGTTGGGACCTGTTAAATAATGGAGAATCATGGACCATAATTCTCAAATCCAGGGTTATTAAACCTTGTAAAAGAATTAGACATCCTATTTTTTCCACTCTTTTATTTGGCATCCAAATTGAATACACTACTCTCATGAACAATTCCACTTAGTCACTTAGACAGGGAACATCAATCATTTTTTAGTAAGATTATTGGTGTGGGCCTCCTCTGATCTTGGAAAAAATTTGGAGTTCCTTCAAAGTCAAGAAATCTCTGAACTGACTTTATTGTTGATGGTCAATGAGCCATTCCAGACAGTTGGATCACAACCTTTTATTTTCTTTCACAAAAACTTCATAGGTCTCTTTTGCACAACATAAGCTACGAAGACATTCTCATATGGCCACTTTCACACTTGGGGTCATTAAGTTTCAAATAGGCTTATCATTTCAAGGCTCCTTCTGGAGGGATACCTTAGGCAAAGAAAATTTGGAGCACATACATTCCTCCCTCTAAGTCCAAACTTACTTGGATGCTCATTATTGACATGGTCCTTCTAGATGAATAGTTGAAACAAAAAGACTGTTATTTGGCATCCATGTGCAGTCTTTGTAGCAAGGATGAGGAAACAACAAAGAATTTTTTTTTAATGTTCTTTTGCAAAACGCATTTGATTTTGGTCTACAACATAACCAATTTATCCAACATTACAACTACTTTAGAAGATTGGTGGCATTTTTGCATCGCAAATAGATCAAAGCAATGTAATTTGGATCTAGAATTTGTAATCACTTTCATCATTAGCAACATGTAGGAAGCACGTAACTGGGCTAGGTTCAAGAACCACACTCCAAATGTTTAGTATTCCATCTCCAAGATCAAGGCTCGAGTGCTTTTGACAGGAAAATATTATTTCAACATAATGGATAATTTTCAAGTTATCAAAGCTTTCAATGTCTCTATAAAACCTTCTAAAGCTCTTCAAATCATAAAAGTACTTTGGAAGCCATCTATTTTAGATTGGATCGAATGCAATTGTGATAGAGCCTATATTCATGATCTCTCTCTTGCTGGATGTGGTTGAATTTTTTAAGATAGATAAGGATATTTTATCTTTGCTTTTTGTGAAAAAGTCAACTGGTATTCTTCAACTCTTGCTGAGTTATGTGCAATGTTAAGAGACATGGAAATATCTATGGATAAAAATTGGGCTAAAATCTGGGTTGAAATAGATTCTAATTAACATGGTAGTAAGAAATAGGTGGAAGACTTGTACAAGCATTCTCCAAGCCTTCTTTGGTGCCTTGGCAAGTAAGAAATAGGTGGAAGACTTGTACAACTTTTTTTTTAAATAGACACTTTTATATTTCTCGTATATATAGAGAAGAAAACTCATGTGTAAACATATTTGCAAACTTAGGACTCTCTTTGAGTTTTCTAACCATTTTTGAGTCCATTCGTCTAAGAATTGGGAATGACTTTATACAAAATATGTTATGTATGTTTTTATTTAGATTTTCTTCCTTTTGATGGATATGTGTCTTTGTCCCCTTTTATTCTATAATATTTTCTTTTCTCGATATATAAGGCCTTATTAAAAAAAAAATCTTTCACAAAATAATACACAAATTAAACCTATTAAGTACTAGACATCATAGCTACATATTAAAAATACATAAAATACTCTAGTAAGAAGATATCGTATTTAAAAATAATTTATAAACATCAACATACACCAACTAAATAGTTGTTAAACTTATAAGTTAGTTAAAATACTTTCTAATAGTTTTGAACTATAATTTTTTTCAACTTTAAGATACTATGATGAGGAAAGAAATTCATCCATCAATTATGGATTCTTTGATAAAAAGTGTTCTGGACTGGGTCAAGATCTGCCCTTTCGTCGGGCAAGCCCAACCTAAGGTTATTGTGATGAGACCAAACAAGGCCCAATTTCCTACGTCGGGTAGGAGCCTTAACAAGGCACGTGCCCTGGGTAGAAGACCTCTGGACGGGGAAGCCCACACGCTTTCCCCCACGTACCCCCCACGCGGAGACACGTCATCAAGCAACTACCCATTTTCGAAAGAGATGGTCAGCCAATCTTCTGAAGATCACGGGGCAATTGATCCAGGGCGAAGACCACGTGCTGGTCTTCACTACACCATGTAAGCCCTGGCAGTTACTTGTATTGGGCTTGGCAATCCAATCCAATGCAATGTAACCGTTGACCCTGCGCTGGGGGCACATTATAAAAACCCTCTTTCACCAGAGGATCATGTATTCTATTCTCCACACCTTTTCTATGTATTTGCTCTCTATAGTTCTAGTACTTACTTAGGCATCAGAGCATTTTGCAGGTACATCCCCTTTCTCCTCCACAACTCCGATGAAAGCAGCAGATCACGACGCGTGGCAGGTCACTGACACCTTTTTGATACTATGATGAGGAAAGAAATTCATCCATCAACTATGAATTCTTTAATAAAAAGTAGTAAGTATGTTTTAAATTCTTTAAGGTATTGAACAAATAAATACTTAAATGTTAAGTAAAGTATAAATATAAAAGAATAAAAATGTTAAGAAAATTTCTAATCATATATTTCAAATAATAAAGTACAAACCAAAGCATCAACACATTAACCAAACAACTAATATTATTCAAATTTATCAACACCCACTACGCCAGAATTGACTTTTAACAGCGCATACAAAGACAACGCTTTTAGAAAAAGCGCTGCTAAAGAGGCATTAAAAAAAAAGAAAAAAATTGCTTACCAAAGACAACGCTTTTTAAAAAGCGCTGCTAAAGGGGAGCCCAAAGAAAGCGCTTTTTAAAAAGCGTTGCTAAAGGGGGGACCTAAGAAAGCGCTTCTAAAAAGCGCTGCTAAAGGGGGGGTCTAAGACAGCCCTATGAAAGCGCTTTCCTAAAGCGTTGTTGTAGGTCTAGTCTACGAGAGCGCTTTTTCCATAAAGCGCTGCTATATGGGGTACATAAGAAGATCTTTGAGAGCGCTTTTTAAAGCGCTGCTAAACCCATTAAAAAGCGCTGCTATAGATTTAGTTAGAATTAATTTAAAATACCCACCAGAATTTTTATAAGAAATAGAACAGTCATATCGTATTTCTTTCTTTCTTTTTCTCTGGTGAACAAAGTTGCCCTATAAACCCACCGTCGTCATCCAACCGTCGCCCTCCTCTGTTGCATTTCGCCATCGTTCACCGTCCGTTTTCGATATCCTCTGCTCGTCTGCATTGCATTTCTGTCATTGTTACGGTATTTGAAGTTTTACTCTGGTTTTCTTTTTTACTTATATTTTCACCATTGTTGCTGTAATCTTTAAGACAAACTGAATATGTTTTTATTATTTGAATGCAATCAAGTTAAGTCATTTTCTGTAATCTTTAAGACAAACTGAATATGTTTTTATTATTTGTATGGATATCTACATGTTAAGTCTCTCTGTTGCATGTTATATATTTTGTATTTTAATCTACATGTTAAGTATCTCTGTCATTGTTACGAATATTTTGTATGTTTTAGATTGACAAACAAGAGTTTATATTTTTTTAAGAGAGTTTATATTTTGTATGTTTTAAGAGAGTTTATAAGAGAGTTTTTATAAATAGAGAGTTTTTTAAGAGAGTTTATAAGAGATTTTTTTAAAAGAGTTTGTATGTCTTAACAGAGAGTTTATATGTTAAGTCTCTCTGTTGAATATGTTTTTAAGAGAGTTTATATTTTGTATGTTTTAGATTGACAAACAAGAGTTTATATTTTGCATGTTCAATATAGTTTGGAAATTCCTATTTTTTAAGAGAGTAGCTAACATGAATATGGTTTTATATGATATGGTTTTATATGTTATTATGGTTTTATATGTTGATGGTTTTATATGTTGATATGTTAGTATGGATTTCTCAATGTTTATATGATATGTTATTATGGTTTTATATGTTTAGTTAGGATTTCTCAATGTTTAGTAAGGGTGTCATTTTGGTTTAAGGATTATCTAGTATTTTTAATATGATTTGTTTTGGTGGATTATCTAGTATTTTTGTTTTGGTTAATTATTAATATGATTTTAATAAAATTTATATTTTCTCTGCTATAGGGGTTACCTGTGAAGAGCAAAGTTGTGATCGTTTCCAAGCATCCTACTGTGTAACATTCTTAGAAGTTAGTGATTTCTTTACAGGTATTCTCTATTTTGTTTAACTTTCATAGTTTAGTGTAGATTACTCAATTAGTATGGATAAAAAATGGATGTCTGGTAATCGATTGTCAAAAGAGTACGAGAATGGGGTATCGAAGTTCGTTAAGTTTGCTGTTGAACATGCCAAAGACCCCAGTAGGATCACATGTCCTTGCTTAGGATGCTGTTATGGGCGTCGAGTTGACGCCGTTCAGTTGGAATCTCATTTAATGAGACATGGAATTGATCGAAGTTACACATGTTGGACATTACATGGTGAGATAAGTAACGAGAATGTTGAACCCCGGAATAATACGACATGTGCTTCAAAGGACAATGGCAGGGATACATATGATTGTGATCGAGTCGAAGAGATTGCAGAAGCACTTGAAGAAGATCTTCAAGATTGTCCCAAGATGTTTGAGAGGTTGGTAAGCGATGCAGAGAAACCGTTGTATAAAGGTTGCACTACTTTCACAAGAGTGTTCGCGGTATTAAAGTTGTACAATTTAAAGTCGGATAATAGATGGTCGGATTAAATTTTCACAGAGTTGTTAGGCCTACTTCAAGAGATGCTTCCGGAGGATAATGTTCTTCCCAATCGAACCTATGAAGCTAAAAAAATGTTATGCTCTATTGGCATGAGCTATGACAAGATACATGCTTGTCCAAATGATTGCATTTTGTTTCGAAATGAATATGCATCATTAAACGAGTGTCCTAAATGCGGTGTATCTCGGTATAAGAAAAAATTGTCACCAACAAAAGTATTATGGTATTTTCCTATAATTCCGAGATTCAGACGCATGTTTCATAGTGAAACAGATGCAAAACACCTGACTTGGCATGCATATGATAGAATTGTAGATGGGAAGTATCGACATCCGGCAGATTCACCACAGTGGATGAAAATTGATAACGATTATCCTGATTTTGGAGAATAAGCTAGAAACCTTCGCTTGGCATTATCGACTGATGGAATGAATCTGCATGGTCTGCAAAGTATCTCACATTCCACCTGGCCTGTAATTATTATGATTTATAACCTACCTCCATGGCTATGTATGAAGCGTAAGTATATGATGTTATCTATGTTAATTTCTGGCCCTAAACGAAATGGTCTATAGTTCTTTTTTCCAACAAAGTAATCGATGATAACATTGGAGAAAAGGGGGATATTGATGTTGAGAATGAATCTTATATTATAGATGATCCAGATGAGAATATTAGAGAGGACGCATCATATATTAGAAATGATCATAACGAGGGAATTTGGATCAATCCATCTGTCCGTGTTGTTAAGAGACAAGTAAACCCCGTTAAAACGAAAAAAAGAAAGAGATGTTAAAGGTACTTGTAACATATTATTTCTTATTTATATCATGCAATAAAATAACATATTATTTCTTATTTATACCATGTTTTTCTTATTTATACATTTCTTATGTATATATTTCTTATTTACATATCTGCATGTCATTCATTTGATACTTTGGTTTTTCTGGATTACAGGTATATATATTATGGCCAGCAACGAGGAAACATCACATGATGGAAAACAAACAATAAAAGACGTGGAAGACGAAATTAAAAGAGGCATAACAATTATGAAAAAAATCATCCGTGCGAAAGATAAAGGAGTAAAATATGATGTCCATTAGAATGAAAGAGATCAGTTAGTTAAGCCTAACGGTGCGTTGCTAACAAGTTACATCGGAGCACTTGTACGTTCGCAAGTTCCGATTACTTGCGATAATTGGAGAATTGTTTCATTACAACCGGTTAAAGATAAAATTTGGAGCGAGATTCAGGTATGATATTTGATTATTTTTAATTATGTTGACAGTTACGTCTTTAAATTAATTATACTAACATGTTATATGTATGTGTGTTTGTTTGCAGAGATCTTTTAATATTGAAGATCATAGGAAAAAATATTGTATTCAATTGGCCGGAAAACGCTTGAGGGGATTTAGAGTGTTTTTAACAAACAAGTTTCTAAAAGATTCTGAAGGAAACTTTATTGACTCGGAGCGTCCAATGAAGTACGCAGATTTGATTTCGGATGAAGAATGGGAGACGTTTGTTGCAAAGCGAAGAACAAAAGAATTTGAAGTAAGTACAACTTATCATGAACTATGTATAGTATATATACTTCTTCCACAAGAGTTCTGATAAACTTGTTTTTTTTAGGTTGTTAGTAGCGTAAATCGTCAACGGGCATCAAATCCTGCATATCCATACAGAAAGGGGCATTTGGGATATGCACGCTTAGAACAAAAAATAGTAAGTACATATAAATGCTTTAATATGATATATTTACAAAAAATAGTAAGTATATATAATAGGATATAATGCTTTATTATCCGTCTTAATGTGTAGTTGAAAGAGGAGAAGAGTGATGCGACATCTCTTCCGAACCATGTTGTACGCAAGGTTGCCCGCGTGGGAAGAGATAGAGTCGTTCGGGAAGAAGTTCAACAAGTCTTTGAACAATGTGTAAGTACAACGTTATCTTTGTCAGTAACTGATCAAAAGTGTATAATATATTTATATATGTTTTTATCGATATTTCAGGAGACTCTATCCCAGACCATAACTCCCGCTGAGGATGATGATTGCAAGAGCTTACTGAGTCGGGTGTTGAATATTCCTGAGTATTCTGGGCGTGTGAGGGGTAAGGGATTTGGTGTCACTCCATCCAAACTGTATAAGCAGCCAAAGAAAAAAAATCCAACCAATAAAGAAGTGATGGATACTTTGGAGGAATTGAAAGCGCAGATTCATGAATTACAGAAGGACAAAGAGAGATACATGTCGGAAAGGCGCGCTCCAGAGGGTAAAGCTACTAGTGACAAAGATAGTATTGGTTGTCTGCAGAAGCTTCCAGAGGTAATTGTATATATTACATTGAAATTAATTTAGCACAGTTTACTTAATTGACACATTAACTGATCATTATTTGTTTAGGGAATTTCACTTTGTCGGCTATATTTATCGTCACCGACTCATCGAATGGTTGGCAAGGGAAAGGTGCATAACTTTCTAGGAGACTTACTTCACCACAAACCGCTCCCTTCTGGATTTTTGAAAGTATCTATTGATATTGCGTTAGAGAGGGGTGCGTTGTTGCCTATACCAGATGATATTTTAGGCGCAACAGTGGTGGGAGACGCAATAGGAGCGTATGTGGCATGGCCGACAAATCTCATTTGCATAGATGATGAGGTAGGTTGAACCTTTTAATACTCAAATGTTTTATGATCCATACATGAAAGTTATTCTTACATTTACATTTTCTTATTTACATGATGATCTTAGACTCCTACAAAATCCAAATCAAAAGATGATAGAATTATTGTGCGGGATACCGATTCAGCTGCATCAAAGAAACAGGTACTACTACAGTTACATGATTATCTTGTTATACATTAATTACTGAACTTATATATGACTTTTAGGTTCATGATCAGCAGTCGCAACAAGTCAGCAAAGGTAAGATGCCTGAAACTTCCAAGGTGCCCAGAAAAGCATTTGTTCCTCGATTTAGGATGTGCCTTGAAACATATGTGGGAACATCAGATGTGCCTGAGGGTGGCATCCGTCAAATACATATGGACTGAGGTATTTTCTGTTTTGAATATCCCGAAACAATTGCTAAGGAGGATTTTGACCAGGTTTTCAACCATTCTAAATTGGGCGTCGGTGTTATGCATTCATACATCAGGTACTTCGATCCATTTTAATTAAATAATTGAACATTTTTAAATTTGCTCGTTTAACTGAATATTCTAATGTTGATTATGTTTTTTTAGGTTCTTGTATGACAAGTTGTTGGTCCCGAATGATTTGACTTCAGTATTCGCATTCTTATTTGCTAGCTGTGTCAACTCACGGACAATAGACCAGACACCAGATACAATCAAAGAGTACACAGTGCAGAGATTTATGGGCGCGACTACGGAGAAGTTGTTCTTGTTGCCATATAATACTGGCCATGGGTTATATTTTATTCTAAATTCATTTATTATAATTGTTCGATTTTTGCCTTTCTATATAATATTTGCGTCTAAACTGTTGTCTTATTTTATAGTGGACATTGGTTGTTGGTCGCGATTAATCCGAGGAAAGAAATAGTGTATTATATAGATTCATTGGATGGCGATACAACAAAATATGAAAATCTGAGGAACATGGTTGATACGTAAGTGATGAGATATACTGTTCTGAATAATTATATATCTTTATTTATTATGTGACATTGTTCTAAATATGCGTTTATATTATGTTAGAGTTATACAAATATTCAGAGCACAAAGAGATGCAACGGTGCCAAAAAGCAAGGCTAACAACATCAACTGGATCAGAGTAGAGGTATATTTTCCCATGTTTGACTGTTATAGTGGTTCTACTTGATAAAACTATTTAAATTATATATCCTGATAAATGTTCGTTTGTTTTTTCCATTTACAGTGTCCTCGTCAGCGCAATGGGATTGACTGCGGATATTTTGTATTGCGCTTTATGAAGGAAATTATTCTTTCTGGTCAAATAGAGGTTTCAATCATGGTATGGATCAATTCATTATATAAGTTATATGATTCATTTTGATAATTATTCGATACTTCATTTGAGTAATTAGTTTTAAAATTAAATCTTGCATGTTCTGTTATATTATGTAGTATTTTGATGAATTCAAGTGCGGTACTTACACGAAAGCAAGATTGGAAGAAATTAAAGAGGAATGGTGTCAATTTATTCTTGAGTTGAGAATTGTATAAAGTTATCGGATTGGAAGAATTGTAATTATATGTAAATTGACTGTATTTGTGATGTTGTAATTCTGAGGATCGGATTTTGTTGTAACATATTTAAGCAGGTTTATGTGTATTAAAATGATTATGGGCAAAGTGATGAGTTACAATGTATACTTAAAGGCCAAAGTTTTGAATTGTATATATAAGGCCAAAGTTTTGAATTGTATATTTAAGGCCAAAGTTTTGAATTGTATATATAAGGCCAAAGTGTTGAAATAAAGGCCTGAATTATAAGCAGGTTTGTGTAATATAAGCAGGTTGTTGGTAAATATACAAAACAGGGTGAATATTTAAAAAAAAAATTTAAAATCTGGGACATTAGACAACGCTTTTACAAAAAAACGCAGCTAAAGGTTACAAACATAGCGCTACAAAAGCGCTGCTATAGGTTTGGAAGGGGGGGGGGGGGGGTCTAAGACAGCGCTTCTAAAAAGCGCTGCTAAAGGGGGGGCTATGACAGCGCTTTGTAAAAGCGCTGCTAAAGGTGGGGTCTAAGACAGCGCTTTGTGAAAGCGCTGCTAAAGGGGGGTGGTTGGGGGGAATATGCAGCGCTTATAAAAACGCTGCTAAAGGGCTAAACAAGCGTTGCTAGAAGTGCTGCTGGAGGGAGCCTTTAGCAACGCTTTTTCCATAAAAAAAGCGTTGCCTTTACCTTTAGCAGCGCCACTTTTGGCAGCGCTTTTAAGCGCCGCTAAAGGCCAAAAAAAGCGCCGCTGAAGATCTTTTTTGGCATAGTGACCAAATAATTTAAATTATCTAGAGTGCTAGTTTGATAATGAGTTTAGCGGTGTGTATAAATGTTCACATTACCCATCACATGTCGATTTTTTGAAATTGAAAAAAACTCAAACACAAAATCAAAGTGAAATTTCTCCTTCAATACAACTTCTGCTATCATGCCTTACAAACTATCTAATATCCTATTGTTTTGAATTTGCTTAACATTCGATCAATTGAAGAAATTTGACTAACCAAAAAATAATTGTTCATTCTTATTGATTGTGTTATAGCCCTATTTTTTTAAATGATAACACAAACTACCACCCTAGTTTTAAATTATTAGTCATTTGATATAATAAATTATTCTAAATTATAAGTAATTTTAGAATTATAATAAAACATCAATATTTATATTTTATCACACCGCTTATTATTTATCACTTTAACTTCTTCTAACTCTTTAATTTTTTCAATTTTCTTTCGAATATAAAAAATAAATACATTATTTAGTTTATATAAAACTATCAAAAGGTAATTTAATTCAAGACAGAAAAAGTGATGGATATAAATAAAAAAACTAAGTGGGGTCTCTTATAAAATTGAATACAACAAAAGTATGAGCATAAAAAACAAAGACATGAGTGTGTGATGTTCATGCAGTTCGAGAACCGCTCGTGTGGGTTGTCAGCATCACTGAACATTTTCTTGTTATGTTTTTGGGGTAACTGTCCTTTTATTTTACTTTTATTGCTATTTCTTGGGGTTTGAGCTTAACACACAAATATGTTTCATTGTTTCTGGAAAGTGAAAATTGCTTTGCTTTCTAGACAAGAAAGAAACCAAAAAGATAAGGAAAAAAATAACTTGCTCATTTTTGAAATAGCACAAATATTAAACATGATTATTTTTTATATTTTTATATTTATTTTTTAAGTAAATAATTCAAAATTTAAGTTTAGTTTTATTTACATTTATATTTATATTTATATTAGTATTTATATTT
Source organism: Lathyrus sativus (assembly GCA_963859935.3). Taxonomy (NCBI): domain Eukaryota; kingdom Viridiplantae; phylum Streptophyta; class Magnoliopsida; order Fabales; family Fabaceae; genus Lathyrus; species Lathyrus sativus. The sequence continues at coordinate 570,691,938 of OZ012735.1, read as the reverse complement.
AATTTTGAATTTAGGTTGAATTTGTTATATAAGTCTAAAATAAGATGAATTTGTAACAGAATATATGTATTTGAGAGAGTTTAGAAAGTTAGTTATGTTTCATTCTCTCTCTTTTCTCTCTGCAACTGTTCGTCATCTTCTTCGTTCTTGTGCTCAACGGAGGTTCATTGTTGAACTCCAATAATTGGTATTTAGAGTTTCGATTCGATTCACAGGGAAACATGAGTGTAGTGAGGTGTGTGATTGATTTCGTTCTTGAAATTCGCGTTGAGTGTTAGTGAGAACTTAGTGATTTGCACAAGAACGAAGACGAACGGCAGAAACGGTAGTTTGAACATAAAGCTTCCAGTATTTCACAGAAAGAATTGAAATCAAAGGTCGATTCAAATGCATGTGTTGTTGGGAGCTCAAGATGTTCTTGATCTTGTCAATGACAGTTACATGCCCGTTGTAGAAAATGCAACAGAAGCACAAAAAAATGTGCAATGTAAAACGGGAAAGAAGGATCATAAGGCGTTGTTTTATATTTACCAGTGTGTGGATACAAAAGTGTTTGAGAAAATTGTTGATTCAAAGATGAATTATTACATCTCCAGAGTAATTGTAGTCACTAAAGAGATGAAGTCTTATGGAAAAACGCTCTCTGAACAAGTAATCATTGAAAATATACTAATATCACTTCCCTCTCAATTTGATTACATAGTTATAGCCATAAAACACTCTAAAGACACTAGCACCATGAGAATTGAAGAGCTTTGAAGTAGTTTAGAGGCATAAGAGTTGCATTTGACTAAAAGAAACTTTGAAAAGAAGATAGAACAGGCTCTGAAAGCTCAGACAAAGAAAGTTTCTTCTAGTAAGAAGAACTAGAAGAAAGCATGACTAGAGAACAAGAAAAAAGTATGATGGTGGTATTCAAAAGTCAGAATTCTCCAATTCTAATAAGAAATATCAGAATGTTCAAAATGGAGTACTTAAGGTTGTTTATGTCAACACTCAAAAGCAACTTGCAAATGTGCTGATCAAGACAATCAAAACTTAACACTTCATCAATTTAAGGGATGAAATTGATGTTGCAAATTTTAACTTGAATGTGAATTAATTGAAGGTGTTGAAGGTAATTCAACATTCAAGATTAGTTTCATTTACATTTATATTTACATTTGCATTTGAATTTGATTTTAAGTGAATCTTTATAAGCTCAAAGTAGCATGAATTTGTAACATAATTTCTGCATTTCAAAAAATTTTGAAAGATGGTTACATTGTGTTCTCTTTTTTTTTTCTCTCTCTGCAATTGTTCATCATCTTCTTTATTCTTATGCATCAATGGAGTTTCATTATTGAATTCCAACATTTGGTATCAGAGTCGGGTTTGATAGATAGACTCACACTTGAGCGGAAGTGTTGATAATAACAAGTGTGAGTAAACTTGATAAGTGAGAGATGTGGAGATTTGAGCATTTATAAGTGATAGAACTCACACATATCATCTTAAGATTTTATATGAATATGTAGTGTACGTCTCTCACAAAGTGTTGTTCATAAAAGAAAAGTTTCCAAAGTAAAAATACTCCATTATATTGCTCACAAAATATAATGTTACAAATTCGAACCCGTAGTTGATGTCACTATACAACTGACTTAACTAAACATATAACATTTTAATTTTATTTTTATTAATTCATGTTTTTAGGTTAGTAAGCTTGATTAAAATAATCATTATCAACGCCTTTGAAGCATGATCTACTTGTAACAAATAAATGATTAATATTAATTATCAAATAAAAAAATTTGTTATCAATATTTTTTTGTTTGAAAATATCTTTTCTAATAGATATTTGAACGTTTCATTTTTTAAAATGAATATGTAAAGAATGAATTATAATAAAATTTATTTAAAAAATAAAATGGATTATATATATATTTATTATTTTTATATATATAATTTTATTATTTTTATTGAATGATCTTGAAAATTTTCAAAAATTTAATATCCTTTAATTTATAAGACAACTGTCTCCAAATTATATTAGATAAGATTTTAAAATAATAGTATAATGTACATAATCTGAAGCATTACCGTTTAATTAAGGATTGATTCGAATTAATTTATTTATTCAGATGAGATTTGTGAAACTGTTAAATAAAAATGATTGAAACAATTTATGACAATTTTTAAAATTTTATTAAAAAATTAAAAGGATTATAAAGACTATATTAAAACAATTTTAATTTATTTTAGGAACATAAACCTATTCCAAAAAAAATCTATAAATAAATAAAAGGGAAAATTTTAATATTATTTTATTATTTACTGTAGATTTAGTTTATATAAACATATATGTAAGTGTTTATATGGTAAATGTTTTTAATTACTATTTTAAATTCAAATAACTTTAATTATTAACTATTATTTTTTAACACAACATCGTGTCTATTTTTAAATGATATATTATTTGTGAAACGGGACAAATTATAATGAAGAAATATTTGTAGATTTTATAGATGAAAAATACAAGTTATATGTGGTTAAAAAATAATTTTTTTTTTATAATGCAAAAGTATAAGAAGGATAAAAATATTCAAAAATATTTTAAAGTTACGAATATGCAACATACATAATTTAAAAAAATACAAACGCGTGTGAAGAAAGCTGAAGACTATTCAAATTTAAAATAGAATAATTAATTATATGAATAAGGCAAAATTACTTATCAAAATTATAATTATGATCTGATATAAATTGGCATAAGAAATGTTTTTATCAACAATTTTTTTAAAATTTTTTTCTCAATTTTAATAACTTAGATAAAATAATTTAATTTATTTTAAATATAAAAAGTAAAATATTTCTTAAAGTACTAGTCAAAAATATTACTTAAAGTATATCACAATCAAATTTTTCCTTCCAATTAACATATAAAATGTATCTTTTGTATTTTTTGTTGTACAATGTATTTTGTAAAATGTACTTTTATCATTATTTCTAATTCACTATGATATTATATAAATAAATTTATTAAAAGTAATAATTATATTTAAATAAGCATATATTTTGTACAATGTTCTGTATTATCATTGCAAGACATTACATCGAAAATGCATCACAATTATTCATAGATGATATTTAAAATATGATTAAATTAAAAATTAAATATTCATAAAAAATAATAATTATAATTAATTAATAGTGTAAAATATTTTTAGATATTAAATTCATATCAATTAAATTCTAAATAAAATACAACATATTAACACGTACATGCTTTTTTATATGGTAGCCAAAAACAGTTTTGCAAACACCTTTATATATATATTTTTTCTCTTTAAATTAAGTGAATGTATATAGAACTTTTTGAAACAAATTAAGAATTTCTTCATTCCATATCAAGATATAGTCATAATTTTTTTCTTGATAAATTTTTGTTCGCCTCAACTCATATGGAAGTATATAGGCTACATGGAAAATTAGGTATAAAACCAAATATTTTAATTTATTTATTTATTGTATAAATATATAAGGAATTCTAATATGTACCTAGTCAAATTGACCCTTATAACTTTTAGTAAATTATAATAAAAATATTTTATTTATTGTCTATTTTTACTATCATAAATCTTTTTTTTACTAAAAAAATTATTAAAAAAAAACAAATATTTTTTTTTAAAAAGTCACCCTTAAACTCTTTTTAAAAGGTCCTCGTTAATTTGATTTAAAATATTTTTTCATTTAACAATATATATATATATATATATATATATATATATATATATATATATATATATATATATATATATATATATATATATATATATATATATATATATATATATATATATATATATATATATATATATATATATATATATATATATATATATATATATATATATATATATATATATATATATATATATATATATATATATATATAAAAGAAATGTTTAAGACACTTCATATTTTACTATCTTTAATATTAACTTTTTAATTAATTTAAAAAAAAACATTATGAATACTTTTTTTTTTTAATTTATAAATTGGGCATTAGCTCAAAGAATAATATATTAAAGAATAAGTAGGTACAAAAATGAGGGGACATAAAGCCGAAATCTCATACCTATCTGATCATAATGTTAGGCGAATTTAACCGGTTTCTGATAAGATCTGGTTGAATATTCGAATGCACATCATTCCACCAAGAAAAATTAGTTACTTATAATCCTATGTTAACAAGTTTATCCGCACAATGATTTTCTTCCCTATATATGTGTAATCAAAAAATTGAAACTCCTAAAATATTCGTACAATTGTCTAATCTATTCTTGATTTGCCAAAGCACAACAAATGGTTTACTGAACGCCATAACAACTAATTTAGAATCTGAATCTAACAAAAAATTATGCCAACCATGAGCGAAAGCTTGTTCAATCGCCAAAATCACACCATAAGCTCTGCAAAGAGAGCATTCACAATGCCTAAATTGCACACAAAACTATCAACATGATTGCCCAAGCGATTTTTGAAATTCCTGTCACAGCCTACCTTGACCGAAACACCCCAGAAGCACCATCCACGTTAACCTTTATCCACCCACAAGATGGAAGACACCAGAGCACTTCCTTACATATCTTAGGTTTAGGTTAATTTATGGAAATTTATAAATTTTTAAGAACTTGAAAATCGACCATATCCAACGAAAAAAATCCTTTGAAAGACTTACCGAAAAACTGCGAAAAAGCATAAATGAAAGAGCAGGTGGTTCTCCACGGAATAATTTTGTTATGAAATCCAGCTTGGTTTCGAGCACGCCAAATGTCATTAACCGAAGCCAAAATTGAGGCACGATATACCACTCTGCATTGAGCAGAAACAGACCTGGTCATTGCAAGCATACAAGCCCTAAGATCGGTTATGCCCGAGTTCAGATGCAACATGCAACCAATCCAATTATAAACCTGTATAGAACAAGAGCAACCAAAAAACAAATAAGAGATAGATTCCTCATACTTGTAGCAGAGGTTACACACTGAGGGGCCGACCATCCCGCAATTACGAAGCACGTCATTCGTTGGTAATCTATTCTTTGTTAATCGCCAAAAAAGAATCGAATGAGAAGGTGGAATGTTCGGATGCCAAATATAGTTGCTCCAAACCCCATCAGGACCGCGTTTACGACAATGTTTATAAGCTTCCATAAGGCTAAGATCTCCACTGTCATCCCTTAACCAAACCAACTTATCTTCATTCAAATTATTAATATGTATGTTTGAAACCATCATAGGAAGGTCTAGACACAAATTAGTCAACGTAGGCAGCTGTTGAAGCAATTCAGCACCAAGCAAAAAATATTAAGTACCCAGTTTTGTCGTCTCCATGGGGATTAGTGCGACATGAACGTCGTTCAACGGCCTCTACATTTCTAAGCTTATTGTTTAAAAGTTTTGGTTTAAAAAGTTCAAGGAACCATAAATAAAAACAGAAAATATAAAATAAAGACTGAAATATAAACATATTGATCAAATTAAACACAACACAATCATTCGTCTAATACCATTACGTATCACCCACGACAAAGCTTATCTCTAACGCAGCGTCGAGAGAACAACCATGTTGTCTCATTGGTGATCTCTCATCCAACAAAAACACAACACAGAGTATTACGAACTGATACTCGCGCAAATGTTAAGCCTAAACCTATATCTAGCATTTAGGACCTAACAGGCAATCATCCTAGATCCAGATCTGAAGAGTATATCTCTATTACGGTTCAGATCAAAGATAAACAGGTAAACAAGGATGACACCCATATCGGATAAACAATTGTTTCATATAAAACACAATGATCAGAATACGTACACACGCTTAACCCTTTTTACATGTATTCACCTAATCTGCCAAATGGTTATGAACATCATTCTTCATCACTATTATCACATACCCACACAATATCATATTGATCCTACCCATGCTACCCATGCTACTTAATTAACATAACACCATAGAAGATACAATGAATATCAACTTCAAAAACATGTCAAAAGTTTGTTCATTGATAGAAGAAATCTGAGATCAAAGATGTGAAAAGGTTTTGTCAAGACCCACAAATATATAATCAAAGATAATCAATCAATAGAGAATCCAAACTAGTTCACAAACATAAATTAGATGAAATACATAAGGTATCAAAAGATTACATCCAAACCCCAACAGGAGATCAAAGATCTTACCTCCTCCCTCTTAGGATTTTGCGTTCCTCTCTCTAAAATAAATGAAGAGAGATAAGTTCTGATGTATGAAATGTTACAAAATAGAATTATGACCTAAAAAGCAAGAAAAATACTTAAATAGAACATTTAGGATCAGTCATGTTCGCCTAGCGAACAGATAGCGAAGCCTTCGCTCTGATTTCGCCTAGCGAATTTATGGTCCTTTTGGTTCTGTCTAAGTCTGGGAGTGTTTGCTACCTGCTCGCTGGTGCTTCGCCTAGCGAGCACTTCGCTTCCTCACTCGCCTAGCGAACTTAGGGTCGTTTTCTTCGCTAGGGCTTCACTACTCCTTCGCCTAGCGAACTTGACAGCATGCCCATTTTTGTGTGTCTTACTATTCACTTGTTTTGTGCCTAATTCCTGCACAATAACACACAAATCAAAGGTACCAAGAGATATTCTCATAATGTTGCAAACCAACCAAAGCAAGAGTGGTTTTCAACACTTTCTTGACAAAAATGAGTGAAAGATGCCAACATTTGATAGATCAAATAAGTGAAATTTGGCATCTAACAACTCACCCCAACTAGATTTTTGATTTTCCTCAAGCAAAGTATGCCTCTCATTTCACAACAAGAGGATTTGCTCAGAATTAAGATTCACCCAAGAATGGATAAAATTGGCTCAAACACAAATGATGCAACAAGCAATGGTTTCAAATATTTAGAATCAAACAATGTACAAGAACTAAATTCTTAAAACAAATATTAAGCCATGTATCAATCAACAACTATGTTTTTCATGAGTGAATCACTCTATCTCTCCTCTTTGAATAAGGATTGAAGAAATTACGTGTTTGCAACCGCGGGGACAATTTCACTCAACTAACAAACAATGCCAATATCAATTAAATTCATACAAAATCTAACAACCAAAAGCGAAAATATGGAAGTAAGAAGATCACTAAGGTCTTTAAGGTTGTAGCTTGGTCGGGTTTACAAACAAGGAACATTTCTAAGGCCATTGAAATGAAATTGCCGATGCAAAAGAGACATTCACCGAACACGTTATTTACACACCTCAACTTCATTCCATTTGTTTCTTAGTTGCAAACCTTCACAAACCTTATTTCACAACTTATTCTTTCACTATTTTTCTTTTCCAAGCAAGCATTCTTTTTCTTTTCTTTTTTTTTCTTTTCTTTTTTCATATTCACACAGTTTTTTTGGTGCTTGCTTGAATTTTTCAAAAGTTGTAGCAACCTACAATCTTTCTTTTTCATTCTCCCCAACTTAACTTTTACTCAACCCTCAAGTGAATGCTCTTGGCTTTTTATGGCAAAGAGGACAATTAAAACAAAATTCAAGGGTTCAAGAAAATTTTTAGAATCTCACAAGATTACGAATGAGATTCATATTGTTTAGGCTCAAAGGGGTTAACAAATTCTCTCTACTCATGGATAAGTTGCATTTGGAACTGATTGTGCTCAATAAAAACAAGTTCCTTGATCATTTCTAATGCTTCAAAAAATTAACAATGATAACAAGATAAAGCATGAATCATACGAATCAACAAAGTTTATTAGAAATCCAGCATTTAGTAAACAATGAAATCTTTCTCACAAATTGTGGTTTTTGGTCCTAAGTGAAACAATCATTCAAACAAGTTGTCAAAAGAACAAATTTCATTTGCACAAAGACTTAAGTTCTTAAGCATTATAAAATTCTAAATAAAGGAAACCACGTACCTTGACAACATTCACTTGTTTCATACTATCATCGCCATCCAAACTCGGTCGAAGCTTTATTGAATGCTTTTATACCGATAGCAACCACTCTAGAAGGAGTTTTCGTCATTCCTGAGCACACTAGAAAAGACATAAAAAGAAATAAATATATACAAAATATACAAAGCTTAAAAACATAGAACCATTGCAATGCCCTTCAAAATCTCAACACCAATCCCCGGCAACAACGACATTTTTTTGAAGCAATTCAGCAGCAAGCAAAAAATATTAAGTACCCAGTTTTGACGTCTCCACAAGGATTAGTGTGATATGAACGCCGTTCAACGACCTCTACATTTCTAAGCTTATTGTTCAAAATTTTTGGTTTAAAAAGTTCAAGGAACCATAAAAGAAATAGAAAATATAAAATAAAGACTGAAATATAAACGGAGCCTTGTTGGGATTGGATTTCATCAATTGATAACATATGCATTCTTCTGATCAAATTAAACACAATGCAATCATTCGTCTAATACCCTTACGTATCACCCACGACAAAGCTTATCTCTAACACAACATCGATAGAACAACCATGTTGTCTCATTGGTGATCTCTCATCCAACAAAAACACAACACAGAGCATTACGAACTGATACTCACGCAAATGTTAAGCCTAAACCTATCTCTAGCATTTAAGACCTAACAGGTAATCATCCTAGATCCAGATATGAAGAGTATATCTCTATTACGGTTCAGATCAAAGATAAATAGGTAAACAAGGACGACACCCATATCAGATAAACAATTGTTTCATATAAAACACAATGATCAGAATACGTACACACGCTTAACCCTTTTTACATGTATTCACCTAATCTGCCAAATGGTTATGAACATCATTCTTCATCACTATTATCACATACCTACACAATATCATATTGATCCTACCCATGCTACTTAATCAACATAACACCATAGAAGATACAATGAATATCAACTTCAAAACCATGTCAAAAGTTTGTTCATTGATAGAAGAAAATCTAAGATCAAAGATGTGAAAAGGTTTTGTCAAGACCCACAAATACATAATCAAAGATAATCAATCAATAGAGAATCCAAACTAGTTCACAAATATAAATTAGATGAAATACATAAGGTATTAAAATATTACATCCAAACCCCAACAAGAGATCAAAGATCTTACCTCCTCCCTCTTAGGGTTTTGTGTTCCTCTCTCTAAAATAAATGAAGAGAGATAAGTTCTAATGTATGAAATGTTACAAAATGGAATTATGACCTAAAAAGCAAGAAAAATACTTAAATAGAACATTCAGAATCTGTCATGTTCGCCTAGCGAACAGATAGCGAAGCCTTTGCTTTGATTTCGCCTAGCGAATTTATGGTCCTTTTGGTTCTGTCCAAGTCTGGGAGTGTTCTCTACTTGCTCGCTTGCCAATTTCTCACATTGAGTGCTCCATAAGAACGAGAAAGGTCTCCTTACAACCCGTCCAAATAGAAGAGAAAACATTAGACCGATGAATTTGACCATTCCTTAAAACTCTAGCTTTAACAATAGTTTCCCAAGAATCATTTTCATTCATAATGTTCTAGCATTGCACCAGGCGATTTGCTTCATTTGTAGCCCTTAAAGAACGTATGCCGAACCCCCCGTCCTTGATATCCTTATAGTGTCAGCTTCCTCTGATGGATATCGCGGCTCCATATAAAATTGCGACACCAAGTTTCTATTTGATTTAATGAGCTGGCAGGCCAAGAATAAATTATGAGCGAATAAAGCAACATGTTATGAATGACAGAAATTACCAATTGAACACGACCGACAATAGACAACAAACTTGCCTTCTAACTTGCCAATTTAATCATAATATTATCAGCAACAGGCTGAAAATATAAGGCCTTGGGCTACCCTTTGAAAATAGGAACCCCGAGTTAAGTAAAAGGAAACGACCCCTTACTCATAATTTTTACTCCACATTTATTTATTTTCTTTCTTTAATATTTTTTTTTCCTTATTCTTTACCCTTATCAATTTTCATTCTTACTCTGCCATTTGTCAACTGCTTAAATATGTAAACGATCATAAAATTATTTATTTATTAATTAAAAATATTTTTATATAATTTTACATTTATCAACTAAGTTAATTAAATCATTAATTTATAAAATACTTTAATTAATTTATATTAATCATCAATTATCATTTATAAATTATAAACTATCAACTATTCTTTTTATCAACTAAACTAAATGAAATACATGTGTTCACTTTAGAAATAAGTCCCACATCAAATTATAGAATCCACATTTATTTCATACTGTAAAATATATTGGTTAAAATGAGTGTTACAAACATTTTTAACAATGAATTTAACTAATTCCAGTATTTTGATTTAAAAGGAGTAAGTTAACTTCATAGATTTGAAAGTAAATTAACTCCACAAATTTAATAATTTCAAATGATTGTATTGTTAAAAATATCGGTAAAGTTGAATAGATTTAGGTCTGAATCGTCAATGGTGTCACTTCTTTAAAAGTATTTTAATCACTCTCAAATATGTCTTAGATTTGAAACGCAAGAATATCCAAAATAATTCAGTTTTATACCGAATCTACGTAAAACCGACGAAAACTTGATTTTTATAGCGAAGAGAGTTTGGATTTGTTCAAGAGGATATTCGGTCTTATATGTGATTTCTGAATTCCAGAATGAAGTATTTATGGGCCATATATGTGTTGTTCCACAAGGTTACGATCCTTGATGAAACAACACATTTTAACAAAAAGTTGCATTGTTTCCAAGCATTGCCTATTTTCATTCCGCAACAACACTTCAGAAGTGTTGCTTCTCTTAGAATTAAAAAATTCCCTCAGCAGAATATCTTTTTCCTATAAATACATCATTACATGTCAATAAAAGTTTTCCCAATTCATATACAGATTTAATTTCCATTTTACCCAATAAGTCTCCACTAACAAGAGTTATGATTCAACAAAAGGTACCAACCAAAAGTTGGGATTCAACCAGAGGTACCAACCAAGAGTTAGGATTCGACGAGGGATACCAACCAAAAGTTGGGATGGAACAAAGTACTAACCAAGACTTAGGATAAATAGGAGAAGAACGCCAAACGAAGGCGAACTCACCACGAAGAATACTAACCAAGAGTTGGGGTCAAACAAGGGGTACCAACCAAAAGTTGGGATATAACAAAAGATACCAACCAAAAGTTTGGATACAACAAAGGGGTACCAACCAAAAGTTGGGATACAACAAAAGGTACCAACCAAAAGTTGGGATACAACAAAGAATACCAACCAAAAGTTGGAAAACAAAAAATGATACCAACCAAAAGTTAGAATACAGTAAAAGATACCAACCATAAGTTGAGATCAAACAAGTGGTACCAACCAAAAGTTGGGATACAACAAGGGGTACCAACTAAAAGTTGGGATACAACAAAAGATATCCACCAAAAGTTAGGATATAACATAGGATACTAACCAAAAGTTAGGATATAACAAAAGATACCAACCAAAAGTTATAAAACAAAAAAGGATACCAACTAAAAGTTGGAATACAACAAAAGATACCAACCAAAATTTGGGATACAACAAAGGATATACAAGAAGTAGAATCAACGGACTTATGACCTGAAAAGAATTGAAGATGAATTCGCTGGGGAGAAAAGAAGCCTAAACAAACGACTCTGTAGGGGAAGCACAACATAATTCCTCGGGAAGGAAACACAAGTAGGATGAAAAAATCCATTGTTTGGGGTACAAAGTTAAATGATATCTCCTGAGTTATGCCACTTTTTGTTGGGGAAAAGTTAGGCGAGAGGAAATCGATCATGGCTTATCCTTTGAATGCATATGCTTGAATTTTTATATGGCGTAATACTCTATAAAAAAAATAGAAATGCTATGCATTTAGAGGATGCGATGCAAAAATTCTTATGATATGCAAGAGACATTCCACCAGAAAAAGTGCTGAAGAGTGCCGACAACAAAACTGCTGAGGAAGGCAACCTGAACTGCCTTAAAAAATATAACCTCTGTTAGAGAAACTTCAAAGTGAACTTCCATCACACTAGGAAGACAGAAATAACAAACACCTACTGGGGCGATGACCCAAGAATCTGATGAAAAGGGGTGCCAATACCGATTTACGACAATCACCTGCCAAGGAAATCATAAACAAATTCTGCTTGGGGAAAAGGAGTAATGATGCCAACCTTACTATGGGACAATACTGAGCTCATTCCTCTTTTGGGGATCTTCCCTCTACCGTTACTCTATTGGGGATAAGCGAAAAATAACTAGAGATGCGAACATGCTTGGAAAGCACAAGCAAATCACTATTATCCTGTCCGAGGTAGCCAGCTTATGGACAGTCGCTGGGGAACGACAAGCCACACATAATGCTGGATGGGGGAGAGTAAACTCCTGAACTATTGCTGGGGACTTCACTGGGAAAGATAACAGACAAATTCACAATGTTCTGCTAAGGAAGACAACACTTCCGTAGCCTCTGCCGGAGAGAGCAGCTCTACTGGGGAAGAGTAATCGCGCCATCCTGCAAGCACATACCAAACAAGAAAATATTTTATATGCGGCATGGAAACCTCAGTTACCACCCAAGGCACTCACGATTTAAGCAATTTCCATTATTTTTAACTTGCTTCACAAGGTTTCAATGTTTTCACATGCAATGTTTATCAAAATATCGGACGTTTTGCAAACAAAATAGTAAAAACAAAAACAAAGATGGACAACTTTTGAGTGAAATGAAATTTTATTGATCGAATAACCTGTAAATAGGAAATTAAAGTAGGAAGCAATTCTTGAAAAGAGGTAATTGCATAAAAGCAAAAGAGAAAAATACATAAGTTGGCAACGTGGAAACAGATTTCCATCAAGTTCTGACTCAACTATGACCCGTATATCTTCGACGTTCTTGAATACCTTCTGCCTTCGAAAGAGACTGATTGGACTGATTCCTATCCTTCATAATTCCCATGTATCAAGATGAGCTCACAGATCGAATGCAGATCGCAGCCTCACGCTTTCAAATCCCTAACGTTTTCCTGGATCACCCTTTCGGATTTTCAATTCATCGGGATACCCATTTTTGTCAAAGTTGCCTTTGTAGGTTTTCAACTTTGCGGGTTTACTCAATTATTTTCTTTTCTTTTATCCCTAATTTTTTTCCGAATCTTTTCTTTTTGTGATTCGACGGGATGCCCTTTTTATGCCTGGACCTTTTCTTTTTGTGGTCTAGCGAGTCTCTTTTATGCAAAGTTTTTTTTGGCTGCGTTTGCACTCATAGGGGATGTAAAATCTTTGCCATCCATAGTTGAAAGCAGTAAGGCTTCACCCGAGAAGACCTTTCTTACAACATATGGTCCTTCATAATTTAGAGTCCATTTTCCCCTATGATCTGTCTAAGGAGGGAAGATCGTTTTCAAAACCAATTCACCTGTCTAGAAGCACTGAGGATGCACTTTCTGACCAAAGGCTTTCTTCATCCTGATTGGTACAATCTACCATGTGCAATGACTGCCAATCTCTTCTCTTCGATGAGGTTCAGTTGATCCAACCTAGTCCGTACCCATTCGGCTTCATTAAGCTTCACGTCCGCCAAAATCCTTAAAGAAGGAATCTCAATTTCTAATGATAGGACAACTTCCATACCATACATTAGTGAGAAAGGAGTCTCCCTTGTCGATGTACGCACCAAAGTACTATAACCATGTAAAGCAAAGGAAACATTTCATGCCAATCTTTGTACGTTACTGTCGCTACTGCAAAAATCGGCGCCGGCTATGACAGAAGAGTCACCACCGTGTGTTATTTATCCCAAAGGAGGGAAAGGAAACGCTTGAAGTAAACCTACCGCAAAGACGGGAAAGGAATGGTCATCGCAACCAAATCCTGGATTCGGGAGTCGATTACGCAAGGGGAAGGTATTAGCACCCCTCACGTCCGTCGTACTCGACGGGATCCATGCTTGTTTTCTAGTATGGATTGTTATTCTATCTATTCTACAGGTCTGGGGTTAAAAGAAAAGAAAATGACTCGGCAAAGTATCGCACTTTATGCCTACGTATTCCCTTCGGGAACGAGAAATCAGAGTCAACGTAGTTCGCCTACCTACGGGAAAGGAGGGGAAGGTTGCTCGCTAGGATACGACATCCTATGCCTACGTACTTTCATACAGCATGAAAGATCAGAGCAAACGTAGTTCGGGCTACGGAAAACACAGATTTGTCTGACTGTTTTTTATCTTTCTGAAAAGGTTTTCTCCTGATTAAGAGTCCAAGCGGACAAAAATGAAACTTTGATGTTTGTTTCCAGTCTTTTACGCAAGAACTGTTTTTTATGGTGTTTGCAATCTCTGACGCACTAGAGACTATGATTTGAGAGTGACTACGTCGTATGTCACCCTAAGGGTAACACACTAAACAACCCGATTACTGAAGAGTGACCCTCCAACAATCCTCTCTCAAATAGCTTAAAGCTCGTAGCGTACAACGTCGATCGTCCTTATTACTGTGTTTTGAGTTGTTCTGAGATAGAAGAGAAAGAACTCTAAAAACCTAGGGTTTGAAAAGGGAATCAAAACTATCCTAATGTTATCATGCATGGGTTAACACCCAATGTCTGTCATAATTCTCTCCTGCACAGAGAAAATCAGAGATCCTAGGGGATAAACGGGAAAGAAGCAGCAGATATACAGTAAGCAGAAAAATGCATGAGATGCAGCAATACAAGCAAGGCAAGGGAGTCCCACCCAACCTCGAACCTGAGAAAACAAAAGGCAAAGTGAAACAGCTTTACTTCAAACCTAAGGGGCAAGCTGAACAAGGCAACAAACAATACAGAAAAAGAAAATAAAACCCAACACCAGCTCTGACAGCAACACCAGCTTCTACAGTAAGCAGTTCAAACAGCACCAGCTCTGACAGCTACAGTTGATCAACAGCACAAAGGTTGACAGTAACACCTTCAAATAAGACCCCATCTTTACTCTCCAATGATCCCCAAGCTTTAGACAAGCTCTTATCCTCAAAATCTCCAGTTTTAGCAAGCACTGAACCCCAACAAATAGACAGCCTCAAACAGCAGCAAAACCCCAAATCTTAACAGATACCCAGCTTTGACAGGCACAAGCTTCATCTTCACCAATCTTCAATGAATTTCCCACCTTCAATAGGCTTCCATCTTCAAGGCAAACACTCACAGGAGAGAATTAACTAATAGATGAAGTTGGAATGTTAAGAGGCTTAATGATAACCCAGGGAAATCACTAAGATCTTAACACAACAAGTGAATGTTATCCTCAAGGTTCTACCCCAATCAAAGCATGCTCTATATCCCTCCTAAGAAGAGATGGAACTTCTTTGGGGGACCTTGTGTCATAGGATGGAATAGAGGCACAGGAAGCTCTCTATGTTTGACAGAAGAAATCAGTCTACTCTAAAGCTCTCCCTATATCTCCTATCTCCTAAGTCTTCAACAGCAATCTTCAAGATCAAGAATCCCATGCTCCAAGCTCTATCCTTTGTCTCCAATCATCTCCAAGGTCTTTATTAGCTCCAAAAAACCAAAACCAAGCCCAACACCCAATTGAAATGCCCAAAACCCAACAAACAAAACAAAATCCCAAGGGGGAAACACACCAATAACAACCAACTTGCAAAAATCAGAGAAAATAGTAATACTCATCCTAAAATCCTAGATTAATTTCTAAGGGAACCTAACTATGTACCCTATACCCCATATAAACCCCAAGGCCTAAATCAAACCCTAAGTCTCTAAACCATTCCCTAAACTACACCTAAGTGTTGTAAAACCCTAATCCTAACACCCTAAAGTTCCTCATTCAAAACTAGCCTAAATTTCATCATAAAAATATGAGAAAAATTTCTAAGGGAGCATGTATCTCTAATCTAATCAATCCAACAAGAATAAATCAAAAATCCTTCACCAATTGATCACAAGAAAATCCACAAAATCATGTATCAAATGTATAAAATTAAAGAAATTAATAAAATGGAGAAAATCAAATTAAATTGAAAAATGGGTGAAAAATGAGATTTCTTGATTTCAGAAAATCACAATTAAATCCAGGATCATGGAGATATTTTTAAAATATATTTTGGATTAAAATTGGATTTAATATGGATTTTAGAAATCAAATGAATTTGAATAAAAAAAAAAGAATAAAAGGAAAATAAAATGCTGAATTAAATGATATGCGTTGGATGAGAAGACTGGTAAGCGCATCCAAGGACCCTGAGCGCATCCACGTGGGGATCCAGTCACCAGCTGACTGGATAAATGAAACGCAGCGTTTCAAAGCTTGGAGGCAATTCTCAGTTTGAATCGTGGCCATTGGATTCACTCTCCAGTCAAAGGGTCAACCTGATCCAACGTCTACCAGCTCATCTTCTTCCTTCAACTCAGATGACCTGAGCTATTTCTAGGCGGTGGTCCATGGTGGAAACCACCGTCTTCTCCGGCGATACGACTTTAAAACCTCACCAAACTTTGCAACCGAATACCCTATCTCACCTAATTTTTTACCCTGATCATGAATACGACCTCCAAAATCATTGATTCGCCCGCCAAAGCAAAACCCGATCAAATTTGCAGAAAACTCACCAAGCCTTGATAATCACCATTCTCAAAATTAAAGGTATCAACATGAACTACATGTTACACCGATCCATTACCACCATCTAAACACCTTCAATTCCCTAAGAATCACAAGAACCAAGCTCAAACAGAAATTGGTCATTTATCTTAATTGTCACCAATCCACTCCAAACCAATCCAGAAAACATCCTAACCATAATCTATAATGAATCTAACCACTTAAAGCCTAGCAATTCTACTTAAATCAAGCCATGGAACGAAATTTACATACCTGTAAATCTTGGAGGAACAGAGTGGTAAAACCTCCAAATCAAGCTCCAAGATCTTCCAGACACGTTCTATGATCAATTACCAAGCTTCTGTATGCAATAAATTGGCTTGAATCCTCTTGAATCACCAAACTCGATTCTGACTTGCAAGGGATGAATTCAAAATGCAATCTCACGATTCTTCCTCGATCTTGGCTAGAAAACTATCTGGAATCACTCACCAACACCAAAGGAAGCTATTGAACACAAAAGAATGGATTGAAATTGCTCAAATGGTTGTAACCGATTCTGTTATGCAAATGGAAAACTCAAGATGCAATCTCTCAATTCTCCCTCAATCTCCAGCAACTCAAGCTTTGAACCAGTTCCAAACCTTATATAGAACATGAATGAAGGCTCTAGAAACTTCTGGATTGATCTAATGATAAGTTCCACATCTCTTGCTCTTGAAAATGTCATGAGAAATTCACATGTGGCAGCTGAGTTTTTGCTTGCTTCAAGGCCTTGGTTCTGATCCAAATTCTCACCACATGACATATTGAATGGATTGGCAAGGGCTAAGGCTTTGGTTATGCTCTAAAAAGAGGTTTTGCATATATGACTTATGATGTAAGTAACCTTTTTACAAAGGAAGTCATTGATTTAACCCTTAACTAAAAAATGTGGCAATGTCAATGTTTTCAAAATATGTTTTCCAATCAAATTGGTATGCCATATGGCTTGGTTTGGACTTGTAGATCAAAAATCCCAATTTTCATCCTTGGTTCATTTAAAATTCACCCTTATTTTAGGCCATTTTTGTGATTTTGTGATACAAGCCTTTCCAATCACCCATGACCTCTTACCTAGCCTAAAAAAACCATTTTGAACACATCTCATGTTTAACATTTTTCCATTTGAGGAGTGGAAGATAGAGATTTTGGCCTATGTTGAAAAATGACCTTGTAATCATCAATACCCAAAATACCCCTGGATTGCCAAGACCATAACTTGAGTTCTACAAATCCTCTTGAGGACTTTTAGTACTAAAATTAAAGCTAAGATCAAGATCTACAACTCTTATGTTGGCCAAGAATCCATTTGAAAACTCCTTCATGGGAAAAAGTTGCTTGGAAGTCAAGTAACTTTCACAGATGAATTTCAGTGTCCTCTGGTGACCCATAACTTGCAAGAACCATAACTTGAGTTCTACAAATCTTCTTAAAGACTTCTAGTACTAAAATTAAAGCTATTGAGAATCTATACAAGTTTCATGTTGACCAAGAATCCATTTGAAACTTGAATTTTGACTTATCTGGCTTGTAAGTGAGGCCTAAATTAGGGGATTTTACACTGAAACCCTAATTTGGTAACTCCTCCTACTCTTGATTATCTTTGATTTATCCTTGGCACAACACCACACTTATATCAAAATATCAATTCATGAATCCCACATCCTTCAGTTAAGCCTTGATGCTCTTCAATCACTCAGTTGACCTAGGGTTGACCTAGGGTTGACCCAAATGAAACCCTAGTTGACTGCACTTCAACTGTGGCTCTTGTACTTGAATCAATGACTTGTCTCATCTTCAATATGACCCTCTAGGCATTTCATAAGCTTTGTAAACCTTCCATACCCCCAATTCATAGCTCATTGATGACCCTCAATACACCCCAGATTAGGAGAAAAGTCCCCTGGTGACCTTCAACCTTCTTAAAGCTTCAAACATGACTTGATGACTTGGATGGTCTTAAGCTTGAAAAACCCTTGGTATGCTTCTTTATATAAGAATGGCACTTGATCCCTTACTAGATGACTTGCTATGCTATGCTATGCAAATGATTGGATTATGTACATGATTTACTATGCAAATGATAATGCAATTAAAACATAAACCAGGTGAAATAGGTTGAGCAAATTTTAGGGTGAAACAGTTACCACCATCTTCTGTACAATCTTTTTAATATTCTTGTATGCTACCTCAACGACACCATTCATCTTCGGGCGATATGGAGAAGACTTGTGATGTTCAATTTTGAAGCTCTGGCGTAGCTCCTTCATCATCTTGTTATTTAAATTCGAACCATTGTCAGTAATGATTCTCTCAGGGATACTATAATGACAAATGATGTCCTTCTTTATGAACCGGACGGCTACCTGCTTAGTAATGTTGGTAAATGAGGCCGCTTCCACCCACTTGGTAAAATAATCAATGAAAACCAGAATAAAGTGATGCTCATTAGAAGCAGTAGGCTCAATCTTTCCAATCATGTCAATGCCCCACATAGCAAAGGGCCAAGGAGATGTCAACACATTCAAAGAGGTCGATAACACATGCACCTTATCAGCATAAATCTGGCATTTATGACACTTTCTGGCATATTTAAAATAATCAAACTCTATAGTAATCCAATAATACCCTGCTCTCAAAAATTTTCTAGCCATAGCATGCCCACTAGCATGAGTACCGAAAAAACCCTCATGAACTTCTTCCAACAACAAGATGGCATAAATCTGGCATTTATGACACTTTCTGGCATATTTAAAATAATCAAACTCTATAGTAATCCAATAATACCCTGCTCTCAAAAATTTTCTAGCCATAGCATGCCCACTAGCATGAGTACCGAAAAAACCCTCATGAACTTCTGCCAACAACAAGATGGCTTTATGTTTATCAACACAGCGGAGCAAGACCATGTCAAAGTTCCTTTTATACAACACATCGTCTTTGTTCAGAAAGAAATTACTAGCTAGCTGTCGCTAATCGAGGCCGACAATGACAGAAGAGTCGCCACCGTACGTTATTTATCCCAAGAGAGGGAAAGGAAACGCTCAGAGAAAACCTAACAAAAAGAGGGATAAGATCGGTCATCACAACCAAATCTCGAGTTCGAGAGTCGGTTACGCAAGGGGAAGGTGTTAGCACCCCTCACATTCGTCGTACTCGACGGGATCCACGCTTGTTGTCTATCTAAAAGGGTGATTGAAACTATCTAGCTAAAGGCTCAAGGATAAAAGAAAAAGAAGTGACTCAGAAAATCAACGGTGCTTTGTACCTACGTATCTCATCTGAAGTGAGAAGTCAGAGTCAATGTAGTTCAGCTAACTACGAGTGAAAGGGGGGAAGGTTGCTCACCAAGACATCGTGTCTTATGCCTACGTACTTTCATCTGGTATGAAAGATCAGAGCAAACGTAGTTCGGGCTAAAAGGGAACACAGGTTTGTTCGACTGTTTTACCCGAGCAAGGTTAACAATCAGTTCTAGCAGTTTGGTGTATGCAGCTTGACCATTGGAGACTTAGGCGTTACCGTTTGCAATAGAACCAAGAGTTAACAAAACTCTCCTTATGAAAATGATTTTCCAAGATTAAAGGCCCCAAAGGGCAAAAATAATTTTGAAGGATTTGTTTTTGTGTTTTTTAGA
The DNA here is from genome assembly GCA_963859935.3 of Lathyrus sativus. Lineage (NCBI taxonomy): Eukaryota > Viridiplantae > Streptophyta > Magnoliopsida > Fabales > Fabaceae > Lathyrus > Lathyrus sativus. The sequence continues at coordinate 570,671,644 of OZ012735.1, read as the reverse complement.
GAAGAAGTGTTTTTGAATTGTTTGCAATTCATGTTGCACTAGAGACTATGACTTAGGAGTGAATGCGTCACATATCACCCAAAGGGTGCTACACTAAACATCCAAGCCATTGAAGGGAAACCCCTCAACAACCCTTTCCCAAGTGCTTAAGGCTCGTAACGCACAATAATCATTAACCTTTATTAGGTGTTTTATGATTGTTTTGAGATGAAAAGAGAAAGACTCGAACTAAAGGGAAACTGGACCCTAAAGTTATCATGCACAATGCTCCTAAAGTCGGGATGAAAGGGAATGAAACTATCCTAATGTTATCATGCATAAGATTGAACACCTAATGTATCTCCTACTCCCATCCTAAACGGAGGGACTAGGAATCCTAGGGGGATCACGACACAAGACCAAGTAAACACTAAATAACTCAATCACAGATGAAATAGGGAAGAAATGAAATTGACTTGAACAAGTCAACACGCGATGCAAACAAATGAGATGCAAAGAAAAGATACATACACAAAGAAAAGAGGGAGGAAAAAGTGTGGGACAGCCACCACCACAAGCACATCTCAACCAACATTTCTTAAGATTCACACAATGCAATGCAAACAGAACAATGCAAATAAACACCAAAGTAGGCAAACAAACACCAAAATCATGACAAGATCAAAGCACACACAAAGCACATTAATTTGTAAATTCAATTAAAATGATAAAATAAAATGAAAATGAAAATAAAAAAAGAAGAAAAATAATTTAACACACTAAAATACTTGAAAATGATTTTTTTGGATTTTTTAATATTTAAAACTAATTTTAAAATAAATAAAATGAAACAAGAAATAATTAAAAATAAAATTAAATAAACAAGGTACTTAAAATGAGAAAATGTCTACACCAAGGGTAGAACCCATGATCTCGGGGTTCCAGATATAAAACAAGACTAGTCCAACCACTCTCACACGCATGAACATAATGGAAAAAGAAGAAAAAGTAACAAAACATGAAAAAAAAATTACAAAAGAAAGGCAAAAACGCCCCTGCTAGGGGTCGAACTCAGGTTCAGGCGCATGGCAAGTTACTTAAGTGCAAGGTTACAACCACTGGGGTGGCGATATATCCATGTATCAAGCCACCCCATTAAAAGATAAGGCTTCCACGCGCATGTTTCTGGGCAAGCCTTGGGCAAAAACAAGTGAAAATCTCCAAAACAATTTGATCATAACTTTGTCAAAACTCAATCATTTTTAGTGAAATTTAAGTCTAAATTGCTTGAAATTTTATGAGGAATGTAATGGTAATCACCATTTTCCCAAATAGTGCACACACAACCAAATTCGAAGGCTTATGCAGTTGGGGTGTCTTGAGGTGCATTTTGATTTTAAGTGATCAAAACAGATGCTCTTGGAGACATGTAAAAGTCTGAGCATGTTTGAAGTGTGAAATGGAATGAGTCCCAATAGAAAGTTGGGTCAAAAACACATAGGATGAGGAATTGACATATGAATTGCATCAAAGAGCAAAAGTTGTACATAAACTAAGACAAAGTGATTAGAATGGGTGAATTCAAAACCAACAATGGTCTGCTCATGTTTGAAATATGCTGCTCATGGATTAATTTCAAAGAAAAAACTCATTTCCTCATTGAATAAAGATATGGCTGTCAAGTTGCAAAAATGTGTTTTGAGGAATTTCTTTGTACATAACCAATGTGTTCAATAATGATCCAACATAATGTTTACCAATCTGTAGCAGGTTATGACCTTCAATTCACAAGATGCAATAGCCTTAAAAATGAAACTTGATGATATCCAAGGTTGACAAACTTTAAAACAGTAGCTGTCAACCAGCTTGTTTTGGTATTTCAGTCAATAATTATTGATGAATTCCAAACAACAGGCCCTTACAAAGACATAGCCTCAATAATAGGTATTAAAGAAACAAGGTAAAAGCATAAACCAAACAAGAATATGTCATTTGAAAACAGAAGCAGCAATACAGTTTTACATTATGATGTAAACACGTTTCCTTCATGACAGCCAATAATGCAAGTACCAACAGGCTGAACAGATTTACTTGAGAGCAAAATTCCAACACTAATGACAAATCCAAATTTTGTAGTATTGACAGTTAGTGCTCGATGCAAGAAAATATGGACTGGTCAAGCCAACCTAAAAACAGAAACTAAACATAACAGCTGCAGGTCCAACAATCAGACTGAAAGTAGGACAATAAGTTGGTGACAATCAAACTCATCCAGCAAACTGTATCATTCATGGTAAAACAGTTGCCACTAAACCAAAGCATAAGGGTAACATCCAACATCCAATGCACTTAACCTCAATAAACCTTACAATGCCAAGAGTGAAGTTTGATGAGAAATTCAAGTTGATAAACCCTAACAGCTAAATTGGACAACCTGAAACTCCAAGAATTTATCATATGCTTATGACAGTCCTAATGCAAACTGTTCTAAGCTGAACTGATCCAACAAGATTAAGCCTCCAAATGAGGGGCACTTAAACATGACAACCTCCATTATGCACCTCTATAATCTAGTTGACCAACTAAATATTAAATGCTCCAACAAAAACTACATATCCTGACCAGGATATGCTGCACCCTAGTAGGTATAATTACCATGCTAAATCACACACAAAATGCCATATCTTGGAAAATAAAATGCAAACAGAAACTAGCAAGCCCTAGGTATTGATAGCATGCCAAAACAATGGTGCAATTATCAGTGGTTTTCACAATAGTAGCAAACTAAACAGAAATTTACAAACTAAACTTTGCTAGGCAATCCAACCAAACACCTAACCTATAACTTCTAAAACTACCTGCCAGCCAAAGCTTGAGGCTTCTCAAGTCAACAGAGGTTTAAACATGCCTCAAGAACTGGACAGTGTGCTGAGTATCAAGGCCTGCTTCCATACTACAGCCAGAAATCAATCCAAGAGATCTTGCTCTAATGTCCATCAAAGTGAGTTGACAAACTCTACTCAAGAACAAATCATGACAGAGCCAAAGCAGTTTTCCAACCACATCAATGTTGAATCTCTTAACATATTTGTCATGACTTTGAATCCAAGAACCAAACCAATGTTCAACCTAATTAATTTACTTCAAATGACAGTTTTCAATTTTGACAGCCATGCACATAAAACTTATGTAGAGGCCTTCCAGATCAAAAACCACTTAACTAAACCATCATGCCAAAGCCTAACCTATAATGGACCTTAACAGTCCAACTAGGATTCTGACCAGAATTCTAAGTTGATTAACCAAACACCTCAACCAACTCTAGACATCAAACACAAGTGGCCAATCAACAACCAAGAGCAACAAACTTTGAACAAAACAGAATGCAAAAACAAGGCAACTAAATGCTTAATAGTCTGATGCAAAGCAGGGGCATACATATGCTTAAAACAGTTGGAAATGGCATCAAAATAATGGACAGATTCACAGTTAGTGGCATCAATATAAAACCTGAACATATCCTAATATTGAATTCTACCTCAAAGCATCATCCAAAACAAAGGGTTTAACATGATTTTGAATGAGTTTCAGCAAAAGATTTGTTCAAAAAGACTTTAGAGCACAAAGTTGGTATGTGAATTGCAATTAATGATCATGAGTTGAAACCAAAACAAAAGGATCAAAATAAATGAATTCAAAAGGGAACAAAAGTCTAGTTATATTAGAGATGTATTTCTTATGATCACGTTCAAAGGGATGTGCTTAATTCTCACTGGACCACAAGGTAATCCTCAAGCTGCAATCTTAAATGAGATTGGCTTTTTAATAAGCTTTATGTCACCTTACAAATATCAAAACAATGGACATGGCAACAATTCACATCAGTTTCAAATGGTAAACAAATATGAACCTAACTTACATGAATTGCAAAAGTTAGAAAGGAAACCTGATGGTAATGGGAACTGGCAGATTCAATGCATCACCAAGTTCACTAACAGCTTGACAACTAGTTATGAACATATATGCAAAAAGTTCTCAAGTTGATTTAACTAAATCAGCCACTCTATGACAGCAGAGGAACCTACTAAGTTCTATACTTAACTATCCTACTTGCCAAAGCCTAATAGTCTTGATGCAAACTAAGGTCTTAACTTAAACAAAAAACTGACTGCTCTAAGCAGCCCCAAGAGCCTCATGACAGCATCCTTTAAACAAAGAAAACTAAAACAGTCCAACTATGTAATCTCTAAAGACAGACCACAATGTTCATAAAAAATCTATCATTCCAAGAGCAAAACAAGCCAACAGCAGTAAGAGCTCAGCATCAACCACACTAAAATTCAATCAATCAGCCCACCAAAACAAAACTGCCACTCAAGGATCTAAACTGAAATGAGGCTCAAAACAGTCCTTCCCTCATTGTATACTCCAAATAGCAGTCCTATGCACATTACTAAATACTAGCCTAATCCAAGTATGCACTAAACTGAGGTTCACAACCAACTAGTATGACATAAATAATGGACCTATATAGACTGTAACTCAACATACCTAACCAATTCATGCTAAGAGTTTTCAAGACAGGTGGTGGTTATTTCATCATAACAATGTTGAAATCAGAGTACTTAACATCACAACTGCATAGAGCCAAATGTATATCCTACTAGCATTCTAAACAGAAAATGCACATGATGGATATCACATATACTTGACAGCATGATTATCAAAACAATTCAACATGATAATGCATAAACATATTCACAATAAAAAATCAATCAACACATGATGCATAATGAGTGTGTTTAGGACTACATACCTCTAGTAGATCCCTCACAACAAGCTAGCAGCAAAAAGGCAAGAATTCCTTTCCCCTGAGCAAGCTTGTAAATTCCTTTTTTTTTTATGAAGCAAAAGGTGATTTTTGATGACAGTTCTAACAAGTGGTATTTCAGCTAGTTTTTAATGACTTAGACAGTTGGTACAACATAAATATGTGGTGTTCAAAGTGTTAAAGAGTTTAGAACTGGTCTAGGCAGTGTGTTTCATCATCTTATGCAGAAAAGTCAATGTTCATGGTGTGGGAAGTTGACTTTTTGGGTTATGGTGTTTTTGACTGGTTTAATGGTTGTAACACCTTCTAAACATGATTTTGAGGTTGTGTGGATGATTTTTAAGGTGATTCTATGGTTAAAAGGGCTGCTGGTATGAAACTTGCACAAGGCAATTTTTTGGTGGTTTTGGAAGATTTCTTTACTTTCAAGCAAAGAGGGAAAGAGGATGAGAGATGTGTTTTCTCTGGGGTTTAGAGTGCTCTGGTGTGATTTGAAGAGTGGGATAAGGTCTCTATTTATAGGCCAAGAGAGGTATTGGGGCAGATTTGAAGTTTCAAGCTTTTGGGGGGAGTTTTGGAAGAAAATCTATCCAATATCGGTGGCAGCTGTGCTCATCAGTCCCTTGGCTCAATGCAGGGCAAAACTTAAGTGAAATGAAGGATGTGAGGTGATTGAAGTGAGGTTAGTGTGTAGGGAGCTACAACTTGCAAACTCTACCAAACCCTTCTTTCTTCTGCATTTTAAACCATAAACCTCTCTAAATATCAGATCAAGACATGATCCAGTGGTTGAGAATGATCCAAGTGGCTGAAAAGTGAATTTGTGAAAAAGTGGAAATGGTGCACTCAAGTGTGGAGACCCCAACTTTCTGTATTCATAACTCTCAATTCATAAGGGCTATGGATGTGTTCTACCACTTTTTGGAAAGCCCTCATGGAGCTCTACAACTTTCATGTTTACATGATCTTCAGATTCCAAGTGGAACTAGGTCAAAAAGCCCTTCAAAGTTGGCTAGAAACATGATTTGCAAGGCCAGAAAACTTAGAAATTTTCTAAGTGTTTTCCCCTCTTGTAATGATTTTGATCATAACTCCAAATCTACTCATTTTTTGCACATGGACCTCTGTGAGACTTTTGTAGTATTTGTCAAGACCTTTCCAACAAGATTTGAACCAACTCAATTGGGTGTGTGGTTAAGAAATTATGGTCTTGCCCCTTTCAAAACCCTGATTCCCGACTTTCTCGATTACTCCTCCATACTTGATCCGATGGTCATGAAACTTCATGGATAGGTGTAATATGTCATTAGGAACATTTTTTCTTCACACTTTGAGGTCAAATTCCTTATGGTCAAGGGGTTGACTTTTAGGTCAACGAAACGATCAATCGATGACTACCGAGTCGATTGTTGGTGTTCTGGGTCTTCTGAGGCCCTGAAACTTCTTAATTGGACTTCACTAAGCCATATGAGCTTCATGGACCATAATTCCATCATTGGAACACCTTTTAAATCAAAAGTCAAACTACAGTTGACTTTTCCTTATTAGAAACCCTAATCGGGAATCCTGAACTGCACTGCCTTCAATCTTTGGGTGACAACCTCAAATTGGACTCATACTTGATCCATCAGAGTATCATTGATGATGTGCAGATTTGTTTCTTGGAGAATCAATCCAACACATTGACTGATTAAATCGTTGAAACCTCAATTTTTTACTGTACAAAACTCTAATTCACCCTTTTTGCCTAGGCAATGTGCAGGTGAATTGAGTGATCATTCCCACTCCACAATGACCTCTGAGGTACTCAACATGCCTCTACTAATGGCCATACCAATGATAAATCTTCATGGACCCCTTGACAACCTTCTGATGGTTCTTTGATATTGAGCTATGACACACCTCTCCTTTCCATAATGATAACACACACTTGAGGGCTTGTACTGGTGCCTTTGCTTGATCTTGAAGCTAATAAAGACCCTCCTCTTGGATAGGAAACACAAACACTTGATCCCCTGTAATAACTATGCTATGCAAATGCAAGATGCTAAAATGCAATGAAACATAAGCCAAAGATTAAGAAAAAGATTGGGCAAATTTTAGGGTACAACAGTTGCCCCTATTCAAACGACTTGGACTTGAATGAGTGAAAAGCGAACGAATTTTAAGCAATCAAGGTAAAAGACGGTTGAATACCAAAGAACCCGGAAATTTGCCAACCGCAGAAATAAACTGCAAACCCTAACTGGGAAAAGGGACTCAATCAGGTAAACCCGTTTTGGGAGCACCAAGATGCTTGACCCAATAACTCTGATGATGAAACAAATAACAAAACTGGTGTTGTGGTCTGAAGGGTAATAACATAATGAATCAACGAAATCTGCCGGAGCCTAGATACTCAACGAAACCAACCGGAGCCTAAACACTCAATGAAACCAACCGGAGCCTAAACACTCAACGAAACCAACCAGAGCCTAAACACTCAATGAAACCAACCAGAGCCTAAACACTCAAAGAAACCAACTGGAGCCTAAACACTCAACGAAACCAACCGGAGCCTAAACACTCAACGAAACCAACCGGAGCCTAAACACTCAATGAAACCAACCCGAACCTAAACACTCATTGAAACCAACCACAGCCTAAACACTCAAAGAAACCAATCGGAGTCTAAACACTCAACGAAACTAACCGGAGCCTAAACACTCAATGAAACCAACCAGAGCCTAAACACTCAACGAAACCAACCGGAGCCTAAACACTCAACGAAACCAACCGGAGCCTAAACACTCAACGAAACTAACCGGAGCCTAAACATTAAACAAAACCAACCGGAGCCTAAACACTCAATGAAACCAACTGGAGCCTAAACACTCAACGAAACTAACCCACCGGAGCCTAAACATTCAACGAAGCAAACCCACCGGAGCCTAAACACTCAATGAAACAAATCGGAAACCGGAGTATTTGATAGACAAAGGGAATATGTCACAAACTGAGCCTTCACCTGAATTTTGATATTCAACGGAGCAAGAGATACAAAACTTATCAGGAGTAATATAACCAAACGGAGTCTAGGCACTTCACGGGTAAAGCAAAACGTCACAAATAGAAAATGTCGGAACCTAGATGTTCAACGGAGGAGCCGGAGTCTGAATGCTCGACGTAAAAGCCGAAGCCTGAAAATCACCTCTAGGGGATAACCACCACCTAATCAGAAAGGTAACAACCTGGCTTATGATTCAGAATGCAAATGTTTGAAAATGGCGTAATGCTCCATACGAAATGGACATGCTACGCGTTTGGGTAGATGCTATGCACGCCTGCAGATGCAACGGAACCGAACCAACAAAATAAATGCTGGAAACAAAGGATCCCTCATGCTGGGAAAAGAAAACTACTCTGTCGGAGATAAACTTCATATGCCAATAAACATTGGACTTAAATTGGGGAAATAAACCCTGGATGGCTTCCGGGGAATCTAGGATTCTGCGGGGAAATCAACTCGACTGGAGACCTCAGTCTGCGCTGCTAAAAGTTGAAAGTTTACGGACAATCTGCTAGAGGGCGGAAAGTGCCAAACACTGCTGGAAAGAAACTCCACACCACTTATCATCTTGATTTGCTGGGGAGTAAGCACGTATTTATACTCCGTGGGGGTTAACTGTGTACTGAACCACTGCTGGGGATAACCATACACCTACGCACACACCAACCTGCTGGGTTGAAGAAACCACTTTTAATTGCTGGGAAACAAACTCTGACTGGGGAAAACAAGCTCCATCCATACCTTCTTAGAAACTTGCCCCAGTATCATTTGACATGCCCCAGTCCAAAATCTAGAACACCTCCTATTGAAAAGAAAATCTTGCCATGAAACGACTTCGAGATGGCTTGCCCCTGAACCTGCGACAACTTCTAATAAACCCTGAAATACGGAGAGGAACAGCTTCCCTCATTTTCAATTTTGCCCCAACTTATGGGATCTCCGTAAAATCTTCCCCTAAAGGAAAACTACAATGAACTGTACCCTGATGGTTTGATATGAACTGCTTCAACATTTTGAACCTCAAAGAGATATCCCAGATTAACTGCCTTTCGGCCATAAATAACTTATGTGCTCTTAGGGTGGTCTGCCCCCGCCTTATAATGACTTTGCCCCTGATTGCCTCTGTGAGACTTTTGTAGTATTTGTCAAGACCTTTCCAACAAGATTTGAACCAACTCAATTGGGTGTGTGGTTAGAAAATTATGGTCTTGCCCCTTTCAAAACCCTGATTCCCGACTTTCTCGATTACTCCTCCATCCTTGATCCGATGGTCATGAAACTTCATGGATAGGTGTAATATGTCATTAGGAACATTTTTGCTTCACACTTTGAGGTCAAATTTCTTATGGTCAAGGGGTTGACTTTTTGGTCAACGAAATAATCGATCGATGACTACCGAGTCGATTGTTGGTGTTCTGAGGCCTTGAAACTTCTTGATTGGACTTCACTAAGCCATATAAGCTTCATGGACCATAATTCCATCATTGGAACACCTTTTAAATCAAAAGTCAAACTACAATTGACTTTTCCTTATTAGAAACCCTAATCGGGAATCCTGAACTACACTGCCTTCAATCTTTGGGTGACAACCTCAAATTGGACTCATACTTGACCCATCGGAATATCTTTGATGATGTGGAGATTTTTTTCTTGGAGAATCAATCCAACACATTGACTGATAAAACCGTTGAAACCTCACTTTTTTACTGTACAGAACTCTAATTCACCCGTTTTGCCTAGGTAATGTGCAGGTGAATTGAGTGACCATTCCCACTCCACAATGACCTCTGAGGTACTCAACAAGCCTTTACTAATGGCCACACCAATGATAAATCTTCATGGACCCCTTGACAACCTTCTGATGGTTCTTTGATATTGAGCTATGACACACCTCTCCTTTCCATAATGATAACACACACTTGATGGCTTGTATTGGTGCCTTTGATTGATCTTAAAGCTAATAAAGACCCTCTTCTTGGATAGGAAACACAAACACTTGATCCTCTGTAATAACTATGCTATGCAAATGCAAGATGCTAAAATGCAATGAAACATAAGCCAAAGATTAAGAAAAAGATTGGGCAAATTTTAGGGTACAACACTAGCCTCCACAGAGTCTTCTTGTCTTTGCTGGATGCCCCTGACGGGTATTCTTGATTTTTAAGAAAGCATTTGATATCATGAAACCATGATTTACCATATGACACGTCTTCATTAGCAAATATAAAAACAGGTCTATCAAGACGCATAATGCTGATTACGGGAACTTCATTCCAATAGTTCACCTTGTACATCGATGCTAACATTGTCAATGCATCTGTCATCTGATTGTCAGCCCAAGGTACATAATAGAATTCAACCCTGTTAAAGAAAGGTAACAAACTTATGGAATGATTCTTATAAGGTACCAAGTTTTCCTGACGAGTCTCGCGTTCGCCCTTAATCTGATTAACCACCAATGCTAAATCGTCATATACATCAAGATTTTTGATCCTAAGATCAATGTCCTCTTCTAACCCCATGATGCACGCTTCATATCCTACTTCGTTATTGGTGCAAGTGAACGTTAATCAGGAAGTGAAAGGTATGTGAGAACCATGAGGGGTAGTAATGATTGCCCCGATTCCGTTACCATATGCATTAACAACACTATCGAAAATTAAACTCCATTGAGATCCAATCTCGGATCCCTCGTCAGGCAAAGTCTCATCATAGGCTTTCATTTTAAAAAACATGATGTCTTCATCCGAAAATTAAAACTTCATCGATTGATAATCCTTAATAGGTTGTTGAGCAAGATATTCTGACAAAACACTTCCCTTGATAGCTTTCTGAGAAACATACTGAATATCGTATTTTGTCAAAACCACCAGCCAACAGGCTATCCTTCCAGTGAGTGCTTGCTTCTCAAACACATATTTTATCAGATCCATCTTCGATATCAATAGGGTTGTGTGGTTTAACATATATTGCCTCAAACGCTTGGCCTCCCAAGCAAGTGCACAACATGTTTTCTCTAGCATTTAGTACCTTGACTCACAATCATTAAATTTCTTACTCAGGTGGTAGATGGCATGCTCTTTTCTACCTGTCTCATCTTGTTGACTGAGTACACACCCCATTGATATTTCAAGAACCGTTAGATACATAATCAAAGGTCTTCTTGCTACCAGAGGCATAAGGATCAGAGGCTCCTGCAAATATTATTTTATCGTTTCAAAAGCCTTTTGACAGTTTTCGTTCCACTTGACCGCTTGATCTTTTTTCAACAATTTGAATATTGGTCTGCGTGTGGCTGTAAGGTGAGATATGAATCTAGCTATGTAGTTCAACCACCCCAAGAAACCACAAACCTCTTTTTCTATTCTCGGCTCAGACATCTCTTGTATTGCTCTTATCTTGGCAGGATCAACCTTGATACCCTTTTCACTTACAATGAAACCCAGTAGTTTACCAGACCTCGCCCCAAAAGCGAACTTGTTTGGATTCAACCTCAGCTTGAATTTCCTTAACCTTTCAAACAAATTTAGCAAATTAACCCGATGATCTTCCTTCGTCTATGACTTTGCGATCATGTCATCAACATAGACCTCAATCTCTTTATAAATCATATCATGAAAGAGAGTCACCATAGCCCGCTGATACGTTGCCTCAATATTCTTCAATCCAAAGGGCATTAGTTTATACAGAACATCCCCCACGGTGTTATGAATGTCATTTTCTCCATGTTCTCTGGGGCCATCTTGATTTGGTTATACGTAGAGAAGCCATCCATGAAGGAAAATACAAAAAATTGAGCAGTATTATCCACTAACACGTTGATGTGAAGGAGCAGGAAATCAACCTTCAGGCTTGCTCTATTCAAATTCCTGTAGTCAACACACATCCTGACCTTTCCATCTTTCTTAGGTACATGCACAATATTAGAAACTCACAGAGGATGATTAGCCACAACAAGAAACCCGATGTCTAACTGTTTATGAACCTCTTCTTTGATTTTGACGGCCATATTCGGTCTTGTTCTTCTCAACTTCTGCTTGACCGAAGGAAAATCCTCTTTGAGAGGAAAATGGTGTACAACGATGTCTGTATCAAGCCCGAACATGTTTTGGTAAGACCAAGCAAAGATATCGACATACCCTGGGAGCATTTCAACCGATCTTCTCTTGAAACTATCTTCCAAAGTGGCCCCAATTTTGACTTCCTTCTTAGCATCCTCAGTACCCAGATTAATGATATTGATATCCTCCTGATGAGGCTAAATGATCCTTTCCTCATGTTTCAAAAGTCTGGATAATTCCTCAGGAAGTTCACATTCTTCGCCAGTCTCCTCTTCAGCATGGCAAATAGGATTGTCAAAGTCATACCGGGCCATAGATGAATTATTGATGGGATCCAAGGGAGTGGATCTGCATGAGTGATGTTTTATGTTTTATTAAGAAAGCAAAAATGATTAAAACACAAATACATTGCCATTTTAAAGATGCAAAAGCAAAAATGAAAAACAGGGAGCAAAATATTTGAATGCAAAATGTCCTTTATTCATGATAACATTGCAAGCAAAAACATGTGGCCCTACAAATGAGTCACTACACCTTGGGCAGAATGTAGGACTTAACAAATGTAAAACAATAAAATTACTCTTCGCGGGTGACAAGGATGACTTCCTCAGAAGACCAGTTGCACAATTCTTGGCCTGGGATGTAGGGCGGATCCAGCTATCTATGTTGCAGTCGCTATCGACCTCGTCTTCCCCTATTGCATGAATCTGATAAAAAATAACCCCATCAGTTGTAAACTTGACAGGACTTTTGAACCTTGGAGGAGCTAGCGATGACTTGTATCCCAACCCAAATCTTTCATTCTTCATCGGCACCTCGAGAACTTGACCCTATCCTTGGGAGCTACCGGCCTCAACCACAACACAAGCTTCTTTCAAAGAAGACATTGAAACCTCAGGCTTTTTATCTTCCATAAGAGGCTCCTTCTAAATTTGAACTGCTTCAAAAGCCTAACAAAGGGTTTCATGTATCTCCCCATCAACCTCGACATACTTACACGATGATAAATGGCTAACTATGTTGCTTTCCTCTCCACAAACAGTAACAACCCTCCCTTCAACCATGTACTTGAGCTTCTGGTATAAAGTTGAGGTAACTGCCCCAGCAGAATGAGTCCAGGGATGACCCAACAAACAACTATAGGCTAGCTGGATATCCATGACGTAGAAGGTTATTTCAAAAACTTCTGGTCCAACTTGAATAGGCAACACCACTTCACCGAATACAGGCCTTTTGGATCCATCGAAAGCTCGCACTACCAAATCACTAGGTCTGCAAATCACACCCTGTGTATCTGACTTTATAAGGGCCTTTTGGCAATACGTTCAACGATGACCCAATATCTACCAACACATTGGACAACAGAGAGCCCCATACACTTGATGGAGATATGCAAGGCTTTATTATAATTCCTTCCCGCCGGCGTCAAATCTAGATTAGTAAAGCCCAGACCATTTCCTACATTGACATGGGCTACCACCCCTTTAAGCTAAATCACCGAAATCTCATGAGGTACAAAGGCAGCATTCAACACCTTCAGCAGTGCATTTCTGTGTGCCTCGGAACACAACAACAAAGATAGAATGGAAATCTTTGACGGTGTCTGATTCAATTGGTCGAAAATCTTATAATCACTATTCTGAACCAATCTCATAAATACCTCCACGTCTTTCGAGAAAGAAGCATCACCAGACTATTGTTGCACAGAGTCATCCACAACTAACTTGCCTTTACCCTTATCAAATCTGTCAACATTAACATTTGGCAGAGAGAAGACCCTGCCACTACGTGTGATACCTCCGACACCAACAATATTGTCCACAGTAGACCCAACATCTGAAGAACCTAACAACTCTTGATTCTGCCCATTAGAAAATACATCAGCTCCTTAGTTCCACAGAACCGCCTTGGTGCTCTCATACAGTATCGGCCCCGGGGTAGTGATGACGACATGTGCTTATCACACTGACGCCGAAATATAAACGGTCTTGTACGGAATTGATATCGTTGCAATGTCCCTACCATCATCATTAACCTTATCCACAACATTAGTTCTTTAAAATGGTAACTGTCCATCGTCCATCAATTTCTATATACCATCCCTCAGCAAGTCACAACCCTTTGGTTACGATACATATCTTTGACAATCGAAGTCATATCCTGGGAACACCTCTCCCTTCAACAAACATTCTTTGACAACTGAAAACGGAGTTTTCAACTCATCAATATTAGCCACCCAATTTAACCTCTCCCCATCTCCAATAGCATTCGCCCTTGCCGAACCATGATGTGGCATAGGGTTTTGTATCATATTAGGTCTATCATTGCTGAAATTAATAGCCTTGGAATCAAGCAAGTCCTACACTTTATGCTTGAATGCCTTGCAGTTATCAATGTTGTGTCTTGGCTCCCCAAAATGGAACTCACATTGAGCATTGACGTCATAACCTGGTGGAGGAGTGCCAGTAAGCGGTGCCAATGTTCTCTTCTAAAATAATTGCAGTTGAACTAAATGTTGTAGAAATTGAGATTATGGCATAGGCGGAGTCTCTAAATTCCTATTTACTATCCTTGGTCGATCCATATATTGGTAAAGAGCATTATTATTATCCTGTTCCTGAGGTGCAGCCGGAATGGCTACAGTAGCAACCTGTTGTGTATAATTTTGATTGGTCTTGCCTTTACACTGATAAGAAGAAATAGAATTGGTGTCCCCCTCCTTCTTTTTGAAACCTACATCATACGGATTCTTACTTCCTCAAGATGAGGAACCATTACTATTCTAGATCTTCCTAGCCCTTATTCCACTTTCTACTCTCTCTCCTGCCATCACAAGATCTGAAAACCCCAATGACGCACACCCTACCAACTTCTCGAAATAAGGACCCTGAAGTGTACCCATAAACATATCGATGAACTCTCTCTCTCTCTCTCTCTCTCTCTCTCTCTCTCTCTCTCTCTCTCTCTCTCTCTCTATCATTAGAGGTTGAACTTTGGCCGCTAACTCGTGTCATCTCTGAGCATATTCCTTGAAACTTTCATTCCCCTTCTGAACCATATTCTGTAGCTATGTTCTATTGGGTGCCTTGTCACTGTTGTACTGATAATGCTTGACAAAAGCCTCAACAAGATCTTTCCAAGTTCTGATGTATGTTCTCTCTAACCCCATGTACCACTCCAAAGATTCCCCAGCTAGGCTATCTTAGAAGTAGTGCATGAGCATCTTCTCGTCATTGGAGTAGGCAAACATCTTTCAATAGTAGGCTCATATGTGAGTTTTGGGGCATGTCGTTCTCATATACTTGTCAAAGTCTGGGACCTTTAACTTGTGCGGAATCCTCACACTCGGGACCAACCCAAGATCAGTCATATCTAACCCAAAAGTCACGCATAGAAAACACATCTTCCTATCTGTCTTCCTCCCACTGATTTTTGTGAGCTCCACCAGCTCCATGGATAACACAAACACTTCCCCCACCAATACCACCACGAAAATCCATCAACAACACCCCCGCTAGGAGTAATAACAACACATGTGCCACCTCCGCCCGGAGGAATGACAACACTAGCACCGCCTCCGCCAGGAGGGTTGACAATACCAGCACCACCAGGATGGACCACTCCACTATCATCAACTATGGGAGCGTCAATAAGAGGCTGAATCAAGGTTCTTTGTTGTTCTTTCCCTTGGGCCATGTTCTGCATCAGTTCCATGAACTGAGTCATGCGGGTCCGTATTTCTAACAGTTCTGCTCGAATCTGATCCATAATCCATCTCTGGTTTCCTCGTGTATGGTAACTATGAATATGAGGATCTTCTATCCTTCTGAAGAAAACTAGATATAGGTGAGAAAAGTCAGCCCAAAACACCTGCTATGCATATGAGAATGAGATTGCAAAGGCAAATGTCATCTTTGGATATTCTCAGGGTATTCTACACCTTGATTCGGGTTTAAATATAAATAAACACAAAAGATGGATATAACACTGGTAAAGCCGCTCATAGATTGAATAGGAAAGCAAAGTCAATACAAAGTCAATACATACAACCCATACAGCAAAAATAAAATCAAATACATAGTCAATGACCCTAGTCAACAAGCCTGACAGTGATCAATATAAAAAGAATAAAGACAACTACAACATATCATCAATGTCCACCAAGGAAAATCCTCCCCAGCCACTATGCTCCTTGCACTAGGATTGAACCTCCCTGAATAACTCCTTAGTGTCAGGATGCTTTGGTCTCTGGATCAACTCCTGAATGAGAACATCCCTCATGTGCATGATCCCCTCCAGATAGCGACAATGTAACTCCCAAGCATCTTCTCTGAAGGCATATTCGAGTTTAGGCTTTTTCACCTCTTCTTGGACTTTGAGCTCCTCTAAGACTGACAAAGTCTCCTTAAGCTGCTTTTCGCTTCTGTATCTATGAGATAACTTTCTTCTGACCTCTCTCTCTTTAACTTTGAGTTGTAGTTTCAACTTTTCAATCTGGTCGTGGAGTTCATCTTCTTTCATCTTGTGAGCCGTTACAGTGGTGTTCCATTGACTATTGAACTTTGAGATATCAAGGCAAGCTCAGCCCAGATCTTTCTTTCTCTATTGTAGGATACTGTTAGTGTTCTTCTTATCTTGGCATATCCTCTCTTTCTTCTTAATTTCTTCTTCTAGCTTTTTCTCTCTTTTGGCTAGAAGTTTCGTCTTCACCTTGGACACATATACCGTTTCATTCTGAGCATGAACCAACTAGTAGACCTCCATCTTCAACTCCTCATTCTCCTTGTGGAGCTCTTCTTTTTAGGCCCAGAGCTTGTTATACCTTTCAATATCCATTGTCGTAGGTTGTTCAATCATTAGCGGGTATAGAGGTGATTCAATAGAGAAAGGCAACAACACCTCTTCAAACCTCTTTTGAATCCATTCTACATAGGGAGCGTAGGCTCTGCAATCACTCTTGCCCAAAGAAGACTTTTCTCTCCTATGGATCTTACCCCATGCATCCACATCTTTCTTTACCAATTATGGGTCTGCTGTCCCCGTGAAGAATAAAGACTCTTGAAAATCCTTATCTTTTGGTGGCTTCCTCAAGGCGTACCCAAATTTTCTAACAGCGAGAGAAGGGTTATAATTAATACCCCCTTTTCTCCCCACCAGAGGAACATTCAGGAAGTCTCCACAACTAGAGATAATCTCTTTGCTAAGCAAACAATGATTGAACCAGACAATATCCTTCACAGTTAGCCCCATCAATCTTTTAGACCACTCGAAGGATTTCCTAGAATCAACAAAAGCTCTAGAGCGAGGAAGATGATCCATAAACCACTTGTGAAGGAGTGGTGCACAACAGGAAACCATTCTTCCTCTTCTTTTCTCATTCTTATAGTGCACAGGATGATGCAGGTCCCCCAAAAGAGTAGGCACATGATTCTTCATAATAAAGAGGTGAACAACATTCATATCCATGAAGTCAACCATGTTAGGGAACAGGACAATGTTATAGACGCACATAGCCAAAATAGAGTTGAAAACCACCCAACTACCAGCTTCAACATACTTCTGAGCTTCATTCACCGAGAAGTCCAGATGAAACCTAAAAAATCCTCCTTTGCTAGAAATGTTGTCCACCAATACAGATATGCTCAAATAAAGAGCAACAACAACATCGTCGTGATCAGGATTCTCCTTGGAATAAATGAAATATGTTCTATCCTTGATATGAACTACCAAGATGAATGCATACTCTTCTAACGTTGGAGCCAATAAATAATCTAGAAAAATGAAACATTGCAACGGAGGGTTGTAAAACTATAGAAGAGTGTGAATAGCCTTATACTCGTAATCAGTAATAGTATGGGCAAAGCTCAAAATTCTCCCATAATCCTTCCTGAAGTCTTTGAGAATGCTAGAATCTTCCAGAGCAATCAAACCATGAAGGGAAACCAGATCAGGAGCTGGAAACTTGTATATGATGGTCTTCTTCCTACTAGTGTCCATCTCTATAAACCTCTGACAACCGGAATCAAGGATAAGATGTAAACATGGAAATACACAAACACGAATGTTAGGATGCAAAATGATTATGCAAGTTCAAACATGGGATCAAGGTTTTATATGCTCTGAATAACTGCAGCAGTGTTGACTGAATAATGCCATAATTTTGCTTCACCGAGTATATCAGAAAACCAAAAAACCAGAATACCAGAATAACCATAATACCCAGAACACCAAGATCTAAAGTCCACACTGATAAGAAAACCAAAAAACTGGGTAGGTTGAAATTCAAGGTTTCCTGCAAAACCCATCCCCTCTCACTTGTGGGTTCTAGTCTTGGACACATGCATCCTAGTAGGTCCTCAGTATCACGGACTCTCAGATCGAGAAATGATGATAAGTTCACCATTTTTGGTTTGGAATCATCATCAATCAAGGAGGCCTCAATTGACTTCCCATGAATAGTCTCCAAAGTCGCAAGCTCTCTAAGTCAACACCCTATCATATACACCAGACGCGCAGGATAAAGTATCTCTAAAGAAAACCTTGTCTGAATGTGAATTTTGTGTCAACTACATGTGGCCAAACACCACACAAGTCGCACTAATCTCCACTCTAATCCTAAGTGTACACTCAAGCCTGGGTAGTGAACTTACCTCTCATAGAACAATCCCACCCAACAGCACGACAGTAGCAGAGCAATATGATAACAGTAATCAAATGAAACAATAGAATGCAAATGCAATAATATACAACAAATAATGTATATAAAAGCATACAAATAAACACCCAATGAAACAAAAATAGACAAGCACTAGGATTGACTCGCATAGGGAACCAAAGTCCTCGGCAGAGTCGCCAGGTGTCGCAACTGCAAAAAATACCTAGTGGAAAAAACAGAAGAGTCATTACCAAACTTTATTTATCCCTACAGGGGAAAGGAAACGATCAAAAAAGCTCAAAGAAGGGAAAAAACATGCTCTCACAACCAAATCTGGGGTTCGCGAGTCAATTACGCAAGAGGAAGATATTAGCACCCCCTCACGTCCATTGTACTCAACGGGATCCACAGTTGTTGTTCTAATCAAAGGGTGTGTCATCTAAAGCCTACTACTAACAGAAACGAGAACAAAAAGGAAAAAAAAACAAAAGGAGACTTGATAGGACTTCGGCGTCCTATGCCTACGAATTCCCTCGCGCAACGGAAAAGTCAGAGTCAACGTAGTTCGGAAAACTACGGGTAAAAGGGAAGGTTTCTCGCCAAGACTTCACTGTCTTGTGCCTACGTATCCTCACTCGGACGAGAATGAAGACGTCAGAGCAGTTGTAGTTTGACGTATGAGTCGATACATGTTTTTTGTAAACGGCGTTAAGTTTCCATTTCAGCAGTTAGGGTCGATGCTTGTTTGCGATAGAATGGAAAAATAACGTACTCTTTCTGAAAATGATTTGACAAAAAAATCCCTAAGGATAAAATGATTTGAATTTGTTTATGAGTTTTAAAGAAGTGAATTGAGTTGGTTTCAGATTCATCGCATTTATTAAGTGTTTTGATGTTGTTTTAAGAGAGAAGAAGAGAAAAACTCACGAAAGGTCTAAGGGGAAAACTCGGTCCTAATGTTATCATGCAAAATGATCCTAAGGCCGGGATGCGAAAGGAAATTCTATCCTAATGTTAGCATGCAAAAGTGGACCTAAGGTTGAGGTTAAGAATGAACTAACCTAATGTTATCATGCATGGAATAACTCCTAATGTCTAACCTACTCCAAACTTAATCAAAAGTTAAGTTGGACTAGGAGACCTTAGGGGAGCATGCGAGAAAAAACCAAAACATGAAGAAAAAAAACCAAAAACATCAGCAATGACAACGCTTCAGCTTCAGAACAATAGTGAAAACCCAACAGATAAGCACAACAGTATTTAACAGCTCATGTTTCAGCACATAACAGGCGTGAAATGCAACAGGCAGAATGGATACCAATTAACAGCATGCCAAAAATTAAGACAACAAGTGTAAAAGCTCGGGCAACATGCATGCATCAACATTTCAACAAATGCATATGACATGGTGAAGATCAATCATGAACTTGTATTTACAATTAAGGACAAACAAGTTCGATGCACCATAAAACATTCATCAAGAACATCATCCATATTCAAGGCCAATTAATCATTTTGGACGAGTATGTGTTTGCAGAATCAGAAACAAATATAAGCATGTGACATACATCCAACAAGATAAATATCAAGAAACAACAATCATCAATGCACAAATGATTATGCAACATGATCATCATACTAAGAATGCAACATAACAATCATAGATATACAACATTATAAATCACAAACCGCGTGTTGAAGAATCACACGCATGCTATCAAGAATGATGAAACATATAAAAAAATAGTCCACAAATATGCATCGTATCAGTTCATGAGGTTTAAGGATGAAATAGAATTCAAAAAAGCTTGAAAATGCAAGAAAAAGTCATTTTGCAACATTGTTAATCGGTTAACCTCTTAGTGTTAACCGGTTAACACCAGGAGGTTAACCGATTACCACTGGGACAGAACCAAAAATTCAGCAATCAAAAGCACTTTTCAGCAGCAAATCAATTATCCAACCATCCAAATGAATAAGCAATCAATTATGCACGTAAATCATGTCAAATCATAGCAATCAAACATCAATTGGATCCAACAAACACCAAAATCAATAATCAAAATAATTAATGGATCAAATATCACCAAAAAGTCAATGATCTACATTGTGAAATGTAAGATTAAGCCAAATCAAAGCTAGATCTAGAATTTACCAACCTACAAAGATGAGATTTGCTTTGATGAGTGTTGTTTAACTACAATTAATAGATCCAAGAAAGAAACCCAAGGATCTATGAAGCTCTAGCAAGAAACTTGAAGATCCAAGCAAGAATCCACAAATAAGCAAAAAGTTCTTGAAGAAGTGATTCCACCAACTTAATTCAAGATACAAATGAGTTGCAAAACCAAAATTGGACCGAGGATGATGATGCAATGGAGGTTTAGCTAAAGAATTCACAAATTGCAATCTACAATTTGTGAAGCTTTTGGCTATGGAGCTTTTGTGAGGGTTTTGGAATGAGAAAAAAGTTGAGAGAATTAGAATGAGATGTGTAGAAAAATTAGAAAATGAGTGAAAGTTATGAGAGGTTTGGAGTGAATTGATATAAGTATGGTTTATGTTTGGAATTAAATGAGGTTTGGAGTGTGGGTTAGTGTGATGAATGGAAATTAGGAGTGGAATTAGGAATGAAATTTTTTTGAAAATTGGAGGGAATTTGAATTAATTTGAAAACAAATCAAATTTAGATCCACTTCTAGATCCTTCTACTCGTGTGAAAATTAAAATTAAGTGATTGAAATGGGATCCCAAGAACTGCAGCGCTAGAAATGAACAATCTGGGAAAATTTTGCATCAGTTAACCGATTAACCAAATTTTCCTAGCAAATGGTTAACTAGTTAACGCCTTCAAAATTTCAAATTTTGGAGCCTTAAGGAGGAAAACGTGGAGAATTGCCTGTTGCCACCTGTTTTGAGCATAGTTTGGCTCTGAAACTTATCTTTTGATATTGCACTTGTATAACGCCCGAAATAAACTATGAACTATCTCCTGCGCTCAAAATAGCCTATTGAAAAATATAATCTGGTACCCGATCGCTGAGCAAAATAAATGTTGAAGCCTTTGATGCTTGCTGCTTACAAACTTGCAATAAAAGAAAACCTTAAGCCATAAAAACAAATTGATCCCATGTCTTAAGAGCCAATTCCATGATATGCACAATGATGATGCCAAAAATGAACAAAACATTAGCCAATTACGGTTAAAAACGAAAAGTCAAATTTTGGGGTGCTACACATAGTGGTCGAGTTTTCCACATACAAAACAACTACTTTTTGAACCGCCAAAAATTTTGAATTTGTTATGTTCCTTTTTAGGTCCAAGATGACTTTTCATGCCATCATGTTTCTTTTTTCATTTGGCAATTACAACATTGGCTTTGGAATGTCCAGCAGATTTTGGTTTCTCCTTTTCCTTCAATTCCTCCTTAATTTGAAAAGGTTTCTGAATTTTAGTTAGAGAGAAGTCCTCAGAACTGTGCAACAATTTATTTCTATAGTCTTTCCACTAAGATTGTAATTTTGAAATGATTGCACCACTAACTTTAAAGGTCTCAGAAATGTCTATTTTCACAGCTTTTATTTTATTCACGAGAACTTGTAACTCGTGTACTAGGGGAATAATGAGCTTAGGATCTGTAAATTTAAAATCAAAGTATTTAGAAATTAAAATTTTTTCATACCTTCGTCTTCAGGCTTGAATTTAAACTCGAGTGCTTTCCAAATTTCTGTGGCAGACTGAGTATTTGTAGAGAGGTCGTAGAGACGATCAGATAGCGTATTCAAGATATGTCCACGACATAGCAATTCGTCCTGTTTAAGTTTCCTACGCTCCTGTTTAAGTTTCCTACGCTCCTTTTTAAATTCATCCTCGATTGGTTTAGGAAATGATGGTAAGTCAGGATCCAAGACATAATGGACCTTGAGCGGTTAGTAAGAATGTCATCTTATCTTTTCATCGGGTGTAGTTGATTCCATCAAAGCGATCCAACTTGAAAAAGTCCTAGTTCATAACTTTGATGCTTGAAACTACAACGTCGAAAGGGAACGAGGCGGCCACCACCTAGGTAACGCAGAGCATCCTCCTCCGAGGCACACTCGAGCAGGGCCTTTGTGTTGATCAGCCTCGTCGTCTCCCGAATGTTTCCGTAACTGTCGAGGATATACTGGCCGTCAGGGGTGACCAGCTTCAACGGCGGTAAGTTTCGCACGAAAGAAACTATCTTCAGGTAGCTGGCCATATCCTCCTCATCAAGCATCCCCGCCCGCACGATATACCCACCTGTTCCCCGAGAATAATGGTCCAGGGACCACTCCACGTGCACCCGGGGAAGCATGACGGCCTCGCGACGACCATCCACTATCCTCTCCCCTTTTGAATATAAAGAGCGAACCCCTTCGTGCGTGATAGGGCTGACCACGAAAAAGCGACTTTTGAAATCTCGGACGGAATCCATGTACGTCCTAAAAAGTCTGTCCGGCTGCTTGAATAACACCCAACCATGTCGACCACCCAACGACTGCCGCTGCAGATGGAAAATACAAAAAGAACAGCGGCAGCGTGACGCCAACCTGGAGATATTGGGACACGAGCTCGAAGGCCCGAATAAAAGCCAGGGCATTAGGGTGTAGTTGCGGCGGGGCCAGCCTCAGCCAGTCGAAGAGACCCAGATGGAAGTCCGAAAAAGGCAACCTGAGCCTAGCCTCTTTGAAGTAAAACTCGTACATCGGAAAGCGCATCCGCCCGTATTTCGAACAGATCCGGTGACCTAACCGGGGGCGGTACACTTGCCAGATTTAAGGATCCCCCTCTTCCCGGTCTTCCACTGTGACGTAGGCCCCCTTCGGATCATAAGCAAAGCAGGAGGTCATGGTGAGGGGCTCCTCGGCCACCCAGTCTCCGATCGGGACGCCACGCTCATCAAAATGGGGGACGTCTGGCTCGTTATCCTCGCCCATTGCGCCCAAAACGAGCGTAGTCATTAAACACCTGAAAAGCAGAAGGTAACGGTGAATTCGATGACAGAAATCAAATTCATCCTTCCACCGCAAGTCAAGTGAAAGGGCAACGAGGACTCCCTGAGCATCGTCCCCGGTGGGTCTGCCCTAACCTACGACCTCCTCGGTTCAGTATGACCCAAACTGTAAACCCACCTCGGAGGCATCCATCAGAGTAAAGAATCTTTCCCCGGGGCGTTCATCGGAAAAATCTACCCTCCCCGGGGCACTCATCGGAACTAGCGTCTCTCCCCGGTACATTCATAACAAAAACCTTAAAAAACCCTCGAGAACGGCGGAGATTTCCGCCGCTCCTCGAGGCATTCAAACAGCCCCGGCCACGGTCAAGAAATAAACAAGAAAATCAAGAGAAAAGAAAAAGGAAACTTACTATGATAAAATCAACGAAGGAGAACGCGGCGACGATGACGACAGAGATATCAGACGACGGCGAGACATCAGGCTGGAAACTTGAGAACAAGAGGGCGAAAAGTGAGAAATGAGCAGGGGCCCGCTCACTTATAACCATGCACGGGACTCGAAGCGTCGCTAGACACTTGAGTACCATAGGATAGTCGCCCTAGCAGCCACCCAGAATGCGACACGTGGCGGAAGCAGACAGACGCGTCTCTTCACCTTCTCCCGTCAACACCCGTCTTCGAGCCCGGATGATCAACGATGAAGAACACACGTCCTCGCCCGTGGGAGTTTGCCCTCAGACCAGTCCGCTTCCCCAGAACGACGTCATCAAGTCCTCACTCCCATCCTTGGAGCAACGACTTGGGGGGCTCCTGTTCTGGCCTAGGCCCCGAGCTGAACTATGCTGGCCCAGCCCAATAATGTCCCACCAGGTCCACCCAGTCCGATACCACGTCGGGCACGAGGTACCCGGCCCCCTAGAAAGGTCTCTCCGCAAGTGAGAACCATCCCAACCACGCCGGGCAAGTGACTAGCCCGCATAGCCCAGCACCGCCCTCCACGGGCGGTATTCCTCATGCCGTCGAGTGAGACCCCATGGCTCTCCCACGTCCTCGCGTGCTTCCCCTCTGCGGGGAGAATGACACACCTCCAGGGAACCTCGCGAGCTCCCCTCCGTGGAGAGAGCAACGTCCCCTGCACATGGTCTCCACGTGCCCCCCTCTGCAGGGAGACCTCATCCCCCAATTGCCCACCTCCGAGAGAGCAGGTCAAACCCACTTTCCGGAGACCACTTGACAGTTGGACTAGGGCGAAGACCACATCCTGGTCTTCACTACGCCACGTAAGCCCTAGGAGTCACCTGGGTTGGGCCTGGCCATCCAGCCCAACACAAGTGACCATTGGCCCAGTGCTGGGGTATCTCTATAAATACCCTCTTCCTCAAGAGGGTCAGGTAATTCACTTCTTACCCCTTTTCTGTACTTTGCTCTCACTCTGCCCCATTCCTTACTTTGTCATCGGAGTGCCTTGCAGGTACACCGCCCTTTTCCTCCTCATCACCAATGAATAGACAGCAGTCCAACAGAGTGTGACCAGCCCGTGATCCCCTTCTGATCAGGTCAGATCAGTACCTGTTCTGGCCTGGGCCCCGGGCTGAACTATGCTGGCCCAAACCAATAATGTCCCACCAGGTCCACCCAGTCCAATACCACGTAGAGCACGAGGTACCCGGCCCCCTAGAAAGGTCTCTCCGCAAGTGAGAACCACCCAAACCACGTCGGGCAAGTGACTCACCCACACAGCCCAGCACCGCCCTTCGCGGGCGGTATTCCCCATGCCGTCGAGCGAGACCCCATGGCTCTCCCATGTCCTCGCGTGCTTCCCCTCTACGGGGAGAACGACACACCTCCAGGGAACCTCGCGAGCTCCCCTCCGTGGGGAGAGCAACGTGCCATGCGAATGTTCTCCACGTGCCCTCCTCCGCGGGTAGACGTCATCCCCCAACTGCCCACCTCTGAGAGAGCAGGTCAAACCCACTTTCCAAAGACCACATGTCAGTTGGACTAGGGAGAAGACCACGTCCTGGTCTTCACTATGCCACGTAAGCCTTAGCAGTCACCTAGGTTGGGCCTGGCCATCCAGCCCAACACAAGTGACCGTTGGCCCAACGCTGGGGTCTCTTTATAAATACCATCTTCCTCAAGAGGGTCAGGTAATTCACTTCTTACCCCTTTTCTGTACTTTGCTCTCACTCTGCCCCATTCCTTACTTTGGCATCGGAGTGCCTTGCAAGTACACCCCCCTTTTCCTCCTCATCACCAGTGAACAGACAACAGTCTAACAGAGTGTGGCCAGCCCGTGATCCCCTTCTGATCAGGTCAGATCAGTGGCGCCGTCTGTGGGAACAGAGACTTCCCCGTTACTCCGAGCAGAAAACCAAAGTTTCACCATACTCCACGATCATGGCTAGCCCACACCACGATGATACCATGCACAACTTCGTGCTCAACACCGCCGCCAACGGCAGCAAGCAGATGGAGGTGTCACGCCTGGCGGAGACCGACGAGAGAGACGGCCAGACTGCTTCCCCGTCGTCCGCACAACTGCTCCGCCAGGCCGACCACCGGCCCCCGAGCCCAGCGGCGTTCCAACCCGTTCCTGTCCCGGCGGGAGCGGACCCAACTGTGGTCGCCCTCTTTGCGGCCATTAACCAGACGAACCAACTGTTGTTTCAGCAGAACGCACGAATAGGAGCGCTGGAGCGGGAGGTCCCCCGAAGGTCCCCTCCGTGGAAAGACCAGAACGAGGGCTCGAGGAGTCCCTCGCCTCAACCCAGAAGTCGACGACCTCGGTTGGAGAGACCCCAAACCGAAGTAGTACAGGAACACACCAGATCCCCGACAAGACAAGTTCGAGGGAGGCGGCAGAACACTTCAGAAATTTCGACCAGGAATCCGCGCGTCGAACCCCTGGTCAGAAGGCCGAGGATCCGAAACCAGGTACCTATCCTACACGGCCCACCTTCTCCTCGGTCACCCGCTCTCAGCGACGAAGACGACTACCAGACTCCTTTGTCCCGAGAAATCATGGCCGCTCCCATTCCCCACGGCATGGAGAAGCCCCCGACGCTCTCGATGTACGACGGCACATCCGACCCGGATGATCACCTGGAAGACATCGAAGCCATGATCGACTACCGAAACGTCCGAGGAGCTATCAAGTGCAGGCTATTCCCGACGACCCTAAGGAAAGGCGCCATGACATGGTACAAAAGTCTGGAGCCCGAGTCGATTACGTCGTGGAGGGTTCTGAAGGACCTGTTTTCAAAACACTTCACCGCGTCTCGACGCCACCCGAAGATGGAAGCCGTCCTCGGCGCGATAATCCAAGCCCCCGACGAACCTCTCCGAAAATACATCGAAAGATTCACCCGGGAAGCGGTGCAGGTAACGACGTCAGACGAGATGAAGTGTTACCTAATGGAGCAGGGTCTACGCCACGACTCCAAATTCTACGAGACCGTGGGCATACACCGGCCAACCTCCCTGCAGGATTTCCTCGACAGAGCCGCACATTACATCCGGTTCGAGGAAACTCAAGCAGCCAACTCCGCACGAGACACCCGAGACAGAGAGCCCCCCCGCGGGCACCGAGATGACAGAGCCTCGAATCAGCGGCAGGAAGATCGCCCCCACGAACAACGCGAACAATGCGGCCCCACCGACCGGTTCACGGAGTACACGGCCCTAGTCGCTTCCCGCGAGCGCATACTGGCCAAGTGCGCAAAAACCGAATTTGCCTAGGGAGGTGTCCGCTTCCCCAGGTCGCGCTGTGCGTCGGCCGAACCGAGGACTGGTTCGCGGACAGAAAGTTTGGCCTCCCCGACAACCCCGACCTACCCGACGAAATGGTACGGCCAACCAGCCGGTGGGAATAATTTCCTAAAGCCATGGTCATCTCGGGCGGCGCCACAAGGAGCCTTTCCATATGATCAGTGAAAACAAAGTTCGATGAGCTTATCACGAGCAACTCCGGTAAGATGAGCACACTCGAAAGATTTCGCGGTCGATCCAATCCGATCACATTCTACCTCGAGGAACTCCCCGGGGGATCCCCCAACTCCAACATTCCCCTGCTCATACGGGCGCGGATGGAAAACTTCGACGTCAGGCGTACCCTCGTCGACGGAGGCAGCTCGGTGGACATCATGTACACCCACCTCTTCACGACCCTCCAACTCGACGAATCCAACCTATCCCCCTACGTAGGCTCCGACCTTCAGGGGTTCAACGGGACGACGATGAGACCTTGGGGATACATGGAGCTGAAAGTCACGTTCGGGGAAGAGGAAACAGCCAGGGAGATCAGCATTCATTTCTTAGTCATCGAATGCCCGTCCCTCTACAACTGTATCCTGGGCAGAACGACGATAGCAGAACTCACCGCGGTACCTTCCATCGTCCATCTAAAGATAAAGTACTACACGAAACGGGGGGCTGTGGTGACCCTTAACGGAGACATCGAGGCTGCCCTGAAAGGTTTGGACACCATCGCCCCAGCAACCAAGAAGGCGACCCCAACCGTGACACCAAAGAGCAAACCGAAGGAGCTGGTCGGATCCGTGGATCTTGACAGTCGCTTCAATGAAGAGCACAACCACGAAATAAGGACAAGCGAAGCCAACCAGTCCAACAGCCAGCCCACCCACCCGTGATCGAGGCAAATCCGGACAAATGCCACGCCTTTTCGGAAATCACCACACCCACCACGAAGAAGTCCATCCAATCCCTCAACGACGTGCTCGCCTCACTTTCCCTGTTCATCGCCAAGTCCGCACAGCACGCCCTCCCTTTCTTCAAACTACTCCGGAAGGAGACCACGTTCGAATGGACAGAGGAATGCGAGCAAGCCCTCCACCACCTTAAACGCGTCCTGTCCGAACCACCGGTGCTGACACGTCCCGTGATGGGCGAAACCCTATACCTATATCTGGCCGTAGCCATTGAGGCCGTCAGTGTTGTTCTCATTAGAGAAACCGAAGAGGGGAAAAAGCTAATATACTTCACGAGCAAAGCCCTCCACGGTCCCGAAGTCCAATACCAGCTGATCGAAAAAGTCGCCCTAGCCCTTATCACCGCTGCCCGACGGCTCCGACATTACTTCCTAGCACACACCATCGTGCTCCGCACCGATCAGCCCATCCGCCAGCTCCTCTGTCGGCCCGACATGGCAGGACGCATGCTGAAATGGTCATTAGAGCTATCTAAGTTCGACATCATCTACGAAGGCTGGACGACCATCAAAGCTCAAGCCCTGGCCGATTTCGTAGCCGAGATGACCTCCTCACCCGACCCTACCACGGGGCACCATATATGGACCATTTTCGTGGACGGATCCTCCAACTCCACGGGCAGCGGAGCAGGCATCATCCTCGACAACGAAGAAGGCACCCTCATAGAGGTCTCCCTCACGCTGGATTTCCCGATGACTAACAACCAAGCCGAGTACAAAACGTTCCTGGCCGGACTTCGCCTGGCATCAGACATCGGGGCCAGAAAAATCAAAATCTACACAGATTCCCAGCTGGTCGCCTCGCAAGAGGGAGGAGAATATCAAGCGAAAAACGACAACCTCGCCGAATACTTAGCACTTATCACCGAAAAACTGCAAAGTTTCGACTCCGCGGAGATTCAACACGTCCCACGCGAGCAGAACACCCGCGCCGATATCCTCTCAAAATTGGCGAGCACCAAAAAGCGAGGAGGCCACAAGTCGGTCATCCAAGAAGTCTTGTCGCAACCGAGCACCAAAGCGACCACCGCCTCGCTCAAACATCAACGCCATAGGAGATACCAACTGTTGGATGACACCACTACGCACCTACCTCCGCACCGGCCGCCTACCAACCGACCCTAAAGAGGCTAGCGCGACCAAGCGACGAGCCTGCTCGTACGTCCTCCTCGAAGGCAAACTATATCGCCGAGGCTTTGCGATCCCACTCCTCAAATGCATCGACACCTCCCAGAGTGCAGCCGTCCTAGAGGAAATCCACGAGGGCATCAACGCCCAGCACCTCAGAGGATGATCCCTGGCGAGAAAGGCTCTACGAGCCGGCTACTACTGACCTTCGATGCAAACGGACGCGAAGGAACACGTCAAACGATGTGACAAATGCCAACGACACGGGGACATGCACCTCGCTCCACCAACCGAACTCAAATCCCTCTCATCCCCGTGGCCTTTCGCCTAGTGGGGGTTGGACATCCTCAGGCCCTTCACCCTGAGATCCTATCAGAACAAGTACCTCATCATGGGCGTAGACTACTTCACCAAATGGATCGAAGCTGAAGCCCTAGCCAAAATCACGACCCACAACATACTCCGATTTTACAAATGAAACATCCTCGCAAGATTCAGGATCCCGCTCGCCATCTTCACCGACAACGGCACACATTTCCCGGACAAAAACTTCTGCGACTTCGTCACCAAGCTCGGCACCAAACACCATTTTACCTCGGTCGAGCATCCCCAGACGAACGGCCAGGCAGAATCCGCGAACAGGGTCATACTCAGGGGACTAAAACGACGACTTGGTGACGCAAAGCGGGCATGGGTCTAGGAGCTCCACAACGTCCTCTGGGCATACCGTACTACACCCCACTCAACCACGGGGGAAACCCCATTCCGCCTCACGTATGGAACCGAAGCAGTGATCCCGGTCGAGATACGCGAGCCATCCAGACGAACTGAATCTCCCCTCAATACCGACGACAACGACAGCGCCTTACGAGAGGAGCTCGATCTCGTCGAGGAGATTCGCTCGGGAGCAGCCCTTCGGGAAGCCCGACTGAAACAACAGGTGGCACTTCGCCACGACAACAAAGTCTTGAAACGCGACTTCCAAATCGGCGACTTAGTTATGCGCAGAAACCAGAAAGACTCACACGAGGGCAAACTAGCTGCGAATTGGGAAGGTCCTTACCGTGTCCGCGACAAGACGGAGCATGGGGCCTACTACCTTGAAAACCTGCATGGGGAACAACTAGCTCGACCATGGAACGCCGAGAAACTTAAGCGATACTACAACTAAACACTGCCGGCGACGACCCATCGTCACGGCCACTGGGGGGGGGGGGGGCGACATGGTACCACCGCACTTCCTCGCGTCTACTAACTGCCAGAGAAAAGCAAGCCCTGCCTCTTGTGTGCGCAGGCAGAAGGCCTTGCTCGTCGGGGAACACCTCGACCGAGACTCCCCACCACCGTACCAAAACCGGTAGGACACCCAGCTCGCGATGAGACGTCAACACCACGGGGAGAACTACCCCCGAACCAGTCAGGCAACAACGCCGGCCAACCGGCCAGTTCCCTTCACCGCTGGTAACAAGTGTTGTCGAGCTACTACCCCGGACAGGCCCAAAGGCATACTAAACATGCATTTTCAAACATATATATTTCAAGCATACAAATTCGTGCAAAAATAAAACGAGCATAAACAACATGAAAAAACGAGGCGCACACTTAGAAAATTTGTAAAATATAATTAATCAAAAGCGGGCACCAGCCCAGTAGTCAACATTACATAAACCAGGGCGCGCAGGCCCGACAAAGAAAACAACAAAATACAAAATATGGCGCGCAAGCCGAAATACGCGGGCACGCAGACCCGGGACCAATCTAAGCTCCCTCCTCACCATCAGCTTCAGGCTCCACGCCAGGGACGACGGTCCCAGCCTCCTCGGCGCTGGGATCTACCACCCGACCGTCGACTATCTCATGGAAGGGGCCGATCCCATCCTCGACAAAGGCAACACCAGAGTTCACCACCCTGAGCTGAGCAACGGCGCTGTTGAAGCCCGCAGCAAAACCATCCAGGCAATCCCCTTCCAGCACGCGTATCCTGGCAAGCAGGTCCACCCGGGTAACCAACAGCCTATCGTCGTCAGTTTTATCATCACCAGGAAAGAGATCGCCCTCGAGCTCCGCTACACGAGCTTTCAACGCCCGCAGCTCCTCCTCAGCAACCTTCAGCTTCTCCTCAACACCATCACGTCCCTTTCACTCGAGGTCAACCTCCCCACGAACCTTCTCCAGCTCTCCGGTCAGCTGAGTCACCTTCCCTCGGCTTGCCTCCAAATCCTCGGCCGCCTTATTCAGGCAGGACTGCCCGAAGGCGAGATCACCTTGCAGCTTCGATAGTTCTACGGCTGAGCAACTCTCTTTGCTCAGGACCATCGCCGTAGTGAAAGTCCGCATCAACGCGGCCAAATCCTCGGTCAGAACCTGCCTCCTCGTAGCACGGTCAGCGCCCAAAATCACCTTCACCTCCCCCGCCGAAATGCTGGGCGACCTAGGCCTATGGAAGTAGCCGGGATGCTGGTGACAAGGAGCGATGGTGTAACCCTCCTCGGAAGACTCCGCCGATAAATCGACCACGGGCGTATCCTCCTGAACTCTCGCTCTCTTCGGAACCCCTTGGGAAGTAGGCGACTGGCTACCGGTCGGGGACGCCGACGACCCCCTTCCATCCTGCTCTGCAGAAGACTGCCCGACCAACTGAGCCACTCGCGTCTTCAGAGGAACAACGGTCCTTGACATACGCAGCTTCTTCACTCGCTCCTCGATAGAAGCCATATTCCCTGCACGACAAAATAAAAACTAGTCAGTAAAAAGCCGAGGATATCAGGTAGAAAGGGAACGAGGCGGCCACCACCTAGGTAACGCAGAGCATCCTCCTCCGAGGCACACTCGAGCAGGGCCTTTGTGTTGATTAGCCTTGCCGTCTCCCGAATGTTTCCGTAACTGTCGAGGATATACTAGCCGTCAGGGGTGACCAGCTTCGACGGCGGTAAGTTTCGCACGAAAGAAACTATCTTCAGGTAGCTGGCCATATCCTCCTCATCAAGCATCCCCGCCCGCACGATATACCCACGTGTTCCTCGAGAATAATGGTCCAGGGACCACTCCACGTGCACCCGGGGAAGCATGACGGCCTCGCGACGACCATCCACCATCCTCTCCCCTTCTGAATATAAAGAGTGAACCCCTTCGTGCATGATAGGGCTGACCATGAAAAAGCGGCTTTTAAAATCTCGGACAGAATCCATGTACGTCCTAAAAAGTCTGTCCGATTGCTTGAATGACACCCAACCATGCCGACCACCCACCGACTGCCGCTGCAGATGGAAAATACGAAAGAACAACGACAACATGACGCCGACCTGGAGATATTGGCACACGAGCTCGAAGGCCGAATAAAAGCCAAGGCATTAGGGTGTAGTTGCGACGGGGCCAGCCTCAGCCAGTCGAAGAGGCCTAGATGGAAGTCCGAAAAAGGCAACCTGAGCCTAGCTTCTTTGAAGTAAAACTTGTACATCAGAAAACACATCTGCCCGTATTTCAAACAGATCCGGTGACCTGACCGGTGGCGGTAGACTTGCCAGTTTTGAGGATCCCCCTCTTCCCGGTCTTCCACGGTGACGTAGGCCCCCGTCAAATAAGAAGAAAAGCAGGAGGGCGTGGTGAGGGGCTCCTCGGCCACCCAGTCTCCGATCGGGACGCCACGCTCATCAAAATGGGGGACGTCTGGCTCGTTCTCCTCGATCATTGCGTCCAAAACGAGCGTAGTCATTAAACACTTGAAAAGCAGAAGGTAACGGTGAATTCGATGACAGAGATCAAATTCACCCTTCCACCGCAAGTCAAGTGAAAGGGCGACGAGGACTCCCTGAGCATCGTCCCCGGTGGGTCTGCCCTAACCTACGATCTCCCTGGTTCAGTATGACCCAAACTGTAAACCCACCTCGGAGGCATCCATCGGAGTAAAGAATCTTTCCCCAGGGCATTCATCGGAGTAAAGAATCTTTCCCCGGGGCATTCATCGGAAAAATATACCCTCCCCGGGGCATTCATCGGAACTACCGTCTCTCCCCGGTACATTCATAACAAAAACCTTAAAAAACCCTCGAGAACGGCGGAGATTTCCGCCGCTCCTCGGGGCATTCAAACAGCCCCGGCCAAGATCAAGAAATAAATAAGAAAAGCAAGAGAAAAGAAAAAGGAAACTTACTGCGATAAAATCAACGACGGAGAACGCGACGGCGATGACGGCGGAGATATCAGATGACGGCGAGACAGCAGGCTAGAAACTTGAGAACAAGAGGGCGAAAAGTGAGAAATGAGCAGGGGCCCGCTCACTTATACCCTTGCACGGGACTCGAAGCGCCGCTAGACACTTGAGTACCCTAGGATAGCCTCCCTAGCAGCCACCCAGAATGCGACACGTGGCGGAAGCAGACAAACGCGTCTCTTCACCTCCTCCCGTCAACACCCGTCTTCGAGCCCGGACGATCGACGATGAAGAACACGCGTCCTCGCCCGTGGGAGTCTGCCCCCAGACCAGTCCGTTTCCCCGGAACGACGTCATAAAGTCCTCACTCCCATCCTCGGAGCAACGACTTGGGGGGCTCCTGTTCTGGCCTGGGCCCCGGGCTGAACTATGCTGGCCCATCCCAATAATGTCCCACCAGGTCCACCCAGTCCGATACCACGTCGGGCACGAGGTACCCGGCCCCCTAGAAAGGTCTCTCCGCAAGTGAGAACCATCCCAACCACGCCGGGCAAGTGACTCGCCTGCACAGCCCAGCACTGCCCTCTGCGGGCGGTATTCCCCATGCCGTCGAGCGATACCCCATGGCTCTCCCACGTCCTCGCGTGCTTCCCCTCTGCGGGGAGAACGACACACCTCCAGGGAACCTCGCGAGCTGCCCTCCGCGGGGAGAGCAACGTGCCATGCGCATGTTCTCCACGTGCCCCCCTCCGCGGGGAGACGTCATCCCCCAACTGCCCACCTCCGAGAGAGCAGGTCAAACCCACTTTCCGTAGACCACGTGACAGTTGGACTAGGGCGAAGACCACGTCCTGGTCTTCACCACGTAAGCCCTAATAGTCACCTGGGTTGGGCCTGACCATCCAGCCCAACACAAGTGACCGTTGGCCCAGCACTGGGGTCTCTCTATAAATACCCTCTTCCTCAAGAGGGTCAGGTAATTCACTTCTTACCCCTTTTCTGTACTTTGCTCTCACTCTGCCCCATTCCTTACTTTGGCATCGGAGTGCCTTGCAGGTACACCCCCTTTTCCTCATCATCACCAGTGAACAGACAGCAGTCCAACAGAGTGTGGCCAGCCCGTGATCCCCTTCTGATCAGGTTAGATCAGCGATCCAACTTGAAAAAGTCCTAGTTCATAACTTTGATGCTTGAAACTACAACGTCGGAAGCCATTATTTGAATACTTTTAAAATTGTTAGAAATATCGGTAAATTTGAATTGGTCTAGGTATGAATCATGAATGGTGTTACTTTCCTTAAAAATATTTAAAGCACTCTCAAATATGTCTTAGATTTGGAACGCATGAATACCCAGGATATTTCAGCCTTATATCGAATTTGTGCAAGATCGCTGAAAACTCGATTTTTGTAGCGAAGAGATTTTGAAATTTGTTCAAGAGGATATTATATTTTTGATGTGATTCCTGAATTCTTGAATGAAGTATTTATAGGTCATATATGTGTTGTTTCACAAGGTTGCAACTTTTGATGAAACGACCGTCTGAGCGCTACTGACGCAGCGAGTAGTCTGATTGCTCAGATGCGTCGTGCTCAAGTGCTCAAATTTCTCCTACAAGCTTAGTAGTGCCTCTACGCCCATTCCCTCGGACCCGGTGGCGACATCGGTGAGGGGTGTATGAAGAAGACAAGTGGCATTATACTTGGAACCACCACATTTGTCCATGTGATGCTTTATCCTTTTTTGTCTTTTTATTGAGTTAATGTTCTTATCTTTTTATAAAGACTTTGAATGTGTCTAAATATTTTTATGTAAGACTATTTCTCTTACATTTATTAGCATTTACTTCATTCCTATTTTTATTATCATTTTAGAACACATATGAATATTGGATATTCATGAATTTATAATTTGTATAATAAAATTTTAAAAATACAACTTAAATACAATTTCAAATTTTTATAAAATTTGTGTTATATCAATAATATATTATTATAACCATAATCCATTAGATAGTGAAATTTATAATTTTATTGGTTTAAAACAAGGTACCATATGAAAAATTAACTAAAATATTTTCAGTCCGTCATATTTGTTAGATTAATAATCACATTTGACTTTAATTAACTATATGTCTTTTTAGAGTGTGTTCTATAACAATTGAACACAAATTAAATTCATGCATATTTTGTCCTCTAATTACAATCAGATAAGGTACAACAAAATCACATGACATTAAAACAAGACAATAATTCATGAGTCATCATCACACATAAACAAAGAATGTGATGCAAGTATGAAAATTTTTGGTGTTGTAAGGATTGAAACTTAATCATGATTCATGTGTATACATTTAGGAAGTTAAGAAAAGTGATTCTAAAGTTGAAAACTCCTTGTAGGAGACATCAACACTAGCTGTTTTCTATGATGTTAAATGCTGGTCAAAATGTACTAACAATTTGCATATCTTCACACTTTTTTCTTATTTATAGTTTTTGTTTGGAAAATCCATTTAATATGTCTAAAATCTCCATTTTTCCTTAAGATTTATTCCTCAGAAATGATCAAATCAATATGCACGTCAAGTTCACTCTTGCTTTACACACAATTTATCATGCATTTATGTCCATACTAAATTAAATATATCATACACTTTATAGATTAAGAATTTGACTTTATATACTTATTGATTTAAGAGTTATATATATATATATATATATATATATATATATATATATATATATATATATATATATATATATATATATATATATATATATATATATATATATATATATATATATATATATATATATATATATATATATATATATATATATATATATATATATATATATGTAAAAATATGAGAAAAAATTTAAAACATTACATTTTAAAATAAATGGTAGAGATTATATGTTGTGTTTCTTTTCTTTTCTCTATTATTAAAATAAATGATGGAGGAGAGAGAAAAAAACTACACATAATTTTTATTATTTATTTTAATATATATATATATATATATATATATATATATATATATATATATATATATATATATATATATATATATATATATATATATATATATATATATATATATATATATATATATATATATATATATATATATATATATATATATATATATATATATATATATATATATATATATATATATATATATATATATATATATATATATATATATATATATATATATATATATATATATATATATATATATATATATATATATATATATATATATATATATATATATATATATATATATATAAAAGGAATGTTTAAAACACTCTATTTTTTAATCTCTTTAATGCTAACTCTTTAACTAATTAAAAAAAACATTATGAATACTCTCTATTGTCTTGTCTTGTTCGTCATTTTTACTTCACATTTTTTATTTTATTTTCATTCTCCAGTAGTTTTATACTTATTCTTTACTGTTATTGATATTTCTCTTATTATGCCATTTGTTGATTGCGGCTACTATGTAATAAATTAAAAATATTTGTTTTATTTGATTTTATATTAACCAATTAGGCTATTGAAACCGTTAATTTATCAAATATTTTACTTAATTTAATAACTATTAATCATCAATTATTATTTATTAGTTATAAACTAACAACTATTTTTTTATCAGCGGAAACTAAATGAAATACATTTGGATCATTCACTTTAGAAATAAGTTCCACATAAAATAATCCACATTAATTTCATACAATAAAAAAATATTGGTTAAAAAAGAGTGTCACAAACATTTTTAACAATGAATTTAACTAATTCTACTCTTTTAATTTAAAAAGAGTAAGTTAACTTCATAGATTTGAAAGTAATTTAACTCCACAAATTTAATAATTTCAAATGATTGTATGATAAAATTTTAAAAATATAAATAAAATACAATTTCAAATTTTTATAAAACTTGTGTTATATCATTAATATATTACGATAACAATAATTGATTAGATTAGTGAAATTTTATTTTATTGAATTAAAACAAAGTATCATATGAAAAATTAATTAAAAATATTTTCAGTCAGTCAAATTTGTTAGATTATTAATCACATTTGACTTAATTATAACTGATTTTAAATGTAAGTCTTTCTAGAGTGTGTTCTACAACAATTGAAAACAAATTAAAATCATGCATATTTGGTCCTCTAATTACAATAAGATAAGGTACACCAAAATCACATGACAATAGAACAAGACAATAATTCATGAGTTCATCACACATAAACCCAGGATGTCATGTAAGTATTAGAAATGTTGGTCTTGCAAGGATTGAAAAAGTGATGCTATTATCGTTTAAAACTCCTTGCAGGAGACATCAACACCAGCTGTTTTCTATGACGTTAATTGCTTGTAAAAATGTAGTAACAATTTGCATATCCTCACACACTTTTCTTATTTTGCATTCTGTTTGGATAATCTATTTAATATGTCCAAAATCTCCTTGTTTTCTTACTTTTGTGTAGAAATCACCAAATTAATATGCATTTATACAAGGGTGTGTTTGGTTGGTTATTTTTAGAAACCAAACCATAATTATTTTTAAACTATTTAAATAGTTTAGATTTATAACTATAATCACATTTCAATTAAAATTGATTATAAATTTGATTATGATTATATAACCGTTTTTTTTAATCCAATTTTAAATGAATTATTTGTAAAAATTATTTTTAAATAAATTTTTTGTAAATTTGAAAGAAAAAATTATTTTTTGATTTAAAATTATGTTATTTTTAAACGAATTTAATTTTTTCTTTCAAAAAATTAATTTTTCTAAACTTGCTCAGTTAAAATTAGTTTGGTTCTCCGAGACCAATTAACTTAAGATGTTTCACTCTAGTTGAAATTAACGAATTGTATTATCCTAAAATTTTTCTAATGTCAACATCTTTATACCCTTTGATATAAGCTAAACATTTGGCCCGATTTTTTTGAAAGTTGAACCAAGAGAAATAGCTAAGTTGTGTTAAATTTCCACTTTGTGCATCCCTCTAATAGAAATATTGTTGTTTCATGACAAACATGTTTAATTTTTAACTTGATGGCGTAAATCACACTTCAAAATCGTCTGAGTAGAAAACTTGTTGAGGGCGAGTCTTTAAAATATAAAAGATTTAGAGGGGGTTGTTTCAGCTAAAGACATCTGAGAACCATTAGGTTTGTAGAATAAGTAGGCATCTTTGAAACTAGCATTCTCAAAAGAGAATAGTACCCTAATAAAATAATTCAGAACTATCAAACATATGAATGAGAATCTTGTCCATCAAGTTAATCAAGTTAGGATGATTGAGTCGAGCTAAATATTCCCCAATTTCCATTATGAATTAAGTGACTAATCCCTAACCACCAACTAATCAAG
Source organism: Lathyrus sativus (assembly GCA_963859935.3). NCBI lineage: Eukaryota > Viridiplantae > Streptophyta > Magnoliopsida > Fabales > Fabaceae > Lathyrus > Lathyrus sativus. The sequence goes on along the minus strand of OZ012735.1, from coordinate 570,632,682 downwards.
TTTCATAGGATCAATATGCAACTTATCAATCAAAGGTTCATGCAACCTTTTGTTAATCTTAAATTTGATAATTTTATTTAAATGGCCCAAATCTATTACTTATAAAAGCATAAATAATATTATGAAAAATGACGTCCCATTAATGACATGATGTCAAAGATAGTCCTAGATTTGCAAACATGTCTTCATAAATATTTCTTTTCTCGTAGATATGAGACTAGTCACATGAATTTCGTTACCAATGTTGAAGGCATTTTCCACAAATTTTCTTGACTTACTCTTGTTGGTGCACAAGGTTAAAAGAGATGAATAGAATGAGAGAATTATATTCTGTAAATGATGGCTACAAAGTTGTAAGAAAGAATTACATTACATGGCATCTACCACTAGTCTATTTATACACAGAAAACTAGAGCCACATAGGCAACATACTAAAGTACTAAATTACCCTCTAACAAAGCTTAGTCACTAAGTTTTGTAAAATATAAATCATTTCTAAACCATCCCTTAATTTATATTTACTCAAAACTAACAACACCAATTCCATCTCTTAAGTGAAGAAACTGATCGGTCTTGATAGCCTTCGTTAGAACATCTGCCAACTGCTTCTGAGTGCTACACTGTACAACTTCTAGCACTCCATTCTGAACTTGATTTTACAGAAAGTGATACTTAGTATCAATATACTTGCTTCTCCCATGCAAAACTAGGTTTCTGTCAAGATTGATTGCAGACTTGTTTTCAATCATCAGCTTCAAAGGCTTGTTAACTTTGATCTTCAGATCTTGCAGTAAGTTCAAAATCCACACAGCTTGACATGCAGTCACAACGCCTGCGATATATTCAGCTTCACAAGTTGACAGCGCAACAACAAGTTGTTTCTTGGAACACCAAGAAATAGAACCTCCCAGAAACTTAAAAAAGTACCCAGAAGTACCTTTTCTATCAACTCTATCTCCACACCAATCAGAATCTGAATAACTCAGAAGTTATGATTCAATCTTTCTTCCAGAAGGGAATAACACTCCATACTTCAGAGTTCCCTTGATATACCTTAGAATTCTAACAGCATCATGGTAATGGGACCACTTAGGTTTACTCATGAACCTACTAACCATTCCAACTACATAGCAGATATCAGGTATGGTATTACACAAATACCTCAGAAAACCAACCAATTATTTGAAGATTGTAGCATCCACATCCTCACCATCAGAATCAGAATCCAGTTTCTGATTTGTATCTGCATATGTGATAGCAGCCTTACAATACTACAACTTAAATCTCTTCAAAAGCTCAAGTTCATACTTCAGCTGATGCAAAATGATACCCTTCTTAGAGTATATAAACTTCATCCTTAGAAAATATGTCATTTTCCCGAGATTAGTCATTTCAAACTTATTCATCAGCACCTTCTTGAACTTAGCTATCTCTTGTTCAAAACTCCCTGTCAGCAGTATGTCATCAACATACAAACACACCAGAATTATATTGCCTTCAGAAGTATGTTGAACCTAAACACCATATTCCATCTGACATTTCTGAAACCCTTTCTTCTTGAAAAATGAATCAATCTTCAGATTTCAAGCTCTGGGCGCTTGCTTCAATCCATATAAAGCTTTAAGTAATTTGTACACCATCCCTTCCTGATTCTTTTTAACAAATCCAGGAGGTTGCGATACGTATACCTCTTCTTGTAATGGACCATTCAGAAATGCAGATTTCACATCTAAATGCATCAGAGGCCAATTCATGTTAGCAACTATTACAATCACCAATATGATTATTTCATGTCTCGCTACAGTTGCAAACACTTTAGAATAATCCAACCTAGGTTTCTGCAGAAATCCTCTTGCTATTAACCTCGCTTTCTATTTGCCAATTGATCCATCTGGCTTTAGCTTTCGCTTGAAAACACATCTGACGCTGATGGCTTTCTTGTCCTTTAGAAGTTCTGTCAGCTTCCAAGTCTTGTTCCTTTTTATGACATCAAGTTCTTCTTTCATGGCCTTCATCCAGACTTTTTGCTCAAGAGTCTCTTCCGTGTTTACAGGTTCAGAGTCTACTAACATGGCACACTAAATAACTTCTCCTTCAGAATCTACTTCAGTGTCTTATAGCATCTCAAACTATACAAATTTTCTCGGAATGTTTCTGATTCTTTGTGGCTTCCGACCTCGTTTAGAATCTCCTTCGGATTCTTGAACTCCAAATGTTCTATCTTCAGAAGCTTCTCTTTTAGAAGCTCTTGCTTTAAGAAGTTTGACCTCCTCCAGAACCTTGACCACCTTCAGAGTCTGGAATATTCCCAAAATCTGAATCACCACCAGAATCCGAATCACCACCAAAATCTGGATCAAAATCATCTTCACCTTCAGAGTCTCCTTCAGAGTCAGAATCACCATCAGAGTATACTCCAACTTCATAATCTTCTCCAGTTTCTGACTCATCTACAGAAACTTCTAATTCTGAACTTTCTTAAGAAGTTCTCACACTAGAGTCCGATTGAGACTTGTTCAAATCCCTATCTTATAATTCCTTTACAATGATGTATCTTCTAAATTCAAATTTATTAGTTTCTAGATAATAGAGCTTGTAAGCACCTGTACTGTGGTACCCCACTAGTAACATTACTTTGCTTCTATCATCCAACTTCTGTCTTTTGGCTTCTGGAACATGTTTGTAACATACAGAACCAAATACCTTCAGATGGCTAACACTTTTCTTATCTCCAATCCACTTATGAATAGGAACTATTTCGTTCAACTTCTTCGTTGGACATCTGTTGAGCACATATGTTGCGGTGGCAACAACTTCTCCCCATAAGGTATGAGGAAGCTTCTTTTCCTTCAGCATGCTTCTCACTGTTGCACCCCAAATTTTGACCCCTTTGGTCTCCATCATAATTTTAGGATCATTTTCATTTGATTATGTAACCATAACCTATTTCAAGTTTGTATTTGTCAATGCACAGGTGAATCAGGGTTCCGTACAATCGGGAATCGAGGTTTCGACGGTTTAATCAGTCAATGCCTTGGACTGATTCTCCATGAAACAAGTCTCCACATCATCAAAGATACTAAATTGGGTTAAGTATGAGTCCAATTTGAGATTTTCACCCAAAGATCAAGAACAGTACAATGCAGGACACCCGATTAGGGTTTCTGATTAGGAAAAGTCAGTTGTAGTTTGACTTTTGATTTAAAAGGTGTTCCAATGATGGAGTTATGGTCCATGAAGCTCATATGTCTTAGAGAAGTCCACTCAATAAGTTTCAAGACCTCAGAAGACCCAGAACATCAACAGTCAATTCGGTAGTTGTCGATTGATCGTTCGTTTGACCGAAAAGTCAACTCTTTAACCATAAGGAATTTGACCTCAAAATGTGAAGAAAAAATGTCCCTAATAACATATTACACCTATCCATGAAGTTTCATGACCATTGGATCAAGGATTGGGGAGTAATCGAAAAAGTCAGAAATTCGGGTTTTGAAAAGGGTAAGACCATAACTTCCTAACCAGACATCCAAATGAGGTGGTTCAAAGCTTGTTAGAAAGGTCTTGTCAAACCCTACAAAAGTGTAAAACTGACCCATGGGCAAAAAATGCATAGATTTGGAGTTATAGCCAAAATCATCACAAGAGGGAGAAAGCACTCGAAAAATTCCAAGTTTCTGGCCATTTTGGGCATGTTTTCAGCCAACTTTGAAGGGTTTTTTGACCTAGTTCCACTTGGAATCTGAAACTTTAGTAAACATGAAAGTTGTAGATCTCCATGAGGGCTTTCCAAAAAGTACTATAAATCTTCCATAGCCCTTGTGAGTTGAGAGTTTCGAATTGAGAAAGTTGGGTTTGTGCACTAGTTTGTCAACTTGTCAAAACTCAACATAGACTTGGTTTCCAACCATGTAATTCCTTTATAACCATGGAATGACCTCTGATGAGATATATTAGAGTTCAATTTGGACTAAGTCAGACAGGAATCCAAGCAAATCCCAAGTTCTTAACAAGACACATTAGTTTAATGGAAAAAATGCAAAATTTACACCATGAGAGAGAGTATTGGTGGCTGCAGCAGGTGGGGGGTCTTTGCTCACTCAAATGTCACTTCTCACATGTTATTTCTATCTAGTTTTTAAGGGCTAAACTCCTTTCAAGCAAGCAAAGCCTGCTGAACCAAAACAGATTTTCACTAAAAATCACCTTGAAGACCAAAATCCAAATCTGTCCCAACACCTCTCCTGGCCTATAAATAGAGACTTCATCCCAATCTTGTAAACACACCAGATCTATCCAAAACACAAGGAACACACAACTCTCACTATTTTCCCTCTTTGCTTGAAAGTGAAGAAATTCACAAAACCACCAAAAAGTGTCATTTTGCATTTTGCACACCAATCCCTTTTCCAAACATTCCACCACTTCAAAAACCATATACACACCCTTAAAATCAACATTTGAAGTTATTCCAATAGTTATTTTTATAAAAAAAACCTTGAATAAAAAAGTCAACTTTCACACCACTCAAGTTTGACTTTTATGCACATTTCATGCCAAATCACTACTCAAGCCATTTTCCATCATCATAACACTAAAGACACCCCATATTCATGTTTTGACAACTGTTAGAAGTCTCAAAAAACAATTGGAAGCTCACATACTTAAACCGTCTTAAAGATTTCATTGTTTCTTCAAAAAGAAGCAACACTCACAAGCTTGCTCAAAGGGAGAAACTCTTAATTTTTGCAGCTAGACTACAAGAGGTATGTCATTTTAATTTTATTCATCATTGATGCCTCATGTATGTATGGATCTAGTATGCTAAACAAGTTTAAACATTGTAATGTTTAGATTGGTGCCCTGTTGTCTTAAACTGCCTAGTTCATATGCATATGTTCTATTGATGTCAAGTTTGTCTCCTCCAAACTAAAGCCTATTTGTTCTAGATACCAAAGCTTGCAATGATGCTTTGGAATTGTTGAGTTTATGCAAACTCATGGCAGATTGTTTTTAGTTGGTCCTTATGACAATGTTTGTTAGTTTTGTTTCTTTTATGAGATTGATTGTGGTGTACTGCTAAAACAGTTGGTGAAGTTTAGTTTTGACATTGTAGTGTCAATGTTCATGTGTAGCTGCTGCTAAATTGGCTTATCATATTAGAAATTGGTGGCTTTGGTTTTCATTCGAAGTGTTTGACTTAGTTAAGGTTGTTACCATAGTTCTGGTGGAGTTTTTGATGTTAGGTTGTTCAACCAGATTTTAGAGGCGCATTACTATCATTGTTATGTTTATGTACCACTCTTTTGGAACCCTAACTTTGTTCAGGATTCTATGTCTGTTTAGCATAATTAAGTTTATTTTATGGACTATTTTTAGGCTTGTTTTGTGCTACTGTCATAAGTCTTACACTAGGGTTGCTTTTAGTCTTAAGCATATCCTTTGTCTTTGATTGGATTTACAACTGCACTATTGTATGAGTTTATTAACTCCTGATTGCTGGCTGCTTATTTTGTTGTTCATACTAAAATTGGTTGTGATTTGTTTTAGCAAGATTGAGAGCTTTCATCTAACACTTTTTGGACTTAGTGTGTGGTTGGTTTTGTGATGATCAAGATGGTACTGTTCTGAGATAGGAGTTTTGATTGGTGTCAATAGGGCTTGGACCTATGGTACATCAAGGCTGTTTAATCTATGATGGTAAGTCTTAGACAATCTAGGAGAGTTTAGTTGATAGAACTTAATAGGTAACCAATTTGGGCGTTGTCACTGTTTTTGAGGTTTGAGTTGGTCAGCTCATCATATCTGGTGTTTGTCCTTTTTTTAGTTTCTCATCATTAGAAGTTTGGTCATTCTGTGAGTTTTCAGTTGGAAGTTTTTACTTGGAAATGAAGCTAGTACCATGTGTATGTTGCATCTGTTAACAAGAGAAAACACTCTATGATTGCTTGGCTTTCATCTCATTCTTATTTTTTTTTTCATTTACTAGCTATGAAGGGAATTCATCATTGACATTGTTTGAAACACCTGGAGCTGGCAGTCAGCTTTTGTTTTAGATTTTGTTCAGTTTTTTTGATAGCAGCAGGTTTTGGTCTGATCAGTGACCATTCATGTATTCTTGAATTGCATGGCCTGCTACAATTTAAATTAAGAGATGCTGCTATTTTTTTTCCAACCAAAGCCTCCTTAATCTTGTTTCCACATCAAAAGACTTTTAAGACTTGTTATTATGGGTGGCTGTTAGATTGTAATTGGAATTCATTGTGTGAAATACCAAAGCATACTAACTGCCAGTTTCTGAAGTTTATTAGCTTCTGGTCCATTGAGCTCTTTGGTTTGTTCTGCTTTCATGTTGATCCATTGTTGTTGAGTTTGTTTAGTTACTGTCTTTTGAAGAAATTAGACTAGTTGGTTTGGTTTTAAACTAGTTGAAACAGTTGCAACTCATGTTTTTGGTGTTTTAATCCTAAGCTGTACCAAATTAGACTAAGCATAGGCATCAGAAACAAGATAAAATTCATGTTTATGCCCTGACCTTGTATGCATCATTGCTTTAAAAATCATGTTGGATCCTGCCTTGAATCACTTGTTAACATCTTAAGATCTCAATGTCTTAAATGTTCTTGCCTTTTGTTGAAGGCTAACTGTCATGGCTTGACATCTCACCCTTAATCTTAGGATTTTTCTAACTGTTCGTTTTAGAGGTCCTTGAATGTCTAGCATTTGGTGCATTAGCTCTTGACTGAGTTTTGTTGGTCTAAGATTGATCATTATGTTTTGATTGTTCAAATCATGTTCTTTAGCAACTCACATACCAAAATTTTGTTTTGATGATATTAGAACAACTTTCTTGTTAGAACTCATTCCTTTACATATTTGGAACTTGCTCAAACCATTTTCTACCTTTAATTGCATATGTTTCAACTCATTATGTTTCAAAATACATCTCAACATCCATTTTAGCATGTGCATTTGTATTTTGGATTATGGACTTCATATCAAAAAATAGATAGCACCATCTTATTCCTCATGAAAATTCAAGTGTGTTTGACTATTATTTTGTTGAATTTGCTGAAGAATTGGTGAGATTGGAATCAAACCATTTTGAGTTTTTACTTTGAACTTGCCTTGTTCATTGCCCAGAAAACGCGCATATTTTGGTATATGTTAAACTGGGGTGGCATGATACAATGGATGTATCACCACCCCAGTGGTTACTTGCCTTGCCATAAGTACTTGTCATGCCTTGTAAACCCGTGTTCGACCCTCAGCAAGGGCAGGTTTTGCACTTTTTTTAATGATTTTTCTTGTTTTTCAACATTTCTTCTTCTCTTTCCATCCATATAGCACACGTGTGAAATGGTTGGATTGACTTAGTTTTGGGTCTATGACCCCAAGGTCTTGAGTTCAAGCCTTGGGTGAGACACTTCTTTATTTTTAGCAACTTGTTTATTTAATTTTTATTTAATTTTTAAAATACCATAACTTCTTCATTTTTAATCATTTTTAAATGATTCTTTTTGCTAAATTTTTGTGTTAATGTAGATTTTCACATAATGTTTAAAGAATTCTAAAATTTTTATTTTAGGAACACTTTACATTATGAGAAAATGATAATTCATTTTAGGGTTTTTACCCTCCTATCTCTCATTTTTTCATTTTAAAACTTTGACTTTATTCCTCTTTGAGTTTATTTGAAGATGACATGAACATGGATTGTTACCTTCCTTGTGCATTTAAGTTTGAATTTCAACTTTGCTTGTACGCATTTAAGTGGTTCACCTTTAAAAACTTTTAATTATCCCCATCAAGTTTTGAACCTTTTGCTTACATTGTTGTGACATTGTTTGATTGTCTATACTTGATTGTCACCAAACATATGATGTTTGCTTATGTGGTCACATATGATATCCTTTACCTTTACCCTTTATCCTAGCCTTTGGATCTGAGTCGCCGTACTCATGTTTAGCATCCCGCCGTGGATATTCTCTACCATAACAATCTCAACGTAGATTTAGAAGTCGCCGCACTCCATGTGAGTACTTCCCTATGAATGCTAACATCCCTTTGGAACCTTGACCACAGTCAAGAGTTCCTCACCCCTAGTTAGGGGAACTACGAACACTCTGATTTCTCGTTAAGAATACGTAGGCACAAGATGCGATTTCTTGGCGAGCTCACTAACAACTAACTTTCTGTTTACCTTTGCCATAGGACTTGGAGTCGCCGTGCTCTATTTAGTCGTCCCGCCGTGGACATTCCCTTCTTTGATAACTTAACCTTAGTTTAGAGTCGCCGCACTCTATGTAGGTGTCTCACTGCAGACATCTATTATTTTCCTTTGGAACCTTGACCACAGTCAAGAGTTCCTCACCCCTAGTTAGGGGAACTACGGTTGCTCTGATTCCATTCCCGTCAGGATACGTAGGCACGAGATGTGCTGTCTTGGCGAGCAAACTTTGAGAATACTTTATATCTTTACCTTAGCACTTTTCCTTTAGTAAGAAACCTTAGCATACCACAAATACTAACAAGAGGTTCCTGTAGAGTACTACAGATGTTTAGGATGTGAAATACCTACCCTAGGCATAACCAATCCCCGAACCTTTAGATCTCTCAGCTTCGTTGTTACGTAGCGCAAAAAGGCTTTTCTTTCTTTAAGCCTTTCCTTTGGATAAATTAAAGTATGGTTGTGAATTTAAGAATTAAGATTCAAGTTAATCAATAGCTTGGTATCACGATTCTCACCGCAACACTCACCATATCAAGCAAAGTATGATTTCTTCTCTCAGCAAGACTATTGTGTTGAGGAGTATAAGGAGCAGTAACCTCATGCTCAATTCCATTCTCCTCACAGAACTTTCTGAACTCAGTGGAGTTATACTCACTTCCACTGTCGATTTTGAGAATCTTCAGAGTCTGACCACTCTGATTCTCAGCCTTCGTTATGAATTTCTTGAATTCAGCAAACACATCGTGTTAAAAATTTATAAGGGATACCCATGTCATTCTTGTGAATTCATCAACAAATTACTTAAAGTATTTATTCCCTCCAATCAATGTTATTGGAAATGGACCACACACATTAGAATGCACTACTCCCAAGGCATATTTTTCTCTTGGAGCTACTTTTGACACAAATGGCAATCTTGGTTGCTTTCCTTCCATTCACACTTTGCATGAATTCTCAGGATTCTTAATTGTAGGAATTCCATGTACCAGTTTCTTCGAATTCAGATGCCCTAAGCTTCTGAAATTCAGATAACCAAATCTTATGTGCCACATCTCACTTTCCTTCACAACACTTGTTGCACTAAGACATTCAGAGTCTTCAGTTCTTACATTCACCTTGAATGTTCTATTCATTCCCTGTTCTGACTCCATAGTCAGCTTCTGATTATAGTCATACAGCTTCAGAAGGTTGTCCTTCATGGTAACCGAAAAACCTTTCTCAATTAGTTATCCCACACTCATCATATTTCTTTTCATGCCAGGTATATACCACACTTTCTGAATCAATGCTATTTTCCCATTGTTCAGAACGACTCTGACATTTCCCATACCTTCAACATTGAGGTATTAATCATCAGCACATCTGATCGTTGTCCTCTTACCATAG